>CM046943.1:121707817-123138687 GCA_025698515.1 Gossypium sturtianum | reverse complement strand
CACACCGTGGGGACTACTAAGTCAACCCTCCATCCGCTACACACATCGCCGAAAAGCGATCGCCGCAATGACGTGCTCATCGTCCTTATAAATTTGTGGCATAGCCACCAGATAATATATTTTTGTGTCATGAGACACCACATTCGAATAACGTGGATCTGAAGTCACCACATTGGAATATTGTGGTATAAAACCACCACATTCACTTCCCCTTTCATATTCACCCATATGCCCCATGTCATACAAACATGCATTATCATGCCAAGTTCTTTACTCAAATTCTTATAATTTCACATAGGTGCCATAATAGATATTTATCATATTCTACTCATAGTAGGAGTAGGAAAACGTGCACGAGTACTTTGTACCATAGCATGGTACCTTAGCCATTTCTTTCACATTCTTATTAACATATTTAATAAAACATAACTATACATCTATCGAGAAATAGTGTGGGGTACACACACAGTATTAACGCTTTCCTGAAAAACCAGAAACCCGATCTAACGCTTTAGATCCCTAACCCCTACATTCGGCCAACCTTACAGCACTTTGCAAAAAGCCATTCGGCTACATGATCAAATCCAGAAGAATTAACTCTTACCTTGTTGCCGATTTGACTATTAATCAATCCCAGAAATCTTGTGATATTTCCTTCCTTAAAATCGACTAGCACTGAATCACTATACAAGTTAGTTTTTTTTCTTTCGAACAAGTAAAGTATAGATCTAAACTATTGAATATGGCCTTGGCCGAATACACATGTTCACCTACCTTGTGAATCTTAATCCTGAAAAAACTACTTGATTGGGGGTATTCAGCGAAATCACCATGGCATATGTTAGATCAATTTCTAACATTAAATCATAATAAATGACCCTTGGCCGAAATCATGTCTTACCTTAGATCTTGATACCGAGCTCTCCTCCTTATGGTCGACTATAGGCGATTCCCAAAACCTCTCTATAGTTTCTGGCAAAGAGATATTAATAACATTAGAGTCTTGATTTCGGCTTTAAGAAAAGACATAAAACAACATGGGTTGAATCCTTACCCTATGTGTTGTAGTTGTGGCACCCTTGCTTAAACCCACCAAGGTATTCGGCTATGACTAAATGATTATCACTCTAGTTTTGGCTTTTTGGGGATTTATGAACAATCGGCAGGGGTTATCTTAAGTATTCGGCCTTTGATGATTTGAGTAGAAGAAGAGAATAGAGTTTGGTATGATTCGGTTTGTGGAGATGAATAGCTTAAAAGGAAGAAGAGAGAAAGAGCTCAAGTTGCTTCTTCTTTGGAAAATTTCGGCATAAAAGAAAAGATGAGAAGAGAATTAGAATTTTCGGCACACCTATACTATGATTAGCTGAAAATACCATCCAAATACTCCCTTGGCCGGCCAACTCTTAATTCTTATCAGCTTCCTCCTTTTTCTCCTCCTTTCTCTCCTACTACTCATTCAAAAAAAATAATTCAAATAAAATCAATGATTATCCCCTAGCTTTGCCGAATTTTAAAGGATTACACCTCATCTTAAACTCCTCCCTTAGACTCCCCATGCCGTCCACCTCTTCTTCTTATTGCCGCAAAAATAAAAGCTTTATTTAGCTTCCCATGCGACTCGATCCTAGGCCCTTCCTCATAGCCCATGGCGTCATTTCCAGAAGGCCCTAAGTGGCACCTCCAAGCCACTTTTCCAAGCCCATTTCATGTCACATTTCCTCTATAAATTTTCTTAAGACCACCTTGCCTTAGTTCCCCTTTTTAAACTTTAAAACTTAATATTTCTAAGGCATTTCTTTACACACTAAGGTTCACAAAATTCACAAAATTCATAGAACACATTCACTGCTCACATAGACATGCTATTCCATATAATTAAACAAAATGCATAGGCCACAATTCCTCAGGATATTACAGATTCTACCCCCTTAAAATAATTTAGTCCTTGAAATTACTGGCTAAAACAAGTGAGGGTATTGCTGTCGCATTGCCTCTTGCTGCCCCATGAAGCTTCCTCCGATCCATGATTGCGCCATAACACTTTGACTAAAGGAACCGACTTTCTCCGTAACACTTTCACATCGCGTTCTAGAACTGAATCGGCTCTTCCTCATAAGACAATCCGCCTTAGCTCCACCTCTTCAACCGGGGAACTACATGAGATGGATCCAAACGATAACGATGTAGCATGGACACATGGAATACGTCGTATATCTGCTTCAATTTCAAGGCAACTCTAACCGGTATGCCACCGGTCCAACTTCGCCTCAATACCGATATGGTCCTATAAACCTCGGACTTAACTTCCCTTTGCGACCAAATCTCATCACCTTCTTCCAAGGCGATACCTTAAGAAACACTTGATCTCACATCACATTCTATTCTCCTTCCTCTTAAGATCTGCGTATGAATTACGCGCTGTCGGATGCTTCCTTCAATCGTGTTCCGAATTACCTCAACTTTCTCATATTCTCGCCACAATCTCCGGACCCAAAACTCGTCGTTCCCTAATTAGTCCAACACGTCGGTGTGCGACACTTCCATCCATACAGCGCTTCATACGGTGCCATTCTAATACTAGCTTGATAGCTGTTGTTGTATGCAAATTCCGCTAGCGGCAAATATTCTTCCCAACTTCCTCTCAAGTCTATCACATAGCCTCTCAAAGATATCTTCCAACACTTGGATTACTCGCTTAGACCGCCTGTCCGATCGTGGATGAAAAGCCGTAGGAAATCCAATTTAGTGCCTAAAGCTTGATGTAGAGCCTTCCAAAACCGAGACGTAAACCTTGGATCCCTATCTTGAGATAATTGACACTGGCACTCCATGCAACCTCACAATTTCCGCCACATATAACTTTGCTAACTTCTGCAAAGAATAATCAACTCTTATCAGAATGAAGTGCGCGGACTTGGTCAACCGGTCCACTATCACCCATACCGAGTCCTTCTTAGTAGGCATATGGGGAAACCCGATCGACGGTCCATGGTAATTCTCTCCCACTTCCACTGCGGAATCATTATCTGTTGAAGCAATCCTGACTTTGAACTTGGTGTTCAAAATTTTAACTTGGCGACACGTTAAGCACTTGCCAAACAAATTCTCAGAATCTCCCTTCTTCAGACTGGGCCACCAAAACATTTCCTTAGATCCTGTACAATTTAGTACCTCCAGGATGCATAGCATAGGGGCTACCATGCGATTCTTGAAGAATCCTCGCCTTAACTCCTTGTTCCTCGGCATACTGGACCTTACCCTTAAAACACAACACTCCTTCGTTATTAATACCATAATCTTCCAACTCTCCACTGCACTTGTCACGCAACTTAGCACTTAAGTCCTCATCCACAAACTGACTTTTCCTTTACCTCATTCAGCCATGACGAAGCAACTTGCAAGTCCGCGCCAGACTTCCATCATCATACAAGCTCGGATGTGCAAACATTGCCCTCGTGATCCGACACCACTTTCCGACTTAAGGCATCCGCCACTACATTCGCCTTGCCCGGATGATACTCTATAGAACAATCGTAGTCTTTCAATAACTCCACCCACCTACGCTGTCTCAAGTTCAGCTCCTTCTGAGTCAATAGATACTTAAGTGTAACACCCCCAAACCCGGCCCACAAGTCTCGTCCGGATCCGGTTATGTCACTGCGGGATGACGGTTAAAAATCTTTGTCTTTAGAGTAAAACTTGGAAATTTTGCTAACTTTCGGGAAGTAAGTCCATTAAAATTTTTAAATAATATAAGCTTGGTTTGAATTAAAACTTTATTATAATTTATTATAATATAAATCCTTTGTAAAAATATTACTAAATACGATATAACCTTTATCAACTATAAATAGAGTACTTTAATCAAAAGTGGCCCTTATTACATCAAATAAATTCCCAAAATACGGATAATATAAAAATCATTATTAATTAACTAAACAAGTAAAACATTTACTCGCATGAAAATCGCTGTCGCATGGCCACCTTTGTATCTACCCAAGCCGGTCCATTACTCACGACTCACCGCGATGTTGGATAAATAATTGGGTGAGTCATAATGACTCGATGTGCAATTAAACCACCGATATCCACCCACATGTTAGCTACAAATCAACCCAATTATAAAATGCAGCATGTAAATATAATCATTTAAACATTACCACAATCGGGCTTGGCCCACAATCAAATCATATCAAATCTGGGCTAGGGCCCTTTTCTCATCAATCCCGCGACATCGGGCTTGGCCCATTTCCACGTATGTTCTCAAAACATACAAATCCACAAGTCATATTGGGCTTGGCCCATTTCCATATCAATTCATAACGAAACCATGCAATCATGATACCCAACCCAATCCTAAGGTCCATCCGCTACACACCCCCTTATCCAGCCTACCACACACCAGGGGACTATCGAGTCACCCTCTCCTTTTATCTCCAAAAAGGCAACCAATGCCATCCACGATGTAGCGTATAGCTAACATCAAACCACGATGGAGCACACAGCAATCCATCAAGCCACGATATGGCATAAAGCCCATATCAATCAAGGTAACCACGCCGAACTAAATCGCAAAGATCCACAACGCGACCTCGATCGGCCACCTAATCCACGATGTAGCACAAAGTCGACATCAACCACGCACTCAAGTACACCCGCATCTTCTTTCAAAACCCACCCATGCACATGTAACATAATATGATCTGAGATGATGCATGTACATGATATTCACAATCATAGGCATGCTCACATAGTTAAAATCAATTATCACATATTAGCCAATTTGCTACTAACTCGGTCGTCATCATACCCCCTTTAGGGTATCCATTACACATATGGCAATCGCATTCATTAGTAAACATACAAAGACAATGAGATATCATACAAATCCGGAAACAATGGTCTAACCACACACCTTATTACTTGGAGTTCTAGACTCTCGATCCTCGAGCGCTATCGCTTAGCGAGACTACGGTTATTTGCCTAACGTTTTTCTGTTGTTGGCCCACACCACGTGGCCAATCCCGAACCGCCGAGACGGCTCTTTTCTTAAACTTTGAGATAGGACTTTCCCTTGTCCTCCTTGGACCGGTATTGGCCTCCATCGTAACGCTAATCGAGATAAACTGGTTAAACATCCAAATCATAAATCCAAGTATTTAATCTTACTAAATATTTCTTACCAAAACCACTTGAATCCCGGATGCTACTATAGGCTTCGCAATTCTTGACTATACGCCTCCCAAGAAGGTCTCTGCGTTAGGCTCTTCTCCCTACAATCGCCTTAGCACTTAAGAGAAATCTTAGGGCCATTCGGCCAAGACAAGAATATCGAATAACTTCTTACCACCACTTACCACCTAATTAACAGAGAAAAGAGGCTACGCTTGATTGCATCCAAATCCCTGAGGCCCTACAACAATTTGGTTACCACAAGAGATTAACATACTTCCAAACAAATCCCAAAATCGGCTCTTACCTTTGTAAAAGTCGACGAGAGAAACAGAGAGGGAAAGAAATAGGCATTCGGCTAAGCCTACTTACCTTTTCCAACGATTGAAAAAGGAACCCAAAGTGATCCACACCACACCTACTATTCGGCCAAGGTGACAACTAAATAGGGAAGGAATTTGGCACACCAAGAGGGAGAGGAGAGATTCGCAAAAGACTTGAAGAATAATTTCGGCACTCTACCCCCTCCCTATTTATAGAATTCGCCACCTCCCCTTGAAGACTCCAAGTTTAGGCCATCACACTATGGCCACTAATTCAAATTAATTTGAATTAGTCTACTACCTAAATTTTCTCTCCAACACTTATTCAAAATAAGTTGAATAAGTCCACACTTATCCCTCCTCTATTTATCACCTAGCTTATTCAAAATGAAATACTACAATAATTATCCTACACTTCTAAATAACTAAATAGATAAATAAAAATAAAAAAACATTATCCTCATCTAAATAAAAAGCCTTCTAGCCGCCCAACACCTCTCCAAATCGTTTGCAAAATAAAACGCCAAAATAAAACACCTGCATCTTTGCCCATAGGTCTCGAACATGGGACTCTAGAACCCATGTTTGCAGAGTGGCGCCCGAGTGCCATTCGGCCAAAGCGCTTTGTGATACAAAGCCCCAACATTTATTTTAACCCTTCTATCTCTCACCATAACCGCATATGAAAAATAAAACGCCAAAAAATCTGCGCTTCACTCGAGCAGCGCCCAGCTCACCTCTAGCTCCTATGTGCCGCACGAGAACCACTTGGCCAAGTTATCGCTTGTGTCAAAAACACGCCCCAGCTCCTTTTAAGGCTTCCTACCTTGCAACGGCAACATTCAAAAATTAAAATCGGTTTGTTGCCACTTGGACTCGAACCTGTGCCCTCAATGGCGCAACTTCCAGCCCTTTAGCAACGCATTGAGCCACTTTGCCAATGCCTTTCTTGTGCCATAACCTTCCAAAAATTATTTTAAGGCCTTCTTGCCTATTCCCCCTTTTACACTAAAAATCCAAAATTTTCCAAAGCCTTCCCCTTTCATCCGAGTATTCTTAAAACTCTAAAACACATCCAAAAACACCCCAAAATCTTTCAACACTGAATTATACTCAAATTGCATAGCCCCTAAATCGTGGTGTTACAATTCTACCCTCCTTAAAAATAATTTCGTCCTCGAAATTACTTTACTAACAAACTTCATCCATACAACCTATCTTACCACCTTACGCTTATGTCGCGCACTCTGATCTTAATCTATCATACTCCCCGACACAGTCTTTAAGTTCTCTCTCCAGATCCAAATCATACAAGAAAGAGCTAACTTACAAACAAGGAAAGCAATTAAAGAATATTCCAAACAAAGGAGCTTACCCGATATCACATCTTTGGTTGACTCGACTAGAACCATTCCTTCCATGACTTGAACCACGACCCTCGCCGCGAGGACAATTCTTAACCGGATGTGCCTTAGATCCGCACCGAAAGCATTCTTTATTAATTCCCCAACACTCTCCCTGTGTGAGGTCTTCCACACCGAGCACGATACGTTCCGATCGGTGGTACAAGTGCACTTACGTGGTTCTTGGTCCTTGGTCTTTTCTCGACATTACCAGCGATCTTGATGGTCTAAAACTTCTCTTATTCTCGTTCCTATTCTTTCTCGATTTTCTCTTACGTCTTCTTAACCCTTCAAAGAATTCGAGCTTTCTCCACTAGCACCGCTGAAGTCTCTCTCCTTCTGTAGAGCAATCGCGATCGAAGTTCATCTCAGTAATCCGTCCTCAAACCGGACGCACCTCTCATAATCAGTGGCCTACAATTCCCTTAGCATACTGGCTAAGTCGCACGAATTCGCTTCATACTCCGCTACCGACTTATTCCCTTGTACTAGATTTAGAAACGCTTTCTTTGCGAGTCTAAATAATCGGCTCTTACGCACTTTCCTTCAAACTTGGCCTTAAAGTAATCCCAATCCAATCGATCCACCGATACACCTTGTTTGTGTTGAGCCACCAACGATAAGCCGTCGGCTACAACGCAAACAACACCCTTCGAGCTTTTCTTCATCTGGTGCGGTCCAAATCGTCCATGATTCTTTCGATCGCTTCTAGCCAATACTACTGCTACATTAGGAGCTACTCCCGACACTCTCTCTAAAGATCTCGGCCCGCTCGATCTAAGCCTTTCCGATATTGACTTTCGAGTTCCATTTCCCCTACTAACTCCTACTACTCATTCTAGCACTCGTGAACATGGCCCGCGATCTCTGCGTCATCTTCACCTATCTCGATCTTGTTCCTCCGCCCCCCTTCTTTGGTGGCGGACTTCACTTTCTCGACCCATGGCGGACCCTACCGGCCCGATGCTGCCATTCTACCTCTACCGCGCCCCCTAGAACTCATCTCTACCGTCGCGATTTAATCGATTAAGAGAGTTTTATGCATTAGTATTTGTTCCACTGTTTAACCGCGAACAATTTTATGAAAAGAATTTCTAGAGGTAGTTCTTTCGATCACACAAATTTTCAGTTCAAGTTTACTACTCTAGTTCAAGAATCACATTCCTTCCTCAGTAAAGGCACACTCAGTGGTATCCACCACACACATTCACTATTCGGACATTTCTGCCCATTTCTACCCCAGGGGTATTTTCGTCATTTTCCTACAGGGACATTTTCGTCATAAACCAGAGCGATTCAAAAACTTTAATAAGTCAGGATCTTTTTGAAATTCCCAAAATTGAAAAGTATTTTCGAAAATTTCGCAAATTGAAGGTATAACAGGATTTTGGTAACCAGGGGTATTTTGGTAATTTTGACAATCAGGGTAATTTTGTAAATTTCCAAAGTCAGGGTTATTATTTTTGCCATACAGAAAATTGGGTACTTTTGCAAAGTAAGAAAATTTTATTAAACTTGGGGTCAAACCGGAAATTTTGAAAGTCAGGGGCATTTTAGTAATTTTCAACATAGGGGTATTTTCGTAAATTTCCTCAAATCAGGGTATCTTGATATTTTGCAAAGTAGAAAATATTTTAACAAAAGTTGTGGGTCGTGCGGTAATGTTACAATACAGGGGCATTTTTTGTAATTTTGTAAATCGAGAAAACATCTTTCAAAATCAGATTTAGAGTTTACAAACCAAAGGGGTAAATTTTGGAAATTTTAAAACTAAGGGTTTTAAAACTAGGAATTTTATAAAACGGCACGGCTAGTCCCTTTCGGGTTTTAATAATTGGTTTAGCCTATGAACAAGTCCTCGTGGTTAAGGTGAACCGTAGCTACGCACTGTAGGATTCCAGTGAAGAGGAGGTGAGTCATGAGGACCGCTTAAGTACCGAGTGCTCTTAGGATCCACTCCTAGACATGCGCCCAATGGTTGCCACACCTTAACTCGCGACTTAATCACGTGTTTGTTTAATGGTCCTTAAGTCTTATGTGTTCAATGTTTGAGTAAACTAATCCTAGGGTTTAATAGCCCTAATATTCTAATCTACGAGCCCAAATAAGCCCATAACAATTCACATATAACAAATCACTTCCAAAGTCCAAGTACTTACCAGTGGACTTCGGGTTGGAGGTACAGTGCCATGCCGTAATAACTGGAAAAATTTCTTAAAAGCCCATATTTTGAAAAGCCCATTTTGAAAATGTTTTGGGCCCAAAACCCTCAAAGCCGAGTTTTGAACAGGGCTCGATACCAAATCTGTAACACCCCCAAACCCGCCCACAAGTCTCATCCGGATCTGGTTATGTCACTGCGGGATGACGGTTAAAAATCTTTGTCTTTAGAGTAAAACTTGGAAATTTTGCTAACTTTCGGGAAGTAAGTCCATTAAAATTTTTAAATAATATAAGCTTGGTTTGAATTAAAACTTTATTATAATTTATTATAATATAAATCCTTTGTAAAAATATCACTAAATACGATATAACCTTTATCAACTATAAATAGAGTACTTTAATCAAAAGTGGCCCTTATTACATCAAATAAATTCCCAAAATACGGATAATATAAAAATCATTATTAATTAACTAAACAAGTAAAACATTTACTTCTGCATGAAAATCTGCTTCTGCATGGCCACCTTTGTATCTACTCCAAGCCTTGGTCCATTACTCACGACTCACTGCGATGTTGGATAAATAATTGGGTGAGTCATAATGACTCAAAGTGTGCAATTAAACCATCGATATCCACCCACATGTTAGCCTACAAATCAACCCAATTATAAAATGCAGCATGTAAATATAATCATTTAAACATTACCACAACTGGCTTGGCCCACAATCAAATCATATCAAATCTTGGGCTAGGCCCTTTCTCATCAATCCATCGACATCGGGCTTGGCCCATTTCCACGTATGTTCTCAAAACATACAAACCATTAAGTCATATTGGGCTTGGCCCATTTCCATATCAATTCATAACGAAACCATGCAATCATGATACCCAACCCAATCCTAAGGTCCATCCGCTACACACCCCCTTATCCAAATTTACCACACACCGAGGGACTATCGAGTCACCCTCTCCTTTTATCTCCAAAAAGGCAACTAATACCATCCACGATGTAGCGTATAGCTAACATCAAACCACGATGGAGCACACAAAAGAATCCATCAAGCCACGATATGGCATAAAGCCCATATCAATCAAGGTAACCACGCGAACTAAATCGCAAAGATCCACAACGCGACCTCGGTCGGCGCCAATCCACGATGTAGCACAAAGTCGACATCAACCACGCATCGAAGTACACCTGCATCTTCTTTCAAAACCCACCCATGCACATGTAACATAATATGATCTTTGAGATGATGCATGTACATGATATTCACAATCATAGGCATGCTCACATAGTTAAAATCAATTATCACATATTAGCCAATTTGCTACTAACCTGGTCGTCATCATACCCCCTTTAGGGTATCCATTACACATATGGCATCGCATTCATTAGTAAACATACAAAGACAAATGAGATATCATACAAATCCCGGAAACAATGGTCTAACCACACACCTTATTACTTGGAGTTCTAGACTCTCGATCCTCGACGCTATCGCTTAGTGAGACTACGGCTATTTACCTAACGTTTTTCGTTGTTGGCCCACACCACGGTGGCCAATCCCGAACCGCCGAGACGGCTCTTTTCTTAAACTTTGAGATAGGACTTTCCCTTGTCCTCCTTGACTGGTATTGGCCTCCATCGAACGCTTAATCGAGATAACTCGTTAAACCTCCAAATCATAAATCCAAGTATTTAATCTTACTAAATATTTCTTACCAAAACCACTTGAATCCCGAGATGCTACTATAGGCTTCACGCAATTGCTCGACTATACGCCTCCCAAGAAGGTCTCCTCAAGTTAGGCTCTTCTCCCCTACAATCGGCCTTAGCACTTAAGAGAAATCTTAGGGCCATTCGGCCAAGACAAGAATATCGTAATAACTTCTTACCACCACTTACCACCTAATTAACAGAGAAAAGAGGCTACGCTTGATTGCATCCAAATCCCAGAGGCCCTACAACAATTTGGTTACCACAAGAGATTAACATACTTCCAAACAAATCCCAAAATCGGCTCTTACCTTTGTAAAAGTCGATTGAGAAACAGAGAGGGAAAGAAATAGGCATTCGGCTAAGCCTACTTACCTTTTCCAACGATTGAAAAAGGAACCCAAAGTGATCCACACCACACCTACTATTCGGCCAAGGTGACAACTAAATAGGGGAAGGGAATTTCGGCACACCAAGAGGGAGAGGGAGAGATTCGGCAAAAGACTTGAAGAATAATTTCGGCACTCTACCCCCTCCCTATTTATAGAATTCGGCCACCTCCCCCCTTGAAGACTCCAAGTTTCGGCCATCACCTATGGCCACTAATTCAAATTAATTTGAATTAGTCTACTACCTAAATTTTCTCTCCAACACTTATTCAAAATAAGTTGAATAAGTCCACACTTATCCCTCCTCTATTTATCACCTAGCTTATTCAAAATGAAATACTACAATAATTATCCTACACTTCTAAATAACTAAATAGATACATAAAAATAAAAAAAAACATTATCCTCATCTAAATAAAAGCCTTCTAGCCGCCCAACACCTCTCCAAACTGCTGCAAAATAAAACGCCAAAATAAAACACCTGGACTCATCGCCCATAGGTCTCGAACATGGGACCGCTAGAACCCATCTTTGCAGTAGCGCCTCAGACATTCGGCCAAAGCGCTTTTTGTGATACAAAGCCCCAACATTTATTTTTAACCCCTTCTTATCTCAGCCCATAACCGCATATGAAAAATAAATGCCAAAATGTCGCCGCCCCCACTCGAGCTGCGCCCGCTCACCTCTAGCTCCTATGTGCCGTGACGAGAACCACTTGGCCAAGTTGTCGCTGCTTGTGTCAAAAACACGCCCCACTCCTCCTTTTAAGGCTTCCTACCTTGCAACGGCAACATCCAAAAATTAAAATCGGTTTTGTTGCCGCTTGGACTCGAACCTGTGCCCTCAATGGCGCAACTTCCACTTCTTTAGCAACGCACGCATTGAGCCACTTTGCCAATGCCTTTCTTGTTCCATAACCTTCCAAAATTATTTTAAGGCCTTCTTGCCCTATTCCCCCTTTTACACTAAAATCCAAAATTTTCCAAAGCCTTCCCCTTTCATCCGAGTATTCTTAAAACTCTAAAACACATCCAAAAACACCCCAAAATCTTTCAACACCGAATTATACTCAAATTGCATAGCCCCTAAATCAGGGTGTTACATTAAGACTCTTGTGGTCCGTGTAGATCACCGACTTTTCTCCATAAAGGTAGTGCCTCCACACCTTAAGAGCAAAGACCACTGCCGCCAGCCCAAGTCATGCGTCGGGTAGTTAACCTCATGAGGCCTTAGTTGTCGAGACGCATAAGCTACCACCTTCCCGTCTTACATCAAGACGCAACCCAAGCCCTGTATGGGAAGCATCACAATACACCACGAAATCCTTTCCGCTCAAAGTTGAATCAAAACCGAGCTTCACCAAAAACCTCTTAAGCTTCTCAAAGCTCTCTCTGCTTATCTCGTCCCAAACGAAGGTACCTCCTTTCTCAATGATTTTGTCAAAGGTGCGGCTATTGAAGAAAATCCTTCCACAAACCTTCAGAGTAGCTCGCCAATCCCAAGAAACTGCGAACCTCAGCCATAGACTTAGGTGGTTTCCAATCTAGTACTGCCTCAATCTTCTTAGGATCCACCCTTATTCCTTCAGCAGACACCACATGCCCTAAGAACGCAACTTCACACTTGCTGAATTTGGCATATAGCTTCTTCTCCCTTAACACTTGCAACACAATCCGGAGATGCTCATCATGTTCCTCCTCAGACTTGGAGTATACTAGGATATCGTCGATGAACACAACGACGAACCGATCCAAGTAGGGTTGAAAAACCCGGTTCATCATATCCATGAACGCGGCTGGGGCGTTCATCAAACCAAACGGCATTACTACTTAACTCATAATGCCCGTATTTTGTCCGGAAGGTCGTCTTATGGATATCGCTTCCTTCACCTTAAGCTGATGGTATCTAGACCTTAGGTCTATCTTTGAGAATACCGCCGCTCTCTTTGTCGATCGACAAGTCATCTATCCTTGGCAAAGGGTACTTGTTCTTGATGGTCAATTTGTTCAATCGACGGTAATCTATGCACATACGCATAGTTCCGCCCTTCTTCTTCACGAACAAGACCGGTGCTCCCCATAGAGACACACTGGTCGGATAAACCCACGATCAAGCAACTCTTGGATTTGAGCCTTGAGCTCAACCAACTCCTTCGATGCCATTCTATACGGAGCGATAGATATTGGCGCTGCCTGTGCAAAGCAAGTCAATTCCAAACTCCACCTCCCTATCCGGGGTATTCTGTAACTCCTCGGAAAGACATCCACAAACTCCTTTACTGTTTCTAACTCCACTAACTCCCTTCTTTGGCATCCAACGCTCTAACAAAAGTCAGAAATGCCTTGCACCCTTTCTGAACCATTTTGTCAGCCCTTAAGGCAGAGACTACGTTAGACAAGTAGTTTCTTCTTTCTCCTATCATAATTATCGCCTCATTCTCCGGCATCTTTAACTCCATTCATTTAGCTGCACAATCCAATATAGCTCGGTGTTCTACTAGCCAGTCCATGCCAAGTATGAGGTCAAATTCTCCGAAGGGAAGTTCCATTAAGTTGGCAGAAAATATCACTCCCTAAATTTCTAGAGGTACACTCTGAAAGATCTTATTCACCACTACACTTTGACCTAGTGGGCTCACTACTGATCATCTCCTATCGATAGTTCAGAGGCTATGCCTAGTGTTTCAACTACACTACTTGCAACATAAGAATGGGTCGAGCCCACATCAATCAAAGCAAAATAAGGCTTGCCGATATAAGGAACGCATCGGTTATGGACGTCCGGTGCGTCTCCGCCCTCCTTCGACGAACCGTATACACTAGACCCAAATTGCCTTGCCTCAGATTACCAACACTCTCGCCAGTGTTCCACGCCTCTTCCAAAACCATTACCTCGCCATTCGGACCACGACCTCATTGAGGTCTTTGTCCACCTCTACCACTGATTACCATTCTCGCTCGTTGGTCGGCCCTCGTCTATTTTTATCGGACGCTCTTAATCATGTGGTCCTTAGACCCACACTTAAAACATCCTCCCGCTTTTCTTCCAACACTTTCCTAAGTGCTTTTTCCCACACTCATCACAAGTACGACATCGCCCTCCGGTAGCAACTTGTCGACCTCATGCCCATCAACTCTAGGCCTCTTCTGCGCATTTCCGCATGACCCGGTGGTCCAACTCCTCTTTTCTCCCTATTCCGATCGTAGTTCCGCCTACAGAGTCCTTAACTCCTTCGGCTACCTTAGCCTTCTCTACTAGCACAAAGAAATTCCCGCCTCCCGTCATGGAGCTATCAACAACCTTAGGTCATCCCTAAGCCCGTCCTCAAACCAGGACACACCGCTCATGCTCCGTAGCCACTATCCTCGAGCATACCGACTCAAATTTTTAAGAATTTAGCCTCGTACTCGCCACGGATTTGTTCCTTGAACCAGCCCCAAAAATGCTTTCCTCGCGCATCAACATAATGAGTACCAACATACTTCTTCCGATACGCCGCCTTGACATACTCCCAAGTAAGATCCTCCGCTATGGCACCATCCCGAATCGTAAGCCACCATTGATAGGCTTCGTCATGAGTAATGCCACCATCCCTTTGGTTTCCTCGGGGTTAGATCCAACTCATCCATAATTCGTTCGGCTGCCTCCAACCAATACTCACCAGATTGGGTGCCACACCGGATACACCACGGAACACCTCAGCCCCATTGGCTCTGAGTCGCCGGGCATGCATTTTTGAGCTCCCATATTTCCTCCCGCTCCAGCCCACCATTTTAAGAACTCGCAAAGATTGCTCGCGAGCATCGCATCACCCGTGCCGATCTTGCCGCTCAACGCCAAAGAATCGGTGGTGGTGCTGGTACCTCATTCTCGGACCCTTGACCGGACCTAATGGGTTTCGATATGGCCATTCCGCTTCTACCACGCCCCCGCACATTACGACCACGCCCTCTAGAACTCATGTCTATGATCGCGCTTTAACTGGATTAAGAAATTTTTATGCATTAGTATTTTGTTCCACCGATTATCCGCGAAGAAATTTTATGAAAGAAGTTTAGAAGTAGTTCTTTCGATCGATCAAAGTTTCAAGTCTTCTATCCTAATTTAAAGGAGCTCATTCATTCAACAAACATTCATCATTCAAACATTTTCGCCCTATTCCTATCCTGTAAGTGTTTTCATCATTTCACCTCTGTGGGTATTTTGGTAAAATTCAAACTAGGGTGGCTGGTCCCTTTCGGGTTTTAATTATAGGGTTTAGCCCATCAAAGAGTCCTCATAACTGTGGTGGATAGTCACCACGCACTGTAGGATTCCAACAAGAGGAGGTGAGTCGCTAGGACCGCTTAAATACCAAGCTCTCCCCGAATCCACTCCTAGGCATGCGTCGCCTATTGCCACACCCTAACTCGACTAAGGTGAAGCAAATACCACGCACTGCAGGATTCCAGCCAAGAGGAGGTGAGTCACTAGGACCGCTAAATACTGTGCTCTTAGGATCCAATCCTAGACATGCGTATGACTGTTACTTCACACCCTAGTCTTGTGGCTCGTTAACGGGTTTGTTTAGTGAAATTAAGTCTTATGAAAATTTAAGAAGCGGTTTAAACTAAGCCTATAGTCCATCGTGAGTCTATTTAAACTAGTCTACGTCCCCAAAGCCCATAAAGCCCACATGTATATCACACAATGGTTTAGGGTACTTATCGGTGGACTTGGCCTGAGACTTAGGTGCCATGCCGAGCTAATGCACTGCTATCCTTTAAAAAGCCCATTTTTAGAAAACGTTTTGGAGCCCAAAAACCCCAGAGCCGAAGTTTTGAACCGGGCTCGATACCAAATCGAAACACCCCAAACTCGGCCCACGAGCCTGCATCGGATCCGTATGTTCCTCGAGTAGAACGTTTTAATTTCATGTTTATTACTTGGAAAATTTGGGGTGGTTTTATAAAAATACCGAGTTGTTTTGGGGTTAATCTTTAATTCGAAAAATCGTTTGTATAGGTGTCTAAACATTTAAAAATTATTTTTTAGTAAACCATTTAACCTTGATTTAACCTTAATCGAATTGTAATAAAATCAAATAAAAATGCATGCATAAACAGCTTTCATACTAGTGGCCTTATTACATCAAAGCAAAACCCAAAATAAATTCAAATACTAGAAACAATAAATGTATCCAAAATAAAATAAATTTCGTGCTCAAAGATGGCCACCATCGTGCTCCCGCCGACCCGGCCTATCATTGAGTGTCACCTGAAAAATATTCTCCAATGGGGTGAGTCAAACAGACTAATGTGTACACCAACACTAAATCCCAATAATTTAGGCATATCGGTTCATACATGTGCATATAATTAAATAATAAAATGATGCAAACCCGAACCCAAACCTAGATGCCATCCGCTACACATCACCCGTACCAACCTGCACACCGTGGGGACTACTAAGTCAACCCTCCATCCGCTACACATCATCGAAGGCAGTCGCTGCAGTCGACGTGCTCATCGCCCTTATAAATTTGTGGCATAGCCACCAGATAATATATTTTTGTGTCATGAGACACCACATTCAGATAACGTGACCGAAGTCACCACAATCAGATATTGTGGTATAAAACCACCACATTCACTTCCCCTTTCATATTCACCCATATGCCCCATGTCATACAAACATGCATTAAATCATAATAAATGACCCTTGGCCGAAATCATGTCTTACCTTAGATCTTGATACCCAAGCTCTCCTCCTTATGGTCGACTATAGGCGATTCCGAAACCTCCTCTATAGTTTCGGCAAAGAGATATTAATAACATTAGAGTCTTGATTTCGGCTTTAAGAAAAGACATAAAACAACAACGCTTGAATCCTTACCCTATGTGTTGTAGTTGACGGCACCCTTGCTTAAACCCACCAAGGTATTCGGCTATGACTAAATGATTATCACTCTAGTTTCGGCTTTTGGGGATTTATGAACAATCGGCAAGGGGGTTATCTTAAGTATTCGGCCTTTGATGATTTGAGTAGGAAGAAGAGAATAGAGTTTGGTATGATCGGTTTGTGGAGATGAATAGCTTAAAAGGAAGAAGAGAGAAAGAGCTCAAGTTACTTCTTCTTTGGAAAATTTCGGCATAAAAGAAAAGATGAGAAGAGAATTAGAATTTTCGGCACACCTATACTATGATTAAAGAAAATACCATCCAAATACTCCTTGGCCGGCCAACTCTTAATTCTTATCGCCTTCCTCCTTTTTCTCCTCCTTTCTCTCCTACTACTCATTCAAAAAAAAATAATTCAAATAAAATCAATGATTATCCCCTAGCTTTTGCCGAATTTTAAAAGGATTACACCTCATCTTAAACTCCTCCCTTAGACTCCCATGACGTCTACCTCTTCTTCTTATTGCCGCAAAAATAAAAGCTTTATTTAGCTTTCCATGCGACTCGATCCTAGGCCCTTCCTCATAGCCCATGGCGTCATTTCTAGAGGCCCTAAGTGGCACCTCCAAGCCACTTTTCCAAGCCCAATTTCATGTCACATTTCCTCTATAAATTTTCTTAAGACCACCTTGCCTTAGTTCCCCTTTTTAAACTTTAAAACTTAATATTTCTAAGGCATTTCTTTACACGCTAAGGTTCACAAAATTTACAAAATTCATAGAACACATTCACCGCTCACATAGACATGCTATTCCATATAATTAAACAAAATGCATAGGCCATAATTCCCGGGATATTACACATCTTTAAAACTCGTTATGGACATTGCAAGTTTTTGGTAATGTCGTTTGGGCTAACAAACGCACCTGCTACTTTTATGGATCTCATGAACCGGGTTTTTCAACCGTACATAGACCAGTTCGTAGTAGTCTTCATAGATGAAATCTTGGTATACTCAAGAACGGAGGTTGATCATGATGCACACTTAAGGATTGTGTTGCAGATTCTAAGGGAGAAGCAACTTTATGCTAAGTTTAGCAAGTGCGAATTCTGGCTAAGGGAAGTCACTTTCTTAGGACATGTGGTCTCCGCTGAGGAAATTAGAGTTGACCCCCGGAAGGTGGAAGCAGTGTTGGATTGGAAACGACCTAAGATGGTGTCAGAAGTTCGGAGTTTTCTAGGCCTGGCAGGGTACTATAGGCGGTTTGTTGAAGGGTTTTCCCTAATCCCGGTACCCTTGACAAAGTTATTACGAAAGGGGGTGTCATTTGTGTGGACGGATAAACAACAAGAAAGCTTCGAGAAGCTTAAGAAGGTTTTAACAGAAGCTCCTGTTCTAATTCAACCGGAGTACGGGAAGGAGTTTACGGTTTATAGCGATGCGTCACACGTGGGATTGGGCTGTGTTTTGATGCAGGAAGGGAAGGTGGTTGCTTATGCGTCGTGCCAGCTTAAAACTCACGAGGGCAATTACCCAACCCACGATTTGGAATTGGCAGCAATAGTTTTCGTACTCAATATTTGGAGGCATTACTTGTATGGAGAGAAGTGCACCATCTATACGGATCACAAGAATCTGAAGTACCTCTTGACTCAGAAGGAGTTGAACTTGAGGCAGCGCAGATGGATTGAGCTGTTAAAGGACTATGATTGCACGATCGAATATCACCCGGGCAAAGCAAATGTGGTGGCTGATGCGCTAAGCCGTAGGTCTATGTTGGACTTGAGAGCAATGTTTGCTCGATTGAGTTTGTATAACGACGGGAGTTTGTTAGCCGAGTTGCAAGTGAAGCCACTGTGGGTTGAGTAGATTAAAGAGAAACAGTCATTAGATGAGACTTTGGATTCTCGATTCAAGCAAATTGAGAAGGGGGAAACGTCAAATTTTGGGATAAATAGTGACGGGTTGTTGTGTTTCCGTGGTAGAATTTGTATGCCAAGGGACGAAGAGCTAAGGAAGTCTATACTACGGGAAGCGCATAGTAGTTCCTATGCTATGCACCTTGGAGGTAGCAAGATGTACCGAGATTTACGAGAGCTTTATTGGTGGCCGGGATTGAAACGTGAGGTTACAGAGTTTGTGAGCAAATGTTTAGTATGTCAGCAAGTGAAAGCAGAGCATCAATTTCCATCAGGATTACTTCAGCCAATTAAGATCCCACAATAGAAGTGGGAGCGGGTTACTATAGATTTCGTTAGTGGGCTACCCTTGACGCCGCTAAGAAAGACTCTGCAGGTGGGTCATTGTGGATCGGTTAACTAAGTCCGCCCATTTTATACCGGGTCCGCACCGACTACTCACTACTACGTAAATTGGCAAGGTTGTATGTGGTGGAGATTGTGAGGTTGCATAGAGTTTCTGCCTCGGTCAGATCCGATAGAGATCCTCGCTTTACGCCTCACTTTTGGAAGAAGCCGCATGAGGTGCTAGGTACGAGGTTGGATTTCAAAGATAAAGATTTCACCCTCATACCGATGGTCAATCGGAAAGGGTAATTCAAGTTTTGGAGGATATGGCCGAGAGGGTGTATAATTGAGTTTCGAGGTAGTTGGGAGGACCGCTTGCCGTTAGCTGAATTTGCGTGATAACAATAGTTATCAGCAAGTATTGGAATGGCACCATATGAAAGCTTAATGTGATGGATGAAGATGTCGACTCCGACTTGTTGGACCGAGTTGGGTGAGCGATGAGTTTTGGGTCCGAGGTGGTAGCAAACACCGAAGATAAGGTGAAGTTGATTCGGGATTGGTTGAAGGAGGCGCGGATAGGAAAAAGTCGACGCCCGACCTCAAACGAAGAGAGATCGAATATCTTGTGTGGGGACATGGTTTTTCTCAAGGTTTCCCCTTGGAAGAAGGTGTTAAGGTTTGGTCGGAAGGGCAAGTTAAGCCCAAGGTTCATTGGGGCTTATCGAGTATTGAAGCGAATTGGGCCGGTTGCCTATCAGTTGGAGTTGCCTTCTGAATTGAGCCAAATACACGATGTGTTCCATGTGTCAATGCTAAGGCGTTATCGCTCAGACCCTTCTCACATCGTGTCAGTCGAGGAGGTCGAGGTTAGACCAGATCTGACTTTTGAAGAGGAGTCGGTTCAGATAATTAATCAAGATGTCAAGGTATTAAGGAGGAAGCCTGTTCCTTTAGTCAAAGTGCTTTGGCGGAACCATAATGCCGAGGAGGCTACTTGGGAACCTGAGGAGGCAATGCATTGACAATACCCTCACTTGTTTCAACCAGGTAAATTTCGAGGCCAAATTTTTTTTAAGAGGGGTAGAATTGTAACGCCCCAAAAATCCCGAAACCCTAATTTCTATGCATTGAAGTTAGTATGTATGTGTAGCACTTAAAATATTAATTTTAAGGTATTATCGGGATTATTTGAAGCCTTATACATAGGGGAGACCATAGGGGAAAATTTTATTTTTTCTGGTTTAGTGGACCCTAGTCTCGTGCATTAGGCCTCTTGAGCAGATTAAGTGAAAATAGGACACAAATGGGCTTGTGGTCTAGTGGAAAGTGGGGTCATTTGGGACCTACAAGGTGGCGTGTGTGAAAGCTGAAGAGGTCCAAGGTTCTGAGCATGAGAAGTGTATTTTTGGAGTATTTTATTTTGCATAGGTGGACGGCAAGAGTTGTGTTGGTTTGGTACTCTTGCCGTGGGAGAGTTTGTAGTAAGTGGGAGTGTTGGATGTGGAGGAGATTTCGGATAAGATTAAGGTATTATTAGAGAGAAAAGTTAGGAGATGAGGAGTGTGAAGTGTTGGTGCCGAATAGGACTGTGGAGGGAAGGTAGGATTTGGCCTTGGTTATAAAAAGGGGTTGCCAAATTCCAGAGAGGGGTTCCTGAGTTTTCGTATTTTCTTTTCTTTTATTCTCCCCCTCAAATGGTTTCTCCCTTTTTTTCCGAATTCTCACAAAGCCAAATTCCCTTCATTGACGAAATTACTATTATCCTTCTTTGCCGAATTCCTACTTTTGCCGAACCCTTATTGTTGTTCCTCCACCTCAACCGATTGTTACCTACTCTTAGTCACGTTTGGAAGCCGAATCTTGTTCAGTAGCTATCTAAGCCGCAGGATCAAAGGAGAATTTCGGTAAGTGCTTAGTTGAACTTTTTACTGTGTTTTGTTAAAAGCCGAAGGGCTATCTAACCCCTCCTTGTTGTTAACTTGTATTAACAAGGGTAAGGCTCAACAATCACAAGCGTGGAAGGTAAGGATCATTAGCAAGAGGTAAGTGCACTCATCCCGGTGGTGGTTTAGTAAATGGCCGAATGTAATATGGCTTATAGGGGTGACTTATGTGGATTATGGGTCACTTGATTTTGACGATATATGTTGGGTGCAGATCTGGAGGATAATCGCAAATAGAAGCAAAGGAAGGGCTACTAGAACGTGAGGCACACGGTAAGGGTACGGTGAGGTTTCGGTTTTTATTAGTATGTGTAAAACCTTGGTTAATCGCTAGTAATGTCGATTGTAGGTTCGTGACTAAGGGGTTTGTAGCGCGCATGGTTACCAGGTGTGTACAAACACTACACACATGATATCGGCAATGTCGAAAAGCCGAAAGTGGCTAAACGAGCCCGGTGGGCCCTGAGGCTAAGTTTGATGAAATTGGTTGGTTTGGTCATATGTATTAAGTTAGTCACGCATGTTACATGATTTGGAATTGTTTTGGGCCTAATGGGCCGTAAGGATGTAATATGGGCTTTATGGGGGATGAAGACAAGTATGCTAGGGTTTAATGGACTTTAGGCCTAGTTCGAACAACTCTTAAATCACATAAGACTTAATCTAATAATCAAACATGTCTGTGGACAAGTCAATTAGTTAGAGTGTGGTAACCGACATATGCATGTCTAGGATTGGATCTAGTAAGAGCTTGGTACTTAAGCGGTCCTAGTGACCCACCTCCTCTTTTCTGAGATCCTACTCGGGTGCATAGTGTTTGTTCACTTTAACCGCGAGGACTTGTTGATGGGCCAAAGTTCATAACTAAAACCCGAGAGGGATAAAATACCCCTGATTTGAAAATTACCAAAATATCCTTAGATTTGTTAAATTACTAAAATACCCCTTTGTTTTGTAAAAGTACCAAAATACCCCTGTTTTGCAAAAGTACCAAAACACCCCTGTTTTACAAAATTACCAAGATACCCCTATCTTGCAAAATTACCAAAATACCCCTATAGGGTAAAATTACGAAAATACCCCTAGGTTGTGAAATGACTAAAATACCCCTAGGTGCCGAATGTGTGAAAATGTGTGTTGCATTCATACGATATTCTGTTTAGGATGCATATGGGTGGGAATTATGGTACGGAGGAAGATTTGAGGATCGCATAGTCGCTTGATGACCATGGATCCACCGGAGGCTTTAAGCCCATATATGATTAGCAGCTTTGCTACAACGTTAGGTAGTGCCATTTGTGAGTGCTACCTTTGGTGTGTAGAGGATGGGTGGGTCGATTTAGAAATCCCCACTGTGTGTATTGGTTGGAAGGAAATGGTGTGTGTAGCGGATGGATTTTTGGGAAGGGTTTTGCATTATCTTGTTTTTATATGTGTTATGATATGAGGTCATTGTGGGCTAAGGCCCAAGACCATCGATTTTGATAGGGCTTAGGCCCAATGTGAATATTTGTATGTTGATTTGATGGCCAAGGGTTGTGCACACAGAGTTTCAAACTCACACCCTTTTTAATTAATATTTGGGTGATGCATGAAGCGGCTCGACTTCAAGCAGAGGACTCGAGATGGCCACACTACAAGTCGATTTGATGTTTTAATTTGTTCAAATGAATTTATTTTTAAATACTTTGTTTTTCATTGGATTGTAATAAGGCCAAGTATCTCCTAATTGACTTTTCATTTTGGGTTTTATTATTATTGTTTCAACTATCCGGTTATTAAACTTAAATAAAATTTCTAAAGTTAACATGGTTTTAGAAACAACTCAACATATGAATGTTTTCTTAAAAGATGGGCTTATCATCTTAACTTAACAAGATACAAGGGTTTTGGGCTTTTGGGCCTTAAATGGTTAAATAGTAAAATTGTTTTGAAGTGTGCCTGTAATGTCACATTAGGATTCGGGCCTAACATCTAGGCCGAGTTTGGGGTGTTACAATAGTTTTAAACTTTCACATAACCATACAAGTCAAATTCGTATATAAATACATAATAAAACTAATTAAAAATCAAATAGGCTCTATTAACGATATCTCATAAACAAACTACGCTTCAAAAATTCAATCATATCATTATCATTTATTTATTCACATATTCGCACCAAAAACATATATCAAATCATATTACAAATGATTTATAAGTTTGAATAGCCGAACCATAAGATTTATAATCATGGTATTCGAATAATCAAATCATAAAAATTCAGCCTAATATTCCTTCACATATAAAATATTAATTAACTAAACAACACAACCAAATATGCTTTTGTGCTATTATAACTTGCACATAACACTATAAAGTAAAAGCCATTTCTAAATACAATTACCAAATCAGTAATAAAACCAATATACCTTTTATCAAATTACAAGTACATGCGCATGTCACAATACCAATTGGATCATTTTGAATACAAATTCTAACCAAGAATTCAACCAATTCACATGCTATTCATTAAACCCAAAATATACTATTACATAACCACTCATTTATTCACATACACATATTCGGTCAACCATTTAAAAACTATAAAAGCTAAACCTAAAACTTTCATTACTCACTTAACTATCATTACCCGAATTTGTATGTACTTAATTTATTTTGAAAGACATTTATATATATATATATATCATTTTAAAGATCAAAACATGCATATTAATCTATTACAAGTTTGCACATATGAATATACCATTTTAGACATATCCAAAAATTCATAAAATTTATATCATTTTACAAATATAAAATCGAATATTAATACCACTTGCATGAGCAAATCGTACGTTTATTAAATACTCCACATTCCTAGTTTATTTCATAACAAATCGGCAACCCAAAAATAACTTCATAATTTGTACAAGACTTAGCCATTAAATCATAAGCCAAAGTATGCCATATCCAAATCAAACCGTATCGGTTCACATTACAACCTCATACATATCACTTCACATTTGTCTAAACCTAAATCCATACACCAAATTATAGCATAAAACACGCTTCCAAAACATAACTAGATTAAGACTGAATTTATACATGATTTTCACTTCCTTATAATCGAACATATATATGCAAATTACTAGTTCCTTTCATAACAATTTGTCAATGTAAACACACTCTTACAAACCAAAATTTAACTATCATTTCATCTAAGATATACTTAGCATTTCACCTATATACCATAACTGAATTCACTTATTACCATATCACTTAACAACACTTTAACAAAGCATATCAAGCAAGATTTCCATATATTTACTTATAATTAACCCATAGCCGAATCACCAAGACCAAGACCAAACATGTCACACATACCATATAAATATATATATATATAACACATAACCAAGATTAACTAAGCTTGAATATTATTTCTAGCCATTTTCGCATGGCTTTAATAATTACAAATTCAAAACCAACCAAACTAATACTAGACTATACATGCCATAGATTTAAAATTCAAACTTAGTAAATACCGAAACAGTCGATAGTGTGATAGGCAACTCTGATGATCCCCGAGCTCATAACCCATCTTCCAAAATCTATAAAACGAAGAGTAAACATACACACAAAGAAGCTTTGTGACTTAGTAAGTCATAAGAAAACAATAATCATATGAACATTAACACTAAATCAATTAGCCAAGTTAATCCAAACCTTAAATAAATATACATATATTACACTCACAAGTTTATATGTTATCAAATATACATTAGCATTTAACATCATATAGCTAAATGCACAAATACTCATAAACATATATAATTATCACTTTTAAATATCACAACTATATCAATAGGCCGAATCACTTATATTATCAAAAATACATCAATAGGCCTAATCACTTATATGTTCAAATATGCTAACACATAATTCATATTTCACATAACTTTAAATCATCAATTCAAGTATACAATTTACCTTAATTTCATAACATAATATGAATACATACCGAACCTTTTAATTCGATTTCACATTCGGTCTTTACTTCACATTTCCCGTTGAACCGTTTGGAATTAAAAAGGATACACGGATAGTCGGAAGCTCGTGCAGTGCCAACGCGTGCAGGTGGTCTTACATGGAATCACATATCGATGCCCTTTGTCCTGCATGGGTCTTTCACGAATCAAATCACGGTGCCAATGTCCTGCATGCATGGTCTTACACGTAAACACAAGTCGATGCCAACGCCCCGGATGTGGTCTTACATGATAACACATATCGAAAATCCTATGTCATGACATATGTATCCTATATATTCCTAGGGTTATGCGGGACTTTCTTGACAACGATATCTCGATCGAATCGAACTCGTAACTTATCTTCCAAGCTTAATCACAATCGGCCAATGCACATATATATTCTTAAAATTCAATTCAACACATAACATATATATATTTTCAATTTAACAACATTTATATGCTTATAGACTTACCTCGGATATCGACGGACGAAATAAACGGATATTCGATTATTTTTTTTGTTTTTCCCCGATCCAAACTCGTTTTCTTCGATTCTTGATCTAAACATATTCAAAATAAACTTATTTAAACATAATTCCATTCAATTTAATCCAAAAACACATAAATGGGAAAATTACCATTTTGCCCCTGACATTTTACACTTTTTGCAATTTAGTCCCTATTGCATAAAACCCAAAATACACAAAATTTCACATTACCCATGTAACACCCCAAACCCGGCCTAAACGTTACGACCGAATCTGGCATGTCACATGAAAGGAATGTCTAAAAACTGTGCATTCGTTAAAAAGCTCATATTTTTTATAGTTGTGGTGAGAAATCGAGTTTAAGTAATTTTGAATAAGAAATGGTTTATTATCATTTTAGGAAAATCCCATATTGATCATTTAATAATAAGCAATAAACAAATTGAAAGCTGAAACCAAATAAAATACCCAAGGCCTTATTACATAACAAAAACTCAAATAAAAATAAGTCCAAATAAAAGAAACGAATTTCTTTAGTAAACATATGTATGGCCTCCACGAGTCCACCTCGGCTCCCAAACCGCGATCTAATGATTACCGCAAAATTTAACTAAGGGGTGAGTCATCGAGACTCAGTGTGTAA
The DNA here is from genome assembly GCA_025698515.1 of Gossypium sturtianum. Taxonomy (NCBI): domain Eukaryota; kingdom Viridiplantae; phylum Streptophyta; class Magnoliopsida; order Malvales; family Malvaceae; genus Gossypium; species Gossypium sturtianum. Next base: position 123,112,297 of record CM046943.1, on the reverse strand, counting down.
ATCCCCATCCAATGAGCCCTTACACAATTTCATATGAAAATATGCATATCATGCACCCAAATCCCTAGCCATCCGCACTCCATTTCTACCCCATGTGGTACCAAACCACCGGTGGTGCTGCCAAACCACCGTGACCCAAAGTCACGATATCCATAATTGTGGTGCCAAACCACTGGTGACCCAAAGTCACGAATAATCCAATGATGGGGCCAACCCATCGTGTGTGATACCAAATCACCGGCGTCAATCCCGTATAATCGGTGTGGGGCCAACCTTTGTGGTGCTAAGCCAACTGGACGACGACGCTATGAGGTGCCAAACCTCCGTGTCCCAAAGACACGAATGTGATACCAAATCCTTTGGTGACCAAGTCACGAATCCAATGATGGGGCCAACCCATCGTGGTGATACCAAATCACCGGGCGTCAATCCCAGATTATCATCGTGGGGCCAACCCCATCGTGGGTACGAAGCCACCGGGACGAGGCGCTATGAGGTGCCAAACCTCCGTTTCCCAAAGACACGAATGTGATACTAAATCACTTTGGTGACCGAAGTCACGAATCCAATGATGGGGCCAACCCATCGTGTGATACCAAATCACTGAGTCAATCCGTATAATCAATCTGTGGGGCCAATCTGTAACAACACCTGGTTTAGGGGCTATGCGGTTTGAGTATAATGTAGGTGTTGGAAGGTTCTTGGGTGTGCTTGGATGTGTTTTGGGGTTTTAAGAATGCTTGGATGAAAGGGGAGATTTTGGAAAATTTTGGATTTTTAGTGGAAAAGGAATCGGGCCAAGGGAGGTCTTAAGAATAATTTTCTATAATTTTTGGCACAAGGGAAGGCGGTGGTAGAGTGGTCTCGTGCGCGCTTAAGAGCTTGGGGAGGGCGCCGGTGAGGGCCTGGGCCCGAGTCCAAAGCGGCTACAAGGGGTTTTAATATTTTTGGGTTAGGCGCGTTACAAGGAGGGGAGGCCTTAAAAAGGAGTAGGGGCGTGTTTGACGCAAGCAGCAACTTGTCCAAGTGGTTCTCGCGCGGCACTTAGGAGCTGGAGGTGCGGCGTGGCGCTGGTTCGAGCGAGCAGGCAGCTTTTGCGTGTTTTATTTTTCTTATGCGTGGGGGCTTGAGTAGGAAGCCTTTTAAAGATTAAATGGTGTGGCTTTATGGCATAAAAATCAAAGTGGCCGAGTGGCACAGGCGTTGGAAGTAAGGCGTGCGCAGCAAGGGAGCCCGGTTCGAATCTCATGAGAAGCAAGGGAGTATTTATTTTATGTGCTGGACGGGAAGAGTTTCAGTTGAATTTAAACTCTCTTGACGAAGGGATCCTACATCGGAAAGACACAAAGAATGAAGGTGAAGAGCTAGCTATATAAGGAGCATCCTAGGAGGAGAGTAAACACATCTTGGAGGGCGTTTGGGCACAAGAGTGATCGGGCGCGGATTAGCCCTGCAGTCCTATCGTGTGTGTAACTCTCTACTCTAGTTGTAGAGCGGCAAATGCCGAAGTGCAGTCCACGGCAATAGTAGTTACACGAGCGTGCGCGAGCACGTGTGGGGCTTCGACGTGATAGTTGAGGCCATCGAGTATTCTTGTGGGTTGGGTGCCTTGGGCCTCGATGGGCAGTGGGCCCAATGGGCCCGTGGGCCCATATGAGTAAATTGCATGATGGTGTAGTATATAGTGAACTAGACTAGGTGGAAGTTATATACGTGGCTAGATTCGTGTTTGGTGGGCCACACGAGTGTGTGGGCCTGATGGGCCGAAATCGGGTTTTAGGCCCAATCGTCCATTTCAACCTGGAAGTGGTAGAATGAGTCGCTAGTGGCGACATTAGGCCTTCGTAAAGGCCATTGCAGGTGTGAATTTCACGAAAATACCCTTAGTAGGTAAAATTACGATTTTACCCTTAAAGGTTGATTAGCATGATTATGTTGTTTAGTTTTGGCCGATTGTGGGGAAGGCTTGATCTCGCATATCTCGGGTTGTGGCTAGTGCTCGAAAAGTGTTAAGGAATGGGGATCTAGTCGTTAGATCTTGATCTACGGATTTGATAGTCGCATTAGTAATCGTGTGTGTAAACTAACACACTTCTTGCTTTGTATATGTTTGATGAATCGATTGATTGGTAAACCGAAATAGTATGGTTGAGTGATATGATACCTATGGGGGTATGTGCACGGATTCGTAAGTCCGTTTCATTATGAGTATCTGTTATTGATACATGATGTCATGATTTATGATGTATGTGCTATGAGATGCAACGTTAAACATGTTTGCATGATTTGAATACTATACATGAGTTGGTATGATGATGGGTGATATGAGTGGAGAAGTGATATTTTGTGCCGACGAGCAACGATGTTTTGGTAACACAACTTTGTGACTTTGGGTCACAGAGGTTTGGCACCTCCGTGAGGTTTGGCACCTCGTCTCGCCCCCGTGGTTTTGCACCACGTTGGGTTGGGCCCCACAAGGCGGTATTGAGGATTGACGCCCGGTGATTTGGTATCACACGATGGGTTGGCCCCATCACTCGATTATCGTGACTACGGTCACCAAAGTGGTTTGGTACCACATTTGTGTCTTTGGGACACCAGAGGTTTGGCACCTCATAGCGACTCGTCCCTCGTGGTTAACACCACCGTGGGTTGGCCCCACTTTTGAGATACGGGATTGTCGCCAAAGTGATTTGGTATCACACGATGGGTTGGGCCCCATCATTGGATTTGTGACTGGTCACCAGTGTTTTGGTAACACATTGTGACTATACGTCACCGTGGTTTGGCACCACCGGTGGTTTGGTACCACACGGGTAGAAAAGGTGTATGGACCGGTTAGGATTGGGTGCATATGATTGGGATGCATGATGATTATGATTATGTTTGTATGTGATATTTTGCTAATCTGGGAAAAAGGGTAGCACACTCGAGTCCGGGTGACTCACCTTTTCCTTAACCATTTCGGTAGTGCATAAAGTGGACCGGGATCGAGAGGACAAGGTGGCCCATGCCAAGATGATGTTCAATTATTCCATGCTTGATTTTGATATAAGTACTTTATTTGAATTGTTGGGTTGTAATAAAGGCCATTTTATGTTTTTGGTATTACTTTAACTATGGTTTATTTAAATTAAATTGCTACGTGAAAATGATTTATGGTTTGCAACCTATTTATTCAAATTGGATATTATAAACTAAAGTTTTAAAAATGAATGAGTTTAATAGCAAAGTTTTATTCCAAAGATATGTTTTCCAAAATTCAAAGCAAACTACGATGTTTTATTTTAAATTAAGAAGATTTTCAACCGTCTTTTCCCGGTGACATAACAGATTCGGTCGTAGTGAATGGGCGGGTTTGGGGATGTTGATTTAGTATCGAGTCCGGTTCAAAACTCGGCTTTGAGGGTTTTGGGCCCAAAAATATATTCAAAATGGGCTTTTCAAAAATATGGGCTTTTAAGAAACTTTTTGAGTTAGGTCGGGCATGGCTTTGTACTCGACCAAGTCCACGGTAAGTACCCCTTACTATTGCTTGTGAGTTATTGATGTGATCGGATGATTGCAATAGTGGATTACTTTAGAAGCGAAACTTTGATTGCTCGAAAGAACGACTTCCGAAACTTCTGCTCATAAAATTTGCTCGTGGATTAAGCGATGGAACAAAATTTCTAATGCATAAAACTTTTAATCGATTAAATCGCGACGCTAGATATGAGTTCTAGGGGACGTGTTGTCGCGGGCATGGTCTAGGTGGAATGACAAACTTTATTAAGATCAGAGTCTTGTGACAAGAGCGTAAGGTGGTAAGATAGGTTGTGCGGACGTTCGCTAGTAAAGTAATTTCGAGGATGAAATTATTTTTAAGGAGGGTAGAATTGTAACACCACGGGTTTAGGGGCTATGCGGTTTGAGTATAATGTAGGTGTTGGAAGGTTCTTGGGTGTGCTTGGATGTGTTTTGGGGTTTTAAGAATGCTTGGATGAAAGGGGAGATTTTGGAAAATTTTGGATTTTTAGTGGAAAAGGGAATCGGGCCAAGGAGGTCTTAAGAATAATTTTACGTAATTTTGGCACAAGGGAAGGCGGTGGTAGAGTGGTCTCCGTCTTGCGCTTAAGAGCTTGGGGAGGACGCGGTGAGGGCACAGGTTCGAGTCAGCGCGGCTACAAGGGGTTTTAATATTTTTGGGTTACTGGCGTTACAAGGAGGGGAGGCCTTAAAAGGAGTAGTAGGCGTGTTTTGGCGCAAACAAACAACTTGTCCAAGTGGTTCTGTGCGGCACTTAGGAGGCTGGAGGTGCGCGTGCGCGCGCTGGTTCGGCGATCAGGCGGCTTTGCGTGTTTTATTTTTTTCTTATGCGACTGGGGGCTTGAGTAGGAAGCCTTTAAAGATTAAATGGTGTGGCTTTATGGCATAAAAATCAAAGTGGCCGAGTGGCACAGGCGTTGGAAGTAAGGCGTGCAGCAGTAAGGAGCACAGGTTCGAATCTCATGAGAAGCAAGGAGTATTTATTTTCATGATGCGGACGGGAAGAGTTTGATTGAATTTAAACTCTCTTGACGAAGGGATCCCACATCGGAAAGACACAAAGAATGAAGGTGAAGAGCTAGCTATATAAGGAGCATCCTAGGAGGAGAGTAAACACATCTTGGAGGGCGTTTGGGCACAAGAGTGATCGGAGCGCTTGGATTAGCTCCTGCGAGTCCTATCGGGTGTGTAACTCTCTCTACTCTAGTTGTAGAGCGGCAAATGCCGAAGTGCGGTCCACGGCAATAGTAGTTACACGAGCGTGCGGCGCACGTGTGGGGCTTCGACGTGATAGTTGAGGCCATCACGTAGTATTCTTGTGGGTTGGGGTGCTTGGGCCTCGATGGGCGAAGTGGGCCCAATGGGCCCGTGGGCCCATATGAGTAAATTGCATGATGGTGTAGTATATAGTGAACTAGACTAGGTGGAAGTTATATACGTGGCTAGATTCGTGTTTGGTGGGCCACACCAGCAGTGTGGGCCGGATGGGCCGAAATCGGGTTTTAGGCCCAATCGTCCATTTCAACCGGAAGTGGTAGCCGAGTCGCTGAGTGGCGACATTAGGCCTTCGTAAAGGCCATTGCAGTGTGAATTTACTGAAAATACCCTTAGTAGGTAAAATTACGATTTTACCCTTAAAGGTTGATTAGCATGATTATGTTGTTTAGTTTTGGCGATTGTAGGGGAAGGCTTGATCTCGCATATCTCGGGTTGTGGCTAGTGCTCGAAAAGTGTTAAGGAATGGGGATCTAGTGCGTTAGATCTTGATCTACTGGATTTGATAGTCGCATTAGTAATCGTGTGTGTAAACTAACACACTTCTTGCTTTGTATATGTTTGATGAACTGATTGATTGGTAAACCGAAATAGTATGGTTGAGTGATATGATACCCTATGGGGGTATGCACGGATTCGTGTAAGTCCGTTTCATTATGAGTCTTGTTATTGATACATGATGTCATGATTTATGATGTATGTGCTATGAGATGCAACGTTAAACATGTTTGCATGATTTGAATACTATACATGAGTTGGTATGATGATGGGTGATATGAGTGGAGGGGCGGTGATATTTTGTGCTTGTGAGCACGATGTTTTGGTAACACAACTTTGTGACTTTGGGTCACCGAGGTTTGGCACCTCGGAGGTTTGGCACCTCGCCGTCTCGCCCCCGTGGTTTTGCACCACAGTGGGTTGGCCCACAAGGCGGTATTGAGGATTGACGCCCGGTGATTTGGTATCACACGATGGGTTGGCCCCATCACTCGATTATCGTGACTACGGTCACCGGTGGTTTGGTACCACATTTGTGTCTTTGGGACACGGAGAGGTTTGGCACCTCATAGCGACTTCGTCCCCTGTGGTTAACACCACCGTGGGTTGGCCCCACTTTTGAGATACGGGATTGTCGCCGGTGATTTGGTATCACACGATGGGTTGGCCCCATCATTGGATTTGTGACTTGGTCACCAGTGTTTTTGTAACACATTGTGACTATACGTCACCGGTGGTTTGGCACCACCGGTGGTTTGGTACCACGAGGTAGAAAAAGGTGTATGGACGGTTAGGATTGGGTGCATATGATTGGGATGCATGATGATCATGATTATGTTTGTATGTGATATTTTGCTAATCCGGGAAAAGGGTAGCACACTGAGTCCTGGGTGACTCACCTTTTCCTTAACCATTCGGAGTAGTGCATAAAGTGGACCGGGATCGGAGAGGACAAGGTGGCCCATGCCGAAGATGATGTTCAATTATTCCATGCTTGATTTTGATATAAGTACTTTATTTGAATTGTTGGGTTGTAATAAAGGCCATTTTATGTTTTTAGTATTACTTTAACTATGGTTTATTTAAATTAAATTGCTACGTGAAAATGATTTATGGTTTGCAACCTATTTATTCAAATTGGATATTATAAACTAAAGTTTTAAAAATGAATGAGTTTAATAGCAAAGTTTTATTCCAAAGATATGTTTTCCAAAATTCAGCAAACTACGATGTTTTATTTTAAATTAAGAAGATTTTCAACCGTCTTTTTCAAGTGACATAACCAGATTCGGTCGTAGTGAATGGGCCGGGTTTGGGGATGTTACACCAACCCACCGTGGTGCTAAGCCTTGGGACGAGGCGAGGTGCCAAACCTGCAGTGACCCAAAGTCACAATAATCAATCTCGTGGTACCAAACCACCTGGTGGTGCCAAACCACCTGGTGTCCCAAAGACACGGATATCAATCTTCCCCCTCCTCTCATCATACCCATGCAATATGACATAATAATTCGTGTATGCAGATGTCATGTATGCTAGACATATATCAAATATAAGTATAGCATGAATTACCATCATAATCGGATAGACATAAAAACAACATAATCACCCCTAATCAACCTCTAAGGGTATAACAGTAATTTTACCTACTAAGGGCATTTTTCGTAATTTACCCACCAAGGGTATATTGGTAATTTACCCACCAAGGGCATTTTCGTAATTTACCCTTCAGGGATATTTTGGTAATTTACCCACCAAGGGTATTTTGGTAATTTTGCACCTACAATGGCCTTTCCAAAGGCCCAAATGTCACCCCCGAGCGACTCGGCTACCATTTCCTGGTCAGACGGACAATTGGGCCTAAAACTCGATTCCCGCCCATTCGGGCCCACACGCTCGTGTGGCCCACCTAGCACAAATCTAGCCATGTATATAAATTCCACCTAGTCTAGTTCACTATATACTACACAATCGCACAATTTACTCATAATGGCCCACGGGCCCATTGGGCCCACTTCGCCCATCGCGCCCAAGCAAACCCCAACCCACAAGAATACTAACGATGGCCTCAACTATCGCGTCGAAGCCCTACACGCACGTTCGCGACGCTCGTGTGGCTACTATTGCCGTGGACCGCACTTCGGCATTTGCCGCTCTACAACTAGAGTAGAGAGAGTTACACACCGATAGGACTCGGTGTTAATCCGCGCTCGACCACTCCTCGTGCCCAAACGCGCTTCCAAGGTGTGTCAACCCTCCTCCCGAATGCTCTTTATATAGCTAGCTCTTCACCTTCCTTCTTTGTATCTTTCCGATGTGGGATCCCTTCACAGTGAGAGTTTAAATTCAATCAAACTCTTCCCGCCTGCATGCAAAATAAATACTCCTTGCTTCTCATGAGATTCGAACCTGTGCTCCCTTGCAACATAATCCACGCTGTTAACCACTTGGCCACAAGCTCCTCTTGTGTCTTAAACCATGCGCAACTAAATATAAATCTATAGCCAAATTCTCGAGGTCCAAGTAAAAAGAAAACCAAAATGCAAAAGCCAAGACTTGAACCTTGGACCTCCTTCCTTCCTTGTGGCGTCACTCCCTTGCCTCTTAAGTGGCGTCACTTTGCCACTACACCACACACTCCACTTGTGTCATTTTTTCCCACATTTTATTCTTAAGGCCTACACGCCAACTTCCAGGTTTTTTCACGTGAAACCAAAATTTCCCCCAAAGCTAATATTTGATCCGGGACTTCATGAAGCCCTCTAACCTTCCAAAATAACTTACCTAATAAGTCTAACTTGCATTAATGCCGTTCTCAAAAAATTTTAAAATCAAGGCCCATTGGGCCCAATCCTACTAGGCCCAATTTCGGGATGTTACAACCCATGCTTGGCCGAATATTCACATGCTTCATACAAGTCCATATTTTTCATTTATTTCACATTTTAGTCCCTCAAAATATAATTTTCACAATTTAGTCCAAATTACTTAAATTCATAAAAAATCCAAAGACAAAACATAATAATCTAACACATATCTTTAATATTTCATCATCAAACAAAAAAAAATCACAAGCTATCATCAATGGAAAAACACAAAATCATCATCAAATTCAAAATTTAAGACATGGGCTTTGAAGATAACTTAGCAACGATCTCAAAAACATAAAAATTATCAAAAACCGAGCTAGTTACATACCTTAATCAAGCTTCAACAATGGCCGAACCTAAGCTTGTTCTTTTTCTTTTTCTTTTCTTTTACATTCGATCATAAGCAAATAAAAAGATGAACATGACTTTTAAGTTATATTTGTTTTATTATATCATTATATTATGTTATTATTATTTTAACTTTTATAATATATATAAAAACCATATATTAATCAATATGCCGTCCACTAACTTTTATTATTGGCAAAATTGCAACATAAAACCTCCATATTAAAAGAACATCCACTATTTGGCTCTTTAAAAATAACTACTAAATTTTTATTTTACGCGATTAAGCCCTTTTATTAAATTAAGCACACAAACAATAAAATTAATTCACGAAACTTTCACACGTGTAAATTCACACATAATTAACATGTAAAACAATATTAAATATTTTTTGGACTCGGATTTTTGTCTCAAAACCACTATTCCGATTAGGTTAAAATCAGTCACATTACAACTCTCTCCCCTTAGGATTTTCGTCCCCCGAAAATCTTACGATGAATAGGTTGAATAATGCTCTTTCATTGCATCCTCTGGCTCCCAAGTTGCTTCCTCAACTCCGTGTTTATGCCACGATGCACCTTAACTAACGAAATTTTCTTATTTCGAAATTCTTTAACCTCGCGAGCCAGAATGTGATTCGGTTCTTCTTCATATGTCATATCGGGCTTAATCTCAATCTCTGTCGGACTAATCATATGTGAGGGATCAGATCGATATCTACGAAGCATCGAAACACGGAATACATTGTTGATCTTTTCTAGCTCAGGTGGCAATAGTAGTCTATAAGCAACTAGCCCGATACGCTCTATAATCTCATACAGTCCAATATACCTTGGACTTAACTTGCCTTTACGACCAAAATCTGAGTATTTTCTTCCACGGTGAAACTTTCAAAAACACTTTATTTTCAATCTAGAACTCTATATCTTTTCGTTTCAAATGCATATGATTTCGACAATTCAATGTTGTTTTTGGACTATCGCGAATCACTTTCACATCATATATTTCAAATTCACACATAGCTTCAATTTCAAATCTCTTTAATCTCACAACTAAAATTACGATCCGACTTTCATGTACATCACCTAGCTCAAAGCGCTTATAACTGTATTAAATTGTTTCTATTTTGTACTCATATTCTCTCACGATTTTAATCCTGTGAATCATTTTCCCACAAAACTCGATCCAAGTAACGGAGTTCTATAACTGCTTATAATAGCAACAACCTTTCTTAGTTACTTTGCAATTCTAAAACATAGTGACAAATAAATATTTCGAGAATTTGGTTTGCGTTTCCCAATTTCAATGCAATTTCATACTCAGATTACTGTAATCTCTCTTAGAATTACCATATAAATTTCAGATCTCAATCCAAAACAATGATAAGCGACACCATAGGCAGTTTACCAACACGAAACAAATAACTTAACTGTTTTATCAAAAGAGAAAATCTATACTTACAGAGAGATTTCTTGAGATGATTAACCATATTTCATATAACTCCATCTTTTTCAATGATAAAAATAATCACGATTCAAAATTCATCAACCCTCCATTTCTATAATCAACAAAGTCGAAATATCACACTTCACGATCATCATCTATATCATATCTCTGGATTGTTGTGCATCTTATTATTCCCATATGAGCAAATAAATTACCCTGAGAGTTTCTTGTAGCAATTGTTGTATATTCATAGAGCTTTTCAAGATACACACTCTATCTCAAAATAACAAATAATCATCGATACCATATCTACGAGGTTACGAATCGTAAATCAATTTATGCTAAACCACTTTTTAACTTATAATTCATCGACACATTTGAATTTCACAACTTCACTAAATAAACATTTATTTAGCCTCTAATTCGCTAACATTCATTTCATTACTTGATAAGATCAATCACGTATTCATCGCCCAATCAAAACATCCAAAACTATAATCATTTTCCTCGGATAAGAATCACTTACAGACTCAAAAGTTTTTCGACGATTCGAGCCAACTTTGCTATGCCAAGTTCAGATCTTTCTTTGACATTAAATATTTTAAACTCTTATAGTCATCAAATATGTCACATAACTCTTTTTTTTATGCAACTTTAACTGTATAGAATCACAAGATATCTCTGCACATTCTTGTATTAGAACACATTTCGAACCATTCAATAATATATGACTGAAAATCTTAAACTCTTTATTCAACTTAGGCGGAACTAGAACTGACATTTCGGTTGATAATGTCTTCGTGCAAAAGAAAACTTCAAAAATCAACTAACTATAATTTATCACAACATTTCCCAGATAGAATCATTCCGATGGATATAATTCGGTATCAAATCTTCAAGAATACAAGTTTTTCTTCCAGACTATCCCCCAACTCACACATATACATTCAAGGTTTATTTCCAGTCAGGTGGATAGATTCAGACACATATAACCAATTATCTTTTCAATCAAATAATTCAAATAAGACTAAACCCATTGAATCAGTCTTTTGAAGAAATCTTTTCTTCTCGTTAAAAGGATAACTTGGACATATTGTTTCACAGATTTGATATTATTCTTCTATCATTTTCACTTTTATCAAAGTCGGACCTTCACAAGAACTAGAAAAGAGTTTATAATGAAGCTATCTCATATATTAATCATCAAAACTACGAATTATCTGAAATCACCTTAACCAAATAGAAATCATTAGGCCTTAATAAGAACGATGTTTCAACCCCTATAAATAGATATTATCCCATTATTAATGAAGCATTTGAACAAGAGAAGTATCAAATATGATTTAAATATCAACCATTGCAGAAACACAACTTCTATAACTCTGAGGACGGTACCACTGTACTCTCACATTTCAAGCCAGAAATTATAATCACATAGTCATCTCTGTCAAATAGAGATCTCTTGCAGATAATCACATGAAATCATAAGAAAACCGGAATAGTGAAATTTCAACATATGAAGCTATACATGATATCACGAAAATTACAACCCGAGATAAAATGATATCAATTCCAATGATATCGAGAAAATGTCGAGAAAAGAACAATGTCACTCATAAATCTGAAATCCACAATAATGAGAACAATATAATGTTCACGTATATTCAACGCGAACAATAACGGTGAGAAAGCGAATATTAGCCTCAAGCAGATTTTACCGTTGACTTTCATATCCACACAATGAAATAAATTATCAGAGAAAGACATAACAATGTCGAACATAACCTAAACAGATCAACGATGCTTTTGTCTATTAATATGTTTAGCTAATGTTTTCATACGATAAGACTTTCTTTCTGAAATTTAATAGTCATATATACTTCTAAGAATAAATGTGCGCATAGAATGCCCAGAAGGAATCATAGTAACTGCCCGAATATAACCATTACATTCAACCATCAATACAATTCAAACATTATTCAACTTTCTAATTCTGTCATCAATAAGTTCATATTATTCCATCAATAACAGAAATCGATCCAGAGAAGCTTCCATTTAATACTTTCTTTAGATAACATACCTGAATAGGTCATTTAATCGGAGTTAAATTCTTCTTTAATAGTGACTTTGCATAATCTGAATAGTCTTTAGAACTGTCCAATATCTCTTTTAGCACTGTCTTCATTTGTTGATTCATTCTCTTTTCTAACCACATTACTAATATTTCAAACACGGATTTCTATAACTCCACACTCGTGAGCTTATTCATTCCAACTCTTATAATAAAATTGTAACATTTTCTTGATAAGGGGGTGAGGTAGTAAAGCCTCAAACTTAACTCTCACATAAATGCACATAATACTTACTATCAAAATAGTCGAGTTCATTACTAATTTCACATTCTCAAATCATTTAATAAACTTTTGCTTTTAATCACTTTTATTCTTAACACATTGTTCATATGCCAACTCAAATCACTATTTCACAATCAGAGCATTTCAGATAGCAATCATAACTCAAATATCATATCTCATATGCCCATATAATTACAACATTTATCAATAACAACATGTCATACAATTTGATTCTTACCTTTATGAGTCTCAACTCATCATCAACACATTTCCACTCAAATATTTGAGTATTTACTTGATACTATCGAATTAGGTCAATTGGAAAACTTATCTATCTCATCAAAACAATCTTTGTCGAGATCAGGGGAGATATCACACTATCTTGATTAAATATGGCATGTATAGCTAGACTCACATACGCTATGGTAGTCCTAGAACCGACTAAACCATAGCTCGATACCAATCAAATGTAACACCCTTAACTTTGTATCCGTCGCGGAATGAGTTAAGAGGCATTCACAGGACATAACACAATTTTAAACTTTCACATAATCATACAAGTCAAATTCGTATATAAATACTGAGAATAAAACTAATTAAAAATCAAATAGGCTCTATTAACGATATCTCATAAACAAACTATGCTTAAAAAATTCAATCATATCGATTATCATTTATTTATTCACATATTCGCACCAACAACATATATCAAATCATATTACAAATTATTTATAAGTTTGAATAAGCGAACCATAAGACTTATAATCATGGTATTCGAATAATCAAATCATAAAAATTCAGCCTAATATTCCTTCACATATAAAATATTAATTAACTAAACAACACAACCAAATATGCTTTTTGTGCTATTATAACTTGCACATATCACTATAAAGTAAAGCCATTTCTAAATACAATTACGAAAGCGTAACAAAACCAATATACCTTTTATCAAATCACAAGTACAAGCACATGTCACCATACCAATTGGATCATTTTGAATACAAATTCAAACCAAGAATTCAACCAATTCACATGCTATTCATTAAACCCAAAATATACTATTACATAACCACTCATTTATTCACATACACATATTCGGTCAACCATTTAAAAACTATAAAAGCTAAACCTAAAACTTTCATTACTCACTTAACTATCATTACCGAATTTGTATGTACTTAATTTATTTTAAAGACATTTATATATATATATCATTTTAAAGATCAAAACATGCATATTAATCTATTACAAGTTTGCACATATGAATATACCATTTTAGCCATATCCAAAAATTCATACAATTCATATCATTTACAAATATAAAATCGAATATTAATACCACTTGCATGAGCAAATCGTACCTTTATTAAATACTCCACATTTCTAGTTTATTTCATAACAAATCAAGCAACCAAAAATAACTTCATAATTTGTACAAGACTTAGCCATTAAATCATAAGCCAAAGTATGCCATATCCAAATCAAACCGTATCGATTCACATTACAACCTCATACATATCACTTCACATTTGTCTAAACCTAAATCCATACACCAAATTATAGCATAAAACACGCTTCCAAAACATAACTAGATTAAGACCGAATTTATACATGATTTTCACTTCCTTATAATCGAACATATATATGCAAATTACTAGTTCCTTTCATAACAATTTGTCAATGTAAACACACTCTTACAAACCAAAATTTAACTATCATTTCATTTAAGATATACTTAGCATTTCACCTATATACCATAACCGAATTCACTTATTACCAAATCACTTAACAACACTTTAACAAAACATATCAAGCAAGATTTCCATATATTTACTTATAATTAACCCATACCCGAATCACCAAGACCAAGACCAAACATGTCACACATACCATATACATATATATATAACACATAACCAAGATTAACTAAGCTTGAATATTATTTCTAGCCATTTTCGCATGGCTTTAATAATTACAAATTCAAAACCAACCAAACTAATACTAGACTATACATGCCATAGATTTAAAATTCAAACTTAGTAAATACTGAAATAGTCGATAGTGTGATAGGCACCTCCGACAATCCCGAGCTCATAACCCATCTTCCAAAATATATAAAGCGAAGAGTAAACATACACACGATAAGCTTTGCGACTTAGTAAGTCATAAGCAAACAATAATCATATGAACATTAACAATAAATCAATTAGCCGTGTTAGTCCAAACCTTAAATAAATATACATATATTACACTCACAAGTTTATATGTTATCAAATATACATTAGCATTTAACATCATATATCTAAATGCACAAATACTCATAAACATATATAATTATCACTTTTAAATATCACAACTATATCACTTATATTATCACAAATACAACAATAGGCCTAATCACTTATATGTTCAAATATGCTAACACATAATTCATATTTCACATTACTTTAAATCATCAATTCAAGTATACAATTTACCTTAATTTCATAACATAGTATGAATACATACCTGAACATTTTAATTCGATTTCACATTCGGTCTTTACTTCACATTACCCGTTGAACCGTTCGGAATTAAAAACAATACGTGGATAGTCGAAAGCTCGTACAATGCCAACATCCCAGACGTGGTCTTACATGTAATCACATATTGATGCCACTGTCCCAGACAGGGCCTTACACGAATCAAATACGGTGCCAATGTCCCAGACATGGTCTTACATGTAAATACAAGTCGATGCCAACGTCCCAGATGTGGTCTTACACGATAACACATATCAGAAATCCTATGTCATGACATATGTATCCTAACTATTCCTAGGGTTCGTACGGGACTTTCGGATAACGTATCTCAATCGAATCAAACTCGTAACTTATCTTCCAAGCTTAATCACAATCGACCAATGCACATATATATTCTTAAAATTCAATTCAACACATAACATATATATATATATTCAATTTAACAACATTTATATGCTTATAGACTTACATCGGATATCGACAGACGAAATAAACAGATATTCAATTATTTTTTGTTTTCCCCGATCCAAACTCGTTTTCTTCGATTCTTGATCTAAACATATTCAAATTAAACTTATTTAAACATAATTCCATTCAATTTAATCCAAAAACACATAAATGGGCAAATTACCATTTTCCCTAACATTTTACACTTTTTGCAATTTAGTCCCTAATGCATAAAAAAAAATACACAAAATTTCACATTACCCATGATTGGCGAATATTCACATGCTTCATACAAGTCCATATTTTTCATTTATTTCACATTTTAGTCCCTCAAAATATTATTATCATGATTTAGTCCAAAGTACTTAAATTTATCAAAAATCCAAAGACAAAACATAATAATCTAACACATATCTTTAATATTTCATCATGAAACAACAAAAATCACAAGCTATCATCAATGGCAAAACACAAAATCATCATCAAATTCAAAAATTAAGACATGGGCTTTGAAGATAACTTAACAACGATCTCAAAAACATAAAAATTATCAAAAAGCAGAGCTAGTTACATACCTTAATCAAGCTTCAACAATGGTAGAACCTAATTTGGTTCTTTTCTTTTTCTTTTCTTTTACATTCGATCATAAGCAAATAAAAAGATGAACATGACTTTTTAAGTTATGTTTGTTTTATTATATCATTATATTATGTTATTATTATTTCAACTTTTATAATATATATATATATAAAACCATATATTAATCAATATGCCGTCCACTACCTTTTATTATTGGAAAAATTGCAACATAAAACCTCCATATTAAAAGAACATCCACTATTGACCCTTCTAAAAATAACCACTAAATTTTCATTTCTGTGATTAAGCCCTTTTATTAAATTAAGCACACAAACAATAAAATTAATTCACGAAACTTTCACACATGTAAATTCACACATAATTAACACAAAAAATAATATTAAAATATTTTTCGGACTCGAATTTATGGTCTCGAAATCACTATTCTGATTAGGGTCAAAATCGGGCTATTACATTCATATTCACACAATGCATTAATAATTATAACTTATGCAACCAAGGTGCCTCATTTACACATAACCCACTATGGGTTCATCATATACCGAATTCATCTCAAATCTGTTCTAATACATACCTGTACCTCTCGTGGTACAACCACATTCATTCTCATTTTCAACATACCTATTGAATCACTCAAATTGTTAAATAACACTCTTGAGTCTCATACACATAACATCACATCGACATCATGCCCCGATAGGGTCTTACATGAAATATTATATCGATGCCATGTCCCACACATGGTCTTATTCAATATCTCACACCGAGGCCATATTCCAAATATGGTCTTACTCGGGACCTTAATTATCATCGTATCATGATCTTTGCATTTCCTCTATTCTTATATTCAATTGAAGACTTTCAATTTTTCTTGACATCTCGTCAAAACATATTTAACATATACAAGGAAGTAATAAACATTTTATACAACATCGAAATATTAATTACTTAAGCTTAGAGTTGCATAATTTAGCACATGAACTTACCTCGATGCAGAAAAGGGTAAAAGGAAATCTATTTGCCCACATTTCTATTTTCTCCGTTCTAGGTCAAAACTCATTTTCTTTGATCTAGAACAATAGAATTTACTCATTTAATCACTTATAAATCATAATACATCATAATCTACACTTAGGCAAAAATGACTATTTTGCCCTTATACATTAAGCAAAATTATGATTTTGCCTATAGGCTAAATAAATCACTTTTCATCACATTTTCCTATTAAACAAGCCTAGCTGAACATTTAATCCTCTTACAACTATCTACAATTCCAACTATTTCATGCATCAATGGACAAATTACAACATTTGCATCTTAATCCTAATTAGGTGTTTTCATGACAACACCTTTCACAAAGATTGTTTATCATCTTCCCAACATTCATTTTCTTCCATAAAAACTCAGCAACCAACATAAAATCTCTCATGGAAAGTCCCTAGACTTTCAACCATAATACAAATTAGTCCCCTCATTAGCTAGCTTAAGCTTTGGGGACTCAAAAGTACAAAAATTATTAACTAAAACCATTAAAATCACTTACTTGAAGAGAAAATGAGTTGCTAAAATTTTCAAGCTTTCAAAGCCCTCCCTTTGTTGATATTTTCGGTTGGAGAAGAAGACTAAATAAAAAGATGATAACTTTTTCTTATATCATCTTATTTTATTCATTTTGTCAACTAATACCACCAACTATTGACCAAAATAAATGCTCTTGTCCCCTATGCATACTATGGCCAGCCAACTCACTTGAAAAAAGGCCAAATTGCACATTTGAGACCTCCAATTAATATTCTATAGCTATTTGGCACCTCTGGCAAATCAAATCAAACTTTCACACTTTATGCGATTTAGTCCTTTTTAGCGATTAAGCCTGAAATCGCCAAAATTAAAGTACCAAAATTTCCATGCATCCTTATTGACATGTTATAACTCATGAAATAACATGAAAATAATTTTTTGTAACCTCGGATTAGTGATCTTGAGATCACTGCTCCAACTAGCCCCTAAATCGGGTTGTTACATACATTTAGTGGTATCAGAGCCAGGTTACAAAACTTGGCTATGGATTTTGGGTTTTAAAACTTGGTTTTTAAGAACTGATTTTCAAATGATTTGAAACGATTTGACTAAGAATGTGGTACACCGAGTCTTCGGCGCCGATCCTGTAAGTATTCTGATACTGTGATAGTTTAACTGAAAATACTGTAGATAGAATATTTTAAAATTACTGTAGGAGGTATCTTTGTGAAAACACTCTAGGCGGTGTATCTTTGGCTGTAGTAAAACTAAGGCGTGGCAAAACTAATAGAAAGCGTGATTTGCGAAAATCACTCTGAATTATTGAAAGCTGTTTACATAAAACAAGCGCTAATAAATATCAAAGCATGGCGATTCATAAAAGCTGTTAATGTAGATAAAATCCTGAATCTCGATGAGCGCAAGAGGTATTCATGGACGTGGTACTAGAGAGGCGAGGTAGGGGCCGTAGGGGGTTCAGTGAGTCCTCTTCCTGGATAGTATACCAAATTTGGAGGCAGTGAGGCGCGGTGTCACTGCTACCGAGGCCCAGGTCTCACGGTCACATGGTTGGGGACCACATAGCGCATCCCGGGCTATGCTAAGGATATTGGAGAGGTCATTTGGACCTGATCTTTTGGATCTTGGGGGTGAAGTGCATCACGAAAGCGACTCGGTCCAATGGGTGAACTTTTAGGGGTGTCACTTGGAGTCGCCCCTAATGTGGCAAATCTTTGGATAGAGGCTACGGGTGGATTATGGATGACTTAAATTGCACCCCTGAGTAGAAATTAGAAAGTGCGGTTTCTATTACGAGGCGAGGCTTATCAATGGTGGTGGCCGTTAGGGAGGGCACTCGGCTGAACGTCGACACAGGAGTTCTTTAAGACCACCTTCAGGGGAAATATGTGGGAGCCGATTATGTGGGCGCTTGTAGGAGGAGTTTGAATCTTACTCGGGGGGATCGATCGGTGGCGAGTTCTAAGATTAATTTGCTATATGGCGAGGTATGGTGGCATCAGTATGAGAGGTGTGTCCGCTTTGAGGATGGCCTCTAATATAATTTGAGAGTTACGATAGCTCTGCAGAGAGGGGCAAGATTTTTTGCTCTGCAGTAGAGAAGCGAAGATCGCCGAGGATGTTAAGCTTATTTGGCGTAAAATAGAGATAGAGAGAGGGGTAAGAACAAGAGGATTGAGGCCCTCGAGTTGGAGTCTGAGGCCTAAAAAGGCCGGGGTGATGGGCTAGTTAAGTGGGCCCCCATTCACTGCTCTTGGGCTGCTGACCATATGTCGATTATGGTAGACACTATCGGGCGAGTGTTGGAGGAGGGCTGGGCGTGTGCGGTGTGTGGAACATTGGATCACCGTATTAGGGAGTGTCAGTTGAGGGTGATCAAATTCAAGCTACGGGTTACGATGCTTTGCAGTCACATAGGGGTAGTTAGACCGACCCAGAAGGGTCGTGGTTAGGCTAAAGGTGGTAAAGGTATGGGCCGTGGATAGAGAAACACAGGCGAGATGTCTTTAGACGGTGAGGCGAGACGACTGCTCTTGTTTATGCTACTGCGTCACGCGCGAGGACGAGAGATGCTCTGGCGTCATCATTAGTACGTTCCTTATTTTTGATGTACTATATCTTGCTCACGATAGACATAGGATCTACTCATTCCTACATAAGCACATTGCATTTACGAAAATCTTGGGTTATCGATTGAGAGCACCACGAGTGAGGTCATCATCATCTGAAGTCCGTTAGGGCAATCTATTTGGGTTAGCAAATTTGTATAGAGATGTTCCACTAGAGGTTCAAGGATCGGTATTTCAGCTAATCGATGGAGCTTTCGTTTGGAGAGTTCGACACTGATTACGGGCATGGGTGGTTCGTCAAGCATCGTGTCGATGCGGGTGTGCGACAAAGAGGGTCATCTTGAGCGAGGAGGATAATGGGGTAGTCATGATTGGAGAAACGTCGGGGTTACTTGGCTAATGTGATCTGCTGCTTTGGTATTTGAGAAACTAGTTCGCAAAGGATGCGATCGTGCTTCACCTACGTAAGTATTTCCGCTTACGGGGACTCTACTGTAAAGGATATCCATACTGTAAGGGATTTCCCAGACGTTTTTCCTAAGGAGCTACCGGGTTTATTTCCGAATCGGGAAGTAGAGTTTAGGATTGAGCTTTTCCCTGGCACAGCTTCGGTGTCTATTGCTCCCTATCAAATGGCACCGAAGGAGCTTACAGAGCTTACGGCTCAGATTCAGGAGCTATTGGATCGTGGGTTCATCCGCCCTAGTGTGTCTCCATGGGGAGTGCTGGTACTGTTTGTTAAGAAGAAAGATGGATCTATGAAGATATGTATTGACTATCGGCAACTGAATAAGCTGACCATCAAGAACAAGTATCCGTTACCAAGGATCGATGATCTGTTTGACCAGTTCCGAGGGGCGTCTGTGTTCTCTAAGATTGACTTGCGTTACGGGTATCATCGGTTGAGGTTAAAGAGGTGATGTGCATAAGGCGACATTTAGGACTCATTATGGTTACTACGAGTTCCTAATGATGCCATTTGGGTGACTAATGCGGCAGCTTTCATGGACTGATGGCTGAGTTTTTTCAGACCTATCTAGATCGGTTTGTAGTGGTGTTCATCGAAGACATATTGGTTTATTCAGGGTGACAATGAGTATGGCGAGCACCTCAGTGGTTCTTGGACTTTGAGGAAGCGACTCTATGCTAAGTTGACAAGTGCGAGTTACGGTTACATGAAGTAACTTTTACGGGTCATGTAGTTTACTGCAGGGGATTGAGTCGATCCTCGAAATATTGAGGCTATATTGTATTGGAAGCAACCTAAGAATGCGTGTCGAGATCCATGACTTTTGAAATTTGGCGGGTTATAAGCGACGGTTTGTGGAAGGTTTCTCAGCGATTGCAACGCCCTTAACTAAGTTGTTACGTAAGGTTGTACCGTTTGTCTAGGCGATGCACAACAAGAGAGCTTTGAGAAGCTCAAGTTTGTTTTATTTGAAGCTCCTATTCTATCTGACTGAGTGCGGAAAGGAGTTTGTAGTATTACTGGTGATACATCGCATGTGGAGTGCGGGATATGTTACGATGCGAGGATGGTAAGGTTGTGGCATATGCATCTCGTTAGCTCAAGCGCATGAGGCAAACTATCAACACATGACTTGGAATTAGCTCTTTGTGGTTTTGCTTTGAAAATGCTGGAGGCACTATGCATGCGGAGAGAAGTGCATTATCTACTTGATCACAAAAGCCTTAAGTACCTCCTACCTCGAGAAAGAGTTGAATCTTTGGCGGCGTAGATGGATTGAGTGCTTAAGGACTATAGTTGCACTATTTAGTACCATCAGGAGCAAGGCTAATGTGGTGGCCGATGCAGCTGCGAGGACTATGGTGATTTGAGGCGATGTTAAGCTCGACTTAGCTGTTCGATGATGGGAGTTTGTTGGTTGAGTTGCAAGTCAAACCAACTTGGATTGAGTAGATTAAGGGTAAGCAATTTGGAGGATGAGTCTTTGAGTCTTGGTTGGACAGATTGAGAGTGGTAGCACTCACGAACTTTGGGTTGAACTACGAGGGTGTGTTGTGTTTAGAATGAGAGTGTGTGTGTGCGAATAATTACGATTTGAGATAGTCAATTCTAAAAGAAGCGCATAGTAGCCCTTATGCTATGCATCTCGTGGTAATAAGATGTACCGCGATCTTCGCGAGTTGTATTGGTAGCGAGGATTAGGCGAGAGTTACCGATTTTGTGGCTAGATGTCGACATGCCAGCGAGGTTAAAGGTGAGAATCGATTGCCTTCGGGTTTCTTTGCGAGCCGATTAAGATTCCGTTATAGAAATAGGAGTGTGTAATGATGGATTTCGTTAGTGGTTTGCCTTTAACACCCACTAAGAAGGATTTAGTGTGGGTTTTTCGTGGATCGATTGACCAAGTCTGCACACTTCATCCCGAGTTAGGGCCAGTTATTCTTTGTAGAAGATGGCGAAGCTCTATATTTACGAGATAGTGAGATTTGCTTACGGGGTACCAATTTCGATCATCTCTGGTAGGGATCTTACGATCGTGTCCAAACTAACTATGACAATGAATAAGGCAAAGCGCACCACTAGGCCACAAGTTCGGTAGTATAGTTATGGCAAGACAGGAAATATCGTATCCTCAAGGACCAAGAGTACTAGTAGTTACTATCTTTTTATTATCTAGCCTAAGTATTAAGAGGAATTGATGTTTATCTAACTAATTACTAAACAAAGGATGCTAAGACAAAGAGAGTGAATTGGGAAAATACTTGTGGGAAAACCTAGTTGATTAAGACAATACAGAGGAGAATCACCTAGACTTCACTTGTTATTTAACTCTAAAAGCAGACGATTTATTCACTTGACTTGATCCGTAGGGTTCCTAATTTATATTAATACCTCTTTTGAGGCTACTAACGTCTAACCTAGGTTGATTAATTGAAATCTCTTTCTAATTAAAACCCTAGTGTTGCATTAACTTTCGATCTATGGACTCCCATATTAGGTTTGACCCTAATCAGAAGCGATTTTCGTCATCCTATCTCTGGGGTTGCGATCAACTCCGCTTAACTATGCTAGATCTACTCTTAAGCGAGGACTTTTGATCCTTTGTCTAAGCACATCAATACTTGAATCAATATCACGAAATATTAAAACAAGAATTAAGAACACATAATTAAGAACAAATCAAGTATTTATCATATGGTTGAGAAAACAATAACAAGAGTCAGTCTTAGGTTTCATCCCCTCGGGTATTTGAGGGTTTAGTTCATGAATAATAAAGAATACATCTCGGAAGAAAGTAAATAACAAAACATAAGAAAAACCTAAAACCTCACTGAGGAAATTGAAGGAAGATCTTTCGTCTTGAGCGTGAATCCGCCACGAGATGAATCAAGCGGCTTTCTTGGAGTAATTCCTCGTGTTCAGCCCTCTCAAGCTTCGCCCCACGACCAAAGACACTTTTTAGGTTATACTTAGGGCGTTTATATAGGCCAGAATGTCTTTCTTGCCCCAAGTATCCTATTCGAATGAAACTCATCTTGGCTATAGCGAGGACACGTCAGTGTGTGACACGCCCGTGGTCGACTCTCTTGGCCGTGGTCGATCCTGTTTGCCACACATGGCCGTGTAATCTGGCCGTGTACGATGTTCTAGGCCATGTCTCGGTTGTTACTCAAAACACACGGCCGTGGGTGATAGTCCAGGCCGTGTAAGTCTCTAAGGTAAGCCCATTTGCTCCATTTTCGACCCGTTTCTCGTTCATTTCGAATCCCGATGCTCTCCTAAGTGTAAAACATGAAATTAAAGGATTAGGAACATCAAATTCCACAATTTAAGGGATAAATCATCCAAAAGTATGCTAAATGTGGGATTAAAATATGTATATATTACGGTTTATCAAATACCCCCACACTTAAGCATTTGCTTGTCCTCAAGCAAAATTCTCAACTCACAATTAAAATAGAATTTCCTCAATTCATAACCTTCATCAACAATGTTTCATCATAATTCATGGGTAATTCATACATTGATAATTTAACTTGAAGGTTCCTAAATATTCAAACAATCAAAGTCATAGTTTTTATAGTGCGAAAACATAGGTGTTTCCCCTTACCTAAATAATTACCTCGATTCAAAACCGACAAATATTGACATCCTCACTAAAGGTTCACTCAAATCACTCAAGGTGTTTAAGGTTCAAAAATAAGCACTCAAGAGTCAAACATGAAAAGTTAATCCCATAGGCTTGCATGAAAATCAAATCTCCACCCTTTGTAAAATGATATGATACACAAATCAAAATGTCTTTAGAAAAGGGTTGTAGGGGCTTAGGTTAAAGGTGTGGATAAAGGCTGAATTAGAGGTTAATATCGAAGTGAATTGATAAATTACGACTAGAAGAGTAACTAAAGCTTAAATAATTACATCAATTGAAAACTTAATACTAATAACATGAGCTTCTTCTCAAAATATAAAATTAAGCTTTGCTTAAGCTCCAATAACAAAAAGTAATAATGAATAGATTCCTAAATTTTTTTAAGAACAAATCAAGTACAATAATAATATAGAATTTAATAAATGAAATAAAGAAAATAGTTAAATAATCGATCAAATCAAATCTCGACATAAGGGTAGTCAAGAGAAATGGTGATAATAAATACAAAGTGGGTTTTGGGTTAATATTAATGGGTGAGTCAAGAAGCGGTTTATTAGGATTCAAAGGGGTTCACTAGGGGTTAATTATGAAGGTAGGCTTTTATGGAGTAAGTGTGTTAAAACCTAGGTGCCTTTATCATCTTAGTATATCAAATCAAAGGTGTGGTCTCGACATGTATAATCGAAGCAAGTTCTAGAATAACAAGTCAATGTTGACATACTCATCATAAAAAAAAAAGTGAGCACGAAAAGGAATGTATGCTCTAAAAGGCTCAAGATCTCACAAAAATTATGGGCTTTTGATGTCAACCTTGTAAATTTCAAACTTCAAGGTAATAATTAGATTCAGGTAGACAACCTAACAAATTTTTAATTCTGAAAATAAACTCATCATGCTTGATTCTCTAGTCTTCTAAAGTTTAAATCATCATTGCACAATTAGCTATGACTTAATCTAAAACATATCAATGAAAATCATAAATCAAAGGAAATTTCATTCTAACAGTAATATGAGAACATTTACTTAAGAACAAGATATAATTTAGGGATTTGAGAATAATGCAAAAAGTTAGGCACTTTTCTAAATAAACTTCACCCTCCACACTTAAGATGTAAATTGCCCTCAATGTACAAATGAAGATAATAACCATGTAGTAATAGATCATAAGAGAGGGAGAGAGGTGAAACTTCCTGGATTTTCGGATGGATTTCTTGAGTTGGAAGTGTGGAAACTTGATTCGGAGGTGAAAGATAAGTTGGAGGAGGCGTCTCTAGTGGTGGTCTGGTGGTCGCCAACAATCACTGCGCTAGATGAAGAAATTGGGTAACTTGTGAAGAAATAGCCAGGAAATAATAAGAAAAATTCAAAATATACTAAATTTGTATTTAAAGATAAGAAAAATAAAGAGAAGGAAAATAAAGGAGAAGAGAAAAGACATAGGTAGAATAAATGGACTCAAATGTCCTTGGCTTGTCGAGTAAATGAAGCGACCGGCATGAACTTATGTGGATC
Organism: Gossypium sturtianum; assembly: GCA_025698515.1. Lineage (NCBI taxonomy): Eukaryota > Viridiplantae > Streptophyta > Magnoliopsida > Malvales > Malvaceae > Gossypium > Gossypium sturtianum. The sequence continues at coordinate 123,087,165 of CM046943.1, read as the reverse complement.
GATCTCGCACGGGGAGACTGTACTAGGGTCCTTTCACTTCTTTGGCATGGGGATGGTGGTGAGGATGGTGAAAGAAAAGAAATGAGGGGAAGGGAGAACAGAAAATGAAGGAGAGGATAGTGAGAAGAGAAAGGGGTGTGGTGGTGGGATTGGTTGAAGAAGAATTTGGGGAGAAAGTGAGAGAAAAGGGGTCTTAAATAAGAAACAAGGACACTGGTTGCTGCCCACGCCCGTGTTGCGTAGGCGTGTTTGGTCTGCGTCCGTGTCGCTTGCTGGCCGTGTGATGGCTCATTCGTTTCTCTCACGCTTTGTGTAGAGTTTCCACGCCCATGTCTCTTTCTCGGTGTAACCGCCCACGACCTCAAAAGCAGGCGTGGCTTATACCGATGTGACTTTCTCGGTGTCTACCACGGCCGTATCGCCGCGGCCGTGGCATTTATAGCCATTCGTGATTTGGGGACTTTCCGTCCTTGGTTACGTACGACCTCTTCCATGCCGGTGTGCCGTCCGTGATGTCCCACGGCCGGCCATTGCCGCGCCCGTGTGCAAGGCGGTGTGATGCGAAAGCCTATGCTTTATTTAACTTGGTTAGTTTTTAGTTAGGTGCTAAAAATCAAATATATGAAAATTAAAGGGGTTAGTGCTGGGTTGCCTCGAGAAGCGCTTGTTTAAAGTCTTAAGCTATACTTACCTTTCATTCATACGATCATGGTGGTTTGGGAGTTGAAACTCCTCTTTCCTGCTATCAATTCTAACAATATATGGTTTGAGTCGAGTAGTGTTTACCTTAGATGTGCCGAATTCAGAATGAGTCACCTCGACCGTTTCGTATGGGAAGACATTGAGTACCTTAAAAGGGATTTCTTTGTTCGTTTTAATGTCTGAAATGGAGATTTGAGGGTCTTTCTCATCCAACAATACTGATCCCTATTTTGAAGTGATTTCTGTTCCTATAAGCTCGTTTGGGGTTCCTCGGTTTTGCTTCGTGTGTTCCTAGTTTCTCCTTGAAATGTGTCTTCCACTCATCTAGTTCCTCGACCTGAAGCCTTCGTTCCTCATGAATTACTTCCTTGTTTGCATGAGATCTAGGATCTGGCTTAGATGTGTATTTCCGAGGGGTTTTCTGAAAAGAAGGTTGAACCAATTGGTTATCTATAGAAATTATGTTCTCACCTTTTTCACTTGATGTCTAAGCGAGTCAAGAGCACGAAAAGTGATCGTTTTGTCACCTACATAAAGTGTGAGTTCACCTGTACCAACGTCAATTTTAGTTCTAGCAATTGCTAAAAAGGGTCTTCCTAAAATTACTTGAACATTGTTGTCCTCATCCATGTCTAAAGCGACAAAGTCTCTGGGAATATAAATTTATCAACTTTCACTAGCACATCTTCGATTATACCCCTAGGAACTCTAATGGTTTTATCATTAATTGAATGCTTATCCTAGTTTGTTTGGGTTTCCCTAGACCTAGTTGTTTTAAGCAGTTTATAAGGCATGGCGTTGATGCTTGCCCTAGATCTGCTAAAGCATTATCAATAGATAAACTACCAATTAAACAAGGAATCGTAAAACTCCCTGGATCTTTTAATTTCCGTGGTAGTTTATTTTGTAGAATTGCTGAGCACACTGCGTTTAGCTTTACATGCGACGCCTCGTCTACCCTCCGTTTGTTTGTCAGAAGCTCTTTTAAAAATCTCCTAGAATCTGGCATCTGCGAGAGAGCTTCAAGAAACGGTAAGTTGATATGTAATTTCTTTAAAAGTTTAAGAAATTTACCAAATTGTTCCTCTATGTGGTCTTTCTTCATCGCATTGGGATATGGCACTCGAGGTGTATACTCTTTAATGACAAGTTTCTGTGTATCGTGGCTCACCTCAACCTTACCTGTATTTACCATGGGTTCTTGCCTTGGCTCAGATTTGGATTCTACTAACCCTTCACTATCGTGATAAGTAATGGCATGAATTTGCTCCTTTGGGTTAGTTTCAATTTTGCTTGGAAAGCAACCTTGCGGTCGTTCTGCGATTAGCTTAACTAGCTGACCTAACTGGTTCTCGATCCCTTGAATCGATGCCTGCTGATTTTTGAGCATTGTCTTGTTGTTTTGAAAACGGGTTTCTAACACCGCGATAAATTTTGTTAGCATCTCCAAGAGGTTGGCTTCTTCTCTTGTTGGTAGGGTTCTTTGTTGAAAGCTTTGGAGGGGGTTGTTGTCTTTGATTTCTTTGACCTCCCATGAGAAATTTGGATGGTTCCTCCACCTGGATTATAAGTGTTACTATAAGGGTTATTTTGAGGTCTAGAATTGTTACCTATATAATTCATCTGTTCATTTTCTATGCCGGGGTTGTAGGGTGGGTATTACTGTGTTGCTCGACCCTCCTCCATTTGTATCACTTTGAATCTTTGGATGTACTGCGAGGAACCACACAAACCATCAATTTTCTTACTTAAGAGTTCTACACGATTTGATAGCATGGTTCTACTGCGTCGAGGTTGAAAAACTTGGCGGCTTTTGTTGGCTTTGTTCTCATAACTTGCAGCTGCTAATTATTCGATGACATCTCTTCAATGAATTCGTAAGCGCTTTAGGGGGTTTTGTTATTTAGGGTTCCATCAGTAATTTGCATTAATAAATTTGCCTAGTTGAAGGGTTCACACCGTTATACAAGGTTTGAACCTGTAACAATAGTGGTAGCCCATGATGAGGGCACCTTCTCAATAAATCCTTGTATCTCTCCCATACATCGTAAAGTGTCTCTAAATCCATCTGTACAAAAGAAGAGATATCATTCCTCAACTTAGCCGTTTTAGCCGGCGGAAAATATTTTAACAAAAAATTTTCGGTCATTTGCTCCCATGTAGTGATTGATCCTCGTGGAAGAGAATGCAACCACTATTTGGCTTTATTCCTTAAAAAAAGAAAAATAACCGAAGGCGAATGGCATCATCAGAAATGCCATTAATTTTAAACGTATCGCATAATTCCAAAAAGTTCACTAAGTGTGTGTTAGGATCCTCATCCTGCAAACCATCAAACTGAACAAACTATTGAATCATCTGTATAGTGTTAGGTTTCAGTTCAAAATTATTTACAGCGACAGCAGGTCTAACAATACTTGATTCAGTTCATGTTAAATTAGGTTTAGCATAATCATACATAGTTCGAGGAGGAGGATTTTCGGCAACCACAGGAGGAAGTGGATTATTCTGGGGATCAGCCATCTCTTTTGTATTATTAGTATTGTCCTCTTGCTCTTCTTGTGTATATTGTAAACCGCCTAATTTCTCTTCGGTTTTACGGAAAGCGGTTCCGCCGATATCACTATCGTAAAGTAGAGTCTGTGGGTTTCTTCTAGTCATAAACTAGAATACTGCCGAGAAGCAAGGAAAAGAAAAATTAGCAAAGTAGAAATAAAAATAAAAGTTAATTGCAAAAATAAAAATGGCTAAAGTAATAAAAATCAAGTGTTTTTGATATCTTAGTACCCGAACAATGGCGCCAAAAAACTTGATCGTGTCCAAACTAACTATGACAACGAATAAGGCAAGTGCACCTATCATTTGGTAGTATAGCTATGGCAAGGCTGGAAATATCGTATCCTCAAGGACCAAGACTACTAGTAGTTACTATCTTTTTATTATCTAGCCTAAGTATTAAGGGAATTGATGTTTATCTAACTAATTACTAAACTAAGGATGCTAAGACAAAGAAAGTGAATTGGGAAAATACTTGTGGGAAAACCGGTTGATTAAGACAATGCAGGAAGAATCCCTAGACTTCACTTGTTATTTAACTCTGAACAGACGATTTATTCACTTGACTTGATCAGTAGGGATTCCTAATTTATATTAATACCTCTTTTGAGGCTACTAACGTCTAACCTAGGTTGATTAATTGAAATTTCTTTCTAATTAAAACCTCTAGTGTTGCACTAACTTTCGATCTATGGACTCCCATATTAGGTTTGACCCTAATCCAGGTAGATTTTGTCATCCTATCACTAGGGTTGCGATCAACTCCGCTTAACTATGCTAGATCTACTCTTAAGCAGGAACTTTTGCTCCTTTGTCTAAGCACATCAATACTTGAATCAATATCACGAAATATTAAAACAAGAATTAAGAACACATAATTAAGAACAAATCAAGTATTTATCATATGGTTGAGAAAACAATAACAAGATCCGTCTTAGGTTTCATCCCCTCGAGTATTTGAGGGTTTAGTTCATGAATAATAAAGAATACATCTCGGAAGAAAGTAAATAACAAAACATAAGAAAAACCCTAAAAAACCCTGAAGGAAATTGAAGGGAAGATCTTTCATCTTGGCGTGAATCAAGCCACGAGATGAATCAACATAACACCCCAAACCCGGCCTAAGCGTTACATTTGGATCGGCATGTCACATGAAAGGGTTGTTTAAAAGCTGCGCTTTTCGTCAAAAACCGTATTCTTTCTTTAAAACTTGAGCTTTATTGTTTAGTGAAAATCCAGTTTTTATTCATGTAAGCGCTATTGTTATTCCTTTTATTATTATTATTATCTCCCAAAAACTTGTTTAAAATAGAAATTAGATTCGGTGATTTGCGGGAGCGTGATATTTTGAAAATAGTTGTAAACTTTTAAGAAAACGAGTTTAATCATTTATAGTTTGAGAATAATCGAAATGAAAGCTTAAAAGAAAGATTAAGTCAATGGCCTTATTACAAAATATTAAAACCCAAAATTAAAATAAATCTCAAAATAAAGTAAAAGCGAAAACTTACTAAGGTTAGATGTATGGCCACCCACAGAGTCCTCATTGCGCCAAATCCTCTAATCTTTGGGAATCACTGTAAGGTTAAAGCGGAGGGTGAGTTATGAGAACTCGGTGTGTAATCCCCTAAGCGGTCATTAAGCGGGCTGAGCCCATCTGAGAAACAAAGCGGGCGAAGCCACTTACGAAGCGGTGGGCGAAGCCTATTCGAGAAAAAGCAGTGGGCCTTAGCCGTATAAACATGAAAGTGCAAATAATGTAATGTAGCCCCAACCTAATAATACATCAGCTACACACCACGTACCAGCCCAACACACTGTGGGATTTCTAAATTGACCGTCCATCGCTACACACCTCGATGGCGGACATTTGCTCATCACGAATTTGTGGCAAAGCCACGAATAACATAATATATGTGGCATAGCCACCACGAACGAGAAATGTGGCGAGCTACCAGAATCAGAATGTGGTAGAGCCACCAGAATACACTTCCTCCAATCATCAATATCCCAACTCCATGCAGAATGTCATGTATGCAAAGCATATATCAAAAATGATGTATGAAACAAATTACCGTCAAAACGAGATAAACTGAATACACACAATCATGCTAATTAATCTTTAAGGGTATAACAGTAATTTTACCCACTTTGAGGTATTTTGGTAATTTACCCATCAGGGGTATTTGAGTAATTTACCCTCCAGGGGTATTTGATAATTTACCTTCAGGGTATTTTGGTAATTTACCCTCTAAGGGTATTTTGGTAATTTTGTCAACCCATCGGAAGAACTCTGATCATCTCGGCGACTCAATTATTCTAAGCAGAGATAACGATGTGAATGGGCCTAAGGCCCATTCTCGCCCAAGTGGCCCCTGCGCTCGTGTGGCCCATTTAGCCTAAATCCGACCCCGGATATATGATTCACCTAGACTAATTCAATATCTACTACACAATCATACAATTTATTCATATAGGCCCACGGGCCCATTATTACTCGGCCCAAGGTGCCTAAACCCATGAGAATACTCATGAGGGCCTCAACTATCGCGTCGAAGCTCCCACACATGCGCTCGCATGCTCGCGTTGCTACCATCACCGTGTGACCGAGCATTTTCGGCATTTGTCGCTCTATAGCTAGAGTAGGCGAAATACACACTGATAGGAATCAGAAGTTAATCGCTCTCGAACATTGTTCTGCGTAGAAGCCAACAATGATCGCACCCTTGACCCCAGGGGGTGTATCGATCAACCGGTCACCACCACCGTGACGTGACCCAACTTGGCTAACCCAAAGCAGGCACGCCACAAGCGAAGGATGAGCCAAGAAAGGTGTGCCTCCTCTCTAATGGTTTGCTCTATTTAAAGCTAGCTTCTCATCTTCCCTCTTGCTAGCTTTTCGATGTAGGATCCCTCCTTCAACAGAGTTTAAATTCAACACAAACTCTAGCCGTCCAAACTTAGCAAAATAAATATCCCTTTTTGCTTGCGATGGGATTCGAACTCAGGCTCCCCTGCACAACTTAATCCACGCCGCTAGCCACTAGGCCACAAGCTCCTCTTGTGTCTAAAATCATGCGCAACTAAATATAAGTCTATGGCCAACGTCTAAGTTCACTTAAAAAATAAATCAAAATGAAATGCAAGCGCCAAAACTTGAACCTTGGACCCATTTGCTTCCTTGTGGCGTCATTCCCTTGTCTCTTATGTGGCGCCATTTGCCACTAGACCACAACTCATTTTGTGTCATTTTTCTCCTCATTTTATTCTTAAAGCCTACCTTCTAACTCCCGGGGTTTTATTCACCTAAAACCAAAATTTTCCTAAAGCTCGAGTTTGATCCGGGACTTCATAGAGGCCCAGTAACCTTCAAATTCACTTACCTAATAAGTCCAATTTGCAATTATGCCATTCTCTTATTCTTAAAAATTTTAAAATGCTTCTACGCTCAGGGGCCCAATAGGCCGATTCTCTAGGCCCAATTTCGGGATGTTACAAATCTACCCCCTTAAAGAAATTTCGTCCTCAAAATTTCCGGCTATCTAACGATGGTTTTAACACGAGACTACTCTACCACTTATTTGCAGTTGCGCACTCTCATTCAATAACATTAATACACTTCTAACTTTGATCTAGAAATCTCTTCACCCACCGGATCTCCAACCACAGAAGCAAATAGGTACTTATCACACATTCATAAATTTTCTATATTCAAACACCACATCCAAGCAAAACGTAGCTGAATTAATGGTGATGGAATAATCCCGAACCCTATGCTCCTTAGACCCGCATCTTAAGCATGCTCACGACCTCCTCCGGCATTCACTCGGATGGCGCCTTTTACAATAATGCATAAGCCGGAAAGTTTGGGCATGCCTTAGCATGCTTCACGAGAATGAGATTGCGACGCTAGAGAACTGCGATCTCTTCTCTTCTTACAGTCCCCGAACCCAACTCGAAGTGTTTCACCAATTTCTTTGACCTCCTTCAATACCTCCCTAACTTCGTGAGTCGACTCATCAACCCCGGCTTGGTCATGAGACCACTGTTTTGGTCCTTTGGTGATGCGGTGCTTCCATTCGAGCATATGCCCGGATTTGAGGATCGACCCTAGCACCTCGGCCTCTACCACGGCGCATCTACCACGTCCACGTCCTCTTGTACTCATCTGCTTTGAAGCGAAGTGTCGATTAAAAATTTTATGAATCAATATATAATTCCAATATTTATTAACAAATGTTTTATGGAAAGCATATATAAGAGTTGTTCTCGCAGATCGAATTTCCTAATGTCTTAGTCTCTACAGTCTTAGCTCTTATAGCTAGAAGTCTCAGTATACTATCACTAACTCTAGTAGTTTCTTACTGCAATTATCTCATCATATTATCAGACAAAGTCAGAAGACTTACGGATTTGGTGCCGGAGACTCGGGTGCCATACTTCCAACAAAGATACATTTTTCTAAACCATATTTCAGACAAGTTTGAAAAACATTTTCGAACCCATTCCACAGCCGAGTTTTGAAACTGGGCTCTAATACCATAAAATGTAACACCCCAAACCCGGCCTAGACATTATGACCGGATCTGGCATGTCACATGAAAGGGTTGTTTAAAAACTGCGCTTTCTTCAAAAACTTCGTATTCTTTCTTTAAAACTTTGAGCTTTGTTGTTTAGTGCAAATCCGATTTTTATTCATGTAAAATATTATTGTTGTTCCTTTTATTATTATTATCTCCCAAAAATTTGTTTAAAACAAAAATTAGATTCAGTGATTTGCGGGAACGTGATATTTTGAAAACAGTTGTTAACTTTTTAAGAAAACCCGAGTTTAATCGTTTATAGTTTGAGAATAATCGAAATGAAAGCTTAATAGAAAAATTAAGTTCAATGGCCTTATTACAAAATATTAAAACCCAAAATTAAAATAAATCTCAAAATAAAGTAAAGCGGCAATTTACTAAGGTTAGATGTATGGCCACCACAGAGTCATCCATTGCGCCAAATCCTCTAATCTTTGAGGATCACTGTAAGGTTAAAGCGAGAGGGTGAGTTCGAGAAACTCGGTGTGTAATCCCCTAAGCGGTCATTAAGCGGGCTGAGCCCATCTGATAAAGCTGGGCGAAGCCTTTATGAGAAATAGATTGGGCGAAGCCCTATTCGAGAAGCAGTGGGCCTTAGCCCTTTAAACATGAAAGTGCAAATAATGTAATGTAGCCCCAACCTAATAATACATCCGCTACACACCACCGTACCAGCATTGACACACAGCAGGGATTTCTAAATCGACCCGTCCATCCGCTACACACCGCGATGGCAGACCAACTGCTCATCACAGAATTTGTGGCAAAGCCACTAGAATAACATAATATATGTGGCATAGCCACCAGACAGAAATGTGGCAGAGCCACCAGAATCAGAATGTGGTAGAGCCACCAGAATACACTTCCTCTGATCATCAATATCCCAACCCCATGTAGAATGTCATGTATGCAAAGTATATATCAAAAATGATGTATGAAACAAATTACCGTCATAACCAGATAAAGTGAATGCACACAATCATGCTAATTAACTTTGTAAAGGGTATATATGATAATTTTACCCACAGGGTATTTCAATAATTTACCCACTAGGGGTATTTGATAATTTACCTTCGAGGGTATTTTGGTATTTTACCCTCTAGGGGTATTTTGGTAATTTGTCAACACATCGGAAGGGCTACGATCGCCTCGGTGACTCAATTATTCTAAGCAGATATAACGATGTGAATGGGCACGAGGCCCATTCTCGACAAGTGGGCCCACACACTCGTGTGGCCCATTTTAGTAAATCGACCACATATATATGATTCACCTAGACTAATTCAATATCTACTACACAATCATACAATTTATTCATATGGGCCCACGGGCCATTGGACCCACTCGGCCCAAAGTGCCTAAACCCATGAGAATACTCATGAGGGCCTCAACTATCTCGCATCAAAGCTCCCACACATGTGCTCATGCGCTCGTGTAGCTACCATTCTGCGTAGTGTGGTGATATTTGACATTTGCCGCTCTATACCTAGAGTAGGGCGAAATACACACGATAGGAATCGAAGTTAATCAGCGCTCACGAACATTGTTCTGCGCGAGAAGCCAACAAAGATCGCACCCTTGACCCTCAAGAGGGGGTGTCGATCAACTTCAGTCACCACCACTGTGACCCAACGGCTAACCCAAATGAGCACGCCACAAAGTGAAGGGATGAGCCAAGAAAGGTGTGCCTCCTCTCCTCATGGTTTGCTCTATTTAAATCTAGCTTCTCATCTTCCCTCTTGCTAGCTTTCTGATGTGGGATCCCTCCTTCAACAGAGTTTAAATTCAACACAAACTCTGGCCGTCCAAACTTAGCAAAATAAATATTCCTTTTTGCTTGCGATGGGATTCGAACTCAGGCTCCCCTACAACTTAATCCACGCCGCTAGCCACTAGGCCATAAGCTCCTCTTGTGTCTAAAATCATGCGCAACTAAATATAAGTCTATGGCCAACGTCTAAGTTCACTTAAAAAATAAATCAAAATGAAATGCAAGCGCCAAGACTTGAACATTGGACCCCTTTGCTTCCTTGTGACGTTATTCTATTGTCTCTTGTGTACCGCCATTTTCCACTAGACCACAACTCCTTTTGTGTCATTTTTCTCCTCATTTTATTCTTAAAGCCTATCTTCTAACTCCCAGGGTTTTATTCACCTAAAACCAAAATTTTCCTAAAGCTTAGGTTTGATCCGGGACTTCATAGAGGCCCAGTAACCTTCGAATTCACTTACCTAATAAGTCCAATTTGCAATTATGCCATTCTCTTATTCTTAAAATTTTTAAAATGCTTTTACACTCGGGGCCCAATAGGCCCGATTCTCTAGGCCCAATTTTGGGATGTTACACAAGCTAGTTCTCTTGGAGTAATTCCCGTGTTGACCCTCTGCAGCCGCCTTACGACCAAAGACACTTTTAGGTTATACTTAGGGCGTTTATATAGGCGGAATGTCTTTCTTGGCCCACAAGTATCCTATTCGAATGAAACTCATCTTGGCTATAGCGAGGACACGCCGTGTGACACGCGCGTGGTCGACTCTCTTGGCCGTGAGTCGATCTGTTTGCCACACGACCATGTAATCTGGTGGGTATCGATGTTCTAGGTCGTGTCTCAGTTATTACTCGAAACGCACGGCCGTGAGTGATAGTCTAGGCCGTGTGAGTCTCTAAGGTAAGCCTATTTGCTCTGTTTTCAGCCCGTTTCTCATTTCTTTCGAATCCCGATGCTCTCCTAAGTGTAAAACATGAAATTAAAGGATTAGGAGCATCAAATTCTACAATTCAAGGGATAAATCATCCAAAAGTATGCTAAATGTGGGATTAAAATATGTATATATTACGGTTTATCATCTTCGCTTCACTTCTCGATTTTGGAAGAAGCTACATGAGGCTCTGGGTTCAAGGTTGGACTTCAGTACTGCGTTTCATCCTCAAACTGATGGTCAATCGGAGAGGGTGATTCAGATACTATAGGATATGTTGAGGAGCTATGCTATCGATTTCCGAGGTAGTTGGGAGGAGTATCTGCCACTAGCAGAGTTTGCTTATAATAACAGTTTCCAGTCTAGCATTCAGATGGAACCTTACGAGGCTCTGTATGGTCGTAAGTGTCGACGTGTTCTGGGTCTGAGTTTGTTTCTGAGACTGAGGATAAAGTCAGATTGATTCGGGATCGACTTAAAGCGGTATCAGACAGACAGAAGTCTTACGCAGATCTGAAAAGGCGTGAGATTGAGTATTCTGTGGGGGACTTTGTGTTTCTTAAGGTCTCTCTGTGGAAGAAGGTTCTAAGGTATGGTCGGAAGGGCAAGCTGAGCCCTAGGTTTATTGGGCCATACCGGATTTTGAAACGTGTGGGACCGGTTGCTTATCAGTTGGAGTTACCTTCAAAGCTAGACCGTATTCATGACGTATTCCACGTCTCGATGTTGTGAGTGCCGCTCTGATCCCATGCATATTGTCCATGTTGAGTAGATTGAGGTTAGGCCAGACTTGACCTTTGAGGAGAAGCCGGTTCAGGTTTTAGATTGTGACGTTAAGGTTCTGAAGAAGAAGTCCATCCCTCTGGTGAAGGTTCTGTGGCGTAATCATAGCACTAAAGAAGCTACGTGGGAACTGAGGATGTGATCGTCAACGTGATATCCTCACCTTTTACGACCGGAGTAAATTTGAGGATGAAATTCTTTTAGGGAGTAGAGTTGTAATGCCCCAAAATTCTTATTTTTGTTATTGTGAAAATGTGACACAAATCTGTATCTACTTCAGTGGTTAAGTGCTCTGAGAATGTGTGAGAGGTCCCAAGTTCAAGCCATGTCTTTGGCAAAATTTTGGTATTTCTTCCAAATCAAGCCCTATCTACAGTCGATAGGCTTAAGTTTAATTATTTGCAAAATTTTGTCAGAATGGGCCTGCTGGTCTAGTGGTTAAGTGGAGTCTTGGGTGATGGAGGTCCTGTGTTCGATTCTCAGCGTTGGCGAGGGGGTAGTATTTTTGCTCTTAATTTCGGCTAGAGTTGTGTTGATGTTGGACTCCGAGTAGTGGGATGTTATTAGGATTTGGGGGAGAAAAATAAGGGTTTTGATGTAGTAAGGATTTGGTAAAACTCTCATGTTCTCTAAAATTCTCTCTTCAGGAAACTGACGTTCCTTCTGCTCTCTGCCATTTCTTCTTTTTTCTTTTTTTGTTTTTGTTGTTTACCACCGCCTCTTCTGTCCCTTTTTGCTGTCAAAATTTTGTTGTAATCCCTCGTCTCTCTGCCTTGTTATTTCCCTAATCCAACTTTTTCTTCTTTGGTTCTTTTTGTTGTTTCTCTTTCGTTGTTGGCTTTTGTCTGCGATAGCTCGGTAAGTTTTGGTATTTGTTGAATTCTAACGTTATTACGAATCTTTGGTTAAGGAGGGTTTTGTTGCTATTTAGGAGTTATTCAAGAAAGTGGAGATCGACCATTAACATTTTAAAGTGCGGAGTTCTTGTTATTAGTGAGGTAAGGATTTTGATGGGTAGAAGTTGTTTGTCTCATTATAACCGTTTAATTTTAAAGTGAGTATCTTTGAGAAATTGGACTCTGGATTATCGATTATAGGTTACAGAGTGCTCGGGGACTATATTTGATTAGTTCTTTGCTAATTGACTATATGTATGTTTTACGTGGGGATTACACCTTTGAGTTCACGTAAACTCACCCATACATTTTAATGTGTGCAGGTAATCCCGGACTTGATGGTTCGGTGCTGCGGAGGACTCGGCGGTGGCCACACATATTTTAAACTATTTTACTTTCGTTTATGGTTTTACTTACTTGATTGTAGGGTATTTTTATGTAGTTGGACATTATGGATTTATTTTGTTTAACTTTGGAAATTTTTACCTTTTACGGACTTACAACTACCACCTAACAAAAATATGGATTTCCTAAAAACCAAGGTTTTCCATAAAATAAGCGAGTCTCACGTAAAATAAATGATTTCCAAAGCTTCCTCTGAAAATATAAGTTTGAGACAAATCAATGGACATGCATTTTTTTATTTGAGTTAATCAAATGTTAACAAACATAAATGGTTTTATCGTCAATTTAGTTTTCAATCACCTATCATGTGACATCGCCGGATCCGTTCGTAACGTCGGGCCGGGTTTGGGGTGTTACACCTTTGAATGAATATTGAAGAGACTAAGAAAAAGTAGCAGTGAGGCATAAAATAATAATGCACCACAAGATGCATCCTTAGTTTCAATTAAAGGAGAAACTACCATTAAGGATTTGCAATAGTAGTTAGCCCTTTTGAATAAAAATTTCAATAGGGCATTCAAAAACTAACTAGGAAGAGCAAAAAATTTTGAAGGAGGTTGTAACTTTAATAAAGGCACAAAAAGAAAGATAGTAGTAAGCAATGAAGAAGCTTGTAGAGGAAAAAGAAAGACATTCGAGTGTCAAAATTGCTAAGGTTAGGGACACATTCAAGTAGGAGTGAATAACTTTGGGCGATGAAGATTCTTCAAGCAAGATAGAGATGAAGAGAACTCGATTAATTATGTGGCTTGTACTTTTCAAGTTGTGTCATGATTTACCATGAGACTCAAAGAACTAAAGCAACAACAATGCCAAATCTATGAGGATTTTATGGGCATTTATAAGACAATGCTAGATAAGGGGAGCTAGGTGTGACTAACTAATAGAGCATTATAGAAGCAAGAGAACTAGAAGCTTGGAAAAATGATCCCGAAAGAAAGACTCATTTCTAAAGTTGACAAACTTGATGCAACGAAGAAATAGCTAACAACTACTCTATCTATACTAAAAGGCTAGAATCAGAGAAGCGGAATGCTAGGAAAAATTCCAACCATTGGAAGAGAGAACTAGGCAAAGGTGGATTGGGATACATTGACAAAAAGAATCGACAATGAATCAATAGTTCTTGTCAAAGCTTAAGGAGTTGTAAATCAACTTGAATGCTTTAAGAAAATTGAAATTGTTCATAGTGAAAGTCACTACAATAATAATGAGAAAATTGTGTGACATTCTATGGTAACCAATGTATTTACAGGTTCTAAAAGATTTTATAGAAAATAGGCAATTGCATATTTGGTTGCAACTCAAGTTGCAACTAACAAAAAGTAGAAGGAAAAACTTGTTTGGAGAAGAAAAGATCAAAGATGTCTCATTGTTGCTTATCGATCCTTGAAGGCTACCATTGAGCATATTTGGTACTTTGATAATGGGTGTTCTTGGAACATGATTAGAATAGAAGTTATTCCAACAATTTTCAATAAAACCATGAAAGCAAGTTAACCTTTGGTGATGGTAAAAAAGGAAGAATCATTGAAGACTCCCCTCACCCAAATTATGTTTCTTGTGGAATGATTGAAAGCTAAACTTAATTAGCTCAACCAACTTTGTAATCAATGTTTGTTGGTGAATTTCACAAAGGAGAGGTGCAAGGTAATTGGTAAATAAGACAAACTTTTTATGAAAGATGTCAAAACGTTAAATAATTATTATAGGCTAATTGAACCTATTATTTGTATAGATGATTATTCAAGGTTCACTTGGGTTAAGTTTTTGCAAAAGAAATCAAACTCTTTTGGTGACTTCAAGAAGTTTGTAACACCCTTGACATCCCTCGGGATATGAACAGAATCAATTTGGGTTGACAGGTGTTCGAAATTTTTGGAGTACACAAAGATAGAATTATTAATGTTAATGGGGAAGGTAATTGGATATTATACGAAATTAAAAAAGACTTGAATTTAGGAAAATTAATTTAAGCAATAGACTAAACTGTAAAAAGTGTGAGAAGTGTCGGGCAATAGTACAAAAATTAGAAATAAAATATGACTAGATTAAATGAATGAGAAAAGGGCGAGGATTTTGAGTGTAATTTTTTCATAGAAGTACATAAAGGAGTGGATGATGTTGAAAGTAAATAGGTATCATACATATGGCATTGAGATGATTGAAATTTTATTAATTAAATATTATAAAAAACATAAGAGAAAGATGAGTACATAATTTTAGTGCATAGAAAGATGTAGAAAGAAAAAAGAAAAATCTATTCATTATCATATTTCAAGCTCCCCCCTCACGTCTCTCCCTCCATTTTTCTATGTTTTGATTTTCTTTCATTTTAATCCCTCCTCCATTTTCAACATTTTTTCAAAATTTTAAACTCTAAAACTTCTTCAGAGGTTTTTAGTAAAATCAAGAGAACAACTCCATAATAAGCTTATCATCTTGTAAAGCTAGCTAATAGCCATTTTGGAGGAGAAAGAAAACTGAAGAAAAATTAAGGATTTTGAGTAAGATTAAGATAAGGATGATAAATTTTATAGATTAAGATAAGGATGATAAATTTTATTGTAAGTCTTCATATTTATCTCATTAGAATGAATGTAAATAGCATGTGATTTTTGTTTTGATATTAAATGTTGTATATGTGTTGTGTTAATGAAGAGAATGAGAAAAGAAGTGAAAAACAAATTGGGGAAAAAGGCAAAGGCGTGGTCGAGGAGTGAAGAAAGAAGAAAAAGATTTATTCAAGCATTTTGTTGTAAGTATATCAAGAAGTTTATTTGTTTAAATAAACCCTAAATAGAAAATTACAAATTGGATAGTAATATAATGGAATTTAATTACCTATGAAAATGATGATTTGTTTTATGAAATATTTGAATATGAAATTGCATTTTTATGAATCGAGAAAGTGTATGTGTAGTGAATTTCATGAAAAATAAATAAATTGTAAAAAAGTGTAAAATTTAGATAAGTGAAATAAATATTGATATGAAGTATATAAATGAAATGTTAATTGTTGATGAAATAGATGCTACGTGAAATTTAATGATTATTAACTTTATTTAAGCAGGGCTAAATTGTAAAAATAAAATAAAAAATGAATTTGCTCTATTTGTTGAGAAAATGGAAACAAAGGTATAGTTTAAATTTCCAAGTAGACAACATGAGAATTAGTAGGATATAAATGGAATGTCATTAAGAAAATTACTATGCGTGCTAGTGATAGGGCGGAACTACGATTGCAAGTATTAGTGGCACTTTGTTGCGAGTGACATCCAGCACATCCGTCACGAAGAATAGTGGTACTTTGGTTCATATTATCGATATTTACGCATATCTTATTGTGTTCTATTAAGTCTACAAGCTGGACAATTGAATTATAAGGTAAGTGAACTTAAAAGTGACATTGGGAAGCATCTTGTAACTCATTAAATTGTGAAACAAAATTGTGCATGGTGATAGTACTATGTATATATATTTATATATGTGTATATGTAAAGAACCAATTTTAAATGTTGATTTAATTCTTGATAAACTTCTTGAGCTCTTGTGACTTTAATGAGTTTCTTTTTAAGCGCGTATGTGTGTTCTTATTTTGAAACTCTAGAGGAGAAGCTCACATCCAACTCATCTCATCACAAAATCAAGTCTTGAAGAGAGTATGGACTTAAATTTTTGGACTTTAGTTTTTGGCATGTGCTAAAGGATAGGTTGGAAATGTTATGGTTGATTTCAATGGAAACTTTGGTGCTTTTGGTTCCTTATGTAAATCATGTAAATTGGTTTGGTATGTTTAGAAATTGAATTGAGTTAGGAGTTATTCAAGGTTGGAAATTGGTATTTTTGAATAGTAAATGGTTGATATGTGTAACAGCCTGTTTTTAGTCAAATCGGAACAGTGGTGTAATTGTGTGAAAATTTCGTTAAGAAATTTTATCGTTTGAATGTTTAATTTGATAAAAAGGACTAAATCGCGTAAAGTGTAAAACTTGTGTTCTATTAGCTAAAGGCATCTAATAGCTATGGAATATTAAAGTGGAGGTCCTTATGTGGTAATTAGCTCATTTATAAAGTTAGTGGACATTTTTGGATATCATTTAAGTGAATTTTAATGTTTTAACTTAAGGTTAAATAGGTAATTTGGTTATTAAAGGTAAATTAAATAAAACAAATGAAAATTTTATTCATATTAAATAAAAAAAATGAAAATTTTATTCATTCATCTTCTTCCTACCCGAAAATTAGGGTTGAAAAAGCCATTGAAATAGCTTGAAGCATTCGGCACCTTCCCTAGCTTGCATGTAAGTGATTTTGACTCAGTTTTTAATGATTTCTATGTTTTCGGACTCGTTGTAACCTAATCTAGCTAGCCCAGGGACTATTTTGCAAAATTTTTAAAGGTTTAGGGTTTTACCATTGATGGATATATGTGTATTTTGATGTTTGATGATAAACAACATTTGTAAAGTGATTTTTAGTAAAATTGCCAATTAGGGATTAAATTGTGAAATGTGTAAATTTCGTGGTTAAATTGTGAAATAAATGAAAAATATGAAATGCTTTGGGGCTCTATGAAATTCGGCTAGCATGGGTAGGGGCCTTATTGCATGAATTTGTATTTTTATGAGCTAAGGACTAAATTGTAAAAATGTTGAAATATTAGGGGCAAAAGTGTAAAGTTTCCCTAAGATACATTTTGGGCTAAATTTAATAGAATGATAATTAAATAAGTTAATTTTGATTATATATAGATCAAGAAAAATGAGGTTCAGATTTAGATCGGGGGGAAAACAAAGTTCTAGATTAGTTGATCTACTTCGTCATTTTTTTGAATCGAGGTAAGTTCGTATGTTAATAAGCATTAATATAATTGTGTTTTAAATGCCTTATTATTGAATTATTTGTGAATACGACCTTACGGATATATTCAACAAAGATTCGGCATTGATAAATCACGGTTGAACCTTAGGAATAGATTATGATAGAATGACATGTCATTAGGGGTTATGTGATTTGGGTGCTGGTTCGTACGTCCTACCGGTGGCTGAGTTATCTGGCATGTGTTGTAGATTCTCGACAGATTGTGTGAGCTACACCGTGTAGCTTCCTCATGACCATCAACTAGTGTGAGCAGACCCGTTGATAGCTCGAGAGTGAGCATTATATGTGATATGAGATTTAGAAAGCTTCGGCTATGTATTGGCACTTAGGGTGTGAGATTCTCGAGTATCCGATAGTATTCCAAATTGTTCAATGGATATGTCGAAGATATGAAATGGTGAGAAATAGGTATGTATCAATACAGGTATGTACGGAAACTATACGAACATTGAAACTATGAAAGTTGTGAGATCTTGAATAAATATGTGATAGATTTGTGGATCTTTATGAGATTATATTAAGATATGTTT
The DNA here is from genome assembly GCA_025698515.1 of Gossypium sturtianum. NCBI lineage: Eukaryota > Viridiplantae > Streptophyta > Magnoliopsida > Malvales > Malvaceae > Gossypium > Gossypium sturtianum. The sequence goes on along the minus strand of CM046943.1, from coordinate 123,069,126 downwards.
AATTGCATAAATTATGCTTGTACGGTAAGTTAAGTTTATTACTATAACGAACTTACAAAGCTTTATAGCTTACTCTATTTACTTTTCTGTGTTTTATAGTGATATCGAAGCTAGCTCGGATTTGGGAGTCGTCGGAGAACTCATCACACTATCAAGCTTTCACTTTGGTACTTTTGAACTTATGTTTGTTTATATGGAATGTATAGGTGTTATGGTCATTTTGATATTTGTTAGTAGTGGATTTAGCCATTGAGTTGGCTTGTAAATATTAAGTGTTTGGTTTTGTGTATAGCCATTAGAGTTGGCTTATTTTGGTTGATTTGGTTGTGTATATATATGTGCAAAAGGCCTTTGTTATGCATTTGGTAATTTCTATTTAAATGCTTGTGGTGAATGGTTGTTTGTGAATTGGTAATTTGAGTATCAAATAGTTGATAATTGAGAATTGGTATGCTTGTGATTTTAGGCACATTGGTACATAAATGAAAGTGATCACTTAGGTGGTTTGAGAATGTGAATTGGCATGAATTGAATGGTTTATTGTGATAATGGTGTGACTTGTGGTTAATGGTATGGAAGTAGCATGAATTAGGCTTAGTTTAGATTGATTTGAATACCTATTTATGCCTTGTTTTGTGCCAATTGGTTTGGTGTAGGTGTATGAAATTTAGGTGAGCAAAATGGCTTAGTAAATAGCTTTTTTTTTGTCCACAGGCTGGAGAGACTGGCGTGTGTCTCGGTAGTGTGTTACACATGGTTAGGTGACACGGCCGTGTGTCCCCTGGTGTTTAATTAGAAAACAAGTCAGTATGCTCCACACAGCCCAGCACACGAGCATGTGACTTGGCCGTGTGGCATAAGTCAGTATACCCTACAGGTCTGGCATGGCCTAGCACACGGCCTAGCACACGGACGTGTGAGACCATTTTGAAGGGCACACGGGCTGGTCACACGGGCGTGTGGTTGGCCGTGTGACCCAATTCAAGGAGTTACACGGGGTCGAACACGGGCTGGGACATGGCCATGTGATCCCATTTCGAATGTCCACATGGCCTGTGACACGAGCGTGTCTCTCACACGGCCGAGCCACACGGGCGTGTGTCCCCTGTATTTTGAAAAATTTTCTAAGTTTTCTAAAAGTTTCCTAAGTTATGGTTTAGTCCCGAACCACTCCTAATGCATGTTTTGGGCCTCGTAGGCTCGTATTAGGAACAATGTGAATGATTTTGAATGGTTTATATTTGTAAATGGAAAAGTGTATGAGAATTGTATGTGTATTTGTGTAATAAGTTTGGCAATGCTTCGTAACCCTATTCTGGCGTTGAATACGGGTGAGGGGTGCTACAATATGGATGTTATATATCATTTAGATGTTCTCCTAAGTGTTAGGGAGCCAAATTTTTTCTTTATTCTTAAGGTGGCAGGATTGAAGTCGCGATGTCAGGTTTTTTGAAGTCGCGATGAGCTTAAGTCAGAGAGTGATGTCGCGACGTGGTACCGTAGTGAGGTTGTGATTATTTCAAGTCAGAGAGTAACATCGCAACATGAAATTTCATGAAGTTGTGACAAGCAATAGTTTGAACTTTACAATTTGGTCCCTAAACGACCTCCGATCACCTTTAGATTTTTCGTAAGCTCGTTTTAAGCTTGGATAAGTGCTTGAATCATATTTTAATTGTATTTTAAGCTTAAAAACTTGAAAAAAAAATTAAATCAATTTGGAGTGGTCGTAGTTGCTTTGACAACGAATGTGACATCTCGATACCTTGACCCGACGATTTGGTCGGGTAAGGGGTGTTACAATGTTGTGTAACAAGCTCTTATATGAAAAAAGTAAGCTTATTGGACAGATAGTAAGAATAAAGAGTGATCATAAAAGAGAGTTCAAAAATGAAGAATTCTTCGATATTTTTAGAATATAGGCATGCAACATGAGTTAGCTCCAAATACTTTACAAAAAAAAAATGAAGTTGTTGAAAGAAGAAATACATAATTTAAGATATGGCATGAATGCTAATGTGTTTTGCACACATCTTTGGGTAGATGTTATTAACATAGTATGCCATGTGATCAACAAGATCCTGTTAAGACCTAAAACAGCTGACACCTTACAAGATGTGAAAAAGAAGAAAACCAGTTGTTAGATACTTTTATATATTTGGCATCAAATGCTACATTCTTAGAGATAAAGCTTACCAAGGGAAGTTTGATGCGTTAAGCAATGAAGGTATTTTCCATGTGAATTCCACTAACAACAAGGCATAAAGAGTTTATACAAGCACACAAAGTTAGTTATCAAGTCTATTAATGTTGTTGTCAAAGATGAACCAGGTCACTCTTTACCTAGTGAGTGTGTAGATAAAAAAAAATTGGAACCAATTACAAAGAAAGTTGTAACTGATAACAATCCATAGTAGTCTATAGATGAAGTTTCTTAGCCTTACCCATCTTCAAGGGTATGTAAGGATCACCCTTAAGATAATGTGTTCGTGATGCTGGTGGAAAGGTCGTGACAAGAGACAAGCCTAAGCCTAACTACCATGACATGGTAAGGTTAGCTTATTATACATGTTTTATTTAGCTTGCTACACATCCTCCATAAAGCTTAAAAAGGTTGAAAAAGCTCTTACATATGAATGCTAGATCCATGCTATCCAGGAAGAGTTGAACCAATTTAGAAAAAAAAATTTATCCATGGTAATTAGTCCCTAGACTTGAAGGTTGCAATATCATTAGGATGAAATGGATCTTTATGAACAAGACAAACGAGCATGGAAATGCCACTAGGAACAAGGCCAAACTTGTGTCCTAAGGTGTAGAACCCCAAAATTTTTTGATGCCAGAAATTCATTTTTGTGCTGGAATTCCTAATTCAATCCATTTTGGGAAGTGAGATTGAGAATTTTCCAAGAATGGGCATGGTGTTGGGTTACAGATTAAAGAATTGATTAATGGTGTTATTGGATTGCATTAAATAGTTAGAATTTCAACTTAAGGATTAAATTGTAAGGTAGCAAATTTTGTGGGGTCTATGTCTATGAACTAAGAAATAGAATTAAGTGGAATAGAAGTCCTTATAAGGGTATTAGACCAAGGGTGTTATAGAAAATACCCCAACAGTTGATTTTAGTTAGAGGGAACAATTATAGAGGTTAAACATCACTACCATTTTTAAGCTTTCATTGAAAATTTACTTCTCTCAATTTATTTGTTTAATTTCTTCTCTTTTGGACTCTATTCAATTGATTTTCAATAAGGTAAACTTATTTCCTTTTTAATTTCATCATTCAACCTCAAATTTAAAAAGTTAGAATATTCATTTTCTTCCTCTTGCATTTCACGTTCAAATTTTTGAAAGGGAGATTTTCTATTTTGATGATTGATGGAACAAGGTCAGGATTTAATTTTTTTCCTAAATAATTTTTTAACCTTAGGAATTAGGATTTTGCATGATCAAATATTTTTTTCCATTTATTTGCTATATTCGTCACTCTCATGTGTATAAAGAGGAAACTTTGATCTCATTAATTTTTTTGAAGTTTTTAAGCTAATTTGCATCTAATTTTGAGTTTAGGATCAAATAGGAATACTAAGTTTTATATTTTTTTAGTGTAACACCCCATACTCGGTCCAGTCGCCCGATCTAAGCTACATGATGCTACAATAGTAAACAGGAACAATCACAGACATTTTTATCATTAAACTCAATATATAAACAAATACGAGTAGAATCTAATGATCAACATGTATATCAAAAAAATTCGAGTCTCAAACGAGCTTACAAAAGCTGTTAAACCGGCTTGGAACCAATTCAGGATCAATTTGAAACTTTTACAAAAAGATAGGTAAAAAGGTAAAATAGGGGTCACACAGCTGTGTCTCTAAACTGTGTAACAGACTGATGTCGTGTAATCTAGGGTCACATGACCGTGTCATTAGGCCGTGTAACTAATTGTGGTCGTGTAGAACCAAAACCTTCCTGAACAAACTGAGCACACACAATTCATTATGCGAAATAGTTATCCCTATTAAGGCACAATGGAAAGCATCAAATACATAAGATTTTGAGCTCAAACCATACATATAACCTTAATAGTTCATATTTCCATCATAATCCAACTTGGATCATATATTCATATCATCAACATCCTTTTTGCTAGCATCAACCTCATATCATCACATTTCTATTTACAATTCTACCCAATGAAACTTCATAAAAAAACTTAGTACACATGTGAAAATAATAGTACTTGGTTACTCATTTGGGTTAAACCTACACGAATAATGAGTAATAGTGCCTGGTTACCTGTTGGGTGGAACCTATATGATGAATATCCTAATTAAGGCTTAGTATACATATATTTTCGAGTCCGTAACACATGCTAGAGCTCAGAACCTTCGGGCATTAACTTGTACCTCGTACACGAGACTTTTACTAAGTTCATTGGGATTTAATCTCAAATTATACCATAATTCATAGTCACCTACAATCACCATTTCAAAAATCAAGTATAACATATTAGCAATATCAATTTAGTTATACCGTATGAACTTACCTGACAAAATCGTAGCGATTTAACTAACAGGAACTAGTCAACAATTTTCCCTTTTCAGCATACGTCCTCCAATTGTTGTAATTCTTAATCAATTGGAAGAGTAAAGCTTGAAAATGGACAAAACCCTATTTTTCTTCTCCTATTCGTATAGTTGAAGAAGATTTACATTTCGATCCTTACTATCTCTGATGTCACGACACCACACCTTGGATGTCATGACACCCAACTGATTTTTCTTAAGTTGAAATTGTTTCGCTATCCATGAAACACCCCAAACCCGACCCACGAGATTTGCCCAGATTTGGTATGTTCCTCAAGTAAACCGATTTCAAAATTCTTTCGTTACCTAGAGAAAACTTGTGCGATTTTGAAAAAAAAACATTGTTTGGGTTGGGCTTGTGTTGAAAACGAATTCAATTCTTTATATTAAAAAGTTTACTTAAACTTTAATAGGTAAAACTCATAATCATAATAAATAGAAATAAATGGAAAACCATTCAACTATGGCCTTATGGCCTTATTACATCAATTAAAATCCTAATAATTTAAAGTGCTTAAAGTTAATAGTCCATAAAACAAAATATAAACTTCAAAGTGAGCATGGCCACCACAAGTTACTTAGTCAGTCCATCACGATCATCACACTGAAAAATATTCCCCAGCGCAGAGTGAGTCAAAACAGACTCAATGTGTACACAAACACTAAATCAAAATAGAATCGGGCATACAAATGTTACGCATTCATATCATAGCATACAAATTATGATGCATTCCCAAACCCAAACCTAATTGTCCATCCGTTACACTCCCCGTACCAAACTGCACTGCACCAGTAGGAACTACTAAGTCGACCCTCCTTCCGCTACACTCCAAATTGCGGTCTTAGGTCACCGCGTTCGTGGTCTTAGGTCACCACGTTCGAGTTCTTTGTGGTCTTAGGTCACCACTTTCAGATTCACGTGGTCTTAGGTCACCACTTTGAGATATCACGGTCTTAGGTCACCGTGTTCGTGGTCTTAAGTCACCACATTCACTTCCCCTTTCAAACAAACCTAAATGCCCCATATAATAATGATATGCATAAATATGCGAGTTCACATTCTTATCATATTCTCATGTTACTAATGACCTTTTTCATATTCTTTGTAGAAGTAGGAAGCGTGCACGAGTACTTAGTACCATAACATGGTACCCTAGCCACTTTCATATTCTTAATATCACATATTTTAATAAAACAGGCCATGAAACATATTAAGAAGTAGTGTGGGGGGTACACACGATTTGCTTAACCACTTCTTTGAAATCCAGAAATGCGATCTGCCTTAGATCTCAAGTTCCTACAATTGATTAATCACTTACTATTTAGCACAAAGCCTATTCGGCTAGAAAACCAAATCCTAGTAGGATTTGTATTCTTAAAGCTTACCTTGGTGTCGATTTGATGATTTAATCAAATCCCGAAACTCGTATTTTTCCCCTTTGAAATCGGCTAGTCACTAAATCCCTTGAATTGGTTAGTTTTAGGCTTAAAACACATAATAATAGATCTACTACTAAAATAGGCCTTGGCGGATTTACCTTTGTTCTTACCTTCCAAATCTTAAATCCCAAATTGGATCCTTGCTTCTTTATTCTTTTTGTGAAATCCCTATGTACCCATGTTAGATCCAATCTAACATTAAATCATAATAATATAGCTTATGGCGAATGGTATTCATAACTTACCTTAGATCTTAGAAGTTCAGAAAGATACCTTCTTGTAGTTGACAATTTCTTAAATCACGAAAACACCCTTCCATAACTTCGCCAAAATCCATAATAGAGATTAGTCCCTAAATTTTAGATAGGTTTAAAATATAAAAGAATTGAAACCAAACTTTGGATCTTACCCTTTTTAAGAAATCGGTAGCACCCTTGTTAAAAGCCCCTTAAAGAATCGGCCTTGATGACTAGATAATAAAGTTTGGCTTTTTGGGATTTAATGGAGAAGTCGAATAGAGGTTCTCTTGGGGTATTTGGTTTCCCACGAAAATAAGGAAAAGAAACTTGAGAATTTTGGCAATGGTGGACTATAGATTCGACTTGACAAAAGAAAAAGAGAAGAGAAGAGAGGAGAGCACTCGGAAATTCGGCGGAGAGAGAGGAGGAGGAAGAAAAATTGATGAGTAGCCCTATTTCCTTCCTTTTATAGCCGAAACCACTCCTCGAGAATCCCTTACTTGGCCACCACTCTTCTTTATTTGATAGCTTTATCTCTTAATTTAAAATAATTAGAGAATAATCCTTTATTATCTCTTCAAAAATAATCCAAATTAAATCCCTTATTTATCACCTTATTAATCGAATATTAAAGAGAATAAAACTCCTCCTTTCTAGAAGGCTTGTGTGTCCACCTCAGAGAGCTACGGAAGCAAAAATAAAACTTCTTTTATTTGCTTCCCAAGTGACTCGAACCAGGCCCAACACCTTGCATGTGGCGCCATTTCAGAGGCCCTAAGTGGCATCTTGAGGCCACTTTTCCAAACTGTTTGTGTGTCAAATTTCACAAACTTTTTCTTTTAAGGCCACCTTGCCTTAATTTCCTCTTTTAAACTTTAAAACTCGACATTTCTAAGTCATTTCTAAGTTTCCAAAAATTTTCGTTCGGCTCTGTAAACTTGACATTTTCTTACATTTCAAGTTTCAGAAATGTGCACTTTCTATTTTGAATCATTTCCAAATCATTTCCATCCATTTTCGGGTTTCCAAAAATGTTCACTTTCCATTTTTTTAACTTAACATTTCCATACATTTTCAGGTTTCCAAAATTGTTCAAAATTTATTCTTAGTACATAAAACATGTTACTTCGTACAATTAAATCGAAAATGCATAGGCCCTTTCCAGGAAGTTACAATCCATGTGACTTTAGAGCTTTCAGAGGCTCGAGTTTAGACTTGGTTTTGTTCATAAATCATTTGAGGCATGAATTTATGATATGTTTTATTGTCTAACTGAATTTTTAAAGCTTAATTTGTATATGTTGTGTTCCAATAACTATAGTAACATCTCATAGCTCAGGTCTGGCGTCAAGACCGGGTAAGGGATGTTACATTTAGATTTTTGGTTGAGTTCTTGTGAGATGCAATTAGTGGGTTCTAGAGAAAGAAAATGAGATGTGTTGAGTTCTTATTGATTTATAGGTGTGTTTTAGTGAGATTTTAGGCTTTGAATTATGGCTAAATCAATAAGAATTAGATTTGGTGAGATTTGGTAGAGGGTAGGAATAGTTTTCTTATGAGTCCTTAGAAGTGATAAAGTTTCTCGCTATATCGAGTTGCATCATATCAATAGATTTATGTGTTTTTATTTTTAACTTATGTTTTATGAACTTGTTTTTATTGTTTCAATTTTAATTTAAAGCTAAAGAGTTAGGACAAAGTTTAAAGGAGATCTACCGTAATTTGATATGACAAATTAGGCTTTCTCGTTACACTTAAGGAGTTTATTCTCAAGCAATGTAGCATATTTTTGGTAGCTTTTTTGTTGTAATTTTTAGGTTTTAAGTTAATAATTGTAAATGACTTATTTTTACTTATTTTGAGACCCAAATTGCCCAATAGTGCCATTGGGGGCCCTAACATATGATTAAGTGATGTATGAACATGTTGGAGGCTAAAATAGAGCGAGAACGACACTAAAGGAGAGGATATTACGATATCCAAATATTGGAATCGTGATACCTCCAACAGACCCAAGATTGAAGACCACCCTTCAATGGTATCACGATATCCACTTTGGGTATCGTGATATCAACCTGCCAAGAAGCACTCCAAGTTCAAGATTATGCGAGGTATCGCGATATCATATTCCTATTGTAACAACCCATTTTTCAATGGTGTCGAAATAGTGGTTTGAGACCACAATTACGATGTGTCGATCTGTAAATATTAATTATTTAATATTTACGATGTCAAAAACCATTTTTAAAGTTGATTTTAAAAGCGAGTGTCGACTTTAAAAGCGAAAATGGAGTCGCCACCAATCCCTTTTTGCTTAGGTGTGATCGGATCACCTTATAAAACATTTTATTTCAAAACATTGATTTTCGCCTCGAAATTCAAGAAAGCAGGTTCGGGAGTCGGTTACGTGCGAGGAAGGATTAGCACCCTCATGCGCCCAAAAATTGGTACCTAATTGATTAATTAATGTCCTAATGTCAAAAATTTGAATATATTTTAAAACACGATCCTTTTGATTTTTAAAACTTATGTCCTTTAATTTTAAATGGACATTCAATTATTTGGATTTTAAAGAAAAATCAAAACTCGATAAGTTAGAGCCACGATCTTTCGAATTTTCCAAACACAGAATATCCTTTGCTTTTTAGAAATCATTGCCTCGAGATGACAAAGCGTCGCATCCGGTGAGTTAGGACACAACATCTAAAATTCCGAGAATAGGTTTTTATTTAAAAATTCATATGTTTTAATTTAAAAAAGGGTACTCAATCATTTGGACTTAATGAGAAAAATTGAAACCCAGTAAGTTAGGGCACGATTTTCTCAAAACTCCCAAATATCGAATATTGCATTATTTTTTAATTTGAAAAATCATGGATTTTGAAATATGAAGGTATATTTGGCCACATTAATAAATAAAGATTAATGAATTTTTAAAAAAAAACAAATAAAAAACAAAATGTACCAAGCTTTCAAATAATAATGGACAATGTTAAAACAAATAATGTGAAAGAAAAGGATTTTGAAATCGACAATAAAAAGCAACTTAAAAATAAATTCATGTATAAAAATTTTAAAGTAGGTAATATATGTAAAAGTTTGAAATAAATACAAAATAAATAAATAAATAAATAATATATGAAATAATAATATATAAATGAATTTTAAAATAAATATTATATAAGATATAAGTTTAAATAAGTAATATATAAAACAATTTATATATCAATCTAAATAAATAATATACAAAATGACTTAAAGAAAATGATATGTGACAAATCCTAAAAGATACGTATAAGTTTAAAATAAACAATATCTGAAAACTTAAAATAGATAATATAAAGCAGATTTAAAATGATATAAAATAAAACCACTTTAAAATAATCGTTATATAAAACAATAAGAAAAATGAATGATATATAAGATAATTTAAAGTAATAATATAAAAAACTTAATCAAAATAAAACTATTTGAAATAATTAATATCTAAAATAATAAAATAAAACGACTTGAAATAAATACCACGTAAAAAATTGGAATAAATAAATAAAATACAAATTTGCAAAAGTGTGAAAATAAAATAAATCTCTATCTGAAATAATAAATAAACTAATAAAATAAAAGAATAACTAATAATTAAACAATTAAATGGATAAATAAAAAGATTGAAAAAAGCGAAGATGAATGAAGAATAAAATAAGAACAAACCATAGAAAATAAGAACGCAAGAAGGAGAGAAATTTGAGTGAATGCTCTCAAGAATTCTTATTGCTTCTCCCAAAACTCAAGTGTGTTTTACAATGAAGGAGAGGCCTCTATTTATAGTTGAGCCTCCCCAATTCCAGCAGTCTGAGATCAATTACATCAACGGCTAAGATTAAAGGTATCTACAAATTAAATCTCTAAGATTACAAAATCATATCTTCTAAGATTGCATATCATATCTAAGATTTGCATATCATATCTAAGATTGCATATCATATCTTCTAAGATTACATACCATATCTTCTAGGATTGCATATCATATCTAAGATTTGCATTTCATATCTAAGATTGCATATCCTTGAAGATTGTGTTCCCATATACGTCAAGCTTGTAGATGGACCTTCAATCTTTTCAAGTAATGGGTCATTCAGATCGGGCCAAATGATATATTTTGGGTGGACTTGGACTTTGTTTTATTATTTTGGGTTTGTTATTTTTTGTATGGGCCCGGGCTAAATTGGCCTATTATAGCTGCCCCTCTTTGCTCATTGTCGTGTAGCGAGAATGGAGGAAAGACTATAAAATGACCAATTTTGCCCGGTCATGCCGAGCCTTAACCTCTTGATCTTCATCTTCTTCAAGTAGTCTCTACAGCAAGCTGCAACTTCAAGGAGACAAGATCGCTATCTTCAATCTGCTCCATTGCAAACTCGGGGAGACAAGATCGATGTCTTGATCTACTTCACTTTGCAATCTCAAGAAAGCCGGATCTGCTATTTTTAATCGCTCCACTTTGCAAACTCGGGGATGCAGTTAGTATCTTCGATCCGCTTTCTTTGCAATCTCGGGAAGACAAGATCTACAATTTTTAGTCTACTCCCTTACTACATCAGGAAGATGAGGCTAGTGGCTAAAATCTGCTCCCTTGCTACATCAGGAAGATAAGATTCGCCATCTTCGATTTGCCCCACTGCTATCTCGAGGAGCAAGATCTACAATTTTATTTAGTCTGCTCCCTTACTACATCAGGAAGATAAGACTATAATCTTCAGCCTACCCCACTACTATCTCAAGGGGACAAGATCTGAACTTTTCAGTCTGTTTCCTTATTAACTCGAGAAGACTTCAATCTTCAGTCTGCTCCACTACCATCTCGAGGGAACAAAATCTGAACTTTTCAGTTTGCTTCCTTACTATCTCAGGAAGACTTCAATCTTCAGTCTGCTCCACTACCATCTCTAGGGAACAAAATCTAAACTTTCCAATTTGCTTCCTTACTATCTCAGGAAGACTTCAATCTTCAGTCTGCTCCACTACCATCTCTAGGGAACAAAATCTGAACTTTCCAATTTGCTTCCTTACTATCTCAGGAAGACTTCAATCTTCAGTTTGCTCTACTACCATCTTTAGGGAACAAAATCTAAACTTTCCAATTTGCTTCCTTACTATCTCAGGAAGACTTCAATCTTCAGTCTGCTCCACTACCATCTCGAGGGAACAAAATCTGAATTTTTAATTTGCTTCCTTACTATCTCAGGAAGACTTCAATCTTCAGTCTGCTCCACTACCATCTCTAGGGAACAAAATCTGAACTTTCCAATTTCCTTCCTTACTATCTTAGGAAGACTTCAATCTTCAGTCTGCTCCACTAACATCTCGAGGGAACAAAATCTGAACTTTTTAATTTGCTTCCTTACTATCTCAGGAAGACTTCAATCTTCAGTTTGCTCCACTACCATCTCTAGGGAACAAAATCTAAACTTTCCAATTTGCTTCCTTACTATCTCAGGAAGACTTCAATCTTCAGTCTGCTCCACTACCATCTCTAGAGAACAAAATCTGAACTTTCCAATTTGCTTCCTTACTATCTCAGGAAGACTTCAATCTTCAGTCTACTCCACTACCATCTCTAGAGAATAAAATCTGAACTTTCCAATTTGCTTCCTTACTATCTCAGGAAGACTTCAATCTTCAGTCTGCTCCACTACCATCTCTAGGGAACAAAATCTGAACTTTCCAATTTGCTTCCTTACTATCTCAAGAAGACTTCAATCTTCAGTCTGCTCCACTACCATCTCGAGGGAACAAAATCTGAACTCTTTAGTCTGCTCCCTTTCTACATCAAGGAGATTAGACCAATGGCTAAAATCTGCTCCATTGCCGATACATATAGATAGGATTCGCCAAATTTGATATGCTCCACTACTACTTAGGGAGATAAGATCTGTGAATTCACCGATGTTGCTACACCGTCCTCTCGAGGGCATGTCCTGTAGACTCGGTTCCATATGCATATGTTTATGCCGAATGATCAGGATGCTATTATCAAAATGAATCAAATGCTCCTAGCCACATATGTTATGAACGCAACATGTCATGAAAATGATTCCTGATTAGGGTGCAATGATCGGAATGAATGTAATGCTCCTAACTAAATGATATTAGGGATGACATTTGCATGAATGCAGAATGTCATGAGAATGATCTTCTTCTTCTTCTTCTTTTATGTACAACGATTAGGATACAATGATCGAAATGAATCAAATGCTCCTAATTGGAAGTGTATGCATGAGAATGATCCCTTTTAATGCTTGGGTTGTCATTGCTCATAGTTCATCAAGGTTCTATCAGCGATGCGTTACCACCGCTTTCTCGTTCATTTGGTATCTTTGTGAAAACCCAAAGAAGCGATCATATTCGCGCTCGGCAAGCTTACCTTACTGTAATTTTTGAGTCCCTTCCACTTTGTACCACAGGGACATAAAATTTGTACCATCTTTAAATCATCCCTCTGCGACTTATGGCTATAGGATATGTATCAAATTCACCCCATCCCACTTTGCAACTCAAGGGTATAGGATTTGTAACTTGTTTAATCAACTGATCACTCCCAAGGTGACCTAACCAAATGTGTATGCATGATATCTGCATGGATGCAGAATATCATTTTTAGAGAATGATTCCCCTTTTACACTTGAGTCAACATTGCCCATTTTTGTCAAGATTGTATTACTACCGCAATATCTTGTCATTTTGTTCAATCACCATTTTTGACAAAAATCTAGAGAGATAGTCTCAGTTTAGACTCGTCCTCCCCCAATATTTCCATCCCATAAACTTGGTGTGTTTTAAACAATAGTCCTGTTTCAAGCTCTTGTGTTATTTAGAAGTTTCTAGAGTAATATGTGAAACCCCTTTTATAAAGTATTATTAGTCCACTAATCATTATTTCAATGCAAAATACCTGAAAAAGATCATAACAATGGACAAGAAGAAAATTAGGAGCATAGCTCGGAACAAATAAGTTAAGGAAAGACAGCAAATGCAATCTAGAAGGAAATTTATTGGTAGTGTATTTTGAAACGAATAATTAAAGATAACAAATTTAGAATGGGTAAGATGGGAAACTAGGTGCCCCAAATATCGCAGCCTGAGCTTCTCTGTTCAAACTTCTTGAGGACCATTTTAATCTCAATATGTATTTAGGGGATCTGGAGTACTTCGTTGATTCCCCAAGACGTAACATACTTCCTCATTGTTAATTCAAACGTAGCAAGATTACTATATGCCCCACTTTTGATCAAAATTTGAGCCGCCCTTTTCGGGTTTTCAACTCAAATCCCCTTTGGTCTCAAAGCGCCCTTTGCGGGTTTTCGCCTTGGCCTCTCATTTTTTTTTGTTTTTTTTAAAGGTCTCAAGGCACCCTTTGCGGGTTTTCACCTTGGCCTCTCTTTTCAGATGAAATCTGAATTCACCAGCCTGAGCATGTCTTTGCCATACATCCTGGTCAAGGTTAATGATCTTCTAGAACAAGCCTTCTTGTAACACCCCAAACCCGGCCTAAACATTACGACCGAATTTGGTATGTTACAGGGGAAAACATTTTGTAAAATCCCTTTTTAGCCAACTTAAGTTTTGTCGAAAACCCTTCCTTTAAGAAATTGCTAAAACCATACTTAGTTTGTTTAAAAATATTTATTAAGTCAAGTTGTTATAGGTTTCAAATGTACCCGATGGCACTTTAAAACATTTTGCGTTTGATTTGAGAAAACATGTGCACCCATTTTAACGTTATTAAATAGTTTAAACAAAATTTTCAAAACATGTAAAAGTAATAAAAATAATCCTAGGAGGCCTTATTACAACTTGATTAAAACAAAACCAACAATAAAGTATAATAAACTAAAATCTAAAGTTCATTTAATTCAAATATCCACTGCATGGCCACCTCGAGTCCATCCGGCTCCCTATCCGCGATCTACGAGTCACCTGAAAAAGTTAAAGGAGAAGGTGAGTCACCAAGACTCAATGTGTAACCCTTCCCCAGGTTTAGTGCAACATCATACACAATTTATAACTAAGTTAACATGCACAAAATTTAACATGCACCCAACCTAGCCATCCAATACACCTTTTCTACCCGTGTGGTACCAAACCACTTTGGTGGTGCCAAACCACCGGTGTCCAAAGACACGATATCCATCAATATTGTGGTGCCAAAACCACCGTGACCAGAAGTCACGAATAGTAGTGATGGGGCCAACCCATCGTGTGATACCAAATCTTTGGCGTCAATCCCGTTATATTATCTCGTGGGGCCAACCCCTTTGTGGTACCAAACCACTGGGACGAGACGCTATGAGGTGCCAAACCTGCGGAGGTGCCAAACCTCCGTGACCCAGAAGTCACGAAATGTGGTACCAAACCAGCGGTGTCCGTCGACACAAATATCACTTCCCCCCTCCACTCATATAACCCACATCAATCAATGTTATTTAACGTAAATCATGTCAACATGCTTACTTAGCAACACCTGCTGGATTTATCAATAACCATGTATTTAAGTCACATATACCAAATATGTCATGCTTCCCAAAAGCATCATAAAGAAACTCATAACGACAAGGACTTACGAATCCTTGATTATACCATGATGGTATTAAATCCAAATCTACACAAGCATTTAGCATACACAAAACTTAGCACATTAATAGTTATAAAGTGTGTATGTACACACATTACCAACGATAGCCCTAAATCCCCAAAGAGTCAATCGGCCACACAAGATATCCTTGCTCCTATATTCGGCCAAACATAAGATCATGTATGCAACGCCTCTCAAACACAATCAATCATACAATTAACACATACAACGCTAGTACTACAACGGTCATTTTGTCGTTTAGGGGTAAAATGATAATTTCACCCATTGGGGTATTTTGGTAATTTTGCAAGCCTGGGGTATTTTGGCGCAACTGGGGGTATTTTGGTAATTTTGCAAACCGAGGGTATTTCGGTAATTTCACAAACCAGGGGTATTTCGGTAATTTTACAAATCGAGGGTATTTCGGTAATTTTGTAAACCAAGGGTATTTAAGTAATTTTGTAAACCAAGGGTATTTTAGTACTTTTGTAAACCAAGGGTATTTTAGTAATTTTGTAAACCAAAGGTATTTTAGTAATTCCGCACCTGTAATGGCCTTTCCAAAGGCCTAATATCGCCTCGAGCGACTCAACTACCATTTCCGGTCATACCGGACTATTGGGCCTAAAACCCGATTTCGGCCCATTCGGGCCCACACGCTCGTGTGGCCCACCTAACACAAATCTAGCCACGTATATGAGATTCACCTAGTCTAGTTCACTATATACTACACCATCATGCCTTTTATTCAATTGGGCCCACGGGCCCATTGGGCCCACGCGGCCTCAACCCACAAGAATACTACTGATGGCCTCAACTATCGCGTCGAAGCCCCACACGTGCGTTCGCACGCTCGTGTGGCTACTATTGCCGTGACCGGCACTTCGGCATTTGCCGCTCTACAACTAGAGTAGAGAGAGTTACACACCTGATAGGAATCTGGTGCTAATCCGCGTTCCGACCACTCTTGTGCCTAAACGCCCTCCAAGGTGTATTCATCCTCCTCCTAGAATGCTATATATATAGCTAGGTTCTCACCTTCCTTCTTTGTATCTTTCCGATGTGGGATCCTTCCGTCAGCAGAGTTTAAATCCAACTCAAACTCTTCCCGTCCAATCCGCAAAATAAATACTCCCTTGCTTCTCATGAGATTCGAACCCTTGCTCCCTTCAATAGCTCAACACGCCACTTACCACTAGGCCACAAGCTCTTCTTGTGTCTAAAGCCATGCGCAACTAAATTTGAATCTATAGCCAAATATTAAAGTCCATGTAAAAAGAAAACCAAAATGCAAGAGCCAAGACTTGAACCTTGGACCTCCTTCCTTCCTTGTGGCGTCACCCCCTTGTTCCTTAAGTGGCGTCACTTTGCCACTACACCACACACTCCACTTGTGTCAATTCCCCCACATTTTATTCTTAAGGCATACCTGTCAACTTCCAGGGTTTTTTCACCTAAAACCAAAATTTCCCTAAAGCCAAAGTTCGATCCCGGGATTTCATAAAAGCCTTCTAAACTTCCAAAATCACTTATCCAATAGGTCCAACTTGCATTTAAGCCGATCTCTTGTTCTCTAAAAATTTTAAATCAAGGCCAATTGGGCCCATCCTACTAGGCCCAATTTCGGGATGTTACACTTCTTCACCACATAAGGTTTTTCCAAATTTTGGCATTTATTTTCCTCTGAAGTCCTTTTGTATGAGAAGAATCCTTCTTAATGCCAGGTCCCCATCATGAAATTCTCTTAGGCAAACCTTTTGTCATAAGCTTGTACCATCCTACCGTGATGGATAACTTTTAACCTTTTCTTTGATTAGGTTCAATTGGCAAACTGTTTCTATTCCAATGAGAAAGGTGTTGCCCAATGAAGGTTCTAGCCGACGTTCGATAAGACAGAGGGTAAATGGTAACTTCTTTATGTCAATATTTACAAGTCTCAGTCATCTTCCCTACAATCCTTGTTTTGTTTTTTTTTTTTTCTTTTTGGCTGCCTTTGTTGCTCTATGATGTGGCGTCTGATCTTTGAACAGACTACAAACTTTGGACATTGTCCTTTTTGGCATTCTTTGTCGACGCCTGATCCCATTTTTTTTTGAGAATTCGATGACTATCGACTTTGTAACATTGGTATATGAAGCAACATTCCCCCTCTTAGTGAAGTAACCGATGACCACAAAGATAATTCAATGTCAACTAGAAGCTTTTGACGAGATCGATCCCATAACATCCATGCCCCCCATATAGAAAAGTCTGTGAAGAAAGTGGAAGAGTCACATAAATCTCGTCTTCTTCAATTCGGTATTTGCGGTATAACTGATGCAATCCCCTTCCATGGTAAACCAACAGTGCCCGATCCTCATGTTTAGCCCGCGTCTTATTAGCCCAGGCATGTCCTGATATGATCGTGTGAAAACATCTTTGAATTCTTGAAAATAACTCAATGATGTCTCGCCTTAGTTCTGTGATGAGCTAGGCTATAATCTTCACCTCTTTTCTAGGCTCATGATATCCACTGACCCTTTGTAGAGTGAGATCTGTTTTTCATCTTATCTACCGTTCTTAAAAAAAAATCAGAAGATAGGTTACAATCTCCGTCATCTTCAAAGTCCTTAGATCCCCTAGACCCATATCTCATTCAAAAAGGGAGTCAGTAACAACGTCGCTCATGTCGTTGATATCTGGGTACCTAGGTACGAAGGTAAAAAATCCAAAGAATAAATGATTCTAAGGATGATTATTTGTATGGTATGGTCATGAATAAAGAATATTGTAAAAAAACAAAAGAATATACAGTATGAAATGTAAAGAATAAAAAAAATATTCGCTTAAAAAGATGCATTTTATTGAAATAAAAATTCTGGACATAAGCCTATTTCACAAAAGGATTCTTATTGTCTCTAGGCTTAAGGCAACAAGCATGTTTTGAATATTACTCTAGATTAATCTTAAAAATACAGGGATTCCTTCCACAGTTCCATTGTTTAAAATCTTCCCAAGTATGTAAGGGCTTGGAAACTTTTATTCCTTGGTTCTCTCTTCGAATATATCGTTAATGCTTAGATTCCCTAACATTCCCATCGAATATTTGATCTATTTTCTTTGTCTTGGCACGTGTACCGTAACGGTGTTCAGTTTCTAGATTTTTTTCCTCTCTCTTTCCTCTTCTGTGATAATTTCAACTAATTAGGCTCTCTCTATGGACTTAAATGCATACCATGTGATGTAATGCAAATGCATGAATGCATGAATGCAAGGAGGCATCGATTCAGATTCAACTTCATTTTAGAAAATTTTATTAGAAAACAAAATCCTTTACATAAAACGGACTACAAATATGCTTTTGCCCTAAGGCCTAAAGTTTTGATTTTCCCAAACAACAAGGCTAACTCTTGACCATGATCCGATAAAGCTAGCTCACTACCGTGCTCAATGTATCACTGTCTTCGCTAAATCTGTAGGTGATCGGCTACCTCTCGAATCTGAACTATTTCTTCACCCATGAGATAATCCGATTTCTAACTTGATTATGAGAATGATGGAGCACTTCCTTCCAATGCCCTTCTCTTGCTTCAAGATGCTTGATCCGGAGTTCACAATTCTGCAATGCCGATTCTAATTTTTCGATCTTGCCCTTTATTTCCTCAATCTTATTCAGACTTGACTTCAACTCAACCGCAGAATTACGGCTTCGATGGTGATGAAGAGACCGTCCCAATTCAGCCACTCTAGCTTTTAATCCACTCTTATCCTTTTGGCTTTCTGCTAAACTCTTTTCTAGGGCCTCGTTTCGCATTTGCATCTCTAGGAACTTCCTCTCCCAATGGTCAGCTTTGGCCTTTTCCTCTTGAACCTCCTGTTGCCACTGTTCACTCATCCCCGTGATATTCATTAGCTTCTTCACAAAAGTTGGGACATTAGCAGCCCTAGAATAAGCTTTGTCGACTTGGATCCTTGAACAGCGAAGCAAGGTTGTATATTCCTCCACCGTGAGTACTAAATCTACTTTCCCGAAAGTGAAACAGCTATAAGCAGAGTTCCGAAACTAAGTCATAGCCTGGAGCAGATGTTTATCTACCTTGATATCGAGCAAGTAGGGTAGATCACCATAATTACGATAGAACGGCTGCTTTGCCTCATCATTCCACTGGGTCCATATTCCTTTCAACTCCTGAAGCTCATTTTGCGTGACACTGATACGAGCGAAATCCCGTAGTTCTGACACACACCCCTCAGCTAAGCTATCCCCTTTCTCTAATTGCCTTTGCTCTAACCATATGCGGACGACTGCATTGTCTTCCACTTTGTCAAGGAATTCATTCTCCATAACTAGCTTTCTAACTTAGAAACTGACCGTGAATCGGTACCTCTTAAAATATGAAATGACATGCACAAAGAATAAAACACAACAAGTTAGTACCACAGAATAAAATGTAAAGCAAGTAAAATAAACAAACACCTATCTGGGTAACTACTAAAGTTTGACATAGTTCTACTTAGGGTGGGCCCTTAGGTTGTCTATATGTGGTTCAGCTCTAAAGTTGAGGTACCTGAACCAGCAGATTCCTCGATCCTCACCCATTATAGGCTCATATGGACCGAGTTCAGTTCAGGGGAATACTTTTCCCTATGGCCATGCGGAGTGAAAACTTCACGAAGACATAGGTACAGATGTATCCGGAAGCAATCCACTAGCCCATGCGGAGGTGAAAACCTCACGAAGGCATAGCTTCGCTCCCACTTAAAGCGCGACCACAAGCGGTCATGTAACGCAATGCAAAGATATATATTAAAAATTAGAACCACATGCAATAAAAGGATCATGGTTTTTAAATCAGAATTTTAAATTCAGACAAAAAGACATGAAATTATCGATTTTACGGCTTGACTCTCTTATTGTCCCCGATGGAGTCGCTAAGTTAGCCGAAACCATTTTTAAAGTTGATTTTAAAAGCGGGGTCGACTTTAAAAACGAAAATGGAGTCGCCACCAATCCCTTTTTGCTTAGGTGTGATCGGATCACCTTATAAAACATTTTATTTCAAAACATTGATTTTGGCCTCACGAAATTCAAGAAAGCGGGTTCGGGAATCGGTTGCGTTACGAGGAAGGATTAGCACCCTCAACGCCCAAAAATTGGTACCTAATTGATTAATTAATGTCCTAATGTCAAAAATTTGAATATATTTTAAAACACGATCCATTTGATTTTTAAAACTTATGTCCTTTAATTTTAAATGGACATTTAATTATTTGGATTTTAAAAGAAAAATTAAAACTTCGGTAAGTTAGAGCACGATCTTTCGAATTTTCCAAACACCGAATATCCTTTGCTTTTTAGAAATCCTTGCCTCGAGATGACAAAACGTCTCATCCAGTGAGTTAGGACACAACATCTTAAATTCCGAGAATAGGTTTTTATTTAAAAATTTATATGTTTTAATTTCAAAAGGGTACTCAATCATTTGGACTTAATGAGAAAAATCGAAACCAGTAAGTTAGGCACGATTTTCTCAAAACTCCCAAATATCGAATATTGCCTTATTTTTTAATTTGAAAAATCATGGATTTTGAAATATGAAGGTATATTTTGCCACATTAATAAATAAAGATTAATGAATTTTTAAAAAAAAACAAATAAAAAACAAAATGTACCAAGCTTTCAAATAATAATGGACAATGTTAAAAAAAATAATGTGAAAGAAAAGGATTTTGAAATATACAATAAAAAGCAACTTAAAAATAAATTCATGTATAAAAATTTTAAAGTAGGTAATATATGTAAGTTTGAAATAAATCCAAAATAAATAAATAAATAAATAATATATGAAATAATAATATATAAATGAATTTTAAAATAAATATTATATAAGAAGTAAGTTTAAATAAGTAATATATAAAATAATTTATATATCAATCTAAATAAATAATATACAAAATGACTTAAAGAAAATGATATGTGACAAATCCTAAAAGATACGTATAAGTTTAAAATAAACAATATACAAAAACTTAAAATAGATAATATAAAACGATTTAAAATGATATAAAATAAAACCACTTTAAAATAATTGTTATATAAAACAATAAGAAAAATGAATGATATATAAGATAATTTAAAGTAATAATATAAAAAACTTAATCAAAATAAAACTATTTGAAATAATTAATATCTAAAATAATAAAATAAAAACGACTTGAAATAAATACCACGTAAAAATTTGGAATAAATAAATAAAATACAAATTTGCAAAAGTGTGAAAATAAAATAAATCTCTATCTGAGAAATAATAAATAAACGAATAAAATAAAAGAATAACTAATAATTAAACAATTATATGGATAAATAAAAAGATTGAAAAAACGAAGATGAATGAAGAATAAAATAAGAACAAACCATAGAAAATAAGAGAACGCAAGGAGAGAAATTTGAGTGAATGCTCTCAAGAATTCTTATTGCTTCCCCCAAAACTCAAGTGTGTTTTACAATGAAGGAGAGGCCTCTATTTATAGTTGAGCCTCCCCAAATCCAACAGTATGAATCAATTACATCAACGGCTAAGATTAAAAGGTATCTACAAATTAAATCTCTAAGATTGCATACCATATCTTCTAAGATTGCATATCATATCTAAGATTGCATATCATATCTTCTAAGATTACATACCATATCTTCTAGGATTGCATATCATATCTAAGATTTGCATATCATATCTAAGATTGCATATCCTTGAAGATTATGTTCCCATATACGTCAAGCTTGTAGATGGACCTTCAATCTTTTCAAGTAATGGACCATTCCGATCGGGCCAAATGATATATTTTGGACTGGACTTGGACTTTGTTTTATTATTTTGGGTTTCTTATTTTTTGTATGGGCCCGGGCTAAATTGGCCTATTACATACGAAATCATTAATATCGTATTAAAATCTAGTTTGAAAATTTTGATATTTGATTAGTTAATTAAAGAAAATGGACTAATTCATAAAAGATATAAAACTTGATTACTATTGATTTATAATGATTAAATGGCTTAATTAGTTTAGGTGGAAGGATTTAAATGGTAATTATACCATTTTTATATAGTGGACGGTAAAAAAATGAATTTGTATATATATTATGTGTTAGCTTTTATGATTAAAATTAATAATAAGATATATTAACATAAAAAAAAAAAAAAAAAAAAACAAAGTGGGGTTGTCATCTTCTTTTTCTCCTTGTGCTTTTGCCGAAACTCCATTGTTCTAGCATTGGGAGCTTTGGTCTTGCTAATTCTTGGTGCATGTAAGTATTTTCTTGGTTTATTTATCATGAATTTTAAGTTTTGAGCTATTAATAATGGAATTTAGCTAGTTTTGGAGCTTATTTGTGAAGTTTTCAAAGTATAGAAATTATGCCATTGAAATTTTTGAAGCTTTATAGTTGTAATTGGTTACGGTTGAAGCTTGGTGATGATTTGTATTGAGTTTGTAAAGTGATTTTTATCAATTTTCATGTTTAGTGATTAAATTGAAAATAAATTAAAATGGACATGGTTTTTCTTGATAAATTTAGAATTTTAGGGTTGTTTTAAATGGTTAAAAATTAAGGTCAATGGGTTTAAAGTTAATTGTGAGAAATAGGTTTGTTTTGGTCTTAAGGACCAAATTGAATAAAGTGTAAATAGTTGGGGAAAATGTACAAAATTTTAAATAAAGAATTATATGTATTGAATTGAATTGAATAGTATATGAAATTGAGATTAATAATTGAAATAAATCATATTATAGATCAAGAACAAGTTGATAACCGAGGAAAAAGGAAGGTTGCGAGAATAGTCCCTAGACTTTTGTCATTACTATAGTTTAGTGCGGTAAGTTTGTTTGGTTTAGTTTAATTTAATACGAAGTGTATACTGAATGTGAAAATTGGTTCTTTGAATGTTTAATTTTAATTAGTATAGATTGAATTGGTTAATTATCGGAACATTGATTGGCGATGATATTTATTGAACAGGAGGAACGTAGGATAGAGTACGATTGGCATGCTAATAGGTTATAATGTGCACTTTACAGGATTGTTATGTGATGAGCGAGGATTCTTGATTTGTGTTTATAAACTGAATATATTGAGGTTCAACATTTGTTGCGAACTAGCGAGTTATATTACAGTGATTCTAGCGTGTTATCGGGGGCGGATGTAAAGCCTTCGGGCTTGATACTTGGTGTCCAGGCGTATTTTCGGAGGGGTGATAGCCTTTAGGCTAGGCACTTGGTGCCAAGGCATGTTTTCGGTTGGATTGGCTCATTAGAGCGTTTGGCGTGTTTTGGGTGGATAACTGTGTACTCATATCTGTATATCATTCATCGGGCAATATTTATATTTTTAAATGACTTGATATTGAATTGTTTATGAATTAATTATGAATTCCTGTTAACATTACGGCTTGATATAGAATGATATTGTATGATTATATTTAAATGTAACTCGTACTCGTTTGTGTATAACTCACTTGTTATGGATTGTGGTTGAAAGGAACTGACTATTAATCTTGTTATTTAAGTTTTCATGTTATTTCGGTAAGTTTATTGTTTTAATCGAAAAACTTACTAAGTTTTACAAAAGCTTACTCGTGTTATTTTTCTATTTGTTTGTAGATAGCATTTCTTGGAAATCGGGCGATCAGATCAAGTCAAAGTAGTCACACTATCCAAATATCTTTTGGTAGCTTTGAACATTTACTTTCAGTTATGTGGCATGTAATAGGTGTTTTGATAGCATTTCTAGTTATTTAGGGTAGTTACCATACTTGAATGATTTTGTCTTAGATATATTTTGGCTTATGGTGAACATGCCTTTAATGTTTGGCTTGTTTTGGTTCATAAATAAGTGTTTTAGTCTTTTGGTTATATGTTACTATTAAAGGTTATATTATGGTAGAAGTAAATTTGAATAGTTGTGTGAATGAGAAAATTTGATATGTGTTCATGGTGAGGATTTATAGGCTTTGTATGTGACTTGGTTGATAAATTGAATTATAGTGTCAATGATGACACATTGGTTAGGCACTTAAGATGGATGTTTTGACATGTTTTAAGCTTGTTTAAACGTGTTTTGAGTAGGTATAATTGATGGAAATTGTATTGCTTGTTGTCCAAGTAGGTAGATTTTGGTAAACTTGAATTTGAAGGGACATTTAGGAGCACACGGCCTGGGACATGGGCTGTCACATGGCCATGTGCCACACACAGCCACTCCACACGGTCATGTGTCAATTTTTATTTGAGGTGCAGGTTTCACACGGTCTGCGACATGGTCGTGTGTTTCAAGTCAATATGTAACATGGTCTGGCATACGGCCTGCGACACGGTTGTGTGTCCATAATTCGAATATACACACAGTTTGGCACACGGCCTGTGACACGGTCGCGTGGCCCTATTTTGAATATTGACACGGGCGAACACACAGGCTGAGACACGGCTGTGTGTCCATACTTCGAGTACCCACACGGTTTGGGTTGTGTCACACGGCCGTGTGACCCCTGTTTTTCAATTTTTTCTTAGATTTTCTGTTTTGATTCAAATGAACCCTGATTGTTTTCAAGTTATTCTTAGGGCCCCGTAGGTTCGATTTAAGGTCCATATATTCCCTACTTAATTTAAATGAATTATTGAATGATATTAGATAATTTGTATAATTGTATCTATTTGAGTTTAAATGTTCTGAATTGTTTTGTAATACTCCGTAACTCTAATTCGACAACGGAGACGGGTTAGGCGTGTTACACCTAGGTATTGCAATACCAACATCGTGGGTGGACAAAAATTGACAAAAAAGGGTAGTCTTTGTCCACCCGAAGAGCTAATCATTGAAGGCCCATTCAAGGGTATTTTGGGTACAACAATAGGGTCAGAATAGCTACTTGTATTCGCTAAAATTTCATTTGAGAGAAAAGGAGGCCACATTAGAATAGTTTTGGCTTAAGGGTTTCTCTAGTTTTCTCTTAGCTTTTCTCTCTTCTTCTAGGGTTTCTTAGTTTCATTTCCTTAACTGTAGATTTAACATTTCTCTGCAACTTTTCTTCTTATTTTAGTTGTTCTTAGTGTTAGTTAAGTTAGTTAATATTGTAGCTTAGGTTTATTTTCACTTTCAATCCCTGTACCTTAGTTCTAAAATATTTTTAACTTTAGTTTAATGTATTTTAGTTTCTTTTACTTTGCATTTGTTAAAGTTTGTTCCTTTCATGTTTATTGCTTTAGATTTTCTTGTTGAATGCTTCTCTTTACATGCCCTTTAAGTTTTCTTGCATAAAAATATTAACTTTTAACTTTTTCTTAAGCTTTTCATTAATGGCTTTCATGTTCTTCATTTCCATGTTTATTGGCTTTATTTTCAACATGAGTAACTAAACTTTTAAAAGGGGTTGGTTGATAGAGATATGGTGAGCTGATTTTGGGATAAAGGACCAAATCATAATAAATTGGACTAATTTGAATAAACCTAAAACTTAGGATTGATGACCCTAAGGGAACATCTAAGCAAGTGATACCGAGAGGAGATCTTGTTGAGCACCAATTCATTAGTCCCAAGTTAACCAAAGGAGAGCAAGAGATAATTGGATCAATTTGTCTAACTTGGTAAAATTGAGACTAGAGAGGTAAAATGGAGACATTTTGGGAGTTTAAGTGATTTGAATCCCTAATTCAAATATTAGTGAACCACATCAAGATCAACCAACCACTGTTTGTTATTTAATCGTTAATTTTGTAATTTTGCACATTTTACATTTTAGTCCTTCTTAGCTAAGTCGTGGGTTAGTTTAATTTCTTTGGACTTTATGATTTGTTGTAATATAAGTTTTTACAATTAGTTGGTTGGAATCTTTATTTCGCACACACATTATTTAGAAATTGTTTAACCTACAATTCTCTTGGGTTCGATCTTTGGAATACTCCAGTGTTCCATTGTAACACTACAAATATTACGATTGACCTGTCACACTTGCAATAAAGTTTCGATATTTA
Organism: Gossypium sturtianum; assembly: GCA_025698515.1. Lineage (NCBI taxonomy): Eukaryota > Viridiplantae > Streptophyta > Magnoliopsida > Malvales > Malvaceae > Gossypium > Gossypium sturtianum. The sequence continues at coordinate 123,043,221 of CM046943.1, read as the reverse complement.
TATTCGTTTCCAATTGTTGATTCATATCTCCCTTCATTTGCGAGGATGGAGAGAGGCGGTCAAAAGGCTAAGGGAAAAGAGAAATTTTTGAAAATGTAACAGTTTTAATTTTTGCTAAATAGTTTTTTAGCTACTTATGTGTTATATTGAGATAAAATGATTAATTTTTCTATGGAAGTATGCAATATTGGATCGCGTTTGGGTATAGTTATCATGTCATATGATAATGAGATCACTTTTCTTGTATTTAGTGTCGAGTTGGCTTAACTTGCCTGGGAGTTGATGTGTTGGGAGGGTTTTCTTGTTGGATTTTACACTTTTTGGTGTGTTTGAAGGGTGTTTATAGTGTGATACACTTACATGGTACGTTGGGTTGGAAGTCGTGTTATTACACGCAACATAGTTTGCTTATGTCTTGACACTCATGAGCAATTTAGTGTGTTCGGGTTATCCGTGTATTCGTACAATGTGTTCATACTTGACTAATAAGGGCTAGAATTTAATGATAATGAGATTATGATTGAAAATTGTGTATGAGCAAAATATATGGCAAAAGTAACTATGAGAACCGATCTTTGTAAATGATGAGAAAATGGTTCATTGGTGTAAATAATTGAGGAAAACATGATAATGTTGTGATTTGAATATATGACATAATGATTTTATGTTGTTGTTGAATTAAATTTTAGTATGTTATTATATTATGTATCAGATTAAGTACTTTGGGAACTTTTAAGCACCACTGAGCTTATAAATGCTCTGCATAGAGATGTTTGTTCCGTGCGTAGGTCTCCATTGATTTGATTCAGTTCGAGTGTTGGCTTTAGCTCTAAGGAATCTCAGTTGCCTAATTTGTAATGTCTCTTTATATTTTAGCAGTGTTGGAATTATTGTTAAGACTTGTTGTTCATTGCTCTTTTAATGTTTATTGGGGTATCATGACATTATAGTACTTTGGTTGTGGTAAATGCTTTCAATTTGAAATTTCATATGGTAGTTAATATGTTTTATGCTTGAAATTTTACTTACCCAGTTATATTTTGATTGGTTGAGGCTTATTGTTGAATTTACATGTTTTATATTTGTTTTGGTATGTCAAATATGTTAGTATGACTTTGATTGCATGTTAGACTAGTTTAGGTGCATTTTGGAGCATTGCATGACTTGAAATGTTCATTTTCTACATTTCTAGGCATATGTCTCGAAACACTAAGAACATGTCTTGAGACCTCGAACACTTTGTGCTTAAACATGTATTTCCATATACATGTCTTGATACATGAGGTGCCTTGTCTTGAGATATGGTTCTATTATCTCGAGACATAAAACATCAAAGCTATGGGTTAAGGCATTTGAGTGCAATGTCTAGAGACATGGTTATAGTGTTTCGAGGCATAAATGTCATGGTTTTGAGACATGGCCCCAATATTTCAAGACTTCAAACTTCAAGCTAAAATTTAAAAAATAGGGAGGCATGTCTCTAGACATGGCTTGATTGTCTCGTGACATAGCCATAAATTTTGATAGTTTGACCCAAAATACATAACTTGGCTCCATGGTTTACCACTTTTGACCTTGAATTATTGAATATGGGCTCAAATGAGTTCATTTAACATTTATAATGTATTTTAATTATTTGATTCTTCAATGATTAGGTTTATGCTTTGAACTTTGGAAACTTTTGTATGTGCATATGTTCATTTTGATCTACTTCAACAACGAATGTGGCGCTTTGCATTCATTCATCTTCTGAGTTTGGTGTAGAGTGTTACATTTAGGTTAAATTGTCTAGAGACATAAAAACCAAGGTCTTAAAACATAGCCCCAGTCTCAAGACTTCAAATTTCAAAGCTAAAATTTGAAACAAGGGAGGCAAGTCTCAAGACATGACCCTGAATTTGGTAGTTTATCCTAATATATGTAACTTTGGTTCCATAGTTTACCATCTTTGACCTCAAATTATCAAATGTAATCCCAAATGAGTCATTTAACATTTTTATTGTCTTTAAATTGTTTGATTCCGTAATGGTTGGGTTTATACTTGGAACCTTAGAAATTAATGTATATCCATATGTTTATTCTAGGTTGTTTCAGCAATGGATGTGGTGCTTTACATCTGATCATCTTTTGAGTCAGGGGTAGGGTGTTACACAAGCCTACACATAGGCAAAAGTTATTGACTTTTATAAGACCTTCACCCTTGAAGCTCACGTGAAAACTATTTGACTTCTACTAGTAGATATGAAACACCCCAAACCCAGCCCACAAGCTTTGACCAGATTTGGTATGTTCCTCAAGTAAACCGGTTCAAAGTTCTTTTGTCCTTAGGAAAAATTTGTGCGATTTTAAAAAAAAAACATTGTTTGGGTTGGGCTTGTGTTGCAAACGAATTCAATTCTTTATATTAAAAAGTTTACTTAAACTTTAATAGGTAAAACTCATAATCATAATAAATAGAAATAAATGGAAAACAATTCAACTATGGCCTTATGGCCTTATTACGTCAAATAATTTCCAAGTTATTCAAGTACTTAAATAGAAATAGTAGTTCATAAAATAAAAACTTCATGTTGAGCATGGCCACCACAAGTTCCGCCGTCCCGGTCCATCACATTCATCACCCGAAACATGGTCCCACAACGGGTGAGTCAAAGCAGACTCAATGTGTACACAAACACTAAATCAAAATAGAATCGGGGCATACAAATGTTACGCATTCATATCATAGCATACAAATTATGATGCATTCCCAAACCCAAACCTAATTTTCCATCCGCTACACACCCCGTACTCAACCGTGGTACACACCGTGGGGACTACTAAGTCGACCCTCCTTCCGCTACACTCCAAATTGCGGTCTTAGGTCACGCGTGATTCGTGGTCTTAGGTCACCACGTTCAGTTTATCGTGGTCTTAGGTCACCACTTTCAGAGACATCGTGGTCTTAGGTCACCACTTTCAGATATCACGGTCTTAGGTCACCGTGTTCGTGGTCTTAAGTCACCACATTCACTTCCCCTTTCAAACAAACCCATATGCCCCATATAATAATGATATGCATAAATATGCGAGTTCACATTCTTATCATATTCTCATGTTACTAATGACCTTTTCATATTCTTTGTAGAAGTAGGAAACGTACTGAGTACTTAGTACCATAACATGGTACCCTAGCCACTTTCATATTCTTAATATCACATATTTTAATAAAACAGGCCATAAACATATTAAGAAGTAGTGTGGGGTACACACTGATTTGCTTAACCACTTCTTTCGAAATTCAAATCGATCGCCTTAGATCTCAAGTTCTTACAATTGATTAATCACTTACTATTTAGCACAAAGCCTATTCGGCTAGAAAACCAAATCCTAGTAGGATTTGTATTCTTAAAGCTTACCTTGGTGTCGATTTGATGATTTAATCAAATCCCGTAAACTCGTATTTTTCCTCTTTGAAATCGACTAGTCACTAAATCCCTTGAATTGGTTAGTTTTGGCTTAAAACACATAATAATAGATCTACTACTAAAATAGGCCTTGGTCGAATTTACCTTTGTTCTTACCTTCCAAATCTTAAATCCCGAATTGGATCCTTGCTTCTTTATTCTTTGTCGAAATCCCTATGTACCCATGTTAGATCCAATCTAACATTAAATCATAATAATATAGCTTATGTCGAATGGTATTCATAACTTACCTTAGATCTTAGAAGTTCCAAAAGATACCACCATTCCTTTTAACTTCTCCTCGGGGGTCAAGTCAAGCTCATCCATGATGTGCTCTGTTGCTTCCAACCAAGACTTCACCAACCTGGTGCCACACCGATACTCCATGAAACATTTCGGCTCCATTAGCTCGAGCCGCTTAGGCACTGCACCTCCACGGGTTCCCGAATTTCCTCCGCACCACCCACCAACTCCAAAACTCGCAAACATGACTGCGCGACACAAGATCATCCCCCGCTCGAGCTTTCGCTCAACACCAAACAAAGGGGTGGTGGTGGCGGTGGTATCTCATTGTCGGACCCTTGACCCGATCTAACGGGTTTCGACACGAAATCATCCTTCATCTACCTCGCCCACGGCGACCACGTCTTCTAGAGCTCATTTCTAACGTCGTGATCCGATTAAGAAGTTTTATGAATTAGTCTTTGTTTCACTTGATTACCCGCAAGAAATTTTATGAAAAGAGTTTTAGGAGTGGTTCTTTCAGATGCATGCAGATCTTTCCATTCATTCATCCATACATCCACCAAACAATCATGAACTCTCGTTCATTCGGAGAAAGGTTGTAGTTTTCATTGTTATTGTTTTTTCTTCCACTATCCAGTGGGTATTTTCGTAATTTCTGTCCCACAGGGTATTTTTCGTAATTTTTCAAAAGGAAAAAGTTCCTTGGTGATTTTGTCATAAAGTATTTTGGTATTTTTAAATTTTCGGGGTATTTTGAAAAAATTTTGAAATCGTGGGTATTCAGGTGATTTTGGACCTCGGGGTATTTTGGTGATTTTTTTCCAAGCCAGGGTAAATTTGTAAAATCTTATAAATCGGGGATATTTCAAAGGTTGCAAAACTTTGAGGGTTCTTTTTGAGAATTTTACTTTTCAAAGCGGTGATGTTGCAAAAATTTTGGAAATCAGGGTCATTTTGGTAATTTTATAAGTTAGGGGCAATTTTGAAATTTCCAAAATTCAAGGTATTTTTGATAATTTGCAAATTATGGTTTTTGAACATTGATAAAATAATGAAATTTTGGCAAAACTGTTGGGTAGTTGGTCATTTTATAAACCAAGGGTATTTTGGTAATTTTACCACTAGGGGCATTTTTGTATAAATCGAAATCTTTGGAAAATTTTGTAAAGATGGTTTTCATGAATTTAGAAGAAAGTTTTAAGAGTTCTAAAACTAGGGTTTTGTTGTTTTTATAAAAACACGGCTAATTCCCTTTCGGGTTTTAGTTATTGTGTTTAGCCTATGACCGAGTCCTCTTGGTCAGGGTGAACCAAAGCTACGCACGAGTGCAGATTCGAGTGGAGAGGAGGTGAGTCACGCGGATCGCTTAAATACCAAGCTCCCACCGAAACCATTCCTAGACATGCGCATGAGAGGTTGCCACACCTCACCGAGCCCTGCAGGTTAGGGTGAACCCAGGAAGCTACGCACGGTGCAGGATTCTGCGCAAGAGGAGGTGAGTCACTGGGATCGCTTAAATACCGTGCTCTTAGGATCCAATCCTAGACATGCGCATGGGGTTACCACCCTAACTTAGTGATTTAGCCATGGGTTTGTTTAACGTTCCTTAAGTCTTATGTGTTTGTGTTTGAGTAGACTAGTCCTAGGGTTCAAGTTCCTATCATGCTATTCTACGTTCCATTCCTTTTCTACCCTTCTAATATTCATTACACATAATCACACAAATAGTTAGGGTACTTACCTAGTGGATCATGGTCGGAGACTTTAGGTGCCATGCCGAGAAAACCTGCTTGTTTCATAAAATATTTTCAAAAAAAAACTCATTTGGGCCTTGGCCCACAGCCGAGAGTTTTAAAGCGGGCTCGATACCAAACTAAAACACCCCAAACCCAAAACCCACGAGCTTTGACCAGATTTGGTATGTTCCTCAAGTAAACTAGGTTCAAAGTTCTTTTGTCCTTAGGAAAAATTTGTGCAATTTTAAAAAAACATTGTTTGGGTTGGGCTTGTGTTGCAAAACGAATTCAATTCTTTATATTAAAAAGTTTACTTAAACTTTAATAGGTAAAACTCATAATCATAATAAATAGAAATAAATGGAAAACAATTCAACTATGGCCTTATGGCCTTATTACATCAAACAATTTCCAAGTTATTCAAGTACTTAAATAGAAATAGTAGTTCATAAAATAAAAACTTCATGTTGAGCATGGCCACCACAAGTTTCGTCCCGGTCCATCACTGTTCATCACCGAAACATGGTCCCACAGCGGGGTGAGTCAAAGCAGACTCAATGTGTACACAAACACTAAATCAAAATAGAATCGGGCATACAAATGTTACGCATTCATATCATAGCATACAAATTATGATGCATTCCCAAACCCAAACCTAATTTTCCATCCGCTACACACCCCGTACCAACCATGCACACCGTGGGGACTACTAAGTCGACCCTCCTTCCGCTACACTCCAAATTGCGGTCTTAGGTTACCGCATTCGTGGTCTTAGGTTACCACGTTCGGTTTCATCGTGGTCTTAGGTCACCACTTTCAGACATCATTGTGGTCTTAGGTCACCACTTTCGATATCACGGTCTTAGGTCACCGTGTTCGTGGTCTTAAGTCACCACATTCACTTCCCCTTTCAAACAAACCCATATGCCCCATATAATAATGATATGCATAAATATGCCGAGTTCACATTCTTATCATATTCTCATGTTACTAATGACCTTTTCATATTCTTTGTAGAAGTAGGAAACGTGCACGAGTACTTAGTACCATAACATGGTACCCTAGCCACTTTCATATTCTTAATATCACATATTTTAATAAAACAGCCATAAACATATTAAGAAGTAGTGTGGGGTACACACGATTTGCTTAACCACTTCTTTGAAATCCCGAAATCGATCTATCGCCTTAGATCTCAAGTTCCTACAATTGATTAATCACTTACTATTTAGCACAAAGCCTATTCGGTTAGAAAACCAAATCCTAGTAGGATTTGTATTCTTAAAGCTTACCTTGGTGTCGATTTGATGATTTAATCAAATCCCAGAAACTCGTATTTTCCCCTTTGAAATCGACTAGTCACTAAATCCCTTGAATCGGTTAGTTTTCGGCTTAAAACACATAATAATAGATCTACTACTAAAATAGGCCTTGGCGAATTTACCTTTGTTCTTACCTTCCAAATCTTAAATCCCGAATTGGATCCTTGCTTCTTTATTCTTTGTCAGAAATCCCTATGTACCCATGTTAGATCCAATCTAACATTAAATCATAATAATATAGCTTATGGCCGAATGGTATTCATAACTTACCTTAGATCTTAGAAGTTTGAAAGATACCTTCTTGTAGTTGACAATTTCTTAAATCCCGAAAACACCCTTCCATAACTCGGCCAAAATCCATAATAGAGATTAGTCCCTAAATTTTAGATAGGTTTAAAATATAAAAGAATTGAAACCAAACTTTGGATCTTACCCTTTTAAGAAATCGGTAGCACCCTTGTTAAAAGCCCCTTAAAGAATCGGCCTTGATGACTAGATGATAAAGTTTGGCTTTTGGGATTTAATGGAAAAGTCGACTAGAGGTTCTCTTGGGGTATTTGGTTTCCACGAAAAATAAGGAAAAGAAACTTGAGAATTTTGGCAATGGTGGACTATAGATTCGGCTTGACAAAAGAAAAGAGAAGAGAGAAGAGAGGAGAGCACTCGAGAAATTCGGAGAGAGAGGAGGAGGAAGAAAAATTAATGAGTAGCCCTATTTCCTTCCTTTTATAGCCAGAAACTACTCCTCAGAATCCCTTACTTGGCCACCACTCTTCTTTATTTGATAGCTTTATCTCTTAATTTAAAATAATTAGAGAATAATCCTTTATTATCTCTTCAAAAATAATCCAAATTAAATCCTTATTTATCACCTTATTAATCGAATATTAAAGAGAATAAAACTCCTCCTTTCTAGAAAGCTTGTGCCGTCCACCTCGGAGCTTACGGAAGCAAAAATAAAACTTCTTTTATTTGCTTCCCAAGTGACTCGAACCCGGGCCCAACACCTTGCATGTGGCGCCATTTCAGAGGCCCTAAGTGGCATCTTGAGCCACTTTTCCAAGCCTGTTTGTGTGTCAAATTTCACAAACTTTTTCTTTTAAGGCCACCTTGCCTTAATTTCCTCTTTTAAACTTTAAAACTCGACATTTCTAAGTCATTTCTAAGTTTCCAAAAATTTTCGTTCGCTCTGTAAACTTGACATTTTCTTACATTTCCAAGTTTCGAGAAATGTGCACTTTCCTATTTTGAATCATTTCCAAATCATTTCCATCCATTTCCAAGTTTCCAAAAATATTCACTTTCCATTTTTTTAACTTAACATTTCCATACATTTTCAGGTTTCCAAAATTGTTCAAAATTTATTCTTAGTACATAAAACATGTTTACTTGTACAATTAAAACCGAAAATGCATAGGCCCTTTCGAGGATGTTACAAGATGCATCTTACTTAGACATTAAACTATTTTAAATGGATATAAAAAGTGCGTTCCTAAATGTCTTCATCAATAAAAAGGTGATTCTTGAGCAACCTAAAGGATTTAAAGACCTTAGGTATCCAAATCATGTTTACAAACTCACCGAGGCCTTTGTATTATGCAAAAGCAGGCCCAAGAGCGTGGTATGAAAGGTTCTCTAATGTAACATCATGAAATTCGGGAATTTATGTTTTACATTATACCATGCGATAGGCTAGTCAATAGTGTTAATTATGTATGTTTAGGGGTCCTAAGAAGGCTTGGGGTTGAGTTGGGCCTTAGCAAAAAATTTTGTGTTTAAACACTTTAAGGAGAGAAGGTAAGTGGCATCATGACTTAAGGAAATAAGTATGTACTTTTGCTAACACAAGTGGAGCATTGGCAAGGTGGTTGTGGCGTGAAATGGCAGAGGAGAGCTTGGGTTCGAATCCCATCTAGTGCAAAAATTTTGGATTTATTTTTGTGCCCCTATTACAAGTGTCGGCCATGGTTCTAAATTTGATAAGGGAGACTTTTTATTGATGGAAAGATGAATAAGAAAATAAGGTAAGGAGGAGGGTAAGGAAAGAAGTAAAAGGAAAGGAGAAAGAAGGGGATATGTTGGCGAATATTTGGAAGGTGCTTGGAATAGAATTTTGGTCAACACTCATCCTTTTGGCAAAAGTAATACATGGTTTTGGGAGGGGAACTTGATGGCTGAAATTCCTAGAGTCATTTTGCTAGTTTTGGTTCAAGAAAGGCCTATTTTCTTTTTGCATATTGGTGTTTTCTTTTCCCAATTCTTTTCCTTGTTTTGGCCGAAATACCTAGTCATTGTTCACCTTGTTCCCTTGTTGTTCCGTAACCCTTAATCCATCCTTGTTCATTCTTCTTTGATTCTGAAATACTCACATCTTTTGGTTCATTTCTCTTTTGGTGTTGGCGAAACCTCTTAACACCTCTTTTCCATCTTCTCTTTCTTTTTATTATTATTTCTTCAACCTTCCTTTCACTTCTTAAATCAACATTACCTTGTGACCGAATTTTCTTATTCATTTCTCTCCATAGCCGAATCTATTAACATCCTACTTCCTCTCTATTTCTTTTCTTTTCGTGTTGGGCACTATCTTCTTGACCGAATCGGTAAGTAATCCTCTTCTTTTCAATTTCTTTTCTTCATGCCGAATATGTGCCCTTGACTTGGGATGGTTCTTTTAATCGAAAGCATCACTTTCTTCTACTCACTCAAAGCGTGATCATCTCTTTTTTCGTAGTATTAAAGTGGGAAAGCCTAATCTAATATCCTTATCTCATCCGTAGCCATAAGTCAATCGGTAGAAACCGATTCATCATCGATAAGGTAAAGAGTTTCGTTATGGTTTATTTCGATATCTTTCATTGCTCGATTATTAGTTAAAACGGAATGATAGATTTGTCTAATCGATTGTTATAGGGATTAAATCACTCATTTCTCTACACGTTGGTTCTTCTGAGTAGAGGTAAACCGAATCCATCCCTAAACAACTACTTTCTCTCATAGTATTTTACCGTGGGACTTTTCAATGGAGGCAAGTGGTAGCGATTTGAAAGGAAAAGCGATATGAGAACACAAAAGGAGTGGGTTTGCAATTCCTACTCCTAAGTTCAAGCGTGAGGGCGGTATCGGCGATTCGGGATTTTCCATCGGGTTGTGGACCATCATCGGTGAGATAGACAAATCGTGGTCGTTCACGATACTAAGGGTAAGCGTTTCACTAGATCGTCGATTTAGATAAATAAAATCTCGTTTGTTGGTTAATCGAGTGTAATGATGATTTAGGTGCCGACGATCAAGAATGTTTAATCCTTACCGTAATCAGGTGTGTAATCTCACACCGAAATCCTGCAGATTCATGATTCGATAACATGCTGGATAACAGGTCGTTATTATTATAAGGCTAAAAATCGTAATATGGCATAGATCGAGTAACTTGCTTAAATTACATTATTTCTAAAATCTGTTAAAATCGGTATAAAATTTGTAAAATTACCAAAATACCCCTATGGGCCGATTTACCAAAATGCCCCTATGGGCCGATTTGCTAGAATGCCTTAGTGGTCCGAATTATTAAAATGCTTTATTGAAATTTGGATCTCCAAAATTGTTCAATAGAATAATGGTTGTTATTTATATGTGAATACTTTATGTTAATCATGTATGTTGCATTTTTCTTTTACATTTTGCATGGGATGGGAAAATTGTATGAAGAGCAGTGTAGCCTGGTGGCATTGCCACAAATTGTGTATTATTGAGCCTAAATTATGTTTTGAGTGGTTTGACTACAAAAATAAAATGCTATAGCGATTTGACTGCAAATTTGGTGTGAGCGGCGGGGTGGGTTGACTTGATCCCCACGGGTGTGATTGGTGGTCGAGGTGTGATGGATGGATGGGTTTGGTTGCATACATTTACTTCATACAAATATTGTTATGTAAATGGGCTTGGCCCAAGAACATGCTATATGGGCCTATGTCCAAGATTATGCTATGCGAGTTTAAGCCAGTGGATGACGGTAAGGGATTATGCACCTGAGTTCTAGTAACTCACCCCCTTTTCTTAATCCTTGCGGGTAATGCTCGATGATGTGAACTTGGGCCATGGATGACTCGGGAGGCCATACTTTAGAAATGGTGTTTTCGAACTTAGTAAATTCCTTTTTCGTTTATTTTAGTTACTTTTACTATATTAGGTTAAAGTTGTAATAAGGCCTCGGGATTTTAAATTTGGATTTTATGTTTGACTATTTATTTTATATCATGGTTTGATTTAAGCGGGAATTTTCTCGAAAATCATAAACAAGCGGTTTTTCATAAAATTTATCAATAAACGGATTTCATAACAAATATGTTCGAATAATTTAACTTGGACTTTCCTTCGAAATATCAATATTATTTTCAAAAAATTACGGATTTAAAATATCACTAATTCAATTATCGACTCTTCAATTAACCTTTCAAGAATTGTAGTATTTCTAGTAAATATTTCTGATCCAAAGTTGTTTTTCTTAAACTAAATTCTAATCTTTAGTAAGAAGCATAAGTTCTTTACTCGTTTTCTTCATGTGACATGTCAGATTCGGTCATACCGCATAGGCCGGGTTTGGGGTGTTACATCTAACTTCCTATTTGAGCAAGGTTACATAAAGGAAACATGGACAAGACATTGTTCATAAAGATGTAAAAGGTATGCTTCGTGAATGATATCATCTTTGGCTTATCTTCTCAACAAGCTAAGGAAGCATTTATCAAAATGATACAATCTGAGTTCGATAAGCATCTGGGAGAATTGTCCTGCTTTTTGGGATTTCATATCAAACAACTCAAGGATGAGTTATTTATATCACAAAAAAAAAAAGTATGCACATAATTTGGTGAAAAAATTAGGGATAGAAGGATATAAGCCGATAAAGACTCTAATGACAATTTGGAGGAACTATGCTTAGGTGCAGGGGAGTTGCAATTGACCCTAACAACTACCACAATATAATTGGCAACCCACTTACCTTACTGCAAGCAGACCAAACCTGTGTTTTAGTGTCAGTATTTCTGCTAGGTACTAATCAAATCCTAAAGAGTCACTATTAAAAGTTTTGATAAGGATCATTCGCTACATGAATGGCGCTTATGGTCATTAATCTAGTTGGGATTAGTGATGTTGATTGGGTTGTCAGTATGTGTGACAAGAAGAGCACATCAAGGATTTGCTTTTATCTTGTATAAATTTAGTGTCATGGTACGATGAAGAAGCAATCCACGATCTCATTATCAATAGCTAAAGTTCGAGTATATAGTTGTTGGAAGTTGTTGTGAGAAGTTCTTATGGATGATATTGGGAAATGTGTCTATATTATAGTAAACATGTAATTATTTTCTATGTATTTAAACTATGAATAAATAAATAAAGTTAATTTAACATTTAACCATTATGCCTTTTGTGTTTTTATCTTTCATATTTTGGATGCATAGTGAAATTGTGACAAAGCAAAATTGTGACAAGCAAATATTAGCTCATTGATTGTATAAGTTTACATTACGAGAAATACAACTTACTTGAGTAGATAATGTAATTGAGTTAAGTAATCCCGTAAAAGAATCAAAGTGAGCATTTGATTCAAATACTTAGAAGGATTATTATGTTGTCTACAATTCCAAGCGAGGAGATGGCTAGTCTTGGCTATCGGAGTAGTTAACTCCACAGTATAGACATAGATGTATTCATCGGAAGAATGATACATTGGATTTGGACCTAAAATGAATTAATTCTAAACTCGTTTGTGAATCAATTCACTTGTGGCGTTCATGGTGTGATTTACCTAAATCTGAGTTAGTCAGCGACCATGCGTATGTAACTCATGTTCATTGATATAAGTGGAGGCTTATGCTCTAAAGATGATCGAGCCCATAGTCGGTATGTTGGGTACATGACTTGTGTATAGCATGACTTTACTAGCAATAATGGAATTCATAGTTCGATTAAAGAGTTAATGATATCCTCTCATTAGTATTATGCGGATTGATAGATATGGGCGTGGTCAGTCCTTTGGTTGCTTATTCTCGAACAAGAAATTTATCAAAGCCATTAGTTGATAGTGGTCATATTAATCATTAAGAAGACACAATGGTGATAATGAGATAAAATAAGATTGTATTGACTGAATGGATTAACTCAAAGGAATCAATGATATCATATGAGGGTAACACACACATGACGATGTCATTGGACAAAGCAGTTGGATGAATTGCTTTCGTAAAGAGTATGCAATAAGGAGTTTTCAATCATGGTACTTCTGTGGGGTGACTCCATGATTAAGTAATTTGAATTATCGGAACGATGCTTCTGGACATACTTACAACTTCTAGAGCCTAATTGTATATGTCCGATTGGTCCCATTGCTAGCTCAACAAAAGCTCGATCGGACTGCATTTGAATCAGAAGAAAATTCAACGACTTTGGAAATAATATAATTAAGTCGATTTATTCGATGTGGAATTGAATTAGGCAGACATGAGAATTGTTCAATTAGAAAATTTGATTAAAGAATTTTCTTGAAAACTTAATTTGGAAAATTTTAGTGATTTTTGAGAAAATTAATTTTGATCAAATAAAATTAAATTAATCAAATTAATTAAAATTAATATGATATTTTTGGAAATTAATTTTCAAGTCGGACAATTGGTCTAATAGGTAATTGAACTTGAAAATCGGACACGAGATAAAAATTTGGGCTGATAACCAAAAGCGAGGCTCGAGACCTAAAACTGGTCAAATCGGGCCGGTATATGAAATTGGGTCGTTGATCAACCGGTGGTTGGACAGGACCGATCGGACCATCATTGGCCTGCACCAACCAGCGACAATCAAATTGGTTGAATAGTGGAAGAATTAAACTCCTCCTCTGAGTCTCTCTTTGGATAATTTGATTTCAGATTAACTATTCCAAAACTAATATTATTTTAATAAATTTAATATTTATCTTGTAGATAAATATTCTATTAATTTAATAAGATTTAAAATTAAAGTGATTAAGTTTAATAATAGTTGAACTCTCTAAACTCTCCCTATATAAAGAGAGTCATGAGTAATTATTTTTCACACACTCGAATTCAAGAGAAAGTTGTGCAGAGAAAATTCTCTAAAGAAATTATTTTAGAAAATTTATAGAGATATTTTTTATTTACAATTTGACCTAGAAGTTTAGAGAAATTACGAAATTATCCCTTTGGTAATTTTGTTGAAAATTTTTCGATTGAAGCAAACCCACACTCAAGCAGACGTGAGCTTGAGGATAGTGGAGAAGGCTACTCGGTCGAAGCATTCATCCTAGACGAATCAAAAGGTATAATTTTAATTAAGTGTTTATTACTTTAGATAACACAACCAAATTCTTCTTTTGGAAAATTTTTCAAACTCTGATTTTTACAAAGGCATTTTAAAAGAGTAGTGAAGAAACCTCCTCTATAATTCCTAAGGTTGTGACTCAAGACAATATTACGGAAGAATAACCACCGATTCTGCGCCAATTGCGAGTTGGTCAAGATGGTATAACAAAAGGTAATGTCACAATCCCTCAAGAACATATGTTAGATAATTTTGTTGGTCCAACTTACTACTTTGCATATGAAAGTACTTTTATTTTTGAGTTTGTAGAGGAAAAGGATGAGATTGCTTTTGATGTTGTGGGGAATTAGAGAGAAAGATCGAAAGACTATTGAAGAGATAAACCGTTTAATTGAAGAAAGACCCTAGCTTAATCAAGATAGAGACTTTGATAAACTAGTTGATGCAATAACTCAACAACAACCATTAAGATAGGCTTAGGTGTTTTAGAATCTGTTTGGAAGATGACTAAGATTTAATACCAAGGGGTTGTTGATATTGATACAAACTCGTAAGAACCTAAGGTAGTTGTGACCTTAGTTGCGGTTTTGCTTGCAACTCAAAGAACCAGGGCTATAGTGACCAAAGCTATTGAGTTAGAATATACCAAGAAGAAAGGTGAAGGTAAAGGAAAGGAACCATTCATTCTCAAGGTTCCTAAGAAAGAGAGAAAATAAAAAGGAAAGCGCTTACTATTGATGATGATGATGATGATGTGCCTCTAGTTAATTTGGCATCACATGTGGTGAAACACAGATCCAAGAGACCTAATGTTCCAAGTTTTACAAAAAAAAAAAAAAAAAAAAAAAGGAACAAGAAACTCAAAGTAGCTAGTGTCCCTATGGGTCTTAGGGAAACTCACTGAAATTTGAAAGACTTGTTCTAGAGCTCGAGAAACTTAGATTTCTTAGTCCTGTTTATAAGAAGAAGAAAAAGACAAAGCTCATGGATCAATAGTGTTTCATTGATAAATATAATATCTAAGAATTAGGTTTTTAAAAGTTGGAATTAGTTTTTATTGAACACGATATTGAGGTCTATTTGGAGGAATGATCATATATGTTGAGTAGCCTATGTGAAGTCTTATGTCAAGAACATGGTGCTTGAATTCTATGCTATTCTTCAAAAGATAATCACTAATAAAAACGACAATCATTTTATGTAAGCTTATGTGTGTGGGCATTCTTTCACCTTTAGCCCTATTGTCATCAACAAATTTTTGCACCATACAAGAGAAGATAATCATAAATTGGTCCTTAACTATGATCATTTTGCTACTAAACTTGCTAATAATATTAGAACCACACGACCTTAAGGTCAAGATTTCATAACATCATAAATAGAACCGAATTATGTTGCTATACAAGCTATTACAACTAAGAATTGTCTATCAAACAAATCATGTGTATCAAACAAATGGATGGTTGCTCTATTATACAAGGTAGCATATTTCATTCTATTTTATCTTCATAAACTAATCCTTGATGAGATTGTTAAGCATGCAAAAACCAAGAAAAAAGGCATATGCTATTGTTTCTCTCATTAATTTACCAAATCTTGTTGCAACAAATAAAGACTTAGTGCAAAAAAAAGAAGTTCCTAAGCCACCACAACCTAAATTGAAGTATTCATAAAAGTGGAAAAGATGGGTTCAGATATTGATGAAGAAGACTACAGGCGGATGAGGACGAATTGCAAGATGTTGTATCAATTACAACTAGGTCTAAGCGCCAATACAACTAATGTTGAGCAAGCCGAGTTAATTGAACATCTTGGTATAGATGTGGCTTGCATTGAAAAACAACTACATTATTTGGAGAATCATATTAGGCTCCTTAATAAACTCATTAAATTCGCTACAAAGCTGATTTTCTTGCTCATAGAGCCTATCCAGAGCCTTTGGAATTTTGAACAAAAAAAAAAAAAAAAGGAGAAATATTAGAGTTAGGGAGTGTTGATGATTTGGTATGATGTTTTGTTGGTTGGTTTTCTAGTTGATGAATATTTTATTAATGATTTGTTGAATTTTTTGATCTGTACTTAGCTTGGATGCTTAGATACTTATATTAGAGTTTAAATGTTATGTTTTTCTTTTAATGCTTTGATTCTTGTTGCATTAATGATTGATCTTATAGTTTATTTTCATTAATGATTAGTTGGATTAAGGAGAGTATCATTTTGAAAATCATCTTTACCTTGCTTTAGATTGTTGTTATATTTTTTTATCAAAAATGCCAAAGGGGGAAAATGATGGCGCTAATTGCATGCACTACACCAAAACATACTTTTCTTGGCGTTTTTAGTGGCGTTTTAAAGCAAAACGCCGCTAATTTTATACATTCGCGGCGTTTGAGGTAAACCGCCGCTAAAAATGAGTAATAGCGGCGTTTATTTTAAAAAGCGCCGCTAAAAATATATATAGCGGCGCTTACTACACAAACGCCGCTAAAAGCCGGACATGTAGCGCTTCTTAACAAACGCCGCTAAAAGCCAGACCTGTAGCGGCGCTTCTTAACAAACGCCGCTAAAAGCCAGACCTATAGCGGCGCTTCTTTAAAACGCCGCCGCTAAAAGTCGACACTTTAAGCGCGCTTCTTTAAAACGCCGCTAAAAGTCGAACTGTAGCGCGCTTTTAAAAACGCCGCTAAAAGTCGAACCTATAGCGCGCTTCTTTAAAAACGCCGCTAAAAGTCGAGTTTGTAGCGGCGCTTCTTTAAAAGCGCCTAAAAGTCGGACTTTGCAGCGGCGCTTCTTTAAAAACGCCGCTAAAAGTCGAACAGTAGCGGCGCTTCTTTACAAACGCCGCTAAAAGTCGGACTTTAGCGGCGCTTCTTTAGAAACGCGCCTATTATAAGTCGAACTTTGTAGCGGCGCTTGTTTACAAAGCGCCGCAAGTTTGTATATACATTAATCTTGGCGTAAATCGTTTTGGGCAGAGTATAATGTTCATTAAGTAGGGACGGCGTCGTTTTGTGAGCGGTAGTGGCGCTTTTCAAAAGCGCCGCGAACTTTATCTTCACGTCGTCGTTTTATCAGCGATGTAATGTTCATTAAGGTGGACGGCGTCGTTTTCACGAATGATTAGTGGCGCTTGTTACAAGCGCCGCAAAACATAAAGCGCCTTTCGACAAAGCGCCGTCGTTCGGCTCTGCTCGGTTTTATCCCCTTTTTCCCCGAAATCCCTAAGTGTTGCTCCTAAAATTTGTCTTGGCTTGGTTTTACGCTTCAATTTTTTCTGCCGAAAGTCCATCTCCCTAAATTCCCTCGTCCCTAAAATTGTGCGCTCAAACTTGGTGGATTTCGCAATATCCGCTCGTTCGTCGTCCTTTGTTTGCTCATATTTACTTAATATCCCTACATTCAACCAACAACGACGGTATGGAATTTGTAAATAGAAAGCTGTTTTGATTTAGGGATTTTGTTTTTTTTTTTAACTTCTTCATTTTTGTGATCTTGAGTATGATTTAGGTAGAAAAAACTTGGTGGATTTCGTGGCTTGTATCGTCGTCTTGACAAAGGTACGAGTGTGGTTCTCTTCATCTTCTCTGTCAATTTAAAGATTAGAAAATATCGTTAATTCTATTTTGTTTTGTTCTCTTTGTTCTTAATTTTGTTTTTATTTTCTTTGTGAATTGGGTTTCTCTGTTTGATTGAAATCGCAAAGTAAGGAGGCCTCTGTTTCAATTACGGTTAAGTTGCCGAAAAGGTAAGCACACTCTTTTGTTCTTATTCTTGGATATAGGCTTTATAAGGCTCAAAATTGATGTAATAAAGTTTTCTTTCCTAAAAGTTTTCTGTTCTTTTTCGTTTTTATTGTTTCAATTTAAAGCCTATGGATGAATTAGAAATGCAATTTCCTAGTAGTTTTCTTGCAAGTAATAGAAAATGGCATACAAATTTTCTAGTCTTGTGGAAAATATGTTTGTTAGATACCATTGTTCAACATATATAGGATACACATGGTTTGAATTTTCAAGCGACAAACTTTGAATATATAGAAGACAAGTGATAAGGGATTGTATATCATTGAAGTGTTTTCTATAATACAATCATTCAAGTGTTATTTACTCTGAAACTTTGAACTTCTTTTCTGCTTTGAATATGTCGGGACAAAATTATTAGTCTTTTTGTGTGTGTGTGTGTGGAATTACTGTACATTGTGGTGACTTGTAGATTAGGTTTGGGTGACATTGACAGTTTTGGTCTTCTTCACACTCTTAGCTTTTCTCCATCGAAATAAAAACATGATGGTTATCCACAATTTCCATAAAATTTCTTAGACTCTTCATTATCAATGGACTATACCATTAAAATTCTTAGTTTCATATCGGTTTTGTTCTTCCTATAAATAGGGTTCTCATAATTCATACCATGTTAACCTTATTTGAAAACAAAACATGGCCTCCTTAATCACACCCTATCACTTCCTTTACCTATTTTTCTTCTTCCCTCATCTTTCGCCTCTTGATAACACACTGTGCTCTCATCACGAAGCTCTTTGCTTTGATCCATTTCAAGAACTCGTTTTCCATCATCAAAACAGAGTTTACTTCTTTTCTTTGTGATAATATTGCTGGCCTTAAATCTTATCCTAAGACAAATTCATGGAAAGAGAAGTACAGATTGCTTGCTCATGGGATGGGGTCACTTGTGATCACCTAAATGCTCATGTTATTGCCCTTGACTTGAGTTGCAGGTTGGTTGTATGGCGACTTCCCTTCCAATAGTACTCTTTTCCTTCTTCCTCATATTCAAAAACTCAACCTTGCCTACAATGATTTTAATTATTCCAAGATGCCCTCGAGTTTGGTCGGTTTACAAAGGTGGTGTATCTTAACATCTCGTAAAGCGTTTTTGCAGGAAAAGTCCCATCCCAAATCTCCCATTTGTCAAAATTGGTTTCACTTGATCTCTCTCATAATGTTTTTTTGACCAATTAACACTTGACAAAAATACTTTGGAGGACTTGTTCACAACCTAAGCGAGGTGAGACATCTTTTCTTGATAGAATTATCATGCCTTCTATTAATCCTAATGTTTTCATGAATCTATCCTCTTCTATAAAGTCTCTCGGTCTTGGTGGTTGTGATTTGCAAGGAAAATTCCCAAGTAACATTCTTCATTCCCCAAACCTCAATTTGCTCAATTTGCTCAATTTGATATTAATTTTTTTATCGTACCAATTGCTTTCGAACCAATTTTCTAATACCCTATTACAATATATGCTGATGATTTTCCATTAATTCTAAAAATATTAATTTATTAATATTAATTTAGTGCTTGATACTAACATTTTCATGATTTTTAATGATTTTCTTTCTGTTTTTAATGATTTTTCTTTCTGTTTTTGTGTGTGCTAGAATTCACATTGCGGACTTGTTTGTATTGGGGTGATTAGGGGCGGCGGATGAATCGGATTCTGAAAACATTTTTGAAGGAAAGCGAAACCGAGCGAAACTTCTTCGCTTTGTGGATTTATACGGGTGGATTGCGGCTTTATCTTTTCATCGAGGTGAGTTGATTG
Source organism: Gossypium sturtianum (assembly GCA_025698515.1). Taxonomy (NCBI): domain Eukaryota; kingdom Viridiplantae; phylum Streptophyta; class Magnoliopsida; order Malvales; family Malvaceae; genus Gossypium; species Gossypium sturtianum. The sequence goes on along the minus strand of CM046943.1, from coordinate 123,023,573 downwards.
AGTTGAAATTTTCGCCCATTTTATAATTTTTTATAATTTTGATATATTTTAGTAAATTGCCACGGTTTTACAACATCATTATTTTTTTCATTTTTTTAAATCTGAAAATATAAAAAGGAAAATTTCCTCCCTTGATCATTCGACTTTTCTTTTGAACATTAATGACACGTGTTGCTCATTAATGGTCACACGTCAAATTTTTACACATTCAACGCTTGATTAAGGTTTAATAACAAAATAGAATATCGGAAGAAAATACAAGTATCAAAATGAATAAATTAAAAATATAAATATCATATTGATAATTTTGTTAAAATACATGGATTCCCAACCAAATAATTGAAATTATATAAATACGTGCAAAATTCTTGTCATCCATTTGTAAAAGCATTATATAATTAACATCCGATTGTTATATGTTTAATGAGAGAATAGGAAAGCAATAAATTGATAATATTAATGATTATATAATACTTTTTTTAAAATTTAATAATCAAAATGAAAATTTACTTAAGTGATGATATTTATAATTTAGCCTTAAAAACAAACATTGTCCCGATAAACTTTCATTGTTTGTATGAAATTCCCTTTTCTTTTATAAACATTGGTCAGTCTCAAAAGGAATCTAATTTATTTTAGTAATAATAATAATAATAATAATAATAATAATTAAAGTAATAGTAATAATAATAATAATGATTAAAGTAATAGTAATAATAATAATGATTAAAGTAATAGTAATAGTAATAATAATAATAATGATTAAAGTAATAATAATAATAATAATTAAATTAATAGTAATAATAATAATAATGATTAAAGTAATAGTAATAATAATAATAATAATGATTAAAGTAATAATAATAATAAATAAAGTAATAGTAATAATAGTAATGATTAAAGTAATAGTAACAATAATAATAATAATGATTAAAGTTATAATAATAATAAAAATAATAATAATAATAATAATAATGATTAAAGTAGTAATAATAATAATAATGATTAAAGTAATAGTAATAATAATAATAATAATGATTAAAGTAGTAATAATAGTAATAATAATAATTAAAGTAATAGTAATAATAATAATAATAACGATTAAAGTAGTAATAATAGTAACAATAATAATAATAATGATTAAAGTAGTAATAATAGTAATAATAATAATTAAAGTAATAGTAATAATAATAATAACGATTAAAGTAGTAATAATAGTAACAATAATAATAATAATGATTAAAGTAGTAATAATAGTAATAATAATAATAATGATTAAAGTAATAATAATAATAATAATAATAATTAAAGTAATAGTAATAATAATAATGATTAAAGTAGTAATAATAATAATCTTGATTCTCGATTTGAAATTTTAATTTAACTTACATAATACGTAATACATACCTAACATAAAATTATTTAACTTACATAATACATAACTTACATAATAATAAGATTCAAAGTATATAAGTTTGGAAACCTAACGGGTTGCCTTATATCTCAACGGAAGATATAACGGATCCTCCTGTGTGTAACAATGCCACGTATGAAGAATCTTGAATAATACATGCAATTTAAATAATACTTACAATGCCATGTATGATGAAGCTTAAATAAATCTTTGTTTTAAAAATCAAATTCTTGTCAATTAACAATTAACAATTTAGCCGTGTAAATTATCATCAACTTTAGACTTCAACAACAACGAAATGGATAGGAGTTGGATGGCTATCTCAAGGGTAAGCAACGGCTATCGAAATGGAGTAGAAACTTTTCCGAATTTCGCATTTCAAAATGGAAGCCAAGAGAATATGATTCTTTGCCCGTGTAAGAAGTGTTGCAATGGTTTATGGCATTGTCGTCAAGTGGTCTCTGAACATCTAGTTGTTGATGGCTTTGTCAGGGGTACAAAATATGGTTTTTCCATGGAGAGTGTACACCTAGTGTAGCATCTTCATCGATGAATCGGGGTATCATCATAGTGCTTTCAATCAGAATGTTAGAGACGATAACATGGAAAACATGTTGCGGGATGCTTTTAATATGCGTAGTGATGGTTTCGGTCGTTTCACACGACTTGGGTGCAACCGATGATCATAATTTTGTTGGAAATACTTTCACCGAAGGGGAAGAAGTGTACCAGATGAACAACCAAATGAAGAAGCGGCAAGATTCTACACGTTACTTGGTGAAATGAGCGATGAAGCGTATGAGAGGTTCAAGATTTTCCAAACTATCATTACAGATTCGTCTTTTTCACTTAAAATGTTTGGGGGTGGACCAGGAAACTTCGTTGACAATGTTGTTAGAGTTTACGCAAGAAATGTTCCCTTTGCAAAAATCCTCGATCTTCCAAAGATATGAAGAAATTGATAAAGGATTTAGGCCTTGGCTACAACAAAATTCACGATTCTTGAAATGATGCATGTTGTATTGGGGCGACCGGATAAAACCATGATCTTTGTCATGTATGCGGCCAATCCCGTTGGATTAATAGAAATACGAGGACGGTAACGAGGATGAACACGATACAGTCAAAGAAGCAGCCATTTAAGATTTTGCGGTATTTTCCGCTAATTCCAAGGCTTCAACGGCTTTTCATGTCCTCAAGACAAGAGAATCAATGACGTAGCACCGGATGGACGAGCAGATGATGGGTTGTTAAGGCATCCCGCAGATTCTTTAGCTTGGAAATCTTTTGACTCAAAATTTCCAAGCTTTGCAAGCGATCCTCGAGTGTGAGGCTTGGGCTAGCATCCGATGGATTTAACCCTTACAAACTCATGAGCACAACGTACAGTACTTGGCCTGTGGTGCTTGTTCCCTACAATTTGCCTCCATGGGTTTGCATGAAACAATCTTCTTTTATCTTGTCTATGATTATACCGAGAGAAAAGGGTAGGGAATGATATTGACGTCTATTTGCAGCCACTTGTTGAGGAGTTAAAACAACTATGGGCTGGTGTTCAGACATACGATGCAATGAGAAAAGAGAACTTCAATTTACGTGCGGCTTTAATGTGGACTATTAACGACTTCCCGGCTTATGCTAATTTATCTGGTTGGAGTACCAGGGGACGTTATGCTTGTCCGTGTTGTGCTGCACAGACATGTTCGCAATGGTTATATAATGGGAAGAAGTTCTCGTACATGGGGCATCGCCGGTGGTTACCGGAAAATCATACATTTAGATTTCAGAGTGCTCAGTTTGATGGTACTCAAGAGTTCAGACCAGTTCCTCTGCAGACCTGTGGATCCGAAATATTCTTAATGTTGAAAGATATGAATTTCATTTATGGGAAGGTGAATCAACCGGCTAACCCGCAAAGAAATAAAAGATCTAGGGATGAATCTGATGATGAATCTGATGAAGAGGATGATCCTCATGAGGCGGACTTGTGGAAAAAAAGAAGTATTCTTTTCGAGTTGCCTTATTGGAAGCATCAGATTTTACGCCATAATCTTGATGTCATGCACATAGAGAAAAATGTCTGCGAGAACATCATTGGGACTATTTTGAATGTCGATGGAAAATCGAAAGATAATCTTCAGAGTCGACTTGATTTAGTCCACATGGGATTCGGCGTGAGCTTCATCCCCGAGAACTTCCGAATATGAAATATCGGTTGCCACTCGCTATTTTTTCAATGTCAAAGAGCGGAGAAAGAAGTGTTCATGCGGTGTTGAAGGATATAAAGGTCCGGATGCGTATGCATCAAATATTTCGCGATGTGTGAGTCTTAAGGATCGAAGACTATATGGCTTAAAATCGCATGACTATCACATCTTGATGCAAGACTTACTTCGCCAGTTGCTATGCGGTGTTGTATGTCGAAAAGGTGACTAGCTCCTATAATTGAAATGTCAAATATAATGAAAGGTATTTGTGGTAAAGTTTTGAATGTTCAAGAACTTGAGAGACTACAAGATCGAGTCGCATTGACTTTATGCAATCCGGAGAAGATCTTCCCGCCTTCCTTCTTCACTATTATGGTGCACTTGTTAATTCATCTCCGCGTGAAGCACTTCTTGGTGGACCCGTTTTCTATCGATGGATGTATCCCATTGAAAGGTCTTAATTTATTTGCAACATATTCCTTCATGCAGCTCAATGCCTTTAGTTGCAAATTTTGTTAATGTTGTATACCGTGTTTAGGTTCCTTTCCAAATTGAAGTCATATCGCCGCAATAAGCGTTATCCGGAAGGATCAATTGCCGAGGGCTACTTGGCGAGGAATGTATGACTTTACGTTCGAGGTATTTGGAAGATGTTGAAACAAGAATGAGCAGACCAAGTAGAAATCTCGGGCTCACGAGATCATAATTCGATTCGACACTTATTTATTTCAAAGTTTCGGAGAACCGATCGGCAAAGTCGAAATTGTAGAATTAGGCGATAGATCGTGGGTCCAAGCACATCGATACATTCTTTTTCATCACGATTCAATGGAACCATTTACGACGTAAGTTCTAGAATTTGATAAATACTCATCAATTATAATTTATTTGTCTTCTAACAAGGTAAAACCTTTTAACCGCATGCTGTGAGTACAAACAAATATTAAGAGCTCGTTCACGATCCCGAAGATTAAATCGACGAGAAATTAATAAGTTGTTCACGAAACATTCCATGAATGGTTAAGCCAAATGGTATGTAATTTAAGTTTTCATTGACAAGTCATAATGTTCTCTCATAACATTCATAATTTCTCGATTTACTTTCCATCAATAGGTTTGAGCCGGAATGAAGTAAATGACGACGTTAAATGGCTTTCACAAGGTCCAAACAGAATAGTTAAAAGATATAATGGCTTTCTCATCAACGGATACTGATTTCATACAAGGTATCGCGAGAGATTGAGAAGAACCCAAAATTGCGGAATTGTTGTTAATTCTTCGATTACAAGTTATGCTAGTGCTAGGGATGAATCCAGGTCGAGGGGAATCTGGAGTATTACGGACTTATTACTCGACATCATTGAGTTGGATTATTATGGCAATTGCAAAGTTGTCTTATTTCGAGGTGATTGGGCTGATGTGAATACGGCTCGCGGAATTAAAAACGATCAATATGGCTTTACAATGGTGAATTTCTCTCGATTGATTCACACCGGAGAACAAGTGATGGACGAGCCGTATGTGTTTTCTTCTCAAGTTAAACAAGTTTTTACTCAGAAGATCCAATCGATGAGGGTTGGTACGTTGTACTTGAAACACCCTAGAGACTTGTTCGACATTGGCGTGGAAGTAGAGATGACATAGTCGAAAGATCGAAACTTTGCCTTTTCGAACAAGACTTAAGCGAAAATATCCCTAGTACTAGTCAACAATTTCAATGGGTTAAATCGGGATGTGGGACGAAGATATTTACGAAATATGATGTAGTAAGATTTAATGATTTATTTTCTATATGTAATATTATAATTTTCATGTTGGTCATGTTATATAATTTAACTATTTTAAATGTCCTATTATTGTTGTTATTTGTTACTAAAATTTTGAACTCTTTTATGTGTTTTGCAGAGAAAATGCCTAGAAGACGATTACGAGGTTTAAATATTAGCAATTATCTTTGAAAATTCAGCAGACGTAAATAGTGGGCGAGGATACGGTTGTTGGATCTTCTACTCTGCTTAGGACATAGATGACGAGCATGGAGAATTCCAAAGTAATGTTAAGTTTATTTTACATGCATGTTGAATTTTATTATTGATTCATTTTTCAATTTTAATATAATAATATATCATTTTTCAGCTGAGGGTGGTGGGACGCGCAGAGCTCGGGGACGTACGTTGCTTACAGATTTATATGACTTGGAGCCTACCCAGCGTGTTATAGTAAGGAGAAACGATTATGGCCAGCCTATCGGATCTGAAGCTCGATTGTTGGCAGGCTATTTGGGCATTATAGCACGAAATTCGAATATGTTGCCCATTAACTATGAATCATGGCATCACATGCCTGATGCCAACAAAAATCAGGCTCTCGAAAATATTAAGGTAATAGAAGGTGAATGTAATTTATAATACTTTCATTTAACCATCATTTATATTAACTTTTTTTAAAAAAAAATTCAGGGTAGATTTGATTTAGAGGTCTCCGATGACTATATTAAGAAGACGTTGGGCAAAAAATGGAGAGACAATAAAAGCACCCTAAAAAAACAATATTTTAAAAAAGACATCAGCCTCGACGAAAAACTGCGAAATGTCCCGCCGGGAATGTTGAGGTACCAATGGGAAGATCAAGTTAGATTCTGGAATTCAAAGAAAGGAGAGGTATTGCGTACTTTCAAAGTCTTAGAAATTTTTCGGTTTATCGTATTTACTATATAATTAATTCAAATCCCATTATGTAGGACCGTGAGCGAGTTGGAACAAGCGCAGACGAAACAACATTTCACGCATTACGGCGGAGTTCCGAAGTTTTGCTCGTGTGGTGAAATTTGAGGTATTATAATTTATTACTTCTTTCAAATATTAATGATTTATACTATTAACTTATATTTTTCTCGCTATAATGTAGGAAGTTTAGTCAGTCAAAAAGTTGGACGGCTTCAACTTTTGACATTACTTATAGGAAGAAGGATGGATCTCAGATGACATCCGAATTTGCAGAAATTTTGGTATATTTATTTAATAAATGCTTATTTTTATAAATATTTATAATGCTTAATTATAATGGTTTAATTCATCGTTTGTAGTTTTAAATTTCTAATTTTAACTTATGTTCCATTCATTTTTATTATATATTTCGTTTCTAACTCTTTTATTGATTTATTAGGATAAACTAAAGGAGAAGAAGGCGGAGTATGAAGCGGTTGCTTCAAATCCCGCGATTCTGTTAATCTCGACGAGGTTGATAACATGATTATTACTGATGTTTTGGGTCCCGAAAGGTACTGATCGCGCCGATTGATAGTTTTGTTAATCTTGAGTATATTTATAACGTAATTATCACTAATGTTTTGGGTCTTACAAGGTATGGTCGGGTTCGATGTCAAGGATCGGTGTTACTCAGACCCAATATTTTGATCCGCTCCGGCAATACATGCCTTCCGGGAGTCAATCTCGTCTTCAAGTTCGAGAGACTGAAAGAACAGATATCCCACGATGGAAGCGAGCACTGGTGAGCAAATTTCTCAGCTTAGAGCGAGGCAAAGAATGAGAGAGCGGAGCATGTTGCTCAACTTAGAGCGGAGGCAGCAGCGCATGGGAGGCGAGAGCGAGAGAAAGTATGAAGAACTCCGGCTACAAATTGCAGGTTATGATGAATATGTTCAGCAAAGGTATTACAGAGGCCGCCATCTTAGACATTTCTTTTCTTATTGTAAGATTTTTTTTTTTAACATTGTTACTGATTTAAACATTATTCTAAGAATTGTTTGAATTATGATTCATTTTTAATCAATATAATCTTTTATTAAATTTGAAGTATTTGTTTAGATTTAATGCTTTTAATGAGAATTAAATGTTTTATTTCTTTGCATTGGGTTGGAATTATATGCAATTGTTCTTTGTTATTGGTGGTTTTTTTGCGCAGGAGGGTAGGATATTGGGAAAAAGTACACGGCAAATCATGTGCAAATTAGTGGCGTTTTTTTAAAAAGCGCCGCTAAAAGCCCCTACCTATAGCGGCGTTTTTGCCAAAAAAGCCGCTAAAAGCTCCTACCTATAGCGGCGTTTTTGAAAAGCGCCGCTAAAAGCCCCTACCTATATGGCGTTTTTCTAAAAAGCGCGCTAAAAGCCCTACCTATAGCGGCGTTTTTCTAAAAAGCGCCGCTAAAAGCCCTACCTATAGCGGCGTTTTTCTAAAAAGCGCCGCTAAAAGCCCTACCTATAGCGGCGTTTTTCTAAAAAAGGCCGCTAAAAGCCCTACCTATAGCGGCGTTTTTCTAAAAAGCGCCGCTAAAAGCCCTACCTTTTTGGCGTTTTAGAAAGCGCGCTTAAAGCCCCTACCTATAGCGGCGTTTTTCTAGAAAGCGCCGCTAAAAGCCCCTACCTTTTGCGGCGTTTTTTTAGAAAGCGCCGCTAAAAGCCCCTACCTATAGCGGCGTTTTTTCGCAAAAAACGCCACTAATTTTTGCGGCGGTTTCTGTAGCGGCGTTTTTTGCGGCGCTTTTAAAAGCGCCGCGAGTACTATTAGTGGCGCTAAAAACGCGCGCTAAAGGCCCAAAAACGCCGCTAAAAGTACATTTTTGGTGTAGTGATGTTCAGTTTGCACTGTCGATTTGCAACTAGACAATTGTATAACTTGTCATATATATTGGCATACTTTTGATCGAAAAAAAATTTCTTCTTCATTTTTATTTATAACATCACTTTGAGGATTTTATGCAACAATTTTATGGAGTTGATCACTTGATATCAGTTAAGCAAAGACTTATATGAAGATTTTATGTTCGATCATGTTACCTTATACAATGATCTAGGTTTTATTAGGGGTGAGCTTTTGATTGAATCGAATCGATTGAAAATTTTCAAGTTAGTCGAATTGATGAGTTCTATTTTATCATCCTAACTTGATTTGATTTTTTCGGATCGAGTCAAGTCGAATAAATTTATTTGAGTTAAAAAGTAAAAAAAATTACCATATTGAAATCTTGTTTACAATATGATTGAAATTCCAAGTTAAAGAACATAAATACCATATATATTTGAAAACTCTTTGAAAACAAAATAAAATAAAAACAATATTAGTGGTATGATAATTTTGATTGATAATTTACTTGTTGAAGGCATCAAATATATCATTTTAGAATTTTTTTAATTATAGTTTAGCATATATATTTTTAAATTTTTGAATTTATATGTATCTATAAAATTTTAGGAAAAAATATTTTATAGATATTTTGAATTTTTGAAGACTATTTTGAATTTTTTGTAATATTTTTAGAGGGACCAATTTGCACATTTTCAAAATTGTCAGGAACCCAAAGGGTATTCACATCAAATTGTTATTCAAGTTATTTGAATTATTCAAATTGTAAAATTTAACTCGACTCGAACTCAGAAAACTAAATTACTTATTCGAGTTGATTTGAAAAAACTGAATAACTCAAACAACTCAATTTGATTAACTCAAAATTCGAAAAAAAAATTCGATTTTTTTCAAATAGAATCGAGTTTTGCTCAGCCCTAGTTTCTATATAAGTACAATTGTTGAAGATCTTCGGTTGTGTGATGTCATATAGAAATCTGATTGAAGCACAATTCTAATGATATCACGTTCACACTAGCTAAATATTTGCAAGCCTACAATACTTATTTAAAGAAGGCTTGTTTACTTGATTGAGTACAAACAGAAGAGGACACTTATTTGTTCCTGGTGAGGAACTTGCTTTTCCTAGTGCAATTACGATTGCTTCGTTCTGAGTTTGTAGATAAGTTTTTAAGGGCAGAGTGACCCTAGTTGATTGACAATAAATTGCTTTCTAAGCAAAACCCCATGGATGAAAGAAAAGTGTTTTTGAACTGCGTCAATATTTATTTTTATTCTTTCAATTGTTTATCCAATTATAACTTAAAAGAAAGTTTCCTTTAGGTTGCAAAATATAAAAGAAATGAATGCAACCTAAGGACATTTCCATAGTCGTACCAAAATTGATGATATTTCATTTTTGGTTAAATCAAAAATAAACTTGGGCGATTGTGACTTTTAAGTAATAACATTGATTTCAATGAGGTTTTAATTTAATAATAAGATTGAGACTAAAAATTTTGAAGAGTAATATTTGAGTCTTACCTTCAAATATATTTGAGTATTTATTAAATTAATAATATTTTTTAATGTTAGTTTTAATTGTAATTATTCCTATATATTACCTAAAGATTCCATATACCATCTTCTCAATAGACATTGTGATTAAGCGTGGTAAAGTATCAACTTGACCTTTGGGACCTATTTGTTAATGGAGGTGAGAGGCCCTTCTTTCACCTTAAATCAAACTCAAAAGAGAATGGCAATATGGATGCTAAAAGTGGGAAGTGGGAACCCCAAAACAACCTACGAAAGAGATGGCTACCTGGTTTCAGAAATGAAAGATTAACCAATATATGGTTTTGATAATGAAAAAATATTGGAAATGTTGCAGCACCACCACCATATCTTCTTGGATAAAAAAAAAAAAAAAAAAAAAGAAACTCACCTTTGTATGTAATAAGATACTCATGAAATTGTTTAATTATTTCATATTCTGTGTCTTCTTATGCTTTCTAATTTCGGCTCATCTTCTGTTATAATCATTTATATAACGATGGATAGCGAATTAGGTCTTTTTTTTTTTTTTGAAACGGTCCTCTAAGCCAATAACCTAATAGAAAGGGAGAAAAAGCTTTGACACTAGCAAGTTGGTCAATATTTTATGCATTGATGCGTAATAATGAAGAAAGATTTTTATTGAGTCAAAAATGTAGGAAAGCATGCAATCAGCAAATCTATTATGCCTAACGACTAATGTGGGATTGTTCTCCTTTTATTAAATAGACTATAGCACACGCAATTTGTAAAGTTCAATAATGATGGACATATCTAATCATGTTGGGTTGGGTTCCTTAAACAAAATCATGTGAAAATCTAGCTACAGTTTCACCAAAATATCCCCTCCTCCCACAGTCCATGCACGGGTTTTTTACAAAAATAATACAAAAAAAGGAAAATATCAGAAATGGGGTGCCATTCTGATTATGTACCAAAATGGTACATCCAGGGTGGTCGCGCCCCTGCCATAGGCGGCACCACCCTGGGCTGCTGACACCAAACAGTGTTTCACTGAAATTTAAAAAAAAATATTGAAATTGAAATAAAAAAAACACTGAAAAGGAAAAAAAGTCGATGGAAGGTGACGACGGACGGACGAGGACCTGGTGGAGGGTTCACGCCACGAGTGACACCGAATGTGCTGTGGCAATAGGGCTGCACCTGGCTGAAATGACCCAACATGCATGCCATTTTGGCATCTTGTGGCCCTTGGGGACCTTATAATGGTCCCCAAAATTTCAGTTTTTTTGTAGCTGAGAAAGGGAAAGAAGAAGAAGAAGAAGAAGAAGAAGAAGAAGAAGGAGGAGGAGGAGGAGGAGGAGGAGGAGAAGGCGGCGCCGGAAAAAGAAAAGAAAAAGAGAGAAAGGAGGAAGAAGAAAGAAAGAGAGAGAGAGAGAAAAAAAAATAAGGTATAAATTTTTTTTAAATAATGGATGGGATGATTTGTTGTTATTATTATTGATTTTTATTTTATTGTTTGTTATTGTTAGTTTAGTTTTGTTTTGTTATTTTTAGATTAAGATTAGTAAAAAGTTTAAATAATATTTTAGTTAGTAGTATTATATTGTTAGTTATTATTAAAAGTAGTTAAAAAATCCTAAAATAATAATTTAGTTAGTTAGTTAGTATATTGTTAGTTAGTTATTATTATTAGGATTAATAAAAAATATAAATAATATTTTAGTTAGTAGTAGTATATTGTTAGTTATTATTATTATAATTAGTTAAAAACCCCTAAAATAATAATTTAGTTAGTTAGTTAGTATATTGTTGTTAGTTAGTTATTATTAGGGTTAATAAAAAGTTTAAATACTATTTTAGTTAGTAGTAATTGTTAGTTGTTAGTTATTATTATTATAATTAGTTAAAAAACCCTAAAATAATAATTTAGTTAGTTAGTATACGTTAGTTAGTTAGTTATTATTAGGATTAGTAAAAAGTTTAAATATTATTTTAGTTAGTATTATATTGTAAATAGTTAGTTAGTTAGAAACCCTAAAATAATAATTTAGTTAGTTAGTTAGTATATTGTTGTTAGTTAGTTATTATTAGGATTAATAAAAAGTTTAAATACAATGTTAGTTAGTAGTAGTATATTGTTAGTTATTATTATTATAATTAGTTAAAAAAACCCTAAAATAATAATTAAATTAGTTAGTATATGTTAGTTAGTTATTATTATTGTTAGTAAAAAGTTTAAATATTATTTTAGTTAGTATTATATTGTAAATAGTTAGTTAGTTAGAAACCCTAAAATAATAATTTAGTTAGTTAGTTAGTATATTATTAGTTATTATGTTATTATTAGGATTAATAAAAAGTTTAAATACTATGTTAGTTAGTAGTAGTATATTGTTAGTTATTATTATAATTAGTTAGAAAACCCTAAAATAATAATTAGATTAGTTAGTATACGTTAGTTAGTTATTATTATTGTTAGTATTATTATTGTTAGTAAAAAATTATTATTATTATTATTAGTTATTTATTAATATTGATAGATATATATATATATTAAAAAATATTAAAATAATACATTTGAAACATTATGTACTAAAATAATATAAAATAAAATAAAATATGAAAATAGTATATTTTTTTATGTTTCGATTATGTTATGTTTTTGTTATATTATTTTTATTGGCATATTATTTTTAGTAATTTAATATAAATTTATTGTTTTTTTATGTAGGTTAAAAATTAAATATACGAGATGGCAATGGCTCCATTGATTAGTCTGATTCCACACATATCGTATGCTGATAATAATAATATGGTAATGTATTGTTATTTATTAATCGTGGGTTATATTAACAAAATAGCTACATAATAAATTATGTTATAATGATATTTTTTTATTTAACCATCAAGGCTGCGTGCAGTGTATTAATGGGCCGGGTGAATGGCTTAGGAAATTCCCGGATGAGCGATTGATGCCCTATATAGAGCAAAATTTGGATTGGTCAAGAAGACTCGATCCGGACGTTTGACTTGCGGTATGATTTAATATCCGCACTAGTCGGCGTTGGCGCCGAGAGACCCACACTTTTCATTTCCCGTGGAGAGTGCGATCACTCTAGAGGATGTTGCAGTGCAACTTGGGCTCCCAATCGACGGGAGTCCCGTTACGGGCGTCAGTGCGATAGCTGACCCATTTACACTTTGTCAGAGCCTACTAGGGGACTCGTACGGCAATGATGAAGAAAATATTTCGAGCCTGAAATTTACATGGTTGAGAGCGAGGTATGAAGCAGATTATCGGTGGCCATCGAGCGGCGAGTTGATGTGCACTGCTCGAGCATACATTATGCACATCATAGGGGGTGTACTGATGCCCGGTGCAAACAATAATAGGGTTCATATCATGTACCTACCCCTATTAGCTGATTTGAGCAATGCTCGCTCGTATAGTTGGGGCTCCGCAGTTCTTGCGATGTTGTACCGTGAGCTTTGTCAGACGACAAAGCCAGCGGCCGTAGACATAGGCGGATGCCTTACACTATTGTAGTCCTGGGCTCTTTATCGGATGCCATTCTTGGCATCAGTTACCCACCAACCATACGTATATCCGCTAGTAAACAGGTGATAAAATATAACTTGTTATTAATTGACAATTTCTTGATATTGATACTATTTGACTTGAAATTTATTTTTGTAGGTGGAGTATTTATCCGGGTATCGGGAGGTCGCACACTGTCCTGATATACCGGCTTATGATTGAACAACATGCCAGGGAAGGGGTAAGCGATTCCAATATTGGTTACGTGTTAGTTTGTATATCTTACTTAAAACCTGTTAAATTTTAACAATGTTATTAATCGTGCAGTTTATATGGATGCCATATCGTAGACCGGAAATTGCAGACATTATACCCCCGTCTGCCTATATTCACTCGTATATGTGGTGCACAAACGCACCAATTATCAGTTTCAATGTAGTCGAGTGGTACCACGGGGATCGAGTGCTGCGCCAATTTGGTTGCGTCCAATATATCTCGGATCCGCCATGCCAGGTGGGAGAGGTTCATTGCATAAACAAGAGAGGGAAACAGGGACTGGATTGGGGGGTTAAGCATCGGAGATTTATTGCGGTGTGGAATGATCGCATGTCCCGAATACCCCAGATAGATATGGCTTCCGATTTTCAACCTCCATTAGAGTACATACAATGGTACTCTAGTATGGGGAAGACATATATACTCGGAGGGTAGTCGATCTGTAGTCCCCACACATGCGGCGACATGGGGCATACGAGCGATGGCGATATAGAGGCCGAGGCAGCTGCAGATCCTTATCGAGCGAGGCCGGGGCCGAGCCCGCGCAATCACATTCACATTCGGATGCACATTCGTATCATCCAGATGTGCGGGCAATGACTACTTCGGGCTCGTCGGGGAGGTGGATACCATTACGGGTTTGATATATTTGGATCATACACCGCAAAGACAAAGCATTCGGTTCGTATCCGCTGCGGGACATCGAGCTTCTGGTCGTATCCATCGCATCGAGGGCACTCCTTCGGCTCAAGTTCATCGATGCCATTCGAGCCACATGATTTTTCGGCCATGTTTAGCACACCCCACGGACCCCACCGGAGCCTAAAGAGGATGTTGGTCGTCGGGCACCCACGAGCGTGAACGTCGACCACCGCAGTAAGATATACACCTAGGACCACACCATCGAACCATCAATTTTAGGTGTTTCTTGCGGTTTTGATTTTCCTATATTTTGTATTTGTAAATATTACAATGTCTGTACTTTATTTGTATAAAATTAACTTGATTCATTGGAGCTTTAAAATTTGTAACAAGATTTGACCATAACAAAATTTGTATAAGGCATTACGAATCAACAGTTTAATTCCAAACTTTCATATATTCACTAAAGTCACTCATGATTTAACATTAAAAACAAACTATTAATAATAATTATATCTAATTATATAATCATATTGAACATTTTAATAAGTAATCATATATGAATATTTAATACATTATACCATAGCCAAATATGAAATTAGTGTACATGAACATACACAACCAACCATAAAAGAGTAATCTCAATTGTCATTAAGTACATAATAAAATTATTGACCAAATATTCATGAAACACTTGCAATAACCAAGCCATTTTCGCATGGCTTATATACATTAAACCCAAAATTCAACATTTATTATTTTACCCATATCGCACAAAATAGAAATCCATACAAATCCATATTCATACAAATCCATACATGTTATTTGTTTTGCATTTCAGTCCCTAAATTTATTTATTTTTTGCAATTAAGCCCTAATTAATCAAAATCACCAAAAATCTGAATACAAAACATGTTAATCTAAATAAGCTCAATTCCCAGGCGCTCGTGACGATTGTCCAACATGATAGTTTCGCTGCGGGCATTTATTTCGATTATGACCGCCTAACCTGCATAATCCACAGCGCTTACCGTCGGATTTCTCCCTAATGTCCATTTCATTATGGATTCTGGATGATTGCAGACGGCCTCTCGGATTCCTGCGTAGCGCTCTGTCTGCGACAAGCTCGAAAGTCGTCCGAGGCACCTCCCATGTAGACAGGTCGGGCAGGACAAGGAACTCATTTTCCCAGATACGCAACGTGCGCTCGAGCGTGTACACATCATCGACAAATTATTCAACATTAAGGTTCGCTTTAGCACACGCTGCCACGACATGAGCACACAGATAATGAAGTGTTTGGAACATCCTACATTCGCACTGTCTGTTCCGAAGATCAACTCTATAAGACCTAGGAGGCAAACCGGGTTGACGACCGATGGACTCTGTAACTCGAAAAGTTTCCAGCCGTCGTGAATATATTTCTACAGTCATCGACCTCGCAATCCGAAGGTTTGCAATCAATGCATCCCTGACATCTTCCACAAACACGTGTCCCGCATCCATCTGGTTGACTTGTTGTTCACCCATTCTTGGCATCAAGGTTGCCAACCTATAGAATGTAGCCGAGAAGACAGATAAAATCGAAAGATGTCGTGTTTTCAAAAAAACAGCGTTGACCCCCTCCACCAAGTTTGTGGTCATTTGACCATAACGAAAGCCCGTCAAAACTTTGAGCCCATTGCCACGGCTCCATTGTACCCAACCAACGATTTAAAAGATTTATTCGTTTGACCTTCCATGTCGGTCTCAAGTCGAGTCATTCTTTGGCGAAAAATATGTGGCTCTAACTCAAATGCTGCTGTATATGTTATAATAAAATATAAGTTACGCTTACTAGATAACATAAAAACATTAAACTTATATTGGAAATATAAGGTTATCCTTTACCCATTTTCACCACTTCTCTCTTCCAGTTTGCATTCTTATACTCTCGAAGGAAGTTAGCCGCAATGTGATGGATGCAATAAACGGATCTCCATGGCACACCGGAACGCCTAATTGCGGCAATTAATCCTTTCCATCTATCGGAGATAATGCAAATATTATCGTTGCTAATAACATACCTCCGCAGGTTGGTAAGGAAGAATTCCCAGGATTCCATGTTCTCCTTATCTACTATGGCAAATGCTATTGGGAGCACGTTCCTATTGCCGTCTTGAGCAACCGCAATAAGTAAGATCTGTGTATATTTTTCGTATAGCCATGTCCCATCCACCTGCACAAACGGCTTGCGGTGTGGAAATGCCCGCACACATGGATCAAACGTCCAGAACATCCGATGAAAAATTCTTCTCCCCGGCTGTAATTGGTCATCTGGGCCGTAATAAGATCGTGTCTCTAACTCAATCACAGTTCCCGGTACGTACTCCCGCATAGCAGCTATCCATCCCTGTAGCTCGTTATACGATGAATCGTAATCTCTATACAATTGCTCCATTGTCATCTGTTTAGCTATCCACGCCTTTCGATATGATACTCGATACTGGAATCGTGCTTGTATTTGAAGAATCGATCGAAACTTTAATGGTCGGCATGTCCTTCACCATTGGCATGATACACGTACAGATAGTTTTGGAATCAAGTTTTCAATGATCTTCTATCATACGTGTCTATCTGCATGTGTGAGGTCCAACCAATTTTCGTATCTCCCACATCTGTGAATTTTGAATGAATACACTCGTATTCGCCAATTGCAGCCTTCATTGCGCTTTCCAACACTTCCCAATATATATCGTCGGTTTAGACACTGCGACTTTGTAATCCACTGATATATCCATGCTATACTGTTTAATAGCAGATACGCACTCTTCTTTAGTTTCGAATCTCTGGCCTACGAATAACGCATGCTCAGAATTTACGGCCAGCCGGTGAGCAGGAACTATTTCAGGGTACTCTAGGAACTCAGCTACACGCGCTGCGTCGGGGTCTATGAGCGACATGTGTGGCCCTGGATTATTGTGTATCATAATACATCGCATCTGGTTCCCGATCAAGACGCGCTAATGTTTCCATCGTCATTCACATATTCATCGTCAATATCATCAAGTATATCGTCCATATCGGGATCATCGTCACTATCGACCTCTTCCTCACAATGATCACTACTATCGTGTCCATTATCACCAACCACATCAATATCGGGTGTAATATTAAGATCGATATCGATCCCATGTATAGTCTATTCGGCATCAACATACGATATTGGAGGCACCATGCACGGTTCTTGAGCTCCATGTTCTTCACCATATGCATTGATGTCTTCATTTTGCTCAATACCGCAAGCTAACTCAAAGAAATAAGTGAATCGGTGCATTTTTGTTACTCCCATTCCCACAATAAAGAGCGATCATTGTCTCCACGTCTTCGTCATCTACAAGTTCCATTTCTATGAATTTGATCGGATCTGCCGAAACTGGAAACTTGTAGAAAATTCTCGAAATCGTTCTCCCACAACGTCTAACAATTTTTGCGTTAATCCTTCCCTTCATTTCATCCAACGAGACATTTCTATTAAATCTCATTGCTATTTGTTGCCGACATTCAAATATGCATCCAACGGTTGTTGTCAAGATGATTCCATCAAAATAAACGCATACGAAAAACTGATCATCCATCTTCAACATTCAATCTGTTAAAAAATAAACAAAATTTCTCAGAAAAATTTCGATCAGTCAATAATTTACTTAAATAAAAAAATTAATGTTTCAATATGCAATTTTTTCATTCTTAAGCTCATACTATTACAGATATCATTTTGCACATGAACAACATTTATGTTTACATCTAACCACTTAAATTAAGTTCTACATTTTCTCCCATCTCCGATCTTGTATCTTCCTCTGGGAAATACTGTACAATCCAATTTAAAAATTCTTCATTCTCTTCATATTCATCTTCTACAATCCAATTTAGAAATTCCTCGGGATCTTCTTCCTCTTCAATCTTTATAGCAGGTATTGAATTTAGAAATTCTCTTGGTAATTTCCTAACATCTAGTTTATCCATCCATGGTATGCCAAACACACTTTGCTTCCTACCAACTTCCGTGAGCCTATACTTTGCCGTGACTGCTTTCCTAGCTCCATAAGAGATTATAAACTTCACAAAGCATATAACTAGATTCCAATAGGTTCGTGGTACCAATGTCTTCCAAAGTTCGTCTAAAATGATTTGATGGTCCCGTTCTATTAATGTCCCTCTAAGAGTTAAGTATTGCACTTTATTCTTCCTAATCATTTCATGACCATTCCACAACACTTCTTGCATCTTTTTATTTACGATAATAATGTGTTGAACAATGTCTTCTTCTGGTTTCATTCTGTAATCTTGCACTTCTCTCATCATCTTATCAACTTTCTCCATTTGTGCTGAACTTATTATCTCATCAGGCAATACCAAATATGTTGCCATTTCTAACAATATCTACAGCAGAAATATACTAACATATTAATATACTAACAATATATTATTTTAGTGTTTTTAACTAACATATTAATATACTAACAATATACTAACTAACATATTAACTAAAATATTACTATACTAACATATTAATTATACTTACTAACAATATATTATTTTAGGGTTTTTAACTAACATATTAATATACTAACAATATACTAACTAACATATTAACTAAAATATTACTATACTAAAAATATATTATTTTAGGCTTTTGATAAACATATTAATATACTAACAATATACTAACTAAAATATCATTTTAGGGTTTCTAACTAACAATAAAATTAACTAACTAACTAACTAACTAACTAACTAACTAACTAATATAATAATTAACCTACTAATCCTAATAACTAACAATAGTTATAAACTAAACTAACTAACAACATCAATAAAAATAAAAATCAATATATATATAATCATCATAATAATAACAACAACAAATTATCAACACAATAACAACAATATCATCCATTATTTTAAAAATATATATATACCTACTTCTATTTTTTTCTTCTTTTCTTTCTCTCTTCTTTCTCCTTTCTCTCTTTTTCTTTTCTTCTTCCCACGCCACCGTTTCTTCTCTTCTTCTTCTTCTTCTTCTTCTTCTTCTTCTTCTTCTTCTTCTTCTTCTTCTTCTTCTTCTTCTTCTTCTTCTTCTTCTTCTTCTTCTTCTCCTTTCCCTTTCCTTTCTCTTTGCTTAAACAGAAATTATTGGGGACCATTATAAGGTCCCCAACAAAGCATAAAATCTTTGAAATATATAATCTGGTGCCGCCTCGCCATCGGCACCATTGGTACCGCTCGACAATGGCACCTTTGGTGCCGCTCGTGGTGTGCCATTGACCAGCCATGTCAGCGTAAGTCAGCATTTTTACTGTTTTTAACTGTTTTCTTTTTTAAAAAATTCGGTGAAACGCATTTGATGTCAAGACAGCCAGTGGTGGTGTCGCCTATATGTGGGCGCGACCACCCTGAATGTACCATTTTGGTACATAATCAAAATGGCACCCCATTTCCGATATTTCCCTTTTTTGTATTATTTTTGTAAAAAACCCGTCCATGCACTTTATATGCCAAAAGCAATGAAAACAGAATCATTACTGGTTTATCTGCTAACCACTAAGAAATGAAAAATGAGCAAAAGCTAGATAAAGCTAAGGGGGGCCTTTCCATAGGCATGAATGAGTAGGGTTTTTGTTCTAAATCTCAAATGTCAATTTCTTCAAAGCTGAGATCATTGGGATTCATTGGCTTATTGTTGTTTTCCTATCCCTAAAATATTCACAGGTTTCAAGAAAAAAAAAAAACAGAAGCTAATGTTTGCTCCTTTTGGGAGTAAAATTTAAATGCAAAATCCCAAACTTCGATCATACACCTAAAATTCAACTAATTGCATGAAGAGCGACGTAACTCTTGATGAATTAAATATGAAATTGGGTTAAATTAAATGTAATTATTCAAGTTTTTTAAGCTTAAACAAATCAAGTAAACATAAAATATAAAAGTAAAAGTAAAATACTCTTTTGCGAATGAATCGAATTTGGATCCAAAATTAATTTACGATCAACTTTTTTTTTAATATATCGTTTAAACATAAAATAAATTTAATTTAATTTACTTAAAAATACATTAATTTAATAAGAAAATGTAACATAAAAGACAACATAATACAAAAATTACTCCATAAATATACCAAAAATAAATCTCTCTACATATCCTAATTTTAATTTGTTATGGTTAGGACATTTCACATCAATATGCAGGTGTGATAATGTTGGATTCAGACAATGACTCGCTCTTCCTAGTCAATGGAATGGCCCCGGTTCAGTTGCTGCTACTGCATGTTCACCCAAACAAAAGCGGCCGAGTTAGAACCTAATGAATCTGAAGATAACCATAATTTAATAGTAAGATACATTAAATAAAACTCTACTGAATACGACTTATCAATAGAAGTGCTCATCAATCAGTTACTCAGCTAACTGTATATTTTCTTTTAAGGAAAAAAAGGGGTTGTAATTGTATACCTTTGTTAATGTACCCAAATTGCATTACCTACATTCCAATAACTTAAACCTCATCCCTTTAAGAACTCAGGATATTAGATTTATAAACACTCCAACAAATATACATAATTACAATTAAAATTGATTTTATATAAATAAATAAATAAATACGAAGATAAAACATATCAATTTTTTTACTATGTAATTGAGAATAAAAGTAGAATGCATTCATATCATAAAATGCAATAATCTTATCATTATATTTAAATATTTAAGCACTAAAACATACTCCACATGACTACTTTGGTCATCTTTGATTCTCGTATTTTCTCTAAACTCGCGTTTTGAAAATCGGACCGTAGTCGAATCCATCAAACTGTTAATTTCGATCAGACATGATTTGTCTATTTTAATTGAATAAATTATTAAAACTAATTTTTAAGAAAATATTAAAAATAAATAAAATTAGAATCAAACTAACTCAATGTAATTATCCGACGTATCAATCCAATCCAGAAAATAATGCTCTCAACTTTCATCTGTCGTCTAATTCTCAGCGGCATGAGTAGAGAAATTAAGCAAGCAAAAGTACCTTACGTTGTCTAAAAAGTATGAAAATAATGGTTTCAAGTTTTAAACACAAACTTATTGATCATAAACAAATATTTATTCATAGAATTTACTGAGGTTCAATTTTTTTGGAAATAAGTGATCAAGTTTGTATTTAAGTAATTTTTAAATGTAATGTGTGCATATATGTGATGTACAATACTTAAAAAGCCAAACTTTTTTTAATTGAAGTTAGATGCATCCGCCATGTACAATTTTTTCAATCTTACCCATTAATATTGTAGCATAAGTCCTTAGCAAACATTATTATAGATAATTATATGTATTAATAAAGGATATGCTGCATGCTTGCCTTCATCCATTATTACTTTAAGAATATTTTGGACAAGAATGGAGTTTTTTAAACTTTGATTTTGGACTTTTCATCAGCTAGATTTGACCTAAAGTGTGCTCTACCCCTATCTTTTATTTTGGATTCATAGCAGAAATGTTCACCAGTTGAGCTGAGGTTTGATTTCGAAATTTTTTTTAAACTCGAATTTATTTTCAGCCTATCCACTTAAAAAATCCATTTTATTATTAAAAGTTAATAAAATATTAAATATATATTTTAATTAATTTTAATTTTAATTTTAAAAAATATTTTTTTATTATTTAAATTGAATTCAGATCAAGTAGGGCAAGCTATTGGGCAAATCTAATTCACAACAAGGGTCAATATTTATTTTTGTTATACATTTATAATTCTATATATATAATTTGTATTGGATCTATTAAGGAGCGGGCTGAAAAATTTTACACCATGTTTGGTTGGGTGTAATGGCTATGCCATTACACCCCTATTCCGTGGCCCACCTAATCACCCGTTTGGTTCAATGGAATGCCCTATTACGGGCTTATTCCATTACGCGTCTATGCCAAAAATTAGCTAATTTTTGGGGGATTTCTATTCCCTTCTCAGACCACCGTTTGGCTATTCCTTTCCATTTTTCACCCTCTCAACTCAAGAGCCCCAAAAACAAGAGCAAACAGAAGCCGCTAGCAAAGCCACCCCATTAAGGCTCACCCTCCGAATGGCCATTTGAGCACGGTAGGGAATCTTTGGAAGATTTTTTCATTTTTGCCCTCATTGTTTCATCATCATCTCATTTCTGCAGTTTCAACTATAGCCTCCATGTTCACTATGTTCTCCATTTACAAAGCCCTAAACACCATTGCCCTCACCGTCTGCATTTCTTTTACTTTGTTTTTCATTTTCTTCTTTCCTAAAGTTTAGTTTAGTAAAGTTTTTTCAAGTTGTGATGAATCAAAATCCTCATCTATTTATTTTGTGATCGTCTTTTGATATTGAAGAAAGCATTACCTCTTTTTCTTCTTTGTTTGAATTTAGATTATTTTCTATGCTTTAATTTTGGTTTCTTTATCTTTGATCTAAGCCCTAAATCAAAAGCCCTCAAGCCTCAATACCTTGAACCATGTTAATAGCTTGCTTCCCCAAAATATTTAGACCGTGGAACAACAAAGATAATTCATTAGCTTAATGAAATTGGTATCTCTTATATCAACCTAAAATGAAGGTAAAAGTTGTGTGCAGAAGTTGTATGACTACGTCCGATACGATCTCAAAGAAATAGCTTTCCCTTCTTCATTGCCCGATCCTCCCCACATAAAAAAAAAAAGTGCCATAAATTGACTTGGCACGAGCGCTTCTGGTACTTTTCTTTTCCAATTTCTCTTTCGCAGAAGAGTTTTGTTTGCTTATTGATTTCTCGGGTTTTAATGATAAATGTCTGTTAGATTTTGGGTTTCCCCCTTCCTTTATATAATTGTATTTTTGATGGTTTATGTGATGGAGAAGCTATATTAGAACTGGATTGTAGTTTAGATATTATTTCCAATTTAAAGAGCATGGCTCTTTCCTTCGACCTTGGAGGATATTGGTGAGGAACTTTACTTTGTGGTTTCTTATCTTGAAATGTTCAAATGTATAAGTTATCAGTAATGAATCAAGAAGTATATAGCATGACTTGCAAAATATACGGCATATTATATGTGCAATAAACCGTTAGATTAGTGCTTGAGACATCTTATGGAGGTCAAGGAACAAAGTCCCGTAATGCTTGAGTTCAGTTAGGTTTTCATTTCAATTTCCTTTTCTAGTAGAACTTTTCTGGAGGTAGTATGGAATTTATGCTTTGATTTCTTTTTCCCCTTGTTGCTCAGCATCTGTGGATTGCATTTTGTTTTATTTTGTTGTTGGCACTGTGTTCAAGTCTTATATTTTACACTTCCATTGGCATATTTTTGGTGAATCCCTTCTTCACCAAGCCAAGGTTTAGTTGTTAAGGAAGATATTAAATTTTTGACTAAAATTTTTTAGGCCAAATTTCACTCCTCTCACCCTTTTCTCTCTCTTATATTCCTGGTATTATAGTTTATTTTGTTGAATTTTACATTGTTTTGATGTTGTATATGGAAATGATTTAATAGCGATTCTTTGCAAGAGGAGGGATAGAGACTTTGAGGCCTCGCTTACAGAGGTTATACATGACAAGGGCTTCAGATATAGAGATGCTCTTAAGAGTTTCATAAAAGGATATCAAGAAGGTATCCAGCAGATCATGGAGAAAAAGGAAGATTCTTCTAAAGCACGCAGAAGAAGGCAATCTCGATAAAAATTCAACTTGATGGTGATAAGTGCATAATCGAAGATGCATGTGAGTACTTCTCCAAAGATACCTATTGTAGATACAAGTTTAGAGATTTGGTGGAGTGGGTTGGTATGAAATCACAAGAATGATACATGTCCCGAGAATTTTCCTGTATTGAGAAAGTGACCTTTAGAAACTACAAATATAATGGGAATCTCCATTGACAATGGTGATGCTCTTTCCTTCTTGCCATTTCATGTTTATTAATTTTGTTGTAGTTTAGTATTCTACGTGATTGAGCTTGGAGAAATGTAAAGAACCTTAATGCTTTATGTCTTTGTTAAGTGCAAATCAAGAATTACTTAAATATCATTGCCAAATCGCTTGATGATCTAGTCCGATGAATGAGTTTCAATCATCATTTTTGCTACTTCTAGTTTCAATACATTAGCTCTGTTAATCTTAGTTTGAGGTGATGTGAATGTGGTTAATTATTTCTTTTTTGCTCATGGATTAGTAAAATAGCTTGATCTGTTAATTATTGATGCTTTTGAGTATATTCAGTTTGGTAAATGGATTCGATCTGCTGTGGAATCTACTGTCTTGGATCAGAGTAGCTCTTGAATTATTTTCTATTTCTCTCTATCTACTCGATAGTTTGTTTCTTTGGAGCTTATTGTTACTCAAGGTACCAAGATTGCTTTAGAAGGATTTACACATACTGTGTGTTTGAGATCTCAATGGATGATCTTCAAGGAGAATGTGTTCATTAGGATCCATTACTTCATACTTCGTGTGGTGCTACGTTGCACGATCATGTTTCATCATCTAATTAATGTCACAAGTTCGAATATGTATGGTGGATCAATTTCTGGACCATCTTATATATGGTATGGTCAATGAAAGCAAAAATGCTAACGTTATCGAGGCGTCTTTGCTAGATTTAGTTGGTATTGCTGTGTGTGAAAAGCTAGTATTCTAACAATCTAGCTTCCACGTTTTTTGTTCTAACTCTAATAAACTTAGTTATGTTGGTGAAAAGTTAATTGTTTAATAGATTAGCTATGAAAAGCTTATAGATTAACAAGCCTAGCTTTCAAGAAAAGAAATTGAAAGGAAATTATTTAGATTACCTATAAAAGTCCTGGAATTTGATTTGAAGTAAATGTGCAAAGAAATTGTGAGTTGTAGACTTCAAGGCTTAATCCTACATTGGAGACTATCACTAACATGGATATGATATGACAAGTAATACATCTCTTTGTTGATTCTTTCCCATTATTTAGCTCTTTGTACATTAATAGCATTTTAACAATGAAAGATGATGGTATTCTGTGTTATTAACATGTAAAAGGGTATCAAAACATGGTTGTTCATTATGTTTTGTCATTGAATTTAATTGTTAAGACTGTTCATTTATATTGTTATCGGGTACAGTCTTATTCATTGAGAATACGGCATGTGAGCTGAACATTTGACAATAGTTCCCATTTCTTTCTTCTGGGGGCCAATACATAGATAAGGGTTCTCTAGGGGTTTTCCAAAATTCAGATTATTGTTAATCATTCATTCATCTTTTTTCTATATTGAAATTTATATTTTTTTTATAATTAATTTTAAATGTAATATTTTTTATTAAACGATCGCACATATTCCCATTGATTTGATGAATTAAAGTAGAATAGTTTATACGTATGTGGTGTTTAATATTTTTCTGTCACAATTTAAATAAAATGAGAATGTGAAATGTAACACCCCAAACCCGGCCCATGCGTTATGACCGAATCTGACATGTCACATGAGAAAAAAACATGTTAAATCCTTTTTATTCGTACTAAAATAGGTATTGTTTAGTTATAATCGAGAAAACAAGTTTGTTTTGAAATATTTGATAAAGTACTACTAACCTCGAAGGTCGATTGATAAATCGACAATTTGAACTAGAGATCTTATAAAAGCGTGACTTTTGAAAATATCGTTGATAATTTGAGAGAAAATTTCCAAGTTAATATATTTGTAAAAGTTTGTTATGAAATCCATATGTTAATCAATTTTGGAAAAACCGTTGGTTATGCTTTTAGAAAATCCCCATTTAAAACAATTTAAACAAGATAATAAGTACGTCAAACATAATACAAAATAAAATAATCCAGAGGCCTTATTACAACATAAAAACCCAAAATAGTAAAAATAGTAAATTAAACGGAAATAGGAATCTAAAGTTCAATAAAAAACATTTCTGAAGTATGACCTCCACCTGAGTTATCCATGGCCCAAGTCCACATCACTGAGCATTACCTGCAAGGGTTAAGGAAAAGGGGTGAGTTACTAGAACTCAGTGTATAATCCCCTTACCATTGTCCACTGGGCCTGAACCCATTTAGCATCAACTTGGGCCTAAGCCCATATAATAACATCTTGGGCCTGAGCCCATATAACATAATCTTGGGCCAAGCCCAATTACAAAACAAATATATATATATAAATGCAAAGTATGCAACCCAACCCATCCATCCAATCTCTCCCCGACCAACCAATCTCTCTTGTGGGGATCAAGTCAACCCACCCCGCCCGCCTCTCCAATTTGCGAGACAAGTCGCCATTTATAATATTTTTGTGGCTAAGCCACCAGAGTATCATATACGGTAATATAATCGGCACACACCTTAATCACGATGGCACAAAGCCATATTTAAATTGGCACATAGCCATTATCAGAATTTGTGGCATTGCCACCGGGCTACACTTCTCTTCATTCAAGTTTCCCATCCCATGTAATATGTAAAGATGCAATATACATAATAACATAACATATCCACATGTATAACAACCATTAGTCTAGTGATTTATTACGGTGAATCGGCCCATTATTGAGCTTTGAAATTTGGCCCACTAAGGCATTCTATCAATTTGGCCCATAGGGGCATTTCGGTAAATCGGTCCATAGGGACATTTCGGTAATTCGGTCCATAGGGACATTTTTGTAATTCTCACAATTTTAAATCCCGATTTCGACAAATCTATCGAAATAATGTAATTTAAGCCAATTTCCTGGTTTATGCCATATTACGATTTTAATCCTAAAAATAATAACGATCTATTTCCAATATGATATCAAATCTTAAATGCCCGGGATAGCGGTGTGAGATTACACACCTGATTACGGTGAGTATTAAACTCTCTTGATTGTCGGCACCTATAACAACATAACACTCGATTAATCTAATGAACGAGATTTTTATTAATCTAAACCTAAACCAAGCGATCTATTGAAACGCTTACCCTCGGTATCGTGAACAACCACGATCTGTCTATTCTCACCGGATGATGGTCCACAACCCGGTGGAAAATTTCGAACCGCCGATACCGCTCTACGCTTGAATTTAGGAGTAGGAATCGCAAATCCACTCCTTTTGAGTTCTCCGATCGCTTTTCCTTTCAACTCGGTTCCACTTGCCTCCATTGAAAAGATCTCGGTTAGAAAAACTACTACTATGAAAGAAAGTAGTCGTTTAGGGATAAGATTTGGCTTACCTCTATTTTCGAAAGATCAACGATTGAATAAGAACGAACGATAAATCCCTATAATAGCCGTTTAGTCCAACTAATCGAATAATGAACGATATCAAGTAATCTATAAAGAAACTCCTTACCTTAACGATATTGGATCCGATCTCCACCGGTTGACTTAAGGCTAGAATGATATTCGGCCATTCACTTAGATCACTACGAAAAAGAGGATGATTAAGATGTGAACGAATAGAAGGAAACCCCATTTCGGTTTAGAAACAAGATACACAACCGAATAGTGGTAAACACCCATTCAGCTAGAAAGAATAGAAAAATGAAAAGAGACAAGAAACTACTTACCGATTTGTTCGAAGAAGAGGATGTTCACACAAATGAGAAAGAAATTGTGAATGAGAGATTATGGGTTGAAAGGTTCGGCTATGGAGGACAAATGAACAAGAAAAATTCGGCTATGAGAATATGGATTAGAGAAGAAGAAAGAAGAGTTGGAGAATTTTTGTGAAAAAGAAAAGAAAGATGGAGAAATAGTGTTTGACTTGATTCGGTTTTCAAAGGGAAAATAATCGAAAATAATTTGGTCACAATGGCTAGATGGTTTAGGCAAAACAAAGAAAGAAAAGAAGAAAAAGGATACTCACTATTGGCTTTGGAGTTTCGGCAACGAGAGAAGGAATTGGAGAAAAGAACACAAAGGAATGTTAAAAGAAATTAGGCCTAACAAGCACCAAAATTTTACCAAAAGATTAATGAAAATTTCGGCTATCCCTATTCCCTAACCAAAGCCGTGTGTACTCTTGCCAAAAGGATGGATGTTGACCAACAAAAATCTTTCCAAAACATCACCCACGAAAAAGGCCAACATGTTCCCTTATCTTGCATTTTTCTTTTGATTCTTTCCTTCATTAACCCTTATCTTCCTCCTTACCATAATCCTTAGCCACCTTTCCATAATTAAAAAGCCTTCCTTGCCTTAAATAAAGCCTTGGCCGACACTTTGGAAAAAAAGCACAAAAATTATTCAAAATAATTGCACTAGATGGGATTCGAACCTCTTCCCCTAAAGCCCTTCAGGTGACGCCAAATCCTCTTTACCATATACTCAATTATGCTAGCAATTTACTCACTTATTTCCTTAATTCTTGATGCCACTTACCTTCTCTCCTTTAAGTGCTTAAACACAAAATTTACCTATAGCCTAACTTGAACCCGGAACTTCCTAGAAACCTCGTAACTTTCCAAAATCACCTTCCTAATAAGTCCAACTTGAAATAATGCCGTTCTCTTGTTCTCAAAAATTTTAAACACTCCTACTCCCAAGGCCCAATGGGCCCAATTTACTAGGCCCAAATTCGGGTCGTTACAATTTAACCTCCTTAAAGAAATTTTGTCCTCGAAATTTCCAACCAACTACTAAACGCACCGCTCAAATCACACCACTATGCTCCGCCGCAAGACTCGAACTTAATAACACTAATGTACTTTTAACATAATCTTAAATCCTCTTTCACACAACCAAACATCTAACCAAAGAAGCAAACAGTTATCTACCACTTATACCTAAAATTTTCTACATTCAATCATCACGTCCAACCAAAACATACCTGACTTGATAGTGATGAAACAATCCCGAGCCTTATGCTCCTTAGACCCGCATCTCAAGCATGCTCCTCGACCTCCTCCAAAGATTCTCGGATGATGCCTTCTCGCAATAATCGCAAGCCGTAAAACTTGGACGTGCCTTAACACGCTTTACTTGAACGAGACTACGACCCAAAAGAACCGCGATCTCTTTTCTTCTTGCAGTCCATACACCCAACTCAAAGTGCTTCACCGATTCCTTTAACTTCCTCCAATACCTCCTTAACTATCGAGTCACCAACAACCCAAGCTCGATCATGAGATCCGTCTCGACCATCGGCGATGCCGGTGCTCTCCTTTCGGGCACATGCCTGCATCAAGATCCAGCCCTAGCACCTCGGCCTCTACCACGGTCGCGGCCCGCTACATCCACGCCCTCTAGCGCTCATATTTGCTAAGTCGATTTAATCTGACTAAGAGTCTTATGAATCATTATGCTATTCAATGTTTATTAAGCAATGTTTTATGGAGTACAAGAGTAGAAGTTGTTTTCGCAAACGTATCCTAAAGTCTCAATCTCTATAGTTCCAGCTCCTAAAGCTAAAAGTTCTAGAGTATTTCTACAGTCATACCACAATAATCATAATCATAAAATGATAGCATATACTTACTTGACTTGGTGCTGGGATACCGTGGTGCCATACTTCATTTAGAACATGCATCTATAAATTAAAATTTTAAATGACTTTGGAAAACGCTTTTGAACCAAAACCACACCGAGTTTTGCAATCGGCTCGATATACCATAAAATGTAACACCCCAAACCCGCCCATGCATTATGACCGAATCGACATGTCACATGAAAAAAACATGTTAAATCCTTTTTATTCATACTAAAATATGTATTGTTTAGTTATAATCGAGAAAACAAGTTTGTTTTGAAATATTTGATAAAGTACTACTAACCTCGAAGGTCGATTGATAAATCGACAATTTGAACTAGAGATCTTATAAAAGCGTGACTTTTGAAAATATCGTTGATAATTTGAGAGAAAATTTCCAAGTTAATATATTTGTAAAAGTTTGTTATGAAATCCATATGTTAATCAATTTTGGAAAACCCATTGGTTATGCTTTTAGAAAATCCCCATTTAAAACAATTTAAACAAGATAATAAGTGCGTCAAACATAATACAAAATAAAATAATCCAGAGGCCTTATTACAACATAAAAACCCAAAATAGTAAAAATAGTAAAGTAAACGGAAATAGGAATCTAAAGTTCAATAAAAACCATTTCTGAAGTATGGCCTCTACCCGAGTTATCCATGGCCCAAGTCCACATCACTGAGCATTACCTGCAAGGGTTAAGGAAAAGGGGTGAGTTACTAGAACTCAGTGTATAATCCCCTTACCGTTGTCCACTGGGCCTGAACCCATTTAGCATCAACTTGGGCCTAAGCCCATATAATAACATCTTGGGCCTGAGCCCATATAACATAATCTTGGGCCGAAGCCCAATTACAAAACAGTATATATATATATAAATGCAAAGTATGCAACCCAACCCATCCATCCAATCTCTCCCCCGACCAACCAATCTCTCTTGTGGGGATCAAGTCAACCCACCCCGCCAAGATCTCTCAATTTGCGGACAAGTCGCCATTTATAATATTTTTGTGGCTAAGCCACCAGAGTATCATATACGGTAATATAATCGGCACACACCTTAATCACGATGGCACAAAGTCGTATTTAAATTGGCACATAGCCATTATCGAATTTGTGGCATTGCCACCGGGCTACACTTCTCTTCATCAAGTTTCTCATCCCATGTAATATGTAAAGATGCAATATACATAATAACATAACATATCCACATGTATAACAACCATTAGTCTAGTGATTTATTACGGTGAATTGGCCCATTATTGAGCTTTGAAATTCGGCCCACTAAGGCATTCTATCAATTCGGCCAATAGGGGCATTTCGGTAAATCGGTCTATAGGGACATTTCAGTAATTCGGTCCATAAGGATATTTTTGTAATTCTCACAATTTTAAATCCCGATTTTGACAAATCTATCGAAATAATGTAATTTAAGCCAATTTCTGGTTTATGCCATATTACGATTTTAATCCTAAAAATAATAACGATCTATTTCCAATATGATATCAAATCTTAAATGCCGGGATAGCGGTGTGAGATTACACACGATTACGGTGAGTATTAAACTCTCTTGATCATCGGCACCTATGACAAAATAACACTCGATTAATCTAATGAACGAGATTTTTATTAATCTAAATCTAAACCAAGCGATCTATTGAAACGCTTACCCTGCGGATCGTGAAGCGACCACGATCCGTCTATTCTCACCCGGATGATGGTCCACAACCCGGTGGAAAATTTTAAACCGCACGATACCGCTTCACGCTTGAATTTAGGAGTAGGAATTGCAAATCCACTCCTTTTGAGTTCTCCGATCGCTTTTCCTTTCAACTCGGTTCCACTTGCCTCCATTGAAAATATCTCGGTTAGAAAAACTACTACTATGAAAGAAAGTAGTCGTTTAGGGATAAGATTCGGCTTACCTCTATTTTCGAAAGATCAACGATTGAATAAGAACGAACGATAAATCCCTATAATAGCCGTTTAGTCCAACTAATCGAATAATGAACGATATCAAGTAATCTATAAAGAAACTCCTTACCTTAATAATATTGGATCCGATCTCCACCGATTGACTTAAGGCTAGAATGATATTCGGCCATTCACTTAGATCACTACGAAAAAGAGGATGATTAAGATGTGAAGGAATAGAAGGAAACCCCATTTCGGTTTAGAAACAAGATACACAACCGAATAGTGGTAAACACTCATTCGGCTAGAAAGAATAGAAAAATGAAAAGAGACAAGAAACTACTTACCGATTTGTTCAAGAAGAGGATGTTCACACAAATGAGAAAGAAATTGTGAAGGAGAGATTATGGGTTGAAAGGTCTGGCTATGGAGGACAAATGAACAAGAAAAATCCGGCTATGAGAATATGGATTAGAGAAGAAGAAAGAAGAGTTGGAGAATTTTTGTGAAAAAGAAAAGAAAGATGGAGAAAGAGTGTTTGACTTGATTCGGTTTTCAAAGGGAAAATAATCGAAAATAATTTGGTCACAATGGCTAGATGGTTTAGGCAAAACAAAGAAAGAAAAGAAGAAAAAGAATACTCACTATTGGCTTTGGAGTTTCGGCAATGAGAGAAGGAATTGGAGAAAAGAACACAAAGGAATGTTAAAAGAAATTAGGCCTAACAAGCACCAAAATTTTACCAAAAGACTAATGAAAATTTCGACTATCCCTATTCCCTAACCAAAACCGTGTGTACTCTTGCCAAAAGGATGGATGTTGACCAACAAAAATCTTTCCAAAACATCACCCACGAAAAAGGCCAACATGTTCCCTTATCTTGCATTTTTCTTTTGATTCTTTCTTTCATTAACCCTTATCTTCCTCCTTACCATAATCCTTAGCCACCTTTCCATAATTAAAAAGTCTTCCTTGCCTTAAATAAAGCCTTGGCCGACACTTTGGAAAAAAAGCACAAAAATTATTCAAAATAATTGCACTAGATGGGATTCGAACCTCTTCCCCTAAAGCCCTTTAGGTGACGCCACATCCTCTTTACCATATACTCATTTATGCTAGCAATTTACTCACTTATTTCCTTAAGTCTTGATGCCACTTACCTTCTCTCCTTTAAGTGCTTAAACACAAAATTTACCTATAGCCTAACTTGAACCGGAACTTCCTAGAAACCTCAGTAACTTTCCAAAATCACCTTCCTAATAAGTCCAACTTGAAATAATGTCGTTCTCTTGTTCTCAAAAATTTTAAACACTCCTACTCCCAAGGCCCAATGGGCCCAATTCTACTAGGCCCAAATTCGGGTCGTTACATGAAATGTAACATTGTAATGCTTGTTATATGTGACAAAGTATCAACTAAAATTATTACATAACTCATAAATTAACATTTAAATTATATCATTATTTCTATTTTAGTGTCTAATTTATTTTAATCACAAGCTATTTATTACTTCTAATACTTTGTTTTTTTTTTTTGTAGAATAATTAAATTATTTGATTCACTAATAATATTTTAGCACATTAAATATGTATTGCAGTTTAAAAATAATAAAGTAGGTTATATATTATTTTTATAATGTTATATATTATGATTTTTTTAATTCATATAATATTTATATTAAGAATGTTATTAAATTATATATTATTTTATTAAATTGTATTTAATAATAATTATATTAAAATATGATTAAATTATTATTTTTTTATTAAAATATATTTAACAATAATTTTATTAAAATTTAATAACAATAACAATAATCATCTTCCTGATTGGGAAGGTTCTGTTGCTGATGGACGAGTTCTTCGAGATGCTATTAGTAGGAGACATGGACAAATATATATTTTGATTTTTTAATTCATATAATAATAATTATATTAAGAATGTTATTAAATTATTTTTTTATTAAATTATATTTAATAATAATTATGTTAAAATATGGTTAAATTATTTATTATTTTTATTAAATTATTTTCAATAATAATCTTATTAAAATTTAATAACAATAACAATAATCATCTACCTAAAAAAATTCGCTAAGGGTATTACGGTCATTTTAGTTCTTTTCCTTATGCTATTACAACATCATTCCATTCAACCAAACACAAGAATTCTATTACTGACTCTATTCCATTCCATTCAACCAAACAGTTGAATTACTTATTACAAATTCTATTCCATTACACCTCTATTCCATTACTGACTCTATTCAATTATAGCCCTATTCCATTACTGATGAACCAAACGTACCCTTAGTTTTTATAAAATTTTAAATTAATATATGATAAAATTGTATTTTGATTTTCTCAAAATTGATAATTTTTTTATTCAATCCTTTAAAAAATTATAAAAATATAAATTAATAGAATAATGAAATTGCATTTTAACTCCCATAAAAACATACAACTAAAATCCCTCAACATTTCAACTTTACCCCTAGACCTAATTCAATCTGATGGAATGGGAAGGTTTAGGCTTAGTTTGGATGGGCGGTGTGTTTACCTCCGGTGAGGTTAAAAATAGCGGTGGCGGTGAGATTAGTTATTGTTGCGGTGAGATTGGATACTGTAGCACTGAGATTAGAAACAATGGTGGAGTGTGTGTTTGGATTCAAACGCAGCTGTAGCGGTAAGGTGAGAATATAAAATGACTATTAAGGACATCAGATTAGAAATTATATATAATAAATAACAAATAAAAATATTGAAAACCTTTACATCAAAATATGAAAAGTTAAAATAATAAATAATTTAAATTTTTTAATTATAAAAAATACATATTAAATTTAATATTAATAATATTATTTGAAATTTTTAAATTAAAAAAATAAGATATAAAATGATAAAAGAAAAAGTAAAAAGCATGGATGAAATGGTACTTTCCATCTTTTAAATGGAGTTGCAAATTTTCACTGCATGTAAAATCTCCACCGTTTCAAAGACAGCAGATGAGGTTGAAATCAATTTTCATCAGACTTTGGAATCTTCGAACCAAATAGCAAAGATGATGAGATTGGTACCCAAACTGCACCTCACTGATGTCAAAAGCTCAACCAAAGG
This sequence comes from Gossypium sturtianum, assembly GCA_025698515.1. Taxonomy (NCBI): domain Eukaryota; kingdom Viridiplantae; phylum Streptophyta; class Magnoliopsida; order Malvales; family Malvaceae; genus Gossypium; species Gossypium sturtianum. The sequence goes on along the minus strand of CM046943.1, from coordinate 122,988,890 downwards.
CAGCCTTAGATTCAAGTATAATTTATTATACAAATTCTAAAAATTAAATGCATATAAAAAGTACATATACAATTAAAGCTTAACCCACAAATTTGCATCTACACTATGTCATTTTCTCATCTTAGTACACAAACCTTTTTTTTTTTTGTCATAAGTGGTACTTAAACTACTTTTTTTTTCCCAAATTGGTATCTTCGTTAGTCCAACCCTTAGTCAAATAGATAAGTTTCTTTAAAAAAAAAAAAAACTTAACCCACAAATTAATACCTAAACTATACCAATTTTTCAAAGTTGGTATTGAACTTTTGTTTAGGTCACAAGTGGGACCTAAATTATTCTTACATACCCATCTTGCACCAAAATGTTATATCCATTAAAAAAATTCTAGCCAATAATAGATTTTTATGTCATATAAACTTTAAAATTATATATTTTTTTAAAAAATAATTCTTTTTTTTCTTTTTCATTATTTCTCACTCTTTATTCTTTTTTCCTTTCTTCTTCCTTTATAATGTTTGGCAATACTAAAAATGCTTGAAATTCTATTTTCAAACTTCATCTCTTGCTTGCTTGACCAGACGGGATTGAAAAAATTATTTCATCGATCAAAATCTATGTTTTCAAAACTAGATCAGACTAATTGATTGGATCGGGAATTGACTAAGGTATCGGTTCAAAGATAATGGTTGAATTGATTGACCCACAAACTAATATAGATCAATTGAACCAAGCTAGTTGAACTAGTTAAACGATTTTCTCTATTTTTAATATTTTTTTATTTTTATGGTTTTTAATAATTTATTTGATCGAATCGCATAAACCGATCTAACCGATAACTTGTGGCTCGACCGGTTTGACCATCGGTCCGATTTTGAAAACCTTAACCAAAACCATGAAGCCCAAAACACTCATACTTGTAGAAGAAGCCCAAGGTGAGAGGAAGAAAGGAAAAAAATATAAAGTGTGAGCGAAAAATAGACTTAACAGTTTGACTAGCGATTGAACTAATAGAGGTACCAACTTGAGAAAAAATAGTTTAGGTACCACCTGTGATCAAACAAATGTTTAGATACCAAAATGAAAAGAATGGCATAGTTCAGGTACCAGTTTGTAGGTTAAGCCTTTTTTTTTTTTAAATAGACTTAATGGTTTGACTAACGAATATACCAATTTTGGGGGAAAGTAGTTTAGGTGCCAATTGAATTAATTCTAGTCAAATTATTTAAAAAGTAACTAAAATTAACCCTCAATTGATCTAAGCTAGCCAGGGTGTAACACCCCTAACCCGTAACCATTGCCGGTCTAGGGTTAAAGGCGTTCGAGAAAAATCGGAAACTTTTACAGACATTTCATAATATAATTCATCAAATCCCATCAAAGTGTCCCTTAAATAGGTCTACGAGACCTTAAACATGCATTAGAAAGGGTCGGGACTAAACGGGATCATACAAAATTTTTCCAAAAATTCAAACATTTTTCAAAGTTACAGAGGTCACACGCTTGCAGTGTGGGTAGGCCGTGTGCCTCACACGGCCTCGAGACACGCGCCGGTGTCTAAGCCGTGCCAAAACAGGGCATACATATCGACTTGTCCACACGACCGTGGACACGCCGTGTGCCACACCCGTGGTCGAGCCTGACTTGCACCACACGGCGATCCACACGCCCGTGTCTAGCCCGTGGTCGAGTCTGACTTGTTTTGAAATACAACCACGAGGGACATGGTCGAGCCACACGCCCGTGTGCTCAACCGTGTGGGCAATTATAGGCCATTTACAAGGCCAAAATGCCACCCACACTTTGGGTCATCCCTACAAGCACATACAAGCATAATTTCAATTCAATTCATATCAAAATAACCAACTTATTCAAGCATTCAAAAGCATATCAAGCACACCATCTTATATAACAATTAACTCAACTAAAAGACCATCATTTCTAAGCAAGTTTCCTTCACAAATTTACCATCATATTATAAGACATTTCTCATCAAACATATACCAAATTTTGCATCAACAAACTTACCCTTACCTTGACCATTTCATTAGCTAACAACCATATCAAACTAAGCATCATATAGCTTGATCACTCATACATATCACAAACATTTATCTAGCCATATCACATGGCTATTACATATCATAAACATAATCTATTTTAAGTAGACTATACATGCCATACTTAATTTATACATTATCATAAGGTACCAAAATGTGATTTGAGTAGTGTGATGACAATCCTCGACGATTCCCGAGCCCTCAGTAGATTTGACGATCTATAAAACAAAGTAAACACACACAAAGTAAGCTTTCAAAAGCTTAGTAAGCCATATACAAATAAACTTAACATAAAATGCACATAATCATATTGATACAATGTCATAATTGTTTCTCATTTGCAAATTCATAACCTTTTATTTGGCTCTCTTTTTTAGCCATAGCTTACCCACATTTCAACTCAAAGTATCACTTTTGCTCATATCAAGGTCATACATACATCACATTTCATATCCACAAAACTATGCACACATCTCACTTAAGTAAGTTCACATAGATATACTTACCTTCCATACACATACATAGTGTACAATTCAAACGTACCTATTTCGCTTAAACATTTTACGTAGTATCTCATTTCTCGGATTTGCCCGTTGAACCGTTCGGAATCAAATAGGAAGCTCGGAATACTCAGAATGGTCGTACAATGTCAACGTCCCAGACGTGGTCTTACATGTAACCAGATATCGATGCCACCGCCCCGCATGGTGTCTTACACGAATCAATACGATGTCAATGTCCCATACATGGTCTTACACGTAAATCTCAAATCGATGCCAGCGTCCCAGACGTGGTCTTACATGATATCACATATCGGACACATATGTCATGACATATACAATCCTATCTATTCCTAGGTTAAATGCGGGACTTTTTCTGGATGTTGACATCATGTCGATACTATCTCGATTTCATGTACTTCATCATCTTATATACATTCATCATTATAAATTTTCATATGAACATACACATATCAATGTAAATACAATTATTTGTATATAGACTTACCTCGGATTGGATAACGCATCACGGACTCGACTATTCGATCACTTTCGACTTTTCCGCGATCTAAACTGTTTTCTTCAATTCTTGATCTATAAATATTCAAATTTAATCCATTTATTCACCAAATCATTCAATTCAATCCAAAAACACATATTTAGGGCAATTTACAAATTAGCCCTCACATTTTCACATTTTGACATTTTAGTCCTTATTTCACAAAATTTACACACACCATGCTTAGGCCGAATATTCACTATAATCATACAAGTCCATACATTTCATTTATTTCACATTTTAGTCCCTCAAAATCTTATTTTCTCAATTAAGTCCAAATTACTCAAAATCACCAAAACTCCAAAGATAAAACATGTTAATCTAACACATATATTTCATATTTCATCATCAAACATCACAAAACTCATGAATTCATCCATGGCACTTTTCAAAATCTTCATTTATTCACAAAATTGAAGCATGGGTTTTGAAAAACACAAGCAACGATTACAAAAACGTAGAAATCATCAAAAACCGATCAAAATCCATACATTGATCAAGCTCAAAGCTAGCCGAAACCTAAAACTCATCCATGGCTTCTCCTTCTTTTTATTTTTCTATTTGAAAGATGACAACTATGGCTAATTTCATGCTTTTGTTTCATTAAATTAAACTTAATTATCAAATTCCAAATTTAGCCTTTTATTATCATTTAAATTCCACTAACTTTAGGCATTAATGTCCATCCATATTTTTGATGATTCAATTGCATTATAAGGACCTCACATTTATAAAGACATGACACATAGATGCTTTTAACATATGGCATGCTAATTTAGCATCTTTCACAATTTGGTCCTTTTCTCAAATTAAGCACATAAATAACCAAATTAAATCACAGAAATTTCACACACATCAATTCACATGCTGTAGACTCAGAAAATAATATTAAAATATTTTTATGACTCAGATTTGCGGTCCCGAAACCACTATTCCGACTAGGGTCTAAATCGGACTGTTACACAGGGGCTCAATCAACCCCTCGTCTTCTTCGAAGAGCACCACTTCTATCCGCTTCTTAGTGCTCTACTTATGATTGAGACACGGCCCATACCACACAATGAATAATTAGGGCTTAGGGGTTACTCTAAGGAGTATGCGAGCAACTTCATCTATATAGCCATGAGGCCAAACCTCCAAATGGTGCGAAATCCTTAGCTCTCCATTTGAAAACCCTTTTGAAAGTCACTATCTTTATACCCATTCGTGTCAATACCAAAAGAATCTAATATAAACCAATAACTTTTATGTCAGATCATTAAGAACAAAACTGTATCGGGAAGTGTACCTGAACCCATTGTTGGAGATTGCCCGGAAAGTCATGATCTTCCAAGAAAATAGTTTATCTTTTAGTATAACTCTCTGATGGGGATGGAAAAGAAATACGAGATATACATTTATTTCTTGGGGACCACTACCTCTTTTTAAATAACTGATTATGAAATCAGTTTTGGGTATTTATAATTTGGCCCCTCATCAAATTAAAAATAAAATTTATGTTATCTAGACATTATTTCCATGATACTTTAATACATGTGAAACTTTTAACTTAATTGGTCACTTAATTTTGTATCACACTTTATAATAGCATTATACATTATACATATCCATAATTAAGGATGTTAATCCAACAATCTCCTTCTTAGGCAACATATGTTTCGATAAATGTACAACCTTATGAGCTCAAAATTTTCTATCATATAACATGTATTTTATAACAATTTTGTCCACCAATTATATCCATATAGGATCAAAATAGTCTTTTCATATTAATCATGACTAAACTCATCAATGGTTACATATACAAATATAGTCAAATGACATAGATCAATCATGGATGCGTAGCATGGAAATTACATGCAATGTGAACCAAACATGCCTATTTCCAACTGGTCCTCCTTAAATTTAAGTGAGGTCAATATCAAATAAAATGAATATTTCATTTCTGGTAAAAAACAAACCAAATACATAAATGTCTGAAAATAAACATAAAACAAATAAAATACAAACTCCTACTAAATCATGATGTCCTTAAATAATATAACACCCATAGGAGCAAAGTGTGCTCATGAAATACCAAGGTTGGTAAACCTTTTGTGAGCGGATCCGCTATCAAGGAGTTTGATTGAATGTGCTCTATGGATATTTGTCCACTTTGCACTCTCTCTTTTGCAACTAGGAATTTTATGTCAATATGCTTTGACTTAGATGAGCTCCTATTGTTGTTAGAATACAGTACAGCTGACTTATTGTCACAAAATAATTTGAGTGGTCTTTATACATTCTCCAAAATATGCAATCCAGTGATAAAGTTCTGCAACCATATTCCATGGTTTGTTGCCTCATAGCATGCTACAAACTCAGATGCCATAATGGAAGAAGCTACAAGTTTCTGTTTGACACTTGGATATAGCTCCTCCAATTAGCAGATAAACATAGCCTGACGTAGATTTCCTACTATCTTAGCACCCAATAAAATCAAAATCAGAATACCCTACGACCTCCAAATGATTTGATCTCTTATAAGTAAGCACGTAATCTTTTGTTCTCTGAAGATACCTCATAACTCTCTTGGCTGCTATCCAATGGTCCATACCAGGGTTGCTTAAATATTTGCCTAACATCCCAACAATGTACACAATATCCGAACGCGCACATACTTGAGCATACATTAAACTCCTAACACCTGATGCATATGGAATCTTTTGCATTTCCTAAATTTCAAGGTTACGTTTAGGGCATTGAGTAAGATTAAATTTGTCTCCTTTAGCAACAAGGGTGTAATGGCCCGATTTTTAGTGGTGCCAGAAATGGTAGTTTTGGAAACCCCATTTTCCGATGATTGAGTCCGTAAATATTATTAATTAATATTTACGAGTTAATTATGTTATTATATTGAATTTTTGTCTGCATTTAATTTGTCAATTAGATAGTTAGTTAAGGTACAAGTGTTTTGACTCTAAAGTTAATGGTGTCAAAAAGAGGTGCAGGACCTCATTTCCATAAATTGGGCTTGTAAATATTTTTATTAAATATTTATGAAGTTATTATATGGATAACTTGAATTTCATATATGTAATTTTATTGAATTGGTGATTAATTAAGGTATAAGGACTAAATTGTAAAAGTGGTAAAAGTTAATAGCTATATATTTATAATTGCTAAAGGATTAAAATAGCAATTAAGTCAAGGTTAAAATAGCAACTTTACTATTTTGGTTTTGAGTGGACGGTTTGGTGAATGAAATAATAATTAAAAGTTAAAATTTTAAATTTATAAAGAAAATATGCTTTAAAATATGGAAAAAAAAAGGAAACCATCATCTTTATTTTTAACTTTCCTCCGCCGTTTGTAAGAAAAGAAAGAAAAGAAGCTATTGTTGTAGTTTTAAAGCATTCAACCGATTGCATGGTAAGCATACTCAAGCCCGTTTTTCATGAATTTTGTGTTTTTGTGATTATTGTAGCTCGATTTAGCTAACACGTGTATTAAATTGTAAAATTGTTAAAGTTTATAAAATTTTCCATTGATGATTTTTTTAAACTTTTGGTGTTTAAATGTTAGCTTTTAAGCTTAGAAATAAGAAAATGACTATTTTGTAAAGAGATTTTGTTAATTTTTCTATAAAGGACTAAAGTGTAAAATTTATAAATAATGGGATGAAAATTCTATTATCTGTGCTACTAGTGAGTTATTTAAGGATTAAATTGAAATTGGATTGGAAAACGAAGCTTGAATTTGAAAGATATAGCTATTTCGGTTTTAGGGACTAAATTGAATAAAATGCAAAATTTTGGAAAACTTCCAAAAAGTGAAATTGAATTGAATTATACTTATAATAGGATGATATAAGTCTATTGGAATTGATAAATTGTAATGAATTATTATAGATTGGGATTTGAATCAATCGGTAGATAATCAAGAAAAAGAGAAATTTTGAATTAGTCCCGACACCTTTTTTTATTTGTTTTCCCATGTAAGTTCATATGGAACTTACTATATTATTTTATATTATTTTTGAATTGTATGATTATATTTATTAATTTATATGCATGTGAAATAATAATGACTTATGGCATCAAAAGGACTAAGTTGGAAATTTTGAGATTTATGATAAATGTGAATAGATACGTAGTATGGAATGAATTGTAAATTGTTATATGATTGACAACCGAGTATAAGATTATGTTACATGGTTCGAATCTGTATATGAACCGTTATTTGGAATATGAAAGTGTGTATCTGATTATAGGGTTTGAAATGATACTGAGAAAAGGAAAATGAATGTTTGATCACGAATTAATACGATGGCTTGAGATCCAAAGCATTTGTTGTGAATTCTCCGAAGCTAGTGTTAGCGAAGATCGTACCAAGCTAGTGTTAGCAATCCTAATCGAAGCTAGTGTTAGCGGCCCAAATACGTCGGCTTGTATAAACAAATGGGTGTTACGATTGGGATTAATTTGATGGTTTGAGGTCCAAAGACATCTCTGCCGTGGATTCTCTGAAGCTAGTGTTAGCAACATCGAACTAAGCTAGTGTTAGCAACCCCGATTTGAAGCTAGTGTTAGTAGCTCGATAATGTCAACATATGTAATCAAATCGAGTTCGGTGTACTGAATTCGATTTAATTGATTCTATGGACCAAAAATAGAAATAAAAGTGGTATTAGTAGAAAATTAATGATTGATATACATGAACTTGAATCAAGTTGTTTACGATGCAAAAATAAGTATGACTGGAATGTGGTATGAATAGGATTTGAATTATATGTTTATGAAATGTACATGATTGGGGTGACATATATTAGTTATACTAAATTGTTGAATATGTATAAATGAGTTATAATGTAAGTACTTGATGTGTAAACAACTAACCTATTAGTTGTTTTGTTGAGATGTATATGAATGTTGAGGATGTCAAAGGATATCATGTCTAATGCTAATGTATTTCAATTAGTACATTGTTGTAATAATACAGTAAGTTACGTAAATTTCTTCTGGACTTATTAAGCATTTGTAATGCTTACTCTGTTATGTATAGATCGGATCAACTCAGAGCTCACACTATTTAGCCTTCGATTTGGTAGTCTTTTATTCTTTTTGGACTTAATTATGTGGCATGTATATAGGAAATGTTATGCACATATGTGTACCTTGAGTTATGGTGTTTTTGAATCAAAATGTGGTTTGGATTTTGAATGATTTCATGTCATATACATTTATGTGATTGTTGGCTATGTCCAAAGCTATGAACAAAGAATAGGCTATCAAGAATGGTATTGATATACTTGAGTGATTAGTGAATGTATATAGTACTTGGATCATATATGTATTTACATTGAATGTTCATAAGTTTTGAACCTAGAATGATGTTCTTATGTTTGTTAAACATCTGAATGTGCTAGGGTTGAATTTAGAACTGAATTTTTCGTTGTCGGACTGTCTGTGGGATAGTTCGCCATTTCTATGTTCACATGATTGCCCACCAATTACGGTTCACGAGGCGAGTCCATGAGATGCTTTGTGTATGTATGAGTCCGCCAAGTCAAATTGCTATAAGTTTATCCATGAGACTATCCGCAATATGTATATCCAGGAGGTGCTATCCACCACATGTCTTTACGCGGAGTCTAGGCGCATCGTAATAGGACTATTCGTGATATGTTTGTATGCAGACTATTCATGTTGTATTTGCCTGCGAGGTGTACTCGCATTTCATCTGTTTGCCACTTGTGCAGACTATCGTAAATCTATTGTATTGTAATTGTTTTGTGTATGTGATTCCTCCGATGACTATGGTAGAACCCAGTAACTTTCGGGTCCGGTTTGTCGGACCAAGGGTAAGAGGTTTTACAAAGGGTGTCACCTGGTCTCTGACCTTGTATGCCAAACCTTTTGAGCACTTTATCATATATATCTTTTGTGGCAATCCAAGAATACCCCAAGATCGGTCTCGATGGATCTCGAATTCCTAAAACAAAATAGGCATCGTCAAGATCTTTCATATCAAAATGCTTAGATAAAAACCTCTTGGTTTCGTGCAATAATCCTATATCATTAGTGCCAAACAAAATTTCATCTACATATAGAACCGAGAATATATACTTACTCCCACTGAATTTGTGATACACACAATCATCAAAAATATTCATCTCAAAATCGAACAAGACAATTACTTGATTAAACTTGTGGTACCACTGACAGGAAGCTTGTTTGAGTCCATGAATGGATTTTGTTAATTTTTAAATCATATTCTTGGGTCTTTTGACTCAAAGTTTTCTAGTTGCACCATATAAATTGTTTCTCAATGTCTCAACTGAGAAACACGGTCTTAACATCCATCTGATGTAACTCAAGATCAAGATGAGCAATAAGCGCCTTGATTGTCTTGACAAAGTCTTTCAATGAAACTGGAGAGAAAGTCTTTGTAAAACCAATGCCTTCTTTCTGAGTATATTCTTTAGCTACAAGACGCACCTTATACCTCTCTATATTACCATTTTCATCCCTCTTAGTTTTAAATATTCATTTACAACCAATTGGTTTTGCACCTTTAGGTAATGGGACAAGTTCTCAAACTTTATTATCTTGCATAAACTTATACTCTTGTTGCATGGCATCAATCCATTATTGGGAATTAGAACTTTTCATGGCCTGAAGAAAGTTGATTGGATTATCTTCCATCATTCTATTATCATCCTTATGTTCTTGGAGAAATACAACATAATCATCCTAAATAGAATTTCTCCTCTCTTGTGGACCCCCTTAATGATACTTGTTCTTAAGGTTGTTGAGTTTGTTCTTCTGGAACAATTACCTTATCTTGAATAAGGAGTTGTTCAACATTATCTTGTTGAGGTTCTTGATTCATTTCTTAATCAATGATAGGTATGAGAACACGAACATCGTCAAAAGTGATAGTAGAAACCGAGTTAATATCCATTCCTCCTCAAAAGCAATGTCTCTAACCTTTTTCTCCTCCAAACTCAACATCCTAAAAGTGTTGCAATTTCCATCTCAAAAGCATTCTTAATTTTGGGATCATAAAACTTATAGCCCTTAGATCGCTTAGAATAACCAATAAAGTAGTTGTTTATTGTTTTGGAGTCTAATTTCTTTTCATATGGCTTATAAGGCCTTGTCTCAAATTTGGACATCCCCAAATGAAAAAGTGCTTTAGACTAGGCTTTCGACCTATCCAAAGCTCATAAGGTGTTTTTGCAAATTTGTTTTAGTAGGTACTCTATTTAGAATATAAATTGTTGTCTTTAATGCTTCTCCCAAAGGGACTCGGTAAGGTAGAATGAGCAATCATGCTCCTTACCATATCCTTAATATTCATATTTCGTCTTTTCAGCTACACCATTCATACTAGGTGATCCCGGCATGGTGTTTTGTGGTACAATATCGCATTCCTATAGGAATTTCACAAATGGTCTTGGACGTTGTTCACACGAGCCATCATATCTACCGTAGTACTCACCACCACGATCAGATCGACATTCTTACTAATTTTGTTGAGTTGATTCTCAACTTTAAATTTATAAGCTTTGAACGCGTCCAGATCGAGATTTCTCATGAATGAGATATAGGTACTCATAATGTGAGTAGTCGTCTATGAATGTTATGAAATATTGTTGACCATTTCGGGATGTCGTAGAGAAAGACCCATAAATATCGGTATAAATTAATTCTAAGACGTCTAAAGATTTGTTGGCACCAAATCTCTTGGTTTTGGTCTATTTTCCCTTGATGCAATCGACACAGACATCAAAGTTTATGAAGTCAAGGGACTCTAAAATGCCATCAGACAGGCGTTTAACTCTACCTTTTAAGATATGACCTAAGCATTTATGCCATAATGATGTCGAATTTTCCTTATTTAATTTTTGTTTAATACCACATGATTCTACATGCAAGGTTTCATTATAGGATGCAACTGTTTCTAGCAAATAAAAGTTGTCATAAGCATTTAAATAACCAGTTCCAACAACATTTGAATTTAAAGACAAACTAAACTGATTGTTTCCAAATGAACAACAATATCCAAAGTTGTCCAACAAAGAAAAATAAACTAAATTTCGTCTAAAAGACGGTACTACAAAAGTGTCTTTTAAATCCAAATAAAAATTAGTTCCTAATAACAACCTAAAATGCCCAATTGCTTCCACTTCCACCGATTTTCCATTACACATGAAGATGTGTCTTTCACCATCACTTGGCTTTCGGTAGCTTAGGTAACCCTACATAGAAACACTTATGTGAGTAGTAGCATCAGAATCTATCCTCCAAGTGTTTTTAGGTACTGAAGCTAAATTAACCTAGAAAAAACCAAAGTAAGAATTATACCTTTCTTTGCACGTCAGGCGTGATACTTAACCCATTTTTTCTTCGCATGTCCAAACATGTAACAAAAGAAACAACCTTTGGTAACTTGTTGTTGTTTCTTTTAAGGTGGACTCTTAACAACTTCATTATGATATTTTCTTTTCTTGCCCTTGTCTTTGGAGGCACTAGCCAAATTGTAACACCCCAAACCCGGCCCAAACATTACGACCGAATTTGGTATGCTACAGAGAAAACATTTTGAAAATCCCTTTAGGCCAAATTAACTTTTTGATAAAAGATAGCGTCCGATTTAAAACATTTGAGGTGTATAAACACCATACTTAGGTTTATTTTAAAAATATTCATTAAGTCAGATTGTTACCGATTCAGGTGTGCCCGATGGCACGATAAAACATTTTGCGATTAAAATTTTAGAAAACATGTGGACTTAATTTAATGTTAAGAAATAGTTTAAACAAATTAATCCAAAACATAGAATAATAAAAAATATATCTAGGAGGCCTTATTACAACTTAGTTAAAATAAAACCAACATTAAATAAAATAAAACAAAATCCAAGTTCATCTAATTAAGATTTCCACTGCATGGCCACCTTGAGTCCTTAGGCTCCATCTCCGCGATCTACTCATCTGCAAAATGTTAAGGGAAAGGGGTGAGTCACCGAGACTCAATGTGTAAATCCCCCACCCGGAAAATACATCTCATACACAATTCATTAATAAACATGCTCATGCAACCCAACTAGCCATCCATACTCCTTTTCTACCCCGTGTGGTCAAAACCACCGATGACTTAAAGTCACGATTTAAATGATGGGGCCAACCCATCGTGTGGTCAAAACCACTCGATGACCATAGGTCACAATATATCAAATGTGGTCAAAACCCATGGTGGTACCAAACCACCGGGACTTAGTCGCAAATAATCAATCGTTGTGGTCAAAACCACCGATGACCATAGGTCACAATAACTGATGGGGCCAACCCATCTTGTGGTCAAAACCATCGACGACGATCCATAGTTCATCCCCCTCCTCTCATCAATCCCACCATCACATGCTTATACAACAAATTTCATATATCATGTCATAGTATTAAACATCATGTGATGGCATGCAAACATATATCAAAAATCACAAGTTAGGGGACTTACCCGGAATCCATGTTTAGGCCCACAAGCATATCATAGATCACTACCAAAATTTATACTCAAGACAATAATATAGCTAGTTTATTAATAAAGTGTGTAAAGAGTTTACACACCTGTTTCTACCGAAATTCCTAGATCCCGAAGCCTTTATTAACCTTGGCCGAATAGTCCCTCACCTACCGAAATCTCGAATTTATCACTTGAGTCTTCGAGATCCCTACCAAAACACATGTTAAAATCGGTTTGCACAATCCCACATAATCAAGGCCTATGGCCGAATATTACTTACCACCCTTTCTTAGGAAAACGAATCCCGAAAGCTTCCTTCAATCGACTATGGCTTCCCTTGATAATTATATCGGCCCTTAATACCACAAGTCAAGTACCTCTTAGTGTTGTGAGGGGTTTGGCTATCTTCAATGAAGAGAAGGGAATCGAAAAACAGCACCCTTTCCTTAAGGGAGATTCGCCTATCACAAATGGAGGGGCTGGAATTTCTTCTCTAAAAGAGGGGAGGTTCGGCTAACAAGAAGCAGGAGAAGAAGAGAACTTTTGGAAGAATTTTGGCAAGGGAGGCTAGGGAGAATTCAAAGCGCAGCAGCAGCTTGGAGAGAAAAAATTGATGAGTTTGGCACTTCTTTGCTATTAGAAATCAAATATGGACTGACCCCAAGGAGTCCAACAATCGGCAAACACCCAAAATAATTCTAGGCCACTCACTTGAAGCAATTCAAAAGAATTTGAATACTTAAATGCCTATATTTTCTCCTTGGAATTAATCAAGTAAAATCCACCTAGAAACTAATATTATCCTTATTATCCTTTATCACCTCTTCAAATAAAATACTGAAATAAACTAATATTTATCCCCCACATGACCGAATTTGACTTCAAAAAGAGACCCATATCCAGCCACTTTATCCCCATTTAATCTCCTATATAAAAACAATATTATCTTTTATCCTATCCTTTCACCACCTCTTCCAATAAATAATAAAACTAATAAAAATATTGTTTATCCCACACTTTCACGAATTTAAACACCAAGCTTATCCTTATCTTCCAATTGCCCATGTGCCGTCCAATTCTCATCTTCTCTCTTGGCGCCAACATTGAAAAATAAAAACCCCAATTGCAGCTCCCTTGGTTCGAACCTAGAACCTCATCTGCCATGACCCTCTCTATAGCGCCCTTAGCCACTCGGCCAAGTGTCTTTTGTGACTTAAATTCGGCAAAAATTCTTTTAAGAGCTCCTTCGTTAGCTTCCCCTTGCCCAACGCCAAAAGCCAATAAAAATAAAAACACGCCTCTTCTTGCCGCCGCGTCGCTCGAACCCGAGACGCTCCTGCGTCACTTCTAGGCCCTTAAGTGGCGCATGGAAGCCACTTTACCAAGGCTTGTGTTATGTCCAAAAGCGCCTATAACTTCTCTTAAGACCTCCCTGGCCCAGCTTCCCTTCCTAACGCAAGAAGGAAAAATAAAAGTCTCCCATGCCATCCTCAAGACTCGAACTCTGGACTTTGTTGGCGTCATTCCCAGTGCCTTAAGTGGCGTCCTTAAGCCACTTTACCAAGCCCTTTCGTGACCCAAAACGCCCACAAATTATTCTTAAGGCCTCCTCTCACCTAATTTCCTCTTTTACACTTAAATCCAAAATTTTTCCAAAGCTTTCACCCTCATTCTAAAGTTCTAAAAACTCTTAAAACATCTCCAAATACCCTTAAAACCCACTAGCACTTGGGTTATGCTCCAAACGCATAACCCCTAATCTAGGATGTTACACAAATGATCGCTTTTCGACTTATCATGCTTCAACCTTTTTCCTCTTGACACAATGAGAAATGAGTTCATTTAGAGTTTGTTTCCCCTTTTTGTGATTATAACTAATTTTGAATTGGTTAAATTGAGTAGGAAAGCATACCAAAACTATAAGAATAAGAAATTCTTCAAAAGCTCGATCTTAAGTGCTTTAAGTCTTGAAGCAACATGGAACATCTCCATAATGTACTCCCTCACATTTTCTTGACCCTTATACTTCATAGACATCAAAGAAGTCAAAAGTGATGTCATTTCAACCTTATCGTTTTGGCAAAACGTTTCTCAATTTCATCAAGGAAACCCTTGACCTAAGTAATCTCTTCAGATTATGTGCCCCTAAAGGCTTTTGAAATGTTGTGCTTCATGATCATTAGACTCATGCAGTTTGAACGATCCCACTTCTCAAAATCCCTTCTAGCATCAGGGGTGCTTACTGCAGTGAAAGGTGCAGGTTGTTATTCCCTTAGTGTAAGGTCTATGTCTATACAACCAAGCACTAAGTAAGTGTCTTTTTCATTCCTTGAAATTGGTCCCATTAAGCATGGGTATAGAATTGATATTAACAGATATTGTTGCAGCAGAAGATGAATTAGCTGAATGTAGAACAAAAATAAATAAAAACAAGTTCACATAAATATTCATAAGTAAACAATAAATTCAAAATAATGGTTAATTCCATCTCAATATACCAAACACAACATTAATACTGAGTCTTTGGAAAGTAATATTAACGATGAAGCGATACTCTTGTTGTAGAAATCAAATATTGACGATAAATTATGTTAAACAATAAATCAATCTTTGGGCTAACATATTGCTCACATAGAGTATCTTATAATTGTCACACATTTATCACTACAGATGTTGAAATTCTGCCAAATATTAACTTACCTTTGGGTCAATTAATAAACGCATGAAAGCGCAAAAACATATAATCATCTTGATATTTTAAACAAACTAATATATGAAAAAAAGGTCACTTTGGTGACATTTATTTCAACTAATCTATTTAAAATATTAGAGATCCTTAATTAAAACTCAAAGCCAAAATCTGAAATTATTTATTTCAAAATATTTCTCTTAATTTCATCATCACAATCAAATTAAAAATAACAGTATATATATACATACCAATATTAAAATTTAAAATTCTCATAATAGTAAAAACTAAAATATTTTATTGTACTATAATTTTCAGAAATAATCGAAAGTGAGATTTTCTATATACACAATTAGAAATTGAAAACCCTAATTTGTTACTTTTAAAAGAAATTCCTTAAACATGCCTCATAAATATTATACTAAATTTAAAGTTTACAAATTAATAAACCAGATCTAATATAAAGATTCATATATACATAATATACGAATTCACAAAACCAAATCAATTGAAGCAAACAAATATTTCAACCTAATTAATCCATAAAATTTTCCCAATATAATGTCCAGAAAACCAATTTCCTTCAAAGTAAAAATAATAAAAACAAAGCAATTAATGGTTTTGCGGAAGCGTGCCTGGATCCATTGTTAGAGGTTGTTTAGAAGGTTTTAATCTTTCAAGAAAATAATTTTTTTCTTTGTATAACTCTCTTATAGAGATATATCTATTTGTTGGGGACCACAATCTCTTTTTAAATAACTGATTATTAAATTAGTTTTGGGTATTTATAGTTTGGCCCCTCATCAAATTATAAATACAACTTATGATATCTACACATTATTTCCATGATACTTTAATACCTATGACACTTATAACATAATTGGTCACTTAATTTTCTATCATACTTTATAATAGCATTATACATTATACATATGTGCCCATTGTTGAAACCTTTTTCAAAATTTTGATTTAAAAAACGGGGATCGACTTTAAAAAATAAAAATGGGAGTCGCCACCAATCCCTTTTTACTTAGGTATGATTGGATCACCTTGTAAAACGTTTTATTTTAAAACATTTAATTTTGGTCCATAAAAACTAGAAAACGAGTTCGGGAGTCGGTTACGTATGAGGAAGGGTTAACACCCTCATAACGCCCAAAAAATTGGTACCTAATCGATAAAATCATGTCCAAATGTTTGAAGTTTAAAAGTATTCAAAAATATGATTTCTTAAAAAAAACTTTGAGCTATTTAAGTTAAGACTTGAAATTTCTTTGTTCCGAGGGAATATAAACATCACATCCAGTACGTTAGGACACGATATTTAAGAACCTTCGTAATCAAAATCATCTCATGATTTACAAAACTCGTAAAAGGGTATTTAGTTATTTAGCCAAACGGAAAATCGCAACCCAGTACGTTAGGGCACTATTTCCCGAATTTCTAAATACCAAAACATTGCCTTATTTTAAAAACCTTTAGATAAAATATGGTAATCATGTAAAAAATGTATTCATAAAACAATAAATAAATAACTATACAATGACTATCATAAATAAATAATGAAAGAATATAGGCAAGTAAAATATATACATAAAACCCTAAATATCAAAATAGAAATTACTAAATAAATATGAAAATTTTCATGCAAGATTAATAATAAACAAATAAAATAAATAAATAAAATTACATACTTATATGATATAAACAATGTAAACAATGCATAAATAAAAGGAATAGTATATAATGATTTTAAATAAAATATAATATAAATAATGTAAATGAAATATGTTTTTCAATATAAATATATTTTATAAAAATATGATATAATATAATACTATACAATGTATAAAATTTTTTAAATATATAATATAATAACTAATATATGAAAATAATATATAATTAAAATAATATTAAGCAAAATAAAAATATATATATAATACACTAATTATAAATAAATATATAAATAAAATAGATTAGATAATATAAATAAATTTTATAAAAAATAAAGTTTTAGAAATTATATAAATGTAACATAATAATATATAATATACAAAATATAATATAATAAAAAAATATATATATAATAATATATAAATTAAATAATACTTTAAACTAAATAAAATAATACAAATTAGTAATTTAATATATAAGATAATACATATAAAATTATATATATATTATACTATTAATAAATTAATAAAATAATATAGAATCTTTTAATATGATAAAATAATTAAATATAAAATAAAATAAAAAAAATAAAAGGATAAACCAAGAAATTTAAAAAAAAAAGAAACAGGGCTTAAAATGGCAATTTTGCCAAGTTTCAAAACGGTGTCGTAATAAACTTAACCTTTAATGCAGCCCGAGGATTAAATTGAAAAATAATTAAACTTTTAGGGTCAACTCGTAAATACGGAAAGGTGCTATTGGACGTAATTATAAATATGAAAAAATGCGGAAGGACCAGATCTGCAAATAGACCATTGACCAAAAACACGCGAATCCTTCGGGTCAAATCGGGTCGGATTTCGGGTAAGATCCAAACGGCGCCGTTTTGATGCTTATTGCCTTAAGCCAAAACGACGTCATTTTGATATTACTATATAAATCAAATTTTGACTTAAAAAATTCATTTACCCCATTCCTTTTAAAAGAAAAACTGAAAAGCTTTAAAAATGCTCTCTCTCTCTCCGGTCCCATGCGATTTCCGTGATTCTTCCGCGCGAGGCTCGGTGTCCAAACCACCACACGCGCCACCACGCGCTCTCCGACGGCCATGGTCGGAAGTTCAAAAGATTTCGTTTTCAATGCCGATCAAATGGTAAACCATTTTCTCTCTTTTTTAGTGATATATGTATATAAAAACACATAAACAAAAAAAATAAAAAATAAAATAAATAAGATGGATAAAAAAAACCTCTGTTTTTTATTTGCTTGTATATTCTCTGTTTTTTCGTGTGTATTCTTGTGTATTTTCTCTGTGTATCGTATCTGTCCCCTTTTCTTCCAGTTTTACATAGGTTTTATACCCGAAAAAAAACAAAAAGAAAATAAAAAAATGACATTTTTGCTGCTGTTATTTCCTTTCTTGTGCAAAGTGGCGGAGATCTCGCGACGGAGATGAGACTTGCGTGGATTGCGGCGTACATTGGTGGCGCAACCAAAGGGCTGTTGAAGCGGCGCGACGATTAGACTCCGTTCTTGCGGGCGCGTCTGTTGGAGTGCTACGGGCGCCTAGGGTTTCAGAAACCCTAGGCTTCTAAGTCGCTTAATGTCTTGGGCCTCTTGGGTGCGTTTGGCTTGGGTCCGATTAGGGTCTTTAGGGTGTAATGGGTATTGGGTAGTTGTTTAAGAATAGGTTGGTTGCTAGGTAATCTCTTTGGTTTTCAATTTTGGGCTTTAAGCGTTTTTTTGTAAAATGGACATTTATGCTTTTTTTTTTTTCTGGTTTGAAACCCAAGCCCGGGCAAAATGGGTTATTACAGATGCCCCTCTTTGCTCATTGTCGTGAAACGAGATTAGAGCAAAGACTATAAAAGGACCAATTTTGCCGGTTTTGGCCGAGCCGACTTCTTGATCCTCGCCTTCTTCAAACGACTTCCAATCCCAACCGCATCTTGATTTGAAGAATTTGATAGCTTCAATCTGTTTCACTTTGCAACTTCATGAAGGCAATATCCGCTATCTTCGATCTGCTCCACTGCAATCTCGGGGAGACAGGATCTGATGTCTTCAGTTTACTTCCTTGCTATCTTCAGGAAGACTTCATTCTTCAGTTTGATCCACTAGGGAACAAAATCTGAAATTTTCAATTCTTCAGTTTGCTCCACTAGGGAACAAAATCTGAAAATTTTCTATTCTTCACTAGGGAACAAAATTTGCTCCACTAGGGAACAAAATCAAATTTTCTATTCTTGATTTGCTCCACTAGGGAACAAAATCGAAATTTTCAATACTTGATTTGCTCCACTAGGGAACAAAATGAAATTTTCAATTTGCTTCCTTACTATCTTGAGAAGACTTCATTCTTTGATTTGATCCACTAGGGAACAAAATCTGAAATTTTCAATTCTTCAGTTTGCTCCACTATGGAACAAAATCTGAAATTTTCAATTTGCTTCCTTACTATCTTCAGGAAGACTTCATTCTTCAGTTTGATCCACTAGGGAACAAAATCTGAAATTTTCAATTCTTCAGTTTGCTCCACTAGGGAACAAAATCTGAAATTTTCAATTTGCTTCCTTACTATCTTGTGAAGACTTCATTCTTGATTTGATCCACTAGGAACAAAATCTAAAATTTTCAATTCTTGATTTGCTCCACTAGGGAACAAAATCTGAAATTTTCAATTCTTCTACACCGTCCTCTGAGGAACATGTCCTGTATACTCAAATGTTTTATGGATGAATGCAGAATGTCATAAGAATGATGATTAGGATGCATGATCGGAATGAATCTAATGCTCCTAACTAAATGATATTAGGGATGACATTTGCATGAATGCAGGATGTCATGAAAATGATTTTTTTTTTTTTGAAAAATGATTAGGACACAATGATCGGCATAAATCAAATGCTCCTAATTGGAAATGAGAGAATGATCCCTATGGGTTGTCATTGCTCATAGTTCATCAAGGTTCTATCATTGATGTGCTACCATGCTTTCTCGTTCAGCTGGTATCTTGGACAAAAACCCAAAGAAACAATCATTCTGCTCAGCAAGCTTGCCCCACTGTAATTCCAGAGTCCCTTTCCTTAAACCTTAGGACATAAAAATTTATACCTCCCACTGCAACTTTTGGGGAATAACATTTGGTTCCTTGCATCTTTCTGTTACCACTCAGAGGTACAGAACTTGTATCACTTCCAATTTGATTTGTTACACTATCCCCTGAGTGTAATAATCAGTTGTATGAAGGCAGGGTATCCCGACAATAATCCCCTTTACACTTGGATTGACCCTGTTCGTCATTTTCTGATATGGTATCACAAACGAAATTGTCTTATCCAATAAAAATCTGAAGAGATAATCATTCTTCAATGTTTCCGATTTCTTAGGCTTGGTGAGTTTGAACAATAGTCATGCTTGATTCCTCATATTATTTAGAAGCTTCTAGAGTAATATGCAAAACTCCTTTTATGAAAGTGTTATTAGTCCATAAATTGTTATTTCAATATAAAATGCTTGAAAAAGGTCACAAAAGCGGACAAGAAAGAAATTAGTCAAGAGCATAGCTCCGAGAAATAATTTAATCAAAGATAACCCAGGCAATAAAAGAAAATTGATTTGGGTGTATCTCAAAAAGAATAAAGCAATCAAAGATAACGAATTTCAAAAATGGGTAAGAATGAAGCTAGATGCCCCAGATATCGCAGCCTGGGCTTCTTTGTTCCAACTTCTTGAAGACCATTTTAAGCTCAATATGTGTTTAGGGGATCCGGAGTACTTTGTCGATGCCCCAAGACGTAATATACTTCCTCATTGCTAATTCGGACGTAGCAAGACTACTGTATGCCCTATTTTTTTAGTCAAAATTTGAGCCGCCCTTTTCGGGTTTTCAACTCAAATCCCCTTTGGTCTCAAAGCGCCCTTTGCGGGTTTTCGCCTTGGCCCCTCCTTTTTCTTTTCTTTTTCTCTTTTTTTCTTTTTTTCTTTTTTCTTTTTTTTTTGAGGCGCCCTTTACGGGTTTTCACCTTGATCTTTCCTCTTTTAGGTAAAATATTTCTTGACTGAACTTGAATTCACCAGATTGGGCAAGTCTTCGCCATCCGTTTCGGTTAATGTCAATGTTCTTCTATAATAGGCCTTCTTTACAACATAAGGTCCTTCCCAGTTTGGCATCTGCTTTTCTTTGAAATCCTTTTGCAGAAGAAAAATCATTTTCAACATCAGGAACCCTTCATGGAATTCCCTAAGATGAACTTCTCTAAGCTCATATCATCTGGCCGTGACAAATAACTTTTAACCCTTTCTTCAGTTAAGTTCAAGCAACAAAAGTGCTTCAATTCCATAATAGGTAAGATGTTGCCCCAGTGAAGGTTCTGGCCGACGTTCAATAAGATAGAGGGTAGTGATAACTTCTTATGCCAATTTTTACAAGTTTTAGCCACCTTTCATTCATTTTTTTGGCAACTTTTGTTGCACTGTGATATACTGCCTGATCTTTTGGACAAACTATAAACTTTGTCTTTGTACAATTATTTAAACGCGATCCTTTATAGCATTCTGCTAGCATCTTGATCTTTTTTTTTGGCAAATTTGATGACTTCGACCTTGTAATATTGGCATATAAAGCGACATTCACCCTCGACCATGACGGCAAATTGATGTCAACTAGAAGCGTTTGGCGAGATTGGCCACATAATATTCATACCCCACATATAGAAAAGTCTGTGAAGAAAATAGAAGAGTCACATAAATCTCGTCTTCTTCGATTCAGTATTTGTGGTATGACTGATGCAATCCCATTCCATGGTAGACCAATAGTGCCCCATCCTCTTGTTTAGCTTGCGTCTTATTAGTCCAGGCATGTCCTGATATGATCGTGCAAAAACATCTTTGAATTCTCGAAGATAATTCAATAATGTCTCGCCTTATTTCTGTGAATTGCTAGGCTACAATCTTCACTCCTTTCCTAGGCTCGCAATATCCAATGACCCTTTGTAGGGTAAGATCGATTTTTCATCTTGTTAAACCATTCTTAACAAGTCAGAAGACATGCCACAACCTCTATCATCTTCAAAGTCCTGAGATCCCCTAGACCCATATCTCGTTCAAAAAGGGAGTCAGTAACAATGTCGCTAATGTCGTTGATATCTGGGTACCTAGGTATGAAGGCAAGATATCCAAAGAATAAATGATTCTAAGGATGATTATTGGTATGGTCATGAAAGAATATTCTAAAAACAAAAGAATGTACAGTATGAAATGTAAAGAATAAAAGAATATGTATAAAAAAAAAAAGATGCATTTTATTGAAATAAATTTTCGGACACAAGCCTATTTCACAAATGGGTTCTTATTGCCTCTAGGCTTAAGGCAACAAGCATGTTTTGAATATTACTCTAAATCAGCTCTAAAAATACAGGGATCTCTTCCACGGTCCCATTATTCAAAACACTCCCAAGTACACAAGGATTTGGAAACATTGTCCTCTGATTCCCTCTTCATTTTTGATTTCTCCAAGGGATCGCAACTTTTTTGTCTCCTTCTTCAATTATCACATTTACTGCCTCGTCAAAGTGATCAGGTTTTGATGAATCGTCGATCTTCACGATTCCCATTTTAATGAACTTCTTAACCAGCTTTTTTAAATGTAGTGCAGTTTTCAATTGAATGACCCTTGATTCCCACGTGGTACTCGCATTGAGCATTCTCGTTATACCATTTTGGGAACGGAGGTTGCAACGGTTTCGAATAAAATGGGGACACCACGTGTGCATCAAACAAACTTTGATATAGCTTTTTATACGTCATTGGGATTGGCGTAAATTGGAGCTTCTCAGAGTTTTGCCTTATGCCCGACTCTTGTTGCCTAGCAGTGATCACCTTTGGCTGGTTAACAGTAATTTCTTTTGAGTACCCTTTGTTGTGTGTACTCATATTATTCACCTCATCATCCTTTTTCTTAGGAGCAGACCTTTTAATCGTTTCTCCTACTTCAATCTTGCCACCCCTTATGGCATTTTCAATCATCTCTCCTGCCATCACTATATCTGCAAAGCTCTTGGTGGTATTTCCTATCATATGAGTAATGAATGGAGCCTTCAAGGTATTAATGAAGAGCATTGTAGTCTCCTTTTCTAGGAGTGGTGGCTGAACTTGCATGGCGATCTCTCTCCATCTTTGCGCATATTGCCTGAAGCTTTCATTTGGTTTCTTCTCCATATTTTGCAAAGTGATTCTATCAGGCGTCATGTCCGTGACATGGTTGTATTGCTTCATGAAGGCTTGAGCTAAGTCTCTCTAGGAGCTAATGTTAGTGAGGATGAGTTGATTGTACCACCTAGACGCTGCCCCCACCAAACTGTCTTGGAAATAATGAATCAAGAGTTGATCATTGTTAACATAACCGGTCATGCGTCTGCAAAACATGGTAATGTGGGTTTCAGGGCAGCTAGTCCCGTTGTACTTCTCAAACTCTGGTATCTTGAATTTATGAGGAAACACTAAATCTGGAACCAAACTTAAGTCTTTTGCATCAATACCATGGTGATGATCAGCATTTTCCAAAGCTTGGAACTTTTCTTCCAACCATCTACAACGATTCTCCAACTTCCTTGAAAATTCCATTCTTATCCCTTCCCTTTCTTCTATGTCCAAATCAGAGATAAAGGGGTTAGCAGGGTTGTCTCCTGGGTTAGATCCTGAGCCCACCTGGAAATTCATAGGTGGTCTAGTATCCGCTTGCCCCTGTTGAGGCCTAATTGGGACAGGCGGCCTTTAGGGATACTCCTCCGGTTGTACATGCAGTGGTGTGAAACCCCGAGGAAAGTCTTCATTGTCTTCAGTGTTAACTATGGGACCTTTTGCTTTGTCCATTATCCCACTCATCATCTGGGTCATTTGGGCCATCATGTTCTTTTGGGCTTCCAACATTTGGTCCCTCATCTCTTTTTGAAGCTTTGCCATCTGCTCTTGCATCTGGTCTTGCATGTCTCTTTGAAATTGTTCCATCCTTTGGTTCATTTTCTTGGATTTAGCACGTGTACCGTAGGGATGTTCAGCTTCTAGATTTCCCTTCTCTCTCTCTCTGTTATATTTTTAACTAATTAGACTCTCTTTATGGACTTAAATGCATATGATGTGATGTAATGCAAATGCATTAATGCAAAGAAAGAGAGGCGTTGATTCTGAATTCAGTTACATTAGAACAACTTTTCTAGAAAACAAATTTATTTACATAAAACGGATCACATATACGGCCCTACCCTCATAGTCCAAGTGAAAACATCAATCCCCTTCCTCGTAAAGGTCAAATCTTGCAAACTTGTAATAAATGCCTCCACCAGCTCCTTTTTTGCTTGATCTGGGACGCGACTCACTGCTTCATAATGCTTGTTAGCCTCTTCAAGAAAGTCGAGACGTGGTGATTCCCGGTTTGTCTTTGTCAGCTTGAATCCTTGGGTAATAAGGTCTTGTATTCCTTCGTCGGCTATCAGTCTTCTCTTATTGTGTTTACTTGGACCATATTCGAACAACCGTATTATAATCCACTTTATCAAAAAACCCGTTTTCTTATGACAAACTCTTCTATTTAGCAATCGAATTTGAAATCAAAACCTCTTTTCTATAATGTGAATGCAATGCAATCAAAACAAAAAAGAACACATTAGCACAAGAAAAATAAACAACGTAGAACATCTATCAAGATGACCACTAGGGTTTGACATAGTTCTACCTAAGGTGGGCTCTTAGGGTTCACTATATGTGGTTTAGTTCTAAAGTTGAGGTACCCGAACCAACAGATTCCTCGATCCTCACCCATTAGAGGCTCATACGGACCGAGTTCGGTTTAGGGGAATACATTTCCCTATGGCTATGCGGAGGTGAAAACCTCACGAAGATATAGGTACGGATGTATCCCGGAAGCAGTCCACTAGCCCCTACGAAGGTGAAAACCTCACGAAAGCATAGCTTCTGGCTCCCACTTAAGGGTGCGACCACAACAGTCATGCAAATGCAATGCAAAGATATTTTAAAGAATCACATGCAATAAAAGGATGATGATTTTTTTAAAATCAGAATTTCAAATTTGCATCAATAGGACATGAATTTATCGACTTTACGGCTTGACTCTCTTATTGTCCCCAGTGGAGTCGCCAAGCTGTCGAAACCTTTTTAAAATTTTGATTAAAAAAACGGGGATCAACTTTAAAAAACAAAAATGGGAGTCGCCACCAATCCCTTTTTACTTAGGTGTGATTGGATCACCTTGTAAAACGTTTTATTTTAAAACATTTAATTTTGGTCCATAAAAACTAGAAAACGAGTTCGGGAGTCGGTTACGTATGAGGAAGGGTTAACACCCTCATAACGCCCAAAAAATTGGTACCTAATCGATAAAATCATGTCCAAATGTTTGAAGTTTAAAAGTATTCAAAATATGATTTCTTAAAAAAACCTTTAAGCCATTTAAGTTAAGACTTGAGATTTCTTTGTTCCGAGGGAATATAAACATCACATCCAGTATGTTAGGACACGATATTTAAGAACATTCGTAATCAAAATCATCTCATGATTTATAAAACTCGTAAAAGGGTATTTAGTTATTTAGCCAAACGGAAAATCGCAACCCAGTACGTTAGGGCACTATTTCCCGAATTTCTAAATACCAAAACATTGCCTTATTTTAAAAACCTTTAGATAAAATATGGTAATCTTGTAAAAAATGTATTCATAAAACAATAAATAAATAACTATACAATGGCTATCATAAATAAATAATGAAAGAATATAGGCAAGTAAAATATATACATAAAACCCTAAATATCAAAATAGAAATTACTAAATAAATATGAAAATTTTCATGCAAGATTAATAAAAAAACAAATAAAATAAATAAATAAAATTACATACTTATATGATATAAACAATGTAAACAATGCATAAATAAAAGGAATAGTATATAATAATTTTAAATAAAATATAATATAAATAATGTAAATGAAACATATTTTTCAATATAAATATATTTTATAAAAATATGATATAATACAATGTATAAAATTTTTAAATATATAATATAATAACTAATATATGAAAATAATATATAATTAAAATAATATTAAGCAAAATAAAAATATATATATAATACACTAATTATAAATAAATAATATAAATAAAATAGATTAGATAATATAAATAAATTTTATAAAAATAAAGTTTTAGAAATAATATAAATGTAACATAATAATATATAATATAAAAAATATAATATAATAATATAATAAAAAAATATAATAATATATAAATTAAATAATACTTTAAACTAAATAAAATAATACAAATTAGTAATTTAATATATAAGATAATACATATAAAATTATATATATTTTTTATACTATTAATAAATTAATAAAAATAATATAGAATCTTTTAATATGATAAAATAATTAAATATAAAATAAAATAAAAAAATAAAAGGATAAAACAAGAAATTAAAAAAAAAGAAACAGGGATTAAAATGGCAATTTTGCCAAGTTTCAAAACGGTGTCGTAATAAACTTAACCTTTAATGCAGCCCGAGGATTAAATTGAAAAATAATTAAACTTTTAGAGTCAACTTGTAAATACGGAAAGGTGCTATTGGACGTAATTATAAATATGAAAAAATGCGGAAGGACCAGATCCGCAAATAGACCATTGACCAAAAACACGCGGATCCTTCGGGTCAAATCGGGTCGGATTTCGGGTAAGATCCAAACGGCGCCGTTTTGATGCTTATTGCCTTAAGCCAAAACGACGTCGTTTTGATATTACTATATAAATCAAATTTTGACTTAAAAAAATCATTTACCCCATTCCTTTTAAAAAAAACTGAAAAGCTTTAAAAATGCTCTCTCTCTCTCCGGTCTCATGCAATTTCCGGCAGTCCTTCTGGCGAGGCTCCGGTGTCCGACCACCCACGCGCCGCCACACGCGCCTCTTCCGACGGCGGTCGGAAGTTCAAAAGATTCCGTTTTCAATGCCGATCAAATGGTAAACCCCTTTCTCTCCTTTTTAGTGATATATGTATATAAAAACGCATAAACAAAAAAATAAAAAATAAAATAAATAAGACGGATAAAAAAAACCCTTTTTTTTATTTGCTTGTATATTCTCTGTTTTTTCGTTTGTATTCTTGTGTATTTTCTCTGTGTATCGTATCTGTCCCCTTTTCTTCCAGATTTACATGGGTTTTATACGAAAAAAAAAGAAAAAAAAAATGACATTTTTGCTGCTGTTATTTCCTTTCTTGTGCAAGTCGAAGCGGAGATCTCGCGACGGAGATGAGACTTGCGTGGATTGCGGCGTGCATTGGTGGCGCAATCGAAGGGCTGTTGAAGCGGCGCGACGATTAGACTCCCGTTCTTGCGGCGCATCTGTTGGAGTGCTGTGGCGCCTAGGGTTTCCAGAAACCCTAGGCTTCTAAGTATGCTTAATGTCTTGGGCCTCTTGAACTACGTTTAGCTTGGGTCAGATTAGGGTCTTTAGGGTGTAATAGGTATTGGATAGCTGTTTAGGAATAGGTTGTTTGCTAGGTAATCTGCTGATTTTCAATTTTGGGCTTTAAGCCTGTTTATTTGTAAAATGGACATTTATGCTTTTTTTTTTTCTGGTTTGAAACCCAAGCCCGGGCAAAATGGGTTATTACACCCATAATTAAAGATTTTAATCCAACAATTTAGGCTCACAACCAATCAAGCAGTGCTTGTACACTTTTCTAACTATGATAGTTCTCGGAACATCCAGAGGATTACCCTTCCAAAGGGCTTTGAACTGGTTCTTCCTCAACTCATCCAACAACTTTGGTTTGTACAAGCATAGCTCGCTCGAAGGCAGTGACCATATTGTAGGAAAAGTAAAATCTGCAGTAAACCTGGTCCATAAAAATATATTTCGAACGGTCAAGTCCACGCTTGGTTCCCTTCCTTAAAACTAAGTGTTCGACTTCTGCACCCTACCGTTTGCTAAAGCTCAACAACCAGGAAGTCCATTATGATCCATGGTAGTAAGGGAACAAAAAGGTTTTAGATCATCCTAACTTGATTTTAATTTTTTTCAAATCAAGTCGAGTGAAATTATTTGAGTTAAATTAAAATATTGTTAAAATATAACTAATTTCATATTAGAGCATATAAATTTAAAACCATATATACTTGAAAACTTTTTCAAAACAAAATAATAATAATAAAATTACTTTAGTATGATAAACTTATTTAGGTCTTGAAATTTTAGAATTTTAACTTTCTTATAATTTTTTTAGAATTTTAACTTTCTTTATATATTTTTTAGAATTTTTATAATTTTTTAAAATATATATTTTTTGAAATTTTTATAAATATTTTGAATTTTAAAAATTATTTTGAATTATTTTGTAAATTTTTTTAGAGAGAGATCAATTTGCTCATTTTCAAAATTGATAAAGACCAGAACGGTATTTACATCAATCTATTATTCGAAGTATTCGAATTTTAAAATTCAATTCAACTCAAACTTAAAACTCGAATCATTTATTCGAGTTGACTCGAATAACTCGATTCGATTAACTTAAAATTTATTTTTTTCGATTTTGCCAAATAAAATCGAATTTTACTCCCCGCTAATATCTCATCCCTCTAATGGGTAGAGTATAAGAAATCTAATAAGAATTCACCACGAAGCCCCAGATAACTACCCAGGCGCTACTCCATAGTAATTCAACACCTCACAGATAAACTCGTAAGGTGGGAGATGAACCTCCAAGGAAATAGAGGTAAATAAAACCATGGCTTCCCACCACCATGCTTTGGCCCACTCACAAGGCTCAGTTTGTTTTCTGCTTGGGGGATACTAAACTAGAACTCAATTATTCAGTTGCAATCCCTTACATTTCAACAGACGCTGTATTTCGCTAACCCCGATGGTACAGTTGGTCACGTCGCCGACGCAAGCGACTCTCATTGGCCTAGTACTTACACCTTTCTTCCAACCCTCATTGTCGTCACTACAATCGGCCTCCCCACCACGATTCTCCCTCACCATTTTAACTAAATAGAAACGTTAAAAAACTGCTATAAATTGATAGACTTACCAACAGAGTTATCCTAGTACCAATCCAAACAAGCTTGAATTGAAAGGAAAAAGAAAAGAAAAACATTTAAAATTTCGAAAGTTAGAAAATTTTGAAGACTCAATAAAATTTTAGTCTTCAAAATTTTCACTTCAAAATTATCCTAGTACCTCTCATTCTCTGATTCTCTCTCTTTCTTTCTTCTTCTTCTTCCATCCAACTCTATTACCACCATAATTTTATCACCAAACATAGCGATTCTCCGCCTTACCCTAAGCAAAGTGGACCGCCAAACACCACTACCATCTCCGCCTTATCTAATCCCTTTATCAACAGAGTTAAAGATAATATTAGACATGAATCAGTGTTTAATAATAATAATTTTATGCCTTTAAAAATTGAAGGCATAACACTAATTATTATGTTTAGAAAGTTTAGGTTTTAAGATGATACTAATATTAGTTAATCTCAGTAAAATTCAAGACTACATAAAATCATCCAAATTTTTAAAAAAAGAAATCAAATGCATGTTTTAAAATTGGGTAATTTACCAATATATACCGAAAAAAAATTTACGGAAATGGGCCGAATTTTGCATTATTTACGGAAAAGGGTCATTTCCCCCAAAGCGCGTCCACGTCGGTAGCGTTTTGGGATGATCAAAGAGAAAAGCGCCCTTGGGAGCGCTTTGTGCCACATCGGCACAAAACGCGGCGACGAGGCGCGCGCTTTGTCGATGTGGCACAAAGCGCCCCCCAAAGTGCGCTTTCTCTTTGCAACGGTCAAATTTTTGACCGTTGGGCCTCCAACGGTCAGAGAAAAAAAAACCTATAAAAACCCCCCACCCTTTTATTTTTTTCACAACAAAGTCTTTATTCATTTTTTTCTCTCAACTTTCTCTCAAGTTCTTCTCAAATTTCTCTTAAATTCCTTGAAACTTCCTCTAAAATTTCACAATAGTCCTTTAATATTTACCAAAAAGCCCTTTTTAAAAATTTTTGAAATATATTTTTTTAATAAATTTTAAAATATTCGATCGTATTTCCAATGGCCGGGGAATTAATTCGTCTCAACGATAAACACATCTCCGTCGATCAAATGCAAATGGTAAGTTTTAATTTTAATTTTTCAATACTATTTAATATTTTTTAGGTTTATGCAATTTTAATTAATTTTTATTTTATAATTTTTTAAACAGTCTGTAGATCGGGTGTTGCAATGCTATATTCGCAATATACCTGGTCCGCCATCGCCGCTTATCGAGAATTATCTGCGGGAAGCGGAGTTTTGGCACGTGGCCACGATAGGCCGGGGGTGCAAGTTGGAGCCGAAGTTAATCAGTGCGTTGATAGAGAGGTGGAGACCCGAGACGCACACTTTCCATCTTCCATGCGGAGAGTGTACTATCATTCTGGAAGACGTGCAGTTGCAATTGGGATTGCCGGTGGATGGGTCCGTAGTCACCGAGTCCGCAACTTCTAGCGATTGGACCGCCGTATGCTACGAGCTTCTGGGTGTCATTCCTGATAACATTCATGGAGGTCAGATCGAGATGGGCTGGTTACGAGACACAATCCCGGAGCCGAATAATGGTTCGACCGAAATAGAAAGAATACGGTATGCTCGGGCATACATTCTTGAGATGATTGGAGGCTACCCGATGCGGACCTATCTCGAAACCTCAGACATTTCGAGATGGTGCTGAAACTCGTTGATTTTAGAGCAAACCGGTGAAATGAGTTGGAAGTCCGCCGTGCTATCAAAATTGTATCGGGAGATGTGCGGTGGCGACGCGCCGAGTAAAGCGAAAATCGAGAGGTTGCCTATCACTACCTGCGGTCATGGGAGCGCGGTTTCGATTTCCATTTTTACGTCCTCGAGTCGACCACCCATATACATTCCCACTCATAATGAGGTAAATTTAATATTATATTTTACAATTATTACGTAGATTTAAAGTATAATTGTATGCTAAAAATTTATTTAATTAGGTGGAACCATTCGTGAGTTATGTTGGAATACCTACCAGAGCTTGAAGATATACTGACTTCTATTAGAGCAACGGTCGGAATCACAAGTAAGTATTAAATAAAATATATTTTCGTAATAAAATTGTCGTTTCGAATTTCGTATTTAGTATTTAGTATTATGTATATAACTAATATTTTGGTCATGTTAATATAGTTTCAATGGACACCATACGAGGATCCGGTAATTCGGGCAGTAATTTCGGAGGAGTTCTTGCAAAATCCGAACATTTGGCATGTGAAGGTCTCATTGATCAACTATGCCACCGTGGAGATGCACCAGTCAGATCGGGTTCTACGACAATTTAGATTTCGGCAACCGATTCCCGTGCCACCTGAGGTGCTCGATGATGAGCACAAAGTCGACTTACGGAGTTGCACACGGATTGGCCAAGATTTTGGTCAGCGTATATACATATGTGGGAGAACCGGTATGATTATATACCTATTCGGGAACCGATCATCGTTCCTGAGTTAGCGTGCGTGCCAGAATACATGCCATGGTTTAGGATCCATGGCAAGCCGTATTTGTTGTAGGAAGAGGATAGGAGACGGCAACTTCGTGAACAAAGGGAACGACGGGGCCCTTTAAATCCAAGGAGAATGGGTGATGAGATGGACCATCAACGGTGGCAACGACACGATCCACGGGCCCATCAACGGTGCCACACGATCCACCGGGACCAATACTTCAAAGCGACGACGACATCATCACGGCCTTTGGCCTTTGTGCCAAGTGCATACCCTAGCCCTTATATGTATCCTAACTCATATATGTCTCCTTTTCCCAGTCCCACTGCAGGTTGGAATGTATGGCCCAGTTCGAGTCCGTTCCCGACTACTCCGATCGCCACCGATCTTGAGGCCGTCGTCGCATGAGGATCACACGAGGCGCCGTCGGGAGCTCTTCTTTTACCGGTCTCCTTCGCGTGTGTGGGATTGGACACCCCGCCATGGTTTATGCAAACACCTCCGCATGATCGTTATTTTATCAAGGTGGGTCATCCTCCCAACACCCACAACGGACCACTCCATCACGAGAAACAGATCCCCCTTTGAGGTTCCACGACCCCACGTGGAAGCTAGAAGAATGAGGAATCCGGTAGCAGAATCGCACGACCACCCCCCATGTGGCGATTGAGACCAGCACCAACATTGATTCTCGACCGCCTTTTTTATTTTTTTATTGTAATATAATTTTTTTATTTTTTAATAAAATAAAAGTTGTTTTTATTTTTGTTTGTAATTTAATTTTAATATCTTTAATAAAATAGAAGTTGTTTATTTTTTGATTGTAATATAATTTTAATATCTTTAATTAAATAAAAGTTATTTTTTTATTGTAATTTAATTTTAATATCTTTAATAAAATAAAATTTGTTTATTTTTTATTGTAATTTAATTTTAATATCTTTAATAAAATAAAAGTTGTTTATTTTTTGTAATTTAATTTTAATATCTTTAATAAAATAGAAGTTTTTATTTTTTATTGTAATTTAATTTTAATATCTCTAATAAAATAGAAGTTGTTTTTTTTTTATTGTAATTTAATTTTAATATCTTTAATAAAATAAAAGTTGTTTTTTATTTTTTTTAATTTAGTTTTAATATCTTTAATAAAATAAAAGTTTTTTTTTATTTTTTTTATTGTAATTTAATTTTAATATCTTTAATAAAAATAAAAGTCCAAGATTTGTTTTTTTTGTAATTTAATTTTTTTTTTGCAAATTAGTCCTACAAAAGTTCACCGTTTTTATCAAGAAATAAATAGAATTTACATAGCCACCAAGAGACAAAAAAGCTAAGAAGACTGTCAACTATTCCGATTTGGACACGAGCGAGATGTATGGTCTGGGTTCCTATACCATCCGCACAACCTACATTGGTTGGCCGTTTCTCGGATATCCATATTGTTGCGTATTCTAGTCGAGCAAGGTCGACCTTTTGGTTTGCGCCTCGATTGTCTATCCGGCAAGCGACTTATACGGTGCAAGCGATCTGACGCCACTTACATTCATCCGGGATGGTGGGAATACGTGTCTCCACACGTTGTACATGTTTTCTATTTTATACACTTCGTCGACATAGCTCATGGGATCAAGACGGAGATTCTGACAAGCCGCAAGTACATGAGCGCATGGGTAACGAAGTGCATCAAATACCCCTACGCGCAGTCCTATTTCTCAAGTGTACACGATATTGACCGCCAACAATACCTTGGTTCGGTCTGTCAAACTCTGTCACACAAAACCATAGGTTGTCGCGATCGTGACACACTGTGTGCATGGTGTTAGCCCGTCCCTTCCCATTGTTAATTTCTCGCAAGACCTTTGCGCACCATACATAGCCTCTTTGCATTTGGCCTTTATAACTCGCTACTCGCTTCGAAAATAGTGCCGCTAAACGAAAATATGTCTCTCGCACAACTGATGTTATCGGCAAATGGCGTGTTCCTTTGAGAACAGAATTTATGCATTCGGCCAGGTTTGAGGTCATATGACCATATCGTAGGCCGCCGTCGTATGCTTGTGTCCACTGTTCGAAAGGAATATTGCATAGGTAGTTTGCACCTTCTTCGTTAACTGAGCGCAAATTCGCCAACATCTCGTGAAAACGGTCCTTATTGATCTCGTACCCTGCCAATATAAGTTGATAGCGAATATTACATACCACTCTTCAATTAAGAATAAATTGAATATTACAAACGAAATTATATTAATAGATATTACATACCCATGTTGGTCACTTGCCGTTTTTGACTTGTAGATCGATGTTGCCCGTGGTAGTTGGACGCAACATACCGTAGACAATATCGATGGTGTGTGTGATGCCACATGCTTCCCTGTCGATCTATTGCGGCTAGTATTCCAGATCCCCGATCCGATATAACGCATATATCAGGTTGGGGGCAGACATGCTTCCTTAACCTAGATAGGAAGAAATCCCAGTCATCAGTTGACTCCCCCGGTGTTATTGCAAACGTAATTGGAAGGATTCTCCCACTGTCGTCCTGCGCCACAATTAGCAATAGCCGATGCGTATATCTGCCATACATAAAGGTACCGTCAATTTGTACCAATGGCTTGTAGTATATAAATGCGTCTTGGCATTGCTTAAATGTCCAGAAAAGACGCTTGAACACTGCGCATCCTCGGAGCAATCGATCGTTATAGTACGCCGGTTCCGTTTCAAGGTCTGATATGCTGCCTAGGACATATCTCTCCAGCACCTGACACCACTGCCACACTTCATTATATGAAGCGTCCCACCGACCATGCAACTTTTCCAACGCCTTCTGCTTGGCTATCCAAGTCTTCCAGAAGAGAGGCGTGTACCCTAATTGGCTACGGATATTGCCAATTAAAACCGGTGCTGCTTGTAGTCTTGGGATCGGCCTTCACCGTCGGTATTATTAAGTCACCAACATCTCTCGAATCTATCTTTCGATGATCTTGTGAAACACACAACGAAGGCACGTTAAATAATGCAACATTACGTAATATTAGTATTATTCAAAAACTTTGAACACATAGTGATCTTTGTGCACGCAAGACATGTATGTGGACGTTTGTACTTTTGATCTCCCACAAGCTCGCCCTTTCTCAACGAGGCCATGATTTTCCATGAACATGTCTCGTCTTGCATCGCACACATCGCGCCTCGTACTTATCGAGCTTGGACTTAACCACGTTGTAGTTAACCCCGCTCTTGATGTTGTATTGTTTCAATGCACCAAGAAAAGCATCCTTGTTGGAAAACTCTTTACCAACTTCTAATTCGCCGAATCCAACGAGCGAACTTGTATGCGGTCACGCGCGTCCGGTGTGGTAGTTTAAGAAACTCCAATGCATCGTCTTGAGATAGATTGACATTATGCATGTGGGCTGGAGGGGAGCACGTTTTGAATAGCGGATCTTCTTCTTCTTTATCTGAACTGCCCTCAACATCTTCAGGTACGGTTGGAGCAGGCTCGTTGAGTAAAATAATGCAACCACGCACCATCGGGGCCGGGCTCTCGAGGTGGATCCACATCGGACTCATCATCCGACCCACCATAATCTGCAATGAACGAGGGCCCCTCGCCGGTGGATGTCGTGGGGAGTACATTAT
This sequence comes from Gossypium sturtianum, assembly GCA_025698515.1. Classification (NCBI taxonomy): domain Eukaryota; kingdom Viridiplantae; phylum Streptophyta; class Magnoliopsida; order Malvales; family Malvaceae; genus Gossypium; species Gossypium sturtianum. The sequence continues at coordinate 122,953,680 of CM046943.1, read as the reverse complement.
CCCTCCTTAAACATCTTTCATAATGTTCCCAATCATATGTGGATTGCCAACCACTAAAAGTTGATGACGTTCCCCAATACGTATTTCTATCATCGGACGTCGAAGGAAGGATATGCATGTCTCATCCACCAACCGAGTGTCGTGCAGGGGTTATGTTTTCCATACTACCACCAAACACGGGCACTTCCGTAGTCTACCTCCCACTAACAGAGTGTCGACTTGGGGTCGTGTATTCCCTTCGAACAGCAGTAGATGTTGAGGTCGAAGGAAGATCACTTGGCGATGAAAATTGTACATATACCTCAAGATAGGGTGATCCACTGGCAAGATGAGTCTCCACCATTGCCTCAAAGCTCCGAAGACCTTTGATGTCGAATGAGTCATATCTCACCGGATCAACCGAAGCGTAAAATCTATACTTAATAGACTGAACTTTCATTGGCATTGTTCCGAAGATTTTACGCCTAATTCTTTTGCGAAGTTCTAGCAAATCTATGTTCCGATTAAAACCCAGTCGCGTTGTGTTCTCCGATAAAAAAATAACACCATTTTGGTGTCACAAACCTCACCATCGTAGTAAATAACAAAGATTAATACGTTCACTCATTTTCGTTTCTATTTTTCTTTTGCCTCAATTTCTGTTATGCAACCCGATAATGAAATTTGGGTGATTTATAGTCTAAGGATTGCCAGAGACTCATCAGAGCAAAAGAGCGCCCACGTGGGAGCTCTTTTCGTACTCTTTTTGCCGACGAGTGCATCCGCTTGAAGCGTTTTTGGTACTATTTGTTGTAAACGTCTTCTCAAAATTATTTTACAGAGATTATTTGTAGCAAAATAGCATCCACGTGGGAGCTCTTTTCAACTCTTTTGGCGATAAAGTGCATCCCGCTTGAAGCGTTTCGGCACTATTTGTTGTAAACGTCTTCTCAAAATTATTTTACCGGAGATCATCAGAGTAAAAGAGCGCCCACGTGGGAGCTCTTTTCGGTACTTTGCCGACAAAGTGCATCCTACTTGAAAGCGTTTCGGTACTATTTGTTCGTAAACGTCTTCTCAAAATTATTTTGCAGATACAATCACAAGAAAATTCAAATAATTTTTATTTTGCTAATATATTTTCCCTAAACCCTAAACATATTTTTACTAAACCCTAATTAACCCTATAATATAGTCCATTAATTTTCCCTAAAAACCCTAAACACAACGACCACTAAAAATCCTAAACCCTAGCCTTAAAACCCTAAAACCTCATACCCTAACACTAAAAGCAAATGAAAAAGCGATCTGGGGAAGAGAGGCAAAAAGCGCCCTTGGGGAGCGCTTTGTGCCACATCGACAAAAAGCGTCCTCGTCGCAGCGCTTTTTGTCTTGATGTGGCACAAAGCGCTCCCCCAAAGGCGAACTTTCCTGCTGCATCCCCCCAAAACGCGCTGACGTGGACACGTTTTGAGGGGAAATGACCCTTTTTCGTAAATAATGTAAAATTCGACTCATTTTCCGTAAATTTTTTTTTCGGTATATATTAGTAAATTACCCTTTAAAATTCAATTCTCAAATGATTTTAAAGCATCAAGTTTATAGAAATGATTTTTTTTTTAAACCACCACTGCAATTGTGGGGCATCCATCTTTCTGCCGTATATTCGAAAAAGAGATGCCATGTTTAATTGAAAATTTCCTTATAAATTAATAAAAAATATGTCCCGTTTGGCCGTTTGTCATCAAAAAGTAATATTTTTTTTAAGAAAAAAAGGGGCTGAAATTCAGTCAAACGAGTCGACTCAAACCTCGACCAGAGTCTGCATTGAAGATTCTCTCGTGCGAACAAAATCTATTGTAGTTGTCTGTCAAGTACTTAAAATGCAATTAACATCACAACTGGGTTGGTCAGGTCGATGTCCGACCAGTTCAAGCAGGCCGAGTCAGACTCAGCTTCCTTTCTTTCAATCTTTCGTGCTAAACTCACCCATCCTTGTTAAAAAATGTATATTGTAAAGAGAAGCATTTGCTGTCAGATGTAAACATATTCCACCCCTCCCCCCTTTTTTTCCCAAAGGTAGGCCTCTTTTTTCTTGAAATTTAGAATGATGGTGATCTCGATTGTGGGGGGGTCAACATGTCTGTTAAAGCAAATGAGGTGAGATCAGATCAGAAAAAACAGCCCATTGTTGAGCAAACTTTGGGAGTTGGAACCTCAGTGGAAACACTTCATTAGGTTCCCTGCAATAACCATGATCAAACGTATACGAAATGTTGTACTATGTATTAAATCTTAGTAGGCAAATCAAAGCTGTTTCAGTGGATAATCAGGTCGGGGAATCTACCCGACAAGAAGTTGTTAATTTAGTGAAAATATACTGGTGATATATAAAATATGGAAATGTTGTACCATGTATTAAAATAATGAAAAATATACAAGAAATGTAAAGCTTAGTAGTAAGTGCGAGGTGGGGCTGAAAGGCTCTAATGCCCCCCCTCCCCCCTCGTGCGAGCTATCAGCTATGGCGTTTCACTCCATTTGATGACCTCCAATCATAATCATTAATGGCATGGAGCCAAAACAGAAGCTGTTGGATAATACTATAATAGTGTAGTAAATATGTAATCATCTCGGTTTCTTTGGTTTTCTTTTTCGATTTTCTCTCACTTTTCTATTCATGTTGTTGCAGTAGTGCGATTGGGGTTGTCTTGTCAGTTCGAGGTGGAATAGGGGAAAAAGAATGTGGTGGGAGACAACATGCACCATTAGAACAGTTGACATATCATCTTTTTGGGCCCATTTGTGGGGCCATAACCATCCCCATTGAACTATATTTATACCCACCACTTCATTCATCCAAATCACCCCATCCTCGACTCTCCTTGGAAATCTTATTTGTAAAGTTGAGTTTTGTTTTAATCTCAAAAGGCTTTACATCAATGGCTGATGCTGGTGGTTCAGCCTCTAATACGAGGATGTGGTGTTCGGTTCCTGAAAGGCTCCAGCTGCATATGGCAATGTTGGCCTTGCAGTTTGGTTATGCAGGGTTCCATGTGGTTTCCAGAGCTGCTCTTAATATGGGCATTAGCAAACTTGTGTTCCCAGTTTATAGGAATATCATTGCCTTGCTTCTGCTCTTACCCTTTGCATATTTTCTTGAAAAGTAAATCATACAAACAAAGCATAACCCATAACTCTTCTCTTTAAAACCCCTAGATATGCTAAACCCTAAATTGTTTTTTTTTTTTCAGGAAGGAGAGACCAGCCTTGACTCTGAATTTTCTTCTACAGTTCTTCCTACTGGCTCTTGTTGGGTATGCATGATCATGTTCTAAAACTCTTAACATATAAAAGAAGAAACAAAAGTACAAGCTAACTAACCCTAGTTATTTTTACATGACAGAATCACAGCTAATCAAGGTTTCTACTTGTTGGGGTTAGATAACACATCACCAACCTTTGCATCAGCAATCCAAAACTCTGTCCCAGCCATCACCTTTCTCATGGCAGCCATACTAAGGTAAGCCTACATAAGTTACAAGTATAAACTTATGTATACACGACAGGGACTGAGGGACATGAAATGGAATCATGTGTTTAATTCCAGGATAGAGAAAGTGCGGCTAGACAGGAAAGATGGGATATCCAAGGTTATAGGAACAATATTATGTGTGGCTGGAGCATCAGTTATAACACTATACAAAGGTCCAACCATCTACAGCCCAGTTCCACCACTGAATAGACCCACACCAACGTTTGTTTCGTTGGGGGATGCAAATGGGAAGAGCTGGACCCTTGGTTGTCTCTATCTAATCGGCCATTGCTTATCCTGGTCCGGTTGGCTGGTGTTGCAGGCACCCGTGTTGAAGAAGTACCCTGCTAGACTCTCTGTTACTTCCTATACATGTTTCTTTGGTCTTATTCAGTTCCTCATCATTGCGCTAGTTTTTGAGAGAGACCCTCAAGCTTGGATGTTCCACTCCGGCGGTGAACTATTCACTATTCTCTACGCGGTCAGTATTCACTATTTAAGGTTAATGAAAACAGACGAAAAGATATAAATGTGGGTGTAAAACATGCAGGGAGTGGTGGCATCAGGGATTGCATTCGCAGTACAGATATGGTGTATTGACAGAGGAGGCCCTGTTTTCGTTGCTGTTTATCAACCTGTTCAGACACTTGTTGTCGCTATTATGGCTTCCATTGCTTTAGGGGAAGAGTTCTATCTGGGAGGGTAAGTGGCTAAGTGAGTCTTTCATTCTCAAAACATTTTTAATCATCACATGTTATTTTGGTGTTATATGTAAACATTTTGAGAGGACTGTGCAGAATCATTGGGGCAGTGTTGATTATAGTAGGACTATATCTAGTACTATGGGGGAAAAGCGAAGAGAGGAAGTTTGCAGCCAAAGAAAAAATTGCGATTGAATCGACGGCAGAGCACAGCAACAACAGCAGAACATCCGGCCATGTTAAGCCATCCCTTACTCAGCCATTACTCCATCACTCCACCGAAAATGTGTAACTCCAAAAGCCCTTTTAACTTTTTAACAACAAATGGGCCAGGCACTACCATTATATCACCAAGTTTGTGTGTTTATGAATGTGTTTCTTTTTAGTTAACGGCTGCTTTCTTTCTCCAAGTAGTAGAGAGGGCTTAAAGGAGAAGCTTTTCTGAAGTGATGATGATGATCCCATATGCTTTTTTGTATGTCGATTTCTTGGTTTGATTTTGAGATTTTCCTTCTTTTAAATGCAAATTTATGGAGTTAGTGGTGAAAATCATTATGATGTATGATGGCAAAAGACATGCTCTTTTTTTTTTCTCAATTATATGCCATCCTTATCATCTCTTATTTTAACTGAAGAATTCTCCATGAACAAGAACGATCATTAAATTTATCTCATTCTGACATTTCCAACCAATTATTGAAAATATAATAGCTTTTAAATTATAATTAATATTATAAATAAATAAAATCATATTTTAAATATCTTTAAATAAATAAAAATTACAAATTCAGCATCAAACACATCGTATTAGAATTCATATTAAAATATAATTTAATTTATCACTCCATTTATATCCATTATTGAATCAATTTTAAAAGAAAATATTTTTTACATTCAGTATTTTCTTTAACCAGGTCATAGGTCAAAATCTAATCATATATAAAACTCTTGCTTTAATTAGTGTCACAATTCAATTGAGAAAAACTTCTTATTTTTTACAAATAAAAAATATTATTACTCGAATATTAATATCTTTATATAAAATATTTAAAACAATCTACTTAAAAAAATTTGAACCGTAAAAAAAAAAAAACCTCCATTATTACTCAAAAAATTGTTCTTAATTTTAGAAAAAAAAATCCACCCTCGTATAATATATATATATATATATATATAAAAACTCCTTGAGTTTATTTATTTGTTAAATTTTAAATAAAAATTATTATATCCTTATATTTATCCCTATTCATTTTCTTAATTTTTAATTATAATATCAAGAGATAATTCTAATTTATGCAAAATAAGTTTTGCAGAATGAATATGAATTATTTTATTAGATCATTTAATATTTCAAATGTCACAATTTGATCTCAGCATAATTTGAAATTGTTCTCTTTGATACCCACGAGTCATTCAAAGTTTTGTCATGATTCAACTTGACCTATCAAACTATGTTATGAGATCATGATATGGAATTATTTTCTTTTAAGTATATAGGGATTCAACCCGACCTATAGAACTATGTTGTGAGATTATGATATGAAAGTATATAGAGGTCCCTTGAAGTTGTATTTTAGGATCTTCATTCAAATATGTGGAAGTGTATTTGAGGATAACAAAATCTAAGATATTTGTGAGTGCCCAAAGAATACAATTTCAGATTATACATTTACGATGTTGTCCAACAAGCTAGGTCGAACAAGGATGAGCGGTAACATATAAAATAAAACAAATTAATTATTTTAAAATTATTTTTAATTGTCATAAAATTAAATTATATTTTAATTAAAATGTAAATATTTTAAACTTATATATAATTCAATCACATATAAATTTTGAGATCAATTAATTAAACTATTTTTATTTAAAATAATGCTTTTCACTAATAAAGAACCGATTAAAATAAAAGGGAAAAACAACAAGATTATCATTATCAATAAAATATTATTGAAAATAAATTTATATGGGAGGGATCCACTTACAATACTGTAGAACTTAAGTGATTTTATACCATTTTGTAACTTTTTATACGATTAATATTTTAATAATTCAATCGTTGAATTTATCAAATCTATTTATATTCTTCATGCATGTAAATTTTTGAATCGGTCTGATATCTCTATCATATCGATATAAAATATTGTCTATATATATATGTATATATAATGGTTGAATTTTTTTTACATAAAACAAATAGTTAAAAAGATTTAATTTTTACCAAACTTAACAGTCATTATATACATGAATAGAGCATGAAATATGACGATTGAATTGTTAAAATATTAATCATCTAAAAAATTACGAAATAATGTAAAACAATTTAAATTTTAAGTCGATGTAATTTATATTTATTAATTTGAGAAACACATTCTATTTCTTTAGAAATACAACTAATGTCAGAATTTTATTAACTAAACTATTCAAAATTTGCTTTAATGAAAAAATAAAGAAAAATAAAGAGAAACCAAAAAAAAAAAAATGCAATTGTCATAAATGAAACTAACTTCACTAAAATAAAAGTGCATATATTACTTTGGAAATGTATTATATTCAATTATAATTCCATTAGAATATAATTTAATTATAGTGCAATATGATACTAATTAAAATAATTTTAAAACTAATTAGTTTTTAAAATAATTAATAAAAAGGTAATTTATCTTTTTATTTATTCAGTAAATAAACTCAGTTACTTTTCGGTGTAGTATTTTCTACCAAAGGGAAAACATATTAATGAGGATGAACTTTTATAATATATCATTTTATACTTAAATTTAATATTTTTTTAATATAGTATTTTTATTTTTTTTCATTATGATATTTATATTTGTCAAAATTTATTTTTTTTTATTTAAAATTGATTTGATGAAAATTAATTACTAATACAATTAGGTTAAATTTTTAATGAGTAAATTTAGAGTCAATTGTGAATTTACTTAATTTTGAGTTTGAATTGTTAAATACAAACTGATAGTCAATTTGATGAAAATTCAATATTAACAATTAACTTTCATCAAATCAACTCTAAAATCCAAATTAAACATTAAAAAATTAACATTATTAACTTTTAAGTCCCAAAACTTTTGTCAAGTACAAATACAATATTGGACCAAAAATAACACATTATAGAAAAAAAATATCATTTTTAAGTGCCAAATTATGCATTTAATAAATAAAGTGGAGTAAAAAAATACCCTCCGAAGATTAATGCTTCATTAGGTAACGAAAATGCTTACAAATATCTAACCCTTAATCATTCTGACAATAACATGACAATCTTTAAGATTATTACATAAAACAGCATTTTCACCAAAGACATGAAAGATAATAAATATATATATGTATGTTTCTTGCATTTAGTACAATAATATTTTGACTAATCCATCTACCCAGTAAAATCCCTATTTGATCAGTCTTTTGTTATGGAAATGAAATTTACTAGTTATATTAAAAGACATTACCACTAAATATAACACATAAGTATTTTTATTATCAAAATATAAGATATTTCCTAAAATGATTTGCTAGTTATGTAATATTAACACTCAGATACAAATTGAACTCCCCCCCCCAAATTGCAAAATCCAGAGCTTTAAAAGGCCATTCATGAAAAGAGGCAATCAGGCAAACTTCAGAAAGAGATGAACATTTTGATGCACCCCCAAAGGGCCACCCTCAAAAACACCTTTACAGAGAGACGCAGGCAACGACTATATCATCAACCACGATGAGACCTTATAGTGACACCACATTCAGCAACAAAGTTTATAAGCACCCTCAACTATTCTTTGCAGAAATTCTTTCACTGTTCAGCTTTTTAGAAAGTCCTTCAATGAAAACGGCGGTGGCCCATCCTAGAAAAATCAATGCAGTTTAATGTTACGTTGGACCAGGTATTCATGACAGAAAGTTTGATGGATTACCTTTGCATGCTCTTGGTTTAAGCATTGTCTAACTACTGTTGTTTGTTGTATCAGCCTTTCCATTGCCGTGTAGGTCGGATGGTTTCCATGAGCTGACATTATTCCACCCAATGTAATTGTACGTATTAGAAAGAAAGATCAAACAGTGACATTAAACAGCAGAAAGCCATAGGAAGATTCTATTACAACATTCTAAATGGTAATTTGTAGCAAGTAGTAGTAGCTACAAGAATTAAATATACCAAGAATTGCTCGATTTAAGCTCTCTGCAACATGCTGCCGGTACTCCAAGCTAAGCAGGTGAAACATGGGAGATTTCTCAGGTTCCTCATATGCAAGCAGAGCCATAAAATCCTGCAGTAACAGCATATCTATAAATATCCGACACATAGATTAGAAGCGTGAAAACTTGCTAAGCTTACATACTTCAAGCTTTTCAACATATTTTTGCTCCTTCCCGAATGGGGTCAACTTCATCTGTGCAAATTCCAGAGCTTCTGTGCTGCAATAGAAGTGAATTTTTTTAAGTACAAATATGTGTTATTCATAATTCAAGAGATATCTTATCCTCATCTCACCATTTCCTAGAGCATACAAGCTCGACGAAATGAAGGCTTAGAAGATCAAAATGCAGATCCTTATTTTTCTCTAGTAAGTTAGTTGCCAGCTGTTCAGTCAATTCAATTGCCTTAAGTGCATTACCCTCTAAAGCAAATTGATAAATTCCTGCACAAAATTCCAACAAATTCGTCAGCATTTCGTTGAGACTAAAAAAGAGAGGTGACAGCAAACTACAGTAGAGAAGATGCAATTCGGGGTATAAGATCACTGCTAAGTACACAACTTAGCTGGCAAGATTTATACTTGCTTCCTTTTTCGTTCCATCACAATATTTCAAAATTTTTGCATTAGCATCAAGCATGCAGAAGTAAGCTCTCAGTGAGTGTTTGCAGAAATTTAGTAAGCTAGGCTAAATCATCTGTTAGCCATACTTTAGCTTCAATAATCCTATAGCTTTTCCGGACACATGGCCACATACATGTTAGCTATGTTGCTCCGTCTTTTCATTTTCCTAGGACCTTCCAAATATATGGAAAAATTTAGTGGAAAAAAATACATATACCCATGTTGGACACATTTTCATGTCTAATACACACTCGAGTCTGAGAAACATAGCATGCTAGTTCACTTCTGCAACTTTCAGTAAAGAATGCAGAAGATAGACCCTATCATTAGAAAACCTTGCATGTTTGATAATTAACACATGCCATGATTGCACAAATGTGGTCCAGCATCATAATCCTGGGTTATCTTATATCTTATACATAAAATTTATCAAGTGATGAAAAACTTCACCTACTTTTTCTTTTTTCCATGTCCTCAAGATAATCAGAAGGCTGCTTCATCCCAGTACAAGCAATAAACGATTCCACGGTTTCTTTAAAGCAATTTTGCACAAGATATGACATGATGATGTTGTGGACGTCATTATCATTGACTGCCTGTAAAAGATAAATGGTGATGGATGCCCAAATGTAAGAGGATAAGGCTATAAGATGGACATAACTATAATGTAGATTAATCAATAATGACTTTCTGGTGCTTCATCATCAAAACAAGATGAAGAAAAGGAGTCCATAAGAATATGTACTATAATATAGATTGAAAAAATAAATAAATTACAAAACAAATTAGACAGTTCATCAAAAATATTGAAGATGTGGAATGCTACTTTAAGTTGTGACACCATAAACTAAAGGCTAGCATATGACAGCATCACCATATACATTGACGGTATAATAATTGCAGTAGCAAATAGGTGAAACAATTCCATGTAGCACCCAAAATCACGCAACAAGGTTAACACTTAGATGCACACTAGACCAAACAACCCCAAACAATCAGCAACCAAGACCTACAATCATATACGCAAACTAACTTTCCAAATTATTAATCAAGACTCGAACTTGTGGAAGAAGACTAATTAATGGAAGGGTATATCCATAGAATCAAGGTTTTACATGCTATCCAATTTTCTCGTCAATCATAACAGCATAATACCGAGAAGCATTACATATTGGTTCTATTGCAAAACCAAGCACGCAGATATAATATAATTATAACCCACAATTAATTCAGAATCCATTAACACAAAATTGTTCTTGGAATTAGTTTAGACCCAAATAGAGTTAAAATTCAAACCCTAACGGACCTTCATAACTTGAAAAAAAAAAAACATGTTTATGATAAATCCGTACGAACCCAGTAAACCTAGAACAAAAGATAAAACAGCATAATTGAACAATGCCCTAATTTCTTATAACCCAATAAAAAGAAAAGATACCCAAACAAATTGAAAGCGTAGAACTATATTAGCATTGGTGAAAAAACCCAAAATTGAGAAGTGAAAGAGAATGGGAGAAAAGATTAAAAACTTACAATTTGTTCGTATAGACGAGGATCAACGTCCATGATGGGGGCAGATTATGGGAAGTGAAGCTTTGGGGATTTTGGTGTTTGTAAATAAATAAAATAAAATAGAAAAAGGGGAGGATAGGCGTCTAGGTGGATATATATAGAGAGAGAGAGAGAGAGAGAGAGAGAGAGAGATCGGAGTGCGCAGAAAGAAGGCGATCGTCGCAGGCTCTATGTTTTAATAGTGGTTTTACTTGAAAAGGAGACGTTTTGAAGTACAATCGGATAGAAGTGGTATTGTTTGCATTTGAGTACACGTGCCTTTTCCACACTCCCACTCTTTACCATCGCTACACTTTCACTTTAATTATCGGTATGTTAAAATATTTACCAATTATAAAAATAAATATATCAACTTTTTGTTAATTTAAAATAAGGTTTTAAACTTAATGGGTGACATTAATATTATGCCTTATATTTTGAAAATGCGAGATTGAATGTTACAAAACAATCCTAAATGGAATTTAAATTTGTACTTAAAACTTAATACCATTATTCGATGGAATCTTTATCTTTTATCCAAATCAGCTTCATTTTTAATTAAGAAGTTTAATATAAATCAATGTCAATTTTTTCTTTTTCAAATTTAAATCAATTAATACAAATAAAAGACAAAAATACAAGAGTTCATTTAACAAAAATAAACTAGTTCAAAGACATTTAATAGCTTAACCTAAGAAAACAGCTCAAAATTACTTTACTTAAAATCAATTATTATTTAGTCATTTCTATAATAATAAAAAAGTATAAACAACATTAAAATTAATCATAGTAAAATTTAATATTTTTTCCTTGGGAAGATCAAAGGTCAAGAAGAAGAGGTTATCCGGATTTGAACATTAACAAACACCTGATGTTAACAAAAAGTGATTAGAAAAAAAAAAATGATTATCCAAATTTAAACACTGCAAGTAATTTACCAAATAAAACCTCAACAAGGATGAAATTTTAGTGGATGACATTTGAGCTGATTGAATCTCTTTTTCTCGAATAAAAACCAATAGTATTCATAAATTACTTATTTGGTGCCATTACTTAAATGGCCTAAATTAAGTCTACATTCTTTTAATAATGTTCTGTTTTCAAATAGATACACTTTAGCTTTTCACAGTTCCTAAATGAGTATAAAAATTATCAAATCAAATTTAAACTAGAGGTTGATGGAATTCTTCAAGTTAAGGATTGACATTCAAATTTCCAACTGATGTGGAAGAAAAACCTTTTACAGTGCTGAAAGAATTTGGGAGCTGGGTTTTAGACAGTTCCCCCACAAAGAAACCCATGTTCTCATTTCTTGTCTAGATGTACCCACATTTCTAGTCAACTCCAATTCAATAAGCCATCAGCTCTTTTACTATATACTGAATTTTGGATCCATTTATCGGATAAGATCCATTTGGTGAGACCAAATCATCATTTCTTCTTTTTAACCTGTTTGACAGTAATACTGAGAGCCTACTTAACTTCTTATGGCATTTATAAAGCATTGCCGGAACAGATGAATTGCAGTTTTTGCAGATAATTGCAAGTTGTCAAACCTGGTATGACCTTTATGCCATGTCAAGTTTTTCTTTCCTTGGAAAACCCTATGCAAGAAAACACCCACAAATCCTTTTTTCTTTCTTCTATGCCCTACCACACAGTCCAGCCATTCTTCAAACCAACATAAATTTGCATCACTAGTTGAAAAACTTTATATAAGGTTTTGAGTTTAAATTTTTGGTTTGAACAAGTTTAGTTCCGCCCCATCCGAATGAATCCATAGGGTAAAGGAATGGCCAAACCTCAAATCATATATCTGCTAGTGTTTAACATCAGCATCGAGACAAGCACAGTTTAAGAGCAACTAACCAGTAATCCAACAGCTATGCTGACAAAGGCCATGTGATATGTTCAGCTCATAGCTTCATTTGTCCTGAAGATCCTGTGAAATTATCATACGATTTAGAAAGCAGATAACAAATTCAATGCTATCAGTACGTGAAAGATTCATGACCATTCCAAAAGACATAGGTGTCTACGACATCCAAGCCCCCATCTTTATTCTTTAGCCTTCTTTATACGACCCTGCAACATCTAAAACAGACCAACAAACCCAGTTCTCTGTTATATTTTGAAGGGGAAAATAAACAGAAAATTGTGAAAAACAATCACCTCAGTGGTGCTTCTGGGCTAATTAATGGAGTTGGAGTCTTGGAGATAGGAATTCTCCATTGACCAGAAATGAATCAGCTTAGAACACGCTAACAATGCTGCGAACAACAAAGTCAACAGCTTGAAAACTGAGATAGTTTCTACGGCCCTTTGACAACAATGCTCAATCCAGGAAAAAGAAATGATTGAATTACAAAGCCCTTTACAAAATTCTGCTCCAAAAACTAACTACTACCCCTATTCAAGGAAACTAAACCTCATCGGATCGGCCATCAATACAGTCTAAGTATCCAATAAGTAGCAGTAACATAAAGAATAAACCATATCCCAAAAACTATCTTCTGTGCAAATTAACCATGTTGGTATAAACAATTCATTCAAGATTCTAACAACTACTAGTGAGAAACAAGCAAAATTTCATATAAAAATGATGCCTTCGTGTACAAAAAAAGTACACACAACAACATATTCACCAAAATTTAAACAAAGTTTGCTTTAAAATTTACTCAATTCTCTCGTCATGAAGAGGGAAACACGTCTTTCACAGCCGATCCTGCAGACAAGTAATTGAGAGTATTCCTCAAAGTTCCCTTCTCTCTTCTCAACCTGGCCGCCGTATCTTCTAACTCCAGCAAAGCTTGTTGCTCTTTCGGCGCCCCTTCGAATGTACTCCCTACAAAGAATGAAAACGGAGTCGGAAATAGGTTCCTCCTCAAATCCTGCGCTTCCTTTACCGGTTTTCCATTGAGGCGATCCGATAACCGAATCACGTCTTTCATGCAACTCTCCACTTCATCGGCTATTCCTTCCAAATCCTCGTCGCTGGAGGGACGGTCTTCGAGCCAGTTGACTTCCGCGACAAGATATGGTTTCTTACGTACGATGTTGGTGACGCGGAACCGTTCTTGGCCTTTACAAATGAGAAAGAAGCGGTCGTCGACGAGGCGTTCGTGCTTGAAAATCTCTCCGACGCAGCCGACGTCGGAGGTGCCACCGACGGGATCAGAGTAAATAACGCCAAAGCGGAGGTCGGTGTGGAGGAGCGTGTGCATCATAATGCGGTAACGGAACTCGAAGATCTGGAGGGGGAGAACAGCGCCGGGGAAGAGAACTAAGGGGAGAGGAAATAGAGGGAGCTGTACGGGTTCATCTGATTGGGGAGGATACGGGTGGCGTTTCTCCGGGAAAGAGGAAGCGAAGCATCGGAGGGAGCTGAGCCTATGGAACCTGCGGGATTGGAAGAGCGAAGAAGAGTTGGAAAATGGCTTGAAATTAGGGTTTAAAAGATAAGGACTGACAGCGTTGGGGCTTATCGAAGGTTGGTGACTGAGCGAAGAAGAAGAAGAATGGGATGGGATTTGCCGAGGGAGGGCCATTCACCAGAGATCAGAAGCTGTTCGAAGTATTGCGTACGTGAAGATAAATAAATAACAATATTCTGAAAATGTGTACATTATTGGTAAAATACCCAAATATACCAAAAAGATTAAAAATTTACGAAATTGGGTCGATTTCTAGAAAATTTACGGAAAAGGGCAATTTTCCCTCAAAACGCGGCGTCACGTCGGTAGCGTTTTGAGAAATGCTCAAGAAAGCGCTCTCCCTAGGGGACGCTTTTTGTACCACCTCGACAAAAAGCGCGTAGCACCTCAAATATTGGATATTTATTTTTAAAATTAAATTTAAAAAATTTAAACAAATTCTATTTTATAAAAGATATTAAAATTAAATTACAAAAACATATAAGCAACTATTATTTTATTAAAAAATAAAAAAATCTTATTTATTAAATATATTAAAACTAAATTACAAAAAAATAAAAAATAAAAAAAATTCTTATTTTATTAAATATATTAAAACTAAATTGCAAAAAAATAAAAAATAAAAAATAACTTCTTATTTTATTACATATATTAAAATTAAATTACAATAAAATAAAAAATAAAGAAAACGTCTTATTTATTTAATATATTAAAACTAAATTACAAAAAAAAAAAAAAAAAAAAAAGAAAACTTCTTTGCTTGTAAATAATCATTATTTGCTTTTCCTTGTAAATAATCATTCTTTGCTTTTCCTTGTCAAATTAAATTTTTATTTTTCTAGTAAATAATCATTCATTGCTTTTCATTGTCAAATTAAATTTTTCTTTTCCTTGTAAATAATCATTCTTTACTTTTCCTTGTAAATAATCATTAGAATATTACAAATTCTATTTTACAAAAGATATTAGAATATTACAACTAAATTACAAAAAAATAAAAAATAAAGAAAACTTCTTATTTATTTAATATATTAAAACTAAATTACAATAAAATAAAAAAAAAAAAACAACTTCTTATTTTATTACATATATTAAAATTAAATTACAATAAAAAATTAAACAATTTCTATTTTATTAAATATATTAAAATTAAATTACAATAAAAAATTAAACAACTATTATTTTATTAAATATATTAAAACTAAATTACAAAAATAAAAATAACTTTTTATTTTATTAAAAATTCAAATTAAATTATATACAAAAAAAATAAACAACTTCTATTTTAGTGAAGATATTAAAATTAAATTACAAACACAAATAAAAAACAACTTTTTTTATTAAAAAAATAAAAAAAATTTATTACAATTTTAAAAATAAAAAAGCCGATCCGAATCAATGTTGATGCCGGTCGGAATTAGTGCCACACGGGGGCGGTCGCGTGATTACGCATCTGGATTCCTCCTTCTTCTAGCTTCCTAGCGAGAGGTCGTGGAACCTCGGGCGGGGATTCAGTTCCTCCGCACTGGGTGCGGTTTTGGGTGTTGCGAGGATGACCCACCTTGATAAAATAACGACCCGGAGGTGTTTGCATAAACCACGGCGGGGTGTGCGAATCCGTATGGCGAAGGAGACCGGTAGAAAGAAGTGCTCCCGACGGCGCCTCTGTGATCCTCACGCGACGACGGCCTCAAGATCGGTGGCGGTAGGAGTAGTCGAGAACGGACTCGAACCCGCCATGCATTCCAACTCGGCTGGATGAGAAAAGGAAACATATATGGGTTAGGATACATATAAGGGTAGGTGCGCCTTTGGCATAAAGGGTAAAGGCGTGATGTCGGTGTCGTCTTACCGAACTGATGGCCCGGTG
Source organism: Gossypium sturtianum (assembly GCA_025698515.1). Taxonomy (NCBI): domain Eukaryota; kingdom Viridiplantae; phylum Streptophyta; class Magnoliopsida; order Malvales; family Malvaceae; genus Gossypium; species Gossypium sturtianum. The sequence continues at coordinate 122,937,781 of CM046943.1, read as the reverse complement.
GATTGTGTGGGCGTGGTATTGTTGATGGGCACGTGATCGTGTGTGTATTTGTTGATGGCCCCGTCTCATCACCCTTTCTCCTTAGATTTAAAGGGCCCCCGACGTTCCCTTTATTGTGACGGTTACCGTCGCCTCTCTTCTTCCGACAATAAATACGACTTACCATGGATCCTAAACCATGGCATGTATTAAACACGCACACTAACTCGGAGCGACGATCGATTTCGGTCAGGTAAATAGTCATACCGGTTCTCCCACGTCTTGATATATGCTGACCAAAATCTTGGCCAATCCATGTGCAACTGCCGTAAATCCACTTTGTGCTCATCATCGAGCATCTCAGGTGGCACAGGAATCGGTTGCGGAATCAAATTGTCGCAGAACCCGATATGATTGGTGCATCTCCACGGTCGCATAGGTGATCAATGGGACCTTCACGTGCCAACTGTTCGGATTTTGCAAGAACTCCTCCGGAATTACTGCCCAAATTTCCGGATCCTCGTACGGTGTCCATTGAAACTATATTAACATTACCAAAATATTAGTTATATACATAATACTAGACACTAAATACGAAATACTAAATTATAAATCTGAAATTGAAACTTACTTGTGATTCCGACCGTTGGTCCAATAGAAGCCGTATATCTTCAAGCGAGGTAGGTATTCCAAAGATGACTCACGAATGGTTCCACCTAATTAAATAATTTTTAGCATACAATTATACTATAAATCTACGTAATAATTGTAAAATATAACATTAAATTTACCTCGTTATCAGTGGAAATGAATATGGGTGGTCGAGTCGATGACGTAAAAATGGAAATCGAAACCATGCCCATGACTGCAGTAGTGATAGGCAACCTCCGATTTTTGCTTTACTCGGTGCGCGTCGCTCTGCACATCTCCCGATACAACCTCGATAGCACGGCGGACCCCAACTCAATTCACCGTACGCTGCTCTAAAATCAACAAGTTTCAGTGACCATCTCAAGTGTACTGAGGTTTCTAGAAAGGTCCGGCATCGAGATAGCCTCCAATTATTTGAAGAATGTATGCCCGAGCATGCCGTATTTGCTCTATTTCGATCGAATCCTCATTCACTCGGGAATGTGTCTCAGAAACGTGCCATCTCGATCCGACCTCCACGAATTTTATTCGAAATGGCACCCGAAGCTCGTGAGCATACGGTCATCCAATCACGAAGTTGCGGACCCGGTAACTACCGAACCGGCCCACCGGCAATCCCAAGCTGAATCGCACATCTTCCAGAGTGATGGTACACTCTCGCATGGAAGATGGAAAGTGTGCGTCTCGGGTCTCCACCTCTCTATCAATGCACTGATCAAAGGCGGCTCCAACTTGAACTCCCGGCCTATCGTGGCCACGTGCCAAAAACCCGCCTTCCCGCAGTAATTCTCGATCAACGGCGATGGGGACCATGCATATTGCGAATATAATATTGCAACACCCGATCTGCATTGTTTAAAAATTATAAAATAAAAATTAATTAAAATTGCATAGACCTAAAAAATATTAAATAATATTGAAAAATTAAATTTAAAACTTACCATTTGCATTTGCTCGACGGAGATGTGCTTGTTGTCCTTGTTGTCTAGACGAAGTAATTCCCCGGCCATTGTAATACGATTGAAAATTTTAAAATTTTCCAAAAAAAATATATTAAAAAAATTAAAAAGAGCTTTTTTGTAAATAGTAAAGGACTATTTTAAAATTTGAGAGTAAATTTCAAGGACTTTGAGAGAAATTTGAGAGAAAATTGAGAGAAGGATTAAAGTGTGAAAAAAATAAAAGGGTTGGGGGGTTTTTTATAGGGAAAATTTTGACCGTTGGGCCCAACGGTCAAAAAAATTTGGACTGTTGGAGGCAAAGCACGCCTCTGGGGACGCGCTTTGCTGGCATTTCCCCTCAAAACGCGCTGACGTGGACGCGTTTTGATGGGAAATGACCCTTTTTCCGTAAATTTTCTAAAAATCGGTCCAATTCCGTAAATTTTTTATTTTTTTGGTATATTTGGGTAATTTACCCTACATTACTCGCTAGTTAGAATTTTGAGAACAGATAAAAATTGATTTTTTTAATGATAAAAATAATTTAATTTAAATACAAAGTATATTATACGTTAAAATGGGCCGAATTTGAAAAAAAAATTGGATTTTAAAAATATTTAGGGTTTTATGTCGAGGATATTTAAACAAATATATTAATTTTGGGAAGAGAAATAGAAAACGCGTTTTGTAGAGTTCGTTTTCTGACTTTTTGACACATCAAACTCTTTTGGTTAAATAGTTAAATGTTAATAGTTTTGTCATTGAGTATCGAGTTCAGTTCCTCTCCTGCTCGTTTTTTTATTTTATTTCATGTTCTTGTTGTTTCAAATTTTATTTTTTATTTTTAATTATAAAAATAATTATTTGATTTTATGCATAAAAGAGTTATTATTTAAAAAGATAATTAAAAAAAACTTAGAAATAATATATTTATTAATTAAAAATAAAAAAATTTGAAACAACATGAAATAAAAAATAAAATGTGCTCAAAAGAGGAATTGAACTTAGGATTGAAAGATAAAGTCACTATTAATTAACCATTTAACCAAATGAGCTAATTTGTTAAAAATAGAAATTACAAATAAAAGTAAAGCTTGAAACAAACGAAATAAAAATACAAATGTGAGTAGGAGAGAAATTAAACCTAAGATTTGAAGACAAAACCACTAACTTTTAACTATTTGACCAAAAGAGCTAATATGTCAAAAAGTTAAATAGTTAAATGTTAGTGATTTTAGCCTTGAGTCTCGGCTTCAATTTCTCTCCTACTCATATTTATATTTTTATTTCATGTTGTTTCAATTTTTTTATTTTTAATTAATATTTTTAATTAATAAATATATTGTTTTTAAATTTTTTTATTTTTAATTAATCACTCTTTTATTTATAAAATCAAATAATTATTGTCAATTATATAATAAAAATTATATTTACTAAAAATAATGATATTTGGTAATAATTATTTGATTTTATAAAAAAGTTATTAATTAAAAAGATAAATTGAAGATAAAAAACTTGAAAATAATATATTTATTAATTAAAAAAAAGAGAGCTTGAAACAACATGAAATAAAAAAAATAAAATAAATGTGCTTAGAAGAGAAAGCGAACATGAGACTCAATGATAAAAACACTATTAATTAACCATCTAACTAAATGAGCTAATATGTTAAAAATAATAATTAAAAATAAAAGTAAACCTTGAAACAACATGAAATAAAAATACAAATATAAGAAGGAAAGGAATCAAACTCAAGACTCAAAGACAAAACCACCAACATTTAATCATGTAACCAAAAGAGCTGATGTGCTAAAAAGTTTAAAAGCATGCATTGTAGGACGTGTTTTATGTTTCTCTCTCCAAAATCGGTCTATTTCCCTAAGTATCCTAGAAAACGGCCCAAAACCTTAAATATTTTTTTTTAAATCATCATTTTTTTTTTCAAATTCAGTTGTTAAAATGGTTGTTATGTAAACCTAATTTGAGTTATTTTTAATTTTGAATTTATCGAATTGAGATATTTAATTTATTGAATTAATTTAAATTTAATTTCTCAAATTCGAGTCTAGTTAAATATTTGAATAATTTAAGTAATAAATTAATGTAAATTTCCTTTGAATCTTTATCAATTTTGAAAATGAGCAAACTTATTCCCTATAAAATTACTAAAAATTCAAAATAATATTAGAAAATTAAAATATTTATAAAAAATCACAAATTTTATAAAAAAATAAATTATAGATTATAAACAATTAAATTTCAAATGTTTATTTTCTAAAATATAAATTTGAGGCATTGTGAATTACCAGATTAAGTTTATCTTATTAAATTATATATATATATATTTTTTGCTTATTTTGCTTTGAAAGAAATTTTCAAAATGTATTATCTCAAATTTATATGATCTAGCTAAAAATTTAGTCATATTGTCAACAAGATTTTATTTTTTTTTAATTTAACTCAAACAAATTCATGTGACTTGACTCGAATTTCATTTCACTCAACTTGATTAGAAAAATTTTTTAAATCAACTTAGGTTGATAAAAATAGGACTCATCAACTTGACTAACTCAAAAAAAATTTTACTCGATTCGACTAAACGCTCACCTCTAGATGTAATATAGATTTATTTTAATACAGTTCCTACTTCTACTTATAAACCTCCCTAGACCCTTAAATCGGAGGGAAATACGCACTTAAATGCTCTCAAACCCACATCCTACTAGTTGTTGTAATAACAACATTGTCAATTAAGTTAAGACTCAATTAGCATGTAATATAGATTGTTAATATCAATATTTATATAAATATATCATATTTAAAGAAGATATAGTATATATATTCAGTACTATAATTTAAGATTTTGACTGAGTTGGTGTTACCCATCAATCGAGCCTCAACTCTATTGTGAAATTACCAAAACATAATGTTTTCGCTATCTTGATTTTTTACCATTTTCAACCAAGGTTATATTTGGTTCTTATATAATTCTTTTACAAATTTGTTACATAATTTTTTTTCACTTGCGAGTGTACATAATCTATAAATAAAAAGCGGGGGTACAACGTTTTGTCTAACTCAGAGGCGTTATGGGTTCGTGTTCTTCGTTCAAAATACCGAATGGGAGAAGGCGTTCCTAATAGTATCAATTGAGGTAACTACTATTTCATGTGGAGAGCCCTTTCTAGGATTTGGCCTCTTCTCTGTGAGAACATACTCTGGTCAGTTGGAAATGGATCAAGCATAAGATGTTGGAAGGACAGTTGGATTCCTAGCTTTGGTCCCCTTATTAATCTCATTCCAGCTCGGAACAACATCGACATTGAATGTTTCCTCAAAGAAATGGTCACAGAGGAAGAATAATGGAACCTTGACCTCTTTCGAATCTGGCTACCTGAGGAGATTATTGAGTGCATGTAACACCCCTAACCCTTATCTGTGGCCGGAATAGGGTTACGGAGCATTATCGAAATTTTTCCGATCAAATTTAAACATTACATGTCATTTAGAATACATATCATAAATTAATCATAATTACTTATATTGTCCCTTATATGAGTCCTCGATGCCCAAAATACACATTAAAAATATATCAGGACTAAACCAGACACTTGGAGAATTTTTCGTAAAATTTCAAAATTTTTCTAAGTGTAAGGGACACACGCTTGTGTGGCCAAGCCGTATGGCTCACACGGCCAAGAGACATGCCTGTGTCTTAGGCCATATGGGCATTCGATGTGGGGCACACGGCCGTATCCTAGCCCGTGTCCTTACTCGTGTAACTCTCTAACTTCGGTCACACGGCCAAGCCACACGCCCGTGTGCTAGGCCGTGTGCAAATACTTGGGCATTTTGTTTCTTAATTTTTTAAGATGCAGGGGACATGCGGCTAGACCACATGCCCATGTGCTTGGCCGTGTGTCACACACGACTGAGACACATGTCCGTGTCTCTACCCGTGTGGACGAAAAATAGGTCATTTCAAGGCCACTTCTCTCACCCAAATTTTTTTATTTCAAGTTAAACACTTCAAATTGTACCCTCATAAGCCATATCAAAGCCTTCAATACAATCAATTCCTAGTTATAAAAATGTCATATTATCACATATGTCCTAACATTCTAATTTACCACATTAATCAATTCACACATATGATTACTTATATCAATCATCCTATATCAATTCATTCACCAACTTGCCTATAAATTATCCATCAATTAACCATACCTAAACATATATCAAGCATGATAAGACTACACATACATATATAAGTTGAGTGGAAATATAAACAAAATGTAATTCATAATATTTACACAAACCAACTTTACTCAATACCATTCCAACCCTATACATGCCATATAAACCTTAGTGTACATTTCAAAAACTACCGGAATAAACTGGATAGTGTGACTCGTTGTGCTGATCTGATCTCCCGACCTCACTATAATCTACAAGGACATCAAACAACACAAGTAAGCTTAATGAAGCTTAGTAAGTTCGATAGGGTAAACATAATTCTTACCTAACCTACTATAACACATTAATTTAATAAATTCACTCAATGTTATTTCCCTGCCAATCACCACTTCAATCAATGAATACACTTATTTCAGATCAAAACCAATAGTAAACAATAAGTCTTTCAATTTCAATTACGTAAGTCACTTACCAAATCTTACCTAATCGGAGAATCGACTTACGGATAAGAGTACATCGTTTTCAAAAGCCTGGAGGCTGAACAGAAGCACATAAGTGCTGAACAGAAACCCATAAGGGTTGAAGGGAAGCTCGTAAGAGCTAAACGAAAACCCATAAGGGTTGAACGGAAGCTCGTAAGAGCTGAACGAAAACCCATGAGGGTTTAACAGAAGCTCAATAGAGCTGAACAGAAACTCATATGAGTTAAACAGAAGCTCGTGAGAGCTAAACAGAAAGTAAACACGAAAGTTCGCAACAAATGCTGAACCTTGGTTTACTTAGGTAATTTTTCGTCAATTCCTCCTTTGCTGTCTTTCGCCACACAACGATTGTACTCAAATTCCACGTTCCATTTAAATCAGATATTCACTTCAAATTTATAATTTAACAATATTCCATTTTTCAAAAATATACTAAATGCATAATATCATTCATCAATTCAATATAAATATTAAAGTTTAACCATACGAACTTACCTGGATTAAATTGTAAGATTTGTAGAAGTTTAGGGACTATTCTACTAATTTTCCTTTTTCACGAGTATCTATGGGCTCTTGATCTAAAATATAAAATTACTCATTCATTAGCATATATTTCAGTTCCAATTCACTTCACAATTAATACCCCTCAATTTTCAAATTTACATAATTACCCCAACTTTTACAACTTTTGTAATTTAGTCCCTTAACTAATTAGTCTATCAAATGAACTAATTTTTCTCAATTGATAATTTATCTAAATATTCTAGGCTATTATACAGCCCTTGATAATATAAATTTAATACCAAACCCTAATATTTAGCCTTTTCACAATTTGGTCCTAAAATCAATATATATTAAAATCACTTTATAAAATCATCATACCACAAAATTAAAGCTCTAAATCCGTGTTATTTCATAAAAACATCTAGTATTCATCAATGGTAATTTTCAAAATTCTCAATAAAATCAAAAATTGAAGTAATAGCTAGTTGAACCTAATTGTAAAAGTCTTAAAAACACAAGAATTACAAGAAAAAGGAAAGAATTAAACTTACATGAAGCTAAAATATGAAAACCAGCCTTAATAACTCTTCAATGGTGTTTTTGGACAGAAAATTGGAGAAGAAATGGTCTAGAAACTCTTAAAATCTCATTTTAGCTATTTTATTTTTTTATTTCCAATTTTACCCTTAAATAACCTAATTTCATTATTTTTTTCTGCTTATGCCGCCTCAGCCATCCCTTGTGTGTTTTTTTGCTCTTTTAGTCCTCCCTTATTTACCATTTGGGCTATTTAATCACTATTTCTTTAATTAGCAAGTTTTACATTTTTTTCAATTTAGTCCTTTTTAATTAATTAACTATCAAAACGTCAAAATTTTCTAACAAAACTTTAATACTACCTTAATGACACTCCGTCAATATTTATAAAAAATATTTACGGCTTGGTTTATAGAAACGAGGCCTCAATACCTCATTTTTTAAACCACTTTGACCTAATAAATCCTTATAAAACACAAATTACTAATACAAAAATCTTTCTAAAATCACATTTGACTCGTAAATACTAAATATTAAAATTTACAAGCTTACTCGTCGGATTTAGTGGTCTCGAACCACTGTTTTCGGCACCACTAAAAATCGGGCTGTTACAGTGCATCATCAGTATTCCTCCCCCACATCCCTCTACAGGTTTTGACATAGTAGTCTGGGTGGGAACCACATCTAACGCCTTCTCTATCAAGAATGCCTACAAGATTCTTAAGGAGAATTCGTGGAGTTCGAAGGATGAAATTTGGAAATTGGCATGGAAGTATCAGGGGCCTCAGAGGGTTCAGTTTTTTATTTGGTTGGTTCTCAAGCAACACCTGCTCACACAAGTGGAGAGGCAAAGACGGGGTATTGAGCACAATGATCTTTGCCCAGATTGTGGGTTTGAATCAGAGAAAGTCATACATGCCATTAGAGACTGTAATGCAGCTAAAGATATTTGGACTCAAATAATCCCAGCTGGAGAACATAATAATTTCTTTTCTGGGAATTTGCAAGAGTGGCTAGTATCTAATATGGGAAATAGTCAAAAGCTCGCATTTTGGGGGATTGATTGGACATTTTTCTTTGGTCTTGTTATTTGGAGAATTTGGAAGAATAGGAATCTCTTAGTCTTTTAAGGAGTGCCATGGAGCTCATAGGAAATTATTAAAAAGGCTTTTAGTTGGACCAAGCAATATAAACACTCTCATAATGACAATTTTGACGTGAGGCAAGTTCGGAGAAATGAGTTTGTTTGGGGTGACAACTGGGTGAGACTACAAACGGATGGTGCGGTGAAGATTGATTCTGGATATGCTGTCGCAAGGGAAGACTTAAGAGATGAACGAGGGGAATGGCTTTTTAGATTCAATAAACGTATGGGGAAATGCTCTATTTTCGATGCTGAATTATGAGGTATTTTAGATGGCTTATCTTTGTTGCAAGTTAAACAATGTGAAAGAGTGTTGATACAAACGGATAGTTTGGAGGTCGTTGAAGCTATTCAGGATCCTGATTCGAAGTCTTCTTGTTCGGCCTTAGTCAGACGCATTTGTCAGCTTTTGGGCAGCATAAGGAATTGGAGATTAGATCATATTCCTAGAGAAGAAAACAAAGAAGCAGATCAAATGGCCAAAATGACGTTCGACACAGAGGACAGATTACAGTTGTTTGTAGAAAATCCTCTTGTTAGCTTTGTTTAATTGGTTGTAATCTTATTTTCACCAAAAAAAATTCCACAAGTAGCTTTTTTTTTTTTTTTGAGAGAGAGCGATCCAATCCAAGAAAAATAACCCATCAATGCATGAACATAGAGATTTCAAGTTTATGGAGATGGGTTAGGGTATCAGCGACATGTGCAATATCTTTTATGGGTTTGTTTGAGTGCGATGACTAAAAAAATAATTGTGTTGTCTAATGTTAGGGTTTAAAAAAAGGGGTTAGGGTTTGTTCGTGTCATGGACAAAATTTTCTATGTTTGTGTTTGTGGCGTGAAGAACAACAAAACTACCTAGTTTAAGGTAAGCCAAAATATTGGTGGCATGAATGATCTTTTCTGAGCGAAAATGATATTGATGCTTTATTTTTGCTGTTGAAACAAATAAAAGCATGAAAGTTCGCATGGAGGATGCATGTGAAAGTAGACACTTTTGCATTAGAGTCCTTCGAATTTGTGCAACCTAAAGGATAAGGAAAATCAGTTATGTTATTTTATAATTGGTTGTTTTTAAAATGTATTATTTTGTAAATTATACTATTTTCTACAAACTTTTTTGAATTTGTTGTCAATATTAATGTAAATTAAATGGGTGAAGGTATTTGGCATGTTGCTCTATTATAGGGATTAGATGGAATTAATTATTTGATCAAATAAGGCTAAAATTTATCAAAGATAATATTTAGTGTTAAAAAAAATAACATGAAAATAATTTGACTCATCCATAGTTCAACTCCAAACAAACTTTATCAAAGTTAACATCGAAAGCTCACCAAAATCTAAACAATTTTCTTTTTCGACCTCCGACACCGATCATCAGGTTGACTTAGATCTAATATATGTTCTTCTACTCGTCAATGAGTACTGATCTACCATAACGATTGTCAAATCGCCGCTCAAGCCTCACTACCCGATTTAAAAAAAAAAAAACTTAACACTCTAATGATTTAAATAAAAATTTTCTAATAGTTTAATGACTTAAATGAAAACATTCAATTAATTCAATAACTATTTTATAATTTTTTAAAGTTAAATGACTAAAACTTAAACATATTAATAATTTAATGAGCTTGGGTGCAATTTATCCATTTTGGATTTCTTACTTTTTGTTCCAACATTAATTTTTTGTAGTTGGGTATAAAAATAGTTGAATTTCGTTATCACATAGAATCCGATTCTTTATTATTAATTTAAAGAGGCGCCGCATGTGACGTACGTGCCGTGTCCTTCCAAATTCAAAAGCGCCGTTCATACTTGGGTTCCATTTACATGGACACGAAAACGCGGAACTATTCTCACCGCTGACCACTAATATTATTCCGTCACTGACATATGAGAATGCATCACGTGATTCCCGAACTTTACCTATGGCATTCTCGTAATTAGCCTCTAAATTCCTCTATATAAAGGATTGTGCACCATCGAAATTGTCAAACAAACACAAGGGAAACAAGATAAAAAGGATTTTGCTTTGCCTAATTTGTAAGCTTTGAGGTTAACTGAAAAAACTATGGCTGAAGAGGGACAAGTAATTGCCTGCCACACTGTTGAGTCATGGAATCAGCAGCTGGAGATGGGAAAGCAGTCCAAGAAACTGGTAAATATCTTTTCTTTGTTGTAACTTAAGAAAACTGGTACAGAAATTGCTGTTTCTTTGTATTAGCTACCAAAGTTGTTTGGAAAAATTGGTTTTGTCTACTTAAACTTGGGCTGATTTCAGCGCAGGACTTAGTAATCTCCTGCTTAATTTGTCCTGTATAGTTCTTAGCAAGGTCCTCAGTTATGTACTAGTGGTGTATCACAAGTATTAGGTGTTGTTTATTGTGTTGTTATGATAAATTATAGATCTGTATGTATGATACTTAAGAAAAGATTTATTTGGATAGGTGGTGGTGGATTTCACAGCATCATGGTGCGGGCCATGCCGTTTTATATCACCAATCCTGGTGGATCTTGCTAAGAAGCTGCCCAACGTCATATTCTTGAAGGTGGACGTGGATGAACTGAATGTAGGGTCTCTTAAGCCATTGCTTAATTAAAAAGCCTGTAATTTTAGCTTTTGACTTGTCAAATTTTCTTACACCATGCTCTTTGTAATTGTGCAGACTGTGGCTCAGGAGTGGGCTATTGAGGCGATGCCAACTTTTGTGTTTCTGAAAGAAGGCACCATAGTTGACAAGGTTTGTGGGTGCAAAGAAAGATGAATTGCAGCAGAAAATTGCCTCGCATTCTTCTAACTCGATGCAGACAGCATGAATCAACATTCAAATGTACTTGATGTCTGGAGTTGTTTATGAAACTAGGATCTTATGAATGTCTGACAGACAGACACTAAATAATGTGTGGTTGTATTTATATTTGGCTCCTCTCTCTGCCTTTTGTCCTTGTTTCTATTTCAGATCTTATCTTATATTTAATTAGTGTATGCTTTCTATAAGTTATCTATGTTTTTATACTTGTTTATCCCATATTATTCTTTTGAATTTCACCCTAGTTAGCATGATTTTCTTGGAACCACTAACCTTAAACACCTACATAAATTTGTATCAGTAATCCAGAAACTTCCATATTTACTGTTTTGAGTTATAAAGTTTTGGTTGAGACAAGTCCAGTTCACTTGCTATGTTTGCCGCCGATCCCAACGGACCCATAGATGAAGGTATAGTCCGAACTAACTGTACATATGTAGCTAATATTTGCATCCTGATAAGCATGGTCAAGAGCAACAAACCGGCAATACGACAGCTATGCTTAGAAGTGTAATGTGATTTGTTCCAGCAAGTATGAATCCCCTTTTTTCCCTAGTCCCGTAGAGTGCTCTCAATATGTTTCATTCATATTACTGTCCGTTGATGAAGACATGAAGAGCATGGCCAACTGACTTGACATCGAGAGTCGATTTTTGTCCTCCTCGTAGAAATGATTCCAACAGACTGATGTCAACACTGGATTAAAATTTGACCCAGAAGAAACTATTAGCTGAACTCAAGGTTGAGTCTGCATAACATAGTTATGGATAATCTCTTATTTTGCTCATGCTCGAGATCTCGATAAACCTCAGGTGCTTCAAAATGAAGTGCCTCACCTGGTTGTGTACCACAGGTAGCTGGTAACATTCAGATGCTCCAAGAGTCCAGGAACTGTGATTCTTGAGCTTTCCGCTAGAGAAGAAATGTCTTCATTGTAAGTCTCCCATGAAAAGTTGCACAGTTTCCTTGCTTTGGAGAGAATACATGGGCCTGGAAAACAATCATTACTAACTCTTAGATATTGTATTGAGATCCTAACATATCTAATTACATTTACTACTACATTAACATCGTTGGCAGAACGACTCATTTGTGGATTATCCTACCAACAGATAATTAGAGTAATCAGGACATAAAAAGCCTACTTGCAGATAGGTTCCCAAGGAAGTAACAGTAGGATCTGAAGGAACTAAAGCATGTTCACATAGCTTAATAGCTCTACGAAGCTCCTTCAGAAGACCGTGTTTAGGTCGCCGGATTAAACCTAAACGAGGAGCACTTGTCAGTCACAATTTATAGTTCAAAGACAAAATCCATGGTAATATGTTGCTGTATATACAGAAGTTTGGATCCATGAGAACGCAGAAAGAAAAGGAAATGAGAAAGATTAGTGGCAATGACCTCAGTTTTCTCACCATATTCATCAATTGGAGCATCATAGTCATAACTGGTTGTAATAAATGGTCCGTCCATAGTTAGTTCCTCCATGGTACTATCATAAGTATATTGATCATTAGCCATAACCTTAAACTCATTGCTGGTACCCTGAATCTTTTTCAATTAAAAACATGTTAACTAACCAAATAATAGTTGATACATGAGCCACCCTTTCGTACGAAATGAGTAACGGCAAAAGCCAAGTCTTGAACAGGGCAACGGTGAATTGTGCCACCAAATTCAGTAAACCTTCTCATTATTGGGTGAAGGTATATCAGATAGATATAAAAAAAAGGCTTAATGATAAATTTGACCACTAACGTTTGCATGTTTTGTTAAAATGGTCTTAATTGTATTTTTAAGTCTTTTTTGGCCATTAACTTTTGATTTTTTTTTCAAATTGTATTTTTTAACAGATTTAATGAATAAATTCAAGGTTTCAGTCTTTTCTTTCTTTCAAAATGTTTCAATCTTTCGTATGTTTGTTTATTGAGAAGTTTTTCTATTGAGTTAATTTTTTTTTGATAATTAGTTTATTTTCTTTAAATTAAGAGTTATTTTTAATTTAATGTATTATTTATTTATTCTATTATTTCCATATGTAATTGTCCTATTTGGTTATCTAAGTAATAAATTACATCTCATTAAAAATATTTCATATATAAAATTTCACATAATTCCCGTTAACTTTTTTAACTGTATTTTCATTAAATCTATTAGAAAAAACACATTGAAAAAAAAAAACAAAAGTTGATGGCCAAAAAAGCTCAAATATATAATTAAGACCACTTTAACAAAACATGCAAACGTTAGTAGACAAATTTGTCATTAACCTAAAAAAACGCATGTTAACTTTACGATCATTCGCAAAGGTTGGCAAAGAAAGCACTCACCAACCACTCCAGGCCTCAACCCATAGCGAAGGCGTGTAAAGTTTGTTGTGAGAGAATGCATCACAGTAAAAGCCATTCCATGCATTTATCTGTTTCAACATGTGAAAGAAAACCAAGCCAAATGAAACTCAATAAAAACGTAAATCATTCGAAAACAAGGCAAAATGAGGAAATGGGAGAGAGTGAAACGATTACAACAGGATCTGGGGCATCATCTTCCTTGCACATTACCCATGGGACTCCCATATTAAGTCCAACAGCCGTCATGATTTGAACAATACAAACATTCGTCATGATTTGAACATTGAATATTAATATTGATTTATTATAATTTAGATAATGTTACTTGTTTGATACAATGTACAATAAGGGAGGGGGTAGGGAGGAGATTGCGGTGGTGTAATAGAGGTCGGTTCACTTAAATAGGCTGAGAGCCGAAACAAGGACGAGAAAACTGACTAATTAAGAAGACAATTGCTCAGAATCACTTTAGGGTACTGAAAGATTGATCCCTTCTTCATTGTTCAAGGGGGTATTTACAAGAGAGATCCTTTTGTTCATTGGTATGAAGTGGCAAGATAAGCATTCAATCCCGCCCAATGCGTAAAAGATATTCATAGACGTATATCATGGGACCTTATTGGTATGAGGTAGTTGCGCCAAAATGGATTCCTGGTCACATCAGGAGGAAGTCCAGAGTGTTCATACTTAAACAACGGGTGGATGGCTTCCTATGAGAGGAACAAGTAGTCTTACCCAAAGAAGTTAAAGGGCTGGTGACTTGTCGAGGAGTTACTTTAGATGGAGTGAACGAGAAGGTCAACGATTCGTCTGGTGCTGGCACGTGTCTGAGTGGTGAAGGGGTATAACATTATTAATAATTTTTATAGGTTATTTATTTTATATATATTGTTAAATTAATTTGTTTTAATATTAAAATTATGAGTAAACTACACATATAGTCATCCAACTATCAAAAAGTTTCAGTTTAGACACCCAAAATAAAAAGTTTACAATTTAAGCACCCACGTTACATAATTCAGTTATTTTGGTCACTCCGGTTAAAATCACGAACGGCAAGCTATGTGACAGTTAAAAAAATCTGTATAATAACAAATTTAGATTTCAATTTTTACATATTATATCAATTTATTCATAATTTTAAAAAAATAATTCTCTAAATTTAAAATGATCTCAATTTAATCCTAATTCTAAAAAAATAAACAAATATATAAAAATAAATAAATATTCTAAAAGAATAATTTTTTATACAAATGACAATGCTACGTACACATTAGCAAAAAATAAAAAAAAATCAAAAACTTTTAAAAAGTAAAAATTTAAAAAGAATATTTACTTTTTTATTGAATTATGCATCCAGATTCATTCAAGATGGTTTTTCTAAATTATATAGTTTAAAAAATATCAAAAATTAATTTTTTTTTAAAAAAATTGATGTTTATTGATGTTTTAATTTTATTGGTACCTTTTATTATGTATAAAAATTATTTTATAAAATAAATAAAAACAATTTAATTTTAGTAATCGTACAAGTAAATTTTTTTTTAATGTATGAATATATCCAATTAAAAAATATATCAGTTATTTTATTACATGTGTAGCCTAAAATGTGTATATATTATTATATAGCCTAAAAATTTTAAATAATTGAACATATTCATACATTAAAAGAAACTTTACACATACTATTAATAAAAATAAAAAATATTTATATTTATTATATAAAATATTTTTATTTTTATACATCCTAAAAGGTACAAATAGAATTAAAACATTGATACACATCAATTTTTAAATAAATAAATTTTTAATATTTTTAAACTATATATAATTTAGAAAAATCATCTTGAATGAATATGGACAACTGTGTCTCTAGATTCATTTTGAACTTAACTTTTAAATCGTTTTTAATATTTAAATAAATAAATTTTTATATATCCTAAAAGGTACAAATAGAATTAAAACATTGATACACATCAATTTTTAAATAAATAAATTTTTAATATTTTTAAACTATATATAATTTAGAAAAATCATCTTGAATGAATATGGACAACTGTGTCTCCAGATTCATTCTGAACTTAACTTTTAAATCGTTTTTATTATTTTTAAATTTATTTAATATTTTTATAAATTTTAATATTTTTTTACAAATTTATAACATTTTTTATTTTTGTTGACATGATAGCTGACATTGAACTAGCACATCAGCAACTGTCGTTGACATGGAGCATCACATCAACATTGTTAACAATCACGTCAACGTTGTAATGGTCAACGTTAATCAAAGGATTTATTTGGCTAGTTTTATTAGTTCAAAGGATCAATTGGGTGCAAAAAGATCATATGGACTTCATTGATTTTTTTAAAACCATTAAGCCTTTTTTAATTAATTAATAATTACACATGATAATTTTTTATACTAATGAATAGCGTATTCTTAGATATGCCACATAGGAATGTTTCCTTATATTGAACATCAAATTGTTATAGTGTATATATATATGATTAGTCCGACTCATCATTTTTTGTCAAGTATATATGTCCAATGCATATTTGAACATGAATATAAAGATATCAATCTTCAAGGACTTTTAAGATACATAAGAAAACAAAAAGAAAAGTAAAATATACTCATGTTTGATACATATGCATATTTAACACTTCTACTCAAGTTCAAATAACCTGGTAAATAGAAATTTAGACCAAAGCATCCATTGGCATCTTAGGCTCTTAGCATGCTTCCATGTCATTTCTTTTTGAAATCCAAATCCTAGCTAAAACTAGAAATCAACCATAAAGACCAAATATAAGAATCTCATACCTGAGAGAGGATGATGGGGACCTTGTGGTTCCAGGAACCATGGAATTAAATAAAACTACATTTTTTTATCAAAGCATTTACTCTTAAACAGGGTAAAAAGTTTTTAAGTTTACCCAAAATTCCACTCTGTACAAACATAAGGTCCAATGTGAAGATGAACATATAATCCCACTTTTTTGCACTGTCTTAATAAAACACACCAAGTCACATCTCTCTACGAACTTATACTACACCGTTCCAAAAATAAAATTACTCGAAGGACATAAAATGATTAAGAAATAAACTAAAAAAAGAAAACCCAAAAATTCAAATATGCCCAATTAAGATCTTAAGATGGTACATTGCCAGGAAAAGGTTCATGTCCATTCCAAAAGACGTAAGTGTCTACGGCATCCAAGCCGTCATCTTTAGCCTTATTTATAAGATCCTCCCACATCTAAATCCAAAAAAAAAAAAAAAAACAACCCAAAATTCAATCTTTGTTTCATTTTTTTCTAGTTAAAATAAGAAAGAGAAGTGAAAACCAAATCACCCCTGGGGTGCTTCTGTGATAATGAATGAAATCGGAGATGAGGATTCTCCTTTGTCCACTGATGAGAATAGCTTTGCTATCATAGGTAATGTTGCATTGTATCAACTTAGAATTCACTAACAATGCTGCAAAGAATAAAACCAACAGCTTGAAAACTGAGCTTGTTTCCATTTCCCTTCAATAAAAGAACCTGAATTGGTGAAGTTGGCGAGTGAAAGAATTGATCCAAGAAACAATAGAAACTGATTCAAAACAGATTATCGTAAGTGGAAATGCAAAGAGGAAGAGAATAGGGAAGAACTTAGGAAAAATCTCTATCAATTTTATTGGTTTAGCTATAATTACTCCCAACAGGAGCCCAGTTCAATTATACAAAGATAAACTAAGGACCTCTAGTTTAGTTGTTACTAATAAAAATATCCTAAACAACTTCTCCATTAGTTATCAGTTAGCAACAGAAAATACAACTGTATAACTGCTTACAACAACTTTAAGGAAAAGTCAACAGTTAATCCTAACTCATTAACATTCACCCTTCTCCTCATAGCTTGTTGAATCTGTAAAAAAATGAATAAAGAATACAGAACATAAACCCATACCTGAAACACAATTAAGTTGAAGTACCTTCTTGCTGAGAAGGCAGTTAGTACCACTCCTAATTTCTCCCTCAATCAGCAAAAATTTGGAGCAGACAAAAGGCTTGGTGAGCACATCTTCCACTTGACCACATCCATCATCCAGAAACTTCACCAACGATCAACTGTCCTTTTGCCACCTTTTCATGAACTAACAACAAATCTAGTTCTATGTCTTTGAACTTTTAGTGCATAACCGAATTTGCTAACACAACAATCGCACTTGTATTGTCACACCAGATTGTTGACTTATCATCCATAGGAATACTGAGCTCCATAAGTAATGACTCAAGCTACATAACATCAACTGTGCAAATGCTAAGTTGTGATATTCAGCTTCCGTTGTTGAATGAGAAACTACTTGTTGCTTCTTCGAACACCATGAAACATGGTTTTCTCCAAAGATTACACGATACCCTATACTAGAATGACGATCATCTATGTCTGACCCCCAATTTACATCAGCAAAGCTTTCAATAGACAGCCTAGATGCTAGTTTAAACATAATACCATAATCAATTGTACCCTTCAAGTACCTCAGAATTCTCTTTATTACCTTGAAATGCAAGTCCAATAGACTAGGCATAAATTGGCATATTCTGTTTACTGCAAATGCAATATATGGTCTGATTATCACAACGTATTGTAAAGCTCCTGTAATGCTCTTATATTCTCTTACATCAGTAAAAACATCTCCTTTAGTGAAAAACAAGTTACCATTTCTTACCATTGGTGTTGGCTGACTTTTAGCTTCTTCCATCTGAGTTGTATACACCCGACCCGATTGGAGGATTTGGATGAAAGACGCAAAATTTGTTGCTGGAGTAACTCAAACAAACAAATCAAATAACAAACGAAGCTAAAACATATTAATCATGGAAATTAAAACATGTTATGCATGTGTAATGAACTTAAACAGACCCTTATACAACAAATTGGGGTTAAGAATAGTAAAAAACGGGGCCAGGTTACAAATCCTGGGTCAATGGCAAAATACAAAGCAATATCTCAAAACAGTCGAGTCATGCCTCCCCTATATCTCAATTTTTGCTTCAAAGTTTGATGTCTCGAGGCAATGAGACCATGTCTCGAGACAAAGCCTCATGTATCACGATCCTGGGTTGAAGGATCTCTAATTTAGCTTCAATGTTTTATGCCTTGAGACAAGGACACCATATCTTGAGACCTGACACTCTATGCCTCGAGACATGCCTGGTATGTTTCTAGACCTCTGCCAAAAAATGCAATAAAATGTTCTTATGGTCTCGAGACAAAAGAGTAGAAGTGCAGAAAATGGCATTTCAAGATATGCTAATGGTCTCCTACATGCTCTTAAACATGTTCAGCATGTTACCAACTCATTTCACACACAATTGGCATATGAAAACGAGTCCAAAACATAAGATCTCAGACCATATAACTCATTGCACCAAAATATCATCAGGCAAATATTTGCAACATGTAAAATATACTTAAAACATGTCAAAACCTTCACCAAAGTTCAACAAAGATATCCAAGATACAACAAAATAACCAACACATGCCAAGTAACAAAAACATCCAAAACATCAACACTCAAAGTTTTTAGGCATGAGTGTCAATTAGAGACCTAGGTACATGCCCCTTATTACAAAAGAACTCAAAGAAACATTACAAACTCAAGAGGAAAACTAGGATTTGAGTATTTAGACGCTGAGAGGAACACGAGTCAAACCCGAATGGACTCGTAATGCCTGCGCATGGAAACAAACAATCCACATGCTAAGTATGGAATACTCAATGATGCTAACATAACCAAAAGCATAGTATAAAAAAATTAAGCAATATAGCATACTAAAGCAACAACATAATTCAATCAAAAGCAGCATATAACTTCAGCATATCAATATTAACACAATTTAACAATTCCTTTAACAGGCTATCAAGAGATCGATACAAATCAATAGTTATACCACTTGTGTCATTGTTCATTTCTCATATAGTCCAGTTAACACCAAATGATCATGTTACTCAAACTTTACAACATTATACCATAAGTCTTCATTAAAATTACAAACCTATTAACCAAACATGGATGCAAGCATGGATACATGGATTAACCCCTAACACTTCACAATGATGCTCACAATTGCCAATCGGGCATAAAAGCTCCCATAGATGTAAACACATTCTCCTAACACTCCACAATAATGCACACAAGTTCTAACAGGTATATACGCGCACAGGTTCCCAATGAGATGCACACAAGTGCCAAATGCTTCCTCCGATACCAAACAAATCCTATGGCATGTCAGTATACCCGAACCATACCTGACATTGTTTAATAGGGCATTTCAGTATTAAAACACACATTGAAAATAACAAGTGCTATCCATAATTAATGTAAATCATCATACATTACATAGCATCAACTTCATTTCACATCATAGTCGAGCATTTTCTTCTTATTACACTATAAACATTCAAGTCATAGTCATGGCACACCCAATCAAGTTACATAACAATATATCATCAGCAACGTCTTAAAAAAAATCACTTAAAGAAATTATTCTAGGAATTTAGTTAAGGCTAGCTTAAATCCGCCAGGTTTCAACAACTTTTTCCTTACCCTTGGCCTTTGATGACTCAGACATGTCATTGGCTACGAAAATCAACGGAAACAATAAAATAAAATTAGAAAAACATAATTCAAGCATTAAAACCTACTAAAACTAAAATGATATACAATTTGATATAGTGAGAACTTTCTCACTTTTACTGAAATATGAAGAGAACTTCATTCTAACTTAACCAGACCTAAAATCTAACCTTAGAAACAATATTATTCACTCCTAAAAACTCTAAAAACTCACTACAATGACAACTCAAATAAACCTCAATTAAATCTCTCTTTAACTTAAATTTTAGCTATCACACTATATTCTAAACTCATTTCTAATAACAATCTAACTTAAAAAAATCAAAAGAAGTTCGGATTCAAGCTTTCTCTCTTTACATGGAAAATATTCTCCAAAAATGGAGGAAAAATGAAAATAAAATCAAAACTCATGTTTCAAGAATCATAAATTGAGAGTATTCACTTTAACTTACTGTAGAAATCAAAATTAAGCAAAGAAATCAAAATAAAACTCAACTCCTCTTTTCCTTTAAAATCTCCAACGTGAGAAAAATGAATCTTTGTTAAAATGTTAAGATTTAATAAAAATTACTTACCAATTTTGAAATATTGAAGAGAAAATCATAGATTGATGGAAAATTTTTACGAGAAAAGCCGGAGAGAAATTTTGCAAGTTTTTTGGAAAGTAATAGTGCGAATGGGAATGGCTAACCGTTCCCTCCCAACAAATTTTACAAAAAGGAAATTTTGCCATTAAGGGCTTGGGCAATTTCCAACTTACGGGCCTCCATCTCTCGAAATCATACTTTCAAATATTCACACATTAACCCCTCTAATTTTGTTTATATTACAGTTTAGTCCACTTGTCTTAGTTAATAAAACTCTCGACATAAACCCCTAAAATTTTTTATTTAATGTCTAATTACCAAATAATAACTCTCTAATTCTCTTCCGTACCCATTCCTAGAATGCCTCAGTTTGAGAAATCCGACCCAAAACCAAATTTCTCAATACCGACAAAAAACTAATTGTTACATAAATTTTCTTCAACATTTTTTTTTCTAATTAAGAAACAACCCTTGTTTAGTGGCATTTAACTCATTTACAAACTTCTCAAGGTGTTCTTCATTGTCACCTATGATAATAATATCATCAAAATACACGAGCAAATACATAGCTCCTTCGGTCATATTTCTTACAAGCAAATATGCATGTAGCTTAGAATATTTCTTGTAAGACCTTTACAATTGCAAAACATCCTTTGTCATAGTTGTTGGATTTGGTGTATTAAGAGTAGTATATTCGTTTTGTATACTTCTATTTTTCGAAGAAATTGGTTTAATAAAAATATCCATAAATTAAATTAATACCCTTATATACTATCCTCAATGGTTTTTGCACGCAGAGCAAAATGAAATTAAATATTGACTCACTGGTTATCTAACTTTTAACTAATACTAAGCAGTATTACTTGTTAGATCGTAATACGGAAAGATAACTTAGATTAGTAAATGAAACTAAACATGTCCTTAGTCTAATTGGAAATGAGCAAACTGATTGAAAGACTAATATGCCGCCTACCAAGTCCAATTAGGGAGATTTTTTGTCTTGAGCATCAGAGCGAATGACTGCTAGAAGATAAAGATATAGATGTAGCTAATTGGACTGACAGTACATCGACTAGGACCTAAGTAGAATAGATCCTAAATTCGTTTATGGATTTATTCATTTGTTACGTTCATAGTGTGACATACCTTAACCTTGAGCAGATGATGGACTATGTATGCGTGATTCGTATACTTTAATATAAGTAAAAGCCTTAGTTCAAATAGATAAGAAACTGAAAGTTGGTGCGTTGGGTATAAGACTACTACAGTATGTAGCATCATTTAAATTAGTGGAATTCATAACCCAAGAAATAGGTAAATGATATCCTCTTATTGGCATTACATGATAGATGAAAAGTAAACATGATCGTAAGTCGTTTGTCTTTGTGATAAATGACTTAATTACTATTTGATAGTAATTAACTTTTCATGGAGGAAGAGGTAATGATTACCATGAGATAAAGTAAGATCATATCGGGAAAACATATTTATCCTAAAGAGATTAATGATATTCTATGAGAGTAACACATTCATGACAAGATCATTGGACGAGCACTGTTTGAATAGCTTTTGTAATGGTAAGTAATTAGGGAGAGTTTAGTCACAATACTATAGTGGAATGACTTCATGACTAAATGAATTTATAGTTAATAGGCGAAAAGCTGGAACTTAATTATTAATTATTTGAGCCCTAGTTATATATGTTTAATCAGTCCCTTTAAGTATAGAAATGACTTAGGAATTAATTTAATTTTTTTCAAATTATTATTTAATTAAATAATTAAAGTTCGAAAATAGAATTAAATTAATTAGTTATTGTGAACTTGTTGAATATGAGAATTAAATATATTTTCTCATAAATTCTTTTACGGTAAAGTTGTTATGACTCTAATAGTATAAAAATTGGGTTGAGAAAATTATTTAATTGGAAAATTAATTTATCCGATTAAAGTAATTTATAAATAAGATTTATTTTAGAAAATAGAAATACATGTATTGGGTTGGATTAAATTATAAAGTGTCAAGTTAAAGGTTCAAGAAACACATATAATTGGACTTAATACAAGATAGACCCAAACTCCCCTTATATTACATATGAGGGGCAACATTCTTAGTGTATTTAACTAGGGAGTGTCTATTGGGAAATGTGCCCATATTGTAGTAAACATTTAACTGTTTTATATTTATTTGAACGATAAATAAATAAATAAAGTTAATTTCACATTTCACTATTATGTCTGTCGAAACCATTTTTTATCGGGTTTTGAAAAATGGGAATCGACTTTAAAAATATGGAGTCGCCACCAATTCTTTTTGTTTAGGTGTGACCGGGTCACCTATAAAATAAATTTTGGTCTACGAATTTCAAGAAGAAAACAGGTTCGGGAGTCGGTTACGTGCAAGGAAAGATTAGCACCCTCGCAACACCCAAAATTGGTACCAAATTGATTAATTGATGTCCTAATGTTTAAAATTTTTGAAATGATTTTGAAATTCTGTTCCCCTTTTTTTTTATAATTTTAAATAACTTGATTGAATATTGAGATTCTCTTGTTCCGAAGGAATAGAGTATCACTTCCAGCACGATTGGATACGACAATCTGAGTCCTCGAATTCAAGATCATCCCCAAAATTCTCTAAGCACATGTATTGAAATTTTGAAAGGGTATTTGGTTATTTGGACAAACAAAAAACCGCAACCCAGCACGATTGGGCACGATTTCTTCGAATTTCCAAACGCACAAATATTACCTTATTTTGAAAATATGGACAAAATTTGAAAGGATATTCGTTTATTTGGTCAAACAAAAAACCACACCCAGCACGATTGGGCACGATTTCTTCGAATTTCCAAACGTACAAATATTATCTTATTTTGAAAATATAGACAAAATTTGAAAGGATATTCGTTTATTTGGTCAAACAAAAAAAAACCACACCCAACACGATTGGGCACGATTTCTTAAAAATTTCCAAACGCACGAATATTACCTTGTTTTGAAACTTTAAGTAAAAATGATTTTAGAGCTTAAATAGTGTTAGAACATGACATTTTGAGTGAATATAATGCTATGGCATAATAACATACAATATGGAGCAATTATTTACAAATGAAATATAATGCTATTGAATCTCAAGCAACAAATAAATATAAAATGAGAATTAAAACATACATAATAGCAATAATTATCGAACATTAGATCAATGATAAAGAATATTAATTAACATACATACATCAACAACAATACGAAATCAATGGAATAATTCTAATACTAATTTTACATATATGTATGTATGTACACATATACTTTACGAATATTAGCATTCAAAATCCATAAATTAAAAGACGATTTTTGCAAGAATATTAAACAAATTGGCATAATTCAAATGCGACAAATGTATAAGAAATGAATAACTTTAAATATATAAACATATGTAAGTAATAGTATACAAAAAATATCTGAAATAAATTAAAATATACAATAAAATATGATTTTTTTCAAAGTGATAAATTATATATACTAAATTAAAATTATAAAAATATATATACATAAGTAATTTTAAAAGAAACTAAATATACATATAAATAGATTTAAAAAGGATACATATTTATAAGATAATAATATATATATGAAATGAAATCGTTTTGGTAAAATTTTATATGTAAATATTTATATATATAACATAATGATGTAAAAATATTTATATAAGGAATAAAATACGTTAAAATAAAATAAATTGAAACATTATAAAACCAATTTCCAAAACAATTTAAAAAAACTTGGATAATAACTAAATTTAGTACTATAAAAAGTTACAAGAATTATAAACAAAATTAAAGCTTAATCAAAATAAAAATATAATTAGAGGACTGATTTATAGATAAATAAAAATATTAAAACAGAACCAAGGATCAAAATAAAATACGCATAAATAAATGGGGAGTAAAAGTGCAATATTTTCGTTTACAAAAACGCTGCGTTTAAGTTGGACTAAATTACAACAGCGCGCAATATTTAAGGAAAAAATAAAGAGCGTAGAAATAAAAGCAGAACTCAATCAATTAACAGTGCAAAATATAGGGACTAAATGCGAAAATTTCCCATCATGGCGGAAACGCGCGGGTCGCGAGCTAGGAGCGGGTCGGATTCGGGTTGGCTCCTCTAAACGGCACCGTTTTAGCAGCAGAAGAGCTACTGCGAAACGATGTCGTTTCGTTTTTCTTTATATACCAAAAAAAGATTGAAACCATCATTTTAAAACCCTTTTTAAAAAAAAAACTAAAAGAAATCCTCTCAAATTTTAAAATCCCATCCCTTTGCCGGCCTTTGAATCTCGCCGCATAACCGTCGTACCACCACCGTAGACGGTGGTCGGCGTTGTGCAAAAACCCATTTTTTAGCCACCGTTTTGGGGGATAACTGAAGGTCGAGTTTTCTTGGCCCCGAAAAACAGAAAGAAAAGGGGTTTTGACCCCTCTCGGGTTCGATCCGCGACGGAGAAAGGGGTCTCCGGCGATGCGACCGCGGGGTGCTTCTTGGTAAGTCACTTCCTCTTTATTTCTTTTGTTTTAAGTCGAGAAAAGAAAAAACGAAAAGAAAATCAAAATGAAATAAAAAAAAAAACAAGAACGCCAGTCAATCCGAAAGGTAAATCACCTTTTGTTTTCTATATATTTCTCTGGGTATTTCTTTTTTCGTAAATTGTGTGTTCGTCCAAAAAAAATAATCCCCTTACAATCGTTTGTTTTTGGTCTTTTTAAAGGCCAAAATCGAAAAGAAAAAAAATGAATCCGTCCTTTTTTGCTTTCCTTTTCTCTGCTGTTATTTGCTGTCATTTGTTTTCCTGTGCAGGTACGGAGTCCTACGTGGCGTGCGATGGTGCGTGGAGGAGTACGGAGGCCGTACGCGACGGACGTGGCTGGCGCTGGAGGCTACGGCGCAAAAGGGGAAACCCTAGGGTTTCCTGGTTATTTTTGTTATCTGTTATGGGCTAGGGTAGTGTCGGGCTACATTGGGCTAATTGATTGGGTTTTTTAATATCTGATTTGGGTTTTAAATTGGGTTTGTAAAAGAGACTGGACTATTTTATTATTGTTTTATATTTTATTTCTGGTTTATAATGGTTTCTGACGGGCCCGGGCAAATTGGGCCTGCTACAGCTGCCCCTCTTTGCTCGTTGTCGTGTAACGAGAATAGAGCAAAGACTTCAAAAAGGGCCGATTTTGCCCGGTCTTGCCAAATCTTGACCTCTTTCAGTGCTTTTCTTCTTTGAGTAGCTTTATTCCATCCCACTGCATCTTCAAGGGCATGAAAACTAGCTCTTCGATCCAATTCGATGTAATTTCCTGGAGAAGAGATTTGTAGCTTCAATCTGCTCCGTTGGAACTTCATGGTGATAAGAATTTAGAGAGAAGAGATTTGTAACTTCGATCTTCCTACTGAAACTTCTCGAAAATAAAGGTTGATCCTCAATAACCTCAAGGAGAAAGGATTTGTAGTTTCAGCCTACTCCACTGGGACTTCGAGGTGATAGGAATTCAGGGAGAAGAGATTTGTAACTTCGATCTTCTTACTGGAACTTCTCGAAAATATAATTTGATCCTCAATAACCTCAGGGAGAAGGGATTTGTAGCCTCCATCTACTCCACTAGGACTTCGAGGTGATAGGAATTCAGAGAGAAGAGATTTGTAACTTCGATCTTCTTACTGAAACTTCTCGGAAATATAGTTTGATCCTCAATAACCTCAGGGAGAAGGGATTTGTAGCCTCCATCTACTCCATGGGACTTCGAGGTGATAGGAATTCAGAGAGAGAGAAGAGATTTGTAACTTCGGTCTTCATGAAACTTCTCGAAATATAGTTTGATCCTCAATAACCTCGGGAGAAGGGACTTGTAGCTTCCATCTACTCCGCGGGACTTCGAGGTGATAAGATTTGTATCTTCGATCCCGCCGTGCGGGAAGGCAAGATCTGCTATCCTCAACTGCTCCACCGCAAACTCGGGGATGCCAAGCGGTAGCTTAAATACATTCCACTACTGCTTAGGGGGACAAGATTTGCCGTTCGATCTTGGTCCACTACTGCTTAGGGTGACAAGATCTACAATTTTTGACCTATTCCACTGCTGGTCAGGGAGATAGGACTGGTGACTTAAATCTGTTCCACTACTGCTTAGGGAGATAAGATTTGCCGTTCGATCTTGGTCCACTACTGCTTAGGGCGACAAGATCTACAATCTTCGACCTATTCCACTGCTAGTCAGGGAGATACGGTTGGTGGGTTAAATCTGTTTCCTACTGCTTAGGGAGACCAAATTTGCCATTCGATCTTGGTTCCCTATTGCTTAGGGTGACAAGATCTACAATCTTCGACCTATTCCACTGCTGGTCAGGGAGATAGGACTGATGTCTCCGATCTGCTCTTGTAACATCAGGATTGCCAGATCTGCTATCTTCGATCCGCTTCGCTCAGAAAGGCAAGATCTTCGAATTCACCGATGTTGCGACAACGTCCTCTAGGGGACCTATTCTGTAAAATCAGTTTTGTGTTTATGCCTATGCAAAATGGTTAGGATGCAATGATTAGAATGAATCTAATGCTCCTAACGAAATGTATTATGGACGACATTTGTATGAATGCAGAATGTCATGAGAACGAGTCTTTTTACAAAGATTAGGATGCAATGATCGAAATGAATCAAATGCCCCTAAATAGATGTGTCTTATGGATGACATTTGTATGAATGCAGAATGTCATGAGAATGATTTCTTACAATGATTAGGATGCAATGATCGGGATGAATCAAATGCTCCTAACTAAATGTGTTTTGCATGAATGCAGAATTTCATGAGAATGATCCCTTTTTAGAAGTTTAAGGTGTAATCGCTCATTGTTTATTAAGGCTTTATCACTGATGTATTATGCTGCCATCTTATTCGACTGGTATTCTTGACAGAAAAACCGAGAAAACAAATATCTTGCTCAACAGATTTGCCCCACTGTAACTTCAGGGTTCATCTCACTGTGACTTAGGGGTATAGAATCTGAATCTTTTCCAATCCATCCCACTATAACTCAAGGGTACAGAATTTGTTTCATCTTCAATCCAACCTGCTGTAAATCAAAGATATAGGATCTGTAACTTGTTCTATCAATTGATCACTCCCCGGGTGAACTAACCAACTGTTTATACATGATATTTGCATGGATGCAAAATATCATGTTTTTTCTTGCGAATAATTCCCCTTTTACACTTGGGGTTAACATTGCCCATTTTTCGTCAAGATTGTATCACTGACGCAATATCTTGTCGTTTGTTCAACCACTATTTTTGACAAAAATCCGAAGAGATAACCTTAATATGGACTCAAATATTTCCAACCCTTAAGCTTGGTGAATTCTGAACAATAATCCTGTTTCATGTTCTTGTATTATTTAGAAATTCCTAGAGTAATATGCGAAACTTCTTTTGTGAAAGTGTTATTAGTCCACTAATCGTTATTTCAATGCAAAATTCCTGAAAAAGATCATAACCATGGACAAGAAGGAAATTAATTAGGAGCATAGCTCGAAACAAATAAGTTAGGCAAAGATAGCAATCGCAATCAAGAAGGAAATTTATTGTGAACATATTTTGAAAAGAATAATATAATCACAAATAACAAAATTAAAAATGGAGAAAATGGAAACTAGGTGCCCCAGATATCGCAGCCTGAGCTTCTCTGTTTAAACTTCTTGAGGACCATTTTAAGCTCAATATGTGTTTAGGGGATCCGGAGTACTTTGTCGATGCCCCAAGACATAGCATACTTCTTCATTGTTAATTCAGGCATAGCAAGACTGTTGTATGCCCCTGTTTTGATCAAAATTTGAGCAGCCCTTTTCGGGTTTTCAACTCAAATCCCCTTTGGTCTCAAGGCGCCCTTTGCGGGTTTTCGCCTTGGCCTCAAATTTTTGCGGGTCTCAACTCAATTTTTTTTTGTGTGTTTTTCTCTTTGGAAAACTTTTTATTAAATCTGAATTCACAGCAGGTCCTTGCCATCTATCTCAGACAATATCCATGCTTCCCCAGAATATGCCTTCTTTGCTGCATAAGGTCCTTCCTAGTTTGGCATCTGCTTTCTTCTGAAGTCCCTTTTGCATGGGAAAAATCTTCTTCAAAGCCCTATCATGAAATTTTCTAGGGCGAATCATTTTTTTTGCGAGCTCGCATCATCTGACCGTGATAGATAGTTTTTAACATTTTATCTTCAAATTCAACTGATCATATTGAGATTGGATCCATTCTGACTCGTCCGATTTCAGCTCTGAAAGAATTTCGACTCCAATGGGCAAAACCAATGAGAAATGTGTTGCCCCGGACAGTCTTGGCCAACGTTTGTTAAGCATAGAGGGTAAATAGTAACTTCTGTATGCCAATCTTTACAAGTCTCGGTCTTTTTATGATCTTTTGTTTTTCTTTTTGGTTGCTTTTGCTGCACTGATATGTGGCACCTAATCTTTGAACAGACCGTAGACTTTTGACATTGTGCGGTTGAATGTGATCTTTTTGACATTTTTATTATTCTTTCTTTCTTTTTTTCTTTGACTATCGACTTTGTAATATTGGCATATGAAGCAGATTTTACCATCTTAATGAAGTAACCGACATCCACAAAAATGAATCGATGTTGGCCAGAAGCTTTTAATGAGACTGGCTTAGTAACATCCATGCCCCACATATAGGAAATCTTATTTCTGCATTGAGCTAGGCTTTGATCTTCATCTCCTTCCTTGGCTCACGACGTAGGATCTATTTTTCATCCAGTATTAACAAATTAGAAGATATGTTACAATTTCTGTCATCTTCAAAGTCTTGAGATCCCTTAGACCCATATTTCATTCAAAAAGGGAGTCAGTAACAGCGTCGCCCATGTCATTGATATCTGGGGACCCATTGCGGGTACGAAGGTAAATTCAAAAAATGATTATTCTAAGGATGATTATTTGTATGGTATGATAAAGAATGAAAGAATATCTAAATAGTAATCCAATGTAACACCCCAAACCCGACCCAAACACTACAACTAGATCTGGTATGTCACTAAGGAATTTTATAAAATTGTCACACTTTGGAAAATGAGTATCATGTTTAATCATTTTAACTGGAGAGACTTAGTAATTTAATATTCTGTATAAAATGTAAATTCAAATGATACCTTGGTGAATTAGGAAAAAAAAACTAAGTTGTTACATGCCTTAGCTAAATTTTAACATGAAATTTAAAAGTCTAATAATAAAAACCCAACATGAAACCCAAAATAAATATGAGTCTAGTGGCCCATGGCCTTACTACATTGAAACTTAAAATCCTCTTAATAAAAAAATAATAAAATAACTGAATAATAAAAAGCCTTTTCTTTGAATCCAAATACTCTCTCGCATGGCCACCTTGCGCTCCTCTCTCCACCCGGTCCGATGCGCTAAGTGCTACTGAAAATGTTAAATAATAGGGTGAGTCGCGAGACTCGGTGTGCAACCCTCATGCACCATTAGATTTGGGCCTTAGCCCCACGAACAGAATAACGATTTAGTATATAACAAAAATTATGCAAGCCCAACCCAAATCCTAGGTTTCCATCCGCTACACACCACCCTTACCGCCAATCACACCATTGGGGATTTCTACAATCAACCCACACCGCTACACACCATCAATGGCGGTCATGCTTTGCTCATCGTCCGATCATGGCGTAGCCACTACAACAGTCATGGCAAAAGCCACTACAAGCAGTCACGGCAAAAGCGCTATAGCAGTCACGCAAAGCCGCTATAGCAGTCACGGCGCAAAGCCGCTACAAAGAACACTTCCCTTTCTTCAAACCCAACCCCATGCAATCACGAAATCGGCATACTTATCACATATATCATCTTAACAGAACATTCACTTAGGAATGACAGAGATCACTAACACGGTGATTCACTTTTACCCTCATCGGGTTTCAACCATTATCTTTGGGATTTGGCATTTATCAAAATATAAATGATTTGTAAAAAATTTTAATGAGCAATCTAAATGGTGTGGAAGTGTTACACACCTGATATCGCGTAGTTTTACACCCTTAGTCAATATCCTTACTATCTAAATCTACAACCCTTAGTCTAAAACCTTGCTCAAAAGCCGGAAGAACACGAAGATTTGGGCTCCCCTACATTCGGCCAAGGGTTAATAAATACCCGAATTTACACGTTTAAAATTAATGGATCTCCTTACCTTGAAATCCTGAAAGTAACACGATTCGTGTGTTACTGAACTCTGACTTAGAGATCTATGCGATTGACTCCTCTTCAAATCCCGGAATGCCAAAAATAAGAGAAAAACTTAAGGTTAGTTTCCTTATAGCCATTCGGTTAGAGTCTCTAAAAAGCCGGAAAGGATTGAAGCCTTATGAATTGATACTTACCTTCAGTTTCTTTCGAGATTCAGCACAAGCAGATACCACAGAGAGAATTCGGCAAACACAGGAGATAAGATCTAAGGATTTCGGCTTTGATGAAAATCCTGGAAAAGATGAACTGATGCGTTTTCGGCTTTTAGAAAATCTGAGTGAGGTGTTTCGGCTTTGGCTTAGAAAGAAAATAAACAAGAAGCGAGGAAAGGCTTAGAGGTTTCGGCTAAAGTGTTTGAAAGAGATGAGAGAGGAATTGACAGAGGATTCGGCCTAGAAGAAAAGAAAGAAAGTTGAGAGGGAGGATGAAGTGGGGATTTCGACAGAGAAAAGAAAAAGATGATGAGAACTTGACAGCAAATTTTGGCACACACTTACGCCTATACTAAATCGATTCCTCACCCCATCGAGTTTGATTTTCGGCCAACACTAGCCTTCCACAAGATAGCTCCTATCCTTTTTCCTTATCTTAATCTATTAACTCCTCAAAAATAGCCCTAATTAGCACCAACTCCTCCCTCCTTTATTTGCTTATTATCCTCATAAATTAAACATTAAAAATCCCTATTTTATAGCCTTGTTGCCGTCCCCCCTATGGCTCCCCTTTAAGTGCCGAACTTGGCCCAATTACTTGGGCTTCAAGCAGCCAAAACTAGGCCTCCTCTCTCCCTTACTACTGATGCCACTTCTAGCTCCCTATAGCGCCACTTACTTTTGGGCCACAAGCCCATTTTGTCATTTAAAACACAGATAACTTTCTTTTAAAAATGCTAGAGTGTCTACGCAGAGATTTAGTCAAGGCCTCAGCCCATTCTTGAGCCCATTTAGTACCTAAATTCTCAATTTAACCTATTAAGCATACATTACACAAAATGCACAGGCCCAATAATTTGGGATGTTACAGTTCTACCCCCCTTTAAAATAAATTTCGGCCTCGAAATTTACCTGATCAAAAGAGATGGGGATATTGTTGTCGGATAACATCCTCTGGCTCCCACGTCGCCTCTTCTGCACCGTGATTCCACCACAGAACTTTGACCAAAGGGACGGACTTCCTTCTCAACACTTTTACGTCTCGATCCAAGATTTGCACTGGTTCTTCCTCAAAGGATAAATCTGGCCTTACTTCAATCTCTTCCATCGGCACCACGTGCGATGGATCAGAATGATAACATCTTAGCATCGAAACATGGAACACGTCATGTATCTGTTCCAACTCTGACGGCAACTCTAATCGATAAGCCACTGGGCCCACGCATTCCAGCACCCGATAAGGCCCAATAAACCGAGGACTTAACTTACCCTTCCGTCCAAACCTCATTACCTTCTTCCATGGAGATACTTTCAAAAAGACCTGATCTCCTACTGCAAATTCCATCTCCTTCCGCTTTAGATCCGCATAATACTTTTGCCGATCAGACGCCTCCTTCAACCGAGCCCGTATTAACTTAACTTTCTCCTCCGCTTTTGAAACTAGTTCGGACCCAACACTGGCGTTCACCCAACTCTGTCCAACAAGTGAAGTACGACATCTCCTTCCGCATAACGCTTCATAAGGTGCCATCCGAATACTAGCTTGATAACTGTTATTGTATGCGAATTCTACCAAAGGTAAATACTCCTTCCAACTACCCTAAAGTCGATGATGCAACCCCTTAGCATATCCTCCAAGATCCGATTACCCTCTCGGATGACCATCGATGCGTGGGTGAAAAGATACTAAAGTCTAACCTTGTTCCCATTGCTTGATGAAGAGCCTTCCAGAATCGTGACGTGAACCTAGGGTCCCTATCTGATATAATCGACACAGGTACACCATGTAGTCTCACGACCTCAGCCACGTACAACTTAGCCAACCTCTGCAGAGAATAGTCAACACGAACCGATATGAAGTGAGCAGACTTCGTGAGTCGATCCACAATCACCCAAATTGAATCCTTCTTAGTGGGCGTAAGGGGTAACCTACTAACAAAATCCATCGTGATTCTCTTCCATTTCCACTGCAGAATCTTCACCGATTGCAACAACCCCGAAGGAAACTGGTGTTCGCCTTCACTTGCTGACATGTCAAACACTTACCCCCGAATTCCGTTACTTCTCGCTTCAGACCTGGCCACCAGAATTGCTCTCGCAAATCCCGGTACATCTTAACCCCTCCAGGATGCATAGCGTAAGGGCTACTATGCGCCTCCTGAAGAATCATCTGCCTTAACTCCACATCCTTTGGCATGCAGACTCTCCCTTGGAAACACAAAACTCCATCACAATTCAAGCTATAGTCATCTACTTCACCATTCTACACTTGTCAAATTCGAGCACTCAAGACATCATCCAGAAGTTGCTTTTCCTTGATTTGACTTGTCCACATGGGTCTTACTTGAAGTTTGGCCACCAGACTGCCATCCTCATATAGGCTAAGATGAGCGAACATCGCCCTTAAATCCGCTATCACCTTATGACTCAACGCATCCGCCACCACGTTAGCCTTACCTGGGTGGTACTCAATCGAGCGATCATAGTCCTTTAACAGCTCGATCCACCTTCTCTGTCTTAGGTTCAACTCCTTCTGGGTAAGGATATACTTCAGTGCTCTTATGGTCAGTATAAATAACCGACTTCTCCCCATACAGGTAGTGCCTCTAAATCTTTAGAGTGAACACTACCGCCGCCAATTCCAGATCATGCGTAGGGTAGTTCAACTCATGTGGTCTTAACTGTCGGGGCGCATATGCAACCACCTTTCCATCTTGCATCAACACACAACCTAAACCTGTGTGTGACGCATCACAGTAGACGGTAAATTCCTTTCCCGCCTCTGGCTGGATTAACACTGGCGCTTCCGTTAAAATTCTCTTCAGCTTCTCAAAGCTCTCGTGCTGTTTGTCTGTCCAAACAAACGGTGCTCCCTTCCTCAACAACCTAGTTAAAGGTGCCGCTATCAATGAGAACCTTTCAACAAACCTTCTGTAATACCCGACCAATCCCAAGAAACTTCGAACTTCTGCCACAGATTTTGGCGGTTCCCAATCCAATACGGCTTGTATCTTCCGAGGGTCCACCCTAATTCCCTCTGCAGAAACCACATGTCCTAAGAAAGTTACTTCCCTTAGCCAGAACTCACACTTACTGAACTTTGTAAACAACTGCTTCTCCTTCAAAGTTCGCAACACCACCCGAAGATGTTCATCATGTTCCTCTTCTAACTTGGAATAAACCAAGATGTCGTCGATGAACACCACGACGAACCGATCAAGATATGGTTGGAACACCCGGTTCATCATATCCATAAATGCTGCTGGCGCGTTCATCAACCCGAATGGCATCACCAAGAACTCATAATGACCGTACCGAGTCGAAATGCCGTCTTATGAATGTCTTCCTCCTTAACCCTTAACTGATGATAAACCGACCTTAAGTCAATCTTAGAAAAGACCGAAGCTCCTTTGAGTTGATCGAACAGGTCGTCGATTCTTGGCAGTGGGTACTTTTTCTTAATAGTAAACTTATTCAGTTGACGGTAATCCACACACATACGCATGGATCCGTCCTTCTTCTTCACGAACAGGACCGGCGCTCCCCATGGAGACACACTCGGTCGAATAAACCCTCGATCCAACAGTTCCTAGATCTGAGCTTTGAGTTCCACCAACTCCTTCGGTGCCATTTGGTAAGGAGCAATGGACACCGGAGCCGTACCCGGAAGTAGCTCTATTCCAAACTCCACTTCGCGATCCGGGGGTAATCCTAGCAACTCCTCCGGAAAAA
The DNA here is from genome assembly GCA_025698515.1 of Gossypium sturtianum. NCBI lineage: Eukaryota > Viridiplantae > Streptophyta > Magnoliopsida > Malvales > Malvaceae > Gossypium > Gossypium sturtianum. The sequence goes on along the minus strand of CM046943.1, from coordinate 122,902,771 downwards.
CATCCGCGAAGTCCCTAACTGTTCGAACCTCATCGACAGTCACCTCCTTAGCATCCAAGGCACTGATAAAAGCTAGAAATGCGTTACATCCCTTCCGAATCATCTTAACAACTTTCAATGCCGATACTACATTGGACAAATAATTCCTCCTCTCTCCTAACACAACCACCTCCCCGCCTTCCGGGGTACTCAACACCATGCGCTTAATCTCACAATCCAACTTAGCACGATGTTTCGTCAACCAATCCATTCCTAAGATAAGGTCAAACTCTCCAAATGGTAATTCCATTAAGTCTGCCGGGAACACTACACCTTGAGTTTCTAAAGGTACATCCTTAAATAGTTTGTCCACTACCCTAGATTGTCCTAGGGGACTAACCACAGTCATCTTCCTAGTAGTTGTTTCAGAATCTATACTTAGGGTCTCGGATACCGAACATGCAACATAGGAGTGGGTTGACCCAATATCAATCAAGGCAAGAAATGGTTTATCAACAATAAGAAACATACCGGTTATTACATCCGGCAAGGCCACCATCCTCCCGTCGGCGAGTTGCATGAACTAGACCCTTTGCCTCGCATCTACATTACCTGCACCCCTACCAGGTGCTCCACGACCCCGACCGAATCCATTTCCACCTCTGGCTGCGCCACGACCCCTCGCATCGGGTGGCCACCTCTCCCCACTGATCCAAACCTCGTCCCACCGGGCCGCCCCCGATCCATCTGTGGGCAATCCTTAATCTGATGCTCCGTGGATCTACACCTAAAACATCCACCGGTTTTCCTTCTGCACTCCCCATAATGTGCCTTCCCACAAGAAGGACATGATCGATTCTGGCCCGTCGGAGCACGAGCTGGCCCATCAGACCTATGCCTTTTCTAAAATTTTCCTGATGACCCCGATGGTCCAAAACTTCTCTTATTCTTACCCCGATCCTTATCCTTTTCTTGTCTTTCAGTCCGCTTCACCTCCTCAGCTATCTTAACCTTCTCCACAAGAATAGAAAAATCTCTCTCTCGCTGCGGTGCTATCAAAACCCTTAACTCATTTCGCAGTCCATCCTCGAACCGTACACAACGTTCATATTCAGTTGCTACCATTCCTCGAGCGTAGCGGCTCAAGCGGAGAAACTCCGCCTCATATTCAGCCACAGATTTACTTCCATGCACCAAATTCAGGAATGCCTTCCTCTGTTCATCCACATAGCTGGCCCCAACGTACTTCCCTGAAAGGATCCCTTGAAGAAATCCCAGTCAATCCGGTCTGCGATAGTACCCTCCTTTACCGTGAGCCACCACTGGTAAGCCTCGTCTCGAAGAAAAGACACGACCCTTTTCAACTTCTCCTCCACCGTGAAGTCCAGGTCATCCATTATGCGCTCAGTCGCTTCTAACCAGTACTCAGCTGTGTTAGAGGCTACGCCAAAAACATCTCTAAACATCTCCGCTCCGTTGGCTCGAAGTCGTTTCGACACAGATTTCTGAGCTCCTGAACCCGTGCCTGCCCCAGCAACTCTTTCGAGGACCCGCAACATCGCCTGAGATACCGCATCATCTCCGGGTGCTTGGTCTCGAAGTTCTCCCTCTTCAGCCAGCAGCTCCAGCATCTCGTCTCCTGACCCGTGGCCAGACCCTGCTGGCTCTGACACGGTCATCCTACCCCTACCACGACCACGCGGCGGACGTCTCCGACCCATTGTACTCATTCTTTCGATCGACGTTTATCTGATTAAGAATTTTATGAATTAATAAGTTTCTTCCACTGATTAACCACGAACAGTCTTATGAACAATAGTTTAAGAGTAGTTCTTTCGAATTCAGAATTACATCTACAAGTTTCAGTGTCAAGTTTGTCTCCTAGTTCTAAGAAACACATACATGCAATCATCAATATACAAATAGCACCCACGAACTTACATTCATCACCTAAGGGTATTTTTGGCATTTCACTACCCAGGGGTATTTTCGTAATTTATCCTGCAGGGGTATTTTCGTAATTTTCCAAAATAGGGTTCCTTGATGATTTCGTGAAACAAAGGTATTTTGATAGTTTTTGCAATCCAGGGTATTTTGGTCATCTTACAAATCAGGGTATTTTGGCCATTTTACTATTCAGGGGTAATTTGGTAATTTTCAAACCAGGGTACTTTGGCCATTTTTTTCCAAATCAGGGGTATTCTGAAATTTTTTTTTACAAATCAAGGGTACTTTTCAAAATTTTACCAAAACTAAGGGTTTTTTTTTTAAACAGGGGTATCTTAGAGAATTTGATTTCAAAAGAATACTAGTGGCATTCGAGTGTTTGTGGTTTTTGATTGATATTGTGTGTTGTACGTTGTTTTTGTTTTTTGTTTTTTTAAAATCGTTGACTTTGTAAATCGGGGTATTTCCGTAAATCTGGGGGTATATTTACAAATCATGGGTATCTTGGTAGTTTTCAAAATAAGGGTATTTTAGCAATTTTATGAAAATAGGTGGTTTGGTCCCTTTCGGGTTTTAGTTATGGATTTTGGCCGTCAACAAATCCTCGTGGCTAGGGTGAGCAAATACTACGCACTGTAGGATTCCAAATGAAGAGGAGGTGAGTCACCAGGACTGCTTAAGTACCAGGCTCTTCCGGATCCAATCCTAGACATGCGCATACCTGTTGGCACACCCTAGTCTTGCGACTCGTTCACGGGGTTGTTTAGTGAAATTAAGTCTTATGAGATTGAAGGAGTTGTTTCAGCTAAGCCTAGAGTCCATCAAGTTCTAATCTAAATAGTCTACATTCCATAAAGCCCATCAAGCCCACATATATAGCACACAGTGAGTTCAGAATACTTACCTAGTGGACTTGGGCCGGAGACGCAGGTGCCATGCCAAGAGAACCATCCTGTATCATTTATAAGTATACATGTTTCAAAAACCCATTTTTAGAAAACGTTTTGAGCCCAAAACCCCAAAGTCAAGTTTTGAACTGGGCTCTGATACCAATTTATAACACCCCAAACCCGGCCCAAACACTACAACCGGATCTGGTATGTCACTAAGGAATTTTATAAAATTGTCACACTTTGGAAAACGAGTATCATGTTTAATCATTTTAACTGGAGAGACTTAGTAATTTAATATTCTGTATAAAATGTAAATTCAAATGATACCTTGGTGAATTAGGAAAAAAAAACTAAGTTGTTACATGCCTTAGCTAAATTTTAACATGAAATTTAAAAGTCTAATAATAAAAACCCAACATGAAACCCAAAATAAATATGAGTCTAGTGGCCCATGGCCTTATTACATTGAAACTTAAAATCCTCTTAATAAAAAAATAATAAAATAACTGAATAATAAAAAGCCTTTTGCTGAATCCAAATACTCTCTCGCATGGCCACCTTGCGCTCCTCTCCAGCCCGGTCCGATGCGCTAAGTGCTACCTGAAAATGTTAAATAATAGGGTGAGTCGCGAGACTCAGTGTGCAACCCTCATGCACTATTAGATTTGGGCCTTAGCTCCACAGAACAGAATACCGGTTTAGTATATAACAAAAATTATGCAAGCCCAACCCAAATCCCAGGTTTCCATCCGCTACACACCACCCTTACCTGCCAATCACACCATTAGGGATTTCTACAATCAACCCACACCGCTACACACCATCAATGGCGGTCATCTCGCTCATCGCCGATCATGGCCGTAGCCATTACAACAGTCATGGCAAAAGCCACTACAACAGTCACGCAAAAGCCGCTACAACAGTCACGACAAAAGCCGCCATTAACGAGTCACACGGCAAAGCCGCTACTGTGAGAACACTTCCCCTTTCTTCAAACCCAACCCCATGCAATCATAGAAATCGACATACTTATCACACATATCATGTTAAACAGGAACATTCACTTAGGAATGACAGAGATCACTAACCTGGTGATTCGCTTTTACCCTCATCGGGTTTCAACCATTATCTTGGGATTTGGCATTTATCAAAATATAATGATTTGTAAACAAATTTTAACAGCAATCTAAATGGTGTGGAAGTGTTACACACGATATCGCGTAGTTTTACACCCTTAGTCAATATCCTTACTATCCGGATCTACAACCCTTAGTCTAAAACCTTGCTCAAAAGCGGAAGAACACGAAGATTTGGGCTCCCTACATTCGGCCAAGGGTTAATAAATACCCGAATTTACACGTTTAAAATTAATGGATCGCTTACCTTGAAATCCACGAAAGTAACACGATTCGTGTGTTCTTGAACTCGACTTAGAGATCTATGCGATTGACTCCTCTTCAAATCCTGAATCGTGAAAATAAGAAGAAACTCAAGGTTAGTTTCCTTATAGCCATTCTGGCTAGAGTCTCTAAAAAGCTGGAAAGGATTGAAGCCTTATGAATCGATACTTACCTTCAGTTTCTTTCGAGATTCAGCACAAGCAGATACCACAGAGAGAATTCGACAAACACAAGAGATGAGATCTAAGGATTTTGGATTTGATGAAAGTCCTGAAAAAGATGAACTGATGCGTTTTCGACTTTTAGAAAATTTGAGTGAGGTGTTTCGGCTTTGGCTTAGAAAGAAAATAAACAAGAAGCGAGGAAAGGCTTAGAGGTTTCGGCTAAAGTGTTTGAAAGAGATGAGAAAGGAATTGTCGGAGGATTCGGCCTAAAAGAAAAGAAAGAAAGTTGAGAGGAGAATGAAGTGGATTTTTGGCAGAGAAAAGAAAAAGATGATGAGAACTTGACAAACAAATTTTGGCACACACTTACGCCTATACTAAACCGATTCCTCACCCCATCGAGTTTGATTTTCGGCCAACACTAGCTTCCACAAGATAGCTCCTATCCTTTTTCCTTATCTTAATCTATTAACTCCTCAAAAATAGCCCTAATTAGTACCAACTCCTCCTCTTTTATCTACTTATTATCCTCATAAATTAAACATTAAAAATCCCTATTTTATAGCCTTATTGCAGTCCCCTATGGCTCCCTTTAAGTCTTCGAACTTGGCCCAATTACTTGGGCTTCAAGCAACCAAAACTAGGCCTCCTCTCTCCCTTACTACTGACGCCACTTCTAGCCCCCCTATAGCGCCACTTACTTTTGGGCCACAAGCCCATTTTGTCATTTAAAACACAGATAACTTCCTTTTAAAAATGCTAGAGTGTCTACGCAGAGATTTAGTCAAGGCCTCAGCCCATTCTTGAGCCCAATTAGTACCTAAATTCTCAATTTAACCTATTAAACATACATTACACAAAATGCACAAGCCCAATAATTCGGGATGTTACATCCAAGGTATGAAAGAATCTATAAATAGAAAGAATGGAAAAATATTTGCTCAAAAAGATGCATTTCATTGAAATAAGGATTCTGAACACAAGCCTATTTGACAAAATGACTCTTATTACTTCTAGACTAAAAGCAATAAGCATGTTTTGAATATTACTCTAGATTAGCCTTAAAAATACACGTCTCTTCTAGAGTCCTATTGTTCAAAACACTCTCAAGTATATAAAGGCCGATGCTTGGAAAACTTTTATTCCTTGGTTCACTCTTTGGATATGCCATTGGTGTTCTGACTTCTAGATTTCTAGGCTTCTTTGAGGACTTCTTTAAGGAATCGCAACTCTTTTGCCCCCTCCTTCAATTATCGCAACTTACTACTCCGGTCGACTCATCAAACTTCAAAACCCCTATTTTAATAAGCCTCTCCACCAATTTCTTAAATGCAATACAGTTATCAATTGAGTGACCCGTTATTCCCGCGTGATACTCGCATTGAGCATTCGAATCATACCATTTAGGGTATGGGGGTTGTATTGGTTCCATGTAATGAGGAGCCACCATATGTGCATCAAATAGGCTTTGATACAATTCCCTATATGTCATTGGAATTGGTGTAAACTGGAGTTGCTTTGCACTAGATTCTTGTTTTGATGAGCCACGATGACCAAAGTGGTCATGCCCTCGATTGATCTGCAGAAGGATCGATTTGAAACGCTTACTCAAGCTGTTCACTTTATTTTCCCTATTTCTCGGGGCTGATCTTTTGACACCTTCTCCTGCCTCTATCCTTCCACTTTTTATGGCATTCTCAATCATTTCTCCAGTCATTACGATGTCTGAGAAGCTCTTCGTAGCGCTCCCTAGCATATGAGTGATAAACAGGGCCTTCAGTGTATTAATAAAGAGCATTGTGGTCTCTTTCTCCGAAGTGGTGCATTTGGACTTATATGGCAACCTCTCTCCTCCACTGCATTGCATATCTGCTTGTCTAAAACTTTCATTCGCCCTTTTCTCCATGTTTTGAAGAGTAATCCTATCGGGAGTCATGTATGTCACATGACTATACTGCTTCATAAACGCCTGAGCCAAATCTCTTCATGAGCCAATTCTGGCACGACTCAACTGGTTATACCATTTAGCCGCGGCTCCCACCAGGCTATCCTGGAAGTAATGAATCAGTAGTTGGTCATTGTTAATGTATCCCGTCATTCTTCTACAAAACATGGTAATATGAGCCTTGGGGCAACTTGTCCCATTATACTTATCAAATTCAGGCATTTTGAACTTGTATGGGAGCACCAAGTCTGGGACCAAGCTTAAATCTTTGGCGTCAATTCCATAATGATTATCAAGCACTTTCGATCGCTTTAAACTTCTCCTCCAACCGTTTATATCTATCTTCTAGCTATTTTGGCAATTCTGCATTTGTCCTCTCTCATTCAGCTATTTCATCCAAATCAGGGACATTAGTAATGATTGGATTATTTCAACACGGGCGATTTGGAGGTTCATCAAGCATCGACTTGGAATTGTTGAGGCCCGATCGTGATAGATGGCCTTTGTACTGATCACTTGGTGTAGTGTTTGCACGTGTAGTAGAGTAAAATCACGGGGATATTGATGATACTCAGTATTCTCCTCAATATTAACCATGGGGTTCTTTCCTTTATCCATAAGCCCCTTCAACAACTGCGTCATCTGAGTCATCATATTTCCCCGAGCTTTCATCATTTTGTCCATCATATCCTGCTGAATCTTAGTGAGCTGCTCTTGCATTTGCTGTTGAAGTTTTTCTTGCATCTCCTTTTGGAGTTGTTCAAGTTTTTCTAATCTCTGACCCATGTCCTTCGTCTTGGCTCGGGTACCATAGGGATGTTTGGTTTTACCGGTGTCTAGGTTAATGTTGAAATAATTTCAACCAATCAGGGTCTTCTCATGAAATCTAATGCATATGATGTAATGCCATGTGGATGCATTCCATGGATGCAAAATGTATCGATTCTAATTCAATTTCCATTAGAAAACTTTTCTAGAGGGCAAAATTCTTTACATGAAACAGATTACAAATATACAGACAACCGTATTGTATTCCGTTTTATGACAAACTTTCTAATTTGGTAATCGAATATGAATCGACACTCTTTTAGATATGAGATGATATGTGATGTGATCACAACCAAAAAAAAATGAAACACATTAGTAAGAGATAAAAGTAAACAAAAAGAAACCAGTAGAGTACTTATTCGGATGACCACTTTGGTTTATTGCAGCACCATTCAGGGTGGGCTTTTAGGGTTTACTATATGTGGTTTAGTTCTAAGGAATAGGTACCTGAACCAGCAGATTCCTCAATCTTCACCCATTATAGGCTCATATGGATTGAGTTAAGTTCAAGGGAATACATTTCCCTATGACCATGCGGAGATGAAAATCTCACGAAGCACATAGGTACAGATGTATCCCGGAAGCAGTCCACTAGCCCATGCGGAGGTGAAAACCTTACGAAGGCATAGCTTCTCACTCCCACTTAAAGGTGTGACCACAACGGTCATGCAATGCAATGCCAAAATATTTTATGAGACTCGACATTATTGCAAATGCATTAAAAGAAACATGATTTTTCAAAACCATCTTCCAAATTTTTAATCAAAGGACAAGAATTAATCAATTTATGGCCTGACTCTCAACCAATCCCCAGTGGACTCGCCAAGTTGTCGAAACCATTTTTTATCGGGTTTTGAAAAATGGGAATCGACTTTAAAAATATGGAGTCGCCACCAATCCTTTTTGTGTAGGTGTGACCGGGTCACCTATAAAATAAATTTTGGTCTACGAATTTCAAGAAGAAAACAGGTTCGGGAGTCGGTTACGTGCAAGGAAGGATTAGCACCCTCGCAACGCCCAAAATTGGTACCAAATTGATTAATTGATGTCCTAATGTTTAAAATTTTTGAAATGATTTTGAAATTCCGTTCCCCCTTTTTTTATAATTTTAAATAACTTGATTGAATATTGAGATTCCCTTGTTCTGAAGGAATAGAGTATCACTTCCAGCACGATTGGATACGACAATCTGAGTCCTCGAATTCAAGATCATCCCCAAAATTCTCCAAGCACATGTATTGAAATTTTGAAAGGGTATTTGGTTATTTGGACAAACAAAAAACCGCAACCCAGCACGATTGGGCACGATTTCTTCGAATTTCCAAACGCACAAATATTACCTTATTTTGAAAATATGGACAAAATTTGAAAGGATATTCGTATATTTGGTCAAACAAAAAACCACACCCAGCACGATTGGGCACAATTTCTTCGAATTTCCAAACGTACAAATATTACCTTATTTTGAAAATATGGACAAAATTTGAAAGGATATTCGTTTATTTGGTCAAACAAAAAAAAACCACACCCAGCACGATTGGGCACGATTTCTTCGAAATTTCCAAACGCACAAATATTACCTTGTTTTGAAACTTTAAGTAAAAATGATTTTAGAGCTTAAATAGTGTTAGAACATGACATTTTGAGTGAATATAATGCTATGGCATAATAACATACAATATGGAGCAATTATTTACAAATGAAATATAATGCTATTGAATCTCAAGCAACAAATAAATATAAAACGAGAATTAAAACATACATAATAGCAATAATTATCAAACATTATATCAATGATAAAGAAAATTAATTAACATACATACATCAACAACAATACGAAATCAATGGAATAATTCTAATACTAATTTTACATATATGTATGTATGTACACATATACTTTACGAATATTAGCATTCAAAATCCATAAATTAAAAGACGATTTTTGCAAGAATATTAAACAAATTGGCATAATTCAAATGCGACAAATGTATAAGAAATGAATAACTTTAAATATATAAACATATGTAAGTAATAGTATACAAAAAATATCTGAAATAAATTAAAAATATACAATAAAATATGATATTTTTCAAAGTGATAAATTATATAAACTAAATTAAAAATAGGAAAATATATATACATAAGTAATTTTAAAAGAAACTAAATATACATATAAATAGATTTAAAAAGGATACATATTTATAAGATAATAATATATATATGAAATGAAATCGTTTTGGTAAAATTTTATATGTAAATATTTATATATATAACATAATGATGTAAAAATATTTATATAAGGAATAAAATACGTTAAAATAAAATAAATTGAAACATTATAAAACCAATTTCCAAAACAATTTAAAAAAACTTGGATAATAACTAAATTTAGTACTATAGAAAGTTACAAGAATTATAAACAAAATTAAAGCTTAATCAAAATAAAAATATAATTAGAGGACTGATTTATAGATAAATAAAAATATTAAAACAGAACCAAGGATCAAAATAAAATACGCATAAATAAACGGGGAGTAAAAGTGCAATATTTTCGTTTACAAAAACGCTGCGTTTAAGTTGGACTAAATTACAACAGCGCGCAATATTTAAGGAAAAATTAAAGAGCATAGAAATAAAAGCAGAACTCAATCAATTAACGATTGCAAAATATAGGGACTAAATGCGAAAATTTCCCATCATGGCGAAAGAAGCGCTGGTCGCGAGCTAGGAGCGGTCGGATTCGGTCGGTCGGCCTCTAAACGGCACCGTTTTAGCAGCAGAAGAGCTACTGCGAAACGACGTCGTTTCGTTTTTCTTTATATACCAAAAAAAGATTGAAACCCTCATTTTAAAACCCTTTTTTTAAAAAAAAAAAAAAACTAAAAGAAATCCTCTCAAATTTTAAAATCCCATCCATTTGCCAGCCTTTGAATCCCGCCGCATAACCGTCGTACCACCACCGTAGACGGTGGCCGGCGTTGCGCAAAAACTCGTTTTTTAGCCACCGTTTTGGGGGATAACTGAAGGTCGAGTTTTCTTGGCCCCGAAAAATAGAAAGAAAAGGGGTTTTTGACCCCTCTCGAGTTCGATCCGCGACGGAGAAAGGGGTCTCCGGCGATGTGACCGCGGGGTGCTTCTTGGTAAGTCCCTTCCTCTTTCTTTCTTTTGTTTTAAGTCGAGAAAAGAAAAAAGAAAAGGAAATCAAAATGAAATGAAAAAAAAAACAAGAACGCCAGTCAATCCGAAAGGTAAATCACCTTTTGTTTTCTATATATTTCTCTAGGTATTTCTTTTTTCGTAAATTGTGTGTTCGTCCAAAAAAAAGTAATCCCCTTACAATCGTTTGTTTTTGGTCTTTTTAAAGGCCAAAATCGAAAAGAAAAAAAATGAATCCGTCCTTTTTTGCTTTCCTTTTCTCTGCTGTTATTTGCTGTCATTTGTTTTCCTGTGCAGGTACGGAGTCCTACGTGGCGTGCGGTGGTGCGTGGAGGAGTGCGGAGGCCGTACGCGCGGACGTGGCTGGCGCTGGAAGCTTGCGGCGCTGGAGGCTACGGCGCAAAAGGGGAAACCCTAGGGTTTCCTGGTTATTTTTGTTATCTATTATGGGCTAGGGTAGTGTCGGGCTGCATTGGGCTAATTATCTGATTTGGGTTTTAAATTGGGTTTGTAAAAGAGACTGGACTATTTTATTATTGTTTTATATTTTATTTCTGGTTTATAATGGTTTCTGACGGGCCCGGGCAAATTGTGCTTGCTACAATGTCTTTTGTATTTCTGTCTTTTATATTTTGCACGCATAGAGAAATTGTGACAAGCAAATATTAGCTCATTGATTGTCTAAGTTCAAACTGAAGATAAGTGGCATTGTAAGAACGTTTACTGTGCGAGAAAGACAACTTACTTTAGTTGATAATCTAAATGAGTCCGTAATCCCGTAAAACAATCAAAGTGAGCATTTGATTCAAATACTGAGAAGGATTATTATGTTGTCTACAATTCCAATTGGGGATATGGCTAGTCCTGGCTATAAGAGCAGTTGATTCCACGAGTAGATACATAAATGTATTCATTTGTAGAATGATACATTGGACTGGACCCAAGATGAATTAATTTTGAATCCGTTTGTGAATCAATTCACTTGTGACGTTCATGGTGTGATTTACCTAAATCCTGAGTTAGTCACTGACCATGCGTATGTAAGTCATGTGCTTTGATATAAGTGGAGGCTTATGCTCTAACGATGATCGATCCCATAGCCGGTATGTTGGGTACATGACTTATGTATGGCATGGCTTTACTAGCAACAGTGGAATTCATAGCTCAATTAAAGAGTTAACGATATCCTCTCATTGGCATTGTGTGGATTGATAAATATAGAACGTGGCCACAGGTTGCTCGTTCTCGAATGAGCAATTTATCACAGTCATTTGTTGACAGTGATCATATTAATCATTAAGAAGACACAATGATGACAATGAGATAAAATAATATTGTATTGAGTAAATAAATTTAACTCAAAAGAATCAATGATATCATATGAGGATAACACACACATGACGAGGTCATTGGACAAAGCGGATGGATGAATTGCTTTCGTAAAGAGAATACAATAAAGAGTTTTCAATTATGGTACTTCTTGTGAACTGGCTCCATAATTAAGTAATTGTGAATTACCGAAACGATGCTTCTAGACATAATTGCAATTATTAAAGCCTAACTGTATATGTTCGATTGGTCCCATCCGCTAGCTCAACAAAAGCTCGATTGGACTGCATTTGAATCAGAAGAAAATTCTAAGGCTTTGGAAACAATTTAATTGAGTTTATTTATTTGATGTGGAATTAAATTAGGTGGTTGTGAGAATTGTTCAACTAGAGAATTTGATTAAACAATTTTCTTGAAAAATTAATTTAGAAAATCTAAGTGATTTTTGGAAAAATTAATTTTGATAAATGATAAGTGTCAAAAGTAATACATTTTAATCTAGTTCTTAATGCATTTTTGGGTGATTAATTAATGTAAAATGGTGAATTTTATGCTCCTAATCCTTTAAATTAATGTTTCTATACTTAGGAGAGCATTTGAGAGCAAAATGAGCAAAAAAGGAGTGAAAATCAGATAATTTGAGAAGATTTCAGAAGTCATATGGGCTGGACACATTGCCGTGTGAGCAACACGGGCTGCCACACGGCCATGTGCTAGTCCGTGTGGATTTCACGATTTGCACTCCAGACACGCGGGAAAACGCAATTTTTAGGTTTTTCGGGCATTTTAAGACCTATAAATACCAAATATAAGAAGAGGAAAGAGAGCCGTCAGAGAATTTTGGAGAAAACAACTCGGAAAATGCCATTACAGTCGACTCTGAAGCAGAATTCTATCAAGATTGAAGATCTCCTTTTAATTTCTTTGAATTTTTTATGAGTTTTTTTATTTCTTGTGGTTATACTGACTTTGAGATGTTTTTATTTGCGATTATGAACTAATTTTCTAAATACCTAGGGGAGATGAACCCTATGATGAATTCTTTCTTTTGATTTCTATTTTACACAATAAATACTTGAATCTTGTTCTCAGTTATGTGTGCTTAATTCTTGATTTAATATTTTTGGATTATTAATTCATGTTTGATGTGCTTAATTCAGAGGAGGAATAGACCATGTTTAAGAGTAGATATAACATAATTGAGTGGAGTTGCATGCAATCCTAGAAATAGGATGACATAAATCTACTGGATTAGAGTCAAATTTAATAAGGGAATCCATAGATCGAGTTAATGTGATAATAGTGGTTTTAATTAAAAAGAAATTTGAGTTAATCAACCTAGACTCAGTTGCTTTTAGTCTTGAAGAGAGATATTAGCATAATTTAGGGATTTCTACGGATCAAGATATTAAGTGAATAAATTGTTTAATTCAGATTGATAATGATAGATCTAGTCTAGGTGGATTCTTTCCTGGATATTTTTTGTTTCTTGGTTATTATTCGATTATTTTCCTGATTTGTTCTTTGTCGAGTTCTTAGTTAATTTTAGTTTAATTAAATCACTTCGATTTGTCGGTTGGATAATAGAAAGACGACAATTACTAGTACTTTTAGTCTTCATGTGAATGATATCTCTGCTCACCAATAATTTTTTATAGTGAGATTAAAAGAAGTGCTCGCAGAAATTGTAGAGAGGTTAGAGAAGCAAGGCAAAATCAACAGAGTATAGTAGACGATCACAAGGAAAAGAATATTATTGTGGAGATGGGTGATAATCAAAATAATCAGCTACCTCCTGCAGGACTTGCTCCTCGTACTATGTATGATTATGCTAAACCCACTCTAATTGGAGCTAAATCGAGTACTATTAGGCCGACTGTTAATGCAAACAACTTTGAGATCAAGCCAAACACAATTCAAATGGTGCAACAATATGTTCATTTTGATGGTTTGCAAGATGAAGATCCAAATGCTTATTTGGCTAACTTTCTGGAGATTTGCGATACTTTCAAGATCAATGGCGTTACTGCTGATGCCATACACTTACGGTTGTTCCCATTTTCATTGAGGGGTAAGGAAAAACAGTGGTTAAACTCTTTACCACGAGGTTCTATCACTACTTGGGCGCAGATGACTGAAAATTTTTTGTTAAAATATTTTCCACCGACTAAAATAGCTAAGTTGAGGAATGACATCTCTTCTTTTGTTCAATTTGATATTGAGACTCTTTATGATACAATGGAGAGATTCAAGGATTTGTTGAAAAGATGTCCTCACCATGGATTATCTTTGTGGCTCCAAGTTCAAACTTTTTACAATGGTTTGAACCCCTCGACTAGACAAATGATTGATGCAGCAGCTAGCGGAACTTTAAATAACAAAACACCTAAGGTAGCTCAAGAATTTATTGAGGAGATGACACTGAATAATTATCAGTGGAAAGTTACAAGAGTAAAACCTATCAAGGAAGTCAGAGTTTTTGATATTGATGCAGTTTCAATGCTAGCTAATCAGGTTGAAGTTCTTCGTAAGAAAATTGATGGTTTAAATTTGTCTAAACAGATGAATCCGATGATGCAGTGCGATGCGAATAGAGCGGGGATGCTTAATTCAGAATATTCACCTTTCAAGTCTAACGTGGAGTGTGAGCAAGTCGACTTTATTGGTTAATAATTCTAGATCTCAAAACAATCCTTATAGCAATACATACAATGCAGGTTGGAGGAACCATCCAAATTTCTCATGGGGTGGTCGAGGAAATCAAATGTCACAACTCCCACTGGGTTTTCAGCAACCTTATCAACAAGAAAAGAAACCAAATCTTGAAAAGATGTTAGCCAAATTTATTTCGGTGTCAGAAACTCGATTTCAAAACACTGAGACAGCTTTGAAAAATTAGCAAGCATCAATCCATGGGCTCGAAAATCAGATTGGGAAGCTAGCTAAACTAGTTTCGAAAAGACAACAAGGTAGCTTACTGTAAACAGAAAAATATATAGGATTTTCCTATATAATTTATCACCTTTTTACTTAAATTTGTTGTTAAAACTAAGTAATTGTTTAATAAATTAATGAAATATGTGAAAATATGAAATTAGGACATAGAAATTATTAAAATATGATTTTATGCTTTATTATATAGTTTTCATGCATAAAATGGCTTATTTTATATTAAATTGAGCATATTATATTTTTAAGACATGAAGTAGGCCATGCATGATTAAATTAAATAATAAAATATAAAATTATTTTTAGATATTTCATTAATAATTTGGGTTGTAATTAATTATTTAAATCGGATAAATTTTATTCTTTGGTCCTCTAATTTATTGATTTATTTTGGACAGGTCTGATAGCTTTGTTGGATTACAAAACCGTCCAAATTGGAGACCAAGTCAACCCAATTTTCGACTACACTTGGCTGTCCACATAAACCACTTTTTGGTTTAATTGCACAAGGTCCTTGCAATGTTGAAGAAATTAGCGATTTGCCTGAAGATTTGCACTTGACCGAGTCTCAATCCTGAGTTGTTGTGGCACTTAAAATGAGCAAAAATCAGCTCAATTTCCTCAATTCATGGCCGGCCACCCTTTGAAGATGCTTGAAGAGATGGAACCTCCTATTTTTAGCAAACTATCCCCCTCTCCTCACCTATAAATAAGACCCCCTCATTCATTCATTCATCATCCCTCATCCTTCATCATTCTCTCTTCTCTCTCAATTCTCTTAGCATTTTCCATTCCCCACGCCTAGCATCATCTCTTCATAGAGATTCTAGCAATTAAGCCTCTTAAAGAGCCCTTGGTCGGCCACCTTGGAGAGCCATCAGCAAAGGAGCAAATTGAAGGAGCGAAGGAGCCTCGTCGATCAGAGTCTTGGGTGACAGTCACTTTGATTTGGGTTTAATCTTTCTTTTCTTTGATTTAATCTGAAAATGTTTGCTATGTGTTCTTTGTTCTTGTTTACAACAATGTTAGCTTAATTTTATTTAAGTTAGGATGATTACTTTGATTAAATAATATTTATTTGATTCATGCTTATAATGTTTGTGCCTCAATCGATCATGTTTTCAATTAAAATAAAGTCTGTATTTCGTTCATACGTGATTGAAATGCACCTGAATTAGCTGAACGATCCTGACCAGGCGACGGCTAGTGGACACATAATTGAAATGTGCATGCTCAATTTAGATCCTAACCTGATTAAATTGCAGGTTGCATAACAACTCTGACCAAGCTCTGTTATCTGCATAGTTTTTAGATTTGTGTGATTAAACTATTTCAAACCTAACATGTCCCTATTACCTCACACGAATGCTAAGAAAACCTTAGTAAATAAGGATCAGTAAAATGCGTATTTACTAAGTAAAGGATTCTGAAAGGACCTAATGTGGTTTCCAAACTCATGAAAGATCGAGTTGCCATGGAATGTTTTTCCGAATGTTATTAAGCATGTTGATAATAAATTGAGTTTAATTAAAGTAATTGTCCTAGTTTATTTATGTTATAATTGTTGCAAATTGTGTTTAATTTTGCTAAAATCTATTTCATTCATATAGTTCTCATATTTAGGATAATTTGCATCAGGGATCATTGCATTTAGTTTAATATATTTAATTTTAATCATCACTTCTCAATCATATTGTGTTTTTATTTACCAAATTGTTAATATAATTTTATAAATTAAGTGACTTAGCACAAATACAATCCCTGTGGAGGCGATAACTCGATACTTACTTATTACTTGATAACGACTGTGTACACTTGCACAAACCTATGCGTTACAAGTTTTTGGCACCTTTGCCAGGGATTATTAACTGTTGTCATAATCATATTTTCTGTGAAATTATTTACTTCCAATTTGGTTTATTTCTAACATTTCTAACTTATTCTTTTTAAATTTTTTTCTTTTGAGGTGTTTATGAGCATAGATCGGATTATCGATTTACTCCCTGTAGACCTTGAAATTGAGCGAACTTTCAGACAAAGAAGACGTGAACGAATAGCTCAAAGACAAGTCGAGATGGACCTTGGAAATCAGAATCAAGACCAAGGTAATAAAGTTGATCGTGTACGAAATCCCATCCTCATTGCCGATGATAGGGATCGATGCATCAGACAATATGATGTGCCACTTTTCAGTGGGTTAAATCCAGGAATTAGAAGGCCAGATATTGAGGCAACCTAATTTGAATTGAAACCAATGATGTTTCAAATGCTCCAAACGGTGGGCCAATTCAGTGGTATGCCCACAGAAGATCCACATCTCCACCTTCGATTGTTTATGGAGGTGAGTGATTCATTTAAGATAGCCGGCGTGACTAAAGACGCACTGAGGTAGAAGTTGTTTCCGTACTCGTTACGAGATCAAGCATGAGCATGGCTCAATTCATTGCCACCAAGTTCCATATCTACATGGCAAGAATTAGCAGAAAGATTTTTGGTTAAGTATTTCCACCTAGCAAAAATGCTAAGTTGAGGAACGAGATCACAACTTTCCAACAATTGGATGACGAGTCTTTGTATGAGGCTTAGAAGCAATTCAAGGAGTTACTTCGTAAGTGTCCTCATCATGGGATTCCTCATTGTATCCAGTTGGAGACATTTTATAATGGTCTCAATGCACATACAAGATTGATGGTAGATGCTTCTGCGAATGGTGCAATTTTGTCTAAGTCTTATAATGAGGCTTATGAGATCATCGAAAGGATCATGAGTAATAACTATCAATGGCCAACAAATCGAACAACTTCAGGAAGACGTGTAGCCAGAGTTCATGAAGTTGACGCCCTCACTTCGTTATCAGCTCAGGTATCATCTATTTCCTCTATGTTAAAACAGTTTACCGCTAATAGTGCTAATAATTTTGTAGCTCAGCCAACAAGTCCGTTTGAAGTAGTTTCCTGTGTGTACTGTGGTGAAGGTCATTCTTTTGAGAATTGTCCGTCAAATCTCGAGTCAGTGTACTATGTGGGGAACCAATATCAAAATAGGAGTGGACAAGGACCCCAGTCCAACTTCTACAATCCTTCATGGCGTAATCGTCCTAACTTTTCTTGGAGCAACCAAGGAAATGGACCGAACAATAACTTATTACAGCATAGACCCAACCAATTTCAAGGATTTAATCAGCAAGCTCTAAAACCACCTCAAGCTGAGGCATCAACCAGTTTGGAGAACTTGTTGAAATCGTACATGGTAAAGAATGACGCTTTGTTCCAAAGCCAAGCAGCAACACTGAAAAATTTGAAAAACTAAATGGGTCAGCTAGCTACGGAGCTTCGTAATAGACTGCAAGGAACCTTGTCGAACGATACTGAGAATCCAAGAAATTTGGGTAAAGAACATATCAAGGCAGTGGCATTGCGAAGTGGTAAAATTCTGGAACCCCAATTGATTGATGTCAAAGTTAAGCACGTTGAGAAGAATCAACCAGCTGTTGAAATTCCTACACCAAAGGAATCAGAATCTGCAAAGACTGACAAGGTAAATCCTAACTTAGTGAATTCAGATACTTTAACATATTCTTTGGAGGCAGATTTACCTACTCAGAAGAGTTGTCCGATTCAACCGAAAGTTCCATCACCTCCATATCTGCAAAGATTGAAGCAACACAAGCAGATATAGGAGGTGCAACTCAAGAAGTTTTTAGATGTTCTGAAGTAGTTACACATCAATATCCCATTGGTGGAGGCTTTAGAACAAATGCCGAATTATTTGAAGTTTATGAAGGATATATTGTCCAAGAAGAAACGACTGAGTGAGTATGAGACCGTTGCCTTGACAAAGGATTGCAGTGCGTTTTTGCAGAACAAATTGCCACCAAAATTGAAGGACCTAGGAAGCTTTACTATACCCTGTAACATTGGTGAATCTTACTGTGGTAAAACTTTATGTGATTTAGGAGCAAGTATCAACTTGATGCCTACGTCTATTTTCAAGATGCTAGGGATAGGTGAAGTAAGACCTACAATTGTGACGCTTCAGCTAGCAGATCGATCTTTAGCATATCTCGAGGGAAAGATCGAGGATGTTTTGGTAAGAGTCGATAAATTTATTTTTCCTGCTGATTTCATTGTCTTAGATTTTGAAGCAGATAAGGAAGTGCCGATCATCCTTGGGAGACCTTTCTTAGCCACAGGAAGAATGTTAATTGATGTGCAGAAAGGTGAACTCACCATGCGAGTTCAAGACGATCAGGTGACCTTTAACATTCTTAAAGCAATGAAATTTCTCGATCCGGCAAAAGAGTGTTCAGTAATGGAAGAGATAGAAACCTTGGTTTCTATGGAAAGTAATTTTGAAGATCCATTGGAGAAAGCCTTAGATCTTGACCCTTTGGAGGATGAAGAAGGTGAAGAAAACATGGCTTTGATAGAAGCCAATCCGAGAAATTTTATTCAATCCACACGGTTTGAACCGTTTGAGTTAGAAGTCAGAAAATTTGTGCAACCCAAGTTGTCAATTGAAGAACCACCTAAACTCGAACTAAAGGTACTTCCTTCCCATTTGAAATATGTTTATTTAGGTGTCTGTTCCACTTTTCCTGTGATTATTTCAGTAGAACTAACGAAAGATCAAGAGGAGCAACTAATTGTTGTTCTAAAGAAATTTAAGAAAGCAATTGGTTGGACTATAGCTGATATTCGAGGTATAAGTCCTTCTTTTTGCATGCATAAAATTATTTTAGAAGAAGGTGTAAGAGCTCGAATTGAAGGGCAAAGGAGGCTCAATCCTATTATGAAAGAAGTTGTGAAAAAAGAAGTGATCAAATGGTTAGATGCAGGAATCATCTACCCTATTTCAAATAGTTCATGGGTAAGTCCGGTGCAGTGTGTGCCGAAGAAAGGTGGAATCACGATTGTTGAAAATGAGTGTAACGAGTTGATTCCAACGAGAACTGTTACTGGTTGGAGAATTTGTATTGATTACAAAAATTTGAATAAAGCCACTCGGAAGGACCATTTTTCGTTGCCTTTTATGGATCAGATGTTAGATCGAATGGCAGGTAATGAATTCTATTGTTTTTCGATGGCTATTCGGGATATAAAAAAATAGTTGTAGCTCCGGAGGACCAACATAAAACAACCTTTACTTGTCCATACGGTTAGAATTGCTAAAAGACTATGAATTAGTGATTGACTATCATCTGGGGAAAGCTAATTTAGTTGCTGATGCTTTAAGCCAAAAGTCCTTATTTGCTTTACATGCTTTGAACACACAATTAGCTTTGTCTGACGATGGTTCGATAGTAGTCGAGTTGAAAGCGAGACCGCTATTTCTACAACAGATTTTTGAGGCTAAAAAAAATTGATAATGAATTGTAAGCAAAACGAACTCAGTGTGAGTCGACTTCTGATTCAGAGTTTCGAATAGGGCCTGATGAATGTTTGATGTTTCGAGGTAGAATTTGCGTACCGAGAAATCCCGAGCTTATTTAGAAGATTTTAAACGAAGCACATAGTAGTTGTTTATCAGTACATCCGGGAAGCACGAAAATGTATAATGATTTGAAACAAGTTTATTGGTGGCACGGCATGAAACATGATATCTCAGAATTTGTTTCGAAATATTTGATTTGTCAGCAAGTCAAAGCTGAGCATCAAGTGCCGTCAGGTTTATTACAGCCTATTATGATTCCTGAGTGGAAGTAGGATAGATTAACAATGGATTTCGTATCGGGTTTGCCCTTATCTCTGAAAAAGAAAGTTGCGATCTGGGTTGTTGTTGATGATTGAGGAAATCACTCATTTCATTCCGGTGACGCATGATTTCTCGCTTGATAAATTAGTCAATCAGTATATTTCGAAATTGTGAGATTACATGGTGTTCCCTATCTATTGTTTCGGATAGAGATCCAAGATTTACTTCGCGATTTTGGAAGAAATTGCAAGAAGCTTTGGGTTCAAAGTTGCATTTTAGCACTGTGTTTCATCCACAAACGGATGGTCAATCTATGCGAGTTATTCAGATACTTGAGGATATGTTGCGTTGTTGCATTCTTGAGTTTGAAGGTAGCTGGGAGAAATATCTACCGCTGATTGAATTTACTTGCAATAATATTTTTCAAACGAGTATTAAGATGGCACCATAAGAAGCTCTATACAGTCATAAATGTCGAACACCATTGTACTGGACTGAGCTTAGCGAGAACAAGATTCACGGGGTTGATCTAATCAGAGAGACTGAAGAAAAAGTGAAAGTAATTCGCGATAGTTTAAAAGCAGCTTCGAATCAACAGAAATCATATGCAGACTTGAAACGGAAAGATATTGAGTTCTAGATCGGGGATAAAGTGTTTTTGAAAGTGTCGCCGTGGAAAAAGATATTACGGTTTGGTCGGAAAGGGAAATTGAGTCTGTGATTCATCGGACCGTATGAGATTACTGAGCGAGTTGGGCCAGTGGCATATCGACTATCTTTACCTTCTGAGTTAGAGAAAATACATAATGTGTTTCATGTGTCGATGCTTTGATGATACTGATCCGACCCTTCACATGTTATTTCCTCGACCTAGATTGAAATTCAGTCTGATATGTCATATGCTGAAGAACCGATTCGAATTTTAGCTCGTGAGATCAAAGAGCTGAGAAATAAGAGAATTGAATTAGTAAAAGTATTATGGCATCGGCACGGGGTTGAAAAAGCTACGTGGGAAACCGAGGAAGCTATACGAAAACAGTACCCAAACCTATTTACTGGTAAGATTTTCAGGGACAAAAATCCCTAAGGGGGAGAGTTGTAACAACCTATTTTTAGTCAAATCGGAACAGTGGTTTTGGGACCAAAAATCCGAGGTCAAAATATTTATTTTATTATTATTTTAATGTTTACAGTATGGTATTATGTTGGTGTGAAAATTTCGTTAAGAAATTTTATCGTTTAATTAGTCAATTTGAGAAAAAGAACTAAATCGCGTAAAGTGTAAAAGTGGAGTTCTATTAGCTAAAAGTATCTAATAGCTATAGAACCTTAAATTTAAGGTCCTTAAGTGATAATTAACCCATTGGTGAGTTAATGGATGATAATGTTTTGGCATGTAGTGAAATAACAAATATTTATTAAGGTTATAATTGTAATTTGGTAATTAAACTTAAAATAAACAAAAACCAAATTAAGTATCATCTTCCACTATCATCTTAACCCCCGAAAATTGAGAAAGAATTGCAGCCATGGGAGTTTAAGTTTTTGCAAACCTAAGTTCTTTGATTAGGTATGCAATTTTATTTCGTTTTTAATGATTTCTATGTTTTTGAGATCGTTGCTTCGTGTTCTAGCTAGCCCAGGGACTAATTTGCAAAATTGTTAAAGATTTTGAATGTTGCCATTGATGAATAAGTATGAGCTTTGATGTTTAGTAATAGATTATGAATAAGTATGAGTTTTGTTAAGTGATTTTTGGTGAAAATGCAAATTAGGGGCTAAATTGTGAAATGTGAGAAATGTGTGGTTAAAATGTGAAATAAATAAGAATATGGGCTAATATGGACACTAGTGAAATTCGGCTATCATGAAATTGGATTAAATTGTATGAATTTGTGATTTTATGCAAGAAGAACTAAATTGTGAAAAATGTGAAAGTTTAGGGGTAAAAGGGTAAATATGCCTTAAAGTATGTTTTGGACTAAATTGAATAAAGTAGTGATTGAATAAGTTAATTTTGAAAATTTAGATTAGGATCGGGGAAAAATAAAAGTGATCGACTAAACGGCTCGATTTGCCGTTTTAGCATCCAAGGTAAGTTCGTACGTGATAAACACTGTTACAATTAAGCTTTTAATGCTTTGATATTGCATAAATTGTATATACAAGACTACGATCATGTTCGACGAAAAATCGATGGTGTTTAGCACTTAGTGTTTGATTTGAGATAGCTTCGGCTATTATGGCACTTAGTGTGCGATTTGGAATAGCTTCGACTATATAAGGCACTTAGTGTACGGGATTATAATAGCTTCGACTATGTGATGGCACTTAGTGTGTGAAACATCGAGTAAGGCACTTAGTGTGCGGGATTATAATAGCTTCGGCTATGCGATGGCACTTAGTGTGAGAAACATCGAGTATTCGACAGTGTCACGAAAAGGTATGAGTTCATTATGAAATTGTACAGGTAAGTACATGTGAGCATGAGGTTCAAATAGAAAATGGTTATGATTTTGCATATAAGTATATAAACAAGCTTATGGAAAGTTTGTTATATTCATGAATTATACATTGTCTAGTTCAAATTGATGATTTGTATTTTATGAATTGTTGAGTATATTTAGTACGAACTTACTAAGCTTTGTAGCTTACTTTGTTTATTTTTCCATGTCTTATAGTGATTTCAAAGCTAGCTAGGATACGGGGATCGTCGGAGATTACGTCACACTATCCAACCATCTACTTGGTACTTTTGAGTTGTGTATATATGGTATATGGCATGTATAGGCTTGAGTCATTTTGGTTATGTTTTGAAAGTGAATATTGTCTTTTGAGACGACTTATGAATGGTTATGTTTTGTTTGTATTTATAGCCATGAGATTTGGCTTAATTTGGCTAGTTTGATTATGTATATATAAGTGTGCTTATAGCCTATATTATGAGGTTTTTATGGAATTGGTATTATACTTGTGAAATGGAACAAAATGATGTATGTTTGGTAAATGTTTTTAGATATTAACTAATGTCATTTTATAAAGTGTTTAATGTTACTTAGAAATGGTTGATAAATTGATGATGATTGTGATTGAAGTTTAGGCTAAGAAATATTAGATGAAATGGCAAGAATTATGGTTGATTTGGTTGTTATGGATTGCCTATTTTGCCTTGTTTTTGTGCTATATGTGTAGGTGAAGGTGTGTACCAAATGGGGTGGCAAAATGGCTTGGTAAATAGCCTATTTTTGTCCACACGGGCAGAGACACGGGCGTGTGTCTCAGCCGTGTGTGACACACGGTCAAGTTACACAGCCTTGTGTCCCCTAGTGTTGAAATTAAATTGAAGTCAGTATGCTCCACACGGTCTCACACACGGGCGTGTGACTGGTCGTGTGGTACAAGTCAGTATACCCCCTAATTGGCACACGACCTAGCACACAGGCGTTTGACATGGTCGTGTTGCATAAGTCAGTATACCCTACAGTTTTGGCATGGCCTAGCACATGGTCTGGCACACGGGCGTGTGTGGCCACTTCGAAGGGTACACGGGCTAGACACACTGGCGTGTGGTCGGCGTGTGACCCAAGTCAGTATGTATGCACTATTTTTACACGGCCTAAGATACGGGCGTGTCTACTAGCCGTGTGAGGCACACGCGGCGTGTGACCCTTGTTTACATGGAAAATTTTTAAGTGTCCAAAATTTTCGTATGATATCGGTTTAGTCTCGAACCACTTCTAAAGCATGTTTAAGGCCTCGTAGGCTTTTAATAGGGACAAATTGATTGAGATTGAATGATGAATGATTGAATTGAATAATCGTATGTTAAATAGTTGTTTAATTGTTTCGTAAGTCAGGTAATGCTCTGAAACCCTATTCTGGCGTTGAATTCAGGTGAGGGGTGTTACAAGGATGTTTTGGTAAGAGTCGATAAATTTATTTTTCCTACTGATTTCATTGTCTTAGATTTTGAAGCAGATAAAGAAGTGCCGGTCATACTTGGGAAACCTTTCTTAGCCACATGAAGAACATTAATTGATGTGTAGAAAGGTGAACTCACCATGCGAGTTCATGATGATCAGGTAACCTTTAACATTCTTAAAGCAATGAAATTTCCCAATCTTGCTGAAGAGTGTTCAGTAATGGAAGAGATAGAAACCTTGGTTTCTATAGAAAGCAGTTTTAAAGATCCATTGGAGAAAGCCTTAGATCTTGACCCTTTGGAGGATGAAGAAGGTAAAGAAAAAATGGCTTCCATTTGAGAAATTTTATTCAATCCACATGGTTTGAACTGTTGGAGTTAGAAGTCAGAGAATTTGTGCAACCCAAGTTGTCAATTGAAGAACCACATAAACTCAAACAAAAGGTACTTCCTTCCCATTTGAAATACGTTTATTTAGGTGACTGTTCCACTTTGCCTGTGATTATTTCAGTAGAACTAACGAAAGATCAAGAGGAGCAACTAATTGTTTAAGAAAGCAATTGGTTGGACCATAGCTGATATTCGAGGTATAAGTCCTTCTTTTTGCATGCATAAAATTATTTTAGAAGAAGGTGAAAGGGCTCGAATTGATGGGTAAAGGAGGCTCAATCCTATTATGAAAGAAGTTGTGAGAAAGGAAGTGATCAAATGGTTAGATGCAGGAACCATCTATCCTATTTCAAATAGTTCATGGGTAAGTCCGGTGCAATGTGTGCCGAAGAAAGGTGGAATCACGATTGTTGAAAATAAGCGTAATGAGTTGATTCCAACGAGAATTGTTACTAGTTGGAGAATTTGTATTGATTACAGAAAGTTGAATAAAGCCACTCGGAAGGACCATTTTTCGTTGCCTTTTATGGATCAGATGTTAGATCGAATGGCAGGTAATAAATTCTATTGTTTTTTAGATGGCTATTCGGGATATAACCAAATAGTTGTAGCTCCGGATGACCAACATAAAACAACCTTTACTTGTCCATACGGTACATTTTCTTTTAAGCGAATGCCTTTTGGTTTATGCAATGCACCTGCAACATCTCAACGATGCATGATGGCAATATTCACTGATATGGTTGAAAAGTTTGTTGAGGTTTTCATGGATGATTTTTCTGTTTTTGGTAACACTTATGATATTTGTTTGAGTAATTTGGCTAAGGTACTGAAGAGATACGAAGAGACGAATCTTGTCCTTAATTGGGAAAAATGCCATTTTATGGTTAAGGAAGGGATTTTCTTAGGGCATAAAATCTCAAAGAGAGGAATTGAAGTCGATAAAGCAAAGGTGGACGTAATTGAAAGATTACTGGCCCCAATTAATGTGAAAGGAGTCAGAAGTTTCTTAGGCCATGTCGGTTTTTACCGAAGGTTTATCAAAGATTTCTCAAAAATTTCTAAACCATTGTACTTGTTGTTAGAGAAAGATACAATGTTTAATTTCAACAAAGCATGTTTGTAAGCTTTTGAAGATCTAAAAAAAGGGTTAATCTCAGCCCCAATAATTGTTACACCTGATTGGAGCTCACATTTTGAATTGATGTGCGATGCAAGTGATTATGCCATTGGAGCTGTGATGGGTCAAAAAAGAAACAAAGTGTTTCACCCTATTTACTATGCAAGTAAAACTTTGATAGGAGCCCAACTCAATTATACGGTAACCGAAAAGGAACTCTTTGCTATTGTGTTTGCTTTTGAAAAATTTCGCTCATATCTTATAGGTACCAAAGTTACAGTATTTACTGACCATGCGACCATTAAATACTTGCTCACGAAGAAAGATGCGAAACCGAGGCTAATTCATTGGATACTTTTACTCCAAGAATTTGACCTTGAGATCCAAGACAGAAGAGGTGTCAAAAATCAAATAGATGATCATCTGTCGAGGTTTGAGCAAGATGAGGTAACTCGATCATGTGTGCCTATCAACGAGAATTTCCTAGATGAACACTTATTTGAGGTAAGTCGAATTCATGAAACACCTTGGTTTGCTAATTTTGCTAATTATCTTGCATGTGGAATAATTCCTCGAGAAATGACATACCAACAAAGGAAAAAAATCCTTCATGATAGTCGGTATTATTTTTGGGAGGATCCATTTTTGTTTAAACAATGTGCAGATAATATAATTCGAAAGTGTGTAGATGAAAGTGAGATTGCTGAGATCTTGTATCATTGCCATTCATCTCCAAGTGGGGGACACTTTGGTGGTTCACGATCGCGAAGAAAGATTTTGCAAGGTGTTTCTTTTGGCCTACGCTATTTAAAGATGCTTATGCTTATATGAAGAACTGTGATAAATGCCAAAGGACCAGAAATATATCAAGGAAGAATGAAATGCCCTTGACAAACATTTTGGAGATTGAATTATTCGACGTATGGGGCATTGACTTCTTAGGCCTGTTTCCTTCTTCGTATGGGAACAAATACATCTTAGTTGCTGTAGACTATGTATCCAAGTGGGTTGAAGCTGAAGCATACCCTACAAATGATGCTAAGGTAGTCATGCGATTCCTACATAAGCTTGTGTTTACACGATTTGGGACACCAAGAGCTATTATTAGTGATGAAGGTTCTCACTTTGTGAACAAATGGCTTAAGTGGTTGCTTGAAAAATATTATGTGAAGCACAAGATTGCTACTGCCTATCACCCCCAGTCCAATGGGCAAGTTGAGAGAGTGAACCGTGAAATCAAATGTATCCTTGAAAAGGTAGTATGCCCTAGCAGAAAAGATTGGTCTCGAAGGCTCGATGATGCATTATGGGCCTATCGAACAACATTTAAGACTCCGTTAGGAATGACTCCTTATCGGTTAGTCTTTGGAAAGGCATGTCATTTGCCATTAGAGTTGGAGAATAAAGCTTATTGGGCTTTGAAGCAGTTGAACTTTGATTTTAAGCAAGCCGGTGAGAGAAGGATGTTACAACTTGATGAGTTGGAAGAGCTGAGGTTGTTTTCCTATGAGAATGCCAAAATGTGTAAAGAAAGATCAAAGAGATGGCATGATAGTCATATACAACCTCGCGATTTTAAAGAAGGTCAGAAGGTTTTGTTGTTTAATTCAAGGTTGAAGTTATTTCCTGGGAAGCTTAAATCCCGATGGAAAGGACCCTATACAATCTATCGAGTTTATCCTTATGGAGCTATTGAATTATACGACAATTACGAAGGTACGTTTAAAGTTAATGGTCAACGTCTCAAACACTACTAGGATGGTGAAGTTGAGCAAGTTGAATCCTCGTTCAAATTAACAGACCCTTGATTTTTCATGAACTCGTTTTTGTAAATAAATAAATAATTAGAACTTATTTTCGTAACTTATTACATTTAATTAATTCTGTCTAAGGAGATTGGAACTTAAGCGGGACCGCTGTGACCCCTCCAACCTTTCCTGGGAATTAATTTAATGTAATTTGTTAAAAAGAAATTTTCTAATTAAAATTTAAAATTTTTAAGTTTTTTTGTTATGTTCAAATTTTAAATTTTTATGTTAATAAAGGGGGTCAAATTTGGCCCAAGTACTAATCAGTTTTTTTTCTTGAGTAAGTTTATAAATACAGTCTGAGTTTGAGGCCCAAGACAGCAAAAAGGAGGGAAAAATCCATGCCTTGTCCTCACACCCATTACTTGCTGCCCAAGTAACCCTAATGTAGCTAAATTTTTGCTACATGTTGCCCTAATTTTTCCCTATCTAAACCCCTCTTCATTCTACTATTTTTCATATCCCTCAAAGTAATTTGCTTAAACCCTAAAAATCCTTAAACCTTTCTCTTGTGCTGCCAACCTCAAATCTCGAAAGAAACCCTAGTTCTCTTTCCCTTTTTCTGAAATCTCTTCTTTCCGCGCAAAGAGATTACCGAAGCACCGTCATTACTGTCGTCACACCGTTGTTGTTGCCGCACCCCACTGTTGCTATCACACGTGTTATTACCGCTACACCATCTTTGCCGTCACAAGATTTTTACCGTAGTAAGTTCTACCCACTTTGCTTATTTCTCTTTTCTCCCTTGTGCAGAAACTTTGCCGAATTTTCGAGAAAAGATACCATGTCTCGAAAAAGAACCAGATCTTCAAAGACTACTTTTGAAAACCCGATTTTGATCGATAAAGAAGTGAAAGAGAGATTTGATTCAATCTTCAAGCATCAACCTATGATGCCGGAAAAAGGTTTTGACTTGAAGAATAATGATTTGATGGTTGTATCTATACCGATTAGAAAGAAAATCAATGCTCTTAAGTGGGAACGATTTTGTGATGCTCGTTCACTTCCTGATGATGAACTAGTTCGAGAATTCTATGCCAGTTTGACTATGCAAGATGCTACTGAGGTCATTGTTCGAAAGAAAAAGGTACCTCTTACTTCTAAATCCATCAATGATTTGTTTAACTTACCTGATGTTGAAGAAGATGAGTACTACCCTATGATGAACAATATCAATTGGGATTTTCTTCAACGAGTGCTTCATGTTGTGACAAATCCGGGATCCCAATGGATTATAAGAAAGTATGGGAGCCATTCTTGCCGAAGGGAATACCTAAAACCAATAGCAAAGGTATGGTTTTATTTCGTTCGCTACAGTTTTATGCCTATCTCACATAGTTCCACCATCTCGATGGAACGAATGCTTTTGTCATATGCAATCTTGAAAGAAAAGTCCATTAATGGTGGGAAAATTATTTTTAAGGATATTCATGATTGTGCTAAAAAGAAGACAGGAAGTGCTTATTTCCCATCATTAATCACTTCACTTTACTTAAGGGCCCGTGTTAAAACACAAGCAAATCTGAAGGGGCGATATGTTCAAGGGTGCATTACAAATTATGATCTTGAAAGGTTAGTAAAGAGGGTGCTGAGCTGAACCAAGGCGAGCAAGAAGAGCCAACTAAGCCAGATATCGAGGAGTCAACAAATGAACTTGAAACTGAAGCTAATTTAGTTACAGACACTAAACAGGAAGAATCTGATAAGGAAACGAACAATCCTAAACCAGTTGAAGGAGCTGCAAACCTTGAACCAAGGGTTGAGCCAAAAGAAGAACCAGTCAAGCTAAGTGTTGAATCTGAATCTACAACTCCTATGACGACTTCTACAAGTGCTTCAAGGAAATTAGAGTTATCAATTTTGATGGATATGTGCAAGTTCATGCACAATCAACAACAAACTTACTAGAAATATGCAAATATTAGAGATGACTCAATTCGAAATACTTTTAAGAATATCTCTAATACTTTTGTTCCTGAGTTCCCAGATGCTATCTTTGAGACATGGACGAAAGTTACTAACTATGCAAGCGGAGATGGAGCTAAAGAAGACAAGGGGAATGATTCAAAAAAATAAAAGGGGGATTCTTGTCTTGTTATTTGTTTAATTTATTTTAGGTCTTTAAGAAATTATTGCTTTCGTAAATTAGGATTTAATTTTTGTAGAATAAAACATAGCAAGCATGAAAAAACTTAACACTTCTTTAGAAAGAAAAAGACTAAGTAATGTGACAATGTGAATGAACATGTCTAGGATTGGGTTATTAGGAAAGACTTGGTATTTAAGCAGTCTTAATGACTCACCTCTCTTTCTTTACAACCCTACCTGGTGTTCAGTTTTCATTCATTACTTTGTTCTTGCAATGAGGACATTGCTTCTTTTTAAAGGGGGGTAAGGCAAATAAATTGCTCAAATTTTTAAATTTTCAAGTATGTTTCAATCATTTCCTTCATAAGTATGTTTTAATAAATGAATGTTTAGAGACATTTTTTTGTTAATAAGATAGTTTGTATGCAAGTATGAATGATGATTATATCTGAGTGAAAGTATGTTATCATGAAGAATAAAATGCTTCTATGATCTTAGCCTTAGTAATGTTTGCCATGAAAACTTAGTTTCTCTTGAGATTAGACATGCATGAAGGTTTATATCTTTAGAATTGACTTAGTAACTTTCTTGAGGCGAAATCCTAAGAGACATAAAAATCTAAAATGATATAGGCACTATTTCTTTGGATCGTTTGAGCCTTTTCAGGCCAACCTTATGATATTAGACCCTTGAAACTGTAATTTTGAGCTTAAAGGCCTGTTTTTGCAATGAACCCACATTATAAGCCAATTACCATCTTTTTAAGTTGTCATAATTTTGTGCACCCAGCTTAACTAAAGTTGTCTTGGTAATCAAAATTTGAGGAAATTTTCAAAAAGATGTATGTACTCATGGTTAAAAAAAAGACGGAAAGAGAGTGAAGAAAAGTTTGCTCAGTCTCCAAAAAGGAAAAATGTATGAGCTTGAGTTCAAAATAAGTTTGCGGGTGTTCCAAAGGTTCACTAAAGAAGAAGTCTGTAATTCGAGAAATCCAAGACAGAGTTAAATGTTAAGATTTTGAAACTGAAATGTCCCATCTCTTAAAATCCCTACCTTTAACCGAGCCCCATTACAACCTTATAAAAGACCTATTGATTTGATGCTTATGTCACCTACATTAGTGGAGAGGAAGTACTAAGTTCAACATATGAAGTTCATAAATAAGCCTTATGATTGTTTACTTGATTGATAAGAAATTATGTTGAATGAAAATGTTATCTGTGGCTGTGACATGCATACAGACTATGATTCATGTTGGCATATTTTGAAACTTAGTATACAATTCTATAAGTGTTTGCATATGAATTACTTGTTAATAAAGAAGATCTATGAACATGAAGTTATTAATGCATGAGTATAGGACAAAGATTGATGCTGCTTACATGATTAGCAATTTTGCCTTAGCAAGACCTTTTGCTGTGCATAACCATTACTCGGGATGAGCAATGATTTAAGTTTGAGGGTGTGTAAATGGAAAAATATATAGGATTTTTCCTATATAATTTATCACCTTTTTACTTAAATTTGTTGTTAAAACTAAGTAATTGTTTAATAAATTAATGAAATATGTGAAAATATGAAATTAGGACATAGGAATTATTAAAATATGATTTTATGCTTTATTATATAGTTTTCATGCATAAAATGGCTTATTTTATATTAAATTGAGCATATTATATTTTTAAGACATGAAGTGGGCCATGCATGATTAAATTAAATAATAAAATATAAAATTATATTTAAATATTCATTTTTAGATATTTCATTAATAATTTGGGTTGTAATTAATTATTTAAATTGGATAAATTTTATTTTTTGGTCCTCTAATTTATTGATTTATTTTGGACAGGTCTGATAGCTTTTTTTGTTGGATTACAAGAACGTCCAAATTGGAGACCATGTCAACCCAATTTTTGGCTACACTTGGCTGTCCACATAAACCACTTTTTGGTTTAATTGCACAAGGTCCTTGCAATGTTGAAGAAATTAGCGATTTGCCTGAAGATTTGCACTTGAACGAGTCTCAGTCCTGAGTTGTTGTGGCACTTAAATTGAGAAAAAATCAGCTCAATTTCCTCAATTCATGGCCGGCCACCCTTTGAAGATGCTTGAAGAGATGTAACCTCCTATTTTTAGCAAACTATCCCCCTATCCTCACCTATAAATAAGACCCCCTCATTCAGTCATTCATCATCCCTCATCCCTCATCCTTCATCATTCTCTCTTCTCTCTCAATTCTCTTAGAATTTTCCATTCCCCACGCCTAGCATCATCTCTTCATAGAGATTTTAGCAATTAAGCCTCTTAAAGAGCCCTTGGTCGGCCACTTTGGAGAGCCATCAGCAAAGGAGCAAAGTGAAGGAGCGAAAGAGCCTCGTCGATCAAAGTCTTGGGTGATAGCCACTTAGATTTGGGTTTAATCTTTCTTTTCTTTGATTTAATCTGAAAATGTTTGCTATGTGTTCTTTTTTCTTGTTTACAACAATGTTAGCTTGATTTTATTTAAGCTAGGATGATTACTTTGATTAAATAATATTTATTTGATTCATGCTTATAATGTTTGTGCCTTAATCGATCATGTTTTCAATTAAAATAAAGTCTGTATTTTGTTCATACGTGATTGAAATGCACCGAATTAGCCGAGCGATCGACTGCATTTACGGCTAGTGGACACATAATTGAAATATTGATAAACCGTAATATGTTCATAATTTAATCCCACATTTAGCATACTTTTGAATGATTTATTCCCTGAATTGTGGAATTTTGTTCTTCTAATCCTTTATTTTTCATGTTTTATACTTAGGAAAGCATAGGAGGATGAAAAGAACGAGAAACGGGCAAAAAAATGGACCAAATGGGCCAAAGTAGGAAATCAACATGGCCTGGGGTTTCACCACACGCCCGTGCCTCCCTAGCAGACCCAACCACGGCCTGGATTCGAATCAAACGGGCGTGTTGCACGGGCGTGTCCCTACCGTGGCAAAGAGGAATTCCACTCGGATTAGGATACTTAGAGGCAAAGAAACACATTCCGAAGTCTATATAAACACCCTAAGTATAACCTAAAAGGGGCTTTTGGTCAGGGGGCGTCCAGCTAGGCCAAGGAGCCGAGCCAGAGAGGTCAGAATTGTGGGATTTTCTCGAGGAAAGCCAGTTGATTCATCTCAAGAAGCCGAAATCATACTCAAGACGGAGGATCTCTCTTTCAATTCCTTTAGGGGGTTTTAGGGTTTTCTTATGTTTTGTTTTATCTTTTCTTCTGAGATGTATTCTTTTATGATTATGAACTAAACCCCTCAGATACCTGAGGGGGATGAAACCTAAGACGGATCTTGTTATTGTTTTCTGAACTATATGATAAATACTTGATCTGTTCTTAATTATGCGTTCTTAATTCTTGTTTCGATATTTTAGGATATTGATTCAAGTATTGATGTGCTTAGGCAGAGAAGGAATAGACCCTGCCTAAGATTAGATCTAGCATAGTTAAGCGAAGTTGATCGCAACCCTAGAGATAGGATGATGAAAATCTTCCGGATTAGGGTCAAACCTAATATGGGAGTCCATAGATCGACTTAATGCAATTCTAAGGGTTTTAATTAGAAAGAGATTTCAATTAATCAACCTAGGGTTGGACGTTAGTAGCCTCGAGGGAGGTATTAATATAAATTAGGGAATCCTACGGATCAGGTCAAGTGAATAAATCGTCTGGTTCAAAGTTAAATAACAAGTGAAGTCTAGGTGGATTCCTCATTGGTTATTGTCTTAATCAATTGGTTTTTCCCACAAGTATTTCCCCAATTCATTCTCTTTGTCTTAGCGTCTTTAGCTTAGTAGTTAGTTAATTTTAGATTAAATAACAATTCCCTTAATGCTTAGGCTAAATAATAAGAAGAAAGTCAGTATTAGTACTTTTGGTTCCTTTGGGTTCGACAATCCGGTCTTGCCACTAAGCTATACTACTGTTCGATAGGTGCACTTGCCTCAATCGTGGTAATAGTTAGTTTCTAGGCTAGATCATTCATTATATAAATATTAAGACTATCGATACCAACGATCAAGTTTTTGGCGCTGTTGCCGGGGAACCAAAATATTAAGAACGCTCATTTTTTATTACTTTAGCCATTTTTAATTTTTGCAATTTACTTTTATTTTGTTTTTGACATTGCTAATTTTCTTTCTTTTATTTGTTCCTTGCAGGTACCTCTAGTTTATGACTAGAAGGAACTCGACAGGACCCTTAATTTACGACAGTGATATTGAAGGTACCGTTCGCAGAAATCGTAGAGAAATAAGGCGAAGCTTAAATTACATAGAAGAAGAGCAAGAAGACGAAACCAATACTACCGAAGAGATGGCTGATAACAATCTGCTACCACCTGTAGCTGCCGCAAACCCGATGGATCAAAATCCTGCTCCTCGTACTATGTATGATTATGCTAAGCCTAGTTTAGTTGGTACTGAATCAAGCATTGTTAGGCCTGCTATTGCTACAAATAATTTTGAATTGAAACTTGACACTATACAGATGATACAATAGTTTGTTCAGTTTGATGGTTTGTAGGATGAGGATCCTAACACACACTTAGCAAATTTTCTAGAATTCTGTTATACCTTCAAAATAAATGGTGTTTCTGATGATGCCATTCGTCTTCGGTTGTTTCCCTTTTCATTGAGAAATAAAGCCAAACAGTGGTTGAATACTCTTCCACGAGTATCAATCACTACATGGGAGCAAATGACCGAAAAATTTTTATTAAAATATTTTTCGCCGGCTAAAACAGCTAAGTTGAGGAATGATATCTCTTCTTTTGTACAGATGGATTTAGAAACACTTTATGATGCATGGGAGAGATACAAAGATCTATTGAGAATGTGCCCACACCATGGATTACCCTTGTTGCTACAAGTCCAAACCTTTTATAATGGTGTAAACCCTTCAACCGAGCAATTGATCGATTCAAATTACTGACGGAACCTTGAATAACAAAACACCGAGGTCGCCTCACGAGTTTATAGAAGAGATGTCGGTGAATAACTATCGGTGGCAAGTTACAAGGACAAAGCCAACAAAAGCAGCTGGAGTTTTCAACCTCGACGCAGTAACCATGCTATCAAATCAGGTAGAACTTTTAAATAAAAAGATTGATGGTTTATGTATTCTTTGCAGATACATCCAGTTATGCAGTGCGATATGAATGGATGACGGATGAACAACACAGAATACCCACCTTACAACTCGAGCGCTGAAAACGAGCAAGTTCACTATATGGGTAATAATTCCAAACCTCAAAATAACCCTTATAGTTATACTTATAATCTAGGTTGGAGGAACGACCCCAATTTCTCGTGGGGTAGTCAAAAAAACCAAAGACAACAATTCTACCCACAAGAAAAGAAGCCAAACCTTGAAGAGATGCTGACAAAATTTATAGAAGTGTCAGAAACCCGTTTCCAAAATACCGAAACGATATTGAACACTCAGTAAGTATCGATTCAAGAGCTTAAGGATCAAATTGGACAACTAACTAAGTTAATTTCTGAAAGGCGACGAGAAAGTTTACCGAAGGAAAAAGAGCAGGTGCAACAATTACACTAAGAAGTGGAAAGGAGTTAGTTGAAACAAAGAAAAAGATACCAAACAAAACTGATAAGGAAAAAGATGAGGACGTTGGGAATGCAACACCGGTTCGTGAAGAATGTAAACCACCAATCCCATATCCGACAAAGTTGAAGAAATACCGATTAGATGCACAATACGGTAAATTTCTTGAAATTTTTAAACAATTACATATTAACTTACCTTTTGTTGAAGCTATTTCGCGGATGCCGTCATACGAAAAATTCCTAAAAGAGCTCCTAACAAATAAAAGGAAGTTTGAAGAGATATCAACAGTGGAACTCAATGAAGAATGTTCAGCTATCCTCCAAAACAAGCTACCAACCAAACTAAAAGATCCAGGAAGTTTCACTATTCCTTGTTTAATTGGTAGTTTAAATATTAAGAAAGCATTAGCAGATCTAGGTGCCAATATTAATTTAATGCCTTATAAAATGTTTAAGCAACTTGGTCTTGGGAACCAAAACCCACTAGGATGAATATTCAATTAGCTGACAGATTGATTAAATATCCTAGGGGAGTTATTGAAGATATTCTGGTAAAAGTGGATAAATTTATATTTGCTGTTGATTTTGTTGTGCTTGACATGGATGAAGACATTGAAGTACCTTTAATTTTGGGACGCCCATTTTTAGCTACTGCTAGGGCTGTTATTGATGTAGGTGATGGTAAACTTGCGCTAAGGGTAGGCGACGAGGAAATTATTTTTTAAATTTACGATGCTATGCGGTATTCCAGAGAACAAGATGATTCCTGTTATTTTATTGATGCCATTGATCATTTTATTAAAGATTCTTTGCAGGAAATCATCCATGACGACACGATGGAACTGTGTCTTACCCAAAGTGAGGGGGAAGATGATGATACCGGTGAGTTGAATACATTTACCTCTAGAAAAAAGAAAGAATAGGGTATTGAAATCAACGACGAACTAAAACAAAAACCCTCTATTGATGAGCCACCGAAATTGGAATTAAAACAGTTGCCAGATCACTTAAAATATGCATTT
This sequence comes from Gossypium sturtianum, assembly GCA_025698515.1. NCBI lineage: Eukaryota > Viridiplantae > Streptophyta > Magnoliopsida > Malvales > Malvaceae > Gossypium > Gossypium sturtianum. The sequence continues at coordinate 122,866,527 of CM046943.1, read as the reverse complement.
CTCGGGGATAATTCTACTCTACCAGTAATTATCTCTTTGTAACTGGAACCTAAAGAGAAAGACGAGTTGCTGTGTACTAAAGGAACATAAAAGAGCCATAGCTTGGAAAATTTCTAACATTAAAGGAATAAGCCCATCGTTTTGCACCCACATAATTTTAATGGAGGATGAGTATAAACCATGTGTGCAACCTCAAAGATGATTGAATCCAAACATGAAAGAAGTTGTCAAAGCTGAGGTAATTAAACTTCTAGATGCTGGAATAATTTATCCTATTTTTGACAGTACTTCGGTAAGTCCTGTGCAGGTCATTCCAAAGAAAGGGGGCATAACTGTTGTAGCTAACGAAAAGAATGAATTAATTCCTACAAGAATAGTCACAGGTTGGAGAGTCTGTATTGACTATAGAAAGTTGAACGATGCCACCAGAAAAGACCACTTTCCTTTGCCCTTTATTGATCAAATATTAGAAAGATTATCTGGGCATATGTACTATTGCTTCCTAGACGGACTCTCGGCTACTTCCAAATTCCAATGACCCACGAGGATCAAGAAAAGACAACATTTACATGTCCATACGGTATGTTTGCTTATCGTAGAATGCCTTTTGGATTATGTAATGCTCCAGCTACTTTTCAGCGCTGCATGCTGGCCATCTTTGACGAACTTATGGAAGACATTATGGAGGTATTTATGGACGACTTTTCAGTATTCGGCAATTCTTTCTATCTTTGCCTTAAAAACTTAAAACGGGTTCTAATGAGATGTGAGGAAACAAACCTTGTTTTAAATTGGGAAAAATGTCACTTTATGGTTCGAGAAGGGATTGTGTTAGGACATAAAATTTCTAGTAAATGAATTGAGGTAGACAAAGCAAAGGTCGAAACCATAGAAAAATTACCTCCTCCTAGTTCAGTTAAGGCTATTAGAAGCTTTTTAGGACATGTTGGATTTTATAGAAGATTTATTAAGGACTTTTCTAAAATAGCTAAGCCTTTAAAAAAATTGCTAGAAAAAGACGTACCATTCAATTTTGATCAGGAATGTTTAGATGCATTTAAAATCCTCAAAGATAAATTAATAACTGCTCCAATTATAATTGCACTTGATTGGAATTTACCCTTTGAACTAATGTGTGATGCGAGTGATTTTGCAGTAAGTGCAGTTTTGGGACAGCGAAGAGACAAGCACTTTCAGCCGATCTATTACGCTAGCAAGACATTAACGGCTGCACAAGAAAATTACACCACCACAGAAAAAGAATTGCTAGCTGTGGTTTTTGCATTTGATAAATTTAGACAATATTTGATACTATCTAAAGTTATCGTTTACACTGACCATTCAGCTCTTCGTTATCTTTTGACTAAATTCGATGCAAAACCTTGACTTATAAGATGGATTTTACTCTTACAGGAATTTGATTTGGAAATTCAGGATAAGAAAGGAGCTGAAAATCATGCAGCAGATCATCTTTCTAGGCTTAAAAATCCACATATAAAAGAACTCAACGAGAGTGAGATAAACGACTCGTTTCCTGAAGAACAACTCTTTTCTATAACCAACTCCGAGGTACCTTGGTTTGCAGATATTGCGAATTATTTAGCTGCTAACATCCTACCAAAAAGGTTAACACATTACCAAAAGAAGCTATTCTTTGTCGATGTGAAAAACTATTTTTGGGAGGACCCCTTTCTTTTCCGTATATGTGCAGATCAAGTAATTCAGAGATGTGTTACAAAGGCAGAAGCAAGTAAAATCCTAGAACATTGCCACTCAGGACCTTCGGGAGGACATTACAACGGGATTAAGACAGCACATAAAATGCTCGAATTAGGTTTTTATTGGCCAACTTTGTTTAAAGATGCCAACAGGTATGTTGCTTCATGTGATAAATGCCAAAGAACAGGTAATATCTCTAAACGCGATGAGATGCCTCAAACGTATATGCTAGCATGCGAAATATTCGATGTATGGGGTATTGATTTTATGGGTCCATTTCCTAGTTCATTCGGAAATAAATACATCTTAGTAGCAGTAGGTTACATGTCAAAATGGGTGGAAGCTCAAGCTTTACCTACTAACGATGCTAGGGTAGTAGTGAGGTTTCTTAAGAAACTCTTCTCTCGAATCGGAACACCCAGAGCAATTATTAGTGATAGGGGTACTCACTTTTGTAATACTCAATTTAATAAAGTCTTAAAAAAATATGGAGTACACTACAGGACAGCTACCCCTTATCATCCTCAAACCAGTGGACAAGTGGAAGTAGCAAATCGAGAACTTAAGCGTATTCTAGAGAAAATAGTAGAATCAAACAGGAAAGATTGGGCATTAAAAGTCGATGATGCTTTATGGGCCTATAGAACAGCGTTTAAAACCCCCATAGGAACATCCCCATACAAACTTGTCTACGGAAAAAGTTGTCATCTACCATTTAAGTTAGAGCACAAAGTTATTTGGGCTATAAAATTCTTAAACTATGATCTTAAAACCGCAGGGGAGAAGAGGATGATGCAGTTGAACGAGCTAGATGAATGGCGGGCTAATGCCTATGAGAACTCACGACTATATAAGGAGGCAACAAAGCGACGCCATGATGCTCGTTTAAAGCAATCAAAGCAATTTGAAGTAGGAGACTTAGTCCTGCTATACAATTCAAGGCTCAAATTGTTTCATAGAAAGCTGAAATCAAGATGGTCAGGTCCATTCGTGATCAAAACTATTTTTCCCTACGGCACAATCGAGGTAACTCATCCAACTCGTGGCACATTCAAGGTAAATGGTCAGCGACTAAAAATTTATAATGGTGAAGATTTTAGGGATATAAGAGAGGAGCTTCGGCTCTGTGAACCTTTATTTTGAAATGAAAACAGGGTAAGTCTAGCTTAAGACTTTAAACGAGCGCTTCTCGGGAGGCAACCCAAGCACTAACTTCACTAATGTTATATTTTTGATTTTTTGCACCCAACTACAAACTAACCAATTCAGTAAAGCGCAGGTTTCCCTACCACACGACCTTGAACACGGGCGTGGCAAAGATGGTGTAGAAACAGGACAAAAATTTTCCCAAGCCACAGGCTCCGACTGGAGGACACGGTCGTGGTCGAAACTGACTAAGGAAACACGGGCGTGTAACACGCCCGTGCATCTAACCCATGGCCAACATTGAGTAAAGGACATGGTCGTGAAACACGCCCGTGCTCTAAGGCCATGGACGACACTGACTTAAGAACACGGGCGTAGGATAGTTTACACGGGCGTTGGAGAAGCGAACGAGACGATACACGGGCCTGCAAAATGGCCGTGTTGCCCAACACGCCCATGTAACACGGGCGTGTGACATAATTCAGACGCGCCTAAATTCAAAATTCCCGATTCACACGGCCTAAACAAATAGAACACGAGCGTGGCCTCTGCCCGTGTGGTCGATTCCCTATTTAAACCCCCTTCTATTCATCTTCTTCCCCAATCCCCAACCCTAGCCGTTTCCCAAAAAAAAAATCCCCAAATCCTCCTTCCCTCCTAAGTCCGGCCACCATCCTCCTCCTCCCTTCTTCCTTCTTCCTTCTCTATTTTCCTTTTCTATTCCTCATCCACACGCATCCCACACCCGTGTACAGACGCCACAGCCATGCCCGCATGCCGCCATCAAGCCCGTGCTCCGGCCACCACCTCAACCGCGCCGTTTCTCTCCGAAAAATCCACTGGTCACCTCTCCTTTTCACATTTTACATTTTACATTTTACTTCATTAAATTATATTATCATTAGAATTTTGTTTAGTTTCTAGTTAGTTTATCTCTATTACTTAATATTAGTTATACTCACTATTAGATTGTTAATTCATTTAGTCCTTGTTTAAGTAATAGCGATTAGTACTTATGCTGCTAAAAGTTATACAATATGTCTTGGCTGGAAATATTACTTGAATCGTTGAATATCTGTTATTTTTAGGACCATAATGTCGTCCTCCCGAGGCAAGAAAACCGCAGTCCCTATCTCGAAAAAATAAAAGGGGCCCGACTCATCATCAGCTAGCACATCAACCGAAGTGAGACATCCATTTTTACGTTTTCCCCCTGGAACTCAAGAGGAACATTTTTAGATCCTACGAGTGCGACCCCTCAGTCAAGGTAGATGTATCGACTGGGACGCTCTAGAACAAGTACAACTTGCTGATGATGTCTGGGCCCTACTAACCACGGACCCTTGGGAGTGGTTTTTCGGTATTGTCGAGCCCACCTACCTCGAACTAACGCTAGAGCTTTGCTCCACTTTTCACTTGCAGGTGGTAATGACGAATCATGACGACCCAGGCACCATCCAATTCCGCCTAGGTGGTTTGGTTCGCGAGATAAGTGTCCCCAAATTTGGAGTTGCTCTGGGCCTCTACACGGATGAGTTTATGAGGGAGAATGATCTTGCGAAACTCCATCGCCACATCCACAACTCACCTGTGAGATGTTGGTATAACATAGCCCCCACCGCGGCCACTTATGACCCTAGTCGCTCCAAGGCGACAGCTCTCGCCCCATCTTTGAGATACTTACACGCTATCTTGGCTCATACATTGATGGGAAGGAGAGAGCACCGGGGTCGTTAACACTCATGACGCCTACTTCCTCTAGTGTATGGCAAATGGGTACGTCTTCAAGCTTGCCTACTTCATCGCTCTGGTCATTCAGTATCAAATAGATCGCCATCGAAAGGGGGTCATTTCCATGGGGCCTTACATAACACGGCTCGCGAGACACTTTGGTCTCCTTAACACCGCAGCACAATCAACCTCGCTCACCTTGATAGGACAGATGTCTCCACAAGGCATCTCGACGATGATAAACATGAGGATGATCAAGCATCACCGCAGGTACGATCCTCCCCAATATCGGCTAGCCCATACCACCGAGGAGGAGGATCCTGAGGACATTACTGACGATGTACTACACCCACATGAGGAGCCACAACCGAGCCATCGACAAGTTTATGCGGCTACTTCACTTTCAGACATCTCTGCACGCCTCACACAGTTCGAGCATTACTGTACTCAGCAATTCAATGACAGCGCTCGACGATTGATAAACCATAAAAGTAACATATTTTAATCCCACATTTAGCATACTTTTGGATGATTTATCCCTTTATTTATGTAAAAAGGATCCCTTAATCCTTTCTTTTCATGTTTTATACTCAGGGAAGCACCGGAGGATGAAAAGAACAAGAAACGAGCTTAAAACGAGCCAAAGGGGCCAAAGCACGAAATCAACACGGCCTGGGCGCAAGACCACACGGCCGTGCCTCCTCAATAATCTCGAACACGATCTAGCCACGAGATACATGACCGTGCCTCATTAATGAAGTCCAAACACGGCCTAAAGACGATTCACACGGACGTGTGCCATGGCCATGTCCCTGCCACGGAAAAGAGAAATTTCAATCAGATTTGGATACTTAGGGGCAAAGAAACACATTCCAAAAGCCTATAAATACACCCTAAGTATGACCTAAAAGGGGGGAGTCGACGGGAGCCTAAAGCTACCGTTTAGGGGCATCTTGCTAGGCCAGAGAAGGTAGATTTGTGGGAATTTGCTCGGGGATAGCCAGTTGATTCATCTAAAGAAGCCGGAATTATACTCAAGACGGAGGATCTCCTCTTCAATTCCTTTAGGGGGTTTTAGGGATTTCTTATGTTTTGTTTTATCTTTTCTTCTGAGATGTTTTCTTTTATTGTTATGAACTAAACCCTCGAGATACCATGGGGATGAAACTTAGATGAATCTTGTTATCGTTTGCTGAACTATATGATAAATATTTGATTTGTTCTTAATTATGTGTTCTTAATTATTGTGTTGATATTTCGCGGATATTGATTCAAGTTGGATGTGCTTAGGTGGAGGAGCAAAAGTCCCTGCCTAAAAGTAGATCTAGCATAGTTAAGCGGAGTTGATCGCGCGCCTAGAGATAGGTGGTGACGAGGCGTTGCGATTAGGGGTGAAACCTAATATGGGAGTCCATAGATCGAGTTAATGCAATTCTAGGGGTTTTAATTAGAAAGAGATTTCAATTAATCAACCTAGGGTTAGACGTTATTCGCCTCGAGAGAGGGTTTAATATAAATTAGGGAATTGTAATATCCCGGGTTAGGGGGCTATTTTGTTGTTGCATGATATTGCGGTGTTGGTGTGCTATGTTGCTATTTCTATGTTTTAGGGGCTTAATTGTAGGCTAGGAGTGTGCCCGAGTAGGTAGGAAAATTTGTGTTTTAGGCTTAAGTCGGGGAGTTGTTGGAGCCTGGGGTGTAAGAGTTTTCTTTGGTGTTTCATAGCACAAAAAGTGAGTCAGTAAAGTGGCAAGCATGCGTTACTTGGGGAGCTAGGTGTGGCGTCATCTACAAGGGGAGAGATCCTGAGTTCAAGTCGCAGAGTTCCCCATTTTGGCTTCATTTTGGACGGCATGGAGGAAGAGGTAGAAGACAAGTAGAATTCTTCCTTAGACTTGGTCTCCACATTCAAATGAAAGGTGGAGAGCAAATAGTGGAGGAAGACTTGGTCATGGTTGTTTGAATGTGTGGTATGGAGTGATTGGGGGGGATTTTGGCCGAAATTTAGGGGAGTTGGAGGGGGAGAGTGGACGGCTTTGTGTGGGAGAGGGGGGAGGCCGAATGCACTTTTGCTTTTGGTACATTTTTCGGTCTTCTTTTGGTAAGCAAAAGTTCTTTTGGTTTTTTGTTAGTCGAATGTCAATAGAACTTCTTCACATTTTCTTGTTTTCTTTTTTTGTTAAACCGATAGTCCATGTGTTTGTTGTCGAAACTTTGCTAGTTTTCTTCTAACTCTATTGGCTAGCCGAATGCTCCTCCCCACTCTTTCTTCTTTCTTTCATTTGAGTTGAGCCGAAACTTTCACTTCCCAAACACCTTTAACATTCTTTTTCTTGCTCAAAACCGAAAGTTCCCACCTCCTATCCATCTTTTGTTTCTTTCTTTTCCAAAACCCTTAGCCGCTTTCTCCATTTGCTTTCCTCATTTCTTTTGTGCCGAACCTATATTTCCATCTTCCATTCTCTTTCTTTTTCTTTTCACTAAGAATTGAACATAAGTGTGTGTTAAACACTTAGGCCGAATCTTCTTTTATTCTTAGGTTGCATCTTAGCCGAATCTCTTCTCTCCTTGAAGTCCTCTCTTGGCCGAATATCGGTGAAGGGTGGATCTTGGTTGGTTGTTCAATCCTTGAACAAGGTAAGTGGGGTGGCCGAATGGCCATTTGTCCCCTCTCTTGTCTTTTCTTTGGTTATGGTTTGTTAAGGGCCGAATATGGTTTTTGGAAGGGTATTAATCTCTTCGTTATAGGGTCATTGGAGTGTGGAAGCAAGCAAGAGGAGCTGTTTTTACGTTAACCGATTGATAAGTGGTGGTAAGAGGATTATTTGTTAGACTATTCTTTTGGATTTCAATAAGATAAGGCTTCAAGTGTTTTAACCGCTCTCTTTTGAAGGTGTAGCCGATTGTTGGAAGGAGAACCATTGTGGTTCGGGTTTGATAAGAAATCAAACCAATAGCAAGGTGAGGATCAACATTAACCCCTTTGGTTGATTGATGTTGGCCGAGTGTGGTGATTGTCTAATGCTTTTTCTTTTGGCCGATTATAGAGCTGTTGATCAAGAAGCCTTAGATCGTTTCTTGTGGTATTAGGGTTGCACTTTAGCAGTGTGTAAACCAACACACTTCTATTTAGTAATGTGATTGATAACCTTGTTGTGATTAATGAAACAAGAATGATTGATATGATACCCTATTGGGTATGATCTTGGACTCGGTGTAAGTCAAGATTATTATTATAAGTTTCTCGATGATCTATATGATACCATGACTATGGATATATGCGATATGGGAAATGATGTTAAACATATTAGCATGATATGCATGGCTTGTATGATATGCATGATCACATGAGTATGGTATGTTGATGGGTGATATGAGTGGAGGGAGAATGATGATATCCGTGTCTTTGGGACACTGTGTCTTTGGGACACCAGAGGTTTGGCACCTCCAAAGTGGTTTGGTACCACGCTTGATTTTGTGATTTGCGGTCACGGTGATTTGGTATCACATTTGTGTCTTTGGGACACCAGAGGTTTGGCACCTCATTGCGACTCGCCCTCTGGTGTTAACACCACCGTGGGTTGGCCCCACTTTGAGATATGGGATCGTCACAGTGATTTGGTATCACACGATGGGTTGGCCCCATCATCGGATTTGTGACTTTGGCCACCGTGATTGCATCACATTTGTGTCTTTGGGACACCAGAGGTTTGGCACCTCATTCGCGACTCGTCCCCCGTGGTTAACACCACGATGGGTTGGCCCCACTTTGAGATATGGGATCGCTCGCTAGTGATTTGGTATCACACGATGGGTTGGCCCCATCATTGGATTATTCGTGACTTTGGGTCACCGGTGGTTTGGCACCACACTTATGGATATCGTGACTTTGGGTCACCAGTGGTTTGGCACCACCAAAGTGGTTTGGTACCACACGGGTAGAAAAAGGCGATATGGATGGTTAGGATCGGGTTGCATTAATCATGTTGCTATGTATGATGTGTGTTAGCATGTTGTTTTATCGGGAGCGGGATTTATGCACCGAGTCATTCGACTCACCCTCTCCTTTGACATTTCGGTGACACATAGACGCGGACATGGAGCCGGATGGACTCGGGGTGCCTCATGCCACGCTTTAAAAAGTTTTACTCAGACTTTATAATTTGGGTACTTTAGCTTGCTTTTTATTATTTGGGTTTTGTTTTGGATTGTAAAAGGCCTTTAAATTATGTTTTATGATGTTTATGCTTTAAATAGACTTTAATATGCCTTAACAAAATAAGTGGGTTGAAATTTTACTAAAATTTGGAAAGACAATGATTTAAAAACTATAACGCAAAGTGTTTTAAACTATACCATCGGGTATCTCACCATGACTTGCATTAGAAACTCAAACGATTTCCAATTCAAAACTCGATTTTCTACCAAGTTAAAATGTCTTAAGTAACACTAAGAAGCTATTTGAATAATGAAATGGGATAAACTCATTTTGACTACATCTTTTGGTTAAGCTTTCAAAATTTTTGGGTTTTCTAAATACACCACCTGATTTCAAACAAGCCTACCCAAATTTTCTTCAAATACACTATATAGTGAAGTGTTTACATCCTGCTTTTAAACGAAAAACCTAAACCTCTCAAGTATGTTTTCCCGTAACATACCGCATTCGGTCATGGTGTAATCGACCGGGTTTGGGGTGTTACACCAGGTATATCGAGCCAAGTTCAAAGGTTCATTTGTGGGCCTGAGGCCCAAAATGCTTTCAAAAGTCCTGCTTTTAAGTGTTTTGTTTGAAATAAATGGTTTGAAGGGCATGACACCGAGTCTCTAAGCACCAGGTTCGCCTGTAAGTACCCCTTACTATTGCTTGTGATTTGTTGGATGTGATGTGATTTGATGATTAGCAATAGTGGATTACTTTAGAAATCGAAACCGATAGGATTACGTGGACTCGCGAGAACAAATCTCCTTAAATATTCATAAGATTTGCTTTAAAACAAGTGGAATAAATATCGATGCATAAAACTTCTAAATCGAGCACGAGAATTTAGTCATGAGCGCTAGAGGTGGACGTGGTCGTGGACGCAGGTCGGGTAGGATGACCGCTTTCGAACCCGTAGGATCCGTCGTGGGTCGAAAATGAGATACGCATCGCCGCCACCGGTGGAGGTGGTGAGTTTCAAGATCGATGGGGATGACGCAGTTGTCACAGCGTGCGATGCCGCGAGTGTTGGAAAGAGTAGTGGAGTAGGGGTGGTGCAGAGTTAGAAATGCAGGCTCGAGCGACTTCGGGCAAATGGGGCCGAATTCTTTCGAGTGTATCTGGTGTTGCTCCTAGCACCGCCTGAATATTGGCCGAGGCAACCGAGCGGATCATGGATGATCCTGGACTTAGCTCGCTGAAGAGAAGTGAAGGGCATCGACGCTTCTCCGGATGAGTCATATCGGTGGTGGCTCACGGTTCGGGATAAAGTGTGGCGCAGAGGATCCGACATGGGATTATTTCGTGGCCGCGTATCAAAAGAAGTACATTGGGGCTAGTTATATTGACTCCCAAAGTGAAAGGCATTTCGAGGCTTGTCCAAGGGAGTAAGTCCTGTTTCCGAGTATGAGGTGAGTTCTTGAAGCCGAGCCAGATGCTAGGGGTATTGTGGCTACCGAACACACAGAGGTGTGTTCGTTTGAGGATGGTCCGAGAGACGAGTTGAGGTCTGCCGATTGCTCTCGCCAGAGCGTGAGTTTGTTTGTCCCGTTGAGAAGGCTAAGGTAGCCGAGGGTGTTAAGGAGTCCGTGAGGCGAGGGTATGGACAGAACAGCATAAGAGGAGCTTTGGGTCTTCTCGGATCATCGGGTAATCCTCGTAAAAGGGCTAGACAGAGTGGGCGAATCGGCCCGTAGGGTTGTTGCCGCTAGTCGGGACCGCCGCGGTGTAACCATTGTGGGATATATCATTGGGGAGGCTGTGGACCGGTGGAAAAGGTTGTTTTGAGTGTGGTTCTCTCGGATCATCGCGTGAGGGACCGTCCCGCGTAAGTTGGCCAAGATTCACCCGAGAGTCATGGCCGTACTCGATTCAGAATAATGTACCGCCACCACAGAGGGGCCGTGGTAATGGCAGAGGTAGTAATGGTTCTGGTCGGGGCCGTGGAGCACCGCGAGGTGCGGTAGTTCGATGCCGAGATACTGGGTTAGTGTATGCGCAAGGCGCCGAGAGGAGGGCGACGCACGGACGTCATAACCAGACGCGTTTTGATTTTTGGTTCTCCTTTACCGCTTTGATTGATGTGGGTTCGACGCATTCTTACATGGCGATGAGTATAGTAGAGACCATGGACTTAGACTCGAGATATCTTCTAGGCGGATGACCTGTAATTAGCCCTTTAGGTCACTCGTGTGGTAGTAGATAAGTCGTTTAGAGACGCACCCCTAGAACTCCAAGGGGTAGTGTTTGTCGCTCCGATCCGACTGAATCGCCGTTTGGGGAGTTCGATCCGATTCTTGGGATGGGGTGGTTGGTTAAGTACCAGGCGAAGTTGGATTGCGCGCTAAGCGCATGGTTCTAAGGGCGATTGAGGGTGATGAAGTGGCTATGATAGGTAATAGGAGAGATTGCTTATCTAATGTGGTATCCGCTCAAGGCGAGAGAAGATGGTCGGGAAGGGTCATTTGGAGGCGTATGTGGTTCATGTGTATGCCTTGGAGGCTAAGTGAGTCTGGCCGAGAGAAGGTCCGCATCTTGTTAAGGAATTTTGCCGATGTGTTTCCGAGGAGCTTAGGGTTTGCCGCCGATCGTGAGGTAGAGTTCGGGATAGATCTGTTACCTAATCGCGCGCGGTGTCTATTGCTCCGTATAGGATGGCGCCAAAGGAATTGGTGGAGCTTTAAGGCTCGATTCGGGAGTTATTGGATCGAGGTTTTGTCGTGCCAAGTGTTTCGTCGTAAAGTGCGTGCACTCTTTGTTAAGAAGAAAGATGGTACAATGCGGATGTGCATAGATTACCGCCATTGAATAAATCGACGATTAAAAACAAGTATCCGTTGCCACGGATAGATGACTTGTTTGATCATTTGAAGGGTGCAAAGCGTATTTTCTAAGATTGACCGAGATCCGGTATCACCGATTAAAGGTGAAAGAAGCGGATATTCACAAGACAGCGTTTCGGACTCGAGTATGGGCACTACGAATTCTCGGTAATGCCATTGGGTTGACTAACGCATCAGCGGCATTTATGGATATGATGAATAGAGTGTTTCAAAGAAGATTCGGATCGATTAAATCGTGGTTTTCATAGAGCACGACATCTTGGTGTATTCAAGAACAGAGGAAGAGCATGATGCACATTTGAGAGTTGTCTTTGCAGAGATCTTGAGGAAGCGACTCTATGCTAAGTTCGCAAGTGCGAGTTCGCTTAGAGAAGTGACTTTCTTGGGACATGTAGTGTCGGTGAGGGGATTAGAGTGGATCCTCAAAAATTGAGGCGCTTTTGGATTGAAACCGCCTAAGTCGGTGGGTCGAGATCGGAGTTTTTAGGTTTGGCCGGATACTACCGAAGGTTTGTTGAGGGTTTCTCGTTGATAGCAGCGCCATGACCAAGTTGTTAAGGAAAGAAGTTCCGCTTGTTTGGACCGAGAAACAACGGAGAGTTTCGACAAGCTTAAGAAGATTCTAACGAAGCTCCGGTTTTAATTCAACTTCGAGGCTGGTAAGGAATTCACAGTCATTGCGATGCATCACATACGGGCTTGGGTTGTGTGCCGATGCGGGAAGGTAAGGTTGTGGCTTACGCTTCGGCACGATTGAGGCCACATGAGGTCAACTATCCGACGCACGATCCGGAGTTAGCGGTGTAGTCTTTGCGTTGAAGATTTGGAGGCACTACTTGTAACGAGAGAGATCAATAGTCTACACCGATCATAAGAGTCTCAAGTACCTCTTGACTCGTAAGGATTTGAATTTGAGGTATGCAGATGGGTTGAGTTGCTTAAAGATTACGATCGCTCGATTGAGTATCATCCGGGCAAGGCTAACGTGGTGGCGACGCGCGTTGAGCCGTAAGGTTGTTTCCGGACTTAAGAGCGATGTTTGCCCACTTGAGTTTGTATGACGACGGAGTATTCTCGCGAGTTCCGAGTTAAGCCTACTTGGGTTAAGCGGCATCGAGAGAAACAGATTAGAGGATGAGGTTCCGAGTGCGCGAAGGTTGCAAGTGCGAGGATGGTGGTTTGGAGGGTTCTGACTTGTCTAGTGATGGGTGGGTGTTGTGTTTCCAAGGTAAGGCTTGTATGCCTAAAGATATTGAGTCGAGGCAGAAGATTCTTGGACGCATATAGCGATCCTTATGCTATGCATCCCGGAGGTAGTAAGATGTATAGGGATCTCAGAGAGCGATTTTGGTGGCACAGTCAAAGAAGAAGTGATAGAGTGTGTTGGGAAGTGTCTCGACATGTCGAGAGTCAAGGCTGAACATCGATTGCCGTCGGGGTTGCTTGACTGTGAAGATTCCTCGATGGAAGTGGGAAAGGATAACCATGGATTTTGTCGGTGGGTTACCGCTACACCAAGCAAGAAGGATTCGGTTTGGGTAGTGGTGGATCGTCGACTAAATCAGCTCACTTTATTCCGGTGAGGGTTGACTATTCACTTGAAGTTGGCGGCCGTGTATGTTTTGAGAGATAGTAAGGTTGCACGGTGTGCGAGATCGATCATCTCTCGGATAGGGATCCCGATTTACGTCAAGGTTCGAAAGCGTTGCATCGGGCTCGGAGTGCGCGGTTGGATTTCAACCGACTTTTCACCCATGATCGAATGGCGGCAATGAAAGAGTTATTCAGATCTTAGAGGATATCTTTGAGAGGTTGTGTCCTGGATTTTAGAGGTAGTTGGGAAGAGTTTCTACCATTAGCTAAGTTTGCCTACAACAACGATTTACCAAGCGAGCATCAAGATGGCACCATATGAGGCGTTGTATGGTAGGAAGTGTCGATCACCTACGTGTTGGGCGAGTTAGGTGAACGCCAGTTGTTAGGACCCGAGTTGGTTCTTGTCAAACCGAAAACAAGGTTAAGTTGATTCGAGCTCGATTGAAGGAAGCTTGGACCGGCAGAAGTCTTATGCCGATCTTAAGCGGAGAGACATAGAATTTCTTTGTGGGGATCAAGTGTTTACGAAGGTCTCGCCATGGAAGAAGGTTTTAAGGTTGGAAGGAAAGGCAAGCTAAGTCCGAGGGTTTATTGGGCGTATAAGGTTTTGAGGCGAGTGGGACCGATGAGCGTATCACCGGAGTTGCAGTGAGCTTAGTTAGATTCACGACGTATTTCACGTTTGATGCTTGACGTTATCGTTCGGATCCGTCGCATGTGGTAGCCGTGTGGAAGGGATCGAGGTAAATCCGGACTTGACTATGGATGAGGAACTGTGCGATTCTTGATCGGGATGTGAGGGTTCTCGCGTAAGAAGTCTGTGCCTTTGGTTAAGGTTCTTTGGCGGAATCATGGCGTGGAAGAAGCCACGCGTGGGAACCCGAGGATATGATGAAACAAAGCGATACCGCAACTCTTTTGATCGTGAGTAATTTGAGGCGAAATTATTTTAAGGGGGGTAGAACCGTAATATCCGGGTTAGGGGCTATTTTGTTGTTGCATGATATTGCGGTGTTGGTGTGCTATGTTGCTATTTCTATGTTTTAGGGGCTTAATTGTAGGCTAGGAGTGTGCTGAGTAGGTAGGAAAATTTGTGTTTTAGGCTTAAGTCGGGAAATTTGTTGGGTGGGGTGTAAGAGTTTTCTTTGGTGTTTCATAGCACAAAAAGTGAGCTGGCAAAGTGGCAAGCATGCGTTACTTGGGGAGCTAGGTGTGGCATCATCTACAAGGGGAGAGATCCTGAGTTCAAGGCTGCAGAGTTCCCATTTTGGCTTCATTTTGGGCGGCATGGAGGAAGAGGTAGAAGACAAGTAGAATTCTTCCTTGGACTTGGTCTCCACATTCAAATGAAAGGTGGAGAGCAAATAGTGGAGGAAGACTTGGTCATGGTTGTTTGAATGTGTGGTATGGAGTGATTGGGGAGGATTTTGGCCGAAATTTAGGGAGTTGGAGGGGAGAGTGGGCGGCTTTGTGTGGGAGAGGGGAGGCCGAATGCACTTTTGCTTTTGGTACATTTCGGTCTTCTTTTGGTAAGCAAAAGTTCTTTTGGTTTTTGTTAGCCGAATGTCAATAGAACTTCTTCACATTTTCTTGTTTTCTTTTTTGTTAAACCGATAGTCCATGTGTTTGTTGCGAAACTTTGCTAGTTTTCTTCTAACTCTATTGGCTAGCCGAATGCTCCTCCCCACTCTTTCTTCTTTCTTTCATTTGAGTTGAGCAAACTTTCACTTCCCAAACACCTTTAACATTCTTTTTCTTGCTCAAAACCAGAAAGTTCCCACCTCCTATCCATCTTTTGTTTCTTTCTTTTCCAAAACCCTTAGCCGTTTTCTCCATTTGCTTTCCTCATTTCTTTTGTGTCGAACCTATATTTCCATCTTCCATTCTCTTTCTTTTCTTTTCACTAAGAATTGAACATAAGTGTGTGTTAAACACTTAGGCCGAATCTTCTTTTATTCTTGGGTTGCATCTTAGCCGAATCTCTTCTCTCCTTGAAGTCCTCTCTTGGCCGAATATCGGTGAAGGGTGGATCTTGGTTAGTTGTTCAATCCTTGAACAAGGTAAGTGGGGTGGCCAGAAGGGCCATTTGTCCCTCTCTTGTCTTTTCTTTGGTTATGGTTTGGTTAAGGGCCGAATATGGTTTTTGGAAGGGTATTAATCTCTTCGTTATAGGGTCATTGGAGTGTGGAAGTAAGCAGAGAGGCATGTTTTTTTCATTAACCGATTGATAAGTGGTGGTAAGAGGATTATTTGTTAGACTATTCTTTTGGATTTCAATAAGATAAGGCTTCAAGTGTTTTTAAGCGCTCTCTTTTGAAGGTGTAGCCGATTGTTGGAAGGAGAACCATTGTGGTTCGGGTTTGATAAGAAATCAAACCAATAGCAAGGTGAGGATCAACATTAACCCCTTTGGTTGATTGATGTTGGCGAATGTGGTGATTGTCTAATGCTTTTTCTTTTGGCGATTATAGGAGCGGTGATCAAGAAGCCTTAGATCGTTTCTTGTGGTATTAGGGTTGCGCTTTAGCGGTGTGTAAACTAACACACTTCTATTTAGTAATGTGATTGATAACCTTGTTGTGATTAATGAAACGATAATGATTGATATGATACCCTATTGGGTATGATCTTGGACTCGTAAGTAAGTCAAAGCATTATTATTATAAGTTTCTTGATGATCTATATGATACCATGACTATGGATATATGCGATATGGGATATGATGTTAAACATATTAGCATGATATGCATGGCTTGTATGATATGCATGATCACATGAGTATGGTATGTTGATGGGTGATATGAGTGGAGGGAAAATGATGATATCCGTGTCTTTGGGACTTTGTGTCTTTGGGACACGAGAGGTTTGGCACCTCCGGTGGTTTGGTACCACGATTGATTTTGTGGATTGCGGTCACCCGGTGATTTGGTATCACATTTGTGTCTTTGGGACACCGAGGAGGTTTGGCACCTCATTGCGACTCGTCCACGTGGTTAACACCACCAGTGGGTTGGCCCCACTTTGAGATATGGGATCGATCGCTAGTGATTTGGTATCACACGATGGGTTGGCCCCATCATTGGATTATTCGTGACTTTGGGTCACCGGTGGTTTGGCACCACACTTATGGATATCGTGACTTTGGGTCACGGTGGTTTAGCACCACCGGTGGTTTGGTACCACACGGGGGTAGAAAAGGCGATATGGATGGTTAGGATCGGGTTGCATTAATCATGTTGCTATGTATGATGTGTGTTAGCATGTTGTTTTATCGGGAGCGAGATTTATGCCCGAGTCATTCGACTCACCCTCTCCTTTGACATTTCAGGTGACACATAGACGCGGACATGGGCCGGGATGGACTCGGGGTGCTCATGCCACGCTTAAAAAGTTTTACTCAGACTTTATAATTTGGGTACTTTAGCTTGCTTTTTATTATTTGGGTTTTGTTTTGGATTGTAAAAGGCCTTTAAATTATGTTTTGTGATGTTTATGCTTTAAATAGACTTTAATATGCCTTAACAAAATAAGTGGGTTGAAATTTTACTAAAATTTGGAAAGACAATGATTTAAAAACTATAACGCATAAAGTGTTTTAAACTATACCATCGGGTATCTCACCATGACTTGCATTAGAAACTCAAAGCGATTTCCAAATCAAAACTCGATTTTCTACCAAGTTAAAATGTCTTAAGTAACACTAAGAAGCTATTTGAATAATGAAATGGGATAAACTCGTTTTGACTACATCTTTTGGTTAAGCTTTCAAAATTTTTGGGTTTTCTAAATACACCACACGATTTCAAACAAGCCTACCCAAATTTTCTTCAAATACACTATATAGTGAAGTGTTTACATCCTACTTTTAAGCGAAAAACCTAAACCTCTCAAGTCACGTTTTCCCGTAACATACAGATTCGATTCGTGGTGTCTTGACCGGGTTTGGGGTGTTACAAGAATCCTATGGATCAAGTCAAATGAATAAATAAATGCAGTTCGAGTTAGATAACAAGTGAAGTTTAGGTGGATTCTTCCTTGGGTGTCGTCTTAATTAATTGGTTTTTCCTCAAGTATTCTCCCAAATTCATTCTTCTTTGTCTTAGGTCTTTAAGTTTAGTAGTTAATTAATTTAGATTAAACAACCATTCGCTTAATTCTTAGGCTAAATAATAAAAAGAAAGTTAGTATTAGTACTTTTAGTTCATTTGGGTTCGACAATCCGGTCTTGCCTAAACTATACTACTGTTCGATAGGTGCACTTGCCTCAATCGTTGTCATAGTTAGTTTCCAGGTTCGATCATTATCTTTATAAATTTTAAAACTCTGACATCATAGCGATCAAGTTTTTGGCGCCGTTGCCGGGGAACTAAAATATTAAGAAAGCTCTATTTTTATTACTTTAGCCATTATTTTCCGCAATTTACTTTTATTTTTATCCTTTTGTTTTGTTTTTTTTACTTTGCTGAATTTTCTTTCTTTCTTTTCCTAGCAGGTACCTCTAGTTTATGACTAGAAGGAACCCAAGAGGACCACTAGTATACGACAGTAATATTGAAGCTACCGCTCACAGGAATCGCAGAGAAATTAGGCGAGCCCTAAATTATCTGAGAAAAAGAGCGAGAAGGCGAATCAATCCTCTTTTGAAGGGATGGACGAGAATAATCCACCACCCCAAGATGTGGCAGAAAATAATGCTCCACGTACTATGTAAGATTATGCTAAACCTCATTTAACAAGAGCCGAATTAAGTATTGTTAGGCCTGCTATAGATTCTAATAATTTTAAATTAAAGCCTAACACTATACAAATGATTCAACAATTTGTTCAATTTGATGGTTTGCCAAACGAAGACCCAAACACTCATATAGCTAATTTTTTAGAGTTCTGTGATACCTTAAAAATAAATGGCGTTTCGATGATGCCATACGGCCGGTTATTTTCCTTTTCATTAAGGAATAAAGCCAAGCGATGGTTAAACTTCGTTACCACGGTCAATCACCACATGGGATCAAATGATAGAAATTTTTTATTAAAATATTTCCCACCGGCCAAAACGGCCAAATTACGAAATGATATCTCTTCTTTTATGCAGATGGATTTAGAGATATTATACGACGCATGGGAGAGATACAAGCATCTCTTGAGAAGGTGTCCACACCATGGTTTACCCTTGTGGCTCCAAGTCCAAACTTTCTATAACGGTGTAAACCCCTCAACGAGACAACTAATTGATTCAGCCCGCGGTGGAACCTCGAACACGAGAACTCACAAGCATCCTCACGAATTCATAGAGGAGATGTCACTGAATAACTATCAGTGGCAGGTCACAAGGACAAAACCAACAAAATCAGTCAGAGTTTTCAACATCGATGCAGTAACCATGCTATCAACACTGGTAGAGATAATGAATAAAAAGCTTGATAGTTTGTGTTCTTCGCGGTACATCCGGTGATGCGATGCGGCGTAAGTGGAAGCGTGGCGAATCACGAGTACCCACCCTACCAATCGGACACAGAAGCGAACAGATGAACTATATAGGTAACAATTTCGGATCTAATAATAACCCTTATAGTAATAATTATAATCCAGGTTGGAGGAACAACCCAAATATTTCATGGGGAGGACAAGGAAATCAAGGAAATCAAAGACAACAACCTCCTCAAAATTTTCAAAATCAGCCTATCCACAGGAGAAGAAGCCGAACCTTGAAGAGATCTTTGACAAAATTCATGGCACTCTACAGATAACCATCTCCAAGACACTTTGAGACCACCCTTAAGAATCAACAGGCATCAATTAAAGGGATCGAGAGCCAAGTCGAGAACTCACTAAGGCAGTTGGACAACTTACTAACACAATTGGACAGCTTGCAAAGATAATTTCGAGCGACCGTAAGGTGTCTACCAAGCAACACCGAGATTAACCCAAAGGAGCAAATCCAAGCCATAATGACTCAAGAAAGTGAAGGGTTAGGACAGGCCCAATTCAAGGCAAAAGGATGAGGTCAAAGAAGGTAAGGTTGAGGTAAGTAATAATAAGCCTAAATCGGTAATCAAAGAGTACCAACCTCGCATACCATATCCGAAGCATTAAGGAGAGCGATCAGAGGAACGAGTTCGGTAAGTTTCTTAAACTTTTAAAGAAATTACATATTAACTTACCATTACTTGAAGCTCTTTCCACAGATGCAGATTCTAGAAAATTTTAAAAAGAGCTTTTGACGAACAAGCGAAGGATAGGCGAGGCATCACACGTGGAACTAAGCGCAATGTGCTCGAGCAATCTTGCAAAATAAACTACCACGGAAATTAAAAGATCCGGGGAGTTTTACAATTCCATGTTTAATTGGTAGTTTACCTATTGATAATCGTTAGCTAATCTAGAGGGCAAGCATAAATGTCATACCTTATAAATTGTTTAAACAACTAGGTCTAGGGAAACCCAAACAAACTAGGATGAGCATTCAACTAGGTGATAAAGCCCATTAGAATTCCTTGGGGTATAATCGAAGATGTACTCGTAAAAGTTGAAAAATTCGTATTCCCGAGTAGACTTTGTCGTTTTAGACATGGATGAGGATAATTCGATCCCTTAATATTAGGAAGACCATTTTTAGCAATTTGCCGGGACTAAAATTGATATTGATGCGGGAGAACTCATGCCGTGTAGGTAGCAGAGGCAGTCACTCTCAAAGCTCTTGATTCGGCTAGAACATCGAGTAATCCAGGTGAGAAAACAAATTCTATTGATAACCATTCGGTTAACCCTTCTTTTCAGGAAACATCAGGAAAGAATACAACTGAACCTGATTCTATACC
The DNA here is from genome assembly GCA_025698515.1 of Gossypium sturtianum. Classification (NCBI taxonomy): domain Eukaryota; kingdom Viridiplantae; phylum Streptophyta; class Magnoliopsida; order Malvales; family Malvaceae; genus Gossypium; species Gossypium sturtianum. The sequence goes on along the minus strand of CM046943.1, from coordinate 122,846,473 downwards.
ATGTGCCAACAAAGAAATAACACACGAAGAATCGAGGATTCAATTCGATGATCTAGACGAGTGGAAGACGCATTTCAAGGAGAATTTAGGAATACACAAAGCAGAACCAGAACCACTCCACGAATCAAACAAGTTCAAAATCAGAGATCAGGTATTGATAGAAAAAAAAGACCCTCAAACATCTCCCCCTGACCCTAACACAAACAAAGAAATACCGTTTAGGGTAATCAGTGTTTTTCCATACGGAACAGTCGAGGTAAGTAATCCTATCTTTGGCGGTTTCAATATATACGCATCTCGACTTAAATTCTATCATGATAATGAAACCGATAGCATGAGGAAGGATTTTCAACTCTTCAAACCACACTGACAATACAAACAAGAGGTAAGTCTAGCTTAAGACTTTAAACGAGCGCTTCTCGGGAGGCAACCCGAGCACTAACCGTAGTTACTTTTGCTTTTGTTATCATTTTCTTTTCTTTTCTTAGTCTTAAACACCTAGCTTTAAACTAACCAAGAGTGCGATTTCAGGCCACACGGCCTTACACACGGCCGTGGCGTGGCGTGTGGAAGTATAGAATCACCCGTCTTGACACGGCGAGAGAGGGTACAAGTCGAGAAAGAATCAAATCTTTGAGTCACGGACTCCAACCACCTACCCACGGGCACCAAAAAGCGCCCGCGGCGTGCGACGCGACCGTGGATGACGACGACTTAGCACCAGCGGGCGTGGCGACTGAGTATGGGCGTGGGAGAAACAAACAGAGCCCACCACGGCCATGCGATGCGGCTGTGTGACTTAGCACGCCCACGGTACACGGGCGTAGGGTTGTACTAGGCTTGAAAATTTATTTAAACCCCCTCCTTTTTCTCTTCTCCTACTAACTCTCAACTTCCCACCCCTTTGCATCTTTCCCCTACTCCTTTTCTCCAATACATTCCCAAAACCCTTGAGCTACACCAAATGCCGAAGAAGCGGAAGGAAACAAGCATGGTCTCCTTGAGGGAGACCGATCCATATAAGTTCATGCCGGCTGCTTCAATCATTCGACGAGCCAAGGATATTTGAGGCCATTTAGTTTTTATTTCGTTTTTCTCTTTTACTTCAATTTCCTTATCTTTACTTCTCTTCTGCCTAATTTAACTTATTTTACTCTAGTTTCTTGATTTTAGATTCTAAAGGTTGCTAGGGAATCACACCACGACCACCACCATATCCCCAGCCTTAGAAATCACACCCAACAATAAGGACTCTACGGTCCATCCATCTTTTCTTTTAATTTTAGTTTCATCTTTATTTTTCTTCACTTTAGCTTGCTATTCTTTAATTATTTAATTAGTATAGTTTTAACTATTATTATTATATCCTGGCTAATCCTCCACGAGCTATCCAATTTCTTCATCTAGCGCAGGATCGTCATCCAGACCGACCCTTCCAACGTATTTTCCACATCCTCCAAGGATTTCATCCATAATTCAGGAAGTTTCACTTCTCCCCATATCTTATGATTTTAGTATTATAGTGTTATTATCTAACTTTGCACATTGAGGGCAATGTACATCTTAAGTGTGGGGGGGTGAACAACCTAAAAAGGTGCCTAATTTTTTTCATTATTCTCAAATTCCTGAAATTAGGTGCCAAACTTTTTGCATTATTCTCAAATCCTGAATTATGTCTTATTTTTAAGTAATTTTCTCATATTACTAATTAGGATGAAATTTCCATGATTTATGATTTTTATTGATATGTTTTAGATTAAGTCATTGATAATTGTGCATTGATGATTGAATTCTAAGAATACTAGAGAATCAAGCATGATAAGTCTATTTTTCAAGAAAATAAAAAATTTTCTAGGTTGTCTACCTGAACTTAAATATTACTTTGAAGTTTGAAATTTACGAGGTTGACATCAAAATAACCATAATTTTTGTGAGATTTTGAGCCTTATAAGAGCATATATCCTTTTTTCATGCTCACTTTTTGATTATGAGTGTGTCAACATTGAACTGTTATTCTAGAACTTGCATCGATTATACATGTCGAGACCACACCTTTGATTTGATATACAAAAATGATAAAGGGACCTAGGATTTAACCCACTTACTCCACTAAAAACCTACCTTCATAATTAACCCCTAGTGAACCCCTTTGATCCTAACAACCCTTTTTATTGACTCACCCACTAATTTTAACCCAGAAACCCTTTGTTTTTGTTATCACCATTCCTTTTGTCTACCTATCGAGATCTGATTTGATTAATAGCCTAACCATGTTTTTTATTTCAGTAATTTATCCTTTGTTATGTATTTATGATTTATTCTTAAAAAAAAGCAATCAAAATAAAAAAGAGCTTATACGTTTGAATTCCAAATATTGAAGAAGAAGCTCGTAGTATTAGTATTTTTTCAAATTGATGTAATCACTTTTACTTAGTTCGTTGTTTCTGGTTAGGAAATTTGTCAATTCAAACTCGATTCTAACCCTCTAATTCAGCCTTTAACCACACCTTTAACCCAAGCCCCGTTACAACCCTGTCAAAGACCTTTTGATTTGTGCATCATTTCATATTATAGTGGTGGAGATTTGATTTTCATGCAAGCCTATGGGATTAACTTTTCAGGTTTGACATTTGAGTGCTTAATTCTGAATCTTAAACACTTCGAGTGATTTGAGTGAATCTTTAGTGAGGACGCCAATCCTTGTAGATTTTGAATCAGAGGTAATTATTTAGATGAGGGGAAACACCTATGTTTTGTGCTACAAATGTATGACTTAGGTTGTTTGAATCTTTAGGACTCTTTGAGTTAAATTATCCATGTATAAATTATCTATGAATTATGATGAGACATTGTTGATAGGAATATTGAATCATGGAAAGTTTGTTTTAATTGTAAGTTGAGAATTTTGCTTGAGGACAAGCAAAAGCTTAAGTGTGGGGGTATGTGATAAACCATAAAAGTAACATATTTTAATCCCACATTTAGCATACTTTTGGATGATTTATCCCTTGATTTATGTAAAAAGGTGCCCTTAATCCTTTCTTTTCATGTTTTATACTCAGGGAAGCACCGGAGGATGAAAAGAATAAGAAACGGGATTAAAACGAGCCAAATGGGTCAAAGCACGAAATCAACACGGCCTGGGCCCAAGACCACACGGTCGTGCCTCCTCAATAATCTCGAACACGGTTTAGCCATGAGATACACGGCCGTGCCTCATTAATGAAGTCCGAACACGGCCTAAAGACGATTCACACGGGCGTGTGCCATGGCCGTGTCCTGCCGCCATGAAAAGAGCAATTTCAATCGGATTTGGATACTTAGGGGCAAAGAAACACAATCCAAAAGCCTATAAATACACCCTAAGTATGACCTAAAAGGGGGGAGTCGACGGGAGCCTAAAGCTACCGTTTAGGGGCGTCTTGCTATGCCAGAGAAGGCAGATTTGTGGGAATTTGCTCGGGGATAGCCAGTTGATTCATCTCAAGAAGCCGGAATCATACTCAAGACGGAGGATCTTCTCTTCAATTCCTTCAGGGGGTTTTAGGGATTTCTTATGTTTTGTTTTATCTTTTATTCTGAGATGTTTTCTTTTATTGTTATGAACTAAACCCTCAGATACCTGAGGGGGATGAAACTTAGATGAATCTTGTTATCGTTTGCTGAACTATATGATAAATATTTGATTTGTTCTTAATTATGTGTTCTTAATTATTGTGTTGATATTTCGTGGATATTGATTCAAGTTGGATGTGCTTAGGTGGAGGAGCAAAAGTCCCTGCCTAAGAGTAGATCTAGCATAGTTAAGCGGAGTTGATCGTGCGCCTAGAGATAGGGTGACGAGGCGTTGCCAGATTAGGGTGAAACCTAATATGGGAGTCCATAGATTGAGTTAATGCAATTCTAGGGGTTTTAATTAGAAAGAGATTTCAATTAATCAACCTAGGGTTAGACGTTATTCGCCTCGAGAGAGGGTTTAATATAAATTAGGGAATCCTACGGATCAAGTCAAATGAATAAATCGTCTGGTTCAGAGTTAGTTAACAAGTGAAGTCTAGGTGGATTCTTCCTTGGGTGTCGTCTTAATTAATTGGTTTTTCCTCATGTATTCTCCCAAATTCATTCTTCTTTGTCTTAGAGTCTTTAAGTTTAGTAGTTAATTAATTTAGATTAAAAAACCATTCGCTTAATTCCTAGGCTAAATAATAAAAAGAAAGTTAGTATTAGTACTTTTAGTTCCTTTGGGTTCGACAATCCGGTCTTGCCTAAACTATACTACTGTTCGATAGGTGCGCTTGCCTCAATCGTTGTCATAGTTAGTTTCCAGGTTTGATCATTATCTTTATAAATTTTAAAACTCTGACATCACAGCGATTAATGATTCAACAGCATTGAGGCGACTCTTCAGCAGATTTGCAATCACTTTCACATATCGCCGCCCCCACCACCTCACGATCCAACCGATGATGAGGACTTTTGAGTCCTTTTTTATTTTTAGTTCTATCTTTATTTTTATCTTTGCTTTTAATTGATTTTTATGTAACCTTTTATTATAATTTGCTAGTTCACATCTTTACCTTTTATTTTGTTCAAAAAATTTATTAGTAAAAGTCCAAATTCTTTTACTTCCGACTGTCTAATTTTTGAGTAAATATAACAACAAAACCCCCTAACAATTTATTGATGACTCTGCAGTTCTAAAAGCTTCAAGGTGCTACTAAGGAACTAGAATATTTTCACATACCTTCATCCCTGCTTAGTTCATCATGCCTTTCATTTACTCCATCCCTACAAACTTCATTCTCAAGGAATCCATCCAAAAATTCAGGGAGTCTCACTCCTATCCCTATCTTTTGATTTTCTACTATATTATTATATATATCTTTGTACATTGAGGGCAATGTACATCTTAAGTGTGGGGGGTGAATTTATTCATAAAAGTGCCTAACTATTTTTCATTATTCTCAAATCCTGAATTATGTCTTGTTTTAAGTAATCTTCTCATATTTACTGTTAGAAGGAAACTTCCTTTGATTTATGATTTTCATTGATATGTTTTGGATTAAGTCATAGCTAATTGTGCAGTGATGATTTAAACTTTAGGAGACTAGAGAATCAAGCATGATGAGTCTATTTTCAAAAATTAAAATTTGAATTAGGTTGTCTACTTGAATCTAATGATTACCTTAAAGTTTGAAATTTACAAGGTTGATATAAAAAAAACCCATAATTTTTGTGAGCTTTTGAGCCTTTTAAAGCATATTCTTTTTCTTGCTCACTTTATTGATTATGAGTGTGTCAACATTGATTTGTTATTCTAGAACTTGCTTCGATTATACATTTGATATACTAAGATGATAAAGGCACCTAGGATCTAACCCACTTACTCCACAAAAAGTGTACCTTCATAACTAACCCCTAGTGAACCCCTTTTAGCCTAATAAATCATTTCTTGACTCACCCATTAATATTAACCCAAAACCAACTTTGTATTTGTTATCACCATTTTTCTTGACTACCCCTATATCGAGATTTGATTTGATCAGTTACTTAATTATGTTATTTATTTCAGTTATCAAATTCATTCTATATTATTGTACTTGATTTGTTCTTAAAAAAAATTCATTATTACTTCTTTGTTATTTGAGCTCAAACTGTTAATTTCATTATATTTAGAAGAAGCTCATGTTATTAGTATTAAGTTTCCGTGATGTAATTACTTAGTATTAGTACAACTTTTTAGTTAGGTAATTTGTCAATTCAATCTCTATTTTTAACCCTCTAATTCAGCCTTTATCCACACCTTTAACCCAAGCCCCGTTACAACCCTTTTAAAGACCTTTTGATTTGTGTATCATCTCATATTATAGTGGTGGAGATTTGATTTTCATGCAAGCCTATGGGATTAACTTTTCATGTTCGACTTCTGAGTGCTTATTTTTGAACCTTAAACACTTTGAGTGATTTGAGTGAATATTTAGTGAGGATGTCAATTTTTTTCGATTTTGAATTAAAGGTAATTATTTAGGTAAGGGGAAACACCTATTTTTCATACTATAAAAACTATGACTTTGATTGTTTGAATCTTTAGGAACCTTCCGGTTAAATTATCAATGTATGAATTACCTATGAATTATGATGAAACACTGCTGATGAAGGTTATGAATTGAGGAAGTTCGTTTTAATTGTGAGTTGAGAATTTTGCTTGAGGACAAGCAAAAGCTTAAGTATGGGGTTTTTTGATAAATCGTAATATGTTCATATTTTAATCCCACATTTAGCATACTTTTGGATGATTTATTCCTTGAATTGTGGAATTTGGTGCTTCTAATCCTTTATTTTCATGTTTTATACTTAGGAAAGCATAGGAGGATGAAAAGAACGAGAAACGGGCCAAAAACGGACCAAATGGGCCAAAGTAGGAAATCAACATGGCCTGGGGTTTCACCACACGCTCGTGCCTCCCTAGCAGACCCAACCACGACCTGGATTCGAATCACACGGGCGTGTTGCACGGGCGTGTCCCTGCCGTGGTAAAGAGGAATTTCACTCGGATTAGGATACTTAGAGGTGAAGAAACACATTCCAAAGTCTATATAAACACCCTAAGTATAACCTAAAAGGGGCTTTTGGTCAGGGGGCGTCTAGCTAGGCCAAGGAGCTGAGCCAGAGAGGTCAGAATTGTGGGATTTTCTCGAAGAAAGCCAGTTGATTCATCTCAAGAAGCTGAAATCATACTCAAGACGGAGGATCTCTCCTTCAATTCCTTCAGGGGGTTTTAGGTTTTCTTATGTTTTGTTTTATCTTTTCTTCTGAGATGTATTCTTTTATGATTATGAACTAAACCCCTCGGATACTGAGGGGATGAAACCTAAGACGGATCTTGTTATTGTTTTTCGAACTATATGATAAATACTTGATTTGTTCTTAATTATGTGTTCTTAATACTTGCTTTGATATTTCAGGATATTGATTCAAGTATTGATGTGCTTAAGCAGAGGAGGAATAGACCACGCCTACAGAGTAGATCTAGCATAGTTAAGCGGAGTTGATCGCAACCCTAGAGATAGGATGACGAAAATCTGCCGGATTAGGGTCAAACCTAATATGGGAGTCCATAGATCGAGTTAATGCAATTTTAGGGGTTTTAATTAGGAAGAGATTTCAATTAATCAACCTTGGGTTAGACGTTAGTAGCCTCGAGAGAGGTATTAATATAAATTAGGGAATCCTACGGATCAGGTCAAGTGAATAAATCATCTGGTTCAGAGTTAAATAACAAGTGAAGTCTAGGTGGATTCCTCCTTGGGTATTGTCTTAATCAATTGGTTTTTCCCACAAGTATTTCCCCAATTCATTCTCTTTGTCTTAGCGTCTTTAGCTTAGTAGTTAGTTAATTTTAGATTAAATAACAATTCCCTTAATGCTTAGGCTAAATAATAAGAAGAAAGTCAGTATTAGTACTTTTGGTTCCTTTGGGTTCAACAATCCGGTCTTGCCACTAATCTATACTACTGTTCGATAGGTGCACTTGCCTCAATCGTGGTGATAGTTAGTTTCTACGCTAGATCATTCATTATATAAATATTAAGACTATCGATACCAACGATCAAATGTGCATGCTCAATTTAGATCCTAACCTGATTAAATTGTAGGTTGTATAACAACTCTGACCAAGCTCTGTTATCTGCATAGTTTTTAGATTTGTGTGATTAAACTGTTTCAAACCTAACACGTCCCTATTACCTCACACGAATGCTAAGAAACCCTTAGTAAATAAGGATTAGTAAAATGCATATTTACTAAGTAAAGGATTCCAAAAGGACCTAATGTGGTTTCCAAACTCATGAAAGATAGAGTTGCCATGGAATGTTTTTCCGAATGTTATTAAGCATGTTGATAATAAATTGAGTTTAATTAAAGTAATTGTCCTAGTTTATTTAAGTTGTGATTGTTGCAAATTGTGTTTAATTTTGCTAAAATCTATTTCATTCATATAGTTTGCATATTTAGGATAATTTGCATTAGGGATCATTGCATTTAGTTTAATATATTTAATTTTAATCATCACTTCTCAATCATATTGTATTTTTATTTACCAAATTGTTAATATAATTTTTCAAACTAAGTGACTTAGCAAAAATACAATCCCTATGGAGACGATAACTAGATACTTACTTATTACTTGATAACGACTGTGTACACTTGCACAAACCTACGCGTTACACTTACCTAGTAACACTAAACCCAACCCAAAAGAGCAGGTTAAGGCAGTTACATTGAGGAATGGGAAGGACTTGTCTGAACCCGAAAAGCAGCTGAAATAAGAAACTGATAAGAAAGATGATAGGGTGGCAAAAACCAAAAAAATTCAAACACCGGTACTTAAAGAATACAAACCACCGATACCATACCCAAAAAAGTTGAAGAAAGACCGCATGGATAAATAATTTGATAAATTTCTTAAACTTTTTAAACAATTACATATTAACTTAACTTTTGTTGAAGCTCTTCTCACAGATACCCACATATGCAAAATTTTTAAAGGAGCTTTTAACAAATAAAAGGAAGTTTGAAGAGTGTAACGTGTAGGATTCTGCAAGTGTACACAATCATTATCAAGTAATAAGTAAGTATCAATTTATCGTCTCCACAGGGATTGTATTTGTGTCAAGTCACTTAATTTGTAAAATTATATTAACAATTTGGTAAATAAAAACACAATATGATTGAGAAGTGATGATTAAAATTAAATATATTAAACTAAATGCAATGATCCCTAATGCAAATTATCCTAAATATGCAAACTATATGAATGAAATAGATTTTAGCAAAATTAAACACAATTTGCAACAATCACAACTTAAATAAACTAGGAAAATTACTTTAATTAAACTCAATTTATTATCAACATGCTTAATAACATTCGGAAAAACATTCCATGGCAACTCGATCTTTCATGAGTTTGGAAACCACATTAGGTCCTTCGGAATCCTTTACTTAGTAAATCGCATTTTCACGATCCTTATTTACTAAGGGTTTCTTCGCATTCGTGTGAGGTAACAGGGACGTGTTAGGTTTGAAATAGTTTAATCACAGAAATCTAAAAACTATGCAGATAAAAGAGCTTGGTCAGAGTTGTTATGCAACCTACAATTTAATCGGGTTAAGATCTAAATTGAGCATGCACATTTCAATTATGTGTCCACTAGCCGTCGTTTGGTCAGGATCGCTCAGCTAATTCAGGTGCATTTCAATCATGTTGATGTGTCTCTAACTAACTATGATCACAATAAAGGCAAGCGCATCTATCGAACAGTAGTATAGTTATGGTAAGACCGGAAATATCGTATCCACAAGGACCAAGAGTACTAGTAATTACTATCTTTCTATTATCTAGCCTAAGAATTGGAGTGATTTCTTTTTAAACTAAGTAAGAGCACGACAGAGAATGAATTTAGGAAAATACTTTTAGACAACTTATATGATAAAGGCAATACCTAAGGAAGAATCCACGTAGACTTAACTTATTACTTTTGATTCATATGATTTATTCACTTGACTTAATCCGTAGAAATCCCTGATTTATGTTAATATCTCTTTCAAGACTAAAAACAACTGACTCTAGGTTGATTAATTGAAATCTCTTTCTAATTAAAACCCCTATTGTCGCATTAACTCGATCTATGGATTCCCTTATTAGATTTGACTCTAATCCGGCAGATTTTCGTCGCCCTATTTCTAGGGTTCCAATCAACTCCGCTTAATTGTGTTGATCTACTCTTAAACAGGGACTTTTGCTCCTCTGAATAAGCACATTCGACTTGAATCAATAACCTGAATTATCAAAATAAGAATAAGAACTCACAATTAAGAATAAGAACAATTATTTATCTTATAAATCAAATAATAATAAGATTCGTCATAGGTTTCATCCCCTCAGGTATTTGAGAGGTTTAGTTCATAATGATAAAAAGAAACATATTAAAATAAGGAAAACCACAAAACATAAGAAAACCCAAAAACTTCTAAAGAACTTGATGGGAGATCTTCAGTCTTGAGGGAGATCCTCCTTCCAAGCTACTCTCGACGGCTGTCTTCGAGTATGTTCTGCCTTCTACTCTGTGTCCCCTTTTAGGTTCTCCCCTAGGGTGTTTATATAGGCTTTGGAGAACTTCTCTTGGCCTAAATTTAGTCTTTTGCGAATAGAATTCGACTTGGGTTCGGCAGGGACACGCTCGTGGTGGATTCCTTCAGCCGTGCTCGATTTTGCTCGCCACATACGGCCGTGTGGTCTGCCCGTGTACGACAGTCCAGGCCGTGTTCGATTCTGCTTGTAACACACGGCCGTGTTTGATAGTCCAGGCCATGTTGATTTCTAAGGTAGACACATTTTGCCCCTTTTTGGCCCGTTTCTCGATCTTTTCGACTCCCTAAGCTCTCCTGAATGTAAAACATGAAATTAAGGGATTAGGAGCATCGAATTCATCAAATCTAATGAAAATTCATCCAAAAATAAGCCAAGAATGGGGTCAAAATATGTATAAATTATGGTTTATCAAATATGTAACACCCCCAAACCCGGTCATTACACCACGATGAGATACGGTATATTCTGGGAAAAGCGTGCTTGAGAGGTTTAGGTTTTTCGTTTAAAAGCGAGGATGTAAACACTTCACTATATAGTGTATTTGAAGAAAATTTGGGTAGGCTTGTTTGAAATCGGTGGTGTATTTAGAAAACCCAAAAATTTTGAAAGCTTAACCAAAAGATGTAGTTAAAGCGAGTGTATTCCATTTCATTATTCAAATAGCTTCTTAGTGTTACTTAAGACATTTTAACTGGTAGAAAATCGAGTTTTGATTTGGAAATCGTTTGAGTTTCTCATGCAAGTCATGGTGAGATACCCGATGGTATAGTTTAAAACACTTTGCGTTATAGTTTTTAAATAATTGTCTTTCCAAATTTTAGTAAAATTTCAACCCACTTATTTTGTTAAGGCATATTAAAGTCTATTTAAAGCATAAACATCATAAAACATAATTTAAAGGCCTTTTACAATCCAAAACAAAACCCAAATAATAAAAAGCAAGCTAAAGTACCCAAATTATAAAGTGCGAGTAAAACTTTATTAAGCGTGGCATGAGCACCCGAGTCCATCCCGGCTCCATGTAAGCGTCTATGTGTCACTGAAATGTCAAAGGAGAGGGTGAGTCGAATGACTCGGTGCATAAATCCGCTCGATAAAACAACATGCTAACACACATCATACATAGCAACATGATTAATGCAACCCGATCCTAACCATCCATATCACCTTTTCTACCCGTGTGGTACCAAACCCCGGTGGTGCCAAACCACTGGTGACCCAAAGTCACGATATCCATAAGAGTGGTGCCAAACCCTTTGGTGACCCAAAGTCACGAATAATCCAATGATGGGGCCAACCCATCGTGTGATACCAAATCACTAGCGGGACGATCCCATATCTCAAAGTGGGGCCAACCCACGGTGGTGTTAACCACGGGGGCGAGTCGTAATGAGGTGCCAAACCTGCGGTGTCCCAAAGACACAAATGTGATACCAAATCACCGTGGTGACATGATACAAATCCGATGATGGGGCCAACCCATCGTGTGATACCAAATCACTAGCGAGGCGATCCCATATCTCAAAGTGGGGCCAACCCACGGTGGTGTTAACCACGAGGGACGAGTCGCAATGAGGTGCCAAACCTCTGGTGTCCCAAAGACACAAATGTGATACCAAATCACTTTGGTGACCGAAGTCACAAAATCAAGCTGTGGTACCAAACCTTTGGAGGTGCCAAACCTACGGTGTCCCAAAGACACGAGTGTCCCAAAGACACGGATATCATCATTCTCCCTCCACTCATATCACCCATCAACATACCATACTCATGTGATCATGCATATCATACAAGTCATGCATATCATGCTAGTATGTTTAACATCATATCCCATATCGCATATATCCATAGTCATGGTATCATATAGATCATCGATAAACTTATAATAATAGTCTTTGACTTACACGAGTCAAGATCATACCCAATAGGGTATCATATCAATCATTCTTGTTTCATTAATCACAACAAGGTTATCAATCACATTACTAAATAGAAGCACCTGCTAAAGCGCAACCCTAATACCACAAGAAGCGATCTAAGGCTTCTTGATCTTTGGCTTCTATAATTGGCCAAAAGAAAAAGCATTAGACAATCACCACATTCGGCAAACATCAATTAACCAAAGGGGTTAATGTTGATCCCTCACCTTGCTATTGGTTTGATTTCTTATCAAACCCGAACCACAATGGTTCTCCTTCCAACAATCGGCTACACCTTCAAAAGAGAGCAGTTAAAACACTTGAAGCCTTATCTTATTGAAATCCAAAAGAATAGTCTAACAAATAATCCTCTTACCACCACTTATCAATCGGTTTATGAAAAGCGGCTCCTCTTGCTTGCTTCCACACTCCAATAACCCTATAACGAAGAGATTAATACCCTTCCAAAAACCATATTCGGCCCTTAACCAAACCATAACCAAAGAAAAGACAAAGAGAGGGACAAATGGCCATTCGGCCACCCCACTTACCTTGTTCAAGGATTGAACAACCAACCAAGATCCACCCTTCAACGATATTCGGCCAGAGAGGACTTCAAGGAGAGGAGAGATTCGGCTAAGATGCAACCCAAGAATAAAAGAAGATTCGGCCTAAGTGTTTAACACACACTTATTTTCAATTCTTAGTGAAAAAGAAAAGAAAGAGAATGGAAGATGGAAATATAGGTTAGGCACAAAGAAATGAGGAAAGCAAATGGAGAAAGCGGCTAAGGTTTTGGAAAAAGAAAGAAACAAAAGATGGATAGGAGGTGGGAACTTTCGGTTTTGAGCAAGAAAAAGAATGTTAAAGGTGTTTGGGAAGTGAAAGTTTGGCTCAACTCCAATGAAAGAAAGAAGAAAGAGTGGGGAGGAGCATTCGGCTAGCCAATAGAGTTAGAAGAAAAATAGCAAAGTTTCGGACAACAAACACATGGACTATCGGTTTGACAAAAAAAAGAAAACAAGAAAATGTGAAGAAGTTCTATTGACATTCGGCTAACAAAAAACCAAAAAGAACTTTTGCTTACCAAAAAGAAGACCGAAAATGTACCAAAAAGCAAAAGTGCATTCGGCCTCCCCCCTCTCCCACACAAAGCCGTCCACTCCCCCCTCCAACTCCCCTAAATTTCGGCCAAAATCCCCCCCAATCACTCCATACCACACATTCAAACAACCATGACCAAGTCTTCCTCCACTATTTGCTCTCCACCTTTCATTTGAATGTGGAGACCAAGTCAAGGAAGAATTCTACTTGTCTTCTACCTCTTCCTCCATCTTTGTCCAAAATGAAGCCAAAATGGGAACTCTGCAGCTTGAACTCAGGATCTCTCCCCTTGTAGATGACGCCACACCTAGCTCCCAAATGCGCATGCTTGCCACTTTGCCAGCTCACTTTTTGTGCTATGAAACACCAAAGAAAACTCTTATACCCCAGCTCCAACGGCTCCACGACTTAAGCCTAAAACACAAATTTTCCTACCTACTCGGGCACACTCCTAGCCTACAATTAAGCCCCTAAAACATAGAAATAGCAACATAGCACACCACACACTGCAATATCATGCAACAACAAAATAGCCCCTAACCGAGATATTACAGTTCTACCCCCTTAAAATAATTTCGGCCTCGAAATTACACGATCAAAAAGAGTTGCGAATCTTCTTTGTTTCATCATATACTCGGGTTCCACGTGGCTTCTTCCACGCCATGATTCCGCCAAAGAACCTTAACCAAAGGCACGGACTTCTTACGCAGAACCCTCACATCCCGATCAAGAATCGCACGGGTTCCTCATCCATAGTCAAGTGCGGATTTACCTCGATCCCTTCCACGGCTACCACATGCGGCGGATCCGAATGATAACGTCGAAGCATCGAAGCGTGAAATACGTCGTGAATCTGACTAAGCTCTGCTGGCAACTCCAGCCTGATACGCTCTGGTCCCACTCGTCTCAAAACCTTATACGGCCCAATAAACCTCGGACTTAGCTTGCCTTTCCTTCCGAACCTCAAAACCTTCTTCCATGGCGAGACCTTCAGAAACACTTGATCCCCCACAGCAAACTCTATGTCTCTCCGCTTAAGATCGGCATAAGACTTCTGCCGGTCCGAAGCTTCCTTCAATCGAGCCTGAATCAACTTAACCTTATTTTCGGTTTCAGCAACCAACTAGGGTCCTAACAACTGGCGTTCACTAACTCTGTCCCAACACGTAGGTGATCGACACTTCCTACCATACAACGCCTCATATGGTGCCATCTTGATGCTTGCTTGGTAACTGTTGTTGTAGGCAAACTCAGCTAATGGTAGAAACTCTTCCCAACTACCTCTAAAATCCAGGACACAACCTCTCAGCATATCCTCTAAGATCTGAATAACTCTTTCATTTGCCGTCCGATTGCGGAGTGAAAAGCCGTCTTTGAAATCAACAGCGTACCCGAGCTGATGCGCTTTCGAACCTTGGCGTAAATCGGGATCCCTATCCGAGATGATCGATCTTGGCACACCGTGCAACCTTACTATCTCCGAAACATACAGCTTCGCCAACTTCTGAAGTGAATAGTCAACCCTCACCGGAATAAAGTGAGCTGATTTAGTCAGACGATCCACCACTACCCAAACTGAATCCTTCTTGCTTGGTGTAAGCGGTAACCCACTGACAAAATCCATGGTTATCCTTTCCCACTTCCACTGAGGAATCTTCACAGGCTGAAGCAACCCTGACGGCAACTGATGTTCAGCCTTGACCTGCTGACATGTCAGACACTTCCCAACACACTCTGTCACTTCTTTCTTCAGACCAGGCCACCAAAACTGCTCTCTGAGATCCCTATACATCTTACTACCTCCAGGATGCATAGCATAAGGACTGCTATGTGCGTCCTGAAGAATCTTCTGCCTCAGCTCAATATCTTTAGGCATACAAGCCTTACCTTGGAAACTGAGCACCCCATCACTAGACAAGTTTGTAACCCTCCAAACCACCATCCTGCACTTGCAACCTTCGCTTTTCGGAACCTCATCCTCTAGCTTGTTTCTCTACGATCCGCTTAACCCAAGTAGAAGCAACACTGCAACTCTGCGAGAATACTCCCGTCGTCATACAAACTCAAGTGGGCAAACATCGCTCTTAAGTCCGAAACAACCTTACGGCTCAGCGCGTACGCCACCACGTTAGCCTTGCCGGATGATACTCAATCGAGCGATGTCGTAATCTTTAAGCAACGCAACCCATCTGCTGTTGCCTCAAATTCAAATCCTTACGAGTCAAGAGGTACTTGGACTCTTATGATCGGTGTAGACTATTGATCTCTCTCCGTACAAGTAGTGCCTCCAAATCTTCAAGCGCAAAGACTACGACCACTAACTCCGGATCGTGCGTCGGATAGTTGACCTCATGTGGCCTCGGTTGTCGAGAAGCGTAAGCCACAACCTTACCTTCTGCATCGGCCACACAACCCAAGCCCGTATGTGATGCATCGCAATAGGCTTGTGAATTCCTTACCAGCCTCGAGGTTGAATTAAAACCGAGCTTGTTAGAATCTTCTTAAGCTTGTCGAAACTCTCCTGCTTTGTTTCTCGGTCAAACAAGCGGAACTTCTTTCCTTAACAACTTGGTCATGGCGCTGCTATCAGCGAGAAACCCTCAACAAACCTTCGGTAGTATCGGCCAAACCAGAAAACTCGAATCTCGACCCACGACTTAGCGGTTTCCAATCCAAAACTGCCTCAATTTTTCGAGGATCCACTCTAATCCCCTCAGCTGACACTACATGTCCCAAGAAAGTCACTTCTCTAAGCCAGAACTCGCACTTACTGAACTTAGCATAGAGCTGCTTTTCCCTCAAGATCTGCAGCACAACTCTCAAATGCGCATCATGCTCTTCCTCTGTTCTTGAATACACCAAGATGTCGTCTATGAAAACCACGACCAGATCAGTCAGGATCTTTTCTTTGAAACACTCTATTCATCATATCCATAAATCTTTGCGGTGCGTTAGTCAACCCGAGCGGCATTACCAAAAATTCGTAGTGCCCATACCGAGTCGAAAGCTTTTGTCTTGTGAATATCCGCTTCTTTCACCTTTAGCGGTGATACGGACCTCGAGTCAATCTTAGAAAATACCGCTGCACCCTTGGTGATCAAACAAGTCATCTATCCGTGGCAGCAGATACTTGTTTTTAATCGTCGATTTATTCAAGCTGGCGGTAATCTATGCACATCCGCATTGTACCATCCTTCTTCTTAACAAAAGTACGGCGCGCACCTACGGCGAAACACTTGGCACGACAAAACCTCGATCCAATAACTCCACGAATCAGGCCTTAAGCTCCACCAATTCCTTTGGCGCCATCCTATACGGAGCAATAGACCTTTGGCGCGATTCCCGGTAACAGATCTATCCGAACTCTACCTCACGATCTGGCGGCAAACCGGAAGCTCCTCAGAAACACATCAGCACATTCCTTAATGATGCGGACCTTCTCTACAGCGGACTCCTTAGCCTCCAAGGCATACACATGAACCACATCGCCTCACGGCCCTTCACGACCATCTTTCTGCGCCTTGAGCGGATACCACATTAGATAAGCAATCTCTCCTATTACCTATCATAGCCACTTCATCACCCTCAATCTTCCTTAGAACCATGCGCTTAGCGCGCAATCCAACCGCACGGTACTTAACCAACGGTCCATCCCAAGAATCGATCGAACTCCCCAAGCGGCGGTTCCATCGGATCGACAAACACTACCCCTTGGAGTTCTAGAAGTGCGTCTCTAAGCGGACTTATCTACTACCCGCAGAGTGACCTAAAGGGCTAATTACGGTCATCGCCTTGAAGATATCTCGAGTCTAAGTCCATGGTCTCTACTATACTCTGGCCATGTAAGAATGCGTCGAACCCACATCAATCAAAGCGGTAAAGGAGAACCAAAAATCAGAAGCGTCACGGTTATGGCGTCGGTGCGTCGCCCTCCTCTCGGCGCTTGCTTTGCATACACTAACCCGGTATCGGCATCGGAACTACCCGCACCTCTGCCGGTGCTCCACGGCCCCGACGAGAACCATTACTACCTCTGCCATTACCACGGCCCCTCTGTGGTGGCGGTACATTATTCTGGCGAGTACGGCCACGACTCTCGGTGAATCTGGCCAACTTACGCGGACAGTCCCTCACGCGATGATCCGAGAGAACCACACTCAAAGCAACCTTTTCCACCGGTCAGCTGGCCTCCCCAATGATATCTCCCACAATGGTTACCGCGGCGGTCCTTGACTAGCAAAGCAACAACCCTACGGGCCCGATTCGGCCCACTCTGTCAGCCCTTTTACGAGGATTGCGGCGATCGAGAAGACCCAAAGCTCCTCTTATGCCTGTTCTGTCCATACCCTGCCTCACGGACTCCTTAACACCCTCGGCTACCTTAGCCTTCTCAACCGGGACAGCAAACTCACGCTCTGGCGAGGAGCAATCAGCGACCTCAACTCGTCTCTCGGACCATCCTCGAAGCGAACACACCTCTCGTGTTCGGTAGCCACAATACCCCTAGCATACCGGCTCGGCTTCAAGAACTCGGCCTCATACTGAAAGCGGACTTACTCCTTGGACAAGCCTCGAGAAATGCCTTTATTGGGAGTCAATATAACTAGCCCCAATGTACTTCTTTTGATACGCGACACTGAAATAATCCCATATCGGATCCTCTGCTGCTGCCACCAACATCCCGAACCGTGAGCCACCAGCGATATGACTCATCCGGAGAAGCGTCGATGCCCTTTAGCTTCTCTTGATGATTAAGTCGGATCATCCATGATCCGCTCGGTTGCCTCGGCCAATATTCGGTGAGTGCTAGGGCAACACGAGATACACCTCGAAAGAATTCGGCCCCATTTGCCCGAAGTCGCTCGGGCATAGATTTCTAACTCTGCACCACCCCTACTCGGCTACTCTTTCCAACACTCGCGGCGCATCGCTGTGACGCTGCGTCATCGATCGATCTTGAAACTCACCACCTCCAGCTGGTGGCGGTACCGGTATCTCATTTTCTGACCCCTGACCAGATCCTACGGGTTCAGAAATAGTCATCCTACCCCGACCTCGTCCACGACCACGTCCACCTCTAGCGCTCATGACTAAATTCTCTACGTATCTGATTTAGAAGTTTTATGCATCAGTATTTATTCCACTATTTTAAAGCAAATCTTATGAATATTTAAGGAGATTTGTTCTCGCGAGTTCACAGAATCCTATCAGTTTCAGTTTCTAAAGTAATCCACTATTGCTAATCATCAAATCACATCACATCCAACAAATCACAAGCAATAGTAAGGGTACTGCCACAGGCGGCCCAGTGCTGGAGACTTCGGTGTCATGCCCCTTCAAACCATTTATTTCAAACAAAACACTTAAAGCAGACTTTTGAAAGCATTTTGGGCCTCAGGCCCACAGCCGAACCTTTGAACTTGGCTCTGATACCACAATTGTAACACCCCAAACCCGGTCAGTACACCACGACGAGATACGGTATGTTACTGGGAAAGCGTGCTTGAGAGGTTTAGGTTTTTCGTTTAAAAGCGGGATGTAAACACTTCACTATATAGTGTATTTGAAGAAAATTTGGGTAGGCTTGTTTGAAATCAGGTGGTGTATTTAGAAAACCCAAAAATTTTGAAAGCTTAACAAAAGATGTAGTTAAAGCGAGTGTATTCCATTTCATTATTCAAATAGCTTCTTAGTGTTACTTAAGACATTTTAACTTTGGTAGAAAATCGAGTTTTGATTTGGAAATCGTTTGAGTTTCTCATGCAAGTCATGGTGAGATACCCAGATGGTATAGTTTAAAACACTTTGCGTTATAGTTTTTAAATCATTGTCTTTCCAAATTTTAGTAAAATTTCAACCCACTTATTTTGTTAAGGCATATTAAAGTCTATTTAAAGCATAAACATCATAAAACATAATTTAAAGGCCTTTTACAATCCAAAACAAAACCCAAATAATAAAAAGCAAGCTAAAGTACCCAAATTATAAAGTCTGAGTAAAACTTTATTAAGCGTGGCATGAGCACCCGAGTCCATCCGGCTCCATGTCCGCGTCTATGTGTCACCTGAAATGTCAAAGGAGAGGGTGAGTCGAATGACTCAATGCATAAATCCCGCTCCCGATAAAACAACATGCTAACACACATCATACATAGCAACATGATTAATGCAACCCGATCCTAACCATCCATATCGCCTTTTCTACCGTGTGGTACCAAACCTTTGGTGGTGCCAAACCACTTGGTGACCCAAAGTCACGATATCCATAAGAGTGGTGCCAAACCACTTTGGTGACCCAAAGTCACGAATAATCCAATGATGGGGCCAACCCATCGTGTGATACCAAATCACTAGCGGGCGATCCCATATCTCAAAGTGGGGCCAACCCACGGTGGTGTTAACCACGGGGGACGAGTCGCAATGAGGTGCCAAACCTCTGGTGTCCCAAAGACAAAAATGTGATACCAAATCCTTTGGTGACCATGATCACAAATCCGATGATGAGGGCCAACCCATCGTGTGATACCAAATCACTAGCGAGGCGATCCCATATCTCAAAGTGGGGCCAACCCACGGTGGTGTTAACCACGAGGGGACGAGTCGCAATGAGGTGCCAAACCTCTGCGGTGTCCCAAAGACACAAATGTGATACCAAATCACTTTGGTGACCGAAGTCACAAAATCAACTGTGGTACCAAACCACTTTGGAGGTGCCAAACCTCACGGTGTCCCAAAGAGACACAGTGTCCCAAAGACACGGATATCATCATTCTCCCTCCACTCATATCACCCATCAACATACCATACTCATGTGATCATGCATATCATACAAGTCATGCATATCATGCTAGTATATTTAACATCATATCCCATATCGCATATATCCATAGTCATGGTATCATATAGATCATCGATAAACTTATAATAATAGTCTTTGACTTACCCGAGTCAAGATCATACCCAATAGGGTATCATATCAATCATTCTTTGTTTCATTAATCACAACAAGGTTATCAATCACATTACTAAATAGAAGTGTGTTAGTTTACACACACTGCTAAAGCGCAACCCTAATACCACAAGAAAGCGATCTAAGGCTTCTTGATCACTTTGGATTCTATAATCGGCCAAAAGAAAAAGCATTAGACAATCACCACATTCGGCCAACATCAATTAACCAAAGGGGTTAATGTTGATCCCTCACCTTGCTATTGGTTTGATTTCTTATCAAACCCGAACCTAATGGTTCTCCTTCCAACAATCGGCTACACCTTCAAAAGAGAAGCGGTTAAAACACTTGAAGCCTTATCTTATTGAAATCCAAAAGAATAGTCTAACAAATAATCCTCTTACCACCACTTATCAATCGGTTAATGAAAAACGGCTCCTCTTGCTTGCTTCCACACTCCAATGACCCTATAACGAAGAGATTAATACCCTTCCAAAAACCATATTCGGCCCTTAACCAAACCATAACCAAAGAAAAGACAAGAGAGGGACAAATGGCCATTCGGCCACCCCACTTACCTTGTTCAAGGATTGAACAACCAACCAAGATCCACCCTTCAACGATATTCGGCCAGAGAGGACTTCAGGAGGAGAGGAGAGATTCGGCTAAGATGCAACCCAAGAATAAAAGAAGATTCGGCCTAAGTGTTTAACACACACTTATGTTCAATTCTTAGTGAAAAGAAAAGAAAGAGAATGGAAGATGGAAATATAGGTTCGGCACAAAAGAAATGAGGAAAGCAAATGAGAAAGCGGCTAAGGGTTTTGGAAAAAGAAAGAAACAAAAATGGATAGGAGGTGGGAACTTTTGGTTTGAGCAAGAAAAAGAATGTTAAAGGTGTTTGGGAAGTGAAAGTTTCGGCTCAACTCCAATGAAAGAAAGAAGAAAGAGTGGGGAGGAGCATTCGGCTAGCCAATAGAGTTAGAAGAAAACTAGCAAAGTTTAGGCAACAAACACATGGACTATCGGTTTGACAAAAAAAGAAAACAAGAAAATGTGAAGAAGTTCTATTGACATTCGGCTAACAAAAAACAAAAAGAACTTTTGCTTACCAAAAGAAGACCGAAAATGTACCAAAAAGCAAAAGTGCATTCGGCCTCCCCCTCTCCCACACAAAGCCGTCCACTCTCCCCTCCAACTCCCTAAATTTACTTAAAATCCCCCAATCACTCCATACCACACATTCAAACAACCATGACCAAGTCTTCCTCCACTATTTGCTCTCCACCTTTCATTTGAATGTGGAGACCAAGTCAAGGAAGAATTCTACTTGTCTTCTACCTCTTCCTCCATGCCGTCCAAAATGAAGCCAAAATGGGGAACTCTGCAGCTTGAACTCGTGGATCTCTCCCCCTTGTAGATGACGCCACACCTAGCTCCCAAGTAACGCATGCTTGCCACTTTGTCAGCTCACTTTTTGTGCTATGAAACACCAAAGAAAACTCTTATACCCCCAGCTCCAACGGCTCCACGACTTAAGCCTAAAACACAAATTTTCCTACCTACTCGGGCACACTCCTAGCCTACAATTAAGCCCCTAAAACATAGAAATAGCAACATAGCACACCAACACCTGCAATATCATGCAACAACAAAATAGCCCCTATCCGGGATATTACAAAATATCCCCACACTTAAGCATTTGCTTGTCCTCAAGCAAAATCCTCAACTCACAATTAAAATTAACTTCTTCAATTCATAATTCTCATCAATAATGTCTCATCATAATTCACAGATAATTTATACATTGATAATTTAACTAAAAGAGTCCTAAAGATTCAAACAATTTAAGTCACAAATTTTTATAGCACAAAAAACATAGGTGTTTCTCTTTATCTAAATAGTTACCTTTGATTCAAAACCGACAAGAATTGACAGCCTCACTAAAGATTCACTCGGATCACTCATAGTGTTTAAGGTTCAAATTAAGCACTCAAAAGTCAAACATGAAAAGTTAATCTCATAGGCTTGCATGAAAATCAAATCTCCACCACTATAAAATGAGATGATACACAAATAAAAAGGTCTTAAAAAGGGTTGTAACGGGGCTTGGGTTTAAGGTGTGGATAAAGGCTGAATGAGAAGGTTAAAATCGAGATCGAATTGACAATTTACCTAACTAGAAAATGGGCTAATACTGAATAATTACATCAATTTAAAACTTATCACTAATAACACGAGCTTCTTCTCAGAATGTGAAATTAATCGCTTAAGCTCAAATAACATAGAACTAATAATGAATAGATTTCCAACTTTTTTTTAAGAATAAGAACTTGATATAAGATGAATTTAACCACTGAAATAAAGAATGTAGATAGGCAACTGATCAAATCAAATCTCGATAAAAGGGGAGTTAAGAGAATGGGAATAACAAATCAAATAACTTGGTTTCGGGTTAATATTATGGGTAAATCAAGAAACAGTTTATTAAGATCAAAGGGGTTCACTAGGGGTTAATTGTGAAGGTAGGCTGTTTATGGAGTAAGTGGGTTAAATCCTAGGTGCCTTTATCATCTCTGTATATCAAATCAAGGACGTGTTCTCGACATGCATAATCGAAGCAAGTTCTAGAATAACAAATCAATATTGACACACTCATAACCAACAATAAAGTGAGAAAGAAAAGAATATGCTCTAAAAGGCTCAAAATCTCACAAGAATTATGGTTTTTGATGTCAACCTTGCAAATTTCAAACTTCAAAGTACTATTTAGATTTAGGGAAACAACCTAAAAAATTTTAATTCTGAAAATAGACTTATCATGCTTGATTCTCTAATGTCTTAAAGTTTAAACCATCAATGCACAATTACCTATGACTTAATCCAAAACATATCAATGAAAATCATAAGTCAGTAGAAGTTTTATTCTAATTAGTAATATGAGAAAATTTACTTAAGAACAAGAAATAATTCGAGGATTTTCTCGATAATGATATACTTAAATAACCTCCCACACTTAAGATGTACATTGTCCTCAATGTACAAAAATAGATAATGATAAGATAATAAGAATATCGTAAGAGAGGGAGAGAAGTGAAACTTCCTGAATTATGGATGAAATCCTTAGAAAGTGAAAATAAGCCTGATGAACTAGGCAGAGGTGAAGGTGGGGGAGAATACTCCGGTAGTTTGGTCGTTCCTTAGCAGCACTGATCGCTATGAAGTCAGAGTTTTAAAATTTATAAAGATGATGATCGAACCTGGAAACTAACTATGACAACGATTGAGGCAAGTGCACCTATCGAACAGTAGTATAGCTTAGGCAAGACCGGATTGTCGAACCCAAAGGAACTAAAAGTACTAATACTAACTTTCTTTCTATTATTTAGCCTAAAATAAGTGAAGTTGTTTATTAGTCTAAATTAACTAATTACTAAGCTAAAGACGTAAAGACAAAAAGAATGAATTTGGGGAAATACTTGGGAAAAACTCAGTTGATTATGACGATACCCTTAGGAAGAATCCACCTAGACTTCACTTGTTATCTAACACTGAACCAGACGATTTATTCACTTGACTTGATCCGTAGGACTCCCTAACGTATATTAAACCCTCTCTCGAGGCGAATAACGTCTAACCCTAGGTTAATTAATTGAAATCTCTTTCCCATTAATAACCCCATAGAATAGCAGTAAATCGATCCCATATTAGGTTTCACCCTAATCCGACAAAATCTCATCACCCTATCTCTAGGCGCGCGATCAACTCCACTTAATTATGCTAGATCTACTCTTAGCGGGGACTTTTGCTCCACCACCTAAGCACATTCAACTTGAATTAATATCCATGAAATATCAACACAAGAATTAAGCACACATAATTAAGAACAAATCAAGTATTTATCATATAGTTCAGAAAACAATAACAAGATTCATCTAGGTTTCATCCCCTTCGTATCTCAAGGGTTTAGTTCATAATAATAAAGAAAAACATCTCAGAAGAAAAGATAAAACAAAACATAAAAAATCCCTAAAACCCCCTGAAGGAATTGAAGAGGAGATCCTCCATCTTGAGTAGAATTCCGGCTTATTGAGATGGATCAACTGGCTATCCCTTGAGAGTTTCCCACAAATCTGACCTTTTCAGCTCGACTCCTTGGCCTAGCTGACTGCCCGTCGACTCCCCCTTTTAGGTTATACTTAGGGTGTATTTATAGGCTTTTGGAATGTGTTTCTTTGCCCCTAAGTATCCTTTTCCGAGTGAAATTACTCTCCTCCACGGTAGGGGCACGACCATGGCACACGCCCGTGTGAATCGTGGCCGAGCCGTGTTGGACTCCGTTAATGAGGCACGGCCGTATAGATCGACATCAGACCGTGTTCTAGTATATTTGAGGAGGCACGGTCGTGTGGGCTTTAGTCCAGGCCGTGTCGATTTCTTTTTTGGCCCATTTTGGTCTGTTTTGAGCCCGTTTCTCGTTCTTTTTATTCTTGGGTGCTTTCCTGAGTATAAGACATGAAAATAAAGGATTAAAAGCACATTTTTACATAAATCAAGGGATAAATCATCCAAAAGTATGCTAAATGTGGGATTAAAATATGTTACTATTTTAGTTTATCAAATAACCCCACACTTAAGCTTTTGCTTGTCCTCAAGCAAAATTCTCAACTTACAATTAAAACGAACTTTCTATAATTCATAATTCTTATCAACAATGTTTCATCATAATTCATAGATAATTTATACATGGATAATTCAATTCAAAGAGTTCTAAGGATTCAAACAATCTAAGTCATAGATTTGTAGCTCGAAAATATAGGCGTCTCCCCTTATCTAAATAATTACCTTTAATTCAAAACCGACAAGGATTGACATCCTCACTAGAGATTCACTCAAATCACTCAAAGTGTTTAAGGTTCAAAATTTAGGCACTCAAAAGTCGAACATGAAAAGTTAATCCCATAGGCTTGCCTGAAAATCAAATCTCCACCACTATAATATGAGATGATGCACAAATCAAAAGGTCTTTGTCGGGGTTGTAACTTGAGGCTAGGGTTAAGGTGTGGATAGAGGTGAATTAGAAGGTTAGAGTCGAGATTGAATTGATAAAATACCTAACTAGAAATAATAAACTGAATAATTACATAATGGATTGAAACTTTAAACTAATAATACGAGCTTCTTCTTCAATATTTGGAATTCAAACGTATAAGCTCACTTAATAACAAAACTAGTAATGAATAATGAATATACTTTTGATTGATTTTTTTTAGGAACAAATCATAAATACATAACAAAGGATAAATTACTGAAATAAAAAAATAGTTAGACTATTAATCAAATCAAATCTCAATATAAGGGAAGTCAAAAGGAATGGGGATAACAAAAACAAAGGGTTTCTGGGTTAATATTAGCGGTTAAGTCAATAAAAAGGGTTGTTAGGATCAAAGGGGTTCACTAGGGGTTAATTGTGAAGGTAGGCTTTTAATGGAGTTAGTCGGTTAAAACCTAGGTGCCTTAATCATCTCTGTATATCAAATCATAGGTGTGGTCTCGATATGTATAAACAAGGCAAAATCTAGAATAACAAATCAATGTTGACATACTCATAATCAATAAAGTGAGCATGAAAAAGAATATATGCTCTATAAGGCTCAAAATATCACAAAAATTATGGGTATTTTTGACATCAACCTCGTAAATTTCAAACTTCAAGGTAATATTTAAACTCAGTTCGACAACCAAGAAAATTTTTAATTTTTGAAAAATAGATTTATCATGCTTGATTCTCTAGTATTCTTAGAATTTAATTATCAATGCACAATTATCAATGACTTACTCTAAAACATATCAATAAAAATCATAAATCATTAGAAATTTCATCCTAATTATAATATGAGAAATTTACTTAAAAAAAACAAGACTAAATTCAGGATTTTGAGAATAATGCAAAAAGTTTGGCACCTAATTTCAGAAATTTGAGAATAATGAAAAAAGTTAGGCGCCTTTTTAGGTTGTTCACCCCCCACACTTAATACGTACATTGCCCTCAATGTACAATGTTAGATAATATAAATATAATGCTGAAATAGTAAGATATGGGGAAAGTGAAACTTTCTGAATTATGGATGAAATCCTTGGAGGATGTGGAAAATACGTTGGAGGGGTCGTTCTGGATGACGATCCTGCGCTAGATGAAGAAATTGGGTAGCTCATGCAGGATTAGTCAGGGATTATTAAGACACAATAATTAAAACTATACTAATAAAATTAAAGAAAAGTATGCTAAAGTGAAATAAATAAAGATGAAACTAAAATTAAAAGAAAAGATGGATGGACTAGTAGAGTCCTTATTGTTGGGTGTGATTTCTAAGGCTAAGGATATGGTAGTGGTCGTGGTGTGATTCCCTAGCAGCCTTTAGAACCTAAAATCAAGAAACTAAGATAAAATAAACTAAATTAAGCAGAAGAGAAGTAAAGATAAGGAAATTGAAGCAAAAGAGAAAAACGAAATAAAAATTAAATGGTCTCAAATATCCTTGGCTCGTCGAATGATTGAAGTGGCAGGCATGAACTTATGTAGATCGGTCTCCGTGAGGGAGACTGTGATTAGCTTCTTCCGCTTCTTTGGCATTGTTTTGGTGTGGCTCAAGGGTATAGAGAAAAGGAGTAGGAAAAAGGATGAAAAGTTGAAGGTTGAAAGTTAGTAGGAGAAGAGGGAAGGGAGGGGGGTTTAAATAGATTTTCAAACCTGGTACCATCCCACGCCCGGTGCTCCTTAGGCGTGTCGATTCACACGGCCACCTCGCACGGCCGTGTGTATAGGCGTGTTGGTTCACCCACGCCCGTTTTACAGATTGCCACGCCCGTTGGTGATAAGTCAGTGTCGTCCACGGCCGAGTCGCACGGCCGTGGCATTTGTCGATGCGTTGGGCGATGGTTGAGTCCGTAACCGAAGATTTGATTCTCTCGACTCGTACCACCTCTCGCCATGTCGAGACGGCGATCCAGGGCATCCACACGACCACGGCCACGGCCGTGTGCTAGGCCATATAGCCTGGAAATCTGCACTTTTTGGTTAGTTTAAAGCTAGATACTATAAAGAAAGGATAAAATAGAATAAATAAGAAAAAATAAAAATGTAAAAGATAATGGGGTTAGTGCTCGGGTTGCCTCCCGAGAAGCGCTCGTTTAAAGTCTTTAGCTAGACTCTCCTCTCGTTTACATTGTCAGGGTGGTTTGAGGAGTTGGAAGTCCTTCCTCATGCTATCAGTTTTATCCTCGTGAAAAAGTTTAAGTCGAGATGCGTTTATAGTAAAAGTACCATAAATAGGATCACTTACCTCGACTGTTCCGTATGGGAAAACACTGGTTACCTTAAAAGTTATTTCTTTGTTTGTGTTAGGGTCCGGAGGAGATATTCGAGGATCTGCCTTATCTAATAGTACCTGGTCTCCTATTTTGAAGTGGTTTGTTGTTCTTATGAGCTCTTCTGGGGGCTCCTTCGGTTTTACCTTGTGTGGTTCCGGTTCTTCATCGTGTATCCCTAATTTTTCCTTGAAGTGTGTCTTCCACTCGTCTAGATCATCGATCTAAATCCTTCAATCTTCATGAACTACTTCCTTGTTGGCATGGGGTTTAGGATCGGGTTGATTGTATTCTTTTGTGGTGCTTCACGAAAATAAGGGTTAACCGAATGGTTATTAGTAGAATTTACGTTCTCACCTTGATTACTCGATGTTCAGGTGAGTCGAGAGCCTTGAGGGTGACCGTCTCATTACCTACACGAAGTATGAGTTCTCCCTGCATCAATATCAATTTTAGTCCCGGCATTTGCTAAAAAGGGTCTTCCTAAAATTAAGGGAATCGAATTATCCTCATCCATGTCTAAGAAAACAAAATCTACTAGGAAAACGAATTTATCAATTTTTACAAGAAGATCTTCGATAATACCCTAGGAATTCTAATGATTTTATCAGCTAATTGAATGCTCATCCTAGTTTGTTTGGGTTTCCCTAGACCTAATTGTTTAAACAATTTATAAGGCATGGCATTTATGCTTGCCCTAAATCAACTAACGCATTATCAGCAGTTAGTCTACCAATTAAACATGGAATTGTAAAACTCCACGGATCTTTTAGCTTTTGTGGTAGTCTATTACAGTAACATTCTTGAGCATCGCATTTAATTCCACATGTGGATCCTCGTCTAATTTGCGTTTGTTTGTCAAGAGATGTTTTAAAAATTTCCTTGAATCGCATCTGTGAAAGAGCTTCAAGTAGCGGTAAGTTAAAAAGTAATTTCTTTAAAAGTTTAAGAAACTTACCGAACTGTTCCTCTGTGTCGTCTCTCGTCAATGCTTCAGGATATGGTATGCGAGGTCGGTACTCCTTGATTACCGGTTTTGGTTTTTCTTGTGTTACCTCAACTTTACCTTTTTCTACCTTGTTTCCTTGTATTGGACTGGGTTTGTAACACCCCAAACCCGGCCCAAACATTACGACCGAATTTGGTATGCTACGGAGGAAAAACTTTTGAAAATCCCTTTTTAAGTAGTTTTAAATTTTGATAAAAGATATTGTTTTGATTTAAAACAGTTGAGGTGTTATGAAGAAAGCATTACTTAATGTCATTTATAAATATACTAAGTTAGGTTGTTACAGTTTCAAGTGTACCCGATGGCACAATAAAACATTTTTACGAATTAATTTGAGAAAACATGTGCATCCGTTTTAACATCATCAAATAGTTTAAAACAAAACATTCAAAACATGCAGCAATAATAAAATAATCCTAGGAGGCCTTATTACAATTAAGCAACATAAACCCAAAAGAAAGATAGATAAAATCCAAAATTCATTTATTAAAAATCTCCACTGCATGGCCACCTCGAGTCCATCCGGCTCCTCACCCGCGATCTACGAGTCACCTGAAAAATTAAAGGAGAAGGTGAGTCACCAAGACTCAATGTGTAACCCTTCCCCGATTTAGTGCAACAACATACACAAATCATAACCAATTAACATGCATAAGTTTAAAAATGCACCCAATCCTAACCATCCAAACACCTTTCTCTACCCGTGTGGTACCAAACCTTTGGTGGTGCCAAACCACTAGTGACGTATAGTCACGGATGTGATGCCAAATCACCGGAGATACCAAATCTCGGTGTCCGAAGACACAAATCGAATGATGGGGCTAACCCATCGTGTGATACCAAATCACCGTGGCAGACGATCCCATATCTCAAAGTGGGGCCAACCCACGGTGGTATCAACCACGAGGGGACAAGTCGCTATGAGGTGCCAAACCTGCGGAGGTACCAAACCTCTGGTGACCGTAGTCACAATGTGTTACCAAAACAACGGTGTCCGTCGACACGAATATCTTTGCCCCCTCCACTCATCAAACCCACATTCAATCAATGATATTTAACAACAATCATGCCAACATGCTCATTTATCAACATACATAGGATGTATCAATAATCATTTATAAGCCACATATATCAAATGTGTCATGCTTCCCAAAAGCATCAAATAACAAATCATATTGTCAAGAACTTACCCAAGCCTTGCTAAAGCTTTATGGTATTAAACTCAAATCTACACAAATCCGATTAGCATACACATAATACTTTGCACGTTAATTAATTATAAAATGTGTATGTACACACGATAATAGTGAGAACTACACTTTCCCGCTCGTCGATACCTCGTAATCTCTAATAACAACTATTGGCGATTTCTCTTGATTGATGGTTCATAACCCGATGAAGAACCACGAGCGAACAATGGCTCGAAGTACGAACGACTTCAAATAAACGATTATCGCGGCAGAGGGTCCACATCCGGTGGAAAGTCTCGAACTCGACACACGACTCTTCGCCGTTTGAAATTTGAGGGTATAGCAGAACCACCCCTCTTCCAAACACTACGAATTGCTCTTTTCGAACCCATTCTTGATTGCTCCAAAATCTAACGTCCAAGGAAAGAAGATAATAAACGGACAATAGAGTCCCCTAAAACTTAATCGATTAGAAGACCATCTAAAGCGATATAACAAGCAAAAAGATCCTTACCTTAACACTTCGATTAAATTCGAAAATCGTCACTTGCCTATGGAGTTTGTCAAAATCCTTCAATGATAATATCCTTTTCCACACGATCTTAGAATGGCTATAGTCGACTATCAATAAAGAAATAATCAACACTCCACTATACCACTACCAAAATAAAAAGGTTTGTTTGAAAGAGAAGAGATAATAAATTCGGCCATGAACACTTACCTATTATCCAATTTGATTGAAGAAAAACAAAAGAATCTACCCTTGAAAATTCGGCCAAAACAAAACAATAAGAGAAAGGGAAGTTTTGGCAAAATGATTAAATAGTCAAAGAAATTCAGCTATGGTTGATTTGTAATAACAAAAGGATTCGATTAAAGTGGAGAAAGAGAAAGAAAAAGGAAGAAGATGGAAGAGATTTCGATGGGAGAGGAATGTTTATGGCTTTGAACAAAAATGAAAGAAAGTAAAGAGAGATGGAGAGAAGGAAGTTTCGGCCAAGAGAAAGTAGGAGAAATATGGGTTGAACAAGTATGTAAGAATGGGAAAGATGTTGTGAACAAAAGAAATTCGGCCAAGCACAAAGATTGTTTCGGTTTTGATACACTTTGATGCACTAGGGAGAGACTTGCAAAAACTAGAAAGGATTTTCGATTATGACACAAACACAATTATTGAAGGCCAAAACAACACCTAAAACTCACCTTATGACCAAGACACATTCGGCTATAGGAAGTGTTTGTGGAGTGAAAAGAAAACAAAAGCCAAAACATGCACAAATGCCAAAAGTTGACTAACTATCCTCCCCCAAATCTCCTAACAAAATTCGGCCACCCCCTTAGACACCCATACCGTCTACATACATGCACTAAAGGCCTAGGATTACTTTCCAAAACATCCTCCATATTCCATGCCTTTTGTCCCCTCATCATACCATAACCTTAAGATATCCTTCCATAACCTTAGGAATCTTATCCCTTATTCCATGCTTTCCTTTAAAATAAATTCAACTTACCAAAATGAAAGTCCAACCTATCATAAATAAGGTTTGACCGTCCATCAATGCTAGGATAAAAATAAAGTCTTCAAAATGCTTTCCAAGCAACTCGAACCACTTCCCTCAAGTAACCTTTCAAGCTCCTTATCCACTATGCCACTAACTCCTCATGTGTTAGAATTTAACACTTAAATTAACTTAAATGCTAAGCTCACTTAATCCACTTCATTAAATAAACCATACTAAAAATTATCTAACTTCCTAAATAAAATCAAGCCTTCACAAGACTATGCTAACACACAAAATTCCTACCTGAGCCAACTCAAAAATAATAATCAATTTTTTTTTTTCTAAAGCTCAAGGCCCAATCCTACTAGGCCCAATTTTGGGATGTTACAAATCTACCCTCCTTAAAATAATTTCGTCCTCGAAATTACTTACTAACGAACAATCGTACATCCTATCTCACCACACTATGCTCTTGCTGCGCACTCTGATCTTAATAAAACCAACATACTTTCTACTAAATCTTGGAATCCCTGACCAGACCCAACTGGTTTCGTCATAGCCATTCTTCCTCTACCACGTCTTCTAGACTCATATCTACGATCGCGCTTTAATCTGATTAAGAAGTTTTATGCATTAATACTTTTGTTCCACTTGTTTATGCGCGAACTATTTTATGAAACAAAGTTTTCAGAAGTTGTTCTTTCGATCAATCAAAATTTTAAGTCTTCTGTCCTAATTTACAAAGAAAAGTACATCCATTCCCTATACCTTTCATACCTATGCACTCTTTGGGCATTCTTGTCTGCTTTCTATCCGAGGGTATTTTAGTCATTTTCCTACTGAGGATATTTTTGTAATAAATGAAGAAATTTGAAAACTTTTATAAATTAAAACATTTTGTAATTTCTAAAATCGAGGAGTATTTTCGAGAAATTCTCAATTTGAAGATATAACAAAATTTTGAAAACCCGGGGTATTTTGGAAATTTTGGTAAACCGAGATTATTTGAAAATTTTTGAAGATAAATTTGTCCTACTATCTAAAAGAGATAATTTAGTGATTTTAAAACCGAAGTTTTCCTAAAAACATAGCTAGCCCCTTTCTGGTTTTATTTAGGGTTTTGCCTATGACCGAGTCCTCTTGGTTAGGGTGAACAGAAGCTACGCACACGGGTAGGAATCCGCGAAGAGGAGGTGAGTCACGAGGACTGCTTAAGTACCAAGCTCTTAGGATCAATCCTAGACATGCGCACCAAGGTTACCACACCCTAACTCGGTGACTTGGTCCTAGGTTTGTTTAATTAGGCTTTTAAAGTCTTATGTCTTTATTTGGGGTAAACTAGTCCTAAAGTTTAAAATACTTATCACTATCTACGTCCCATGCTTCCTACCTTTCTCTGATAAATAATTCATACAAAAAGTTAGTGGTACTTACACAGGCGGATCAGTCAGGAAACTCGAGTGCCATGCTTATTCAAAACCATAATATTTCAAATAGACCTACCAAAACATTTTTGGGCCTTGGGCCCCACAATGAGCTTTGAACTTGGCTCGATACCAATTTGTAACACCCCAAACCGGCCCAAACATTACGAATCGAATTTGGTATGCTACGGAGAAAAAACTTTTGAAAATCCCTTTTAAGTAGTTTTAAATTTTGATAAAAGATATTGTTTTGATTTAAAAGCAGTTGAGGTGTTATGAAGAAAGCATTACTTAATGTCATTTATAAATATACTAAGTTAGGTTGTTAGAGTTTCAAGTGTACCCGATGGCACAATAAAACATTTTTACGAATTAATTTGATAAAACATGTGCATCCGTTTTAACATCATCAAATAGTTTAAAACAAAACATTCAAAACATGTAGCAATAATAAAATAATCCTAGGAGGCCTTATTACAATTAAGCAACATAAACCCAAAAGAAAGATAGATAAAATCCAAAATTCATTTATTAAAAATCTCCACTTTGCATGGCCACCTCTAGTCCATCCGGCTCCTCACCCGCGATCTACGAGTCACTGAAAAATTAAAGGAGAAGGTGAGTCACCAAGACTCAATGTGTAACCCTTCCCGATTTAGTGCAACAACATACACAAATCATAACCAATTAACATGCATAAGTTTAAAAATGCACCCAATCCTAACCATCCAAACACCTTTCTCTACCCCGTGTGGTACCAAACCCACTGGTGGTGCCAAACCACCGGTGACGTATAGTCACGGATGTGATGCCAAATCACTAGAGATACCAAATCTCTACGGTGTCAGAAGACACAAATCGAATGATGGGGCCAACCCATCGTGTGATACCAAATCACCGCAGACGATCCCATATCTCAAAGTGGGGCCAACCACGGTGGTATCAACCATAGGGACAAGTCGCTATAAGGTGCCAAACCTCCGGAGGTACCAAACCTCTCGGTGACCGTAGTCACAATGTGTTACCAAAACTTTGGTGTGCCGCCGACACGAATATCACTTTGCCCCTCCACTCATCAAACCCACATTCAATCAATGATATTTAACAACAATCATGCCAACATGCTCATTTATCAACATACATAGGATGTATCAATAATCATTTATAAGCCACATATATCAAATGTGTCATGCTTCCCAAAAGCATCAAATAACAAATCATATTGTCAAGAACTTACCTGAAGCCTTGCTAAACCTTTATGGTATTAAACTCAAATCTACACAAATCCGATTAGCATACACATAATACTTTGCACGTTAATTAATTATAAAATGTGTATGTACACAACTGATAATAGTGAGAACTACACTTTCCCGCTCGTCGATACCTCGGAATCTCTAATAACAACTATAGGCGATTTCTCTCGATTGATGGTTCATAACCCGATGAAGAACCACGAACGAACAATGGCTCGGGGGTACGAACGACTTCAAATAAATGATTATCGCCGACAGAGGGTCCACATCCCGGTGGAAAGTCTCGAACTACCGACACACGACCTTCGTTTGAAATTTGAGGGTATAGCGAGAACCACCCTCTTCCAAACACTACGTTGCTCTTTCGAACCCATTCTTGATTGCTCCAAAATCTAACGCCCAAGGAAAGAAGATAATAAAGCGGACAATAGAGTCCCCTAAAGCGTAATCGATTAGAAGACCATCTAAAGCGATATAACAAGCAAAAAGATCCTTACCTTAACACTTCGATTAAATTAGAAAATCGTCACTTGCCTATGGAGTTTGTCAAAATCCTTCAATGATAATATCCTTTTCCACACGATCTTAGAATGGCTATAGTCGACTATCAATAAAGAAATAATCAACACTCCACTATACCACTACACAAATAAAAAGGTTTGTTTGAAAGAGAAGAGATAATAAATTCGGCCATGAACACTTACCTATTATCCAATTTGATTGAAGAAAAACCAAAAGAATCTACCCTTGAAAATTCGGCCAAAACAAAACAATAAGAGAAAGGGAAGTTTTGGCAAAATGATTAAATACTCAAAGAAATTCGGCTATGGTTGATTTGTAATAACAAAAAGGATTCGATTAAAGTGGAGAAAGAGAAAGGAAAAAGGAAGAAGATGGAAGAGATTTCGATGGGAGAGGAATGTTTATGGCTTTGAACAAAAATGAAAGAAAGTAAAGAGAGATGGAGAGAAGGAAGTTTTGGCCAAGAAAAAGTAGGAGAAATATGGGTTGAACAAGTATGTAAGAATGGGAAAGATGTTGTGAACAAAAGAAATTCGGCCAAGCACAAAGATTGTTTCGGTTTTGATACACTTTGATGCACTAGGAGAGACTTGCAAAAACTAGAAAGGATTTTCGGTTATGACACAAACACAATTATTGAAGGCCAAAACAACACCTAAAACTCACCTTATGACCAAGACACATTCGGCTATAGGAAGTGTTTGTGGAGTGAAAAGAAAACAAAAGCCAAAACATGCACAAATGCCAAAAGTTGACTAACTATCCTCCCCAAATCTCCTAACAAAATTCGCCACCCCTTAGAC
The DNA here is from genome assembly GCA_025698515.1 of Gossypium sturtianum. NCBI lineage: Eukaryota > Viridiplantae > Streptophyta > Magnoliopsida > Malvales > Malvaceae > Gossypium > Gossypium sturtianum. Next base: position 122,811,275 of record CM046943.1, on the reverse strand, counting down.
ACCCATACCGTCTACATACATGCACTAAAGGCCTAGGATTACTTTCCAAAACATCCTCCATATTCCATGCCTTTTGTCCCTCATCATACCATAACCTTAAGATATCCTTCCATAACCTTAGGAATCTTATCCCTTATTCCATGCTTTCCTTTAAAATAAATTCAACTTACCAAAATGAAAGTCCAACCTATCATAAATAAGGTTTGACCGTCCATCAATGCTAGGATAAAAATAAAGTCTTCAAAATGCTTTCCAAGCAACTCAACCACTTCCCTCAAGTAACCTTTCAAGCTCCTTATCCACTATGCCACTAACTCCTCATGTGTTAGAATTTAACACTTAAATTAACTTAAATGCTAAGCTCACTTAATCCACTTCATTAAATAAACCATACTAAAAATTATCTAACTTCCTAAATAAAATCAAGCCTTCACAAGACTATGCTAACACACAAAATTCCTACCCGAGCCAACACAAAAATAATACTCAATTTTTTTTTCTAAAGCTCAAGGCCCAATCCTACTAGGCCCAATTTTGGGATGTTACAGGGTTCATCTAATCCTTCACTTTCTTGAGCTGTTATGGCTTGGATTTGCTCCTTTGGATTAATCTCAGTGTTGCTTGGTAGACGCCCTTGCGATCGTTCAGACATGAGCTTCACGAGTTGTCCAATTGACTTAGAAACTTCCTCAACTGACTTAGTGACTTCCCTAACTTGGCTCTCGATCCCTTTGATCGATGCTTGTTGGGTCTTAAGGGTGGTTTCAGTGTCTTGGAGACGGTTTTCTGTGGATGCCATGAATCTTGTTAGCATCTCTTCAAGGTTCGGCTTCTTCTCCTGTAGATAGGGCTGATTTTGGAAATTTTGAGAAGGTTGTTGTCTTTGATTTCCTTGACCTCCCCACGAAAAATTTTGGTGGTTCCTCCAACCTGGGTTATAATTATTACTATATGGGTTATTATTAGATCTAAAATTGTTACCTATATAGTTCATCTGTTCGCTCTCGGTACTCGGTTGGTAGGGTGGGTACTCAGGATTCGCCACAGTTCCACTTGTGTCGCACTGCATTACTAGATTTACCTGCGAAGAACACAAACTATCAAGCTTTTTATTCATCATCTCTACCTGTGTTGATAGCATGGTTACTGCATCTATGTTGAAAACTCCGGCTGATTTTGTTGGTTTGGTCCTTATAACTTGCCACTGATAGTTATTCAGTGACATCTCTTCAATAAACTCGTAGGCTGATTCAGGAGTTCTATTATTCAGGGTTCCACCGGTGGCTGAATCAATTAGTTGCCTCGTTGAGGGGTTTACACCGTTATAGAAAGTTTGGACTTGGAGCCACAAGGGTAAACCATGGTGCGGACACCTTCTCAGGAGATCTTTATATCTCTCCCATGCGTCATATAATGTCTCTAAATCCATCTGCACAAAAGAAGAGATATCATTTCGTAATTTGGCCGTTTTGGCCGGTGGGAAATATTTTAATAAAATTTTTTCGGTCATTTGATCCCATGTAGTGATTGACCCTCGTGGTAATGAGTTTAACCACTGTTTGGCTTTATTCCTTATTGAAAAGGGAAATAACCGAAGCCTTATGGCATCATCAGAAACGCCATTTATTTTGAAGGTATCACAGAACTCTAAAAAATTAGCTATATGAGTGTTTGGATCTTTGTCCTACAAACCATCAAATTGAACAAATTATTGAATCATTTGTATAGTGTTAGGCTTTAATTCAAAATTATTAGCAGCTATAGCAGGCCTAACAATACTAGATTCGGCTCCTGTTAAATGAGGTTTAGCATAATCATACATAGTACGCGGAGCATTATTTTCTGCCACATCTTGTGGTGGTGGATTATTTCCGTCCATCCCTTCAGTAGGATTGGATCTGTCTTTTTGCTCTTCTTCTTGGTAATTTAGTGCTCGCCTAATTTATCTGCGATTTCTACGAGCGGTAGCTTCAATATCATTGTCGTATACTAGTGGTCCTCTCGGGTTCCTTCTAGTCATAAACTAGAGGTACCTGCTAGGAAAAATAAAGAAAGAAAAATTTAGCAAAGTTAAAATTTAAACTTAAAAATAAATGTAAATTGCAGAAAATAAAAAATAATGGCTAAAGTAATAAAAATAGAGCTTTCTTAATATTTTAGTTCCCCGGCAACGACGCCAAAAACTTGATCACTGTGAAGTTAGAGTTTTAAAATTTATAAAGATAATGTTCGAATCTGAAAACTAACTATGACAACGATTGAGGCAAGTGCACCTATCGAACAGTAGTATAGCTTAGGCAAGACCGGATTGTCGAACCCAAAGGAACTAAAAGTACTAATACTAACTTTCTTTCTATTATTTAGCCTAAAATAAGTGAAGTTGTTTATTAGCCTAAATTAACTAATTACTAAGCTAAAGATGCAAAGACAAAAAGAATGAATTTGGGGAAATACTTGGGAAAAACTTAGTTCATTAAGACGATACCCTTAGAAGAATCCACCTAGACTTCACTTGTTATCTAACACTGAACCAGACGATTTATTCACTTGACTTGATCCGTAGGACTCCCTAACGTATAAACCCTCTCTCGAGGCGAATAACGTCTAACCCTAGGTTAATTAATTGAAATCTCTTTCCCATTAATAACCCCCTAGAATAGCAGTAGATCGATCCCATATTAGGTTTCACCCTAATCCGGCAAAATCTCGTCACCCTATCTCTAGGCGCGCGATCAACTCTGCTTAATTATGCTAGATCTACTCTTAAGCAGGGACTTTTGCTCCACCACCTAAGCACATTCAACTTGAATTAATATCCGCGAAATATCAACACAAGAATTAAGCACACATAATTAAGAACAAATCAAGTATTTATCATAAATTTCAGAAAACAATAACAAGATTCATCTAGGTTTCATCCCCCTTCAAGTATCTGAAGGGTTTAGTTCATAATAATAAAGAAAAACATCTCAGAATAAAAGATAAAACAAAACATAAGAAATCCCTAAAACCCCCTGAAGGAATTGAAGAGGAGATCCTCCGTCTTGAGTAGAATTTCGGCTTCTTGAGATGGATCAACTGGCTATCCCTTGAGAGTTTCCCACAAATCTGACCTTTTCGGCTCGGCTCCTTGGCCTAGCTGACCGCCCGTCGACTCCCCCTTTTAGGTTATACTTAGGGTGTATTTATAGGCTTTTGGAATGTGTTTATTTTCCCCTACTTATCCTTTTTCGAGTGAAATTACTCTCCTCCATGATAGGGGAACGACCATGGCACACGCCCGTGTAAATCGTGGCCAGGCCGTGTTGGACTCCGTTAATGAGGCACGGCCGTGTAGATCGACATCAGGCCGTGTTCTAGTATATTTGAGGAGGCACAGCTATGTGGGCTTTAGTCCAGGCCGTGTCGATTTCTTCTTTGGCCCATTTTGGTCCGTTTTGAGCCCGTTTCTCGTTCTTTTTATTCTTGGGTGCTTTCCTGAGTATAAGACATGAAAAGAAAGGATTAAGAGCACCTTTTTACATAAATCAAGGGATAAATCATCCAAAAGTATGCTAAATGTGGGATTAAAATATGTTACTATTTCGGTTTATCAAGCACCTTGAACCTTTTGAAACTGCGGAGTCATCAGTAAAGTTTTAGGGAGTTTTATTAATGGTCTTTGTTATGGTTACTCGATAATAGACAGCTAGAGATATAAAGAAATCAAAATATACTAATAAAAATTTAAGACAAGAAAGATAAAGAGAAAGAGTGCAAAATTTAAAATAAAAGAAAAAGAAAAAATAAATGGACTCAAAGGTCCTCCCACGCCCGCGTAGAGGATCACACGCCCGTGTTAGTTAATCAGTATCAACCACGGTCCATAGGCACGGGCGTGTCGCACGCCCGTGTGACTCATTCAGTTTCAACCACGGCTTCTGGGCACGGGCGTGTGGTCTTATCAACATCTCGTGTTCTTTAGTCAATGTCGACCACGGCCGCATCGCACGGTCATGGCATTTTATCGTAGCCCATGTTTTGGGGAAAATTTCATCCTATTTTTGCACGGTCTCCGCCTCGCCGATGTCCTTTCTCGTGGTGTTCACACGGCCACGGCCACGCCCGTGTGCAAGGCCGTGTGGGTAGGGAAACCTACGCCTATTAATATGGTTAGTTTTTAGTTAGGTGCTAAAAATCGAAAATTTGGATATTAATGAGGTTAGTGCTCAGGTTGCCTCCCGAGAAGCGCTTGTTTAAAGTCCTAAGCTAGACTTACCTTTTATTCGCATGATCATGGTGGTTTGAGGAGTTGAAACTCCTCATTCACCTGCTTATCGATTTTGTTAAAATAAGGTTTTAGGCGAGTAATATTTACCTTGAAGGTGCCAAATTTGGAATGAGTTACCTCATTGTATCGTATGGGAAAATATTAGAAATCACCGTGAAAGGGGTTGTTCTATTAGGTTGAAGTGGCAACACGAGGATTTGCATTATCCATTAGAACTCGGTATCCAACCTTAATTCGACTCGTTTTATTCTTAGGGTGGTCATGGCTCTGCATTGGTTCATCGTGTACTTTCAGATTTCTCCTTAGATTGTGTTCTCCATTCATCTAACTCCTCGATCTGGAGCCTTCGTTCCTCATGAGCAGATTCTGTTCTCAATATGAGAGCCGGGCCATGGCTCTGTCATCTTTTTTTCGAGAATTTCTTTGTGGGGTAGTTTATTACGCCAAAATTCTTTGAGCAAAGCGCATTTAACTCCACATGCGACGCATCGATCTAACTTCCGTTTGTTTTCCAAAAGCTTTTTAAAAATTTTTTGAATTAGGCATCTGCGAAAGAGCTTCAATAAGCGGTAAGTTAATATGTTATTTTTTAACAGATTTAAGAAATTTACGAATTGTTCATCACATGCGGTCTTTCTTCGTCGCATTGGGGTATGGCATACACGAGGTTTGTACTCTGTACTTACGGTTTTGGTTTATTCGGCTTAACTCCACGAGGTTTGTACTCTGTACTTACGCTTTTGGTTTATTGCGGCTTAACTCAACCTTACCTTTATCTACCACGTTTTCTTACCCGGGTTTGGTTCGTCTAACCCTTCACTATCATGAGCGATAATGGCATGAAGTTGCTCCTTTGGGTTAGTTTCGGTGTTGCTTGGCGGTGCCTTGTGGTCATTCAGAGATCAACTTGGCAAGCTGACCTATTTGATTTTGAGCCCTTGAATCGATGCCTGTTGGTTTTTAAGTGCGGTCTTGGTGTTCTGGAAGTGCGTTTCTGACACCGAGATGAATTTAGTAAGCATCTCCTCAAGGTTCGGCTTCTTCTCCTGTGGGTAGGGTTGTTGTTGAAAGCCTGGAGGGGGTTGTTGTCTCTAGTTTCCTTGACCACCCCATGAGAAGTTTGGGTGGTTCCTCCAACCTGGATTGTAAGTGTTACTATAGGGATTATTCTGAGGTCTAGAATTATTACCCATATAGTTCATCTGTTCGCTTTCTATGCCAGGGTTGTGGGATGAATATTCTATATTGCTCATTCCTCCTCCATTTGTATCGTACTGCATCACTGGATGTACCTGCGAAGAACCACACAAACCATCAATCTTTTTATTTAAAAGCTCTACCTGGTTTGATAGCATGGTGACTGCGTCGAGGTTGAAAACATCAGCTGCCTTTGTTGGCTTCGTCCTCATAACTTGCCACTGGTAGTTATTCAGTGACATCTCTTCAATGAATTCATAAGCAGCCTTAGGTGTTTTATTGTTTAGTGTACCACCGGTGGCTGCATCAATCAATTGCCGAGTTGAGAGGTTCACACCATTGTAAAAGGTTTGAACCTGTAGCCATAATGGTAACCCGTGATGAGGGCATCTTCTCAGTAGATCCTTGTATCTCTCCCATGCATCGTAAAGTGTTTCTAAATTCATCTGTACAAAAGAAGAGATATCATTCCTCAACTTATTTTTTTAGCCAGTGGAAAATATTTAAGCAAAAATTTTTGGTCATTTGTTCCCATGTAGTGATTGATCCTCGTGGTAACGAAGTTCAACCATTGTTTAGCTTTGTTCCTCAACGAGAAGGAAACAAAGAAGGCGAATGACATCATCGAAGCGCTATTAATCTTGAAAGTGTCATGAGAATTTGAGAAAATTTTCCAAGTGATTGTTTGGGTCCTCATCCACGCAAACTATCAAAGCCCGAACAAATTCTTTGAATCATCCGAATAGTGTTAGGTTCGATTCAAAATTATTTGCAACTTGATGTAGGTCTAACAATACTTGTTTCAGTTCCTGTTAAATTAGGTTTAGCATAATCATACATAGTTCGAGGAGCATGATTCTGATTTACTAGATTTGAGGCGACCAAAGGAGGTAGCAGATTATTATGGGGATCAGCCATCTCCTCGGTATTAGTGATATCGTTCTCTTGCTCTTCTTGTATGTATTGTAGGATTCGCCTTATCTCTCTTCAGTTTCTGCGAGCTGTACTTTCAATCTCACTATCGTAAAGTAAAGGTCCTGAGAGTTTCTTCTAGTCATAAACTAGAGACACCTGCCAGAATCAAAGAAAAGAAAAATTAGAAAAAGTAAAAATAAAATAAAAATAAATTGCAATAAAATAAAAATGGCTAAAGTAATAAAAATTTAGTGTTCCTAATATCTTAGTCCCGGCAACGATGCCAAAAACTTGATGGGTCTCTAACTAACTATGATCACAATAAAGGCAAGCGCACCTATCGAACAGTAGTATAGTTATGGTAAGACCGGAAATATCGTATCCACAAGGACCAAGAGTACTAGTAATTACTATCTTTCTATTATCTAGCCTAAGAATTGGAGTGATTTATTTTTTAACTAAGTAAGAGCACGACAGAGAATGAATTTAGGAAAATACTTTTAGACAACTTATATGATAAAGGCAATACCCAAGGAAGAATCGACCTAGACTTCACTTATTACTTTTGATTCATATGATTTATTCACTTGACTTAATCCGTAGAAATCCCTGATTTATGTTAATATCTCTTTCAAGACTAAAAATAACTGACTCTAGGTTGATTAATTGAAATCTCTTTCTAATTAAAACCTCTATTGTCGCATTAACTCGATCTATGGATTCCCTTATTAGATTTGACTCTAATCCGGTAGATTTTCGTCGCCCTATTTCTAGGGTTCCAATCAACTCCGCTTAATTGTGTTGATCTACTCTTAAACAGGGACTTTTGCTCCTCTGAATAAGCACATTCGACTTGAATCAATAACCTGAATTATCAAAACAAGAATAAGAACTCACAATTAAGAATAAGAACAATTATTTATCTTATAAATCAAATAATAATAAGATTCGTCATAGGTTTCATCCCCTCAGGTATTTGAGAGGTTTAGTTCATAATGATAAAAAGAAACATATGAAAATAAGGAAAACCACAAAACATAAGAAAACCCAAAAACTTCTAAAGAACTTGATAGGAGATCTTCAGTCTTGAGGGAGATCCTCCTTCCAAGCTGCTCTTGACGGCTGTCTTCGAGTATTTTCTGTCTTCTACTCTGCGTCCCCTTTTAGGTTCTCCCCTAGGGTGTTTATATAGGCTTTGGAGAACTTCTCTTGGCCTAAATTTAGTCTTTTGCGAATAGAATTCGACTTGGGTTCGGCAGGGACACGCCCGTGTGACACGCTCGTGGTGGATTCCTTCAGCCGTGCTCGATTCTGCTCACCACACACGACCGTGTGGTATACCCGTGTACGACAGTACAGGCCGTGTTTGATTTTGCTCGTAACACACGGTCGTGTTTGATAGTCCATGCCGTGTTGATTTCTAAGGTAGGCCCATTTTGCCCCTTTTTGGCCCATTTCTCGATCTTTTCGACTCCCTAAGCTCTCCTGAATGTAAAACATGAAATTAAGGTATTAGGAGCATCGAATTCATCAAATCTAATGAAAATTCATCCAAAAATAAGCCAAGCATGGGGTCAAAATATGTATAAATTATGGTTTATCACATGTATGAACGAAATACAGACTTGATTTTAATTGAAAACATGATCGATTGAGGCACAAACATTATAAGCATGAATCAAATAAATATTATTTAATCAAAGCAATCATCCTAGCTTAAATAAAATTAAGCTAACATTGTTGTAAACAAAAATAAAGAACACATAGCAAACATTTTCAGATTAAATCAAAGAAAAGAAAGATTAAACCCAAATTAAAGTGGCTGTCACCCAAGACTCTGATCGACGAGGTTCCTTCGCTCCTTCACTTTGCTCCTTTGCTGATGACTTTCCAAGGTGGCCGACCAAGGGCTCTTTAAGAGGCTTAATTGCTAAAATATCTATGAAGAGATGATGTTAGGCGTGGGGAATGGAAAATGCTAAGAGAATTGAGAGAGAAGAGAGAAGGATGAAGGATGAGGGATGATGAACGAATGAATGAGGGGGTCTTATTTATAGGTGAGGAAAGGGGGATAGTTTGCTAAAAATAGGAGGTTCCATCTCTTCAAGCATCTTTAAAGGGTGCCCGGCCATGAATTGAGGAAATTGAGCTGATTTTTGCTCAATTTAAGTGCCACAACAACTCAGGACTGAGACTCAGTCAAGTGCAAATCTTCAGGCAACTCTCTAATTTCTTTAACATTGCAAGGACCTTGTGCAATTGAACCAAAAAGTGGTTTATGTGGACAGCCAAGTGTAGCCGAAAATTGGGTTTACTTGGTCTCCAATTTGGACGGTTTTGTAATCCAACAAAGCTATCAGACCTGTCCAAAATAAATCAATAAATTAGAGGACCAAAGAATAAAATTTATCCAATTTAAATAATTAATTACAACCCAAATTTTTAATGAAATATCTAAAAATGAATATTTAAATATAATTTAATCATGCATGGCCCACTTCATGTCTTAAAAATATAATATGCTCAATTTAATATAAAATAAGCCATTTTATGCATGAAAACTATATAATAAAGCATAAAATCACATTTTAATAATTTCTATGTCCTAATTTCATATTTTCACATATTTCATTAATTTATTAAACAATTACTTAGTTTTAACAACAAATTTAAGTAAAAAGGTGATAAATTATATAGGAAAAATCCTATATATTTTTCCGTTTACAAAGAGCTATCCACTGTGGAACTCAATAAAGAGTGTTTAGCCATTCTCCAAAATAAACTGCCTACAAAGTTGAAAGACTCGGGAAGTTTTACTATTCATTATTTTATTGGTAGTTTAAAAATTAAAAAAGCATTGGCTGATTTGGGTGCTAGTATTAATTTGATGTCTTATAAAATGTTCAAGCATCTTGGTTTTAGGGAACCAAAACCCACTAGGATTAGTATTCAATTAGCTGACAGATCTGTTAAATATCCTAGGGGTATTATTGAAGATGTACTTGTTAAAGTAGATAAATTCATATTCCCTATTGATTTTGTTATACTTGACATGGATAAGGACGTTGATGTGTCTTTAATTTTAGGTCGACCCTTTTTAGCAACTACTAAAGCTATTATTGATGTGGGTAATGGTAAACTTGTGCTCAGGGTGGGTGATGATGAGATCGTTTTTCAAATTTATGATGTCATGCGATTTTCTAGAGGGCAAGGTGATTTCTGTAATTTTAACGATTTTATTGATCATGCTATTCAAGATTCTTTGCAAGAAATTGTTCATAACGACATGTTGAAAATGTGTCTTGTTCAAGGAGAGGAGGCCGATGGAGATAATGCTGTGATAAATGAGATGAGAGTTGATCTAGATACTAATGAGTCTCCACTGAGACAGAAAAATTATGAGGCTATTGAGGTAAGTAAAGAACTGAAATTGAAGCCCTCTATTGAAGAACTTGCCAAATTGGAATTGAAGCAATTGCAAAACCATTTGGAATATGCATTCCTTGGGAAAAATTTTACATTGCCAGTGATTATTGCTTCGGATTTAAAGCTGAATGAGAAAGATGAGTCACTGCGACTGTTAAAGGAACACAAAAGACCTATAGCCTGGAAAATTTCAGACATCAGAGGGATTAGTCCTTCTTTTTGCACCCATAAAATATTAATGGAAGATGAGTATAATCCATGTGTGTAATCTTAAAAGAGGTTAAATCCCAATATGAAGCAAGTTTTCAAAGCTGAGGTAATCAACCTTCTAGATGTAGAAGTTATTTATCCTATTTCTGATAGTACTTAGGTGAGTCCTGTGCAAGTTGTTCCTAAGAAAGGATGCATGACTGTTGTGGCTAATGAGGAGAATGAGTTGATTCCAACAAGAAGACTCACGGGAAGGAGAGTTTGTATTGATTATAGGATGTTTAATGATGCTACAAGGAAAGACCATTTTCCTCTACCATTTTTAGATCAAATGTGGGAGATATTATCTGGTCACATGTATTATTACTCCCTAGATGGGCTTTCTGGCTACTTCCAAATTCCAATAGCTCCGGAGGATAAAGAGAAAACGACATTTACATGTCCATATGGTACGTTTGCTTATTGAAGAATTGATAAACCGTAATATGTTCATATTTTAATCCCACATTTAGCATACTTTTGGATGATTTATTCCCTGAATTGTGGAATTTGGTGCTTTTAATCCTTTATTTTCATGTTTTATACTTAGGAAAGCATAGGAGGATGAAAAGAACGAGAAACGGGCTAAAAACGGACCAAATAAGCCAAAGTAGGAAATCAACACGGCCTGGGACCAAGCCACACGGCAGTGCCCCTTTAACAGGCTCGACCACGGTCTACAATTTGATTCACACGGGCGTGTTGCACGGGCGTGTCCCTGCCATGATAAAGAGGAATTTCACTCGGATTAGGATACTTAGAGGCGAAGAAACACATTCCAAAGCCTATATAAACACCCTAAGTATAACCTAAAAGGGCTTTTGGCGAGGGGGCGTCTAGCTAGGCCAAGGAGCCAAGCCAGAGAGGTCAGAATTGTGGGATTTACTCGAAGAAAGCCAGTTAATTCATCTCAAGAAGCCGAAATCATACTCAAGACAAAGGATCTCTCCTTCAATTCCTTCAGGGGGTTTTAGGGTTTTCTTATGTTTTGTTTTATATTTTCTTCTGAGATGTATTCTTTTATTATTATGAACTAAACCCCTCAGATACCTGAGGGGGATGAAACCTAAGACGGATCTTATTATTGTTTTCTGAACTATATGATAAATACTTGATTTGTTCTTAATTATGTGTTCTTAATTCTTGTTTTGATATTTCAGGATATTGATTCAAGTATTGATGTGCTTAGGCAGAGGAGGAATAGACCCTGCCTAAGAGTAGATCTAGCATAATTAAGCGGAGTTGATCGCAACCCTAGAGATAGGATGACGAAAATCTACCGGATTAGGGTCAAACCTAATATGGGAGTCTATAGATCGAGTTAATGCAATTCTAGGGGTTTTAATTAGAAAGAGATTTCAATTAATTAACCTAGGGTTAGACGTTAGTAGCCTCGAGAGAGGTATTAATATAAATTAGGGAATCCTACGGATCAGGTCAAGTGAATAAATGGTCTGGTTTAGAGTTAAATAACAAGTAAAGTCTAGGTGGATTCTTCCTTGGGTATTGTCTTAATCAATTGGTGTTTCCCACAAGTGTTTCCCTAATTCATTCTCTTTGTCTTAGTGTCTTTAGCTTAGTAGTTAGTTAATTTTAAAGTAAACAATAATTCACTTCAATTCTTAGGCTAAATAATAGAAAGAAAGTTAGTATTAGTACTTTTGGTTCCTTTGGGTTCGACATTCCGGTCTTGCCACTAAACTATACTACTGTTCGATAGGTGCGCTTGCCTCAATCGTTGTCACAGTTAGTTTCTAGGCTAGATCATTCATTATATAAATTTTTAAGACTCTGACACACGATCAAGTTTTTGGCGCCGTTGCCGGGGAGCCAAAATATTAAGAACGCTTAATTTTTATTACTTTAGCCATTTTTATTTTTGCAATTTACTTTTATTGTGTTTTTAACTTTGCTAATTTTCTTCTTTTATTTTGTTCCTAGCAGGTACCTCTAGTTTATGAATAGAAGGAACTCGACAGGACCCTTAATTTACGACAGTGATATTAAAGGTACCATCCGCAAAAATCGTAGAGAAATAAGGCGAAGCTTAACTTACATAGAAGAAGAGCAAGAAGACGAGAACAATACTACCGAAGAGATGGCTTAGAATAATCCGCTACCTCCAGAGGTGGTCAAAAATCATGCTCCTCGAACTATGTATGATTATACTAAACCTAATTTAACAGGAACTGAGTCAAGTATTGTTAGACCTACTATTGCTGCAAATAATTTTGAATTGAAACCTAACACTATACAGATGATACAACAGTTTGTTCAGTTTGATGGTTTGCAGGATGAGGATCCTAACACACACTTAGCGAATTTTCTTGAATTCTTTGATACCTTCAAAATAAATGGCGTTTCTAATGATGCCATTCGTCTTCGATTATTTCCCTTTTCTTTGAGGAATAAATCCAAATAGTGGTTGAATTCTCTTCCACGAGGGTCAATCACTACATGGGATCAAATGACCGAGAAATTTTTATTAAAATATTTTCTGCCAGCTAAAATGACTATGTTAAGGAATGATATCTCTTCTTTTGTGCAGATGGATTTAGAGACACTTTATGATGGATGGGAGAGATACAAAGATCTATTGAGAAGGTGCCCACACCATGGATTACCCTTGTGGCTACAAGTCCAAACCTTTTATAATGGTGTAAACCCGTCAACCAAGCAGTTGATTGATTCAACCACCGACGGAATGCTGAAAAACAAAACTCCTGAAGCGGCCTACGAGTTTATAGAAGAGATGTCACTGAATAACTATCAGTGGCAAGTTACAAGGACAAAGCCAACAAAAGCAACCGGAGTTTTCAACCTCGACGCAGTAACCATGCTATCAAATCAGGTAGAACTTTTAAATAAAAAGATTAATGGTTATGTAATTCTTTGCAGATACATCCAGTTATGCAGTACGATATGAATGGAGGAGGGATGAACAACATAGAATACCCACCTTACAACTCGAGCACTGAAAACGAGCAAGTTCACTATATGGGTAATAATTCCAGACCTCAAAATAACCCTTATAGTTATACTTATAATCTAGGTTGGAGGAACCACCCCAATTTCTCATGGGGTAGTAAAAAAACCAAAGACAACAATTCTACTCACAAGAAAAGAAGCCAAACCTTGAAGAGATGCTGACAAAATTTATAGAAGTGTCAGAAACCCGTTTCCAAAATACCGAAACGATATTGAACAATCAGTCAAGTATCGATTCAAGAGCTTAAGGATCAAATTGGACAACTAACTAAGTTAATTTCTAAAAGGCGACTAGAAAGTTTACCGAAGGAAAAAGAGCAGGTGCAGGCAATTACACTAAGAAGTGGAAAGGAATTAGTTGAAACAAAGAAAAGATACCAAACAAAACTGATAAGGCAAAAGATGAGGAAGTTGGGAATGCAACACTGGTTCGTGAAGAATGTAAACCACCAATCCCATATCCGACAAAGTTGAAGAAAGACCGATTAGATGCACAATACGATAAATTTCTTGAACTTTTTAAACAATTACATATTAACTTACCTTTTGTTGAAGCTATTTTGCAGATGCGACATACACAAAATTCCTAAAAGAGCTCCTAACAAATAAAAGGAAGTTTGAAGAGATATCAACAGTGGAACTCAATGAAGAATGTTCAGCTATCCTCCAAAACAAGCTACCAACCAAATTAAAAGATCCGGGGAAGTTTCACTATTCCTGTTTAATTGGTAGTTTAAATATTAAGAAAGCATTAGTGATCTAGGTGCGATATTAATTTAATGCCTTATAAAATGTTTAAGCAACTTGGTCTTGGGGAACCAAAACCCACTAGGATGAATATTCAATTAGTCGATGATCTATTAAATATCCTAGGGAGTTATTAAAGATATTCGGTAAAAGTGGATAAATTTATATTTCTGTTGATTTTGTTGTGCTTGACATGGATGAAGACATTGAAGTACCTTTAATTTTGGGACGCCCCTTTTTAGCTACTGCTAGGGCTGTTATTGATGTAGGTGATGGTAAACTTGCGCTAAGGGTAGGCGACGAGGAAATTATTTTTCAAATTTACGATGCTATGCGGTATTCCAGAGAACAAGATGATTCATGTTATTTTATTGATGCCATTGATCATTTTGTTAAAGATTCTTTGCAGGAAATCATCCATGACGACACGATGGAACTGTGTCTTACCCAAAGTGAAGGGGAAGATGATGATACCAATGAGTTGAATACATCTACCTCTAGACAAAAGAAAGAAGAGGGCAGTGAAATCAACGACGAACTAAAACAAAAACCCTCTATTAATGAGCCACCGAAATTGGAATTAAAACAGTTGCCAGATCACTTAGAATATGCATTTCTCGGGGATAATTCTACTCTACCAAAGATAATTATCTCTTGTAACTGGAACCCAAAGAGAAAGACGAGTTGCTATAGGTACTAAAGGAACATAAAAGAGCCATAGCTTGGAAAATTTCTGACATTAAAGGAATAAGCCCATCGTTTTGCACCCACAAAATTTTAATGGAGGATGAGTATAAACCATGTGTGCAACCTCAAATACGATTGAATCCCAACATGAAAGAAGTTGTTAAAAGTGAGGTAATTAAACTTCTAGATCTTTGGAATAATTTATCCTATTTTCGCGATAAACTTGGGTAAGTCTGTATGTGTCGTTCCAAAGAAAGAGGGCATGACTGTTGTAGCTAACGAAAAGAATGAATTAATTCCTACAAGAACAGTCACAGGTTGGAGAGTCTGTATTGACTATAGAAAGTTGAACGATGCCACCAGAAAAGACCACTTTCCTTTGCCCTTTATTGATCAAATGTTAGAAAGATTATATGGGCATATGTACTATTGCTTCCTAGACGGACTCTCTGGCTACTTCCAAATTCTAATAGCCCCTGAGGATTAAGAAAAGACAACATTTACATGTCCATACGGTACGTTTGCTTATCGTAGAATGCCTTTTGGATTATGTAATGCTCCTGCTACTTTTCAGCGCTGCATGTTGGCCATCTTTGACGAACTTGTGGAAGACATTATGGAGGTATTTATGGACGACTTTTCGGTATTCGGTAATTCTTTCCATCTCTGCCTTAAAAATTTAAAGCGAGTTCTAATGAGATGCGAGGAAACAAACCTTGTTTTAAATTGGGAAAAATGTCACTTTATGGTTCGAGAAGGGATTGTGTTAGGACATAAAATTTCTGGTAAAGGAATTGAGGTAGACAAAGCAAAGGTCGAAACCATAGAAAAATTACCTTCTCCTAGTTCAGTTAAGGCTATTAGAAGCTTTTTAGGACATCTTTGGATTTTATAGAAGATTTATTAAGGACTTTTCTAAAATAGCTAAGCCTTTAACAAAATTACTAGAAAAAGATGTACCTTTCAATTTTGATCAGGAATGTTTAGATGCATTTAAAATCCTCAAAGATAAATTAATAAATGCTCTAATTATAATTGCACCTGATTAGAATTTACCCTTTGAACTAATGTGTGATGCGAGTGATTTTGCGAAGAGGTGCGTTTTGGGACAATGAAGAGACAAGCACTTTCAAACCGATCTATTACGCTAGCAAGACATTAACTACGTGACAAGAAAATTACACCACCACGAGAAAAAGAATTGCTAGTTGTGGTTTTTGCATTTGATAAATTTAGACAATATTTGATACTATCTAAAGTTGTCGTTTACATGGACCATTCGGCTCTTTGTTATCTTTTGACTAAATCGATACAAAACCTCGATTAATAAGATGGATTTTACTCTTACAGGAATTTGATTTGGAAATTCAGGATAAGAAAGGAGCTGAAAATCTTGCAGCAGACCACATATCAAAGAACTCGACGAGAGTGAGATAAACGACTCGTTTCCTGAAGAACAACTCTTTTCTATAACCAACTCCGAGGTACCTTGGTTTGCAGATATTGCGAATTATTTAGCTACTAACATCCTACCAAAAAGGTTAACACATCATCAAAAGAAGCGATTCTTTGCCGATGTGAAAAACTATTTTTGGGAGGACCCCTTTCTTTTCCGTATATGTGCAGATCAAGTAATTCGGAGATGTGTTACAAAGGTAGAAGCAAGTAAAATCCTAGAACATTGCCACTCAGGACCTTCGGGAGGAAATTACAGCGGGATTAAGACAGCACATAAAACGCTCGAATCAGGTTTTTATTGGCCAACTCTGTTTAAAGATGCCAACAGGTATGTTGCTTCATGTGATAAATGCCAAAGAACAGGTAATATCTCTAAACGTGATGAGATGCCTCAAACGTATATGCTATCATGTGAAATATTCGATGTATGGGGTATTGACTTTATGGGCCCATTTCCTAGTTCATTTGGAAATAAATACATCTTAGTAGCAGTGGATTACATGTCAAAATGGGTGGAAGCTCAAGCTTTACCTACTAACGATGCTAGAGTAGTAGTGAGGTTTCTTAAGAAACTTTTCTCTCGATTCGGAACACCCAGAGCAATTATTAGTGATAGGGGTACTCACTTTTGTAATACTCAATTTGATAAAGTCTTAAAAAAATAAGGAGTACACCACAGGACAACTACCCCTTATCACCCTCAAACCAGTGGACAAGTGGAAGTAGCAAATCAAGAGCTTAAGTGTATTCTAGAGAAAATAGTAGAATCAAACAGGAAAGATTAGGCATTAAAAGTAGATGATGCTTTATGGGCCTATAGAACAGCGTTTAAAACCCCCATAGGAACATCCCCATACAAACTTGTCTACGGAAAAAGTTGTCATCTACCATTTGAGTTAGAGCACAAAGCATTTTGGGCTATAAAATTCTTAAACAATGATCTTAAAACCACAGGGGAGAAGAGGATGATGCAGTTGAACGAGCTAGATGAATGGCGAGCTAATGCCTATGAGAACTCACGACTATATAAGGAGGCAACAAAGTGACGCCATGATGCTCGTTTAAAGCAATCAAAGCAATTCGAAGTAGGAGACTTAGTCCTGCTATACAATTCAAGGCTCAAATTGTTTCCTGGAAAGCTGAAATCAAGATGCTCAGGTCCATTCATGATCAAAACTATTTTTCCCTACGGCACAATCGAGGTAACTCATCCAACTCGTGGCACATTCAAGGTAAATGGTCAGCGACTAAAAATTTATAATGGTGAAGATTTTTGGGATATAAGAAAGGAGCTTCGGCTCAGTGAACCTTCATTTAGAAATGAAAACAGGGTAAGTCTAGCTTAAGACTTTAAACGAGCACTTATCGGGAGGCAACCCGAGCACTAACTTTACTAATGTTATATTTTCGATTTTTAGCACCCAAATACAAACTAACCAATTCAGTAGAGCGCAGGTTTCCTTACCACACGGCCTTGAACACGGATGTGGCCGTGTGGACACCACAGAACAGGTACATGGGCATGGCAAAGATGGTGTAGAAACAGGACAAAAAAATTTTCCCAATCCACGGGCTCTAACTAGACGACACGGCCGTGCAACGCGGCCGTGGTCGAAACTGACTAAGGAAACACAGGCGTGTGACACGCCCGTGCATCTAACCCGTGGCCAACACTGAGTAAAGGACATGGTCATGAAACACGCCCGTGCTCTAAGGCCATGGACGACACTAACTTAAGAACACGGGCATAGGACAGTTTACACGGGCGTGGGAGAAGCGAACGAGATGATACACGGGCGTGCAAAATGGACGTGCTGCCCAACACGACTTCAGACGCGCCTAAATTCAAAATTCTCGATTCACACGACCCAAACAAATAGAACACGGGCGTGGCCTCTACCCATGTGGTCGATTCCCTATTTAAACCCCCTCCTATTCATCTTCTTCCCCAATCCCCAATCCTAGCCGTTTCCTCCAAGCATCCCCAAAATCCTCCTTCCCTCCTAAGTCCGGCCACCATCCTCCTCATCCCTCCTCCCTTCTTCCTTCTTCCTTCTCTATTTTCCTTCTCTATTCTTCATCCACACGCAGCCCACGCCCGTGCACAGACGCCACAGCCACACCCTCCCACGCTCGTGTGCCGCTATCAAGCCCGTGCTCCGGCCACCACCTCAACAGTGCCGTTTCTCTTCGACAACTCCACCGGTCACCTCTCCTTTTCACATTTTACATTTTACATTTTACTATATTAAATTATATTATCATAAGAATTTTTTTTAGTTTCTAGTTAGTTTATCTCTATTACTTAATATTAGTTATACTCACTATTAGATTGTTAATTCATTTAATCCTTGTTTAAGTAATAGCGATTAGTACTTATGCTGCTAAAAGTTTGCATTAATAATACATGTCGAGACCACATTTTTTTGATTTGATACACAGAGATGATAAAGGCACCTAGGATCTAAGCCACTTACTCCATTTAAAAATGCCTACCTTCATAATTAACCCCTAGTGAACCCCTTTTAATCCTAACAACCCTTTTTATTGACATAACCACTAATATTAACCCAGAACCCCTTTGTTTTTGTTATCACCATTCCTTTTGACTACCCTTATATCGAGATTTGATTTGATTAGTTGCCTAATTATGAATTTTAGTAATTTATCCCTTATTATGTATTTAGTTTGTTCTTAAAAAAATGAAGTATATTCATTATTAGTATGTGATTAAACGAGCTTATACATTTAAATTCCAAAATATCAGAAAAATAAGCTCGTATTATTAGCATTATTAGTTTTCAATTGATGTAATTATTATTAGTTCATTAGTTCTTAGTTAGGTACTTTGTCAATTCAATCTCGATTCTAACCTTCTAATTCAGCCTTGTTCCACACCTTAACCCTAGCCCCGTTACAACCCTAACAAAGACCTTTTAATTTGTGTTTCATCTCATATTTCAGTGGTGGAGATTTGATTTTCATGCAAGCCTATGGGATTAACTCTTCATGTTTGACTTTTGAGTGCCTAAATTTTGAACCTTAAACACTTTGAGTGATTTGAGTGGATCTTTTGTGAGGATGTCAATCCTTGTCGATTTCAAATTAAAGGTAATTATCTAGATAAGGGGAGACGCCTAAGTTTTCGAGCTACAAAATCTATGACTTATACTGTTTGAATTTTTAGGACGCTTTGAGTTGAATCATCCATGTATAAATTATCTCTAAATTATGATGAGACACTATCAATAGGAATTATGAATTACAGGAAGTTCGTTTTAATTGTAAGTTGAGAATTTTGCTTGAGGACAAGCAAAAGCTTAAGTGTGGGGGTATTTGATAAACCGAAATAGTAACATATTTTAGGCCCACATTTAGTACGCTTTTGGATGAATTATCTCTTATTTTATGTAATTTGGTGCTCTTAATCCTTTCTTTTCATGATATATATTCAGGAAAGCACCAGGGGATGAAAAGAACGCAAAACGAGCTTAAAACGGACCAAATTGGGCCAAGCCACGAAATCAACACGGCCTGGACTTCAAGCCACACGGTCGTGCCACCATTCCTACTAGAACACAGCCTTACCACAACTTACACGGTCGTGCCTCATTCAACAGTGTCGAACACGGCCTGAAGACAATTCACACGGGCGTGTGCCATGGCCGTGTCCCTGCCGCAGGAAAGAGGAATTTTACTCGGATTTGGATACTTAGAGACAAAGAAAGGCATTCCAAAGCCTATTCAAACACCCTAGTAGGAACTCTACTTGAATTAGGATACTTTGGGGCCAAGTAAGGCATCTCAAAGTCTATATAAACACCCAAGGGGGCAACTTGTCAAGAGAGTTCGACAGAAACCCTCACGTCGAGGAGCCCAAAGCTATCGTATAGGGCGTCGTGCTAGCCGCAGAAAGCGATTTGTGGGGATTCACTCGGGGATAGCCAGTTGATCCATCTCAAGAAGCGAGTTATACTCAAGACGAAGGATCTCCTCTTCAATTCTTTCAGGGGGTTTTAGGGATTTCTTATGTTTTGTTTTATCTTTTCTCTTGAGATGTTTTCCTTTATTGTTATGAACTAAACCCTTCGGATACCAGAAGGGATGAAACCTATGATGAATCTTGTTATTTGATTATTTGAATTATATGATAAATACTTATTTTGTTCTTAATTATGTGAGCTTAATCCAAATTTAATGTGCTTAGGTGGAGGAGGAATAGACCACGCCTAAGAGTAGATCCAACATAATTAAGTGGAGTTGATCGTATGCCCAGAGATAGGGTGACGAGATTTTGCCGGATTAGGGTGAAACCTAATATGGGAGTCAATGATCGATTTCATTGCTATTCTAGGGGTTATTATAAGAGAATGAGAGTTCCACTAATTAACCAAGGGTTAGCGTTATTCGCCTCGAGAGAGGGTTTAATATACGTTAGAGAGTCTTACGGATCAAACTAAGTAAATAAAATCATTATGGTTCAGTGTTAGATAACAAGTGAAGTCTAGGTTGATTCTTCCTAGGGTATCGTCTTAATCAACTGAGTTTTTCCCAAGTTATTTTCCAAATTCATTCTTCTTTGTCTTAGAGTCTTTAGTTTAGTAGTTAATTAATTTATATTAATAAACAAACTTCACTTATTTTAGGCTAAATAATAAAAAGAAAGTTAGTATTAGTACTTTTAGTTCCTTTGGGTTCGATAATCCGGTCTTGCCTAAACTATACTACTGTTCGATAGGTGCACTTGCCTTTAATCGTTGTCAGAGTTAGTTTCCAGGTTCGGTCATTCTTTTATAAATTTTAAAACTCTGATTTACAACGATCAATGTGCTTGAGTGTGCTATGAGCAAAAGTGATAGTTTGAGATATGAAATGTTGGTAAGAAATGGCAAACCATTTGAGCCAAAGAGAAACCTAAATGTATGAAATGAAAATATGTTAATGAATTTGGTTTGCTATGCTTATATATGATTACATGTTAAGTTTATTTGTATATGGCTTACTAAGCTTTTGAAAGCTTACTTTGTATGTGTTTGCTCTGTTTTATAGATCGTCAAAGCTACGAAAGGCTCGGGGATCGTCGATGATTGTCATCACACTACTCAATCCTATTTTGGTATCTTTTGAAAGTGTATATACTAAGTATGGCATGTATAGGCTAGTTATTTTGGAATATGTTTGGGATATGTACATAGCCATGTGATATGGCTAGATAAATGGTTGTGTTATGAATGACTATTCATGTCCTATGATGCTTAGTTTTAGTATAGCGTGATAGAAAATGAAATGGTCTTATGAATGGTGAGCTTATTGATGCATAGTTAGCATATTATTGATGGTAAGCTTGGGATGGATTATACTTTGATGTGCTTGTGTTTTAGTTGAGTTAAAGGACTTATAATTTGTTGTGATGAAATGTACTTGAATGAGTTAAAAAGGATGACCATTTGGTATGTTTTTTGTTGCCAATTGTGTTTGGTTTGATGCTTGTAGGTGCTTGTATGGATGACCCAAAGTGTGGGTGGCATTTTGGCCTTGCAAATGGCCTATATTTGCCCACACGATTGAGCACATGGGCGTGTGGCTCAACCATGTCCTTCGTGGTTGAATTTCAAAACAAGTCAGACTCAACCACGGGTTGGACACACGGGCGTGTGACTGGCCGTGTGGTGCAAGTCAGGCTCGACCACGGGTGAGGCACACGAGCGTGTGGACAAGTCAGTATGTATGCCCTATTTTTACACGGCTTAGACACACGGGCGTGTCTGAGGCTGTTGAAGGCACACGGCCTGCCCACACGGGCGTGTGACCTCTGTACCTTTGAAAATTTTTTAAATTTTCGAGAATTTCCATATGTGTTCGGTTTAGTCCCGGCCCTATTCTTAAGCATGATTAAGGTCTCGTTGACCTATTTAAGGGACACTTTGATGTGATTTGTCTAATTATGTTATGAAATGTCTGTAAAAGTTTCTGATTTGTCCGGTAACGCCTTTGACCCTAGACCGGTGACGGTTACGGGTTAGGGGTGTTACAGATATCCATCAAAGAGGTTGTTAGCAATCTTTGTCTGCGTTTTGGGTGGGCTGAAATCACACTCAGTCAGTCAAGGTTTGTGGTCGTGGACTTCGACACGTTTCGTAAACAAGGTGTGTACACATACCACCCAAACTGTAGATCGGCAAATGCCAGAATGCCGGAATACCGAAAAGACGAAAGTACTGCAACGGTTGCCACACGAGCGTGCGATCAAGCATGTGGTGAACTGAGCCCACGAACACGGGCGTTAGTCTGTAGAGGCCACCGCGAGCGTTCTCGTGGGCTTAGGCCGTTTTTGGGGCCAAATGGACCGAAATGGGCCGAGTGGGCCAAATGGGCCCGGGGGCCCTACGCAAGTAATTTTTTTGGTTGGATAGGAAATAATGAGCCGGCCATGGCGATCACATGGCCAAAGGCAGTTTTGGGCTTAGTGGGCCACACGAGCGTGTGGGCCCACTTGGGTCGAGTATTGGGCTTTAAACCCAATTACACCGTTTTGACAATATATGTTATATGTGTCGCTCGAGGCAACTGTAGACATTCGAGAAGGTTGTAAAATGACCGAAATACCCCTACAGGGTGAAATGTGTAACACCCCTAAACCGTAACCGTCGCCGGATTAGGGTTAAAGGCGTTACCAAACAGATCGGAAAGCATTTACAGAAATTCATACATTCATTCATCATTCTCAAGCATAGTGTCCCTTAATACGGTCATAAGACCCTATGCATGCATATAAACCAAGTTGGGACTAAACTGAAACACATACAGAATCTCATGGAAAAATTTAAACTTTTCTAAAATACAGGAGAGACACGCCCATGGGAGGAGACCGTGTGCCCTCCACGGCTTCTAGACACCCCCGTGTGTCCATCCGTGTCTATATACTGACTATATCAACACGGTCACTAGGCACGCCCGTGTGCCATGGTCGTGTGCTACTAGGCCATATACTGACTTCCCAACCACGGCCACCAAGCACGCCCGTGTGCCATGGCCGTGTGCTCTTAGCTAGCTACTGACTTGCACACCACGGCTAGCTGACACCCCCGTGTCGAGGCCGTGTGCTACTAAGCTACATTCTGCCAATTCACCCACGGTCTTTAGGCACGCCCGTGTGCCACAACCGTGTAACATTATAGGCCATTTACAAGGCCAAAATGCCACCCATAAGGGTCAAACCTACAAGCAACATATATCATCCCATTTCATTCACATATAACCACCAAAATATACCAAATAGCCATCCCAGATTATGCATATTTGACAACTAAGGAAATCTCACAATAATATATTCAATATCCATTCTATCTTTACATTCAAAACCAATTCCAAACATACCAATTTGCATGACCAAATCACAATTATGCCCAAACACCATTCATCTATATACTTACCATATCATAACCATTTCATATATCAACTAATCTTACCAAAACAACTTCACATTTCACATTCCTTAAAGCATATTACCAAAACATAACTAGCCAAATCACATGGCTAAGTTCACATAACAATTCATACCAATGACTAGCCTATACATGCCATATCTAGCCATATTCATTTTCAAAGTGTACCAAAATGAGTTTAGTAGTGTGATGACAATCCGTAACGGTCCCGAGCCTTCAGTAGCTTTGACGACCTATAAAACAGAGAAAACACACACAGAGTAAGCTTTCCAAAAGCTTAGTAAGTCAATATATAATCAAACTTAGCATGGATTGCACATAACAAATATAATAAGATGTTCAATATGGTTCTCATGAAAAAAATCACTTCATTCTTTCTCAAGCTCATATGCTTATTCATAACTTACCATATATACATATAGTTCATATAGTCAAGACTTTACATATCGTATTATAAATTCCATATACATAACATCATGATATAATCACACGGATACTTACCTTATATACACAATTAGTGTATAAGCAACGTACCTGAAACGGATGTTCATTCATTAAATTTATCAAAGTTTGGATTTGCAATTCGTATTAAAGACTTGCATGTTGAATCGTAAGCAATATAGTAGGATATTCAGAAAACTCGAAATGGTCGTACAATGCCAACGTCCCAGACGAGGTCTTACATGCACTCGCATATCGATGCCATCGTCCCCGCATAGGTCTTACACGTAATCGATATCGATGCCTTTGTCCCGCACGGGGTCTTACACGCATGTCGGATATCGATGCCTTTCGCCCGCACGAGGTCTTACACGATAAAACAGAACAGATACCTTTGTATTCCTAAGTTCATACGAACTTCTCAGACTTATCACTATATCGACCTTATCCCAGAATTCATATACATAGCATCTCATAAACAGTCATTATCATTGATTGTCATGTAAATAAACTCAATTCAATACAATAACATTTATTTGCAATATGACTTACCTCGGATTCAATTCTACGAAAATGGAAACGGCTACTCGGTTACTTTCGCTTTCCTGCGATCTAAGCCCGTTTTCTTCAGTTCTTGATCTAAACATGTTCAGAATTAACCCTTTTATTCACTAATTCATTCTATTCAATCCAAAAACACATATTTAGGGTAATTTGTAAATTAGTCCTCATAATTGCATAATTTATCAATTTAGTCCATTTTTCACAAAACATCAAATTCACATAATTTGTTCACACCCATGCATAGCCGAATCTCCCTAGGGACTATATAAGTCCATATGTTTCATCAAATTAGCAATTTAGTCCCTCAATTTGCTATTTTTACAATTTAGCCCTATTTAGCTAAATTCATCAAAACTTCAAGAACAAAACATGTCCATCTAGCTCAAATCTTTCATTTAACACCATAAATCATCATAAAACTCCACATATCACCAATGGCATATCACACAAACATCATCAATTCAAAAATTAATACATGGGTTTTGTAGCTCTCAAAGCAACGATTACAAAAACGTAGAAATTATCAAAAATGGATCAAAAACTAACCTTGAATTCAAGCTTGAAACCAACTGAACCCTTAAGCTTTTATTCTTTCTTTTTCTTTAAAACATTCGGCCAAGGATGATAAAAACAAAGCCACTTTCTTTTGTTTTCTTTTATTATGACTCTTATAATATAATAATAATAACATAACTTATAAAATAGATATAAAATAAATGTAACTATTAAAGTAAATATAATAAACATATAATATGTACTTATCATCATTCAATACCGTCCACTGTCCATAGAATTGGCTCATTTTCCATACAAGGCCTCCACCATTACAAAGCCATGACACCTTGATCCTTTAACAAATAGCATGCAAGTTTCACATTCATTGCAATTTCATCCTTTTGTCAAATTAAACACACAGACAGACAAATTAACTTACGAAAATTTAACACATGCTTAATCACATATTAACAGCACAGTAATTAATATTAAAATATTATACGGACTCGAATTTGTGGTTTCGAAACCACTGTTCCACTAAGGTGTAAACCGAACTATTACAAAATGACTGTTGTGCCCCTGAAGGGCAAAATGACTAAAATGACCCTACATGTTATATGATTGCTATTGTATGCTATTTATGATATGGCTGCATTCATGTGTTATTATCCTGCATGGGGTTGGGTTATGTGATTGGAGGAAGTATTCTGTTCTAGCAGCACTACTGTATATTTTTGATGGCTATTAGCCTACCGTTCTAGCAGCTCTGCTGTAAATTCTGTTTAGTGCCGTATCGGTACTATTATATGGTGTGTAGGGATGGGTGGGTTGATACTATATCCCCACATGGTGTGTACGGTTGGACAGAGCTAGTGTGTAGAGGCTGGATGGATAGGGTTTTTTTTTGCATGCTTGATTATTCTGATTCTGTTCTGTTTAGGGCTAAGGCCCACACTGCATCTGTTCTGTAATAGGCTTAGGCCCAGTTGGGCACTACTTCTGAGACGGGCCCAGGCCCACACTGTGCTGATTGTTTGTTGTTTTGTATTTGGGGTGCACATTGAGTTTTTGCAAACTCACCCAACTATTTAACTGTGCAGGTAATCCCCATACATAGATGGTTCGGAGCTGCGAGGGACTTGGAGCTGGCCACACATTCAAACTTGCTTTGGATTTTATTTACCTTATTTACTAATTTTTGGGTTGTAATAAGGCCTTTCTAATTTTTGGGTTTTAAATTTGGAATCTTATTTATGGGTTTATAATTGCTAGAAGTAGAACACCAATACGAAAACTATTTTTCAAAATATCACGTTTTCGCAACTGTTTTAAACTAAGCTTCCGCATCAAATAAGGATTTAAAGGTAAAAGCATTTTACAAGAGATTAACTTTTAATAAACCACGTGTTAAAAACAAGTAAACAAAATCTAAGGTTTTAAATGGCAACAAGTTTTAATTGTAAGAAGGGTGTTCAGTGGAAACCTGGGTTTCGAAAAACACTTCAATGTGACACGCCAGATTTGGGCCTAACTTTTAGGTCAGGTTTGGGGTGTTACATTTAATGGTATCAGAGCCAAGTTCAAAACTTGGGCTGTGAAATGGGCTTTTAGCCTTTGGGGATTCTAAAGTTTCTTACAAACAATTTTGAAGCATTTTTGCAGTAAGGATTGTATTGTGTGGCACACCGAGTCTCCGGCACCAGACCAAGTAAGTTTTTCTTGATGCTAAAATCTGTTTTAAATTGATATACTGTGGACAGTTACTAGGCTTACTTTAGATGATAGACTATATTGAGACTCTTAGTTAGAGTAAAACTGAAGCCGTAGAAGACTAAAACTGTAGTGAGTCTACGACTGCGTAAACAACTCATAACTGCTACTTTCACAAAACATCTGCTTAATTATTAGAATTTTAAGTTAAATTGCACAAAATTTCTAATACAGACTTTACGCGACGCGATAATGAACACTAGAAGAGGTACAAGAGGCTGCGGTAGAGGCCGTGGAAGTGCTAGGGCTGGGTCTTCGGCGTCAGGCCACATGCCTAATATCAAGGCGAGAGAAGCACTGACTTCACTGGTGGCTAAGACAGGGTCGTTCGATCGAGCTGCTGGGGATGACGCTCTGTCTCAGGCGATGCTTCGTATTTTGGAAAGAGTTGTTGAGTCTGTTGGGCCTAATACCGGTATTGAGGGTCGTGGGTCGTTTACAAAATGACTCCAGTCAAATGGAACAGAGATCTTCAGGGGAGTTTCTAAGGTGGCCCCAAGTGTGGCGGAGTACTGGTTGGAGGCCACCGAAAGAATTATGGATGACTTCGACTGCACGCCGGAATAAAAGTTGAAGGGTGCCGTGTCCTTGCTGAGGGATGAAGCTTACCAGTGGTGGCTTCCGATAAAAGAGGGTACCCCGTCTGATCGATTGACTTGGGAATTCTTCAAGTCCACAATTCAAGGAAAGTATGTGGGTGCTAGCTATGTCAACGCTCGTAGGAAAGAATTTCTGAATCTGGTTCAAGGTGACAAGCCTGTGGCTGAGTACAAGGCAGAATTTTTGCAACTTAGCCGGTATGCTCAAGGAATTGTGGCAACGGAGTACGAACGTTGTGTTCAGTTTGAGGACGGCCTCAGAGACAGTCTTCGAGTGTTGATAGCTCCACAGAGGGAGCGGGACTTTACTGCATTAGTAGAGAAAGCTAAGATTGCTGAGGAGGTGAAGCACGCAGAGCACCAGAATCGTGAGAAAGACAAAGGGAAAAATAGAAGGGATGAAGAGGCCACTGGTTTCGAGCAGAGGCCCAGGAAAAGGGGCAGAGTTGTTGGGCCAGGCAGAGCTGGGCCCCCTGTTGCTACTGATAGGTTGCAACCTTGTGCTGAGTGTGGGAGGAGTCATCCTGAGGAATGCTGGAAAAGCATGGGAGCCTGTTTGAGGTGCGGATCGATGGAGCACTGTATCAGGGATTGCCCACAAAGACTAGTTCAGGCGCAAGCTGCTAGAGTGGGTAATGTAAAACCACCAAGGGGTGGTCAGCAGCCGTCTAGAGGTTGTGGTCAGGCCGGGGATGGAAACGGTCTGGGTCGTGGAGCTCTAGGCAGAGGTGTTGGTTATACGAAGGCAAGGCAGCCAGCTTTGGTTTTGCAGCATGTCTCCGAGAGGACGGAGACGCTCCAGATGTGAATACTGGTACGTACTTTACCCAAAGTGTGCCATTTACCTAATTTGCAATTAGAATTAGAGTGCGCAGCGGAAGCATAGTGGTGTAACCTGTGTTGTGCGATTATCTGATAGTTGGAAATTTTGAGGACGAAATTTCTTTAAGGGGGTAGAGTTGTAACGCCCTGAATTTGAGCCTAGTAAGATTGGGCCTTATGCGTGGGAGCCGCTAGGAGGCTACACATAAAAGTTTATGTGTGCAAGAATTATCATAAATTGCTTGTTTTCTTTAATGGCTAAGTGATTTGGGTGTGTATGGGAGTGTTGGAGAAGTCCTGGGTTCAAACCTGGGCTTTGGAAAAATTTTTATTTTAAGTGAATAAAACCCCTATCTTTGGCTAGTATGGTTATAAATAAAATTTGGTAAAGTATGACACACAGAGCTCGTTGGTCTAGTGGATAGTGGCATGTGGAGTGTGCTATTTGATTTGAGGTTCAAATCCCTGCTTGTGCAAATGGGGATTATGTTTGCTAGTGGCCTTGAGAGGAAGTTGTGTTTGACCGAAACACCAAGAGTTTGAACAGTTTTGAGTGGGGTGGTTGTTAGCCGAATTTGAAGAGATGGATGGGAGGAAATTAAGGAGAAAATCAAGCAAGTTCGAATTTGGAGAAGAGTCTTGCCGGGTTCGAACTCTGGCACTTAGTGTTTCGGCTGTGAAGGAGTGTTAGGGGGACATTTAGTGTGTAGAAGGCTGAACAAAATTGGGGAGTTCTTTTGGGGTAAAATTCGGCTAGGTATTGGTAATTGGTCATTCTCATTTTGGGATTTCACCAAGTTGTGATTTTTCTCTCCATTTTCGTGCCTTGCTTGATCAACTTCTTCTCTCTCCCTCACTTTTCTCCTCTTGAATATTATTGGTACTTTGCCTTTACTCACATTTGGTTTTGTGTAACCGAACATTTTCCTCCCTTATAGCCGAATATTGTTTTGCTTCATCAATCTTTTCCCTAGTCCTTCATTGTCGATTCTCTTCTACTCTCTCTCTCTCTCTCGATCCTATCCTCCTTTTCCTTTCATTCAATCGGTTTTTGTTGGCTATATATCGATCGGTAAGTCTCTATTTCTCTATTTTTCAGCTTTGCTCCTCTTTTTTCTAATGCCGATTCTTATATTTTTTCTTGGTTATGGTGTTCATTCGGGTTTAAGTAATTCTCGAGGAATGAAGGAGTTCTCTAGCGCTGCAGATACAATTGGAACCTTTTTGCTTGTTCTTGACCGAAGGTAATGCTGTTCGTTGTGATTGATCCGAACTAGATTATGTTGGCTTGGGTTGGTATTGGCCGAATGCCTTTTTCTCACTTTGGGATTTGCATTTTCCATAGGCCAATATATGTGGATTCAAACCACAAGTTTAAGCAACATGAGTAATGAATCCGCTTAATATGCAGATATCCATCAAGGAGGTTGTTAGCAATCTTTGTCTGCGTTTTGGGTGGGCTGAAATCACACTCAGTCAGTCAAGGTTTGTGGTCGTGGACTTCGACACGTTTCGTAAACAAGGTGTGTACACATACCACCCAAACCGTAGATCGGCAAATGTCGGAATGCCGGAATGCCAAAAAGCCGAAAGTACGGCAACGGTTGCCACACGAGCGTGCGATCGTGCGTGTGGTGAAATAAGCCCACGAACACGGGCGTTAGTCTGTAGAGGCCACCGCGAACTTTCTTATGGGCTTAGGCCGTTTTGGGGGCCAAATGGACTGGAATGGGCCGAGTGGGCCCAATGGGCCTGGGGGCCCTACGCAAGTAATTTTTTTGGTTGGATAGGAAATAATGAGCCGGCCATGGCGATCACATGCCCAAAGGCAGTTTTGGGCTTAGAGGGCCACACAAGCGTGTGGGCCCACTTGGGCCGAGTATTGGGCTTTGGGCCCAATTACACCATTTTGACGATATATGTTATCTGTGTCGCTCAAGGCCACTGTAGACATTCAGGAAGGTTGTAAAATGACCAAAATACCCCCACAGGATAAAATGACCGTTATTCCCTTTAAGGGCAAAATGACTAAAATGCCCCTACATGTTATATGATTGATGTAGTATGTTATTTATGATATGGTTCCATTCATGTGATATTATGCTGCATGGGGTTGGGTGATGTGATTGGAGGAAGTATTCATTCTCTAAAGCATCTTCTTGCATATTTCGATGGCTATTAGCATACGTTCGCGCTCTCTTTGCAAATTTTGTTTCGTGCTGTATCGATACTATTATGTGGTGTGTAGGGATGGGTGGGTTGATACTATATCCCCACATGGTGTGTACGGTTGGACGGAGCTGGTGTGTAGTGTAACACCCCTAACCCGTATCCGTCGCCGGACTAAGGTTAAAGGCGTTACCGGACAGATCGTAAACATTTACAGAAATGTCATACAATTGTATATCAACCTCAAACATTGTGTCCCCTTAGTAGGTCATCGAGACCTAAAACATGCTTATAAACTGGGTAAGAACTAAACCGGAACACATACAAAATTTCACGAGAATTTAAAACTTTTCTAAGTTTCAGGGGTTACACGCCCGTGTAGGCAGGTCGTGTGCCTCCCACGGCTGTTGGACACCCCCGTGTGTCCTCCTTGTGGTTGAATCTGACTTTACTCCACGACCACCAAGCACGCCCGTGTACCTTGGCCGTGGTCGAATCTGACTTTACTTCCACGGCCACCAAGCACGCCCGTGTGCTAAGGCCGTGTACTCTAAGGCAATATACTGACTTTTTCACACGGCTACTAGACACGCCCGTGTGTCTTGGCCGTGTGCTCCTAGGCTAGCTATTGACTTAGCCCCACGGTCACTAGGCACGCCCGTGTACCATAACCGTGTGACATTATAGGCCATTTGCAAGGCCAAAATGCCACCCACTTAGGGTTAATTCTACAAGAAATTTACCAACACATTTCATGCACAATTAACAACCATAACATGCCAAAATAACCATTCAATCTATACATTCAAAACCAATATCAACTATGCCAATTTACAAGACTAAAACTCATCTCATCACAAGCATAATTCATCCATTACTTACTCAAAAATTGACCATTTCATGTGTCATCTAACCATGCCAAAAACATGCTTCACACATCATATTCATTTAAGAAAATTCTCAGCTCATCTCTAGCCAAATCACATGGCTAAGTTCATAAAACAAACTTATATCAAATACTAGCCTATACATGCCATTTCTAGCTATATATATTTCCAAAGTGTACCAAAAATGAGTTTAGTAGTGTGATGACGATCCTTGACGGTCCCGAGCCTTCAGTAGCTTTAACGACCTATAAAACAGAGAAAACACATACACAGATTAAGCTTTCCAAAAGCTTAGTAAGTCATAATACAAACAAACTTAGCATGAAAGGCATATATGCACATGGGTACATTGGCACAACTTAATGACTTAGCAAACTATCACATATATGCTTTGATCCATGTAATTGACCATATTTGTCACATTCATCAATTCAAAAGTCTTATATAAACATAGCTCATTCATGATTACTTTCACATATCATATTGTTATTCCAATATACGTAATCATCATAGTGAAATCACATAGGTACTTACCTTATATACACACTTAGTGTATAAATCAACGTACCTGAAACGGATATACAAATCACTTAACCATTCTTATCACAGACTTGCCCGTTGAACCGATAGGAACCTAATAGGATAGTCAGAAAGCTCGAAATAGTTATACAATGCCAACGTCCCAGATGAGGTCTTACATGTACACATATATTGATGCCACTGTCCCAGACAGGGTCTTACACAAATCAATACGATGCCGATGTCCCTGACATGGTCTTACACATAAAGATAATATCGATGCCAACGTCCCTGACGTGGTCTTACACGTAAAGATAATATCGATGCCAATGTCCCTGATGTGGTCTTACACGTAAAGATAATATCGATGCCAACGTCCCTGATGTGGTCTTACACGAAGTCTCAAATCAACGCCAACGTCCCAGACGTGGTCTTACATTATAAAACAGAACTGATACCTATGTATTCCTAGGTTCGTACGGGACTTCTCAGACATTGTCTCTAAGTCGATCTTATCTCAGAATTCATTTGCATAACACTTCATAAGCATTCATTATCAACGATAGGCATATGAATATGCTCAACTCAATACAATTACATTTATTTGCAATATGACTTACCTCGGATTCGATTTATCGGAAATAGAAACGGCTACTCGGTTACTTTCGCTTTCCCGTGATCTAAGTCTGTTTTCCTTGGTTCTTGATCTATACATATTCAGAATTAACTCTTTTATTCACTAATTCATTCAATTCAGTCCAAGGACACACATTTAGGGTTATTTGCAAATTAACCCTCACATTTGCACAATTTATCAATTTAGTCCATTTTTCTCAAAACATCAAATTCACAAAATCATCATACATCCTAGCTTAGCCGAATGTATATATATAACATACATGCCCATATTTTCCATCAAATTTGCAATTTAGTCCTTTAAATTACTATTTTCTCAATTTAGCCCTATTTAGCTAAATTCATCAAAATTTCAAGAACAAAGTATGTTCATCTAGCTCCAATCTTTCATTTAACATCATAAATCATCACAAAGCTCAACATATCATCAATACACAAAATTGAGACATGGGCTTGATAGTAGACTAAGCAACGATTGCAAAAACGTAAAAATTATCAAAAACCATATCAAAATCATACCTTAATTTTGCTTGTATATGGCCGAAACCTAGCTTGTGTTTTCTTTTCTTCTTCTTTTATAATTTCGGTCAAAAGATGAATGAATATGGCCATTTTTCATGTTTTATCATATTATAACATACATGTTAATCTATTTACCTTATTAACCTTTCAATTAATAACTAAAACAAACATACATTAAGGGCATTTTTGTCCTTTGTCCATCCATTATCTAAATAGTGGCACAATTGCCTCATAAGGCCTCCTTATTAAAAAGCCACATCAAATAGGTATATTTTCATAAAGCATGCAAATTTTGCCTTCAATGCAATTTAATCCTTTTATCAAATTAAACACACAGATGGACAAATTAACCTACGAAACTTTAGCATATGCATAATCACTTATCAGAGACACAAAAAATACTATAAAAAAATTATACGGATTTAGATTTGTTGTCCCGAAACCACTGTTCCGACTAGGGTATAAACCGGACTGTTACAATTCTCCCCCTTAGGGATTTTCGTCCCCAAAAATCTTACCATTAAACAAAGTCGGCTATTGCTGTCTCATTGAATCTTCCAGCTCCCACGTTGCCTCTTCTATTCCGTGTCGATTCCATAATACTTTCACTAACGAAATTTTCTTATTTCTCAACTCTTTTACTTCACGAGCTAAGATACGAATCGGTTCCTCTTCGTATGACATATCATATCGAATTTCAACTTCAGATGGGGTAATTACATGTGACGGATCGGATCGATATCTACGGAGCATTGAGATATGAAATACATTATGTATCTTTTCTAGCTCGGAAGGCAACAATAATCGATATGCAACAGGTCCAACTCGCTCAATGATTTCATACGGCCCGATGAATCTCGGACTCAACTTGCCTTTATGTCCGAAACGAAGTACTTTCTTCCATGGTGACACTTTCAGAAATACTTTGTCGCCGATCTTAAATTCTATATCTTTTCATTTTAAGTCCGCATAAGACTTCTGACGATCAGATGCTGCTTTCAAACAATCTCAAATCAATTTCACTTTCTGTTCTGAGTCTTTTATTAATTCAACTCCATGTTGCTTACTTTCACTGAGCTCCGTCCAATACAGAGGTGTACAACATTTACGTCCGTACAAAGCTTCATAAGGTGCCATTTTGATGCTCGACTGAAAACTATTATTGTATGCAAATTCAATCAATGGCAAATACTGTTCCCACGAACCATTAAACTCAAGTATACAGCATCTTAACATATCTTCAAGAATCTGAATAATCCGCTCGGATTGACCATCTGTTTGCGGATGAAAAGCTGTACTGAAATGCAGTTTCGTGCCCAAAGCTTCTTGCAATTTCTTTCAGAACCTCGATGTAAACCTCGGGTCCCTATCTAACACAATAGATAGTGGCACCCCATGCAATCTAAAAATCTCATAAATATAAAGCTTGGCTAATCTATCAAGTGAATAGTCAGATCTTACCAGAATAAAATGGGCAAATTTCGTCAATCGATCAACTACGATGCATATCGCATCTTTCTTTCTCAGAGTCTGAGGCAAACTAGAAACAAAATCCATTGTCACTCTATCCCATTTCCACTCAGGAATCAGAATCGGTTGTAGCAACCCAGACGAAACTTGATGTTCAGCTTTGACTTGCTGACAGATTAAACATTTTGAAACAAAGTCAGAAATATCACGCTTCATACCAGACCACCAATAGTGTCGCTTCAAATCATGGTACATTTTAGTACTCCCCAGATGAACAGATAAACGACTGTTATGTGCTTCACTCAAAATCAACTGAATCAATTCTGGATTTCTCGGAACACAGATATGATCTCAGAATCTCAAGCAATCATCAACAACTCGAAATTCAGATTCATAATTCAAATCACACTGAGCTCGTTTCGTTAATAACTCATTATCAGATTTCTAAGCATCACATATTTGCTGTATAAACAATGGTTTCGCTTTTAATTCAGCTATCACAGAGCTATCATCAGACAAATCTAACTGAGCATTCAAAGCACATAGTGCAAACAATGATTTTCTACTCAATGCATCAGCAACAACGTTTGCTTTACCCGGAAGATAATCTATCACAAGTTCATAATATTTTAACAGCTCTAGCCATCTTCTTTGACGCAGGTTCAAATCTTTCTGAGTCATCAGGTATTCAGACTTTTATGATCTGAAAACACGTGACATTTCTCACCGAACAAATAATGACGCCAAATCTTTAGTGCGAACACAATCGCAGCTAACTCAAGGTCGTGTGTTGGGTAGTTCTTCTCATGTGACTTAAGTTGTCTCGAGCATAAGCTATTACTTTACCTTCCTACATCAATACACATCCCAGACTGTTTAACGAAGCATCACTGTATATAACAAATTCTTTACCTCATTTCGACTGTACCAAAACTAGAGCTTCAGTCAACAGAGTTTTCAACTGATCAAAGCTTTTCTGACATTTATCAGACCATTCAAATCTAACATCTTTCTGAAGCAATCTAGTCAATGGAGTAGCTATCATCGAAAAGCCTTTTACAAATCTGCGGTAATAACCAGCAAGTCCCAGAAAACTACGAATTTTAGATACATTCTTTGGAGGTTTCCAATCCAATATAGCAGAAATCATGCTCGGGTCAACACGTATATCGGATGCTGATATAATATGTCCCAAAAAACTAACCTCGTGTAACCAGAATTCACATTTGCTGAATTTCGCATATAATTGCTTTTCTCTCAGAGTTTGCAACACGATTCTCAGATGTTCAGCATGCTCATTTTCATCACGTGAATAAATCAAAATGTCATCTATGAACACTACAACAAATCGATCTAGGTACGGTCTGAAAATTATGTTCATTAGATCCATAAAAATAGCAGGAGCATTGGTTAGTCCAAATGGCATAACTAAAAACTCATAATGTCCGTACCTCATTCTGAAAGTGGTTTTCGAAATATCTGAATCTTTTACTCGCAACTGATAGTAACCCGATCTCAGATCTATCTTCGAAAACACAGTAGCTCCTTTTAACTGATCGAACAAATCGTCAATCCTGGGCAACGGATATTTGTTCTTTATGGTCACTTTGTTCAACTGACGGTAGTCAATGCACATTCTCATCGTGCCATCTTTCTTTTTCACAAATAGAACGGGAGCACCCCAAGGTGAGAAACTCGGTCTAGCGAACCCTCTGTCAGTCAACTCTTGCAACTGTGACTTTAATTCTTTCAACTCTGTTGGTGCCATTCTATACGAAGCTATCGAAATAGGTGTAGTACCAGGTAATAACTCAATACCAAACTCAACTTCACGAATCAGAGGCAAACCCGGTAATTCTTCAGGAAATACGTCAGAAAACTCACAAACAATAGGTACTGATTCAACTTTCTTTTCAGATACTTTCGAATCAATTACATAAGCAAAATATGACTCATACCCCTTTTTCACATACTTTTGAGCTTTTAACACAGATATCACAACAAGCAAACCATTCAAATCATTAGATTCAATATGTACAATTTCATCATTCGGACATCTCAAATCGATAATCTTTCTTTTACAATTCACAACAGCATCGTGCAAAGACAACCAGTCCATACCCAGAATAATATCGAACTCATCAAATGGCAAAAGCATCAGATCAGCAAAGAAACAGATATCTCAAAATATTAACGGACAGTTCTTGCATACTTTGTCAACAAAGACACTTTTACCTAAGGGGTTCGATACTTTTTTAACAAACTCAGTAGAATCTACAGGCAAAGTCTTACTAAACACTAAATTCATGCATATATACGAATGCGTAGAACCAGGGTCTATCAATGCAATCACAAAAGTATCATAAAGAGTAAAAGTACCCGTTATAACATCTAGAGATAAAGCTTCCTCACGAGCTCGAATAGCATATGCTCTGGCAGGCGCTCTAGCTTCAGATCTTGCAACAGTCTCTCTCGTAGTTCTCTGACTACCACTGACATTTCTTACATTCTTTGAAGGTCTACCTCTCACAGGTGCATTATCAGATCTCAGATTCTGAACAGTCTCTGGCTCGACAGACTCAGGGCAATCACGGATAAAATGATCAAGTGGTCCACATCTGAAACAAGCTCTGTCATTCATTCTACAGCTTCCCGGATGTCTTTTCTTACAATGCTTACATTCTGGTTTCTCGGCTCATACATTTCCAACACTTGTCACTGAAGTTGCTGGAGCTTTGGAGCTCATTTGTGATCTATCTCGATTTCTATTTGAATATCCCATATTAACTCTCGAACGGCTTTGACCATCTCTAAATTTCTTTGAAGCAGACTGAAATGATCTACTCTGAAATCTCTTTCTCACTTCTCGGGCTTCGACTCGCCTTTCTTTTATCTTTCCCAAGTGCCTCACTTTGCATGCCTTGCTAGATCAACAAGTACAACAAACTCTTTAATCTCTAAAATCCGGACTAATAAACGGATGTCTTCATTAAGCCCATCTTCGAACCTTTTGCACATTATTGCTTCAGATGATACACATTCACGAGCATATTGACTCAATCTGACAAACTCCTGTTCATATTCCGTAACAGACATACGGCCCTGTTTCAAGTCCAAAAATTCCTTCCATTTCTGATCAATGAACCTCTCACTAATATATTTCTTCCAAAACTCAATCTGGAAGAATTCCCATGTCACCCGTTCCTTTGGAACAACAAAGATCAAAGTTTTCCACCATTGATAAGCTGCATCTCAGAGCAAAGATACAACACACTTTATGCATTCTTCCAGAGTCAAAGACATCTCATCGAATACCCAGATCGTGTTTTCTAACCAAAACTCAGCCTTTTCAGCATCATCATCATTAGTAGCCCGAAATTCTTCAGCCCCATACTTATAGATTTTTTAAACCGGAGGCTTATTCAACAGACTCGAATACATAACCGGTGGCACAATTGTAGTCTGAGGGGGATTAATCGGGGGCGGGGGTTGTGAAACAGTCGGGTTATTCTTTACAAATTGAGTGAACCATTCACTCATCATCTGGAAGAAAGCTTGTTTAGCTTCTCCCTCTTGACCGCTAGTAACCGGTCTCGGATCAGAGGGCAATGTCCCTTGCGCGGGAGCAAGCGCATTACTTTCTACGTCGTCAACTACGGCTCTTTCGGGATCCATTACTATACAAAAATCACATTTATACGTCAGGATTCATCACACAATCACAATTCAGAAATATGGCATGTATAGCTAGACTCTGACACGCTACGTTAGTCCGAGAATCGACTAAACCGTAGCTCTGATACCAACCAAATGTAACACCCCTAACCCGTATCCGTCGCTGGACTAAGGTTAAAGGCGTTACCGGACAGATCATAAACATTTACAGAAATGTCATACAATTGTATATCAACCTCAAACATAGTGTCCCCTTAGTAGGTCATCGAGACCTAAAACATGCTTATAAACCGGGTCGGGACTAAACCGGAACACATACAAAATTTCACGAGAATTTAAAACTTTTCTAAGTTTCAGGGGTTACACGCCCGTGTAGGCAGGCCGTGTGCCTCCCACGGCTGCTGGACACCCTCGTGTGTCCTCCCCGTGGTTGAATCTGACTTTACTCCACGACCACCAAGCACGCCCGTGTACCTTGGCCGTGGTCGAATCTGACTTTACTTCCACGGCCACCAAGCATGCCCGTGTGCTAAGGCCGTGTACTCTAAGGCCATATACTGACTTTTTCACACGGCTACTAGACACGCCCGTGTGTCTTGGCCGTGTGCTCCTAGGCTAGCTACTGACTTAGCCCCACGGTCACTAGGCACGCCCGTGTACCACAATCGTGTGACATTATAGGCCATTTGCAAGGCCAAAATGCCACCCACTTAGGGTCAATTCTACAAGAAATTTACCAACACATTTCATGCACAATTAACAACCATAACATGCCAAAATAACCATTCAATCTATACATTCAAAACCAATATCAACTATGCCAATTTACAAGACTAAACTCATCTCATCACAAGCATAATTCATCCATTAATTACTCAAAACTTGACCATTTCATGTGTCATCTAACCATGCCAAAAACATGCTTCACACATCATATTCATTTAAGAAAATTCTCAACTCATCTCTAGCCAAATCACATGGCTAAGTTCATAAAACAAACTTATATCAAATGCTAGCCTATACATGCCATTTCTAGCTATATATATTTCCAAAGTGTACCAAAAATGAGTTTAGTAGTATGATGACGATCCTTGACGATCCCGAGCCTTCAGTAGCTTTAACGACCTATAAAACAGAGAAAACACACACACATAGTAAGCTTTCCAAAAGCTTAGTAAGTCATAATACAAACAAACTTAGCATGAAAGGCATATATGCACATAGGTACGTTGGCACAAGTTAATGACTTAGCAAACTATCACATATATGCTTTGATCCATGTAATTGATCATATTTGTCACATTCATCAATTCAAAAGTCTTATATAAACATAGCTCATTCATGATTACTTTCACATATCATATTGTTATTCCAATATACGTAATCATCGTAGTGAAATCATATAGGTACTTACCTTATATACAAACTTAGTGTATAAATCAACGTACCTGAAACGGATATACAAATCACTTAACCATTCTTATCACAAACTTGCCCGTTGAACCGATAGGAACCTAATAGGATAGTCAGAAAGCTCGGAATAGTTATACAATGCCAACGTCCCAGACGAGGTCTTACATGTACACAGATATTGATGCCACTGTCTCAGACAAGGTCTTACACAAATCAATACGATGCCGATGTCCCAGACATGGTCTTACACATAAAGATAATATCGATGACAACGTCCCTGACGTGGTCTTATACGTTGGAGGGGTCGTTCTGGATGACGATCCTGCGCTAGATGAAGAAATTGGGTAGCTCATGCAGGATTAGTCAGGGATTATTAAGACACAATAATTAAAACTATACTAATAAAATTAAAGAAAAGTATGCTAAAGTGAAATAAATAAAGATGAAACTAAAATTAAAAGAAAAGATGGATGGACCGTAGAGTCCTTATTGTTGGGTGTGATTTCTAAGGCTGAGGATATGGTAAAGGTCGTGGTGTGATTCCCTAGCAGCCTTTAGAACCTAAAATCAAGAAACTAAGATAAAATAAACTAAATTAAGTAGAAGAGAAGTAAAGATAAGGAAATTGAAGCAAAAGAGAAAAACAAAATAAAAACTAAATGGTCTCAAATATCCTTGGCTCGTCGAATGATTGAAGCGGCCAGCATGAACTTATGTAGATCGGACTCCGTGAGGGAGACTGTGATTAGCTTCTTCCGCTTCTTTGGCATTATTTTGGTGTGGCTCAAGGGTATAGAGAAAAGGAGTAGGAAAAAGAATGAAAAGTTGAAGGTTGAAAGTTAGTAGGAGAAGAGGGAAGGGAGGGGGTTTAAATAGATTTTCTAACCTGGTACCATCCCACGCCCGTGCTCCTTAGGCGTGTCGATTCACACGGCCGCCTCGCACGGCCGTGTGTATAAGCGTGTTGGTTTACCCACGCCCATTTTACAAATTGCCACACCCGTTGGTGATAAGTCAGTGTCGTCCACGGCCGAGTCGCACGGCCGTGGCATTCTATCAACGCACGTGGGGCAGTGGTTGGAGTTTGTGACTTCAAAGATTTGATTCTCTCTGACTCGTACCACCTCTGCCATGTCAGTACGGCGATCCAGGGCATCCACACGGCCACGGCCACGGCCGTGTGCTAGGCCGTGTGGCCTGGAAATCTGCACTTTTTGGTTAGGTTAAAGCTAGATACTATAAAGAAAGGATAAAATAGAATAAATAAGAAAAAATAAAAATGTAAAAGATAATGGGGTTAGTGCTCGGGTTGCCTCCCGAGAAGCGCTCGTTTAAAGTCTTTAGCTAGACTCTCCTTTCGTTTGCATTGTCCGGGTGGTTTGAGGAGTTGGAAGTCCTTCCTCATGCTATCAGTTTTATCCTCGTGAAAAAGTTTAAGTCGAGATGCGTTTATAGTAAAAGTACCAAAAATAGGATCACTTACCTCGACTATTCCGTATGAGAAAACACTGGTTGCCTTAAAAGGTATTTCTTTGTTTGTGTTAGGGTCCGGAGGAGATATTCGAGGATCTGCCTTATCTAATAGTACCTGGTCTCCTATTTTGAAGTGGTTTGTTGTTCCTATAAGCTCTTTTGGGGGCTCCTTCGGTTTTACCTTGTGTTGTTCCGGTTTTTCGTCATGTATCCCTAATTTTTCCTTGAAGTGTGTCTTCCACTCGTCTAGATCATCAATCTGAATCCTTCGATCTTCATGAACTACTTCCTTGTTGGCATGGGGTTTAGGATCGGGTTCAGTTGTATTCTTTTGTGGTACTTCCTGAAAATAAGGGTTAACCGAATGGTTATTATGAGAATTTATGTTCTCACCTTGATTACTCGATGTTCTGGCTGAGTCGAGAGCCTTGAGGGTGACCGTCTCATTACCTACACGAAGTATGAGTCTCCTGCATCAATATCAATTTTAGTCCTGGCAGTTGCTAAAAAGGGTCTTCCTAAAATTAAGGGAATCGAATTATCCTCATCCATGTCTAAGACAACAAAATCTACTAGGAAAACGAATTTATCAATTTTTACAAGAACATCTTAGATAATACCCCTAGGAATTCTAACAGTTTTATCAGCTAATTGAATGCTCATCCTAGTTTGTTTGGGTTTCCCTAGACCTAATTGTTTAAACAATTTATAAGGCATGACATTTATGCTTGCCCCTAAATCAGCTAACGCATTATCAACAGTTAGTCTACCAATTAAACATGGAATTGTAAAACTCCCTGGATCTTTTAGCTTTTGTGGTAGTCTATTCTGTAACATTGCTAAGCATACTGCGTTTAATTCCACATGTAGATCCTCGTCTAATTTGCGTTTGTTCGTCAAGAGATGTTTTAAAAATTTCCTCGAATCTGGCATCTGTGAAAGAGCTTCAAGTAGCGGTAAGTTAATATGTAATTTCTTTAAAAGTTTAAGAAACTTACTGAACTATTCCTCTGTGTCGTCTCTCGTTAATGCTTCAGGATATGGTATGCGAGGTCGGTACTCCTTGATTACCGATTTTGGTTTTTCTTGTGTTACCTCAACTTTACCTTTTTCTACCTCGTTTCCTTGTATTGGACTGGGTTCGTCTAATCCTTCACTTTCTTGAGCTGTTATGGCTTGGATTAGCTCTTTTGGATTAATCTCAGTGTTGCTTGGTAGACGCCCTTACGATCGTTCAGACATGAGCTTCGCGAGTTGTCCAACTGACTTAGAAACTTCCTCAACTGACTTGGTGACTTCCCTAACTTGGCTCTCGATCCCTTTGATCGATGCTTGTTGGGTCTTAAGGGTGGTTTCAGTGTCTTGGAGACGATTTTCTGTGGATGCCATGAATCTTGTTAGCATCTCTTCAAGGTTCGGCTTCTTCTCCTATGGATAGGGCTGATTTTGGAAATTTTGAGGAGGTTGTTGTCTTTGATTTCCTTGATTTCCTTGACCTCCCCACGAAAATTTTGGGTGGTTCCTCCAACCTGGGTTATAATTATTACTATATGGGTTATTATTAGATCTGAAATTGTTACCTATATAGTTCATCTGTTCGCTCTCGGTGCTCGATTGGTAGGGTGGGTACTCAGGATTCGCCACGGTTCCACTTGTGTCGCACTGCATTACTGGATGTACCTGCAAAGAACACAAACTATCAAGCTTTTTATTCATCATCTCTACTGTGTTGATAGCATGGTTCTTTGCATCTATGTTGAAAACTCCGCTGATTTTGTTGGTTTGGTCCTTGTAACTTGCCCGCGATAGTTATTGGTGACATCTCTTCAATAAACTCGTAGGTCGCTTTAGGAGTTCTATTGTTCAGGGTTCCACAGTGGTATTGAATCAATTAGTTGCCTCGTTGAGGGGTTTACACCGTTATAGAAAGTTTGGACTTGGAGCCACAAGGGTAAACCATGGTGCGGACACCTTCTCAAGAGATCTTTATATCTCTCCCATGCGTCATATAATGTCTCTAAATCCATCTGCACAAAAGAAGAGATATCATTCCGTAATTTGGCCATTTTGGCCGGTGGGAAATATTTTAATAAAAATTTTTCGGTCATTTGATCCCATGTAGTGATTGACCCTTGTGGTAACGAGTTTAACCACTGTTTGGCTTTATTCCTTATTGAAAAGGGAAATAACCGAAGCCTTATGGCATCATCAGAAACGCCATTTATTTTGAAGGTATCACAGAACTCTAAAAAATTAGCTATATGAGTGTTTGGATCTTCGTCCTGCAAACCATCAAATTGAACAAATTGTTGAATCATTTGTATAGTTTTAGGCTTTAATTCAAAATTATTAGCAGCTATAGCAGGCCTGACAATACTAGATTCGGCTCATGTTAAATAAGATTTAGCATAATCATACATAGTACACGGAGCATTATTTTCTGCCACATCTTGTGGTGGTGGATTATTTTCGTCCATCCCTTCAGTAGGATTCGATCTGTCTTCTCGCTCTTCTTCTTGGTAATTTAGGGCTCGTCTAATTTATCTGCGATTTCTAC
The DNA here is from genome assembly GCA_025698515.1 of Gossypium sturtianum. Taxonomy (NCBI): domain Eukaryota; kingdom Viridiplantae; phylum Streptophyta; class Magnoliopsida; order Malvales; family Malvaceae; genus Gossypium; species Gossypium sturtianum. Next base: position 122,767,881 of record CM046943.1, on the reverse strand, counting down.
GAGCGGTAGCTTCAATATCACTGTCGTATACTAGTGGTCCTCTTGGGTTCCTTCTAGTCATAAACTAGAGGTACCTGCTAGGAAAAAGAAAGAAAGAAAAATTTAGCAAAGTTAAAATTTAAACTTAAAAATAAAAGTAAATTGCAGAAAATAAAAAATAATGGCTAAAGTAATAAAAATAGAGCTTTCTTAATATTTTAGTTCCCCGGCAACGGCGCCAAAAACTTGACCGCTGTGAAGTCAAAGTTTAAAAATTTATAAAGATAATGTTCGAACCTGGAAACTAACTATGACAACGATTGAGGCAAGTGCACCTATCGAACAGTAGTATAGCTCAGGCAAGACCGGATTGTCGAACCCAAAGGAACTAAAAGTACTAATACTAACTTTCTTTCTATTATTTAGCCTAAAATAAGTGAAGTTGTTTATTAGTCTAAATTAACTTATTACTAAGCTAAAGACGCAAAGACAAAAAGAATGAATTTGGGGAAATACTTGGGAAAAACTCAATTGATTAAGACGATACCCTTAGGAAGAATCCACCTAGACTTCACTTGTTATCTAACACTGAACCAGACGATTTATTCACTTGACTTGATCCGTAGGACTCCCTAACGTATATTAAACCTTCTCTCGAGGCGAATAACGTCTAACCCTAGGTTAATTAATTGAAATCTCTTTCCCATTAATAATCCCTTAGAATAGCAGTAAATCGATCCCATATTAGGTTTCACCCTAATCCGGCAAAATCTCGTCACCCTATCCCTAGGCGCGCGATCAACTCCGCTTAATTATGCTAGATCTACTCTTAGCGGGGACTTTGCTCCACCACCTAAGCACATTCAACTTGAATTAATATCCATGAAATATCAACACAAGAATTAAGCACACATAATTAAGAACAAATCAAGTATTTATCATAAATTTCAGAAAACAATAACAAGATTCATCTAGGTTTCATCCCCCTTCAGGTATCTAAAGGGTTTAGTTCATAATAATAAAGAAAAACATCTCAGAAGAAAAGATAAAACAAAACATAAGAAATCCCTAAAACCCCCTGAAGGAATTGAAGAGGAGATCCTCTGTCTTGAGTAGAATTTCAGCTTCTTGAGATGGATCAACTGGCTATCCCTTGAGAGTTTCCCACAAATCTGACCTTTTCGGCTCGGCTCCTTGGCCTAGCTGACCGCCCGTCAACTCCCCCTTTTAGGTTATACTTAGGGTGTATTTATAGGCTTTTGGAATGTGTTTCTTTGCCCCTAAGTATCCTTTTCCGAGTGAAATTACTCTCCTCCACGGCAGGGGCACGGCCATGGCACACACCCGTGTGAATCGTGGCCAGGCCGTGTTGGACTCTGTTAATGAGGCACGGCCGTGTAGATCGACATCAGGCCATGTTCTAGTATATTTGAGGAGGCACGGCCGTGTGGGCTTTAGTCCAGGCCGTGTCGATTTCTTCTTTGGCCCATTTTGGTCCGTTTTGAGCCCTTTCTTGTTCTTTTTATTCTTGGGTGCTTTCCTGAGTATAAGACATGAAAAGAAAGGATTAAGAGCACCTTTTTACATAAATCAAGGGATAAATCATCCAAAAGTATGCTAAATGTGGGATTAAAATATGTTACTATTTCGGTTTATAAAGCACCTTGAACCTTTTGAAACTGCGGAGTCATCAGTAAAGTTTTAGTGAGTTTTATTAATGGTCGTAGTTATGGTTACTCGATAATAGACAGCTAGAGATATAAAGAAATCGAAATATACTAATAAAAATTTAAGACAAGAAAGATAAAGAGAAAGAGTGCAAAATTTAAAATAAAATAAAAAGAAAAAATAAATGGACTTAAAGGTCCTCCCACGCCCGTGTAGAGGATCACACGCCCGTGTTAGTTAATCAGTATCGACCATGGTCCATAGGCATGGGCGTGTCACACGCCCGTGTGACTCATTCAGTTTCAACCACGGCTTCTGGGCACGGGCGTGTGGTCTTATCAACATCCCGTGTTCTTTAGTCAATGTCGACCACGGCCGCATCGCACGATCGTGGCATTTTATCGTAGCCCGTGTTCTGAGGAAAATTTCATCCTATTTTTGGACGGTCTCCACCTCGCCGATGTCCTTTCCCGTGGTGTTCACACGGCCACAGCCACGCCGTGTGCAAGGCCGTGTGGGTAGGGAAACCTACGCCTATTAATATGGTTAGTTTTTAGTTAGGTGCTAAAAATCAAAAATCTGGATATTAATGAGGTTAGTGCTCAGGTTGTCTCCCAAGAAGCTCTTGTTTAAAGTCCTAAGCTAGACTTACCTTTTATTCGCATGATCATGGTGGTTTGAGGAGTTGAAACTCCTCATTCCTGCTATCAGTTTTGTTAAAATAAGGTTTTAGACGAGTAATATTTACCTTGAAGGTGCCAAATTTGGAATGAGTTACCTCGACTGTACCATATGGGAAAATATTAAGTACCGTGAAAGTGGTTGTTCTATTGGGTTCAGAAGTGGCAACACGAGGATTTGCATTATCCATTAGAACTCGGTATCCAACCTTAATTCGACTCATTTTATTCTTAGGGTGGTCATGGCTCTGCTTTGGTTCATCGTGTACTTTCAATTTCTCCTTAGACTGTGTTCGCCATTCATCTAACTCCTCGATCTAGAGCCTTCATTCCTCATGAACAGTTCTGTTCTCAATATGAGAGCTGGGACATGGCTCTGTCATCTTTTTCCGAGGAATTTCTTTTCGGGGTAGTTTATTCTGTAAAATTGCTGAGCAAACTACATTCAGCTCCACATGCGATGCATCGTCTAACTTCCGTTTGTTTTCCAAAAGCTCTTTTAAAAATTTTACTGAATTAGGCATCTGTGAATGAGCTTTAATAAACGGTAAGTTAATATGTAATTTTTTTAACAGTTTAAGAAATTTACTAAATTGTTCATCTGTGCGGTCTTTCTTCGTCGCATTGGGGTATGGCACACGAGGTTTGTACTCTGTACTTACCAGTTTTGGTTTATGGCTTAACTCAACCTTACCTTTATCTACCACGTTTTCTTACCTCGGGTTTGGTTCGTCTAACCCTTCACTATCTTGAGCAGTAATGGCATGAAGTTGCTCCTTTGGGTTAGTTTTAGTGTTGCTTGGCAGGCTGCCTTGTGGTCGTTCAGAGATCAACTTGGCAAGTTGACCTATTTGATTTTTGAGCCCTTGAATCGATGCCTGTTGGTTTTTAAGTGCGGTCTTGGTGTTCTGGAAGCACGTTTCTGACACCGAGATGAATTTAGTAAGCATCTCCTCAAGGTTCGACTTCTTCTCCTGTGGGTAGGGTTGTTGTTGAAAGCCTGGAGGGGGTTGTTGTCTCTGATTTCCTTGACCACCCCATGAGAAGTTTGGGTGGTTCCTCCAACCTTGATTGTAAGTGTTACTATAGAGATTATTCTGAGGTCTAGAATTATTACCCATATAGTTCATCTGTTCGCTTTCTATGCTAGGGTTGTGGGATGAATATTCTATATTGCTTATTCCTTCTCCATTCGTATCGCATTGCATCACTGGATGTACCTACGAAGAACCACACAAACCATCAATCTTTTTATTTAAAAGCTCTACCTGGTTTGATAGCATGGTGACTGCGTCGAGGTTGAAAACATCGGCTGCCTTTGTTGGCTTCGTCCTCATAACTTGCCACTGGTAGTTATTTAGTGACATCTCTTCAATGAATTCATAAGCAGCCTTAGGTGTTTTATTGTTTAGTGTACCGCCGGTGGCTGCATCAATCAATTGCCGAGTTGAGAGGTTCACACCATTGTAAAAAGTTTGAACCTATAGCCATAAGTGGTAACCCGTGGTGAGGGCATCTTCTCAGTAGATCCTTGTATCTCTCCCATGCATCGTAAAGTGTTTCTAAATTCATCTGCACAAAAGAAGAGATATCATTCCTTAACTTAGCCGTTTTAGCCGGCGGAAAATATTTAAGCAAAAATTTTTCGGTCCTTTGTTCCCATGTAGTGATTGATCCTCGTGGTAACGAGTTCAACCACTGTTTAGCTTTGTTCCTCAACGAGAAGGGAAACAATCGAAGGCAAATGGCATCATCAGAAACGCTATTAATCTTGAAAGTGTCGCAGAATTTCAGAAAATTTTCCAAGTGATTGTTTGGGTCCTCATCCTGCAAACCATCAAATTGAACAAACTGCTGAATCATCTGAATAGTGTTAGGTTCCAGTTCAAAATTATTTGCAGCAACAGTAGGTCTAAAAATACTTGATTCAGTTCCTGTTAAATTAGGTTTAGCATAATCATACATAGTTCGAGGAGCATGATTCTGATTTACTAGATTTGCGGCGACCACAGGAGGTAGCGGATTATTATGGAGATCATCCATCTCCTCGGTATTAGTGATATCGTTCTCTTGCTCTTCTTGTATATATTGTAGACTTTGCCTTATCTCTCTTCAGTTTCTACGAGCTATACTTTCAATCTCACTATCATAAAGTAAAGGTCCTGACGGGTTTCTTCTAGTCATAAACTAGAGACACCTACCAGAAGCAAAGAAAAGAAAAATTAGAAAAAGTAAAAATAAAATAAAAATAAATTGCAATAAAATAAAAATGGCTAAAGTAATAAAAATTTAGTGTTCCTAATATCTTAGTCCCCGGCAACGGTGCCAAAAACTTGATGTGTCTCTAACTAACTATGATCACAATAAAGGCAAGCGCACCTATCGAACAGTAGTATAGTTATGGTAAGACCGGAAATATCGTATCCACAAGGACCAAGAGTACTAGTAATTACTATCTTTCTATTATCTAGCCTAAGAATTGGAGTGATTTATTTTTTAACTAAGTAAGAGCATGACAGAGAATGAATTTAGGAAAATACTTTTAGACAACTTATATGATAAAGGCAATACCCAAGGAAGACTCCACCTAGACTTCACTTATTACTTTTGATTCATATGATTTATTCACTTGACTTAATCCGTAGAAATCCCTGATTTATGTTAATATCTCTTTCAAGACTAAAAACAACTGACTCTAGGTTGATTAATTGAAATCTCTTTCTAATTAAAACCTCTATTGTCGCATTAACTCGATCTATGGATTCCCTTATTAGATTTGACTCTAATCCGGCAGATTTTTGTCGCCCTATTTCTAGGGTTCCAATAAACTCCGCTTAATTGTGTTGATCTACTCTTAAACAGGGACTTTTACGCCTCTGAATAAGCATATTTGACTTGAATCAATAACATGAATTATCAAAACAAGAATAAGAACTCACAATTAAGAATAAGAACAATTATTTATCTTATAAATCAAATAATAATAAGATTCGTCATAGGTTTCATCCCCTCAGGTATTTGAGAGGTTTAGTTCATAATGATAAAAAGAAACATATTAAAATAAGGAAAACCACAAAGCATAAGAAAATTCAAAAACTTCTAAAGAACTTGATGGGAGATCTTCAGTCTTGAGGGAGATCCTCCTTCCAAGCTGCTCTTGATAGTTGTCTTCGAGTATTTTCTGCCTTCTACTTTGCGTCCCCTTTTAGGTTCTCCCCTAGGGTGTTTATATAGGCTTTGGAGAACTTCTCTTGGCCTAAATTTAGTCTTTTGCGAATAGAATTCGACTTGGGTTCGGCAGGGACACGCCCGTGTGACACACTCGTGGTGGATTCCTTCGGCCGTGCTCGATTCTGCTCGCCACACACGACCGTGTGGTCTACCCGTGTACGACAGTACAGGCCGTGTTCGATTCTGCTCGTAACACACAACCGTGTTTGATAGTCCAGGCCGTGTTGATTTCTAATGTAGGCCCATTTTGCCCCTTTTTGGCCCGTTTCTCGATCTTTTCGACTCCCTAAGCTCTCCTGAATGTAAAACATGAAATTAAGGGATTAGGAGCATCGAATTCATCAAATCTAATGAAAATTCATCCAAAAATAAGCCAAGCATGGGTCCAAAATATGTATAAATTATGGTTTATCACATGTATGAACGAAATACAGACTTGATTTTAATTGAAAACATGATCGATTGAGGCACAAACATTATAAGCATGAATCAAATAAATATTATTTAATCAAAGCAATCATCCTAGCTTAAATAAAATTAAGCTAACATTGTTGTAAACAAAAATAAAGAACACATAGCAAACATTTTCAGATTAAATCAAAGAAAATAAAGATTAAACCCAAATCAAAGTGGCTGTCACCCAAGACTCTGATCGACGAGGCTCCTTCACTCCTTCACTTTGCTCCTTTGCTGATGGCTTTCCAAGGTGGTCGACCAAGGGCTCTTTAAGAGGCTTAATTGCTAAAATATCTATGAAGAGATGATGTTAGGTGTGGGGAATGGAAAATGCTAAGAGAGTTGAGAGAGAAGAGAGAAGGATGAAGGATGAGGGATGATGAACGAATGAATGAGGGGGTCTTATTTATAGGTGAGGAAAGGGGGATAGTTTGCTAAAAATAGGAGGTTCCATCTCTTCAAGCATCTTTAAAGGGTGGCCGGCCATGAATTGAGGAAATTGAGCTGATTTTTGCTCAATTTAAGCGCCACAACAACTCAGGACTGAGACTCGGTCAAGTGAAAATCTTCAGGCAACTATCTAATTTCTTTAACATTGCAAGGACCTTGTGCAATTACACCAAAAAGTGGCTTATGTGGACAGCCAAGTGTAGCCGAAAATTGGGTTTACTTGGTCTCCAATTTGGACGGTTTTGTAATCCAACAAAGCTATCAGACCTGTCCAAAATAAATCAATAAATTAGAGGACCAAAGAATACAATTTATCCAATTTAAATAATCAATTACATCCCAAATTTTTAATGAAATATCTAAAAATGAATATTTAAATATAATTTTATATTTTATTATTTAATTTAATCATGCATGGCCCACTTCATGTCTTAAAAATATAATATGCTCAATTTAATATAAACTAAGCCATTTTATGCATGAAAACTATATAATAAAGCATAAAATGACATTTTAATAATTTCTATGTCCTAATTTCATATTTTCACATATTTCATTAATTTATTAAACAATTACTTAGTTTTAACAACAAATTTAAGTAAAAAGGTGATAAATTATATAGGAAAAATCCTATATATTTTTCCGTTTACAAAGAGCTATCCACTGTGGAACTCAATGAAGAGTGTTTAGCCATTCTCCAAAATAAACTGCCTACCAAGTTGAAAGATTCAGGAAGTTTTACTATTCATTATTTTATTGGTAGTTTAAAAATTAAAAAAGCATTGGCTGATTTGGGTGCTAGTATTAATTTGATGTCTTATAAAATGTTCAAGCATCTTGGTTTTAGGGAACCAAAACCCACTAGGATGAGTATTCAATTAGCTGACAGATCTGTTAAATATCCTAGGGGTATTATTGAAGATGTACTTGTTAAAGTAGATAAATTCATATTCCCTATTGATTTTGTTATACTTGACATGGATAAGGACGTTGATGTGTCTTTAATTTTAGGTCAACCCTTTTTAGCCACTACTAAAGCTATTATTGATGTGGGTAATGGTAAACTTGTGCTCAGGGTGGATGATGATGAGATCATTTTTCAAATTTATGATGTCATGCGATTTTCTAGAGGGCAAGGTGATTTCTGTAATTTTATCGATTTTATTGATCATGCTATTCAAGATTCTTTGCAAGAAATTGTTCATAACGACATGTTGAAAATGTGTCTTGTTCAAGGAGAGGAGGCCGATGGAGATAATGCTGTGATAAATGAGATTAGAATTGATCTAAATACTAATGTGTCTCCACTGAGACAGAAAAATTATGAGGCTATTGAGGTAAGTAAAGAACTAAAATTGAAGCCCTCTATTGAAGAACTTGCCAAATTGGAATTGAAGCAATTGCCAAACCATTTAGAATATGCATTCCTTGGGAAAAATTTTACATTGCCAGTGATTATTGCTTCGGATTTAATGCTGAATGAGAAAGATGAGTTACTGTAAGTGTTAAAGGAACACAAAAGAGCTATAGCCTGGAAAATTTCAGACATCAGAGGGATTAGTCCTTCTTTTTGCACCCATAAAATATTAATGGAAGATGAGTATAATCCATGTGTGTAATCTTAAAAGAGGTTAAATCCCAATATGAAGCAAGTTTTCAAAGCTGAGGTAATCAACCTTCTAGATGTAGAAGTTATTTATCCTATTTCTGATAGTACTTAGGTGAGTCCTGTGTAAGTTGTTCCTAAGAAAGGATGCATGACTATTGTGGCTAATGAGGAGAATGAGTTGATTCCAACAAGAAGACTCACGGGAAGGAGAGTTTGTATTGATTATAGGATGTTTAATGATGCTACAAGGAAAGACCATTTTCCTCTACCATTTTTAGATCAAATGTGGGAGATATTATCTGGTCAAATGTATTATTACTCCCTAGATGGGCTTTCTGGCTACTTCCAAATTCCAATAGCTCCGGAGGATCAAGAGAAAACGACATTTACATGTCCATATGGTACATTTTCTTATTAAAGAATTGATAAACCGTAATATGTTCATATTTTAATCCCACATTTAGCATACTTTTGGATGATTTATTCCCTGAATTGTGGAATTTGGTGCTTCTAATCCTTTATTTTCATTTTTTATACTTAGGAAAGCATAGGAGGATGAAAAGAATGAGAAACGGGCTAAAAACGGACCAAATAAGCCAAAGTAGGAAATCAACACGGCCTGGGACCAAGCCACCACTGTGCCCCTTTAGCGAGCTCGACCACGGTCTACAATTCGATTCACGTTGCACGCGCGCGTGTCCTGCCGTGGCAAACACTCGGATTAGGATTAGAGGCGAAGAAACACGGGCGTGTTGCTAAAAGGGCTTTTGGCGAGGGCGCCCGGCTAGGCCAAGGAGCCAAGCCAGAGAGGTTAGAATTGTGGGATTTACTCGAAGAAAGCCAGTTGATTCATCTCAAGAAGCCGAAATCATACTCAAGACGGAGGATCTCTCCTTCAATTCCTTCAGGGGGTTTTAGGGTTTTCTTATGTTTTTTTTTTATATTTTCTTCTGAGATGTATTCTTTTATTATTATGAACTAAACCCCTCAGATACCTGAGGGGGATGAAACCTAAGACGGATCTTGTTATTGTTTTCTGAACTATATGATAAATACTTGATTTGTTCTTAATTATGTGTTCTTAATTCTTGTTTTGATATTTTAGGATATTGATTCAAGTATTGATGTGCTTAGGCAGAGGAGGAATAGACCCTGCCTAAGAGTAGATTTAGCATAATTAAGCGGAGTTGATCGCAACCCTAGAGATAGGATGACGAAAATCTACCGGATTAGGGTCAAACCTAATATAAGAGTCCATAGATCGAGTTAATGCAATTCTAGGGGTTTTAATTAGAAAGAGATTTCAATTAATCAACCTAGGGTTAGACGTTAGTAGCCTCGAGAGAGGTATTAATATAAATTAGGGAATCCTACGGATCGAGTCAAGTGAATAAATAAATGCAGTTCAGAGTTAAATAACAAGTGAAGTCTAGGTGGATTCTTCCTTGGGTATTGTCTTAATCAATTGGTTTTTCCCACAAGTGTTTCCCCAATTCATTCTCTTTGTCTTAGCATCTTTAACTTAGTAGTTAGTTAATTTTAAAGTAAACAAAAATTCACTTCAATTCTTAGGCTAAATAATAGAAAGAAAGTTAGTATTAGTACTTTTGGTTCCTTTGGGTTCGACATTCGGTCTTGCCACTAAACTATACTCTTTGTTCGATAGGTGCGCTTGCCTCAATTGTTGTCACAGTTAGTTTCTAGGCTAGATCATTCATTATATAAATTTTTAAGACTCTGACACACGATCAAGTTTTTGGCGCCGTTGCCGGCGAGCCAAAATATTAAGAACGTTTAATTTTTATTACTTTAGCCATTTTTATTTTTGCAATTTACTTTTATTGTGTTTTTAACTTTGCTAGTTCTTCTTCTTTTATTTTGTTCCTAGCAGGTACCTCTAGTTTATGACTAGAAGGAACCCGACAGAACCCTTAATTTACGACAGTGATATTGAAGGTACCGTCTGCAAAAATCGTAGAGAAATAAGGCGAAGCTTAACTTACATAGATGAAGAGCAAGAAGACGAGAACAATACTACCGAAGAGATGGCTGAGAATAATCTGCTACCTCCAGAGGTGGCCGAAAATCATGCTCATCGAACTATGTATGATTATACTAAACCTAATTTAACAGGAACTGAGTCAAGTATTGTTAGACCTACTATTGCTGCAAATAATTTCGAATTAAAACCTAACACTATACAGATGATACAACAGTTTGTTCAGTTTGATGGTTTGCAGGATGAGGATCCTAACACACACTTAGCGAATTTTCTTGAATTCTGTGATACCTTCAAAATAAATGGCGTTTCTAATGATGCCATTCATCTTCGATTATTTCCCTTTTCTTTGAGGAATAAATCCAAACAGTGGTTAAATTCTCTTCCACGAGGGTCAATCACTACATGGGATCAAATGACCGAGAAATTTTTATTAAAATATTTTCCTTGACTAAAATGGCTAAGTTAAGGAATGATATCTCTTCTCTGCAATGCGGATGGATTTAGAGACACTTTATGATGCATGGGAGAGATACAAAGATCTATTGAGAAGGTGCCCACACCATGGATTACCCTTGTGGCTACAAGTCCAAACCTTTTATAATGGTGTAAACTTCGTCAACGAGCAGCGGTTGATTGATTGGCCCGCGGTGGAAGCGCTGAACAACAAAACTCTGAAGTGGCCTACGAGTTTATAGAAGAGATGTCATTGAATAACTATCGGTGGCAAGTTACAAGGACAAAGCCAACAAAAGCGTAGGAGTTTTCAACCTCGCGCTTGATAACCATGCTACCAAATCAGGTAGAACTTTTAAATAAAAAGATTGATGGTTTATGTAATTCTTTGCAGATACATCCAGTTATGCAGTACGATATGAATGGAGAAGGGATGAACAACATAGAATACCCACCTTACAACTCGAGCGCTGAAAATGAGCAAGTTCACTATATGGGTAATAATTCCAGACCTCAAAATAACCCTTATAGTTATACTTATAATCCAGGTTGGAGGAACCACCCCAATTTCTCGTGGGGTAGTCAAAAAAACCAAAGACAACAATTCTACCCACAAGAAAAGAAGCCAAACCTTAAAGAGCTGCTGACAAAATTTATAGAAGTGTGAGAAACCCGTTTCCAAAATACCGAAACGATATTGAACAATTGGCAAGTATCGATTCAAGAGCTTAAGCATCAAATTGGACAACTAACTAAGTTAATTTCTAAAAGGCGACCAGAAAGTTTACCGAAGGAAAAAGAGCAGGTGCAGGCAATTACACTAAGAAGTGGAAAGGAATTAGTTGAAACAAAGAAAAAGATACCAAACAAAACTGATAAGGCAAAAGATGAGGAAGTTGGGAATGCAACACCGGTTCGTGAAGAATGTAAACCACCAATCCCATATCTGACAAAGTTGAAGAAAGACCGATTAGATGCAAAATACGGTAAATTTCTTGAACTTTTTAAAAAATTACATATTAACTTACCTTTTGTTGAAGCTATTTCACAGATGCCGACATACGCAAAATTCCTAAAAGAGCTCCTAACAAATAAAAGGAAGTTTGAAGAGATATCAACAGTGGAACTCAATGAAGAATGTTCAGCTATCCTCCAAAACAAGCTACCAACCAAATTAAAAGATCCAGGAAGTTTCACTATTCCCTATTTAATTGGTAGTTTAAATATTAAGAAAGCATTAGCTGATCTAGGTGCCAGTATTAATTTAATGCCTTATAAAATGTTTAAGCAACTTGGTCTTGGGGAACCAAAACCCACTAGGATGAATATTCAATTAGCTGACAGATCTATTAAATATCCTAGGGGAGTTGTTGAAGATATTCTGGTAAAAGTGGATAAATTTATATTTCCTATTGATTTTGTTGTGCTTGACATGGATGAAGACATTGAAGTACCTTTAATTTTGGGATGCCCCTTTTTAGCTACTGCTAGGGCTGTTATTGATGTAGGTGATGGTAAACTTGCGCTAAGGGTAGGCGACGAGGAAATTATTTTTCAAATTTACGATGCTATGCGGTATTCTAGAGAACAAGATGATTCCTGTTATTTTATTGATGCCATTGATCATTTTATTAAAGATTCTTTGCAAGAAATCATCCATGACGACACGATGGGCTATGTCTTACCCAAAGTGAGCAGGAAGATGATGATAACGATGAGTTGAATACATCTACCTCTAGACAAAAAAAAAGAGAGGCAAGTGAAATCAACGACGAACTAAAACAAAAACCCTCTATTGATGAGCCATCAAAATTGGAATTAAAACAGTTGCCAGATCACTTAGAATATGCATTTCTCGGGGATAATTCTACTCTACCAGTAATTATCTCTTGTAACTGGAACCCAAAGAGAAAGACGAGTTGCTACTGGTACTAAAGGAACATAAAAGAGCCATAGCTTGGAAAATTTCGACATTAAAGGAATAAGCCCATCGTTTTGCACCCACAAAATTTTAATGGAGGATGAGTATAAACCATGTGTGCAACCTCAAAGACGATTGAATCCCAACATGAAAGAAGTTGTTAAAAGTGAGGTAATTAAACTTCTAGATCTTTGGAATAATTTATCCTATTTACGACGAGTGACTTGGGTAAGTCTTGTGCGAGTTGTTCTAAAGAAAGGGAGCATGACTGCTGTAGCTAACGAAAAGAATGAATTAATTCCTACAAGAACAGTCACAGGTTGGAGAGTCTGTATTGACTATAGAAAGTTAAACGATGCCACCAGAAAATACCATTTTCCTTTGCCCTTTATTGATCAAATGTTAGAAAGATTATCTGGGCATATGTACTATTGCTTCCTAGACGGACTCTCCGGCTACTTCCAAATTCCAATAGCCCCTGAGGATCAAGAAAATACAACATTTACATGTCCATACAATACATTTTCTTATCGTAGAATGCCTTTTGGATTATGTAATGCTCCTGGTACTTTTCAGCGCTGCATGCTGGCCATCTTTGACGAACTTGTGGAAGACATTATGGAGGTATTTATGGACGACTTTCGGTATTTGGTAATTCATTCCATCTCTACCTTAAAAATTTAAAGCGAGTTCTAATGAGATGCGAGGAAACAAACCTTGTTTTAAATTGGGGAAAATGTCACTTTATGGTTCGAGAAGGGATTGTGTTAGGACATAAAATTTCTAGTAAAGGAATTGAGGTAGACAAAGCAAAGGTCGAAACCATAGAAAAATTACCTTCTCCTAGTTCAGTTAAGGCTATTAGAAGCTTTTTAGGACATGCTGGATTTTATAGAAGATTTATTAAGGACTTTTCTAAAATAGCTAAGCCTTTAACAAAATTACTAGAAAAAGATGTACCTTTCAATTTTGATCAGGAATGTTTAGATGCATTTAAAATCCTCAAAGATAAATTAATAAATGCTCCAATTATAATTGCACCTGATTGGAATTTACCCTTTGAACTAATGTGTGATGCGAGTGATTTTTTCAGTAGGTGCAGTTTTGGGACAGCGAAGAGACAAGCACTTTCAGCCGATCTATTACGCTAGCAAGACATTAACGGCTGCACAAGAAAATTACACCACCACAGAAAAAGAATTGCTAGCTGTGGTTTTTGCATTTGATAAATTTAGACAATATTTGATACTATCTAAAGTTGTCGTTTACACTAACCATTCAGCTCTTTATTATCTTTTGACTAAATCCGATGCAAAACCTCGATTAATAAGATGGATTTTACTCTTACAGGAATTTGATTTGGAAATTCAGGATAAGAAAGGAGCTGAAAATCTTGCAGCAGATAATCTTTCTAGGCTTGAAAATCCACATATCAAAGAACTCGACGAGAGTGAGATAAACGACTCGTTTCCTGAAGAACAACTCTTTTCTATAACCAACTCCGAGGTACCTTGGTTTGCAGATATTGCAAATTATTTAGCTGCTAACATCCTACCAAAAAGGTTAACACATCATCAAAAGAAGCGATTCTTTGCCAATGTGAACAACTATTTTTGGGAGGACCCCTTTCTTTTCCGTATATGTGTAGATCAAGTAATTCGGAGATGTGTTACAAAGGCAGAAGCAAGTAAAATCCTAGAACATTGCCACTCGGGACCTTTGGGAGGACATTACAATGGATTAAGACAACACATAAAACGCTCGAATCGAGTTTTTATTGGCCAACTCTGTTTAAAGATGCCAACAGGTATGTTGCTTCATGTAATAAATGCCAAAGAACAGGTAATATCTCTAAACGCAATGAGATGCCTCAAACGTATATGCTATCATGTGAAATATTCGATGTATGGGGTATTGACTTTATGGGCCCATTTCCTAGTTCATTTGGAAATAAATACATCTTAGTAGCAGTGGATTACATGTCAAAATGGGTGGAAGCTCAAGCTTTACCTATTAATGATGCTAGAGTAGTAGTGAGGTTTCTTAAGAAACTTTTCTCTTGATTCGGAACACCCAGAGCAATTATTAGTGATAGGGGTACTCACTTTTTTAATACTCAATTTGATAAAGTCTTAAAAAAATATGGAGTACACCACAGGACAACTACCCCTTATCACCCTCAAACCAGTGGGCAAGTGGAAGTAGCAAATCGAGAGCTTAAGCGTATTCTAGAGAAAACAGTAGAATCAAACAGAAAAGATTGGCCATTAAAAGTAGACGATGCTTTATGGGCCTATAGAACAGCGTTTAAAACCCCCATAGGAACATCCTCATACAAACTTGTCTACGGAAAAACTTGTCATCTACCATTTGAGTTAGAGCACAAAGCGTTTTGGGCTATAAAATTCTTAAACAATGATCTTAAAACCATAGGGGAGAAGAGGATGATGCAGTTGAACGAGCTAGATGAATGGCGAGCTAATGCCTATGAGAACTCACGACTATATAATGAGGCAACAAAGCGACGCCATGATGCTCGTTTAAAGCAATCAAAGAAATTCGAAGTAGGAGACTTAGTCCTACTATACAATTCAAGGCTCAAATTGTTTCCTGGAGAGCTGAAATCAAGATGGTCAGGTCCATTCGTGATCAAAACTATTTTTCCCTACGGCACAATCGAGGTAACTCATCCAACTCGTGGCACATTCAAGGTAAATGGTCAGCGACTAAAAATTTATAATGGTGAAGTTTTTTGGGATATAAGAAAGGAGCTTCGGCTCCGTGAACCTTCATTTAGAAATGAAAACAGGGTAAGTCTAGCTTAAGACTTTAAACCAATGCTTCTTGGGAGGCAACCCGAGCACTAACTTCACTAATGTTATATTTTCGATTTTTAGCACCCAAATACAAACTAACCAATTCAGTAAAGCGCAGGTTTCCTTACCACACGGCCTTGAACACGGACGTGGCCGTGTGGACACCACGAACAGGTACATGGGCGTGGCAAAGATGGTGTAGAAACAGGACAAAAAAATTTCCCAAGCCACGGGCTCCAACTAGACGACACGGCCGTGCGACGCGGCCGTGGTCGAAACTGACTAAGGAAACACGGGCGTGTGACACGCCCGTGCATCTAACCCGTGGCCAACACTGAGTAAAGGACATGGTCATGAAACATGTCCGTGCTCTAAGGCCGTGGATGACACTGACTTAAGAACACGGGCGTAGGACAGTTTACACGGGCGTGGGAGAAGCGAACGAGATGATACACGGGCGTGCAAAATGGTCGTGCTGCCCAACACGACTTTAGACGCACCTAAATTCAAAATTCTCGATTCACACGGCCCAAACAAATAGAACACGGGCGTGGCCTCCGCCCGTATGGTCGATTCCCTATTTAAACCCCCTCCTATTCATCTTCTTCCCCAATCCCCAATCCTAGCCGTTTCCTCCAAGCATCCCCAAAATCCTCCTTCCCTCCTAAGTCCGGCCTCCATCCTCCTCCTCCCTCCTCCCTTCTTCCTTCTTCCTTCTCTATTTTCCTTCTCTATTCTTCATCCACACGCAGCCCGCGCCCGTGCACAGACGCCATAGCCACACCCTCCCACGCTCGTGTGCCGCCATCAAGCCCGTGCTCCGGCCACCACCTCAACCGCGCCATTTCTCTTCGACAACTCCACCAGTCACCTCTCCTTTTCACATTTTACATTTTACATTTTACTACATTAAATTATATTATCATAAGAATTTTGTTTAGTTTCTAGTTAGTTTATCTCTATTACTTAATATTAGTTATACTCACTATTAGATTGTTAATTCATTTAATCCTTGTTTAAGTAATAGCGATTAGTACTTATGCTGCTAAAAGTTATACAATATGTCTTTCTGGAAATATTACTTGAATCGTTGAATATCTGTTATTTTCAGGACCATAATGTCTTCTTCCCAAGGCAAGAAAACCGCCGTCCCCACATCCAAAAAACAAAAGGGACCCGGCGTGACCTCCTCGAGTGCCTCCACCGAAATACGACATCCATTCCTACGGTTTCCTCCGGGAACTCAGGAGGAGCTTTATCAGATACTACGTGCAAGACCTCTCGGTGTAGGAAGGTGTATCGATTGGACCGCCCTAGAGCGAGTCCCGGCTAGCGAATGAGGTTCGGGCCTTATTATTCACCGAGGCCGTGGGGCAATTTTTCGACATCATCGAGCCCACATACTTAGAGCTCACGCTTTGGAACTCTGCTCTACTTTCCACCTTTGAGCGGTGATGACTAACCGGCGACGACACGGCACTATCTAATTCCGCCTCGGAGGTCTAGTCAAGTGAGATGAGTGTCCCACGATTCGAGTTGCTTTGGAACTTTACATCGCGAATTTATGGGCGATGGCGAGTTCAAAAATCTTCACCGCCACATCCATAAATCTCCGGTCGACTGTTGGAAGGAACTAGTCCCCGTCTCAGCCACATATGACCCTAGTCGCTCCAAAGCGACAGTTCTCGCCCCACCCCTGAGGTACATACACGCTATCCTAGCTCATACAGCGGGAGGAGAAGAAAGCACCGGCGTCGTAAACACTCACGACGCTTACTTCCTTTGGTGCATGTCGAACGGGCATGTGTTCGACCTTGCCTACTTCATCGCTCTAGCCATCCAGCACCAGACGGAGCGACATCATAAGGGGGTCATTTCCATGGGGCCTTACGTAACACGGCTCATAAGACACTTTGGTCTCCTTAACACCGCAGCACAATCAGCCTCGCTTACCTTGATAGGACAGATGTCTCCACAAGGCATCTCGACGATGATAAACATGAGGATGATCAAGCGTCGCCGCGGGTACGATCCTCCCCAATATCGGCTAGCCCATACCACCGAGGAGGAGGATCCTGAGGACATTACTGACGATGTCCCACACCCACATGAGGAGCCACAACAGAGCCATCGACCAGTTCCTACAGATGCTTCACTTTCAGACATCTCTGCACGCCTCACTCATTTCGAGCATTATTGTACTCAGCAATTCAATGACACCGCTCGACGATTCGACAGCATTGAGGCGACTCTTCAGCAGATTTGTCATCACTTTCACATATCGCCGCCCCCACCACCTGGCGATCCAACCGATGATGAGGACTTTTGAGTCCTTTTTATTTTTAGTTCTATCTTTATTTTTATTTTTGCTTTTATTTGATTTTTATGTAACCTTTTAATATAATTTGCTAGTTCACATCTTTACCTTTTATTTTGTTCAAAACTTTTATTAGTAAAAGTCCAATTTCTTTTACTTCGAATGTCTAATTTTTGAGTAAATATAACAACGAAACCCCCTAACAATTTACTGATGACTCTGTAGTTCTAAAAGCTTCAAGGTGCTACTAAGGAACTAGAATATTTTCACATACCTTCATCTCTGCTTAGTTCATCATGCCTTTCATTTACTCCATCCCTACAAACTTCATTCTCAAGGAATCCATCCAAAAAATTCAGGGAGTTTCACTTCTATCCCTATCTTTTGATTTTCTACTATATTATTTTTGTACATTGAGGACAATGTACATCTTAAGTGTGGGGGGGTGAATTTTATCGTGAAAAGTGCCTAACTTTTTTCATTATTCTCAATTCCCTGAATTATGTCTTGTTTTTAAGTAATTTTCTCATGTTACGATTAGAATGAAATTTCCTTTGATTCATGATTTTTATTGATATGTTTTGGATTAAGTCATTGATAATTATGTAGTGAAGATTTAAACTTTAGGAGACTACAGAATCAAGCATGATAAGTCTATTTTCAGAAGTAAAAAATTTGTTAGGTTGTCTACCCGAATCTAATGATTACTTTGAAGTTTCAAATTTACAAGGTTGATATCAAAAACCCATAATTTTTGTGAGATGTTGAGCCTTTTAGAGCATATTCTTTTTCTTGCTCACTTTATTGATTATGAGTGTGTCAACATTGATTTGTTATTCTAGAACTTGCTTCGATTATACATGTCGAGACCACACCTTTGATTTGATATACAGAGATGACAAAGGCACCTAGGTTTTAACCCACTTACTCCACTAAAAGCCTACCCTCACAATTAACCCTTAGTGAACCCCTTTTAGCCTAATAAATCATTTCTTGACTCACCCATTAATATTAACCCAAAACCAACTTTGTATTTGTTATCATCATTTTTCTTGACTACCCCTATATCGAGATTTGATTTGATCAGTTACTTAATTATGTCCTTTATTTCAGTTATCAAATTCTATAGTATTGTACTTGATTTGTTCTTAAAAAAAATAATTATTACTTCTTTGTTATTGGAGCTTAAACAGTTAAATTCACATTTTTAGAAAAAAACTCATATTATTAGTATTAAGTTCTCAATTGATGTAATTATTCATTATTAGTTCATTTTTCTAGTTAGGTAATTTATCAATTCAATCTCGATTCTAACCCTCTAATTCAGCCTTTACCCACACCTTTAACCCAAGCCCCGTTACAACCCTTTTTAAAGACCTTTTGATTTGTGTATCATCTCATATTATAGTGGTGGAGATTTGATTTTCATGCAAGCCTATGGGATTAACCTTTCATGTTCGAGTTTTGAGTGCTTAATTTTAAACCTTAAACACTTTGAGTGATTTGAGTGAATCTTTAGTGAGGATGTCAACTTTTGTCGATTTTGAATTAAAAGTAATTATTTAGGTAAGGGGAAACACCTATTTTCCGTGCTATAAAAACTATGACTTTGATTGTTTGAATCTTTAGGAACCTTTTTGGTTAAATTATCAATGTATGAATTACCTATGAATTATGATCAAACACTGTTGATGAAGGTTATGAATTGAGGAAGTTTGTTTTAATTGTGAGTTGAGAATTTTGCTTGAGGACAAGCAAATGCTTAAGTGTGGCGGTATTTGATAAACCGTAATATGTTCATATTTTGATCTCACATTTAGCATACTTTTGGATGATTTATTCCCTGAATTATGGAATTTAGTGCTTGTAATCCTTTATTTTCATGTTTTATACTTAGGAAAGCATAGGAGGATGAAAAGAACGAGAAACGGGCTAAAAATGGACCAAATGGGCCAAAGTAGGAAATCAACACGGCCTGGGACCAAGCCACACGGTCGTGCCCCTTTAGCAGGCTCGACCACGGTCTACAATTCGATTCACACGAGCGTGTTGCATGGGCGTGTCCCTGCCGTGGCAAAGAGGAATTTCACTCGGATTAGGATACTTAGTGGCGAAGAAACACATTCCAAAGCCTATATAAACACCCTAAGTATAACATAAAAGGGCTTTTGGCGAGGGGGCGTCCAGCTAGGCCAAGGAGCCAAGCCAAAGAGGTCAGAATTGTGGGATTTACTCGAAGAAAGCCAGTTGATTCATCTCAAGAAGCCGAAATCATACTCAAGACGGAGGATCTCTCCTACAATTCCTTCAGGGGGTTTTAGGGTTTTCTTTTTTTTATATATATTTTCTTCTGAGATGTATTCTTTTATTATTATGAACTAAACCCTCAGATACGAGGGGATGAAACCTAAGACGGATCTTGTTATTGTTTTTGAACTATATGATAAATACTTGATTTGTTCTTAATTATGTGTTCTTAATTCTTGTTTTAATATTTCAGGATATTGATTCAAGTATTGATGTGCTTTAGCAGAGGAGGAATAGACCACGCCTAAGAGTAGATCTAGCATTAATTAAGCGGAGTTGATCGTAACCCTAGAGATAGGATGACGAAAATCTTCCGGATTAGGGTCAAACCTAATATGGGAGTCCATAGATCGAGTTAATGCAATTCTAGGGGTTTTAATTAGAAAGGGATTTCAATTAATCAACCTAGGGTTAGACGTTAGTAGCCTCGAGAGAGGTATTAATATAAATTAGGGAATCTTACGGATCAAGTCAAGTGAATAAATCGTCTGGTTTAGAGTTAAATAACAAGTGAAGTCTAGGTGGATTCTTCCTTGGGTATTGTCTTAATCAATTGGTTTTTCCCACAAGTGTTTCCCCAATTCATTCTCTTTGTCTTAGCGCCTTTAGCTTAGTGGTTAGTTAATTTTAAAGTAAACAATAATTCACTTCAATTCTTAGGCTAAATAATAGAAAGAAAGTTAGTATTAGTACTTTTGGTTCCTTTGGGTTCGACATTCCGGTCTTGCCACTAAACTATACTACTGTTCGATAGGTGCGCTTGCCTCAATCGTTGTCACAGTTAGTTTCTAGGCTAGATCATTCATTATATAAATTTTTAAGACTCTGACACACGATCAAGAATGCCTTTCGGATCATGTAATACTCATGCTAATTTTCAGCGTTGCATGTTAGCCATCTTTAATGAACTTGTAGAAGATATTATGGAGGTATTTATGGATGACTTCTCGATATTCGGTAATTCTTTCTATCTTTGCCTTTATAATTTAAAAGGAGTTTTGATGAGATGTGAGGAAATGGACCTTGTGCTTAATTGGGAAAATTGTCACTTCATGGTTCAAGAAGGGATTGTTTTGGGCCATAAAATTTTTAATAAATGGATCAAGGTTGATAAAGCGAAAATTGAAACCATCGAAAAATTACCTCCCCCTAATTCAGTTAAGGCTATTAGAAGTTTCTTAAGACATGTTGGGTTCTATAGAAGATTTATCAAAGATTTTTCTAAAATAGCTAAGCCTTTAACTAATTTTCTAGAAAAAGATGTGCCACTCAATTTCAGTCAGGAATGTTTAGAGGTGTTTAATGTTCTTAAAGAAAAATTAATTAATGCCCCGATTATAGTCGCACCTGATTGGAATTTACCTTTTGAACTAATGTGTGATGCGAGTGATTTTGCAGTAGGTGCAGTTCTTGGGAAGTGAAGAGATAAGCATTTTCAGCTGATTTATTATGCTAGTAAGACTTTGACAGACGAACAAGAGAATTACACCACTACCGAAAAAGAATTACTAGCAGAATTTGATTTAGAAATTAATGATAAGAAAGGGGCTGAAAATCTTACAGCAGACCACCTCTCGAGACTCGAGAAACCCCATCTTAAGTAGCTTAATGAGAATGAGATAAATGACTCTTGGTGGTAACCGATTCTGAAGGCCTTTAGTTTGTAGATGTCGCAAATTATTTGGTTGCTAACATCTTACCAAAAGGGTTGACTCATCATCAAAAGAAGCGATTCTTTACTGATGTGAAAACTATTTTTGGGAGGATCATTTTCTCTTTCATATGTATGCAGATCATGCTATCCGAAGGTGTGTTTCGAGACCAGAAGCGAATAAAATTTTGGACCATTTTCATTCGGGACCGACAGGAGGACATTACAATGGGATTCGGATAGCACATAAGGCACTTGAATCAAGTTTTTATTGGCCCACACTGTTCAAAGATGCTAACAGGTATGTTACTTCTTGTGATAGATGCCAGAGAATAGTTAATATTTCCAAACGTGATGAAATGCCTCAAATTTACATACTTTCTTGTGAAATTTTTGACATTTGGGGTATTGATTTCATGGGACCATTCCCTAGTTCTTATGGTAATAAATACATGCTAGTAGTGGTCGATTATGTATCGAAATGGGTCGAAGCTCAAGCTTTACCAACTAATGATGGTAGAGTGGTCGTTAGGTTTCTTAAGAAACTATTCACTCATTTTGGAACACCTCGAGCAATCATTAGCGGTAGGGGTACACATTTCTGTAACACTCAATTTGATAAGATTCTTAAGAAATACAGTATACATCATAGATCAGCTACCCCTTATAATCCTCAAACTAGTGGGCAAATTGAAGTGTCAAACTGAGAATTGAAACGCATCCTAGAAAAGACCGTAGAGAAAAATAGGAAGGATTGAGATTTAAAATTAGATGACGCTTCATGGGCTTATAGGAGTGCGTATAAAACTCCCAATAGAAACATCCCCATATAAACTTGTTTATGGGAAGAGTTGTCACTTACCACTAGAACTTGAACATAAAGCATTTTGGGCAATAATTTTTTTGAATTTTGATCCTAAACTTGCAGGTGATAAGAGACTATTGCAACTAAATGAGTTAGACAAATGGCGAACAAATGTTTACGAGAGCTCGAAATTATACAAAGAAGCAACGAAGAAATGCCACGACGCTCATTTAAAGTAGCCCAAACAATTCATAGTGGGAGATCGAGTGCTTTTATATAATTCAAGGCTCAAATTGTTTCCATGAAAGCTAAAATCGAGATGGTCAAGTCATTATGTGGTAAAAATTGTTTTCCCTATGGTACAATAGAGGTAACACATCCTGACTACGACACATTTAAGGTAAACAGTAATCGACTCAAATCTTATATTGGAGGTGATATTAATATCGAGAGAGAGGAGCTCCGGCTCCAAAATCCAAATCAACTGTAACCAAAGAGGGAAAGTCGAGCTTCGACTTTAAATAAGCACTTCTCGGGAGGCAACCTGAGTGTTTCAATTTTGTTAATTCCCTTCATTTTGTTGCATGTTTAATTTGTTAAAAAAAAAAAAAATAGTGGACCACACGGCTGGGAGTGGTACACACGACCTGGCGACACGGCCGTGTGAATATTGCAGCTAATTTTTTCAAAAAAAATTTGTGACACACACAGTAATAGAGACTTACATAGTTTGAAAACTTAGCCATGTGAGTCACAGGGCCTGGACACACGGACGTGTCCTAGGCTGTGTGCGTCTTGGGACTTAGTTCTTTCAGATTTTGGTAATTACACGGTCTAAGATGATCCACATGGCCTGGCGATATGGTCGTGTGCGCCACACGGCCTGGACACACGGGCTTGTTGAAGGTCGTGTGCATACTGAGGTGATTTTTTTTCAATTCTATTTCAAAAAGTGAGTAACACGGGCTAGAGACACGGCCGTGTGAGACCCACGGCCAGTCATACAGGCGTGTGTGAGACGTTGTGCCCTGCACAGCCTCGCACATGGGTGTGGGAGAAGAGAAGGATGATTGCACATGGCCTGGCACACGAGTCGTGTGTGACATACGGGCATGTGGCAGGCCATGTCGAGACTGGGCTTCATTTTTATTAAATTTTTAATTGACACACGGGCTGAGAGTGTAAACACGGGCATGTGACATGGCCGTGTAGCCCAACATAGGCCTTCACACGATCGTGTCCCCCTTAAAAACCCTATTTTCTTTTTATTTTTTTAGGTTTTATCTTCTTCCTCAACCCTTCAGCCGCCGACCTCCCCCTTCCGTCGATGTTTTGCCTCCCCACGCTGATCCTTTTCCCCGTCCACCCCCTCCTCACACCATCGTGCACAACCCTCCCATTTTCTCCAATTTCCCCATCGCATCCTTTTTAAGACCAACACCCCTGCCTTTCCCCCGTCCCTTTCCATCTTCGGTCCAACCACCCCTGACTACACACACATGCACAACTCTTTCCTCCTCTCCCATTGTGTTGCCACGCGAACACCCTCTCCCCACCTTCCCCTTCCTTTCCCCTTTCCCACTTCTTCTCTTTTTCTGTTCAAAACACCACCACACAGCCATGTCCATCACCGCCCTCCCCTCCTCCGTTCTCACCCCATCAACTACCACTGTTTGCATCGACCGTCGTGCCTCCGCCACTGCTGCCACCGAACACCCCAAATCCCACCGTTTGGTACATCATGACTAATACTAAAGGAAAGATTAAGGTCATCGTCCCCTCTTCGAAAAAGAAGAAGACTCTGAGCGTGACCTCATCCTCGAGCCTATCCTCTGACGCACGCCATCCTTATCTACAGTTCCCAATGGGTCCTCATGAGGACCAATATTAGCTTTTTAGGCAGAGACCTTTGGGTCTAGGGCGTTTCATAGACTAAGAGGCCTTACAGGAGAACCACTTAGCTGATAGAGTGCGAACACTGATTGATACAACTCCATGAGATTGATTTTTCACCATCATTGAGCCTAATTATTCAGAACTCACACCAGAGTTTTGTTCGACATATTTTTTGCAGCATGTGATGTCGAGACATGATGAGCCGTGCATTATTTCTTTCTGACTCGGTGGTACGATACGTTATCTGAGCGTCCTAAAATTCAGAGCTTCCTTAGGACTCTATTCTGAGGAGTTCATGAGTGCCGAGGGGTTCCTCATTTTATACCGGCAAATCCATCATTCACCATTTTTATGCTGGACAGAGCTTACTGATAGTATGGCGCCATATGACCCAAGTCGATCGAAGGCTACTTCCCTACCTCCGGTATTGCGATATATTCATGCTATCTTGGCACACATGTTGACTGGTCGGAGGGAGAGCACCGGAGTCGTTGGTAATTTGATGCTTATTTTCTTTGGAGCATGGCGATGCGACACACCTTTGATCTTGCCTACTTCATCGCCCTATCGTTTCACCATCACTCTGATTGCAGTAGGAATGGTCCTATCTGTTTGGGCCCTTATGTGACTCGTCTTGCATGAAATTTTGGCCTCCTTGATTCTCCGAAACAGTCATCCTCATTTACACTGGTTGGATAGATAACCCCGTATGGATTACTGATTATGAGTCATATGAGGATAATTGAGCGACAGCGCAGAGTGGGCCATTCTCGTTATAGATTGTCTCATTCGACCCTCAGGATGAGCATGAGGACTTTCCCGACGATAATCCTTTTCACCATGAGGATCCACCTTGTTCTCCACCTTTGAGTCACCCTATCGCTACTTCTACCGTTGCACTTGAGGATCTTTTTGAACGGTTCACCCGTTTTAAGTAGCGATGCTTTGAGCGGTTTGACAGCATCGATGCGACTTTGCAGCAAATATGTCAACTCTTACTGATCCTGCACCTCACGATCCCAACGCATCTCACAATGACGATCATTGATCTACTTTCATTTTCTTTTCTATTTTCCTTATTTTTATTTTTAGTTGGAATTCTATTTTTATTTTCGGTTGTTTTATTTTTATTTGTTAGACTTTTTAGTTTATTTTTCTTTTGAACTCTGTTTTTATTTTTCCTATTTTGGTGGTTGTTTTTATTTGAGTTTGTAACCTCTTACTCTTATTATTTCTTTGTGTTTATCTTCTTATTAATTTACTCGGAAACATGCACTACATTTAGAATTACCCACAATTTTGATTTTCTCTATTCTGGCGATTCCATCCACATTCAGGGTAGTTTTAGTTCTCTCCCTGTCTTTTGATATTGTGTTTATTCTTTTCTTATATCTATTTATACATTGAGGGAAATGTACATCTTAAGTATGGGGAGGTTGTTTATATTTGTGATAAAATCCAT
Source organism: Gossypium sturtianum (assembly GCA_025698515.1). Taxonomy (NCBI): domain Eukaryota; kingdom Viridiplantae; phylum Streptophyta; class Magnoliopsida; order Malvales; family Malvaceae; genus Gossypium; species Gossypium sturtianum. Next base: position 122,742,178 of record CM046943.1, on the reverse strand, counting down.
GAGTTATTCGTTGTGTTTAAGTAATTTTCTCATACCCGCCATTAGAGAGAATTGTTTTAAAATCTAGAGTTTTTATTGATGTTGTTTTGGATTTATTTGTGGATATTTGTGCATTAGTTGATTCAGTTTTTAAGACATTAGAGAGTCGAGCATGATAAGTTGTTTTTCAGAAATCATATTTTAGGTTGCCTCTCTGAATTGAAGAATTATCTTAAAATTTTAAATTTGCAAGTTTGACATCAAAACCATAATTTTTTTGTGAGTTTTGAGCCTATAGAGCATATATTTTCTTTCATGCTCATTTGATTATTGGTTATGAGTGTGTCAACTTAATTTTTTATTCTAGAACTTGCTTCAATTATGCATGTCGAGACCATACCATTGATTTGATATACTGAGATGATAGAGGCACTTAGGTTTTAACCCACTCAACCTCTAAAAAGCTTACCTATTGAATTAACCCTTAGTGAACCCCATTAATCCTAACACATTTTTCTTTGATTAACCCATTAATGTTAACCCATAACCCAAATGTTTATTCTGAATTTTTTTTGTTTTATTGACTCCTTTTTATCGAGATTTGATTTGGTTAGTTGCCTAACTATGTTTTATTTTTCTTGAATTGTTGAATTTTATTCTTGTTTCCAGTTATAAAAAAAACAAAAAAAAACACATATATATTTGATTGAGCTTAAATCATTAGTTGCATAATCTGTTGAAAAGCTCGTTTTTATTCTTGATTAGTCTTGTTGATGTTATTTATGTTAATTCAGAAACTATTTATTTTTCTAGTTTGGTAACTTATTAACTCAATCTCGATTATAACCAACTTTTTTGGCATTTTCCATACCCTTAACCTAAGCCCCATCACAACCTTTTAAAGACCTCTTGATTGGTGTGTCATCTAATTTTATAGTGGTGGAGATTTGATTTTCAAGGAAGCCTATGGTAATGACATTCATCGTTTGACTGTTGAGTGCTTAATATTTGAACATTAAACACTGAGTGCTTCGAGTGAATCTTTAGTAAGGACGTCAATTCTTGTTGATTTTGAATTTAAAGTAATTGTTTGGATAAGGGGAGATACCTATATTTTTTGTACGCTTTAAAATTTTTGGCTTAGATTGTTTGAATCTTTAGTGTCCTTATAGTTGAATCGCCAATGAATGATTGTTTGCGAATTATTTTGAGACATCATTGATGAAAATGACAAATTGAGAAAAGATAAATTTATTGTGGGTTGAGGATTTTGCTTGAGAACAAGCAAACGCTTAAATGTGAGGATATTTGATAAGTGTCAAAAGTAATACATTTTAATCCCATTCTTAATGCATTTTAGGTTATTAATCAATGCAAAATAGTAAATTTTATGCTCCTCATCCTTTAAATTCATGTTTTTATGCTTAGGAGAGCATTTGGGAGCAAAACGAGTGAAAACAAAGTGAAAATCAGACAATTTGAGTAGATTTTAGAAGTCACACATACTGGACACACAGCCATGTGAGCCACACGGGCTGCCACACAACCATGTGTTAGACCATGTGGATTTCGCGATTCGCAATCTAGACACACGGGAAAATGCAATTTTTAGGTTTTTCGGGCATTTTAAGACCTATAAATACCGAATATAAGAAGAGGAAAGAGAGACGTAAGAGAATATTGAAGAAAACAACTCAAAAAACGCCATTGAAGTCGACTCTGAAGTAGATTTCTATCAAGATTGAAGATCTCCTTTTAATTTCTTTGAAGTTTTTATGAGTTTCTTTATTTCTTGTAATTATGATGACTTTGAGATGTTTTTATTTGTGATTACGAACTAATTTTTTAAATACCTAGGAGAGATGAACCCTATTATGAATTATGTCTTTTGATTTTTGTTTTACGCAATAAATACTTGAATCTTATTCTCAGTTATGTGTGCTTAATTCTTGATTTAATATTTTCAGATTATTAATTCATGTTTGATGTGCTTAATTCAGAGGAGGAATAGACCCTATTTAAGAGATAGATATAGCATAACTGAGTGGAGGTACATGCAATCCTAGAAGTAGGACGACATAAATCTATTGGATTAGAGTCAAATCTAATAGGGAATCCATAGATCGAGTTAATGCGATAATAGTGGTTTTAATTAGAAAGAAATTTCAGTTAATCAACCTAAAGTTAGTTGCTTTTAGTCTTGAAGGGAGATATTAGTATAATTTAAGGATTTCTACGGATCAAGATATTTAGTGAATAAATTGTTTAATTTAGATTGATAACGACAAATGCGGTCTAGGTAGATTCTTTCCTGTGTGTTGTTTCACTTTTTGGTTATTATTCAATTATTTTCCTAATTTGTTCTTTCCCAAGTTCTTAGTTAATTGATTTAGTTAATTTTAGTTTAATTCAATTACTTCAATTTGTCGGTTGGATAATAGAAAGATGGTAATTACTAGTACTTTTAGTCCTCATGGGAACGATATCTTTGCTCACCATAGCTATACTATTTATCGATAGGTGCACTTGCCTTTGTCGTATTTTTAGTTGGTTTTGTGGGCATCAATAAAGTAAAATTAAATTAACCAAATTAATTAAAATTAATATGATATTTTGGAAATTAATTTTCAAGTCAGACTATTAGCCCAATGGGTAATTGAACTTGAATATTGGACATGAGATCATAAATTGGGCTTGGGAGCCCAAAAACGAGACTAAGACCAGAAAATTGGTCGAACTGGGGCCGATTTGTGAAACTGGGTCGATGGTCCAACCGGTGGCTAGACCGGACTAGTTGGGTCGTCACTGACCTGGACCGAACTGACAGTCCAATCGGTGGCTAGACTGAACTCGTCGCGTCATCACTGACCTAGACCGAACCGAAAGTAACCGAACCGAATCGAGGTACCGTAAAGGTGTCACACTTGCATCACCGAACATGGAGGTGCTGGCGGCTACGACGGCGATGTTCCGGTGGCCAGTGGTGGTTGGTCTTCGGTGGTTGAGTAGTGGAAGAGTTACACTCCTACTAGGACTCTACCAGAGAATTTGATTTCAGATTAACTATTCCAAAAATAATATTATTTTAATAGTTTAATATTAAATTTAATTTAATACTTATCTCAATAGTATTTTATTAATTTAATATTAAAGTGATTATTTTAATATTAAATTAAATTTAATGTTTATCTATAAGATAAGCATTCTATTATTTCAATAAGATTTAATATTAAAGTAATTAAGTTTAATCATAGTTGAACTCTCTAAACTCTCTCTATATAAAGAGAGCCTTGGGTCATTATTTTACACACTTGAATTCAAGAGAAAGTTGTAGAGAGAAAATTCTCTAAAGGGATTATTTCAGAAAATTTCTAGAAATATTTTTCTAATTTACAATTTGACCAAAAAATTTAGAGAAATTTTGAAATTACCCCACTAGTAATTTTTGTGAAAAATTTTCTTATTCGAAGCGAACCCACACTCGGCAGACGTGAGCTTAAGGATAACGGAGAAGACTACTCGGTCGAATCGCTCATCTTAGACGAATAAAAAATGTAAAATTTAATTTAAGTGTTTATTACTTTAGATATCACAACCAAAACCTTGTTTTGGAAAAAAATTTAAAACTCTATTTTCTCTAAATTTATTTTCCGCTGCGTTTTCGAAACCCATTTTTTTTCCAACAATGCCACCCCTTTTCTAGTTAAACTAGAAGACTAGGTTTTATATTAAATAAATATTATTTGTATTTTACTAATTCAACTAGAATTTTCCTATCTCTCCCAATAAATAAATGGCACTAGTAGAGCTATTTATGTACAAGAGTTCATATAAGTTTTCAATATTGTTATTCTGCCAGAAAATAGCGATAATTTATTTTCTATGTATAAATTCTATTTTCTAGGAATAATAATTCTACTAGTTTCAATTGAGAGAGAATTGTTTTCCTACTGAAAGTAATAAATCTTTTCTAGTTCTATGTTTGGTCCGTCATTGTTTGAGCCCACAGTCGAAGTAATTCGTGGTACGAGAATAGCGAAGAATTTTCAAAATTTTAATTTTTCACTGTGACAGAAAACCATTTTTAAACCAAATTTTTCCAACCATAATTGGCCAAAAGTATCCTACCATTTGTAGTAAACGATGCAAAGGTGAAACTTCCTCCCCACGCTACTGTTAATGATCCTCTTTCAACCTTTACTTTGCCTCATTACTGGATGTACACCTGAATAAAAATCCAACATTTCTATGATATAAAACACCATGAATCAAAACATAATGCATTAAACTTGGAATGCTACTAAGAGTAGGTTGATGTAGTTTTTCCATGATGGGTACACACTAGTATTTATCACCCTCATATTCTTGAGGTTGAAGTAAGTCCGTATTTGAACAAGGTAGGCCTTTTCTAAGCATTTTCATAGTAATGCTTTCATTTTTGTTTAGCATATGTATTTTTAAGGACAAAGTAGCAAGAGCATCCACATACTCATTTGTAGATCTCAGACTGTATTCACATCTCACTTTATGGAACCTCTTTTGTAGGGATTGTACAAGAGTTTTGTAGGGATCTAACATAGGTTCCTTTAAAGAAAACTTCCTACTAGATTCCTTGATAATTAAATAAGAATCCCAGTGAATGAAAAAGTTATTAATCCAATGGTAAGTTCAACAAACATTCCTAAAAAAGGTGTCTCATGATTTACCTAATTGTTGGTGCAAAGAAAATCCAATTTAAAAGGCCAAGGAGATTGGTCTTCTACTTGATTTTAGGGAGATTAACTTTAGACCTGAAATCAAGGAGTTCCCTTCTATGCTGGCCTCAACACCCAAGGAGAAGCTTTTTCTATTTGGGGGAGAAAAGCTTAACTCAAAACTCTCCCCCAAGGAATCAACCTCTACCTCTGGAGGTATTACGACTATTCTAACACCTCTTCCTATCAAAGTACAAGTTTCATTCTCCTTTTTCTATACCCACAACACATGTCGCTTCATGTAATTCACTAAGAACTGAATTTTGCTAATAAATCAGATAACGCCTAATACTTGATAGCTATAACAAATTGATTTTTAGTGGTATCGAAAAAATCGTAAATGTAACACCCCTAACCCGTCTCCATTACTGGATTAAGGTTATAGAGTGTTAACAAGCAAAAAAATACATTTCATATCATTTCAAAACAGTTATTCAAATAATTTTAAAACATACAATACATATTTCCATTCATAATACAAATACTCTAATATTTAAAACATCAATCACATGTAAACTAATATATATAATTTAATTTCAGAACTCTAAGAGGATACATTTGTGAACTTCAAACATATAATAGGATTAAGTCTCAAAAACATTAAGCTTTAAAACTAAAATTAAAGTTCCGCAGTTGGTATCGATACCCAATCGATACCTTTCAGGAAAACCGATACCAAAATTCAATTATGTTTTCTTTGCAAAACAATGGTATCGATAATTAGTTGATGGTATCAATATTTTATGAAAAATTATCGACACTCAATTGAAAATCGATACCATTTTGGCATTTCGTTTTGTTTAAGTATTGTTCATTTGGTCAAGTATCGATACCAAATGCCAAAGTATCGATACTTATCCCAATAATGGTAAAAATCTCATCTTAGCAAATTCAATTCATGCTAAAAAGTTACCTAACCACAAAAGACAATAATTTTATCCATTCAAACACCTAAATAACTAACCAATATGCCATCAAAGGCACCAGAATCAAGATTATTCATTCAAATAACTAAGCTATTAAAAACATTTAACATTAGCCACCTATTCAAAATTCAATTATTACCCAAATTACCAAAATAAAAGTATGCATAAAAGCTTACCATACCAAAGCACTAATATCATATCTTAACCTTAAAGATTCATCTAACCACAAAGCATCTTAAATAAACATCCAAAGCTAACCATTCAACTAGATATAACCTTGCAACAAAACATTTGACATATTAACAACATAAGGCCTATATATATGCCACACCTCAAACAAAAATAGCAAAAGCTACCAAATAACTGGATAGTGTGAGCTTTCAATCAATCCGTCCGCTTAGTCCACAATTTGGTAACTACAAAAGAACCAAAAACAAAGATGAGTAAGCTAATGAAGCTTAGTAGGTTCATCGTTTAACTCATCAACTAAACTTACCTTGATTAATATTAAAATATAAAGAGATAACATACAATTCCTGATAGCCGAATACACATCCACAAATCACATTAGTTCATGATCACATATCAGCATGTAATATGATATTCCTTATCACAAATAACTCACCAACTCCATATTCAACATGTCATCCAAAATAAATGAGCTCATATACAAATAAATATTTCATTGAACATTTAACACTTTCAAAAATCTTGAATATGCATCAACACTTAAATCCATAAGTCAACCCTGCCTACCGCTAATATTTAGCCTGATAAACTAAGTAACTCGACTCGGATACTTAGACCAAATGCATCATAGATGCATAACAGAGGCACCGAAGCGCAAACAGAGGCACGAATGTGTGATCAGAGGCACTGAAGTGCAAACAAAGACACTGAAGGACAGAGGCATCGAAGTGCAAATAGAGACACCAAAGTGCAATTCCGTACAAGCACGCATACTGACCCTAGTGGCATGCCAATCGTATCCTAGTGATTACTATGTTCAACTGGGCATTTACTGAATTTATCACTTTCACTTGACGTGCATTTCCATAGTAACCATATATAATCAATAATTTCAATAAATTCACATTAAGATTTCATCATTTGTAATTTCATCCATTTTCTCAATCAATATAATACCTATAATTACTTATCAATAGCCACTTCATATTTCATCTTCAAAACAAATTAACTAACTAACACAAAAGCAACATCAATACTAAACATAATATAATATAATTCTTTTATACTATGAACTTACCTATTACCAATTTCGATTAAAACACAAGGACCTACTCCGCAATTTTCCCCTTTCCTCGGTTATTATCTTTTTGGCTCTGTTCTTGATCTATACAGAAATTAAATTCAACCTGTTAAAATTCACATTCAATTTAATGCATATGACCATTAACTTTTCATTAAATTACGCATTTTCCCTAAACTTTTACATTTTTGATAGTTTAGTCCCTAAACCTATAATCTCCAAATTTAGCAAAATTTGCCAAACACCCAAGCTAGCCGAATTTACTACCAATTTAGTACAATTCGAAATTATTCAAAATTCTCAAAAATTCCATGAAAACTTTAATATTTCATCAAATTAGTCATTTACTCAAAACTAACAAAATTACTTAATAAATTAATTCTTTCCAACAATTAAAAACCTCCATTTCAACAACTAACATCTAAAATAACAAGAATTCATCCATGGTAATATAAAATTTTTTTGACAGTTTCAAAAACGAAGACACGGGTTAGCTAGACCTAGTTGCAACGATTCCAAAAACATAAAAATTACAAGAAACGAGCTTTAAATGGACTTACATGCAACACCAAAACTTGGTCGAGTATTCAAGCTCTTTCCATGGTTCTTTCTTTCTCAATTTCGGCAATACCCAAGGAACAATATGACAATCTCATTTGTTTTGTTTTAATTTCACTTTAATAAGTTATTTACCAATTTACCCTTAATACTAAACTTACAATTTAGATTTTAAAAGGCCACTACCGTCCATTCATTTATATAATGGATTAATTACATCATAAGTCCTCTTTATTTTAATATTTAAGCCATCAAATCAATACAATTCAATAACTACTAACTTTTATGTCTTTTGCAATTTAGTCATTTTTATTCAATTAACTAGGTAAACATACATTAAATTCGAGCTAAAATGACACGAATTTATTTCTCAATTCTTTTATCTCTCGAGCTAAAATTTTCACAAGCTTTTCATCATACGTCAAGTCTGGCTATAACTCAATTTCATTCGTAGTTATAACATGCGACAAATCAGAACGATAGCACCGGAGCATCGAAACATGAAAAATGTTATGAATTCTCTCCAGTTCTGGAGGTAATGCCAAGTGATATGCCACGAGTCTTATTCTATCCCGAAACCACTGTTTTCGACACCACTGAAAAATAGGATATTATAGTTTTGAAACCCCATTTCTATAAACTGAGTTCGTAATTTAATATTTACGAGACTAGTATAGAAATATATTAAAGTTTGGTTCAATAATTTTTTGAATTGCTAGTTAATTGAGGTACAAGGACTAAATTGTAAAAGTCTTATCCCTATAGATTTTTAAAGAACTAAAAGATCAAAATGCAAACCATATTACCTTTACACTCGATTATAACATTTGAATGGTTAAATGTGTTTGTACAAATGGTAATAATGTGATGAGGATGATACCTAATTGTTTGATAGTTTGTTTTGATTCAAATGATCATTATGCATTGGTGCCATTGAGGCATATTTATTAGTTTATTAGGAGATTGATATATGATATGTTTAAGTGCATGATGTATGTTTTGAGTCTTACTAAGTTTATGAGATTACATGGACATGGTAGCTTTAAGCTTGGGTAATGCTTGCATTTGAATGGTTTAGATAGTGAAATTTGAATGTGCGTTAATGGTACTATATCAAGACATGTGTTGAGTTATTGAATTGCATAAATTGAATGTGATCTTGGTTGAATTTGGAATGTTAAAAGTGATTGTTAAGTAATGCTTGAGGAATTGATGAATGTTTAAGTTATTATGCTTAGCAAAGTGGTCAATTCATGTAAAATAGCTTAAATGGTCTTATGGTTGGTTAAATGGATGTGTTGGTATGTGATTAAGTTGGTTTTGTGCATGTTTAAATAGCCAAATATGCATCTTTTGAGTAAATAGTTTGGCTTGGCACAAAATAGGTCTCAAATGGCCATATTTTACCAAAAACAAAATCCTCGTCATAACGTCGGCAAACAGCCTGTGATGTCCTAACGTCAAGTGGTCCGACATCATGATGTGACTCACTGTTTTGGATAATGCCACGACGTGGATTCCAAAATTTTCAAAACTTTGCAATTTGGTCCTATTTCATGCCCGGGTCATCAATAGAACTTATGTAAGCTCGATTTAGTCTTGATTTCTACTTGAATAACATAATATGAACACGATTGAGTTGCAAACTATTATTGCATGATTTATTTTGATCTTTTTAGTGTCGATTACAATAGTAACATCTCATAGCTCGGTCCGACGACCAAACCGGGTAAGGGGTGTTATACTAAGGATATGCTTGATTCTCTTAAGAGACCCTTATTGTTGTTCACCCTATAAAAATGAAACTCCCTTTTTCAACAAACACTAAAGGGGTATAATAATTTCTCCTAATGCTAGAATGAACCTCTTGATATATGGAACTTGTTAGAAAAATTGCATTTTATGGGAACTTTGAGGCATATTCTCAATAGGTAAAGGTGGAGAGTTGAATCATAAAATTATGGTTTCATATTGTACTCTATGAGACCTTTACAACGGTATATCATATGCTTAAAATGGTTGAGTGATGAATGAGAAATTGATGCTGAAAGTAAGCTACTTGGAAATATTTGTTGATGAAAAGTAAATGCTTAGATTCCACATTGGTTAAATACCAAGTATGAGATGTGTATATATATGTGAACCCTCTTAAAGGGTAATTGAGTGACTAAGCTTGAAACCTTACCTCGGGCGCAGGGGGTGTAGGTCTAAACCCGATAGGGTTGGGGCGCACTCGCACGACGTGGGCGACGCGAAATGTCCGGACCAGTCGGGCTTCCTCAGCAGACATCTGGTTATATAAGGACACTTATCTTATTTATTTGATTTATTGGTTCCTTAATAGCATATTTTGTGGAAATTTTCCAAAATTCCAACATTCTCAATGCCTATAAAAGGCTATGATTTCTGAAGGTTTTTACACATTCTGATAATTTCTCACACCGAAATTCTGTTGCTCTCAAAATTCTTCATTTTCCTCTTCGTATTCTCAAACATTCCGGTGATAGAAAAAGGCATCGTTTGTTCGTTGATCGCTGCAGAGGTGTTGTTGCTTTGATCTTTGTGTTGTTGTATCCTGGGAGACATTCAACCAACGTTTCTCCAAGTACCGTAGGAGCGGCCGAATCTATCTTAAGGAAACTGTGTTTCACAGGCCTCAATGTTTCATAAAATCTCTATTCTTCCTTTTTTATTTCAACTTTTGTTACGGTTTTATTTGATTATTTGTATTTGGCAAATTAAATATAAATTGTTCTATTTATATTTCATTATATATATAAATATTTATTTATTTATATTTATCTATTTTTTTTCGCTAACGTGTTATTGTCTAACAAAACTTCGCTTAGAAAATATTTAAGTTGTTTCTTGTATATGGGAGGCAGTATAAATTGAATGGCTCTACCATTTTAGTATCAACATTATCCCTTTCTCGTGCACTATAAAACCCAAAAACATTTTCACACAAACACCAAAGGCACACTTCAATGGATTCATGCGAAGTTTGTATCTCCTACATCGTTCAAATACCCTTTTTAAATCTTCCAGGTGATCAGAGGCTTTTTTTTTTTTTTTTTTTTACTTTACCACAATATTATCTACATAATCTTCCGTACATACAGTCATCATACCATATGGAATATTGCAATCATAGCACATTGGTAAGTCGCCCCTACATTCTTCTACCCGAATAAAATGGGTAGAACTTGGCAAATGGATTTTTGGTGGTTGTCTTTTCTACATCACACGGCGCCATTTTAATTTGGTTGTAACCACTAAACCTATCAATAAATGAAAACATCCCATGACCAGTAGGAGCATTAAGCAAAGTTTCAATAATTGGCAAGGGAAAGTTATTATTGGGATAAGACTTATTCAAATCTCTGAAGTCAACACATACTTTTATTACCCCATTTTTCGTTCTCATCGGAACAACAATTGCTAGTTTGATGAATCCTACCTTAAGTAACTTATTAATCTCTTCTTTGATCTGAATTTCCACTTCATGGCGGAACAATCTTACTTGTTACTTTATCAATTTGCTTGTAGAAGAGATATGTAACTCATGAGTAATGATATTATCATCCAACCCAGGTATTTCATCATAGGTCTAAGCAGACACATCTCTATACTCCTTCAAAAGTCGAATTAATAAATTCCTTCATTCTTCGATAAGGTTCTTACTTATGAACAAAGGTCTAGTTGCTCTTCCATCCCCCGAAATATCTATCTCCTCTAACTGTTCTTGCAATTGATTTGGTGCTTGGACTACCTCTTGAATCCCTTCTAACTCTACTTGGAAGCAAGGTGATTGTCCATCAGGTGGTTCCCCGAGTATAGATAATACACAGGCTTTTCATCACTTCCGGTGTATGAGCTAACTCCGGGATCCGTCACTTCCTCCTTCACATCATTACTTATACTTGGATTCCATTGCTTCCTTTTTCTTCCTTGATGCTTCTTCTTCTTTTATGTTCCAATTTTGGTAGCGGAACCTCAATAGGTTATTTTCATCTAGTTCTTCAAAAAAAAAAAAAAACAGCCTGTGCATATTAATTTCATTGCGCTCAAAAGGTGCCTCAGTAGTAAGGATGAAAATTATATTTGCTTCCAATATCTATTTATGCATTGGTGGCAAGAAGATGGAATGATGTTATGATTGTGTAAAAACTTTCTCCTAATAAAAATATGATATGCCACATCGGCATCAATAACATGAAAGCAAAAACGTGACGTTTCCCAACATAGAAACAGTGTGTTAGTAACCAAAAAAAGACAAACAAGTATTTACAAAAATCTTGTGTACAAAACCACAATTATACGATGCTAAACTCACAAACAGCAATAGTGCCAAAGGAAAGAAAGACGTGGTTCTGCAAAGTTTGATGATCTCATGACTGCAGTAGTAAAATTATCAATATGGATTTTGCAAAATCAGAGTTTATTAATTAAGAGGATCTTCGGTTCGTCATCGCTTGCACTTTCAAAAGCAACCCTGAAAAAATAAATACAAAGAGAATCTTTACTGGTATTTGCCATATTTGTATAAAATGGTGAGGATGGATGGGGAGGCAGTGGGTGTTGGGTGGAGCATAGCGGCAGCACTCACGTGAAACCTTCGGCTGTTGGGTCCCCACGTAGGGATCCTCCCCATCTAAAACCCCAGCCCTTCCTCTCTCTTCCACACGTGTCTTCCCACCCCCTCGCACGTGATTATCCACGTGTGTTTTCTTTCCGTCCCACTCTTAAGCTACCCTTTTTTAGTCTATAATAATATGAATTTAATTAAGTAGAAAGAATTGTATAAGACTATGATTTCATATTTAAAAAGAATTGTATCCTTTTTAATAAGAGAATAATAAATAAAATTTTTTTTTTTTGAATTTTAGTTTTTTTTTCCTGAAAAAGTTAAAGAGAAAAAATTTGATTTGTAATTCTCTTATTGAAAAGATATAAAAATAATATAAAATCATAATTTCATACCATTATTTGAGAACCTTTATATCTACATATCAAGCCTTTTTCCTTAAAATTCCTTGTTTGGCTTGAGAGAGAACCCACCATTTCTGTTTCTAAAAAAGAAATGAGAGGAATCTGTCTGTCTGTGCATGTTAGATGTTTACGTAGTAAATCTTTAAGTGTTAGCTGGGCTTACGTTAACGCTGCCATCAAAGGTTTTGCTCCTTTTCCTCCTCACTTTCCCCCTTATCTTTTAACACCTTGTTTTCTGCACTCTTTCTTCTTTATTATATATTTATTCATTTCATTGTTCCAAAGAAACCATTTCTTGCAGCACCGAAAACCAAGCATTGTTTCTTTTCTCCTTTTGATATGGCAACTATGCTTCTTTTAACCTTCCTTATTTCTAGTTTAATTATGGTTACTGTGGGATTGGCCATCGACTCCATGGAGATTCTTCGTCTGGGCATTGATGGTCAACTCAGCGTCGAGCCCAGCGACGTCGAAACGGCTTCTCTCGATTTTGGTTTGCTCACCCGAGGTCAACCGCTGGCTGTATTGCATCCAGTTTCGGCTCAGGACATAGCTCGAGTCGTTAAAGCAGCCTACGGGTCAAACCAGGGGATGACGGTGTCAGCTAGAGGACATGGGCATTCCATAAACGGACAGGCTCAGACCACAAACGGTGTAGTGATTCAGATGAGTGGGTGGAAAGGGGGGAATAAGCCACCTCGGCCTCATGTTTGGGCTGAAGAGAGATACGTGGACGTTTGGGGAGGGGAGCTTTGGATAGATGTGTTGAAGAGTACCTTAGAGTATGGACTGGCACCCAAATCATGGACCGATTACTTGTACCTCTCTGTAGGTGGGACTCTGTCAAATGCTGGAATCAGTGGCCAAGCTTTCAATCATGGTCCACAAATTAGCAATGTTTACGAGCTTGACGTCGTTACAGGTCAAGTTCTTCCATCTTTTTCAAGCATCATTATATTATTATTGTTGTTGCATTAGAATGAATGGGATTTGGTGAACAGGAAAAGGTGAGGTGTTGACATGCTCAGAAGATGAAAACACAGAGCTGTTTCATGCTGTCCTTGGCGGTTTAGGACAATTTGGCATTATCACCAGAGCTAGAATTTCCCTTGAGCCGGCTCCAAAGATGGTACCTACCACTCACTCTGTTTTTCATCCACCAGAGCAGCCTTTAACTTGCGTCTGTCTAACGTGGTGTAGGTGAGATGGATAAGAGTACTGTATTCCAATTTCTCGGCTTTTACCAGCGACCAAGAGCATCTTATATCGCTACATGCAGAGCCAAGTAACCAAAAATTCGACTACGTTGAAGGTTTCGTAATTGTAGATGAAGGGCTCGTCAACAATTGGAGATCATCTTTGTTTTACCCTCAAAACCCCGTTAAAATCTCCACTCTTTTTCCCACTGGTGGTGTCTTGTATTGCTTGGAAATCGCCAAGAACTACCATGAATCTACTGCTCAAACGATTGACCAGGTATATTATATATCCATTTATTGCTTTGAGTACTAGGTAGCCTAATCCTCCCAATCTGTCGTCAATGATGCTGATTAGTGCATTAGCTATTATTAATTACAACAATACTAAGTATCAATTCAACCCTAATTAATTATATTCGATCAAAAACAAAAACCTTAATTAATTATTACTTAATTCATAGCTTGTGAAAGTAGATAAAATTTTAAAAAAATGTATATATATAGTACCAATCAACAAGGATTCTATATGTTTCTTATCTTACCTAAGAAAGCTGTGTTTAGACAACTAGCTTATATTATATGGAGTTTACTCTAATATATTATATATGGTAAAAGTAGAATGAAATGAAAGCTATTATATTTTGTCCTTTTTACTTAAAAAATAAATAAATTAATCCTTATACATTAGATTGAAGATTAAATTGATCATTTCTGTCCACTTATATTATACTTTTAAAAACTGGCGTGGTTGAAGGAATAACCAAACAACGACATATGATGTGCCACATGTACCTCATGTTGATGTACAATAACCAACTTTTAACAGCAAAAATAGATAAAACTTTTAACAAAAGAACTAATTTATTCTTTAATAGAATAATTAATTTATACACAGAGAAACCTCTGTAAAACTCTTACTCGTAGCAAACCCCCAACTACGCTAACATTGTAGTTGAAAAACCTTAAAAAGCAAATATAAAGAAGTAAAGTTGTTAATATTTAGCTAGTGGCTTCATATAATTCATTTACATACTATCAGCAAAAACGGTTTTCTAATTGCAACTTAGAACCTTCCACAACATCATTGTCAAAATCTGTTTTAAATATAACTTCAACCGTGGTCCAAAAAGTGGTCCTTAGTCCTTACCGTTATTGTCCAAAATTTATAAATCTCAAATAAATAAAATTGATGTAAAAGTATTGTTTTGAATAGCAAATTAGTGTTTAGTAATCTATTTTAATGATGATGCATTGTTTTTACGATATTAAAAGAAATCATCGGAAGTTACTAATAAATTAAAAGTATGAAATATGTGGGAAAAAGTTTAGTATATTTTTTTATATAAAGTTTAAAACTATTTATACCCCTTCTCCAATTCTTAAATAATAAAACAAATATACTTCAATTAAAGCGCTCAAATGGCAACCAACCAATCTAAGATAATGATCAATTGACCAAAAACTTCTAGAAATTGTTTGGATTTGATTGAAAATTTAATGCTAGAGATTATAACTATATGAAAGTCTAGTTAAAAAAGTTTAATGCAAACATATGCAAGAAAACAGGGAAAATCATGTGTGATCTATTATGCTCATAAAATCCTAAAGGAACACTACTTTATAATTATATTATTACATTAAATATTATTAAATCTAAGCCGGCCATGATTCCCTCACCAAATTGTTCACTATTAATTAATATTCTCTTCCAATTAAAATATATGGTTAGAATCGAAGTTATACGGACAAAACAATTGTTTGGTGATAGGTTTTTTTATACGCAGGAAGTAGAGTTTCTGTTGAAGAAATTAAATTTTATATCGACATCAGTGTTTACGACTGACCTGTTGTATGTGGATTTCCTGGACCGGGTTCACAAGGCTGAGTTGAAGCTCCGGTCCGAGGGTTTGTGGGAGGTCCCTCATCCATGGCTCAACCTTTTTATTCCCAGCTCAAAGATTGCTGAGTTCGATAAGGGAGTCTTCAAGGGCATTTTGGGGAATAAAACAAGTGGCCCAATTCTCATCTATCCAATGAACAAGAACAAGTATATATGCCCTTTTTATACCAACCATTCATTCCATGCCCATGCATGAAGCATGCAAATGTTATCTTCTCATGCCCCCATGCATGCATGCTAATTGTTGTGTTCATGCATTGCATATACATATTAATGCATATCTACTTCATCATCACGTAATCACCCTCCTGAACCCTGGGTCCTTTTGATTCCTTCAAAACCATCAATCTCAACTGCCATTTCCATTCCACAGAACATGACATGTTTTTTTTAGCATGCAAAATATACTTTACCGCATTTGGGCTGATATGGTGCAGATGGGACCATAGGAGCTCCGTGGTGACACCGGATGAGGGTGTGTTTTACCTGGTGGCATTGCTAAGGTCAGCCTTGGATAATGGGGAGGAAACCCAGAGCTTAGAGTACCTGAACAACCAGAACCGTCAGATTCTGAGATACTGTGATGAAGCTGGGATCAAGGTGAAGCGATATTTACCTCATTACACTACGCAACGGGAGTGGATGGACCACTTTGGCAATAAGTGGGACCGGTTCTATGAAATGAAAATGGAATTTGACCCGAGGCACATTTTGGCCTCAGGCCAACGGATTTTCACACCCACCTTCCCTTCGTTATCCAACATGCCTTCATGACAATGATTCAATGATATAAAACAAATCATTAAAACGGGCATTAGCAAGCATACGGTTTCTCTTGTACATAAAAATCATAAACATTTATAACAAAGTTGGGAACACTCCTAAGAATTAACTTGGTAAAAATTTTCGTAATATCTAAATCGAATCTACTTAATAGCCACGCAGGGACACCTGCCAAAGGAATCTTAGATCAAGCTTTTATAAGATGTATAAATTTGTATGTTAATAAACTTAAATTACCATAGAGTGATATGCCAATAAAGGAATCAAAGTTTTAGATCGAGAAAAGATTTTATAAGATGTAAAATAAATTTGTATAATTTAATAATATATTACTTAAATTACTACAAAATATTGAAAGTGATAAACCCAATATTTTAAATTATATCTCATATTTCCCTACAAAAGATAAATCAAAAATTACAAATTTACTTTGAAGAAAATAGACAAATTTTGGGATGATTTACAAAATAAACTTGTATTTTTTAGATGTGGGATTGTGCTATTTCAACAAATCTTCACCTTAGCAAATTTTCACATCTTCAATATCCTTGCATAACAACATTTGATAGTGTCTTCAAATTTCAGCCTTCAAGTTTTAACATTGATCAAGTCCAAATATAGTTGGAACTTGACCGTAGTCACAACCTTAGTTATCATATCGACAGGACTCTCAGTGGTTGAAATTTTCTAGATCTTTACTCCACCATCTTCCAAAACCTCTCGTACAAAATGATACTGGACATTAATGTGCTTCGTCCTTGCATGATAAACTTGATTCTTGCTAATTGAATAGCACTTTGACTATCACAATGTACTTTTACATACTTCTTCTTAATTATTTCCAATTCACCAAGCAACCCTTGAAGCTAAATTGCCTTTTTTACAACCTCTGCGATTGTCATATACTCCACTTCTATAGAAGATAAAGCAACTGTTGATTGTAAAGTAGACTTCCAATTAACTGGTGCCTTTGTTAAGGTAAACCCATAACTAGTAGTTGATCGTCGTTTGTCTAGATCACCAACATAGTCTGAATCACAATATCTAACCACACACTGATTATCTTCCTACTCAAAAATCAATCCAATATCCATTGTATTCTGGATATATCGCAAAATCCAATTCACAGCTTGCCAACACTCTTGTAACAACCCATTTTTTAGTGGTGTCAAAAATGGTTGTTTCGGGACAACAATTTCGATCACTGAGTCAATAAATATTATTATTAAATATTATCATTTAATATTTACGAGTCTAATAGAGTGTCGTATTAAAGTTTGGTTCAGTGATTTTGATGTTTGGTTGGTTAATTAGGTAAAAAGGACTAAATTATAAAAATTGAAAAAGTTAATTACTATTAAATTAAAAGTGCTAAATGACTAAATAAACATGATTGGATGGCTTTATATGGTAATTAGACCATAAGA
The DNA here is from genome assembly GCA_025698515.1 of Gossypium sturtianum. Classification (NCBI taxonomy): domain Eukaryota; kingdom Viridiplantae; phylum Streptophyta; class Magnoliopsida; order Malvales; family Malvaceae; genus Gossypium; species Gossypium sturtianum. Next base: position 122,724,390 of record CM046943.1, on the reverse strand, counting down.
AATAATAATGGATGGTTAGGGGCTAATGGTTAATGAAATTAAAAGTTTAGTTTAAGGATAGCTTGATAATTAGGCAAATGTTTTAACATAAACAAAATAAACTAAAATTATCAACTTCTTCATCCTATCATCTTTGGACTGAAAAATCATTTAAATAAAGTTTGGAGTGTTCGGTTCAATTTCTTCCTTGCATGTAAGTCAAATTTGATTTTGTTTTTAGTAAATTTTATGTTTTTGTGATCGTTGTAGCTTAATCTAGTTAATCCGGGGATTATTTCGTAAAATTGTTAAAGGTTTTGGGACTTACCATTAATTATTTTTAAATTTTTATGTGGTTAAATGATAGATTTATGAGTTTGGTTGTTAAATAGGACTATTTTGTAAAGTAATTTTAGTTAGTTTTGAGTTTAGGGACTCAAGTGATAAAATGTTGAATTTAACAAGGAATTCTTGTGAAATATAGTTACTTGGGGTCTATTAAGGGACTATATTGAATTCAACACTAATTTTTTTGGTCTAATTGTGAAAATATGTAAGTTTCAGTTTTAGGGACTAAATTAAATAAAAGGTAAAATTTTAGGGTAATAGTGTAAAATATTACTTAAGGGTCATGTGCATGTATTTTGACATTATAAAGTAATTGAAGTTGATAATTGAATTAAATTATATTATAGATCAAGAAATGGATCAACTGGTAGACAAGCGGAAAAGGAAAAATTGTTGAGTAGTCCTTGGTGTCGTGTTTGATGTTGATTCAATTTAGGTAAGTTCTTATGGTGTATAAACTAATTTAATTGTTGCCTTTTGTGATTTAATATGTTATTTATGATTATGATTAAATTTCTTTGTGCAACAATCTTGAATATTGGAAAGACCAAATTGTAAGGAATTGTATAATTGGTGTTCGTGATTGAAAAAGGAACTGAATATAGTTGAGTTCATGCTAGTATGTTGATGTTTAAATGACTGGAAGTTACGGACATAAATGAGACCCATATGAACGCAGCGAAAGACTAGGATGCGAATGGCATGTCATTAGGGTTGTTATCATTTCGGGTGTTGGTCTTGGATGTCTTACTGATGGCTAAGGTCCTACATTTGGTGTGGATTCTTCAAAACTCGTGTGAGCAACATCGTATAATGTTATAATCTCGACCCACAGCTCGTGTGATCAGGCCCATTTACATAGCTCGTGTGAGCATTTACATTCACAGCTTATGTGAGCATTTTATCTCGTGTATCCAACACTATTTTGCTATAGTTCATCGGGTGGAAACAGGACATACGAAATGGAAATGATATTTGATTTAATGACAAGGGTATGGATATGTATTGTCGAAACCTTTTTGAAATCGACTTTTTAATAATAAAAATGAAAATGGGAGTCGCCACCAATCATTTTTGTGAGGTGTGATCGGGTCACCTCGTAATTTGATCATTTTAATAAAGGGTTTGATTTACTAAAATAATGATTTTTTGTCTACAAAATTTGGAAAAATGGGTTCGGGAGTCGATTACGCACGAGGAAGGATTAGCACCCTCGTGACGCCCAAAATTGGTACCTAGTTGATTACTTGGTGTCTTAGTGTCGTGAATTGAAAATTTGAAGAGAATTTAAAATACGATCCCTTATTAAGACATTACTTAACAAAATTAATTTCCACGAAAATGACTTATTTCTAGTTAATCGAGAAGGAAGGATCATGTCCCGTGAGTTAGGACACAATACCTTAAATTCTCGAGAACGAGAATAAAAGCCAATTGATAAGTACTTTAATCTCATTTTTTATTTTAAAGTAAATATTCAACTATCTTGGTTTTAGAAGGAAGTCATATTTCGTAAGTTAGGAACACGACTTTTCTAATTCCAAAATAATGAATATTCGTCTCGATTTAAAAAATTTTCTTCTTTATGCGTCGCGCGAAAAAGATAAATATAACACGTAAGGTGATATGTATTTAAATTATTCAATCGTGGTATGAAAACGGAAAAATATGTTTAGACATAGTGTATGATATAATGATGATGACGTAATGTGAATTAGCTCTTACGGGTAGAACACTAGAATGATAAATAATAAATAAAGGAAGGGTATAATAAAATCAATATAATTATAACAATAATATTATTATTAGTTCATGGTATTAACAATAAAATAAATAAATAATAAAAATAAAAGAAATAAAAATGCTAGATGCCACATGACGAATATAAACATAAATAATGTGAAAATGATAAAAGAAATGACAAAAGAGTAAAAATATAATATATATATATATATATATATATATAATAACAATAATAGTAATAAGTGAGTAAAGATGTACAAATAGAAAAATGTAACAATTTTGTTTTTTAAATATAAAAAAAAAAGCAAGTAACTAAATAAATGGATAAATAAATAATCATGTATAAAAAAGCAAGTAAATAAATAAATAATAGTAATAAGAATAATGATAAAATAATACGGACAACAAATGCATAAATAAAGAGAATATAAACATTATAATCTTTAAAAAAGGGGTCAAAGATAATAAATAGATAAATAAATAAATAAAATAATATATAAAATTTATAAAGGGTTGAAATTAAATAAATAAGGATTAAGTTGTAATTTAGACGAAATTAAGGGATAGATTGCAAAACTAAGAGAAGAAAAGGGCAGAATGAAGGGCCAAAATGAAATGCGCGCAAAGCAACGGGGACTAGATGGGAAATTATTCCCAGGCCCCTTAGACGCACCGTTCTTTAGGGGACGAAAATGAAATAAAATCAAATTTTTGTGGTAAAAATTAAAAGAGAAAAAAGAAATAGGACTAGATTGAAATGCCATTAAAAAGCGAAAGGACCGAAAGCATAAATATTCCCTCCAGGCGAAAACACGCGGATCCTAGGGGATGGATCGGGTCGGGCCACGGGTCGCATCAAAACGACGCTGTTTTGGCGTCTGGAAATGAAACCCAAAACGACGCCATTTTCGAACGCTATAAAAGCAGAAATTTTAAGAAAAAAAATCATTTGCTCCTCTTTTAGAAAAAAAAATTCTTTCTCTTCGTTTTCTCTTTGGGCACTGCCCAAGATCCGGCCATCGGGCCGCCGTGGGCCACCGGTCGCCGGCCCCTTTTTTTATCCCCGTCCTTTGGGAATCCGAATTTGGGGTTAAAAACTCCTAGATCTAGCCAAAGATCGACAATGAAAAAAGAGGCTTTCGGTTTTTAAACCGATCTCCGCCGTGACGATAACAAAGGCAAAACCTCTCCCTCTTTTTCCTTTTTGTATTTTTGTAAAAAAAATAATAATAAAATCAGTAATAAAATCTCTTTTCTTGAAGCTTTTGTATTCTTTTGCTTTTCTGCCTTCTTTCTTTGTCCTTTTTTGCAGGCATTGGCAAGGTCAACGAGAGGTGGTGGCAGAGGGGTGTCAGATGGCACGCCTACCGATGTGGAGAAACGGCGCAAGGGAGGCTAGGGTTCTTTTGTTTTACTGAAAATGTTTAGGCTTTTGGGCCATTTGGGCCATTAGGGTTTTAATTTTTTTGGGCTTTGTAATTTAGGTTTGATATGGACTATTTTTTTCATTGGTTTGGTTTGATTTGTTTGGGCTTGGACAAAACTGGGCTTCTACATGTATTATGTATGCTTGTGTTGTATTTGGTATATAAGCATGAATTACGATTTATGTTTCCGATGTGAATAAGCTAACCTTGTTGGGTTGTGATATGCATAGGACAAAGAATGTCGTGTTACCAAATTGTATATATATATATATATATGTGTGTGTGTGATCTTTTCTTAGGTTATATTAAGATCGGTAAGTTTATGTTTAATTTTGTACGAACTTATTATGCACTATGTTGCTTATGTTTGCTTTTTTCGAAAGTTTTGCGATTGAAAAATCATTTTAGGATAGGTTATAAGTGACATATAAATAAATGTTTTGACTTCATATGTATATATGCAAGTTATGGTTTGAAATGGTATTTTAGTCAAACTTCACTTATCAAATCACACATTGGATCAAAGTTCATATAGAATTTAATATTTATCTTTTTGTTTTATGGAAAATATTTATAACCATTAAATATATATATATATTAGTAAACAATATTTTAAGTTGATATGAAATAGATATCAAATTAATTTAAAATTTTAAACAAATACGATACATTTAACAACTAAACTGTTAAAATGTCATAAAAAAAAGTTAAGAAAGTGTGTATTAATTAATAATTTATATAAAAACTGAGTACCTACTAAACATGTAAATCCTAATCCCAATCTTCTACAGTAGCTTCCAAAAAGAATATCCAAAGCGAATTTTAAATTGTTTCCCTTAAATGTTGGAGACCAAATGCAAAATGGTCAACAACTACAAAATAACTAAAGAAGAGAGAAAACAAATAACAAAGTGTGTGCATAACTGGATTAGAAGAAAATAAAGGTTTATATTGTTCAGTCTGCATTAGGTAACAATATTCAAAATAAATCTACGTTTAATTCATAATTTCATACACAGCATGACAAATGTAAACGATTACCTATCCCTGTAACCTCAGTTTTTATACACAGATTATAGATAATAGGTTCATATTATTATACTTTATCGTCATGGAACCACCATCTCGTCTCCTTGGGAGACCTGCCATTGCGACAGTTCTTAACATATCGATCGTTATCAGCCGGCCTTTGCTGCATAATTAGAGAGTGAATTCAGTATTCCACCTTTGAACATATAAGGCCAGATCTTAGGGAACAAAACAAACGGTCAAATTGCTAATAATTCCAACAAACCTTGGCAGTTGAGCTTGATAACATGGAGAGAATGCTGATGCAGATAGAACTTACAGTCATGGCTGGGGACCAGCTATCATACAGAATATCTGCAAAATAGGATCAATGCAAGATTTTGAATGTTGGGTAGCTAGATAATAGACCACATGCATATCACAAAGAGAAGTGCAAAATGGATACTAATGATCAAGCAGCCTCTCCTGTTGTTCTACATTATCCGAGAACTTCGTGTGACTAATTGTTTTAACTCTTTTAATGATTTATTTGCTTTCTCAACCTATTTTGGACTAAAATGCACACCAGAAAAATAGCTCAATGACACGTTTTTCATCACACATATTTGCCGAAAATTGTTATGGGTCATGCTATCCTGGTATAGCTAACCAACAAAACAAATATTCGTGAACTCAACAGAAACTCTACAAATGAGAAGCCACATGCGCATGAAGCACAAACATCAAGGAGACTTGCTAAATAAAATATAAATTGATGCACAAAAACCAGTATTGTCAAGGACACAAGGTGCACTCACAGTGCTTAGACCCTTTACATGGACTCGGGGACAAGTTGCAAAAAAGAAAAAAAAAAATCCAAGTGAAAGTAAAGCACAGTATGTGTGTGAATGTGGACTAATTTCTCTAAAAGATGATTGACATATGTAGTTATTTTGGTTCAATATGCAAGATTTCCTTATGTTCAAGACTTTCTGTTTGATTTTCAAATACTAAGAAGTAGAGGGTTTGATACACTCTCTTTATTACTAGTAAAGGTACATCTAATGAATAAGTGGGAAAAAAATTAAATTGAAGAGAACTTCAATCAAGTAGGCCTTTCTTTTTTGCACCTATTGCCTTACAAAAAAGATTGCCTAGGTGCACCCAAATGAGGTTCACTCAAAAAGGTCTTAAGGCACTTTTGTTGTCTAGTGCCAAGGCGCAAGCACACCTAGGCATACGCCTAGACAACACTAACAAAACAATGCAAAATAGATTTCTTAATGGCCAGGAAGGTTGCAATTAATCAACACCTAAAGAAAGAACAGTTCACACCAGAGTGCCATATTCAAAGTCTTCATGAAACTTTACCTAATCATCAACACCTTGAGGATCATGTAAAGCCCGCAGACACGAAAGACAAACTTTTAGGACGGACCATATTTTACTTTCTTGTGTGATACATACAACATTCTAGATGGTCAAGACTCATTCATGGCTATGATGAGTAAACTGCTCAAAACAAGTACTTCGCTAAACAGTTAGTCGCATTAAATGCAAAAGATGACCAGCCTCTCTTAAGACACCTTCCAGTACATATTTTTCTCCTAATTAATATTTCCATTAGGCGACCAAGCAACCTCTCTTAGACATCTTCCATAACTAGTAATATGCTAGAACAGAGCATCTCCAAGCATAGGACAGCGACAAAAAAACTCATAAACTCTGTAGCAAGTCACCTCTGAAAGAAAAACATGGGGAGAAACTTATCCTATATCAGTCTAGCAATATAATATACTAGACATTTCTGAGCAAACCTTAATATACTCTCAGGCTCACAGCTTGACTAGAAAAATGAATGATGGAAATGGCAACATAACACCATAAGTGGATAGTTCCAATATAAATAGATGGCTCAAGAACTACTATGAACAATGATATAAGATGCTATGTCGATTACGTAGTTAGTCTTACATCCAAGGAAAGTGCTAATCATACGCAATACCAATGGAACATTAAATGACCTCCCATTTATGCAGATATCATTTATCGAAATTTATCATGACAATTTGAGTTGTAATTTACAAATACCACATGACTAATGGAAACAATGCATCCATAAAGGAGAGAGGGTGTCAGGGAACTCAAAGCGATATGTCAAAAAAAGAACCAGTACAATTATGATTACAAATAATCATATCACGTTCTGCAAACTTCTCAAATAAACATTCTCCATCAGCTGTAAACATCACATATACCCCAAGCAGTAAGATTAAAAAAGACTAGCTGTTCAAGATAATTGTAGTTAGATACAAGTAAAACAACAAATTATCCTCAACAAATCACCGAGTCCAGCAATGATTAACGGAAAAACAAACCCTATAAAATACCTAAACAAATATGTCCATTGCTATAAATGTGAGGATGTAATGGCGCAGGAGGAATGAAAATCACCTGCTCAATCAACAAAAGAACACCACAATCTCCATTCATAAATCTTCAATTCCACTGTTTACTCAGAACAAAACAATAAGGAAATGGAAAGGAAATGAGGTACCTGGGGTGCCTCCATAGGATAATGCTCAGGAAAATCAACCTGAAGCTGATAAGTTTCATCAGCATAAAGCGTTCCAGGGGCTCCGTTGACTTCGATTATCCATCTTTCCATCAAAAATAAAAATCCAAAAATTTACAGACTAAAATTCCTCGATTAACAGAATTATCCAGAAAAAGTTAATTAAAATAGCAAACAAAAAGGAAAAAAACCTTTGGAGATTATCAGTGACTTTATGCTTGAATCCAGTGGGTGGATTAACTTGCCATTCCACTAATTCTTTCTGGAGTCTATTACATGCGATCTTGCTTAAAGCCTACGAAAAGCATACTCCAAACAAAAAGAGTAAAAAAAAAAAAATCAAACAAATAGAGAAACAAAAAAGAAAATAAATCAAAAAAATTGGCGGACGCAACCTCAACTAGAGCAAATAGATAACATAAAAATTCTTTTAGAAAAAATATAGAAACCTTGTGTGAATGAGCGGAGGAGCTAGTCATGGCTTCTGCGCGAGAGAGCTAGAGAAAAAAAGAAAAAGGACGGTGCCATCTGCTGTAATTTATATACTAGGCCCAGTCTAGCGCTGTAAATGTCAATTATTATTGCTCGAGAATTTTGGAGAAAAATGTCAGTAAATCGAACGAGCCAGAAAAATGTCACAAAATCAGTCGATCCAGAAAATTTATGGCCATCCCACAAAGGCATTGTAATACAGTAAATCGGTCGATCAACGTGGCATGGAGTGGATTGGGCGCTACACTGTATTGCAACTTATATTTTCCTTAAATTCAATTACTTATATTTATTAAAGAAAAACACGAATATGTTAAAAAGTCTGTGGAATATTCGATATTACCATAATTAATTCTGCTTCATTTTCAAACTTCATTTTCAAACGTAATTCAGCAGTAGTTGATAAGTTTCTTTTATAATATTAATATTGATTTTTTTAAAATCTGCAATTTGTGTTTTTGGATTTAACTCTCATTCTAAATTTAACCTCTTAAAAGCTGTGATGGTATTTCTTATTTCGAAAGAATGTCTTGGAGGCATTCTTCGTAACCTGCTGAATATTAATTCAACTGTGCCATCTTGGTGTTGAGAGATTTCACTTAATAAAGTGTTTCTTATAGGAGTTGGTGCCACAGGGTCTGTAGCACCCTCAAGTTTTCACCTTTCAGGAAGGTTTATTTCATATCATTGTATTGTTCTTGGGATTGTGGTATGAGATCTTGAAGTATCTGTTTCTATTAAGAGGGTTTCTCCTTTTGAGTAAAACCTTGGTATTAACTATAGAATACATAGCTTTGAAATGGAGTCTATAGACTAATGTTAATACTTCCGTACCAGGAAGCATTTTGTAGTTATGGGTATGTATTTGGAGGGTCAAAGATTGTAAAATATTTTTGTCAGTCAAAGAAACCATAAAATTTGGATAATAATTAAAATGTATTAGGCCGGTACATAGGCTTCTTTCTATAATTCCTAATAATGAGTCATTAAACATGATGTGTCTTTGGTCTCTTAAGACAATTAAAATTGAGGTATTTTTAGTGGCTTCAACACTAAGAGGTTTGACACCAACCTGGACTAGTCCAAAATGGACATATTTGTATTTTTGTTCTTTGAGTTTATTAATGACGACTCTATCTAATAATTGGATTGTTTCATATTCTTTTTGAATAGGTAAACTCATTTCTTTTGTTTTTATAACGTAACTGCAAAAAGCATTTAAATTTTCAAAAGTTGTTTTCTTGTAGACTTGGTTTGTTGGAACTCTTGGAAGAGTCCAATTATCGAATCTTTGGGGAATATTTTCATAATGTTCTTCTTGTTCATTAACAGTGTTGTTTGAGGTTTGGTCGGACTCTTGGGATTGATTGGAAACAAAGCTTACAGAAGAATTGGTTCTTCTAAGGAAGGGAAACATTCTTTGTTTTCTTATTTCCTACAAGAGGGTTATACTATCAGGATTTCCGGATTATTAAAGTTGCCTACAAGGATACTTTGTCCTTGACACGCCTAACCCATGGCTAACTGGACAGTGTATCAATACTCAACAAAATAATTGTAGTTGTTTGAAAATGGAGTTTGATTTGAAAATAAAATTTAATTAAATCTTGAAGAGGAAAATAATTTAAAACTTAAATTTTAAAAATTTGGAGAAACGAGTTTTGATTTCTGAAATGGGTATTTCAAGTCGTGCCCTTCATTCTAAATCTGATAGCCTTTTATAGAGGGCTATTGTTTCTTTACATCATTTGAACCGGGAAATTTAATCCATTTCATCATTACATAATTGAAACTTTGATTACATAATTAAAACTTTTCAGAGAATATATTCTCTGGTTACAAAAATACAAACTACAGAGAATATTTACTATTCATGCGTCAGAGAATCTTACTGTTCTTGCCAGGAAATATTTACTCTTTATGCCAGAGAATATTTCCTGTTCACTCCTCTTTTCTTGCAGGGAATATTTACTGTTTACTTCAGAGAATATTTCCTGTTCACTTGTCTTTTCTTGCATCATTTTTTCTTGGTCCTGGTGATGGTTACTGAAGTGGTGTCGTCTGAAAGATCCACCGTTTTTGTAACACCCCAAACCCGGTCAACACACTACAACCGGATTCGGCATGTCACAGGGTAAAAATAATTTGAATAAAACAAGTTGTAGGTTTAAATTTTGAAGATAACGCTATAAAACACTTTCTTTGTGTTTAAAGTTTGGACAAAAGAAGAAAACTCCTTTGAGAAAACCGTTTGTTTTTAAGGAAATGCCGACTTTGATTAAAATGCAAAGTTGAAAACTGCATTTTTGTATTTGAACTTAAAGTAAAACTTAGGTTGGCGAAAATCGAGTTGTTCGTTAACACCATTTGTTTGTTATTACCCGATGATAAAGTTTGAAAATCCCGATAAGAGGTATAACTTTTCAAAACATTGAGTTAATGAGTTATTAACATGTCATGTTGTTTAACTTAAGCACAATATAATAAAACTTATAATGAGATAATCAAAAACCCAAAATAATGGAATTTTAGCGGCCTTATTACAAATCCAAAACCAAATTTAAAAGTAAATTAACCCAAAATAGTAAATGAGATAAAACCAGAAAACATAACGCATGGCCACCTCGAGTCCGCCTTGGCCCACATCCGCGATCTATGCCTCATCGCAAAATGTAAGGGAAGGGTGAGTCACCGAGACTTAGTGTATAAATCCCAACCCGATAGAATAGCACTTACACAAGTCATTAATAAAACATGCAAATCATGCAACCCCATAACCTAACCATCCGACCTCCTTTAACTACCCGCATGGTCAAAACCACTTTGGTGGTCAAAACCATCGTGACCGGAGTCACAAATATATAAGTGTGGTCAAAACCATGGTGACCGTAGTCACAAATCAAGTGATGGGGCCAACCCATCGTGTGGTCAAAACCACTGATGAAAATCCCGTAATCAACATGTGGGGCCAACCCACTGTGGTACCAAACCACTGGGACAAGTCACAATATCCATATGTGGTCAAAACCACTGGTGACCGTAGTCACAATATCATATATGTGGTCAAAACCACTGGTGGTCAAAACCACTAGGACTTAGTCACAAATAATAATATCAAAGACGGGGCCAACCCGTCGTGTGGTCAAAACCACTGGTGACAGTCCAAAAAATTCTTCCCCCTCCTCTCAACAATCCCACCATCATGTCCATATCAATCGTGGCATAGTAACATATGATGATGCAAATAACACATGGCATAGCATTAAACAGTGACATGATAGCATATATCGAGATCCATATAACAGGGGACTTACCCGGAGTCCACGCTCATGCCCACAAGGCATAACTACCGGTTTCAATGGCTATTCGGCTTTTAACAGTAACACAATAAACATATAATACTAATGAAGTGTGTAAGCGTTACACACCTGACTATTTACGAATCTAGCGAAATCCCGAAACTACAATCTATTCCCAAACCAATAGAACCCGAAGATCCCGAAACGTTTGCCTCCTCCCTTTCTGTATTCGGCCAACACCTTGTTAATGAACAAAAGCCCATTTGACTCATCTAGAAATCCTGAAGGATGAAATAACGCACAATAAGACCCTTACCAAGATCGATTACACCCGAGCCTTTAGGCTTAAATCGCAAGCCAACAAATCTCGGAGATCTACTGAACACGGCTACCCTCCTTCCTACAATCGGTTAGACACATCATTAGGAATCCAAAAGCCATTCGGCCTTAGCATGAATCCCGGAAACCAAAAGAGATTGTCACTCCCTTACCTGAGTCAAAAAATCCCGAAGATCTAGAAGATTTAGATCCAAGCCACGATCCAAACGAATCTCGGGAACCCACACGTTGGCGTCACCCCTTCCTACAATCGGCCAAGTACCACTATCATTGGATTAAAGCCTTCGGTATTAATCACAACAGGAGATATCGAAACCGCATAACACTTACCCCCTTACCTTACTGACAGATTCGGCCACCAATCACCAAAGTTTGGCATGCCCTAGTGATATTTGGGGATTTCGGCTACCTCACTAATATAGAACAAGAAAAGAGTTTAAGATCCTGATTTATAACGAATGGAGAAATAGGAAAAGAGAATGGCAAGTGAGATCCGGCATTAACCAAATCAATCGAGAAAAGAAGAATAAGAAGTTATACTTACCAGGAGATTCGGCTATGACCCAAAAGAAAGAGATAGATTTCGGCACTTTAAAGGGGATTAAAACACGTGAGAAGAGAATAAAAATAGGCTAAGGGTATTCGGCCAATCACTTTGATGGAAACGAAAGAGAATCAACAAGGTTTTTGGCTTTTGAAGATGGAAGAGATGGAGAAGAAAATGGAATAGGAAGGGATGGATTCGGCAAGGAACAAGAAAAAGGTTTCGGCACAAGGAGATTGAAAGAAAGAAAAAGATGAAGTAGAGAGAGTTGATTTCGGCTTTTGAGCAAAATGGAAGAAGGAAAAAGGAAGCAAGTTTCGGCTCACCAAAGAAGTAACACAAGTGATTCGGCCAAGCCCCTATTGTAAAAGAGAAAGCAAAATGAGAAGATAAGTGAGAGGGGTTTGGGTTTATGACCCTAAACGCAAGAGAAATGAGCTCTCCCAACTAGCCGAAATGTTCCCCAAGACCACCACAGACATTCGGCACACCCCCTTCCCAAGCACCAAAACCGAATGCTTCCCAACCTCACTCCACAACCCAAAAATTCGGCTACACAACCTACTCCTACTCAAACACCTGCCGTCCCCTTTATCCCTCCTTGAATTCCTCTCATCCACTCATTCAAATGAATTTGAATGAGTCCCACTCCTATAATTTCTCCTCTCCACATATTTTAAATCTGTTAACTTAATCCACATCCTCCCAACAGAGTCCCTTCTGAGCACACCTCCTTCTCAACTTGGCGTGAAAAAGAATAAGCAGAAAGTGGGATTTCTGCTGCTCGAACCTGAGCTCTCCTTCCCTGCATGTGGCGTCACCCTCCTGGCACCTTAGTGGCGCCTTCTTTGCCACTTTGCCACTAGATTCTTTGTGTCTAAACCCTCCAACAATTTCTTTTAACCCCTAACTTCCTTAGCTTCCTCTCTCTAAGCACTAAAACAAAAATTTTAGCCACGACTGTGCCTAACCCGAGGTCATGCCCGACCCCAAAACATGCTAAACTAGCACAAGAGGCACAATAACACATGCGAACACACAAAATGCAGAGACTCGATTTAAGGATATTACGTTTTGATTGAAGATTTGAAGATTTCTCATCTTGGATTCGGAATCCATTGAAAGTGAGCATTTCAAACCATGAGTTTTTGTATTCATTCTTGGTCTTGGCTTGAGCTAACATCGCACTAGTCGTTTATCGATTTTGCTTGAAAGAATTTTATTGTGGTCCGATCTGGGTTGCGGACTTACATAATCTCGGATTCTTGTTGAAAAAATTATCCAAATATTTTGAATCATATTTTTCATCATTAAACTTGTCCCACCATTTAGTTCTCAGTAGTTTTCAAACTAGTAATGGAATTCCAAAGACATTAATGATCTTGCTCATAGGAATAATTCCAAGAAATAATCCAAGAAATACACGCTTTTGAGAAAAAATGGATTGTTCGTAAATGTGTTTTTGGTCCAGTTCAGTGAAATTTGTCAAAGAATTTGGGCCATAAATTTTGAATTTTTCCGGTAGGATCTCAAAGGATGATGGTCCATACCGATTCCACCATTCTTGGAACCAGTTTGGGAATTTGAATTGGGTACCGTATTTGAAATATATGAGCCAAGAATGTCTCATGTGTTAGTTTTTCATTAAGAAGGCATTGTACCATGCCATTTGGTAATCCCAATATGTAAAATATGGGTGGTGGTCAATTTTGGTGGTAAATTTGGCTGGAAATCTCTTTGGAGAATTTGAGTTTTCACTCCAATCCCTTGGTCAAAGAATTTTTAATATTTGGGTTGTTGAATGGGTAATAAAATTTAGATCTTTTGGGTCTGTGCAGTGTTTGAACAGTACTGATCCAGTTTGAACCAGTATGTTTTCATAATACTGTTGGGGTTTTTAAGAATCCAATAGTTTGAAATACCATCCATTGAAAAGTTCTTTTGCAAGTATATGTGGAGGTTTTTCTGAAAATTCTTCCTCCATAACAAGAATTTTTTCAAAACATTTGTTTGGAAAATATTGTGAGGATTTTTGTGTAGTAGTCTGTGAAGACACTGCTATTTCTTTTGGAAAAACATCTTGGAGAGATGTCTCTTTTAAAACATTTTTGAGAGATTTTGGTTTGTGTAAAACAATCTCTTTATTTTTTGAAATCTTTGCTGCTTCACCAGCAATTTGTTTGAGAGGAGTTTCCTCTTTCATTTGAGAAAAGGCTAATGCCACTTCTGGGGATTGAGAAAGGGACTCAATCCATTTTTTGATTTGAGAACCAATTTCATTTGGATCTTGTGCATCTTGAACGATTGTATTTTTAGAGGATTTTGATGATGATGATGATCTCTCATTTTCTTCTTCATGGCAAATTTCATACCATGACTTAATTAGTTTTGAGGAAATTTGGGTTTTGGATGACTCTACTATTTTTCTTTTTCCTTTGTTTCGGAGTTTGGGTGGCATTTTTGAAAAAAACTCTCTCGTGAGAAAATCAGGCAAAGAATTAGTTTCTCCTTTGATGTATTCAATATCAAAATCAAATATGCTCAAAATTGCCTGCCATCTTGCAAAAATCTGTTTTGAGGCAATGTTTTGAACATCTTTTTGTAAAACTTCTTTTGCTGATTTGCAATCGATTCGTAAAAGAAATTTTTGATTTAATAAATCACTTTGTAATTTTGTAATGCATAAAACAATTGATAAATTTCTTTTTTAATAGTACTATAATTTTGCTGAGTTGGATTCCAGTGTCTGGAAGTAAACTGGACTATTTGCTCTTTTCCCCCTTTAACTTGTTTTAGGATCCCACCGTATCCTATTTCAGAAGCATCTGTTTCTACAATCTTGGGGGCATTTGGATTGGCTAAATATAAACAAGGAAGCTTAGTGATTTGTTTTTTAATTTGGGTGATAATATTGGTGCGGTCATTTGTCCAATGTTGTGGATTCTTTTTGAGCCTATCATATAACGGCTTACATAATTTGCTAAGACCTGGATAAATGTCTATGACATAATTGAGTCTTCCTAAGAATCTTTGTAATTGGACTTTATTAAGGATTTAGCCTGGGAATTTGCTAGCAAACTCTATGGACCTTTCTATTGGGGTAATGGTTCATTGGGTAATGTAATGACCTAAAAACCTTACTTTGGTTTGGAACAAACTTATCTTGGATTTAGAAACTACTAAACCATTATTTTTTATGACTTTTATAAAGATGGATAAATGTTTGAAGTGTTTTTCTAAATTTTCTGAAAATACTAATACATCATCAATGTATACTATTGTGAATTGAGAATATTGGTAAAAAATATCATTCATTATTCTTTGAAATTCGGATGGAGCGTTTTTTAATCCAAAAGGGGTTAGATTCCATTCATATTGTCCAAATGGTACAGTAAATGTCATTTTATATCTTTCTTCTTCTTTTATTTGGATTTGTCAAAATCCAGATTTCATGTCAAATTTTGAGAAAATGTTTGCATTACAAAGTTTCTGTAGAAAATCTTTCTTATTTGGTATTGGGTATCTAATCCATTTTAAGGCTTGATTGAGAGGTTTGTAATTAATTACTAATCTTGGCGTTCCTCTTTCGAGTTCTGCATTTTTTATTACATAAAATGTTGAACAACTCCAAGGAGAACTACTTTTCCTAATTAAATTTTTATTAAGAAGGTCATGTATTTCTTTTTTACAAAATTCTTCCATTTCTTTGTTCATTTGTATGAGTCTTGCTTTTGTGGGTATTTGCCTTTCATCAAAATTGTTTTCATATTTTTTCCTATTCCAAAAAGCATTAGGAATGTCAGAACAAATTGTTGATTCTATTTCTTCTCTGATTTGATTTATCCTTTTTTGTACTTCTCTATTTTCTAATTGTTCAGTCAATTTCTTAAAGCATATTTCTTCTTTTAGAAAAGAGATTTGTTTCTGTTTATGATTAATTAAATTATTGATTTACCCATTATGGATGGATAAATATTTTAATAAGTTGAGATTTCTTATTTTTGATTTTTCTACAAAAGGAAATTCTACTTTAGTGTTTAAAACTTTGGTGGAGATAGAATTATTTGTTACTTTATAAGGTTTGAGTAGGGATATGAATGGGGTTCTTAATATGACATCTTGGGTAATATCTTTTACCATTAAAAAACATGTTTGATATTTTATACTTTTTTTGGATATTTCTGCATTGGGAATTTTGTAAGTAATTTTAGTTTTTACCATTTGCGACTTTAAGAGATTCTCGATGTTTTATCATAATATTTTGTTGGAATTATCCCTTCTCTAATGCGATTTTGGTCCGCTCTGTATCAAAAAGGGGCTCTGTTTCTAATTGAAATTCATTATTTATGACAATATTTATTTTTATTAAATATCTTTAAATAGATACTTTGATTAGAACCATCATATATTCTGTGTATTTTCTTGAATTTTTCTGTTCGATTTTCAGCGAACTTTTTTCGGGATTTCATGTTTTAAGGTTTGCATTTGTTTTTTCATTTCTTGTTGTTCCATTTTAAGCTGAGAAAGTTCTAATTTAATTTGTTTTATTTCTAACTGTTGTCATACCCCAATTTTGCCCGGGCCTACAAGCCCATTTTACACCATTAAACCAAACCAGAATGGCCCACAAACCAGACCCAAACCTTAGCCCAAATCAATCAGCCCAATTACCCAAAACTCAAAAAAAATAGAAAATTAAACAAAGCAAAAACCAAACAGCAAACCCTAGGTACGCCGCACCTAGGGCATCTGTCAACTGCTCCACCGCCCATGCCAGGCCTGTCACCACCACTGTCAGAGCACCACCAACGCCCTCCACTTGCTCCACTTGCGCCTGCAAAATAAAAAGGAGAAAAGACAAAAAGGAAATAGTAGCATATTTGGGCTATAAAGCCGATCCAAGCAATGTAATAAAAAAAAAAGGAGAAAAGAAAAAAAATCATGGTAATAGAGGGGGACTTTTGTTTTCAATTAATTTCTTGGTAACAAAGGGGGTTTTTTGCGAACCTATCGAAAATCATATGTACCAAAAAGGGGTTTCTTCTTCCGTTTGAACCAAAAAAAAAGGAAACAGAAAGCAAAAGCAAGAATTAAAGGTTGATTTCCTTTTCATTTATCATCTATTGCCGATTTATTATTTGATTTTTTTTATTTTTGAATCAAAAACAAAAGTTAAAAAGAAGGGGAAAAGGGCTTATCAAAACCTTAACGATCACGCATGGGCGTGGAGGGCTCTCTCTCCCTCGTCGGAGTTTGGTCGGAGAAAGGGTTACCCGAGGCCCTTCCCCTCTCGTTTCTGGGCACCTAAGAGCTGGCCTTCAAGCGGGGTTTTCAGACAGGGCACTCAAACCCCCTTTGCACGCCGTCAACCACTAGAGGTGGTGTTGGTTCTCCCCGATTGAAAGCCCGATCGACGGGACAAAAATGCACCAGGGTGCCTCTTCGGTTCGTGAAAGAAATGAGGGGGTTTTGTTTTTTTGATCTTTTTGTTCTAAGAGTATTAAAGAATAAAACATATTCTTCTGGTTTAAACAATAAAAGGCTGCGTCGTTTGGGGTACCAGGGAACCGTTCATATCTCTTTAAATGGAGTATTTGCACGATGAGTCCCTCCTCCTGCAAGGCGCAGCTCAATTGAGTCCCTTATGCCTTTCGCTGCGTTTTTAAATTTTGCCCCATTATTTTACTTCATTTTCAATTTAGTCCATACCTGGTCATTTGAAACGTCACACAATCAGGGGTTGGGTTATTTACTCATTTAGTCCCCACAAGTTCGCGCGTGTTGCAGCTTGGTCCTCGTCCTTCCTTTTATTGCAAATTTGCCCGGATATGTTGTTTGTTAATTCAATTTAGTCTTCTTTTGTTATTTTCACTATTCTATTATTAATTTATTATTACTTTATTACTTTCGTCTTATTACTATTTTCATCATTATTATTACCATTATTATTATTATTTTATTTCACTAACTAGTATTATTTTCATTTCTATTATCACTATTATTTATTTAATTTTTTTTACTATTATTTACTCCTATTATCATCGTTATTATTATTATTTAGCATTTTTATCATCATCATATTATTATTATTATTACTATTATTATATTATTAATTTTTATATGTATATTTTTATATATATTATTTCATTTATTAATTACCACCATTATTACCGTTATTATTATTATCATTTTTATATCATCATTATTATTTTATCATTATTTTCTATTACTGTTAATATACGATTATTATCGTAATACTTTTATTTTAACACTACCTATGTTATTATTTTTACTTTATCATCATTATTAAAATCTTAGTATCACTTGTACTAGTGTATTATTTTACATCGTTATTTTATTATTATTATTCTTTTCACCTATAACATCGTGTTTTCATATTATCATTTGTCCCACTAATTTTTCTCGATGCATCAGTTTTCAAATAACCGATATTTCGTGTTAAAGATTCGAGGAAATCGAGCCCTAACTTACTGGGTTCTTGTTTTCCTCGTTCAATATGATTAACAGAATATCCCTTTTAAATCGCAATACAAGTTTTGAATAAAATACTTGTTCTCGGAAATTCAAAATGTTGCGCCCTAACTTACTGGACACGACATCTAGATACCCGAGACGAGTTTTAAAAGTAAAGGAAATATTCCATATTTGGAATTTCGAGAAGACGAGTCCTAACTTCATCGGGTTCCGGTTTCTCATTTGACAAACAACGGAATATCGTCTTGAAATTTTTAGCCAAGTTTTAAAATCAAAGACAAGCTCGGGCCGGAGTCCAAAGCGTCGGACCCTAACTTACTGGATACAATACTTTATTTCTTCGAAATAAGAAGGTCTTATCGTCCCTCTCGATTTGTTCAGGTTAAAAAAGGATCGTATTTTCGAATCTTTTCAAATTTTCAACATTAGGACATTAACTAATCAATTTAGTACCAACTTTGGGCGTGACGAGGGTGCTAATCCTTCCTCGCACGTAACCGACTCCCGAGCCCGTTTTCTCAAAATTCGTAGACCAAAAACACTATTTTAGTAAACCAAAACGTTTTATTAAAACAAAGGTGATCTGATCACACCTAATAAAGATCGGTGGCGACTCCTATTTTTATTTTCGTTTTCAAAAAACCAAAGTCGATCCCCGTTTTTTTCAAAAAAAAATGGTTACGACAGCTTGGCGACTCCGTTGGGGACATAAAGAAAGTCAGGCCGTAAATTGATTATTTTCTGTCCGATGTCGAAAATTTCAAAATTCAATTTGAAAATTTAAAAATTTGATTTGAAAATTACGATCCTTTTGTTGCATTTGTTTGTTGTTTTTTTGCGCACATTGCATTGCATGACCGTTGTGGTCGCATCCTCTTAAGTGGGAGTAAGAAAATATGCCTTCGTGAGGTTCTCACTTCCGCATGGGCTAGTGGATTACTTCCGGGATACATCCGTACTTATGTGCTTCGTGAGATTTTCATCTCCGCATAGCCATAGGGAAATGTATTCCCCTGAACCGAACTCGGTCCGTATGAGCCTATAATGGGTGAGGATTGAGGAATTTGCTGGTTCAGGTACCCTTCTTTAGAACCAAACCACATATAGAGAGACCTAGGAGCCTACCCTAGATAGAGCCACACCAAACCCTAGTGGTTACCCGGACAGTTATTATGTGTTGTTTATTTCTCTTGTACTAACGTGTTTTCTTCTGTTTTGATTACATTGCATTGCATCATCATAGAAAGGAGGTGTTGATTAATATTCGATTTCTAAATAGAGGAGTTTGTCATAAGGAAATGAATTTCTTGATAAAGTGGATTATAATACGGTCGTCTGAATATAGTCCAAGTAAACAACGAGAAGGTCGATAGTCCGAGAAGAATACAAGACTTTGCCCTAGGATTCAAGCCAAGCAAGGATTATTTAAGAGTCGTCACGTCTCGACTTTCTTAAAGAAGCTTATGAACATCGCGGAGGATAAGAAGAGGTACGGCCTGAACCAAGCAACTAGGAGCTAGAAGAGGCATCTATGGAGAAAGCTCACGGGACACGACCATAACATCCGGATACGAAGAAAATGATTGGTTTTCACTTGGACTATGAGGACAAGATCGTATATGCAATCCGTTTTATGTAAAGAGCTTTATTTTCTAGAAAAGTTCTTCTAGTGGAATTGAATTCATAATCAACGGTTCTCTTTCTTTTTGCATTCATTACATGCACTTGCATTGCATTGCATCGCATCATCCTAGAAAGGAGGTGTTGATTCATATTCGATTGCTAAATAGAAGAGTTTGTCATAAGGAAATGTGTTACTTGATAAAGTGGATTATAATACGGTCATAGTCCAGGTAAACAATGAGAGAGGACTGATAGCCCGCAGAAGAATACAAGACTTTGCCCGAGGGTTCAAGCCGACAAGGATTATTCGAGAGCCATCATGTCTCCATTTTCTAAAAGAAGCCTATGAACATCGTGGAGGATAAGCGAGTGAGGATGTACGGCCTAGTCCAAGCAACAAGGAGCTAGAAAAGGCATCTATTGGGAAAGTTCACGAGACACGACCATAGCATCCGGATACGAAGGAGAGGATTGGTGTTTTCACCTGGACTATGAGGACAAAGCCGTACATGCAATCCGTTTTATGTAAAGAAACGTATTTTCTAGAAAAGTTCTTCTAATGGAATTGAATTCATAATCAACGCCTCTCTTTCTTTTTGCATTCATTCCACGCATTTGCATTGCATTTCATGCATTTGTATTACATCATATTACATGCATTAAAATTTGTAGAAAGACCCTAATTAGGTGAAATTATTTCAGAAGATATGGAACAAAGGTTGGAGAGATTAGAGCAAAGGCAAATACTGATGCGAGAGCAATTGACCGAAATCCCAACAGGATATGCGAGATCAAATGAATGTGATGAGCCAATTAACTCAGTTACTAGTTAGAAGGCTTAAAAAAGGGGGTGACCCAATGGTGGATAGTGTAGATGATGATGAAGACATCGTTTATTCCCCAATAAATATCCCGACTCAACCAGACGCGCATTCGCATGGGGTATCCGTCAGTATTGGACCCCAATGTCAGACTGATACTTCGGCCCTGTTAAACTTCCCAATAGGTTCAGGTCTTAATCTGGGGGATGATCGAGTCAATCTTGTGGTACATGGCTTAACCGAAACAAAGAAAAAGGGAGAACGGACCTTAAAAGCCCTGAAGAAGAAAGAAAATAAAGTGAATAATACGAACATGAGGTACTCAAAGTCGACATCTTGTTAACTGACCAAAAATAATGACTACTGGGTATCAGGGTTCATCAAGAAAAGAATTGGACACAAGGCAAAACACAGAGAAACTCTAATTTACGCCTATCCCAATGACGTACAAGGAGTTGTATCAAAGTTTATTTGATGCACACGTTGTGTCCCCCCACTACCCGAAACCAATGCAATCTCCATACCCAAAATGGTATGACCCAAATGCCCAGTGTGAGTACCACGCAGGGGTCACAGGGCATTCGATAGAAAATTGTCTTGCTTTCAAGAAATTGGTGGAAAAACTCATCAACATGGGTATTGTGAAGATAGATGGCGCGCCAAATGCATAAATATGAACTTGGGAGCATTTTGGGCAATGAGACTGCGGAAGAAATTTCTGTAGTATTTAGAAGCTTACTTAGAGTAATGTACAAAACGTACTTGTTGCTTTAAGCGAAGTAATAAGATTTCTTTTGTGAAATAGGCTTGTGTCCAGAATTACTATTTTAGTAAAATGCATCTTTTTGAACAAATATATTTTTTCTTTTTCATACCATACATTCTATTTATTCTTCATTCATAAATAATCATTCTTGGAATCATTTGTTCTCGGGAATTTACCTTCATACCCACAATGGGTCCCAGATATCAATGACATGAGCGATGCTGTTACCGACTCCCTTTCTAGTGGGATATGTGTCTAGAGGGATCTAAGGACTTTGAAGACGCATGCAGAGATTGCAACTTATTAAGAATGGTAGATCCTACCTTACGAAATGTCAATGCACACTACGGTGAAGATGGAAGCTTAGCTCACCGCAGAATAAGGCAAGGCATCATTGAGTTATCTCCGAGAATTTAAAGATGTTTTCGCATGATCACATCAAGACACGCCTAGGCTGACAAACGTGGGTATCTTTGTTAAGATTGGTGTTTAAAGAACCCATGTTAATGGTTCTACAATGGCCAGGAGGTTTGAGCTACTGGTTTACCAAAAAAGAGAAATTGAATACAGGACTTATGCGCCTCCTTTATTTCTTCACAGATTCTCTATATGTGGGGCATGGACGTTATCAAGCCAATCTCCTCAAAAGCTTTTAGCCAACATCGATTCATATTCATGGTCGTTGGTTA
Organism: Gossypium sturtianum; assembly: GCA_025698515.1. Taxonomy (NCBI): domain Eukaryota; kingdom Viridiplantae; phylum Streptophyta; class Magnoliopsida; order Malvales; family Malvaceae; genus Gossypium; species Gossypium sturtianum. The sequence goes on along the minus strand of CM046943.1, from coordinate 122,702,242 downwards.
CCTTACTGAGAAGGTGAAGGTCGCTTCATATGCCAAAATTACAAAGTCAGCAGTCATCAAATTCAAATCCAAAAAAAGAGAGAGAGAGAGAGTGGCAATAAAGAATGCCAGAAAGAAACGTGTTTAACATAATTGCACAAATTTACAGTCTGTTCAAAGATCAGACACCATTCAGTGCAGCAAAGGCAGTAAAAAAATGACTGAGATTTGTAAAGGTTGGCATAGAGAAGTTACCATTCACCCTCTAGGTTTCTTGAACTTTAGCCAGGACTTTCACCGGGGCATCTTTCCCATTGGTTTATGAAAGGGAAACAATTGTTGTAATATAAGATTCCTTTTCCCCAAGTTTTGATTGAATTGGATAAAGTAGAACATCTATAGTAAGCTTGATTGAAAGTATTCATGGTCAAATGTACCAAAAATGGATGATACGGGCTTATGACAAAAAGGTTTGCTCAAGAGAATTTCAAGAGGAGAACCGGGCATTAAGAAGGATCCTTCTTATCCAAAAGGACTCAAGAAGAAAAGTAAATGCCTTATGCAAAGAAAGAATGCCTTGCTGGGAAACATGGATAGTAACCAAGATGGATGGCAAGAACCCGCCCAATCCTGTGAGTTCAGATTTGTTATAAAAAAAAAAGAAAAAAAGGAGAGGCCAGGGCGAAAACCCGCAAAGGGCGCCTTGATTTAAGTTGAAAACCCGAGAAAGACAGCTCAAATTTTGATCGAAAGTAGGGCATACAGTAATCTTGCTACACTTGAATTAACAATGAAGAAGTATGTTGCGTCTTGGGGCATCGACAAAGTACTCTGGATCCCCTAAACACATATTGAGCCTAAAATGGTCCTCAAGAAGTTTGAACAGAGAAGCTCAGGCTGCGATATCTGGGGCACCTAGTTTCCATTTTACCCATTTTTGTTATTTGTGGTTATTTTATTCCTTGCAAAATACACTCTTAATAAACTTTCTTTTTCTTTGCACTTGCTAGCTGTGATCAACTTATTTGTTTCGAGCTATGCTCTCAATTGGTTCCCTTCTTGTCCATTGTTGTGATATTTTTCAAGCATTTTGCATTGAAATAACGATTGGTGGACTAATAATACTTTCATAAAAGAAGTTTCGCATATTACTCTGGAAGCTTCTGAATAATACAAGGACCTGAAACAAGACTATTGCTTAAAACTCCTCAAGTTTAAGGGATAGAAATATTGGTGGAGGGAAAGTCTGATTTGAGGCTATCTCTTCGGATTTTGTCGAAAATGGTGATTGAACAAAATGACAAGATATTACGCCGAGAATACCATCTTGACGAAAAGGGGCAATGTTAACCCATGTGTAAATGGGGAATCATTCGCGAGAAAAATGATGTTTTGTATCCGTGCAAATATCATGCATACACACTGGTCATGACACCCGGGAATGGAAGGTGTAGTAGACCAAATCGTTTGAATAAGTTACAAATTCTATACCCCGAGTCGTAGTGGGATGGATTGAAGATGACACAGATCCTACACCCCCGAAGTTGAAGAGAGGATCTCAAGATGGTATAAGCCTTAAAGTCCTATAGGTACCGTGGAATAGGTCTTGAAGTTACATTGGGGCAAGTTATTTGAGTAAAATATGATTGTTTCTTTGAGTTCTTGGCAAAGGTACCAAAGAGCGAGATAGCGGCGTAATACGTCAAAGCAATAAGACTACGATGGACGATTTGAGCGAGAGACAACCCTAAGCATTAAAAAGGGATAATTTCATTTTACATTCATACATCATCATTAGGGCGTTTCGATCATCGCATCCTGATCCTTATATATTTTTTTTAACAAAGAATCATTATCATGACATTCTGCATTCATACAAATGTCCTCTATAATATCATTTAGTTAGGAGCATTCGATTTATTACGATCATTGCATCTTAATCATTGAAAAAAATCATCATTCTCATGACATTCTACATTCACGTAAATGTCATCCATAGCACATATAGTTAGGAACGTTTGAGTCATTCCGATCATAGCATCTGCATCATTTGCATAAGCATAAGCACATAAAACTGAGTTTACAGGATATGTCCCCAGAAGATGGTGTAGCAACATTGTTAAAGACCATCCCATTGCCACTGACCAGTAGTGGAATAGGTTGAAGATTGTCCTATTGCCACTGACCCGTAGTGGAATAGGTTGAAGATCGTCCTATTGCCACTGACCAGTAGTGGAATAGGTTGAAGACCATCCTATGGCCACTGACCAGCAGTGGAATAGGTTGAAGATTGTCCTATGGCCACTGACCAGCAGTGGAATAGGTTGAAGATTGTCCTATTGCCACTGACCAGTAGTGGAATAGGTTGAAGATTGTCCTATTGCCACTGACCAGTAGTGGAATAGGTTGAAGATTGTCCTATTGCCACTGGCCAGTAGTGGAATAGGTTGAAGACCATCCTATGGCCACTGACCAATAGTGGAATAGTTTGAAGATTGTCCTATTACCACTGACCAGTAGTGGAATAGGTTGAAGATTGTCCTATTGCCACTGACCAGTAGTGGAATAATTTAAAGATTGTCCTATTGCCACTGACCAGTAGTGGAATAGGTTGAAGATTGTAGACCTTGTCGCCCTAAACAGTAGTGGGGCAAGATCGAAGGCAAATCTTGGCTCCCTAAATAGCAGGGAAACATGATTTAAGCCATTGTCCTATTGCCCTGACCAGCAGTGGAATAGGTTGAAGATTGTAGATCTTGTCGCCCTAAACAGTAGTGAAACATGATTTAAGCCATGGTCCTATCCCCTAGACCAGTAATGGGATAGGCTGAAGATTGCAAATATTGTTTCCCTGAAGATACAGCAGAGTAGTGAAGTGGATCGAAGCAACAAGATGCAATGGACTGGAACGAGGCTACCTAAAGAAAAGGAGCACCAAAGAAGTCAAGGCTCAGCAAGACCGGGCAAATTTGATCCTTCTTTATGTCTTTGCTCCATTCTGCTATACCCACAATGAGCAAAGAGGGGCAGCTGTCATACCCCAATTTTGCCCTGGCCTACAAGCCCATTTTACACCATTAAACCAAACCAGAATGGCCCACAAACCAGACCCAAACCTTAGCCCAAATCAATCAGCCCAATTACCCAAAACCCAAAAAAAATAGAAAATTAAACAAAGCAAAAACCAAACAGCAAACCCTAGGTACGCCGCACCTAGGGCATCTGTCAACTGCTCCACCGCCCATGCCAGGCCTATCACCACCACTGTCAGAGCACCACCAACGCCCTCCACTTGCTCCACTTGTGCCTGCAAAATAGAAAGGAGAAAAGACAAAAAGGAAATAGTAGCATATTTGGGCTATAAAGCCGATCCAAGCAATGTAATAAAAAAAAGGAGAAAAGAAAAAAATCATGGTAATAGAGGGGGACTTTTGTTTTCAATTAATTTCTTGGTAACAAAAGGGGTTTTTCGTGAACCTATCGAAAATCATATGTACCAAAAAGGGGTTTCTTCTTCCGTTTGAACCAAAAAAAAGGAAACAGAAAGCAAAAGCAAGAATTAAAGGTTGATTTCCTTTTCATTTATCATCTATTGCCGATTTATTATTTGATTTTTTTATTTTGAATCAAAATTAAAAGTTAAAAAGAAGGGAAAAAGGGCTTATCGAAACCTTAACGATCATGGCGTCGGAGGGGCTCTCTCTCCTCGTCGGAGTTTGGTCGGAGAAAAGGTTACCCAAGGCCCTTCCTCTCGTTTCGGGCACCTAAGAGTGGCCTTCAAGCGGGGTTTTCAGACAGGGCACTCAAACCCCTTTATGCTACCTGTCGACCACTAGAGGTGGTGTTGGTTCTCCCGATTGAAAGCCCGATCGATGGGACAAAAATGCTCCAGGTGCCTCTTCGGTTCGTGGAAAGAAATGAGGGGGGTTTTTGTTTTTTTGATCTTTTTGTTCTAAGAGTATTAAAGAATGAAACATATTCTTCTGGTTTAAACAATAAAAGCTGCGTCGTTTGGGGTACCAGGGGAACCGTTCATATCTCTTTAAATGGAGTATTTGCACGATGAGTCCCTCCTCTTGCTGGCATACGCTCAATTGAGTCCCCTTATGCCTTTCTCGCTGCTTTTAAATTTTGCCCCATTATTTTACTTCATTTTCAATTTAGTCCATACCTGGTCATTTGAAACGTCACACAATCAGGGGTTGGGTTATTTACTCATTTAGTCCCCACAAGTTCGCGCGCGTTGCAGCTTGGTCCTCGTCCTTCCTTTTATTGCAAATTTGCCCCGGATATGTTGTTTGTTAATTCAATTTAGTCTTCTTTTGTTATTTTCACTATTCTATTATTAATTTATTATTACTTTATTACTTTCGTCTTATTACTATTTTCATCATTATTATTACCATTATTATTATTATTTTATTTCACTAACTAGTATTATTTTCATTTCTATTATCACTATTATTTATTTAAATTTTTTTTACTATTATTTACTCCTATTATCATCGTTATTATTATTTAACATTTTTAGCATCATCATATTATTATTATTACTACTATTATTATATTATTAATTTTTATATGTATATTTTTATATATATTATTTCATTTATTAATTACCACCATTATTACCGTTATTATTATTATTATTTTTATATCTTCATTATTATTTTATCATTATTTTCTATTACTGTTAATATAAGATTATTATCGTAATACTTTTATTTTAACACTACCTATGTTATTATTTTTACTTTATCATCATTATTAAAATCTTAGTATCACTTGTACTAGTGTATTATTTTACATCGTTATTTTATTATTATTATTCTTTTCTCCTATAACATCGTGTTTTTATATTATCATTTGTCCCACTAATTTTTCTCGATGCATCAGTTTTCAAATAACCGATATTTCGTGTTAAAGATTCGAGGAAATCGAGCCTTAACTTACTGGGTTCCGGTTTTCCTCGTTCAATATGATTAACAGAATATCCCTTTTAAATCGCAATACAAGTTTTGAATAAAATACTTGTTCTCAGAAATTCGAAATGTTGCGCCCTAACTTACTGGACACGACATCTAGATACCCGAGACGAGTTTTAAAAGTAAAGGAAATATTCCGTTTTTGGAATTTCGAGAAGACGAGCCCTAACTTACTGGGTTCCAGTTTCTCATTTGACAAACAACGGAATATCGTCTTGAAATTTTTAGCCAAGTTTTAAAATCAAAGACAAGCTCGATTTCGGAGTCCAAAGCGTCGTACCTAACTTCATGGATACAATACTTTATTTCTTGAAATAAGAAGGTCTTATCGTCCCTCTCGATTTGTTCAGTTAAAAAGGATCGTATTTTGAATCTTTTCAAATTTTCAACATTAGGACATTAACTAATCAATTTGGTACCAACTTTGGGCGTGACGAGGGTGCTAATCCTTCCTCGCACGTAACCGACTCCCGAGCCCGTTTTCTCAAAATTCGTAGACCAAAAACACTGTTTTAGTAAACCAAAACGTTTTATTAAAACAAAGGTGATCTGATCACACCTAATAAAGATCGGTGGTGACTCCTATTTTTATTTTCGTTTTCAAAAAACCAAAGTCGATCCCCGTTGTTTCCAAAAAAAAATGGTTATGACAACTGTAATTCAGAATTTGTAATTTGTCTTGGTTTTATTTTTTCATATTTATTAAATATTATATCTTGTATATTATACATTTGTGATTGGGTAGGAATAATTTCTTTTTCTTTTTCTGGTTTATCTTTTAATGAGGATTTTAATTTCCAAAGGTATTCTCTTTTAAGTTCTGGGTCTTGAATTTTATCAATAACTTCAATCATAAATTCTTGGTCTTTGGTTAACATATTAATTGAGGGTTTATTTTTATCATCAGAAGATTGGGATGTTGTATGTAATTCGTCTATTTGTAATTCATCTGTTTGGTAGATGGATCAATTTTAGGAAGAAGTTGTTTCTAAGAGAATCTCATTTAATTTTTGTTCTATTTCTTCATCTAGATTTAAATTATTAATTTTTCTTTTAATTTTACAATATTTTGAGATGTGTCCTCGTTTTCCACATCTATAACATTTTATTGTTTTATCAATTTTGTTTTCTGTTTTTTGTTGTTTTTTTTCTTTTCTGTATTTTCTATATTTGGGTTTTTTTATAATATTCTGAAATACTCTTTTTCCTATTTTTTGGTTTTACAGGGCTGCATGTTTTTGAAGAAGAAGGTTTATTCCTAATGTCAAATTGGTGGCAGAATGATCCTAATTCTTTTCTACATTGATATCTTTCTTTCTTAAGTTGTTTTTGTAATTTTAAATCTTGACAAATTTTTAATCCTTCTTTTTGGGTGAAACTAATTAGTTCACCATATGTAAGCTTTTCATATGAAATAATACCTCTATAATTTTCTCTTATTTGATTTCTAACTTTTTCTCCTAACAAAGTAGGAAGTCCTGCTAGAAACTTTTCTTTCCAAAACGGTTGTTGGTTATCAGATCTTTGCATAACTCTAGTCATAAAGACATCTTTATACCATTTAAAATCGGTTAATTTTTTGCATTTTAAATTTGATAATAATTCTGAATTTCTATCTTTAAGATGAGAAGGATCTCCTATAAAGTGTTTAGAGATTGAAAAAATTAAAGTTGCTACTGCATCCTGGATTTCTCTTCCTTGTTCATCTAAAATAATTCTTCCTTGATCATCATTTTTTATTGCTTTTAAAATTTCTTCCTGTTGGGTTTTAGTGAGTGCATGATTCCACCATCCTTTTAATTGACCAGTAAATCCAACAACTAAAAGATTGGCTATAGCATGACCACTGATTAATCCATTTTGGTTTTGGGTTTTATAAACATTTGAAACCGTCGTCATTTGTTGTAATAAACTAAGAATATTGTATTCAGACATTCCATCTATATTCCATTCATAAATTGTATTAGCATTGTATTTATTCTGGAAAACAAGTTTTTCTTCTATATTAAGATCAGGTGTAGTGGTTTTTGGATAATATAATCTTTTTGGTTCTTTCCAAGCCATCTTGTTAATTTGTTGTTCATCTGACTGGTCAGAGTCAGATTGGGAGGATTGGTGTAATGTATTTACTGAATTTTGGGCTTGCATTGGGGTATCAGGTGCAATTAATTCAGATTTGTAACTTTCCAAAGCATCAAGTCTATTTTGGATTTCTGTTAAGAAATCATTTTGGGATTTTTGGAAAGGTTTTGGAATTTCATAAGGTGTGAATATTGGATCTTTAGAACTTTTTTCTGTTACCTCTTTTACTGGTTCTTTCTTAATCGGTTGACTTTCCACCAAATTCTCAATATATTAATTGTTTTCCTATTGTATAAAGACTGATATTTGTATAGTTGTTTTGTTCTACTATCATTTTAATATCTTTTGATGAGATTTATTCTCCTACATCAGGAGCTCTCATTCTTAAAGGATTTGCTTTTATTCTAGTATTTTTGTGGAGATATTGAACCTCCATTAAAGGGGGATGTCGAGATTCAACTTCTCCTTTATTAGTTTGCCATCTAGTATTATGTTTTATTGTATTAACAGATTCTGAATAATATTCTTCAAACCATTCAAAGAATTTTATATGTATTTTATGGGTATTCATAAATTCATAATATTCTTGAAAAATGCTTTCTTTTTTATCATTATATTTTTTAAAGTAATCTTTTCTTTTTTGCTTATTTTTGTTAGAATAGAAGTGCTTTCTACACCATTCTTTGTTTATCTCAAAAGTTTTTTCTAAAACAAATCTTTCTGAATTTTCTCCTTATCTTGCATTATTAGTCATTGATGAATATGTTGGTGACATATTAGGTGAATTTTGGGGACTCACTGGCATAGATATGTTGAGCTATATTTGAGGAATTATCTATTCCTTGTAAATTGGTTCTAAATGTTGTTGGGATAGAAGAGACAGAGGCTTTAGCTGTCCTAAAATCTGCCGTTTGTGTTTCTGGATTTGACTCTCCTTCTAAATTTAACCTCCTAAAAGCTGTGCTGGCACTTCCTATTTCGAAGGAATGTCTTGGAGGCATTCTTCGTGGCCTGTTGAATATTAATTCAACTGTGCCATCTTGGTGTTGAGAGATTTCACTTCATGAAGTGTTTCTTATAGGAGTTGGTGCCACAGGGTCTGTAGCACCCTCAAGTTTCCACCTTTCAGGAAGGTTTATTTCATGTCATTGTATTGTTCTTGGGATTGTGGTATGAGATCTTGAAGTATCTGTTTTTATTAAGAGGGTTTCTCCTTTTGGGCTTTGGAGTAAAGCCTTGGTATTAACTACAAAATACATAGCTTTGAAATGGAGTCTATAGACTAATGTTAATACTTCCGTACCAGGAAGCATTTTGTAGTTATGGGTATGTATTTGGAGGGTCAAAGATTGTAAAATATTTTTGTCAGTCAAAGAAACCATAAAATTTGGATAACAATTAAAATGTATTGGGCCGGTACATAGGCTTGTTTCTATAGTTCCTAATTATGAGTCATTAAACATGATGTGTTTTTGGTCTCTTAAGACAATTAAAATTGAGGTATTTTTAGTGGCTTCAACATTAAGAGGTTTGACACCAACCTGGACTAGTCCAAAATGGACATATTTGTATTTTTGTTCTTTGAGTTTATTAATGACGACTCTATCTAATAATTGGATTGTTTCATATTCTTTTTGAATAGGTACACTCATTTCTTTTGTTTTTATAACGTAACTGCAAAAAGAATTTAAATTTTCAAAAGTTGTTTTCTTGCAGACTTGGTTTGTTGGAACTCTTGAAAGAGTCCAATTATCGAATCTTTGGGAATATTATTTTCATAATGTTCTTCTTGTTCATTAACAGTGTTGTTTAAGGTTTGGTTGGACTCTTGGGATTGATTGGAAACAAAGCTTACAGAAGAATTGGTTCTTCTAAGGAAGGGAAACATTCTTTGTTTTCTTATTTCCTACAAGGGGATTCTACTATCAGGATTTCCGAATTATTAAAGTTGCCTACAGGGATACTTTGTCCTTGACACGCCTAACTCATGGCTAACTGGACAGTGTATCAATACTCAACAAAATAATAATACATTAATGAAGACAGTTAAACCAAAACTCGGAAATATTGAAAACAAATTAAATATTTTCAAAACTTAAAAATAATAATACAATTATTTTAGAAGAAGAGTCAAATCCAGAAACACAAACGGCAGATTTTAGGATAGCTAGAGCCTCTGTCTCTTCTATCCCAACAACATTTAGAACCAATTTACAAGGAATAGATAATTCCTCAAATATAGCTCAACCAATCTATGCCAGAGAGTCCCCAAAATTCACCTAATATGTCACCAACATATTCATCAATGACTAATAATGCAAGACAAGGAGAAAATTCAGAAATATTTGTTTTAGAAAAAACTTTTGAGATAAACAAAGAATGGTGTAGAAAGCACTTCTATTCCAACAAAAATAAGCAAAAAAGAGAAGATTACTTTAAAAATTATAATGATAAAAAAGAAAGCATTCTTCAAGAATATTATGAATTTATGAATACCCATAAAATTCATATAAAACTCTTTGAATGGTTTGAAGAATATTATTCAAAATCTGTTAATACAATAAAACAAAATACTAGATAGCAAACTAATAAAGGAGAAGTTGAATCTCGACATCCCCCTTTAATGGAGGTTCAATATCTCCACAAAAATACTGGAATAAAAGCAAATCCTTTAAGAATGAGAGCTCCTGATGCAGGAGAACAAATCTCATTAAAAGATATTAAAATGATAGTAGAACAAAACAACTATACAAATATCAGTCTTCATACAATAGGAAAACAATTAGATTATATTGAGAATTTGGTGGAAAGTCAACCGATTAAGAAAGAACCAGTAAAAGAGGTAACAGAAAAAAGTTCTAAAGAACCAATATTCACAACTTATGAAATTCCAAAACCTTTCCAAAAATCCCAAAATGATTTCTTAACAGAAATCCAAAATAGACTTGATGCTTTGGAAAGTTACAAGTTTGAATTAATTGCACCTGATACCCCAATGCAAGCCCAACATTCAGTAAATACATTACACCAATCCTCCTAATCGACTCGACGATCGGATGAACAACAAATTAACAAGATGGCTTGGAAAGAACCAAAAAGATTATATTATCCAAAAACCATTGCACCTGATCTTAATATAGAAGAAAAACCTGTTTTCCAGAATAAATACAATGCTAATACAATTTATGAATGGAATATAGATGGAATGTCTGAATACAATATTCTTAGTTTATTACAACAAATGAAGATGGTTTCAAATGTTTATAAAACCCAAAACCAAAATGGATTAATCAGTGGTCATGCTATAGCCAATCTTTTAGTTGCTGGATTTACTGGTCAATTAAAAGGATGGTGGGATCATGCACTCACTAAAACCCAACAGGAATATTGTTTTTTTTTCATATTATAATAAATTAATTAAAACTTATCACATATTGTTTTTTACTGTTTTCAAATCTACTTATTGGCATACGAAAATTCTTAATGCTTCCTTTCGAAATTTGAATTTGAAATTTTATATTTAGATAATGTATATATATTATGGATAAATTAGTTGAGATTCAATATTACATCCCGAAAATCGGATTAGTAGAAACGGACATTAGATTGTGGGCTCAAGAGAAAAATCGAGTTTTATGTCATAAGAATTAAAATAGAATCAAATAAATAATTAGTTAATAATAGTAACAATAATAATTAAATTAAATAATAATGATATCAATAATTGGGGCATTAGTAAAAACTAATAGAGACTAATTTGGAATAATGGTTAAAGTAGAGGTTAAATGTGTAAATTAAGACTAATTATTAAAAAGAAAGTTATTTAGAACAAGGGAGAAATAGGAGAGGATTTAGAGGGTAAATAGTCCAATTTTTTTTTTTTTTAAAAACATCTTTTATATTTTCTTGGCATCCAAACACTCTCTATTCTTTCAATTTTACAAGAAAATCACTCTTTCTTCTCTAATTTCCCACCTAAACTTAGCCCGTTTTTGCTCAATGGTGCAAATTCATGGACTTTTCGAATTAAAGGTAAATCTATTGTTATCTTATGTATTAAATTTTTATTAGGTGTTTTTAATTTGAATTTTCATAAATCTAAGCATGAAAATTAAAGATTTATGATTTTAAAGATATATTTTGCATAAAAATGGTGAATCTCATAATAAAGAGCTAAGAGATGTTTTTAAAATAATTTTTAGTATATTTTAACGAGATTAAGAGGTTTACAAATTTAATTTATCAAAATCTTTAAGTAATTGTATAAATTAAATGGTTTTTTTTGAGAATGAGGATGAACGGTGGTTTTTCGAGAAAAATAGTGTCTAGTAAAATTGAGTTGAATTATCGGCCTAGATCTATAATTAGGCACAAGTTAGGGGGTTAGGATGTAGAAATTAAGGATTTAATTAAGTTAAAAAGAAGAAATTAAGCAAAATAGATTGTACGAAATAAACCGAATAAGTATGTGTGACTAGAGAGCCGTTGTATGAACACAAAGAGATAAGTAGTAATATGTATATTTTTGTGTGAAGCTGAAAACGTTGGTGAAGCCTCAACAAACCAGGATAAAGGCAAGCGAAAAGTTGTCTAATTCGACGAGCCGTGGTGAGCTATAGGTGAGTGAATTTGTATGTCGTGTTTTAGCATGAATTGAGAAATCTAGAGAGTCGAAGTGTGACTTGCAAACCCCCACTTATGGTATGCGAACCTTGACTTCTTCCTAATACAAATCCTTACAATTTTAGTTGAATCGTTGAGTATATACACTGTACGATTTTATGGTACAAAATGCATGAACTTATAATATATATACGTGGACTTTATTTTATATATAGTATATATATTAATGGGTTTTGGTGTTATATATATAATATAATATACATATGCATGGTTCTATTGTATATAGTATATATATTAATGGATTTTGGTGTTATACATATGTGTCACATTTAGTGGGTTTTAGTTTATATAATACATATACGGGGTTGGTAAATATATATATATATATATGCGTGTGCTTTGGTTTTATATATGTAATATATATGAGTGGGGCTACATATATATATATTATATGTGTGGGTTTTATTGTATAATATATATGGTTATAGGTTTTGTTTTATCTAATATATATATAAATGTATATGAGATTTTTAATGTATGCTAAAGTTGACTTGACAAAGGTCACTAAATAGGTATGTATATATATGTAATATATATCTGTATATGGTTTTGTAATGCATGCGAACAAGAAAAAAAAAATTATAATATGGATTTTTATAACATATGAATTTTATTGATAATACGCATTTATGTATGCACGAACCTGTAAGTGAATTATGAAATTTAAGATATTGCGAATTTTGATTAGTGCAAAATTATATTATTGTGAAATGCTAAGTGCGAGCTCAACAGTAGTACGAGCCAATTATATTGTGTGATAAAATGTGATTAATTAGATATGTTGGCAATATGAACACTTGAAACCTTTGGATATCATTGCCATGCCATAGGATTGTGAGTACTCACCCTTTTTATTATGTATTGGACATTGTGGCTCGGAGATAGCGTTGGTGTGTATGGAGAGTGTGAGCATACGTGCTACACTTACATGGAGATATCGTACAATTTTATGAGTCATATGATGTGTTTTGGAGATCCGTTTATCCAATAAGTATATAATTTGACTATGTTTCATATTCACAAATTGCCAATATATCACTATGTTGAGTTTGTAATTTGTGTTATATGTGAATTTTTAAAGTATGTTTAAATCCTAACATGTCTAGTGTGTATATTTGTGTTATATGCATGTGTACTCACTCAGCTTCTCCAAGCTCACACTCCTTTACTTTACCTTGTAGATAAATAGTTCACGAGTTAGCGAGGAGAGTGGCAAATCGATGATCCATCGCAAGACATTTTTTTAGAGTATGTGTGTTGAGCTTTTAAATTCTGAAGTGAAGGCAATGTGGGTGGTTCCAAGGGTTTAGTACTAGAATTAGACTTAGAAATTCTAAATAAAATTTTCAATGGGCTGTAAACGAACATTACAGACTGTTTAACTTTGGGATTTTCAAACGTTATAATTGCTTGATTTATTGCTTGTTTGGATGGTTTTATTACTTGATTAATGTGATGATAATTAAATGAACTAACAAATTTTTGCAGCTAAGGGAGATCGTCGAGTATTAAGGTACATCTTATACATTCTGATTGTGTGAATGAAATGATCAATTTAGAAAAGCATGCACTTAGGTCTAATTTTCTATATGAAATATTTTGCAAATGTTTAATGTGTATGGTTGGTTGGTATGGTTCATAAAGTTTTAAATGGAGAATCACTTCGGTAGCTAATGTGACATTCGGAATTCGGGTCAAATCGTCTCGACCGGGTTCGGGGTGTCATTTAGTGGTATCAGAGTCAGATTTACAAAAACTCGGCGAAGTCACAATTTTCACCAAATTAGCATTTTTGAAAATATAAATAAGTTGATTTTAAAAATTTTAAAAATGGAAATGTTTAAACCTTTTTGAAAAATTAAACTTTGTAAGGAAATGTTTCCAATTCATTCTTGATTTAGAAAATGCAACCAAGTAGCCCATTTAACTAGATGTTTTTTTTTCTTTTAATTGGGATAATGATTTTTTTTGGTTTTTTTTATTTTTTAAAAGAAAGTTATTTTAGCTCTTAATTAATTTTTCGTTCTTTTTTACTTTTGAATTTGTATTTTTTGTCAAATCACCTCAAAATGAATGAAAAAATTAACGTTTGTTAATTTTGCTTACATGGCATACATGTGGATTGCCACATAGATGACACATTAGCATTTAATTAATTTTTAAAATTTAAATATAATTTTTAAATAATCTTAGTGATTTTTATTTTTTTTGAATTTTTAAATTTTAAAAAAAATAATACGTACTGTCCACATGACAATCCACGTGCATATCATATCAGCAAAGTTAAAAAACATTCATTTTGCCATTCATTTTGAGGTAATTTGATAAAAAAAAAACGCAAGTTTAAAGGCTAAAAAGACAAAAATTTTAATATATAACTAAAATAATTTTTTTGTAAAGTTGAAGAACCAAATAAGTCATTATGCCTTGTCGATTTCACCATGTATCATGTGAAATTGTCCCACATGACATTTATGAGTTTTTTTAAATTTTTTTTAAAATAATAATTTTTTTAACAAATTTAAAATATTTAAAATTTTGTAAAAATTACTAAAAACTCTAAAAAACTATAAAAGTTTTTCAAAAATATTAAAATATTTTAATTTAAAAAATGAAAATATAAAAATTACTAATATATATAAATATTCCCTCATATGAACCATCAACAATTCAATCCCTCAATCCTCTCTTAGTCGATACAACACTCTCTTTCCCCATTATGATATTTCATATCGTGTTTGTTTTCTCTTCTTGGCTCTTTTCTTAATTTTCATTTCTAGCTCTTAGCTAAGTTTATTTTGACATTTGATTTCCATTTTGTCATATTTTGTTCCATTGTTTTAAGCTAATAAATGACCAGTTCATATGCTACTAATTTTGGCTAAATAAGGGCTATAGGCCGATTTTAACTTTAATTAGGGAAGTAGGCCAGTTTTAGGAGAGAGAAACGAAAAGCGCGTCCAGTTGGGCGCGCTTTCTACACAGATGGCAGCAAAGCGCGTCCAACTGGACGCACTTTCTGTTTCTCTCTCTAGGGTTAGGGTTTTTTATTTTTAGGTTAGGGTTTTTATTTTATCAGTGTAAGAGTTTAGGGTTTTTTAAGGTTTAGGGTAAATCAAAAGTGCTCAGGGTTTTCGGTTGAAACGACAAAAGTTCTTAGGTAGTTTTGAGGGGTCGAGGATGTGATAATGCACCTCAGCACACATACATTTCATATGTCATGGTAGGATAGGACCATCACTTGAGAAACCCATCCTGGGGAAATCAGGTTTTGGGGGAAACAATGTTTGATACAATCAGAGGTCAAATTCTAGGTGGAGGTCCAAGTTGGCAGCCGTGATGTAGTCACAGGTTCAAGTATAACCGAGGGCTCGGTGACGATTATTACGTGGTCAAGAGTTTAAGTGTTTTAGATACCTGCAAACAATGTCTTATATATACCATATATAAGATTGATATCATAATCATATGAAAAAACTCTGGGAACTTCCGGTGTAATCAACATAATTTTTTCTCTATTTCCAAGCAGCTGGTATCTTGAACCTTTCATTCTTGTCTGAAGGTTGACACCGAGATGGACACAAGAGGACTCTCAGGAGGAGAGCGGATTTTTTGGCAC
Source organism: Gossypium sturtianum (assembly GCA_025698515.1). Classification (NCBI taxonomy): domain Eukaryota; kingdom Viridiplantae; phylum Streptophyta; class Magnoliopsida; order Malvales; family Malvaceae; genus Gossypium; species Gossypium sturtianum. Next base: position 122,686,894 of record CM046943.1, on the reverse strand, counting down.
AGAAGAAGTCAAAATCAGGTCGGCGTGGCAGTGGTTGTAGTTATTAATGGGTTGTGTAATAATGACAACCGTCATCGCCCTAAAATGAGCATCACCTTTATTGCACCGCAATAGTCGCTCCCCGCCTGAGAGCCCTCTTACGTCTACGACGGTGCTGGCCTTCGAATAAGAAGGAAGGTTAAATGTACTGGTTGCCTGGAAATGGAGAAAAAAATTATACCATTTATAGGGAGAAACCCTAGAGTTTTTATGTATGAATATGCCATCAAACTTCTGTATGGTATTTATAGGGTATCATTTTTGGGTATTCAAAAATATTGAGCTCGTGACTGCGTAACAACCTTCAATTGGCGCCCCCATTATACCCTGATCCATTACCGCATAACGACCGTCAATTGAGACCTCCATGTCAACTTCCACCCTTGATCGTAGAAAGCAAAATCACCCTATAATCGACTTCTCTAGGATAGGCTTCGGAGGTAATGATCCCATCTCGGCATGATATATGAAATGTGTGCGACTTGGAGCGATATCGCATCACTGATGACTCAAGAATACCTCGAACGTAAACCAAATATTTTTAGTGACTGAAATTTTTAAGACCGAAAAACGATTTATAGTGGAGAAATGGAGAGGATTGGAGAGAAATTATATGATTGAAGGATGATGAAACTTGGTATGTGAGAGCCATTTTATAGCTACAGGGAAGGGTCTGTTTGCAAAGGAAAACCTTGAAAGCACGCTGGAACATATTCTAAACGCGATGAAGTGTTTAAAGCGTCCAAATTATTCGAACTGTCAAGCTTTTCTGCCCCGGGGAATAGGAAATTTGTTAGAGAAAGCTCCCCTAGTTGGGCGAGCTTTATCTAACAAATTTCCTATATTCTGAGGGTGAAAGAACCTTTGCTTATAACTGTTGAGCATGTTATGTAGCACTGAATCTCGATGAAATTATATGACTTCTGAACGCGTGATTCATAGCATTTATTTACACCATACAATATGCAACTATTGTGTGCATTCATAAACGAAATTCATAGCACGTATTCTCTTTCACCCTACATAATTCTCTAATAAAAATGGCGTAATTTTCATACCAAAGACACGCATCAAGTTAATATCAAACAGAATAACCTTGCATCATGGGTAAGAGTTGTGTGTACTCTTTCGGACAATTCTCTACTTATTTTTTTTTGCGTTTATTCATCCAAATCGTGATCGATATTGAAATGAATCGACGAGTGAAATCTGTTATATACTACAATGGTCAAATCTGTAATACAGAGTTCGGGGTGGTGTTTATAGGAGTGAAGTCCGTGGAATTTGCGTTTAATAGTACCATTCAAATGCGTGATCTACAGACCAGAATCAAGAGAAAAGTTTAGGGATCGTCCCGGAGAAGAATTACAAGGTTGCAATACAGATTTCTTGCATCTGTTAACCCCTATAAGTATGAGCTATTCGATGTGATTTGCGAGATGGATTTCGAGACGGTCATATCATCGTATATCTCAAGTGGAAATGATGTTATTGAGTTATATGTCAAGTTCGTCAATGCTGATGGATCTGGCCCATCTTTGACCACCATTGTTGCGAATACAGGTACCGAAACTGAAGTAAAAAGTCCTACTATAGGGTTGTGCGGTGGGTTTTCTGGCCTCATTCAAAACGGCTACTATGATGTTCTCAAAACATCTATAGGTAGACACTCATCGGTTTTTGGGATCGATATAAACTTTGGGGGTTAGTATTAGTTAGGGTATCAACATAACCCAAATCTAGACACTCGGGCTCGACATTCAATTAGTGCATTCAATTTCAACTTCGAGACTAGGTCGATGTTATGGTGCAGAAGCAGTTATACCGGAGGATCATCGACGTACACCGATCATCAACCCGTTGAATATTCTAACGGGTATATGGGTTACAGGAGAATCGATGACTTACTCCTTTCAACAGAGGCCAGTGAAGGTACCTCCAGCACCATGCTCGAAGGTGACAATGAAGGCGTGGACGAGGAAGGGGATGCAAGTGAGGAAGAATGGGCTGTAGACGCAAACGAGAGGGAGGAGTCAGAACCTGAGCCGATCTAGCAGTGTGATTCGGATGGTTTAGAAGTAACTTTATTTTTTGAACCGGATCCGATTACAACGGAGCCGAAACCTTGCGAGTCCAACGATGACACCTCGGACAATGCTCCGAATCGAGATACGTGATTCAGGCCGGATGAATCTCTGCCTCATATGACAAATATCGACCTATCGATCAAGGGTGGTTTAAAGTTTTCACGGCTTCTGCACAGAGCACCTGGTCATGCAAGCACATATCGTGATGTGAGAGTACTGGAAGTTAGAATGGAATACCTCGACAAAGATGCTTTTCTTGCTGCACTAAAGCGGTACAGTATCAAGAATGGTGTGAACTACTGCGTCACGAAGTCTCATTTCGAGAAATTCAAAGGAAAGTGCGCAACAATGGACGAGAGATGTAAGTGGAAAATCATGACATCTTACTGGAAAAAAATTGAGATGTGGACGATAAAGAAATATTCCAGTTTCTATACCTGTGTTGTGACGAGTGCAAGTCAAGACCATTCGAGGCTAGACTCAGACATGATTGTTGATATTATTCTACCGATGGTGAAGACCAGTCCCCAGATTAAAATATTAATGCTGATTACAGACATACATAGCCAGTACCAGTACACTCCAATGTACTACAAAGAATGGGTTGCAAAAAAAAAAAGCTATGGAGAAGTTGCATCACGGGTGGAAGGGTTCGTATAACTATTTATGGCAATGGTGTCAGGTATTGGATCGATACGTACCAAGTTCCGTAACCGATCTCGAAACACGCCCAGGGTACTACGACGATCAGTTGGTCCTTAGAAAAGAGTATTCCACCGGTTCTTTTGGACCTTTGAGTAATGCAGTAAGGCATTTTAACACTGCATGCCTATGGTCCAAATTGACGGCACCTGGCTATACGAAAGGTATCAGCAGCATCTGTTGCTTGCCATTGCTCAAGACTATAATCGAGAAGATTCTGCCTATAGCGTTCGCAATAACTCTTGGAAAAACGAAAGATGATTAGGATTTCTTCCTGATCGGGTTGCGCCGCCACATTTGCTTGCAGCCCGACATGTGTATCATATCGGATAGAGTGCTTGGAATACTTTAGGCGATTGATCATCAAAGATCCCTCTGGTTGCACTCATCATCGGTACTACATACGACATGTGGGATCCAACTACTACTAAAAATATCCTTCGGCGATTGAGTGAGATCTAGTCATCAACATGGGTTCGTAGTTCCAACTATGTCTTCACTGCACATCGAATATTCAAATACGGGGTTATTTGATTGCATTAACCGGTAACTATTTATCGACAGGTTATGAGCTCGTCCAACATCGATTCCATCAAAAGTTGAACAACTTGACACCATTAACGCCTACGGTGTGGTGTATGTTTCAAATGTACTATTTGAATAGTGGACGTAGTCGTACGATGATGGTTTACGATACGAGCACTTGAAGTTAAACTTGGTCGAGTGCATCAATTTGGTACTAAAGGGGACGCGTCACTTGCCGGTAACATCTATTGTCAAATAGACATACTTTTGACTGGCCGCCTTGTTTCTTAAGACGGCGTCAACGTATGTTGGATAGATAGCAGACAGCGGTACATTCTGCGATGACATGATGCAAGAGATTCGGCAAAGTACAGCGAGAGCAAACATGATGTATGTAGTGTACCACTCACGTTAGAACCTCGATTTTCAAGTCACGGAGCACGTTAGGCCCGATGAGAAAATGTCAAGTATATCCTATCATGTGAACCTAATGGAAGAGACCTGCAATTGTGAGAGATTCCAAGCATTTCGGTTCCCATGCGCACATGCAATTGCTGTATGTGGAAACATACGGATTGAGTACGTGCCTTACATCAACGACGTCTACCAACTACAATGCATTCATAGTGTGTGGAGTCCTAAATTCCCACTCGTTCCAGATGAGAGTATGTAACCGTTTATGTCCAGTGCGTCGTTCGAGTTGGTGCCAAACAAGGACATGTGTTGCGTCCGAAAAGGTCACCCGAATTTCACTCGGATAAAAAACAATATGGATATTCGGGAGAGGCACTGTCAACAGAAATTATGCAAGTATTGTATAAACCTAGGGCATACGAAGACAACATGTTCTCTGTACAGGGATATGTTAGGGCCCTAGCATCGATAACATTACTTTTTACCAAATTTTATATTCATTAGTGTGCTTTGCGTATTTCCTTTTGTTTAATTTCTTATTTATTGTTAACTTGTGCATAACTCATGAAAAGACAAAGGTATTGTTCAAATAAAGACTTTATACTAATTGTAATAATTAATAATATACAACACCTAAGAGGATTGTTTTGTAATAATTAACTATTTTTTATTTGTCAATTTTTATTTACATCACAATATTTATAACCAAAAATACATCGCACTCATCATTGGGGAGAATGTGTGCTGCAAGGCAGTGGATGACGGTCACATGGAGGATTTTTGTGTGGAACCAGGCATACAACCGGAGGTTCAACAGGAGGTGCCTCCGGAGGTGTATCCGAAAGTGCGAACCTATAGACTTCCTCCTCATCGTCATCATCGCCTGAATAGGTACCTAGCATGGCCCCCTGGGCATCTGTTTCTTCGAGATCGGTAGCATCATCATCTTCTTCCGTGGTTGATCGTTGCATTGTCCTCGCCTACCATCGTGTATTCACCACTCCTGTGTCTTGTGGTTGCTACAATGAGCCACCACGATAAAACAGTGATGCGCGTGGTGTTTAGGTCACTATAGGCATGTAACCATAATGTGTCCCAAATCTCGAGTACATCGGCATCGACCCAGACGTCAACTGATGCATAAGCATTTGCATCAGTATTTTCGTCGATGGCGGTGCATACGTCGGCATCTGTCCTTATATGAGGTTCGACATCGACATCGGCATGGGAGGGTAGTAAATAAGAGACGTTGGTCCCCCAAAATATGAACCTGTAGGAACAAAAGAATCAGCAACATGTGGTGGTGCTTGTGAAAGATACATAGGGTTAGTGAATTGAAGGGCAATAAGTTGAGGCAACTGACTCGGATATTGCGTACCCACAGGCGGTGCATCTTCTGCCTGAATCGATGATGAACTTGTCGTGCGATCGTGTCCCCTCCTACGCTGTTGTGGTGATCGACATTAATTCTTCGGCCGAATTTGCCTACTCTTTGCCTTCGGTAGTAGCAAATACGACTTGCCGATGGCTCTGAACCATGTCAAGTAATCATCAGTTGTCGCCGTGTCCACCGAGAAAAATTGTTCATGGGAAGGTATGGATTCCATCCTACGATCTCAAGCTTGGATGTATTCCTTGTGCTTCTCAGCCCATTCCTTGTTGTTCTTACCCTACATGTCCACCTTGTGCAGTTTATGAATGTTTCGCGGTGGCGGTGGAATTTGTTGCCTATACTCGAACTACCATAGAACCCGGTCTGATTCATGTATTTCCACCGCCACGTACACTATCAATGACACCTTCGCATCCCACATGTCCCGGTTGTCCAACACTTTTGGCGGGATGTAAAATATGATCTCGAGGTCAGCATACGGCATCTATTCAAATTGAAAAACATAAATTGTAAATATTGTGATGTACTGATTTTTTTAACGAATCATTGTGTAATTAATATAGGTTCGAAAAGGATAGAAAATTAACCTCAGTTTTCGAGCGTTGATCGAACAATAGCCTAACGTCTTCCAACTTGTCGAGTAATCCCATGTAACTCGAACCATAGTTCCACCTGTACAAACGATATATTAGGCAAAACATATAATAAATAAAAATATTTACTGCACAAATTACGTATTTATTGATAAATAATGTTTACCTGTCACCAACGGGAACGTATATGAGTCAGTGACTCTAGGACATAGAAACGGTATTCACCACTAGGCTTATGATTGTAGCAACAACAAGCAACCAACAATCGACATCTTATTCGATTGCGTTGCCCGACAAAGCTCCTGGTATAACGTCGACAACACAACAAATCCCCAACTTAGTTTTGTGCATTCACTGAAATCCATTAGATGTAGAAGCCACCTTACATGCACTAAATTTCTAGCTTTATCGAGCATTAAAATGCCCCCAATTAACCTCATGATGAATGCTTAGGCGTACTGTTGTCTAACCTCCTCCGTTGCGTCGTCGGGAAGCTTATCGAAATTTTTCTCCAGCTAGTTGATCGATATCCGACCACCTTCGAACCTGTTCGAGACCTTCCCCAACATTGCCAGGCAGAGGTCTACTTTCCCCCAAACCACTGCTGATCCCGTGATGATTGGCCCATCCATCACCAGACTGAGTTGTACCGCTACGTCCTCGAGTGTGATTATACACTCGCTGTATGAAAGGTGGAAAGCGTGTATTTCAAGCGTCCATCTTTCCACCAACGCGCTAATTAATGTGGGATCGGGTTTGCAGCCTCCTTGTATGTGAGACGCATGCAAGAATCCAACCTCTTGCAGGTACCTACGAATTTCAGGGATCAGAGGCTCCCCTATATTATGTATGAACGCCTCCAACACACGATCGTTCGCCTATTTATAACATAAAAAAATTATTTAGATTTATAAAAAAAAATTAACATAATTAATTAAAAATAAAGAAAATTTAAAAATAACGAATTACCATTGCTAATTGGGCGGTAGAAATATGGTTGTCGTCAAAGAGGATTAGAGAGGCGTCCATTCTGGAGAAATTAATCCGAACGAATAAAATACGATATAATTAAAAAAATAAATAAATTTTGAATAAAAAGCTTGAGACAGTTGAGAGAAGGATGTGAATGAAAAAAATAAAATTTGGGGCTATTTATAGGTTAAAAAAATTACTGTTGGGTTTTAATTTTTTTTTTACCGTTTAGTGCGGCAACGATCAAAAAGCCGTTGCAGTTATCATAGAGGAGGCGTCGATTGGACGCACTTTCACGCCATCATGCATGAGAAAGTGCCTGACTAGATACGCTTTCCATTTCTCTCTCCTAAAATCGGCCTATTTCCCTAATTAAAGTTAAAATCAACCTAAATGCCTAATTAAAAATTAAAATTGGGCTATACCCCTTATTTAGCTACTATTTTTTTTTTATGCATTATCCCAGTGAGTTGTTTAAGGATCTATGTAGAAAATGGGTGAAGTTAGATAATTCTTGCTTCACTGTCAAGACTGTATCAGGTGGCTTGATGAATCTTCGTGACCACTTTGCTTTTTGTTGTTTATTTGAAATGTGTCTGTGTTTCTATTTTCTATAATCTTTTTTATTTTTTGAGTTTTTAATAATTTTATAATTGTAAAAAGTTCATTTTATAATTTTGTATACTTTTTAATAAAAAATTTAAAGAAGATAATTTTCAAAAAAAAAAAAAAACATAAATGCCAATAAAAATAATCATCCGTTAACATTAATGGTCAAAGAGACTACTTTAGTGATTTTTGCAGATCAAGGGTGTAAAAAAAAAGGTAAGGATTTAATTATCATTTTGAAAAAAAAGTTGAGGGTTTTCTAAACCTTAGTCTTTTATAAAATAATATTTTTATTAATTTAATATTATATCAATTAACTTATTACTGTTAAATTCTAAAATAAAAAATATATTTTTACTAAATTATCTTTAAATTATTTTAAATTAAAATTTAAAAACAATAATCAATCAAACAAAAGTTAAATGAAAAAAAAATTCAATATCAAAGTTAAAGCCTAGTTATAAATTACTTTTAACTCATAAGTGTAATTAAAAATATTAATCAAAATGAAATATATTGACAAATTTCAATTATCACATAAAGTATATCAAATAAATTCTTAAAAATATATTCTTTTATTCTATTTGTCTAAATTTTTTTAGGATGGTAAGAGGTTAATATTTGCTTTTTGTTAATATTGGTATTTACATAACATTTTTAAATTTAAATTTATTTATATTTTTATAAAAAGATTCAACTATCATTATTTGAATTCAAATTTTTTTTAAAAAAATATTTGTAGATATTCAAATACAAATTAACAAGTCAAGTTCATTTTATAGAATTCTTATTCCTATAAATAAATGTAAATACAAATATTTTAATCCATTATTTAAAAAATGAACTAAAATATGTATTTTAAAATTAGTTACTGATTAATTAATTATAAAAATAATGATTAATTGGAGGTATTGAATTTAGCTAAATATATATATTTTTAATTTGGGATTTGAATAATTTCATTTCAGTTATCTTAATTTTTAAATATAAACGAATATTAGGAGGAATTTTAGGATTTTTATTTATTTATTTTCAAAATAGGATTATAAAATTATTTGATAAAATGTGTGTTTAGGGTTTAAGTTTTTATGTAAATATCTTTTATTAAAACTCGACATCCATAAATATCAATGTTAAACATATTTTTTAAAAATTCTAAGCTGCAAGATGAAATGTAGTACAAATTAATCAAAATCTAGGTAGGCCAGGTTTGGATATGTATTAAAAACATCAACCTTTTCAATTAAATCTTACACCCTTTCAGTTAAATTTCAACCAAGGTTGGTTTGACCCTATCCTATGGCAATTAGAGAAGGTACAGATAATAGATAGTCGGATTGAAGCTTTTTTCTTGAGAATCGATAATAACTATAAACTTGTATATTTGTATTGTTAGAGTTGTGTACCCAAATTCTAAGATATTGCTTGCAAGTCAAGCTAAACAAAATATATCTTCTTTCTAGAAGATTTAGTATTTATGAGTATAATATATTTAGCATTTATTAGCATAATATATTTTTACTTTGATTAGAATTAGGTTTTACAAGCCTATAAATAGACATAGTCTATTCCTCTTGTAATTGCGGTTCAAATTCGACATAGTGAATTTTTCTTCTCCTCTGCCCGTGGTTTTTCCCCGAAAGGGTTTCCACGTAAAATCTGTGTGTTCTTTATTTTATTTCTCTTTTCTTTGCGATATATATTGTCATTATCGACATTTATATTTTTCACAAATTGGTATCGAGCTTAGGGTTTTCATCTCGATCACGGTAATGGCGTCCTTGAAGTATGAAATTCCGCTGTTGGATCGCAACACCAGATTCGTGTTGTGGCAGATAAAGATGCATGCAGTTCTTGCACAAATGGATTTAGAGGAAGCCTTGCTAGGGATAGATAAGATGCCTTCGACATTGACGGAGGAAGAGAAGAAGCGCAAGGATCGAAAAGCGTTAACACAGTTACATCCGCATTTGTCTAACGAAATTTTGCGAGGATGTGATGAAGGAGAATACCGTCGCGACATTATGGAAGAGGCTAGAACAAATATGTATGTCGAAAACTCTAACGATGAAGTTGCATATGAAGCAACGTCTTTATGCTCATCGTTTGGAGGAAGGTGCGTCGTGCACGAACACTTGATGTTTAAAGAAATTCTCTCAAACTTGGAGGCCATGGAGGTTCGAGTATGATAAGGAAGATCTAGGGTTGATTCTATTTTGTTCGTTGCCCCGTCTTATTCAACCTTGAGAGACACGATTTTATATAGCCGTGAGTCTCTCACAGTTGATGAGGTTTATGATTCTTTGACCTCGTATGATAAGATGAAGCATCTTGTGGTTAAACTCGACTCTCAGGGAGAGGGTCTCATTATCCGTGGGAGACAAGATCGGAATGCTGATGATGATCGTGGAAGGACACAGGAACGGAATCCTCGCGGTAAATCTAAGGGTAGATCAAAGTCTTCAAACAGAGGTAAAACTTGTAACTTTTGCAAGAAGAAATGGCACATTAAATCTGAGTGCTATAAACTACAGAACAATATTAAAAGGGAGGCTGCGAATCATAAGGGAAAACAACCAAAAAATTTCGGTGAAGCTGATGTTGTAGAAGACTACAGCGATGGTGAACTCCTAGTCACTTCTGTCAATAATTCTAAAGTGAGGGAGGAGTGGATACTTGATTCAGGCTGTACCTTCCACATGAGTCCCAATCGGGATTGGTTTACAACTTACAAAACAATGTCTGAAGGTGTTGTTTTGATGGGAAATAATGCTTCGTGTAAAATCGCAGGTGTTGGAACAATTAAAGTTAAGATGTTTGACGGAGTTGTCAGAACACTTAGTGATGTACGACATGTTTCAGAATTGAAGAGAAATTTAATTTCGTTAAGTACTCTTGATTCAAAAGGGTACAAATATACACAGTGAAAGTGGGATTTTGAAGATTTCCAAAGGTTCCTCGTTGTGATGAAAAAGGGGGAGAAAGACTGCCAAGTTATATGTTTTGCGTGGTTCTATTGTTATTGGTGATGCAATTGTCGCTTCCTCTTCCTTGTCGGATGATGATACTACTAAACTTTGGCATATGCGCCTAGGGCATATGAGTGAGAATGGCATGGCGAGAATTGAGCAAAAGAGGACTTCTTGATGGGCAAGGAATTTACAAGCTGAAGTTACGTGAGCAACTGCGTTTTTGGGAAGCAAAAGAGAGTTCGATTCACAGAGGAATCCATAACACAAAGGGAGCGTTGGAGTATATTCATTACGATCGTAGGGGCCATCAAGAGTGCCTTCAAGAGGTGGAGCTAATTATATGCTAACTTTTATTGATGATTTTTCCGAGAAAAGTTTGGGCATTCTTCTGAAAGAGAGAAAAGTGATGTGTTTTCCGCATTTAAGTCTTAGAAAACTATGATTGAAAAACAAGCGGAAAACAAATAAAATACCTCCGCACAGACAATGGCTTAGAGTTTTGTTCAAATGAGTTTAATAAACTATGCAAGTCAGAAGGGATCGTGAGACACTTGACGATTCGTCATACTCCACAAGCAAAATGGCATTGCGAGCGAATGAAACGAGCGATCATGGAGAAATTTCAATGTATGTTGTCAAATGCCAACTTACCAAAGTCGTTTTGGGCGAAACAATTTCTCTCTTGCATGTTTTTGATCAACCGATCTCCATCCGTTGCCATTGATAAAAAGACTCCACAAGAGGTATGGTCTAGTAATCTTGCTAATTATTCTAATTTAAAGATCTTTGGGTGTCCTGCGTATGCTCATGTTGATAATGGAAAATTGGAACCGAGATCCATTAAATGTGTTTTTCTTGGTTATAAAGCGGTGTAAAAGGGTATAAGTTATGGTGTCTGAAAATAGAAAAGTTGTGATTAGCGAGAGATGTTGTTTTTATAAAAGCGCTATGCTACCTAACTTATCTCTTAAAGACTCTTCCAATAAAGAAAATCAAAAGCGGTGGAGCATCAGTTAATACTGAGTCGACTCCTCAAGCCGATTACAAAAATTGAGAATAGAGTCGCTTCTTCACCACAATACTCTATCGCCAAAAGCAGAACTAGAAGAGAAATTAAGCCTCCAAAGAAGTATCTTTGAGGGTGATCTAGTTGCTTATGCTTTAAATGTGGTGAAGATATAGATGCAAACCAAGAGCCGTCTAATTATTACGAGGCGGTTAGAATGTGAAGACTCGAGAAAATTGGATGTTTGCTATGCAAGAGGAGATGGAATCACTCCACAAAAAGCAGAACATAGGATCTTGTGAAACTTCCTAAAGGTAAAAAGGTACATTCGATGTAAATGGGTGTTTAAAAAGAAAGAAGGGACTCAGGAGTTGAAGAACCCGGATATAAAGCAAGGCTTGTTGCAAAGGGTTCTGATCAAATTCCAAGAGTGGACTTCACATATGTGTTCTCCCAGGTTGTGAAGCATAGGTTGGTTCGTGATATTATTGCTCGTGGTGATATTGTTGTGAGCAAAATTAGTACTCATGAAAATCTTGCAGATATGATGACTAAGTCACTTCCTATAACCAAGTTTGAGCATTGCTTAGATTTGGTTGGTGTTCATTGTTGAAGTTAAACCCTTAAGGGGTTTTATGGAAGAGGTGGAGAACTTGTTCGTTGAGAGTTCGCGATGAAGAACTTGTTTGTTGAGAATTCATGTCAAGGTGAAGATTGTTAGAGTTGTGTGACCCAAATTCTAAGATATTGCTTGCAAGTCAAGCTAAACAAAATATATCTTCTTTATAGAAGATTTAGTATTTATGAGTATAATATATTTAGCATTTATTAGCATAATATATTTTTACTTTGATTAGAATTAGGTTTTACAAGCCTATAAATAGACATAGTCTATTCCTCTTGTAATCGGGATTCGAATTTGACATAGTGAATTTTCTTCTCCTCTGCCCGTGGTTTTTTCCCGAAAGGGTTCCCACGTAAAATCTGTGTGTTCTTTATTTTTGTTTCTCTTTTCTTTGCGATACATTTGTCATTACCGACGATATATTTTTCACATGTATGATGTTCTAGTGATTGTTAAAGCAAGAAATGGTCCTCGCTATGTGGTTTGGTTGCCATAACAAAGTTATCACCGAGAAGTTTACTTTAGGAACCGTAGTGATTACTGATATGACAACACTTACAATCATGTGATATCTTACATGTGCTATTAGCACCCAAATTACTTAGGTTGTATTAATTATATAGATCCAAGTTTTTGCAGTGGTCTGATACCATGGTACATTTTTAGATGACAAATGTTAGCTACTCATCTGTTGGTGATTTATCTAATTGAATTTGATAATTAAGGGGATCTGTTAAGCTTCCTCGCACGAATTTTAAACTTTTCGTGTGTTTGTTTGGTGACAAACATTTTCCTATTTTATGGAAAATCAAATTTAAAAACCCTATATTTTATCGTAAAATGTTTTATGCTTTGAAAATGCTTAAAACATTTTTCAAATGTTCCCATGTTTTTACTTTACTCATCCATCTCTCTACACCTTTCAGTCAGCTCTTAGCCCTTACTTTACAGATTTTTTTTTTTCATTTTCCCCATCGTATTCTTTCTCTCCCTTCATTTGAATTTTTGTTTTCTCTATTTCTTTGTTGTTTTCGCTACATTTTTACTTCTTTTTTTTTTTTATTTAGATTAAACTAAATTTTTTTTTTATGGTGATGCCTTCAATTTACTATTGTTGTTTGCTTCCAAAGGCTAACAGTTCCCTATAATTTTTTGCACCATTTGCTTCTCCTTGATGTTGCATCTATTGTTGAAAATCGAAATTGTCAAGCCTTCGAATCTTCGTTGCAGTGATTGCTTTAAATCTCTTTTAATTTTTGTTGCAAATGTCAATTGCTTCTTATTTGTTGCTCCTTTTTCTACTTGCACCAATTTTGAATCTCTATTGCATTGCTTGCTTCAAATCTCTCTTTGATATGGTTTGCTTCAAGTCTTCGCTAATGTTGCTTCAAATTGCTATTTGAAATCTTTGTCAACTATTGGAATTCAACCAGCAAAACTAGAATGTAGATAAGCAAGCCCCTTGGCTCTCACGTTCTCTTTTAGCTTCTTTGAATGGGGGCAACTCCATTTTCTTGATTGCAACAACCTTCAGAATTCATAAAGAGAACATTTGTATGTTTCTACCACTCTTTGCTACTTTATTGTATATAATATAGGTTTTCCACCACCAGATATATATATATATATATATATATATATATATATGGTGTGACTGAATTATTGAAGTAGCATAAATCAAAGTTTTTCTATGTAGTGAGCACTGAAGTTTACTGTGTACTGGTGGAATTGGATCTTTTAAAGGCTCAAACATTCTCAAAGTTCATTATCTTAGGCTAATATATGATGTTTCAACTCCGGGACTATTTTTGCAATGAGAAAGTAGTTCTATGCGTAAACTAGTGTCACTTCTGGTACTAATCAACCTTTTTGTTGATTAGAAAATAAAATCTATTGAAGGTAAAAAGGTTGTTATAACCTTGGACTAGCTAATGAAATTTCTAGTTGTAGTGTGAGTGCCACTACGGCTAAGTAAGTGATGAATTGTTAATTTCTGCAAGTTGCCGATAGAGTTGCTACTAGGTAAAAACATGGAAATGGCTATATGAAAGTTAATGAACAAATAGTCATGACTGACCACCATTGTGAAATAGAAAGTAATATATGACTGACTATATGGAAATGGAAATGTAATGTATGTATGTTCACATATATGTATGAAAATGTTAGGAAGTTATCGTGTAAAAGAATATGTGTTAGATTAAACACTACATGACCCCTTCATAAGGATGGTGAGAAGTGTTACACAGTTCAACTATAGGAAAGTTTTTCTTTATCACCTCTTTGGTGGATTGTAAAGAATATTCACAACAAGCTGAATATTCATCTTGATGGGATTGATTTGAGTGCATTGTATGTACCATTTGTTGGAGACTTTGTAAACAAAGTAATTACTTGTTTCAAAATGGTAATTATGATGTGTCACTGCTCAAAGTTGTAGCTGGGCAAAGAACGTAGGCCAGAATGTTCTTTCACATTGTAAGAAAACCCAAAGAATTTCGAAGTGTGTTAGTTGGGTTGAACCTATTCTTAATTGCGCTAGAAGTAAATACTAATGGAGCAAGAAAAGCAATATCTGAAAGAGGGTTTTTATTAAAATAATATAAAAATTTTAATTACGAAAATAATATTGTTGTAGATTATTTATGAAAATATGATGTTTTTTGCAGTCAATATGTCAAGCGGCACCACCCTAAATTCTAAACACTCATTTGCCAATAATTAGGGGATATTTTTTCAGAGTGGTGCCGCCAATGTGTCGGGAAGCACCTTCACATATCGGTGATAGATGAGTGTGGGGAATTTAGGGTAGTGCCGCTTGACAAGTTTACAGCACCCAATAACACTGTAAAAAATAATCCAATTTTATAATTAATCTTTAGTTTATATCATTTTCGTAATTATTTTAATAATAATAATAAAAAAAACCCCTCTGAAAGAGCTTCAATGGGTACGGTGAAATGTGATATGACTAGAAATTCGGATGGTAGATTTTAAGAATTACAGCTTTCATTGTTTGCACACAATATCGGCATAAGTACAGCTGGGTTCCCTAGAGATTATGGAGCCTTGTCATGTTATAGGAACTATGGATTTAATACTTTACGTAACAAAACCAGCAAATCGTACGGCTGTTGGCTTCTGATTAAGATAGAAATAATGTCCCAAGCTTCCTATATTGTCAAAACTATGGAATCTTGATAAATGCAGTTATTTGCCATTTTATTACCCAAAACAGAGGAAAAAGAAAGCACAGATAATAAGACACCAAAATTATGAAGATTGGAAGGAAGAAGAGAGAAAACAAGTGAAGGAGCTTAATATATGCTAATAAACACTTCACACCATATCATATATCAGACCAGAAAAATACCATTTACAAAAAAAGAGATAATTTTATCTTTAGCAAGCAGTTCATACTTTCTAGTTCCAAATTCCATAGATTTCGACTCTTTTTGGTTTCAGCCCTTCGGTAATGGGTGGATCAGTACTGAAAGATATCTGCAGAGGCCACAATTGGTTGGTTAAGAGTAAAATTGGTGAAACTATCAGCACTTGTTTCAAAGGGTTCAGTTTCATAAACCCAAATCCCATTGTTTAGTGTGGGATCATTAAGATAATTGAGGATATGATTTAGAGAATCCAATCTTTGGCTTAGTTCCATAAACTGGGCCCTCAAAACAGAGTTCTCAGCTTCAATGTTGAAGTAATGATGGGTGATGAAATTGATGCTTGTTAAGATTTGATTATTATCTTTCCTTAGGAGTGTGAGTTGAGCCATTAAGTCATCCAGATACTTCTGTTTTCTCATCCTGGATCTTCTTGCTGATTCCCTGTTTGATTCCATCCTCTTTCTTTTCCTTTCATCCATCAACTGATGCAGATCCTCTTCGGAGCCTGAAATCTGAAGCAGAGTCGAACCTGAAGAATTGGAATTCCCACTGGACGATGCCATGTTTATATATGTACACTAAAATCACTGCTACAAAGACGACGACAGGACCCAGATACTAACTACGTGTACCTAATGCAGCGTTTTCTTATATATTGGGTTTATTATGTAAAGGAAATGAAAGTCAAGCAATTACAGAGAATTTATTTATGAAAAACATAGAACCAGTGGAGGAAGACAACTGAGAAAGATTGAACAAGATGGGTCCTGCGTCTGAGTGAGGAATTTATCATAAACCCCGATCGGAGGATTTCACTCACAACTGGAGACATGAATCTCAAAACGATTGGAAAAACATATCAAAACGATGAAAAAATTAGTAAACCGAAACCAGCAGAACGTTAGCTCTACAAGGGAAAATGAAAAACAGGAAGAGAGCAGAAATTGACTAAACCCTATAGGGGGGGAAGAGAGTAAAACTGGAAGAGGTTTTTGAGAGATTTGGCAAGGCAATTTATAGACCAAAAAGCATGCCAATCTATTGTAGCAACCAAGTCTAATATTACACCTTCTAGTTATTTAAACTCATAATTGCTATAAAAAAACACATAATTGAACAAGATTAAAAAAAATAACAAAGATTATAGGTTCCGATTATATATGTTTTTTTTAAGACAATATCTAAAACTTCTCATAATCTCTCCCCAACTCATAAATAGGATAATGTACTTCAATGCACTCAACCCCATGTCTTACTGCATTAACAACAATACACATGTCAATCGAGATAATACTCAATTGGTTTTTTTAAATAATTTTTATGTTAGCTAAATTGAGATTTTGTTGAATCTATGGAGCCGTGATTAAATTTTTTGTGAGAAAAGTTCAAATCCTATAACTCCCCCAACTTTTAATATTATATAAAAATGTCATTCTATTTTTATTTAATTTATAGATAATTTTAATTTTTTATGCTGTGAAAATAAATATTTTATATTAAAAATAGAGAAAATAAATTAAAATTACTCTATAATTAATAATTTTTAAAAAATTATATAAAAATTATTGATTATTTTTATTTATTTGAAAAATTAGTTATGAAAAATATTATGAAAATTTTCATAAAAATATTGAAAAAAGATGATTTTATCAAAATAAAATTTAAAACTTCATAACCCAAAATTCATATGCAAAACCAAAAATTGCACTGAATTATCACCGACGATTTAAAAAAATTCAAAAAATGTAACCGGATCTTCAGCCCTAAAACATATAACTATTGTTATGAGAAGTGAGTAAAAACAACTCAATTTGGTCCCCCCTAATCTTTGCTTTAGTATATGAATTGATAAAAACATAAAATTTTCCATGTAAATGCTATCATATATAGTTAAAATATTTTAATTCATGTTGTTTTAGATATATAGCTCAAAAATATAAATTTTGTTTAATTATTTTCTCTTTAATAAGAATGAAAAGTGTATCATAAAAATATAAAATTTTATACTCGAATCTCAGTCGTGCAACTTATTATACCCTAACTCGATTTAAACACGTGGCAACATGAGAAGCGATCAGAAAGACACATACGAATGCCCCCCACCTTATATCATCCGGATGATTACTTAGTGATCAACCACCCACATGCTTCGTACCACTTACGGAAAAGATCATCCATCCTTAACCGTATGGTTGGACCCTTCATTATGCCTTCCACTATTAGCGGGTGTGTTCTCCTCAAGAGGGAACCATTGAATAAAGTAATTGAATAGGAGCCCTCTATAAATACCTCAAAGCACAACATAGAAAGGGATCTCTTCTTTCTTCTCAACAAACCCTAACATGCCAAGCTCTCATCCCCTTCCTCTTTAGTCTCTTATTTTTTTGGCTCTCAATCCAACGAGAGTGAACCGACTTTTCTTGTGCCACCTCCTTCTCTTTCCTTGTTGATATTTGTATCAACACAACTATTTTTCTTATCTTAAATTATGTGGTAGCAAAAGAAATAAAAATGATGGTTAAACAAGAATAGGTTAGGAATATTCCATCTCATAAATAAAACTACTTTGGGGTCTAATTGATCAACCATGTTTTCCCTTTGTGCTAGTAAAGTTGAGGGAGTCTATGTCATTGAAAATGACACCAACCAGTCACATATGCTTTGCTTTATAGTTCCATAAAAGAATTCAACAAATCAAAGTTAATTTATCTGTTCCAAATGTTTACCCTAATAAAGTCATGAAATGGGAAGGAAGCATGAAAGTTGTCCATATGCTTACCTTGTTTTCAACCCATGATAATGCAAACCCCACTTACCCAACCCAAATCCACACAATCTCCCTCCTCTCTCCTCTCTCTCTATAAAACTTGGGTGAATTTAGATTTTTTTTAAAAAATTTTATGTTGATTTTATTTTTCATGTTCGAGATTTTTATATGTCTTTCTCAATAATGTCATTTCCAAAATTTGAATTTGTATTTTTTTTGAGTGTAATGTATCTTACCACTGTACTCAACATTTATAT
Source organism: Gossypium sturtianum (assembly GCA_025698515.1). Classification (NCBI taxonomy): domain Eukaryota; kingdom Viridiplantae; phylum Streptophyta; class Magnoliopsida; order Malvales; family Malvaceae; genus Gossypium; species Gossypium sturtianum. Next base: position 122,668,541 of record CM046943.1, on the reverse strand, counting down.
TAGATCGTTGAAATAAAAGTAAAAATTCTAATCAAAACATACATGCATTACAAACTTTAATAAAATTATAGGTTTTTTTTTTTTGAAAAGATTAAAAGAGTAATTTAACCATATGAACTAAAAAGATAAAATCCTTACAAATTATAATTAGAAATCACAAATATCATTATATATGACTACATATTTGTATATTAGATAAAAAATTATTATAAAAACTAATTATGAAAAACGTCCGAAACTAATTTATAAATCATGATTATTTCCAAAGAGATTTTGGATATAAAGATATGTTTTTTTATTGTTAGTTAAAAGTAACGAAGCAAAAATGATGAAACTTCGTGTGATAGAGTGAAAGGTTTTGTGGAGTTTTGTCTGACCTAATACCTTGTTTGGAGGAGAATGAGTGAGACATGACCTTTTCATACTACCATCCATTTACCGACAACTCTCTGAATTTTGACGAAACATGTTCTTCTACGCCCTATTTGCTGATCAAATATTGTTTGTTATACAAGTTGTGATCGTCATATCATTTTAAAACTATAATATTTATTTTCACTCTTTAATTTGTTTAAAGGAAATTTTGTAGAGTAACATGTGTTTTATAAAATAAAGAGAGATGGAGAGAATAAAGAACAAAGAAAATATGAAAGTGATAGAGAATGTATTTTATTGATCAAATGGATAATTACAATACTTCACCAGAGTCTCTATTTATAGGCATAAGAAGTATAAAAGAAATAAAGATCTAATTCTAATAACTATTAGAATTTAAAGTAGACCAAAACTTTATCTTGATCATGATGGACATCTACTTAATAAGATATTCATAACACTCCCCCTTGGATGTCCATTAGTAGATAATGTGCCTCGTTAAAACCTTATTAGGAAAACCCCTGTGGGATAAAAACCTAATGAAGGAAAAAGAGTACACAATCTTCTATTACAAGTTACCTCGTTAAAAATCTTTAACATGAAAACCCAATGGGACAAAACCTTAGTTAAAGAAAAAGAGTACAACTTGTTTTTAGACTCCCCCTTATGGCAACATTACATTATATTTTTGAGTTGACACATTCCAATCTTGTGTAGTGGTCTTTCAAATGTTGAAGTTGGCAATGCCTTAGTAAAAAGATCAGCTAAATTCTCACTAGAACGTATTTGTTGAACATTTATATCACCTCTTTTCTCAAGATCATGGGTGAAAAATAATTTTGGTGAAATATGTTTCGTTCTGTCACCTTTGATATAACCAACCTTTCAATTGAGCTATACATGCTGCATTATCTTCATATAAGATAGTTGACATCTTTTCCTGTAAAGGCAAATTACATATCTTCTGGATATGCTGGGTCAATAACATTAGCCAAACACACTCTCGACTTGCCTTATGCATTGCAATTATTTCTACATGATTTGAAGAAGCAGCAACTAATATTTTCTTTGTTGAACGCCATGATATGGCAGTACCCCCACATGTAAATAAATATCCTGTTTGAGATCAACCTTTATGTGGATCCGATAAGTATCCAGCACCAGCATAGCCGACTAATAGGGATTTTGAATCATTTGAATAAAATAACCCCATATCAATAGTCCATCTGAAATATCTAATTACATGTTTAATTCCATTCCAATGTCTACATGTTGGAGAAGAACTAAATCTTGCTAACAAGTTTATAGCGAAAGCTATATCAGGTCTTGTGTTATTTGCAAGATACATCAATACCCCTATGACACTTAAATATAGTACTTCGGGACCAAGAAGCTCTTCACCATCCTCGTAAGGAGGAAATTGACCTTTATTCACATCTAATAATCATACAACCATCGGAATGCTTAATGGGTGTGTTTATCCATGTAAAATTTCTTTAATATATTTTCCGTATAAGTTGATTAATGAATATGAATTTCATCTTTTAAATGCTCGATTTGTAAGTCAAGATAAAACTTTATTTTTCCAAAATCTTTCATCTCAAATTATTTCTTTAAACAATTTATTATATTTTGAAGCTCTTTAGGAGTTCCAATAATATTTAGATCATCAACATAAACAACAATTATCACAAAATCTTATCCAAACCTTTTTACACATGGACAAATTGGATCATTTTTGTAACCTTCTTTTAACAATTATTCACTAAGACGATTGTACCACATACGTCCAGATTGTTTTAATCCATATAAAATTTACTTTAATTTGATCGAGCAATTTTCCCAAGAAACTCTATATCCTTTTGGGATTTTAAATCCTTCAGGGATTTTCATATAAATTTCACTATCAAGTGTATCATATAAATAGGATGTAACAACATCCATTAGATGCATGTCAAGTTTTTCACGTACTGCCAGACTAATAAGATATCTAAACGTGATTGCATCCACCGCAGGAGAATATGTCTCTTCATAATCAATGTTAGGCCTTTGCGAAAATTCTTGTTCTACAAGGCGAGCTTTATATCTTACGACTTCATCAATATCATTTCGTTTTCGCACAAATACCTATTTATATCCTACCAGCTTTATACCTTTATGTGTTTGGACTACAAGTCCAAAAACTTCACGTTTAAAAAGTGAATTCAATTCTGCTTGAATTGCATCTATCTATTTTTGTCAATCTTTTCTATTTTTACATTCCTCAGTAGATTTAGGCTTAGGATCCTCATTTTCTTTTGTTATTTCAATAACAACATTATAAGCAAAATTGTTGTCGACAACTACATTTTTTTTTTGGTTCCATCTTTCTCTCGTATTGACATAACTTATCGAGATCTCTTTATTTTCATATTCTTTTTCACTTTTAGGTACCTAAATCTCTTCTTGAGTTTTATAATTAGTTATGTCATGGGTCTCTTCAGAACACCGCCTCTACTATAAGACCATCTTAAATGTTTGTTCCTTTTCTTTTACAAGGATTTTTATATTTGGAACCGACCGGTCTTCCATGCTTCAGGCATGGATTATTTTCTTTTGCACTAACAGTTTGCCCTATTAGGACATCAATTCGTATTGGAGCATTTTCAGTTGGTATGTGAGATTTAATGAATCTGGCAATTGATTGTAAAATGAATTATCTGTTGAACTTCTGGTTCACATTGCTTTGTAAGAGGATCTTAGACATTGATAATTCATTTCAAGTACTTTATTAATCCAAGTTTTTATCCTCTCCCCCTAATGTTGGGAAAATTGACAACTCATGTCATAATTAAATCTTGAATTAATATCTCAAAAATATTATAAGGAGACTCATATAAATATACATTCCCAATTTTTTATTATGACCCATCTTTGTGCATTGTGGTGGAGCAGTTGGAACATATACCGCACATCCAAAAATTGTAAGATGGGAAATATTTGACTCTTGACCAAAAATCAATTGTAATTGGGAGTATTTATAATTTATTGGCTTGATGCGTACAACATGTAAATCAATACAATCTCATGTTGAAATAGGAAGTTTTGTTCTCATAAGTAACGGTTTAGACATTAACCAGAGGCGTTCAATCAATAATTTCTCTAAATCATTATGTGCATAAATAACAAACTTTTACAAAAGTTTTTCAAACTCATTCAATAAAAGATTGAGATATAAACTCATCAGTATTAGCAAGATGAACTGTCTTAGTTGCATGATCTAAAATTAATTATTTAAACAAGCAATCTTGCAAACGACAAGTTGCAAATTGATAACACATACGTGATTATTTTGTAGATGCATCTACCAAAATCATATAATATCAAAACCATCCACATGGTGGATGAATGGACCCATATTTATTTCAGAAATGTAAGACATTAAATCTCAACTTTAGCTACTGAGTTTCTAAGAATCAATTTTCATTGAGAACAAATAACAAGTGAGAATTCTTTAAATTAAAGAATCTTCTGGTTCTTTAATGAATATCCATATGAATTCTCAATTAATTTTCGCATCATATATGATCCAAGATGGTCTAACTGGTCATGCTAAGTAGTAAATGTATTTGTATTAGTAAACTTCTGATTTACTTTAACATGTTTTTCAATTGTACTAATAATGTAAATATAAATTTTGACAATTGATAATTTTATTGTCATTCTTTTTATTTTGTATCCACATATAAATACTATTGTGACATTTACTACTGAAAATGTCTAAATCAATGTGAAGTCTATAATGCCACTAAATTAATAAATAAATATAATTTTCAAACAATTATATGTAATATTCGCTTAAGGGAATATGTCAAAATATTCAAATATAAAGCATTTGGTCTAATGGTATGATTCCTACTTAGAGTGCGAGAGGTCCCGAGTTCGATTCAAAATATAAATAACCCAATCCTCTTTTGATTCATATGAAATATAATCTTTTTTCCTCATTCACAATCTCAATATGAGATCCATTATGAATATCTTTTAAAACTAATGCATTAACCATCACAAACTTGGTGCTTTTTAGATATTGATATATTAGCTCTTTGAAACTTTCAACTAATTTTGTACTATCAAATATTAGAATATATTTGTTTATTTCAGTACCAAATAAGATAAATGTTTTCTATCTGTAATGATAAAATTCATTACTATATTCTCATATCCTTCCTTAAAGAATATTAATAGAAACAAAATATTTGGGCATACACCACATATGTGACCAATAATCTTTCATATCACATTGATAACATAAGTTATCTTTACCCTTTAAAAAGTTATCTTGAGAACTCTCATTGTTCTCTTATTTATTACTATGTTCCCACTTTTAGTGTCCATAAGTATATCTTTTATTTTCTTTATGTTTAGATTCACCTCGGGGAATGCAACAAATCTAGCAGGACAGACTTATAAACATCCCAATAGATTATTTATTTCATAATCACCATCGCAAACATTTGTGAGATTTCAAATCAAAATCTATCTATTCATGTTGTCATGATTAGTCTCCAATTATAAAAAAAAAACATGATATAATAAATAAAACATAGTAAAATATACCTGAAGATTTTTAACATTATCATCATCACCTTGACAATTATCATGAGCACTATTACAAGTAGTAAAACAACTTTGTTTTCGTAATAACATTTATAATCTAATAGTAAAAATCATTTAATAAATAATCAAAATTTTCATGTACGATGCTTGAAAATTATCCGATACACATTATACCAATTTTCAATATCACATATATGTTATAAAATCTTATCTTGCTCTAATAAAATATTTATAAGTTCAATTTAAAAGATATAATACAATCATCCAAAATTAGCAAGTTAATAAGACTCAATAGATCCTATCAAGTTTTCCTTTAATCAACAATGATAGGTTAATAACACTTTCTACCATAATTAAAATTTTAAGGATATTTAATAAAAAGAATAATAATCAAAACTTCTAAATTATGCATAATATAACTTAATTAAAAAAAAACTTCAAAAAGAATGATTTACCAAAAAAAATGATAGAGAAAACATATCATATTAATAGCAAACATATCTAACCAACAATTATGTCTTTTACATAAATTTTTTTTTTAACCTAGAAAGGCAAAAATCAAATACCATCAGAAATGTGAAATTTATGTCAAATAAAAATTAATAGTAGTCATACCTTAATTGAAAAAGAAAATATGGTCGAAATATAAAAGTTTCTTGCCAAATCTATGCTTTACCCATACTTGTACAATAAATCAAAGATCGAGAATAAGAACCATAATTCATTATGAGGTTAAATCTTTTAACATCCCAAAGATGAAGTTGTAAGGGTGAAAGTTTAAGGTGAAAAGAATTTGATTTGTAGGACGACTTTGAAAGATTTTGAAAAAAAATAAAAAGAATCATTGTGCTGATAACGTGTTATAAAATAAAAAGAGATGGAGAGAATAAAGAATAAAGAAAATATGAAAGTAATAAAGAATGTACTTTATTGATCAAAGGGATGATTAAAATGCTTCATCAGGGTCTCTATTTATAGGCATAAGAAGTATAAAAGAAGTAGAGATCTAATTCTAATAACTATTAGAATTTAAAGTAGATCAAAACTTTATCTTGATCATGATGGACTCCACTTAATAAGATATTCATAACAATAATAAATTATTTTGAAATTTAATTTTTTGGTCAATTTAATAATAACTTATTAAAAAATGAAATTTCAATAAAAAATTTAAAAAGTTTAAACAAATATAAGAATTTTATAATAAATTTATTTGAAATAATTTTTGTTATATGTGTTAATTGAATTTGACGTCATTAATCGATGATATCAGTTTATTTGTTTGTTTTAAATAGCTTTAACAACAGCAAAATTAATTTATGATATTACTATTAATTTTGTCTGGCTTTATGATTTATGGTTTCAAATCCTCATTCCTAGTTGCTTTTACCAAACTCCCCTTCAAAGTCAAATACGTTAATCATATCTTACATATATTATTAGAATAATCATTACATATATTTAAAATTAATTAGATTATAAACATGTATATGTTTTTATATATATATTTTTAATTTTTTTTATGTATTTTTAAAATTTTAATTTTTTTATTGAAAAATTTATTTTTTAATAATTTTCTATTTTCTAATTTGTTATTCTTTTGATTTTTTTTCTTTTTTAAGAATTAAGACTAAATTATGAGTATATGTAAACGTTGAGGGCTAAACTTATTGATTTTTTATCATCAAGTCTAAATTGATAGTAAGTGTAAATATTGGAAAGTTAAATTTATTATTATGATAGTAAAAACATTACATCAACCTTTCGTTAGCAATTTAAAGGTAGTGTAAAAAAAATCAAAATTTGAGAGCATTAGAGACTAAATCAAAATTTTGTTTTTATAGCTGAGTGACTAAATAGAAAAACTCTCACAGTTAGGTGACTATCCTAGTTGTTTGCCCAATTTTTAACTGTGTTAGTGAAGATATTGTTTGATAAACTGTATTTAAGTATAGAAAAAATAATTATTGTATTTTATAACTACTGAATTTTTATTATAAAATTGTTTGATAATAGTAAACCTTATTTTTAAGAATTATTTTATGTTTTATATTATTTTTGAATAGTTCTGGATAAACTTAAAAATATAATAATTTAGAAAAATAAGAGATAATTTATTTCAAATATATATTTTAAAATAAATTAACTTAACATCTTCAACATTAAGCTATTTATATATATTCAACACTTTTTTTTATTGAAAAATTTATATTAAGTTAAAATTTAATATAGTTATCAAACAGAAATAAAAAAAAAATTAAATGTAAATTTGTTTTTTCAATAGAATGAAAAAGATGAATACTTTATTACACATCCTAACTCATAATATGACTAAAAGTAAAAGTGCTAAATTATTGTAAAATGAAGTATACAGACTAAATTCTCAAGCAGAATTTGAAAGAAAACAAATGTAACTCTAAATAGACATGTTGCCAAGAAAATAAAAAATGAAATGAAGAAAGGGAAATTTGTTTGATTTTACCATGAACTTTCTTAGTATTTAACATATGCTATTTTACACATAGTTTAGGGTAATTAATCCTTCAAATGAAAGACAATGAAAAGTGGGTTAAAAATAGAAATGACTTGCTAAAAGTAATCACATTTACCACAATTATTGCCTCACATATTAAAGTTTGTTAATGCGTATATATATAAAACCTTCGAGTGCTGGTTTGGTGATTTTATGGGGTCCCTCCAACTCCAAGATAGTGACTATTACACATAAAAGAAGAGCAAAGATCCACAAGCCTAAAAGTAAAATCACAATATATATATATATATAGGTAACAAAATATTTGTGGTGAATTAAAAGAAAGTTGTTTGTCAAAGAGAGCAGACATGGATGGAGGGATAAAGTTTTGCTGGTTTGGGGGCTTTGGTGATGAGCTTTAGTTGCCTTTTGACAGCTTCTTCTCTTGTGTTTTTGTAATAAAAATGCTTGCTTGGGTAGGCCGGCTTTCAAATGTTGATTTGTTTGTTGTTTATTTAAGAGATTTGAAATTAATAGAAAGATCCCCAAGCCCCACTTAATTTGCTTTGTCTATATAGGTATATACCAGCTGGTGTTTTCAATGGCCATACCAAAGTCTTTTGTATCTTATATTAATTGTTGAAGGATGATTGATCTTTTAATTTTCCAAGTTTTATTATTGAAATTAATGTCTTGTTTGGTTACTAATGTAATAATATGAGGAAAAAAATTATTTATTACATATGTATTATAATAGTTAGATACAAAATAAAGAATAGTTTGTACAAATCTAAACTTGAAATTAGAAAAAATGAGTAATAAATCTTGTAAAAAATAAGTCCCCTTCAAAATAAGCTAAAATATTTTCCTTCTATTTGCTAAAAATAAGTCATGAGAGTGATTAAATATTACCAGTTGAGTTAGTTTATTGCTAACCCATATACTGAAACAAGCATAAAACATAATACTCGTACCAAACGTAGTATAAGAGTTCAATACTTTCCTTACCGACTAAATTGTTGTTTAAGTTTTTCTTGTTTTCTCTAGTGAAACCTTTTCTTCATTTTTCCTATCATAAAAATCACATTGGTTTGCTTTTGTTAGAATTTTTTTTCGAAATAGATGTTGTGATATATCTTTTGACACATTATTATACAAACTAAGAGAGACCGAATTTCCTAACGCGGTTCAGATTAAACAATCTTACCTCTGTAAAGCTTAATTTAGAGAATGAACTCACTAAACAATATTCCTAATACAACACTTTATATAAGCTCAATATACCCAACACCCACAAGATGATTTCATTTAAAATGTTATCCAATTATTTATATAACACCCCAAACCCAGCCTAGACGTTATGGCATAATCCGGAGATGTCACAGAGAATGGGTTTACTTATGTAAAAATATTTCAGTTATTGAACTCATGTACTTCATATCCATTTCGAAAACGTTGATTAATTAGTTTATTTGTCAAAACTTATTTTTCAGCGGAAATCTAACAAAACCGATACATTTTAAAAAAAATCCGACTCTTGTTCTTAAGAATACCTCTTTTTGCGTAAAAACCGTCAATTTCATAAAATAATTTCATCAAGCATGCAGAATATCAACAAACCAAAAATCAACAGTTTAAAAACATAAAGTCCAGATAGTCCTAGAAATTACAAACTCTCAAATGAAAACCAAAAATCAAGAATAAAACCACAAATTGCTAAGTTTAAACAGTTTACGAACATGTGGTCACCGCTGAGTCTCTGTCGCACCGATTCGCCTAAATCTGTAAATTACCTGACACGAAAGATAACAGATGTGAGTTTACAAAAACTCAGTGTGTAACCCATCAGAATTAAGCATGCAAACATACAGAATTATATACATAGTCAGAAACAAATACAGATTTTGATTGATTCGAGATCCGATTCAAATTCGGAGACATGTAGCGGATAAGCATAAATCCTACCCCCATCCTCTACACACCATCTCTGACCATCCCATCACACTATATGGGGTTTAAAACACCCACCCATCCCTACACACCACCTTGTGCCATTAAGACACATATCAGAATATATGCACCAAGTCGCGAATATAAGCGATTTATTGGCTGAATGAATACTTTCTCCTCATATACAAATCCCACCCCGAATTCAGATACAGATATAACAAATTTAACATGCTCAACATGCATATATACATATATCAGATATACGTATAGCAGTACAGTCAGGCATACATTCAGTATCCTACTCAGATCAGTCTATAAGAATATCATAACATACAAATTAGGGTTTAATTAGCCCTTACCAACCCTACAGTAGGCCCACAGTCGATTGGAGCGACCCGTGCGACCCTAGGGAGAATTTTAGAAAAATGGGCCCACATGCCCATGTGGTTTGGCCATGTGGGCCCACACGCCCAGATTGGCCTTACCCGTGTGGCCCACACGGCTTGACCTAAAATCCACACGCCTGTGTGGCCCACACACCCAACTTGGCCTAGCCCGTGTGGCCCACACGGCCACACTCAAGCCATCACACGGCCGTGTCCTGCGCACGGCCAAGCCTTCGTCAATCACACGGCCATCCACACGGGCGACCACACGCCCGTGTGGCATCGACAGTGCAGTTTTTCGGCTTTCGCCAAAACTCATTTTTCGCGTTTTGGGAACACACCCGATATCGATTTGAGGCGAAAACTATCCCAAACCTCCTAAGACCTAAAACAGAACACCCAAACACCGATTTAGCAGATTGATTAACAATTTCGACACATGAATTGATAAGAACCCGACTTACCACCGTTGAGAAAACGCCTCTAATGCGAACTAAATCGTTGAAGCGCGATTCCCTGCTCTATAATATGCTCCTAAACACAAATTACCAGCTATTAATTACTATAGATTGCCATTGCTAAAACCCCACACCAAAAGTTAACGTAAAGCCAAACATACTTACCAACCGAACGAATCAGAAAACCCAGTAGCAATGGTTGAACAAAAGTTTTCCACCGAAAACATAGAAACAAAGAAAATTAAAGGTGGGAGGAAAAAAGAGAAAAAAAAGCCAAAGAAAGATAATTTTTGGGGAAGAATAATAACTGGAGAAGAGAATTCACATCAGAAATTTCTGAAGGAGAGAGAAACAAATTTTTTGAAAATAATATCAAAATAAAATATTTTGATAACTCCCCACTATCTTCTCAACCCCCATTATCCTACTACGGTTGTGTTTCTTTACCTGTAAAACATTTTACGGAAAATATTTTCATCCTTTTCCACTGTTTGTTTGGTGGAAAATGAATTCCCATTGTAAAATCTTCTCCAAAACACGAGAAAAAGAAAGCTTTATTTTAGGAAAATGTCTTACCGTTTTCATTTGGTAAGACATTTTCCAAAGTTTTTCTCTCTTGATGAACGTAACCCAAAGCCTCTTCCCCTTCCCTTTCCTTCCCACCTGATCTAGTGCTTGCCGCCACACAAAGAACGATTCCCAGACCAATCGCGGCATTCATCTTTGATTTTCTTTCTTTCCGCCTTTCGTTGTCGAAATCTTCACTGCACCAATCAACGATGGCGTTCATCTTCCTCTCTCGAAGGTAAGAATGAAAAGGAAGAAATATGTGTGTCGAAACCATTTTTTTGAAAACGAGGATCGACTTTAAAAATGAAAAATGGAGTCGCCACCAACCTTTTTGTTTAGGTGCGATTGGATCACCTTGTAAAAAATAATAATTTTGGCCTACGAAATAGAAAAACAGGTTCGGGAGTCGGTTACGTACGAGGAAGGATTAGCACCCTCGTATGCCCAAAACTGGTACCAAATTGATTAATTAATGCCCTAATGTCGAAAATTTGGAAAGATTTTGAATTATGATCTTCTTTAAAACATTTGAATATACTCGAGTTGAATATTAAGATTCTCTTATTCGAAGGGATAAAATATCACATCCAGCGCGTTAGGATACGACAATTTAAATCCTCAAATTCAAGATTATCTCAAAATTCTCGACACTCATGCGTTGGAATTTGGAAATGATATTCAATTATTTGGACAAACGAAAAAACTGAAGCCCAGCATGGTAGGGTACGATTTCTCGGATTTCCAAACATGAAACATTGCCTTGTTTTTTAGACAACATGGACAAAAATTCAAAAGGATATTCGGTTATTTGGTCAAACGAAAAACCGAAACCCAGCACGATAGGGCACGATTCCTCGAATTTTCAAACACGAAATATTGCCTTATTTTTGAAAACTTCGTAGACGTATTCGGATGAGAATTAATGATATAAAATATTATGTTGATGAATGACGGTACAGCGATGATATACGAATGAAATGTCACGTTTAATAAAATGACAATAATGAATATACTAATGAAAACAATATACGATAAACACATAATGTACATTATTTTAATGCTACTATGAACAATCAAAGAAAAATAAAATAAACAAACGATGATATTAATAATAATGTTAGTGACAAGACAATGCATACAAAAGAAAATGCCAAATTTCCGAATATTATGAGGACAAAGAAATATATACATACACAAATAAGTATTAAGAAAAATAATTTATAAAATATTGAAAGTAAAATATTAAATTAAAATACAAATGAGAGGGATGCAATTCGTAATAAAGCACAATAGATAATAATAATAATAATAATAAAATAAAGTAAAAATACAACAAAGGAAATAAATTACTTTAAAGTACTAAAAAGTAGAGAGTAATAAATAAATAAATAAATAAAATAACAAATAAATAATGAATAATATAATATAAAAAACGAATAATAATAATAAAATTAACAAATAAATAAATAAGAGTAATAATAATAATAATAATAAACATAATAGTAATAATAATAATAGTTATAACAATAATAATAATAATAAATATAAAATAGCTAAAATAACCGAAAAGGACCAAAATTGAACTTAAACAAAAATTTTGGGGCAAAATCAGAAGTAAACAAAAGGGAGAAGGCCCAAATTGCGTGCGTGAATAATAAAGGGGGGACCAAAAAGGTAAATACCCCCACCCTCCAAAAAGCATCACTTAGCGAAGGGCCAAATTGAAATAAAAGAAAAATTATAGGGTAGAATTGAAAATAAAAAGGTGACTGTGTTAAAAGATGGAAAAATGCGGAAGGACCCGCAGCGTAATTATCCCATTAAGGAAAACGCGCGGATCCACGTCTTCGAGTCGGGTCGCGCATATGGGGCTAAAGTAAAGCGGCGTCGCTTTAGGGTTTAAACCCCAGGCCAAAACGACGTCGTTTTAGCTCTCTATTTAAGGCAAAATTTCCAACAAAAATTCCATTTTAACACTTGCTTAAAAAAAGCTTTCAAAAATCTCAAAACTCTCTCCCCTCTTTGGACTAGCCATAGTCGGCCAAGCGCCGATCACGATTCCCGCGGGATTCCGGTGATCCTCCGCCACGCGCTATCGCTGGTGATGCCATAATATCTGTGATCGGGAAAGTCGAAAAGGTAAAAAAAATATTTTTGATTTGCTATACATATATACGCACTAAAAACATAAAAATAAAATATATAAATATGTATGTATATTCAAGTGGGAAAATGAAAGAAAAAAAAAAAAAACGAATGAAATAAGAAATAAAAGAATCAAATCGTATGCATCCGATTTTTTAATCATTCTTGTATTTAAAGTTTCTCTTTTTCTTTTCAAAAATCCTCCATAATACATTGGCTTTTGGATGGCTTTATAGCCAAAGAAAAAAATACAAAATATAGTATTTCTCTTGCTTTTGCTTGTTTCTTGCTCTGTAAATGCTTTTTGCGTGTTGCGGGTGAGTAAGGGCGGTGGTAGAGAAGTGGCATGGGCGGTGTCTGAGAGAGGTCGAAGAGGCTGCGGTGCTAGGGTTCCAAAACCCTAGTTTTTACGAAAATTTTAGTTTTTTGGGGCTGTTGGGCCTTGTAATTTTGGGCCTTTAGTTTGGGGTGGTGATTTGGGTTTAGGCTATTTTTATTTATTTTTGGTTTATTGTTTTAATTTTCTGGTGGGCCGGGCAAAAATGGCCCATTATAGCTGCCCCTCTTTGCTCATTGTCGTGTAACGAGAATAGAGCAAAGACTTTTAAAGGGCCAATTTTGCCTGGACCTGCTGAGTCTTGACTTCTTTTGGCGCTTCTTTTCTTCAAGTAGCCTCGCTCTAACCCGCTGCAACCTCAGAAGTATAAGAATTAATGCTGCGATCCGCTCGAATGTAATTTCTGGGAGAAGAGATTTGTAGCTTCGATCTTCTCTACTGAAACTTTAAGGAAATGAAAACTGGTAATTTCAACCTGCTCTGCTGTATCTTCAAGGAGACGAGGTTGGTGGCTTAAATCTACTCCGCTTCTTCATGGAGATAATATTCGCCGTTCAATCTTGTTCCATTACTGCTTAGGGTGATAAGATCTGTAATCTTCAGTCTACTCCACTGCCGTTTCAGGGAGATAAGGCTGATGGCTTAAATCTACTCCGCTGCTTTATGGAGATAAAACTCGATGTCTTCGATCTGCTTCCTACAACTTCAGGAATGTCAAATCTGCTATTTTCAATCCGCTCCACTGCAAACTCAGGGAGACAAGATCTGATGTCTTCGATCTGCTTCCTGCAACTTCTAAAATGCCAAATCTGCTATCTTCAATCTGTTCCAACTGCAAACTCAGGGAGATAAGATTTGATGTCTTCGATCTGCTTCCTGCAACTTCAGGAATGCCAAATCTGCTATCTTCAATCTACTCCACTGCAAACTCGGGGAGACAAGATTTGATATCTTCGATCCGCTCCTCGCAACTTCAAGAATGCGGACCTACTATCTTCGACCGCTCCGCAACTTCGGGAATGCGGACACGCTATCTTCGATCTGCTCCGCAACTTCGGGAATGCGGATCTGCTATCTTCAATCGCTCCATTTGTAAACTCGGGGATGCGGTGGTATCTTCGATCCGCTTTGCTCGGAAGGCAAGATCTCGCTATCTTCAATCGCTCCATCGCAAACTCGGGGATGCGGTGGTATCTTCGATCCGCTTCATTTCGGGAAGGCAAGATCTCGCTATCTTCAATCTCGCTCTCTCGCAAACTCGGGGATGCGATGGTATCTTCGATCCGCTTCACTTAGGAAGGCAAGATCTGCTATCTTCAATCTACTCCACTTTGCAAACTCGGGGAGACAAGATTTAATGTCTTCGATCCGCTTCTGCAACTTCAGGAATGCGGACCGTTATCTTCAATCTGCTCCACTACAAACTCGGGAGACAAGATCGATGTCTTCGATCCGCTCCTACAACTTCAAGAATGCCGGATCTGCTATCTTCAATCTGCTCCATCGCAAACTCGTGGAGACAAGATTTGATGTCTTCGATCTACTCCTGCTTCGGGAATGCGGATCTCGCTATCTTCAATCGCTCCGCAACTTCAAGAATGCGGATGGTATCTTCGATCCACTTCGCTCAGGAAGGCAAGATCTACTATCTTCAATCTGCTCCACTGCAAACTCAGGGATGCCAGACTGGTATCTTCGATCCGCTTCGCTCAGGAAGGCAAGATCTGCTAATTCACCGATGTTACAGCACCGTCCTCTGGGGGACCTATCCTGTAAAATCAGTTTTATGTGTTTATGCTTATGGAAAATGGTTAGGATGCTCCTAACTAAATATATTATGGACGACATTTGTATGAATGCAGAATGTCATGAGAATGATTTTTTTTTACAATGATTAGGATACAATGATCGGAATGAATCAACTGTTCCTAACTAAATGTGTTTTGCACGAATGCAAAATTTCATGAGAATGATCCCTTTTTAAATGCCCAGTGTTGTCACTCGTTGTTCATCAAGGCATCATCACTGACGTATTATGGTGCCATCTCGCTCGGCTGGTACCTTTGCCAAAAAACTCAAATAAACAATCATATTTTTCTCAAATGACTTGTCCCAATGTAACTTCAAGGTCCATTCTATGGTACCTATGGGACTTTAAGGCTTATACCATCTTCAGACCCTCTCACTGCAATTCAGGGGTATAGGATCTGAATCCTTTCCCATCAATTTGGTCTGTTACAATTCCCCGGATGCCATAACCAGATATATATGTCTGCAGAATATCATTTTCCTCTCGAGAATGATCCTTTCTTCGCTTAGGTTGGCATTGCTCGTTTTCCGTCAGGATTCTATCACCGATTTAATATTTTTCTTTTTGTGTTCAATCATTAGTTTTGACAGAAACTCCGAGGAGATAGTCTCAATTTAGACTCTTTCTTCTCAAATATCTTCACCCCTAAGCTTAGTGAGCTCTAAACAATAGACCTGTGTTAGGTTCTCATATCATTTAGAAACTTCCAAAGTAATATGCGAAACTCCTTTTATGAAAGTGATATTAGTCCACTAATCGTTATTTCAATATAAAATGCTTGAAAAAGATCATAATGATGGACGAAACGGAAATTTATTGAGAGTAAAGCTCGAAATGAATAAATTAATCAAGATATCAAATTTTGAAAAAGCACAAAATTAGAATGAATTAATCAAGATAACAAATGAAATTTATTGGGAGCGTATCTTGAAAAGAATAAAGTAATCAAAGATAGTGAATTCAATCTGGGTAAGATGAAAACTAGGTGCCCTAGATATCGCAGTATGAGCTTATCTGTTCAAACTTCTTGAGGACCATTTTAAGCTTAATATGTGTTTAAGGGATCCGGAATACTATGTCGATGCCCTAAGACGTAGCATACTTCTTCATTGTTAATTCAGGCATAGCAAGACCACTGCATGCCCCACTTTAATCCAAATTCGAGCAGCCCTTTTTGGGTTTTCAACTCAAATCCCCTTTGGCCTCAAGGTGCCCTTTGCGGGTCTTCGCCCTGGCCTCTCCTTTTTCTTTTTCTTTTTTATTTTCTCTTTATTTCTTCATTTTTGTTTTCTTTTTCTTTTTCTTTTTTCTTTTTTCTTTTTTTTTTTTCTTTTTTTTTTACTGAAATATATCTTGATTTGAACGCATAGGATTAGGCAAGTCCTAGTTATCCCTCTCGGTCAAAATCAACGCTTTTCTAGGGAAAGCCTTCTTTATCACGTAAGGTCCTTCCTAGTTTGACATCTACTCTCCTAAGAAGTATTTCTGTACGGGAATGGTCCTTTTCAAAACTAGGTCTCCTTCATGGAATTCTCGAGGGCGAACATTCTTGTTATAGGTCCGCATCATTTGCTTTTGGTAAATTGACCATGAGGATAACCTTTACCTCTCTTCTTCGATCAAGTTCAGGTAATCATATTGGGATTGAATCCATTCTACCTTTTCCAACTTCAGTTCTGACAAGACTCGAAAAAAGAATGTCGACTTCAGTAGACAAAATACTTTTATTCCACAAATTAAGGCATTGCCCTAGCGAAGTTCTTGGCCAATGTTTGATAAGCATAGAGGGTAAATGTAACTTCTTTATGCCAATCTTTACAAGTCTAGGTCATCTTCCTAATGATCCTTGTTTTTGTTGCCTTTTTTTTTTTGCACTGTGACATGGCACCTGATCTTTGAACAGACCGCAAACTTTTGACATTGTGCGGTTAAATGTGATCTTTTTGAAAATTTTTTGTTATCGGTATTCTTTCTTTCTTTTTCTCCTTTTTTGTTCTAATGACTATTGACTTTGTAATATTGGCCTACGAAGCTACTTCCACCCTCTTAGCGAAATAATTAATGCCTGCTATAAGCTTCCAACGAGATCATCCCAATAAACTCCATGCCCCACATAGATAAGGTCTACGAAGAAATGAAGGAGGTACATGAATATTTTCTTCATAAATTTGGCATTTACGACATAATTGATGCAATCCCTTTCTATGATGGACCAGCAGAATCTGAATCTCATGATTAGCTTGGCTACCGTAAAATCATTAACATGTGATCTTCAAATACCCTTATGAACCTCTTCTAGGATTTTCTTAGCCTTAACAACATACCCACGTATCAGTAGCCTAGGCGTGTGCAAAAACATGTTTGAAATGATACCTCGTTTTACTTCTGTGGTGAGCTAGGCTCTCTTTCCTAGGCTCGCAATGTCCACTGACCTTTTGCAGAGTAGGATCTATTTTTCATCTTGTTCTACTATCCTTAACAAATCAGGAGATAGGTTACAATCTCTGTCGTCTCCAAAGTCCTAAGATTGCTTAGACCCATATCTCCTTCAAAAAGGGAGTCAGTAATAACGTCGCTCATGTCGTTGATATCTGGGTACCTCGGTACGAAAGCAACAAACCAAAGAATAAATAATTCTAAGGATGATTATTTGTATAGTATGGTCATGAATAAAGAATGAAAGAATATTCTAAAACAAAAGAATGTATAATATGAAATGGAAAGAATGAAAAAATATTTGCTTAAAAAGATGCATTTTATTGAAATAAAAATTCTGGACACAAGCCTATTTCACAAAAGAATTCTCATTGCCTCTAGTCTTAAAGCAACAAGCGTGTTATGAATATTGCTCTAAATTGGTTCTAAAATACAGGGGTCCCTTCCACAGTCCCATTGTTTAAAATCTTCCCAAGTACGTGAAGGCAGAAGCTTGGAAAAGTCTATTCCTTGGTTCTCTCTTCGAATATGTCATTAATGTTTAGATCCCCAACGTTGCCACAGGGACTTTGATCTCTTCAATTTGTTATCGATCAGGCCTTGCGCTAGAGCCCTGAGCTCGATGCATTCTTGGATCTCCTGCCCCTATATATCATGGAACTTACAATGTTTACCCCTTTAACAGAAAGATTGGGTAACATATTTTCTGCACCAGAGGGATTATCGAATTTTACAATGCCCATTTTGATGAATCTTTTGACTAATTTCTTGAAAGCAGTGCAGTTTTCCATCGAGTGCCCCGTAATTCCTACATGGTATTCGCATTGGGCGTTCACATTGTACCATTTAGGGTATGGAGGCTGTATTGGTTCCACGTAGAAAGGGGATACAACATGTGCTTCAAACAAAATTTGGTATAACTCCCTATATGAGATTGGAATGGGCGCGAACTGGAGTTTTTCCGAGTTTGGTCTTGGATTGGGTTCCTGCCTTGGGGAGACCTGATGGTTGGTAGTTATCGTCCTTGGCTGGCTTACTGTAATCGGCTCCGAATAGCCCTTGTTATACCTACTCGTACTATTCGCTTCCTTTTCCTTCTTCTTCGGGGCCTTTAAAGTTCATTCTCCCCTTTCCTTTGTTCCTGCCAGAACAACGGGTTTGGCTCGATCATTTTTCGGGTTAAAACCTGAGCCCATCGGGAAGTTTAACAGGGTCGAGGTATCAATCTGATATTGGGGTCCGATGATAACGGGTACCCCATGCGAATGCGTGTCTGGTTGAGTCGGGACACTTATTGGGAAAAACTTGGGAATAAACGATGTCTTCATCATCATCCACACTGTTGACCACTAGGCCACTCATTTTTTCAAGTCCTCCGGCTAGTAACTGGGTTAGCTGGCCCATCATATTCTTTTGGAATTCTAGCATTTGTTCCCACATCTCTTGTTGAATTTTGGTCAATTGCTCCTGCATCTGTATTTGCATTTTCTCTATTCTTTCCAACCTTTGGTCCATGGCTTTTGTTCTTGTGCGATTACCGTAAAAATGCTGGTTTCCAGAATACTGAAATAATTTTTAATTAATTAGGGTCTTTCTACAAATTTTAATGCATGTGATATGATGTAATGCAAATGCATGAAATGCAATGCAAATGCATGGAATGAATGCAAAAAGAAAGAGAGGCGTTGATTATGAATTCAATTCCATTAGAAGAACTTTTCTAGAAAATAAATTTCTTTACATAAAACGGATTGCATATGCGGTTTTACCCTCATAGTCCAGGTGAAAACACCAATCCTTTTCTTCGTATCCGGATGTTATGGTCATGTCCCGTGAACTTTCTCAATAGATGCCTCTTCTAGCTCCTTGTTGCTTGGTTCAGGCCGTACCTCTTCACTCACTTATCCTCCGCGATGTTCATGATGACTCTCGAATAATCCTTGTCAGCTTGAATCCTCGGGCAAAGTCTTGTATTCTTCTGCAGACTATCAGCCCTCTCTCGTTGTTTACCTGGACTATGTTCGAACGACCGTATTATAATCCACTTTATCAAGTAACCCATTTCCTTATGACAAACTCTTCTATTTAGCAATTAAATATGAATCAACACATCCTTTATAAGATGATGCGATGCAATACAATGAAAACAAAAGAAACACATTAGCACAGGAGAAATAAACAAAATAGAGTACCTCTCCGGGTGACCACAAGGGGTTTGGAATGGTTCTACCTAAGGTGGGCTCTTAAGGCTCACTATATGGGGTTCGATTCTAAAGAAGGGTACTGAACAGACAGAGATTCCTCAATCCTCACCCATTATAGGCTCATACGGACCGAGTTCGGTTCAGGGAATACATTTCCCTATGGCCATGCGGAGATGAAAATCTCACGAAGCACATAGGTACGGATGTATCCCGGCGATCCACTAGCCCATGGAGGTGAAAACCTCACGAAGGCATAGTTTCTCACTCCCACTTAAAAGGTGTGACCACAACGGTCATACAGTGCAATGCCAATGTATTTTATGAGACTCAACATTATCGCAATCATAGCACCAACAAATGCATTAAAAGAAACATGATTTTTTAAAACAATTTTCTCAAATTTTCAATCAAAAGACAAAAATTAATCAATCTATGGCCTGACTCTCAACTACTCCCCAGTGGAGTCGCCAAGCTGTCGAAACCATTTTTTTGAAAACGAGGATCGACTTTAAAAATGAAAAATGGAGTCGCCACCAACCTTTTTGTTTAGGTGCTATTGGATCACCTTGTAAAAAATAATAATTTTGGCCTACGAAATAGAAAAACAGGTTCGGGAGTCGGTTACGTACGAGGAAGGATTAGCACCCTCGTATGCCCAAAACTGGTACCAAATTGATTAATTAATGCCTTAATGTCAAAAATTCAAAAAGATTTTGAATTTTGATCTTCTTTAAAACATTTGAATATACTCGAGTTGAATATTAAGATTCTCTTGTTCCGAAGGGATAAAATATCACATCCAGCACATTAGGATACGACAATTTAAATCCTCGAATTCAAGATTATCTCAAAATTCCCGAAACTCATGCGTTGGAATTTGGAAAGGATATTCAATTATTTGGACAAACGAAAAAACTGAAGCCCAGCACGGTAGGGTACGATTTCTCGGATTTCCAAACATGAAACATTGCCTTGTTTTTTAGACAACATGGACAAAAATCCAAAAGGATATTCGGTTATTTGGTCAAACGAAAAACCGAAACCCAGCATGATAGGGCACGATTCCTCGAATTTCTAAACACGAAATATTGCCTTATTTTTGAAAACTTCGTTGACGTATTCGGATGAGAATTAATGATGCAAAATATTATGTTGATGAATGACGGTACAACGATGATATACGAATGAAATGTCGCGTTTAGTAAAATGACAATAATGAATATACTAATGAAAACAATATACGATAAACACATAATGTACATTATTTTAATGCTACTATGAACAATCAAAGAAAAATAAAATAAACAAACGATGATATTAATAATAATGTTAGTGGCAAGACAATGCATACAAAAGAAAATGCCAAATTTCCGAATATTATGAGGACAAAGAAATATATACATACACAAATAAATATTAAGAAAAATAATTTATAAAATATTGAAAGTAAAATATTAAATTAAAATACAAATGAGAGGGATGCAATTCGTAATAAAGCACAATAGATAATAATAATAATAATAATAATAATAATAATAATAATAATAAAGTAAAAATACAATAAAGGAAATAAATTACTTTAAAGTACTAAAAAGTAGAGAGTAATAAATAAATAAATAAATAAAATAACAAATGAATAATATAATGAATAATATAATATAAAAATGAATAATAATAATAAAATTAACAAATAAATAAATAAGATTAATAATAATAATAATATAATAATAATGGTACTAGTAATAAAAATAAAATAATAGTAATAATAGTATAAAAATAATAATAGTAGAGGGATAAAATAATAATAATAAAATAATAGTAATAATAATAATAATAATAATAATAATAATAAACATAATAGTAATAATAATAATAATAATAGTTATAACAATAATAATAATAATAATAAAAAATATAAAATAGCCAAAATAACCGAAAATGACCAAAATTGAACTTAAACAGAAATTTTGGGGCAAAATCAGAAGTAAACAAAAGGGAGAAGGCCCAAATTGCGTGCGTGAATAATAAAGGGGGGACCAAAAAGGTAAATACCCCCACCCTCCAAAACGCATCACTTAGCGAGGGGCCAAATTGAAATAAAAGAAAAATTATAGGGTAGAATTGAAAATAAAAAGGTGACTGTGTTAAAAGATGGAAAAATGCGGAAGGACCCGCAGCGTAATTATCCCATTAAGGGGAAAACGCGCGGATCCTGTCTTCGGGTCGGGTCGCGCATACGGGGCTAAAGTAAAACGGCGCCGTTTTGGGGTTTAAACCCCCAGGCCAAAACGACGTCGTTTTAGCTCTCTATTTAAGGCAAAATTTCCAACAAAAATTTCATTTTAACACTTGCTTCAAAAAAAAAGCTTTCAAAAATCTCAAAAACTCTCTCCCCCTCTTTGGACCGGCCATAGTCCGGCCAAGCGCCGGTCACGATTCCGGCGGGATTCCGGTGATCCTCCGCCACGCGCCGCCGCCGGTGACGCCGTATACGGCGGCCGGAAAGTCGAAAAGGTAAAAAAAAATTATTTTTGATTTGCTATACATATATACGCACTAACAACATAAAAATAAAAAATGTAAATATGTATGTATATTCGAAGTGCGAAAATGAAAGAAAAAAAGAAAATAAAACGAATAAAATAAGAAATAAAAGAATCAAATCATATGCATCCGATTTTTTGAATCTGTTCTTGTATTTAAAGTTTCTCTTTTTTCTTTTCAAAAATCCTCCCCTAATACATTGGCTTTCGGATGGCTTTATAGCCAAAGAAAAAAATACAAAATATAGTATTTCTACTGCTTTTGCTTGATTCTTGCTCTGTCGTCTGTTTTGCGTGTTGCAGGTGACTAGGGGCGGTGGCAAAGGGCTGGCATGGGCAGTGTACGGAGGTCAAAAGAGGCTGCGGCACTAGGGTTCCAAAAACCCTAGTTTTTCCGAAAATTTTTAGTTTTTTTGGGCCTGTTGGGCCTTGTAATTTTTGGGCCTTTAGTTTGGGCTGGTGATTTGGGTTTAGGCTATTTTTATTTATTTTTGGTTTATTGTTTTAATTTTCTGGTGGGCCGGGCAAAAATGGCCCATTACAATGTGATTATTTTTAGGAGAAACATGTTGTTTTGGCCCAATTGGTTGCTAGTTAATCCCTCTTTCTATTTTTTATGGTTTTTGTTATTTTTACGTTTCATCTTCCTTGAACTGTGCAAGTTGGATTTTTGTTGGTGGTATTGAAATAATTCGGATATGGTAATGGTGGTGGTGGCCGAGACACAACTAATGAGCAAAAATTCAAAGTCTTTAAGTTCACACGTTATTTGTTTAAATGGGATTAGTGGGCATGATTTTGTTTTCTTCCCTCCCTTTAAATTTTCTTCCAATAGAAATCAATTTTGTTTTCCCCTTTTTCTTGGGGGTAAAAAAGAACCTTTTTTTCTAATATAAATCATTGATTAGCTCGAATTTTGATCCATTATGGTACGTTTTCTCTATTTACCCTTTTCTAATAATTGATCTAATGAATCAATTGCATGATTTTTCTTCTCTTTTAATATTTCATTTCGATGAATTATTGTTAAATACAAACAATTATAATGGAACAGAATGTTAAAAATGCTCTTTTGGAATGTTTATTTGGATGCTTTTAGTTTTCTTGTAAACTTTTAGGTAATTCAGATTCATGATGCAACAATAATTTGGTTAGTAATTTCCTGGTAATCTGCTGCAGAAGTTATGGATGTTATTGTCTTGGACATAATCTTGTTTCAAGTTAAAATGATCTGGTTCAACTTTTTGCTCTCTTTTAGTATCAATATGAATTTATATTTTTGATTTTGCAAGCGAGTAATGTAATCTGAACCGAAAGGGTACGTCAGTTTACAGGGTGTAGTCGAGCTCAAACCATTCGAAACTCGATCTGAAATGCAAGGCTCGAAGCTCAACTTGAGTTTGATTGAATTTTGCTTTTATAGCTTAAGCAATTTGAGATAATAGTCGAACTGGATGAGCCTCAATTAAAGTGAAATATAAACTCAGTTTTTATACTCAAGTTTGGGTTGAAATTGAAACAATAGTAATTAAAAAGAAAAAAGATCGATTAAGCTCTTAAACTACTTGACTCAAATACTCAAATTCAGCTCTTTCAGTAGCTCGAGCTTGATTTGACGATGGTCAAGATGAATTCAAGTTTTTTCAAGTTGAAGCCAAATAGCTTTTGTAATACAAGTGTTTCTTTTGCTCTCTCAGATCTACTAAGGTTGGAGGTTAGTTTTTAGTGCTCTTAAAACCCGAAACTTAAGTGGTTTTGCTTGTTGTGTTTGTCACTTCTTGCTTCAATGTCTCTATCTATCTTTCTTTTCTTAATTTTGATGTTGTAGGCTGTAATTGTTTTTGTTTGCAATAGTTTGTCATAGGCTTACGAAGCATTTTTCTTCATTAACATCAACTTCCTTAGTTTTGGCACTCTATATTCATTTTATTTTTAAGTTAGTGTTATACTAAATGGTATCCCTTCATGTAATAACAGAAAAATAACAAAACCATATCTGATATTGTAAATAGATTCATGATCACAACAAGACAGCTAATACCTTTGTATTTTCCAAAAGAGAATTTAATCGTTGATTTTAGTATAAATTTAAGTTTGTTTGTTGGTTTGTAGGTGTATTTTGATTCAATTGAATGATAGTATTTAATTTTGTGTCCTAGGTAATCACTCCCCTTTTTCATATGTATTATAGATCATTTGTTTGTTGGTCTGTACATGTATTTGTGCTGCTGTTACGAGCATTTCTTGTTTATGCATTTTGAATTGGATCTTGTTTATGCAGATTATGTGCCTGTTAATGTTGATCTTCCTTGTTAAGATATGGTGCCCTTTTGTGTTATGGAGATTACAACTTATTTGCTTGTTTATGACTTTGTTCCATGCTAGGATATGAAGTCTATTTTGAGGTTGTAATCGATATGGAAGTATTTCTGCCTCTTTATTTATTAATATTAACCTATTTTCTAGCCAAAAAGAACCCTAACGTCATGCAGTAATACATATCGAGCCTTTTTGGGTACCCTGAAATGGGTGGAGAGAATGATAAGAAAGTAAGAAATGTAATGTTAAAAGTATTTGTGATATTGAGAGAAAAGGAGAAAGTTTATGAAGATAAAACAGCAGAATCTAGGATACTAGCCTAATGGAAAAAGAGCAATACATAATATATCCTTGCTTAGAAATGCTTATACATTATCTTCTCAGGCTTCCATGTAAATTGTCAATCTAGTTGGTCTCTATCAGCAAGGTAGAGACCAACTCAAGCTGCAATTTTTCATATTAATACACATTATTTGAAAAGAACATTATTAATATTTTGACTGCGTTGATCCCTAGATAGGAAAAAAATGTTTGCTCTTCATTCTGAATGTCATCTTCTGCTGTTTACGCACAGCTGCAAGGGCATTAGACCTTCTGAACTTCACTCTTCTGAATGGAAAGCCTATCAGGATTATGTATTCTAATCGAGACCCTAGTCTTCGTAAAAGTGGTGCTGGGCATATTTTTATCAAGGTAATGAAAATTTGACAATCATGCGGTTATATATGCAGATTTGTTTTATAAGTCTGTGCTTCAGAAATCTTATATGGTTTATTTTATGTTTGTTTGCCATGCTTGTTGGATCTGGCAGAATTTAGACAAGGGAATTGACCACAAAGTCTTGCATGATACGTTTTCTGCATTCGGGAACATTCTCTCTCGGAAAATATTGTTGTTATCATGTGATGTGCTACTAATTATGCACCTGGATAATATTATTAATTTGTAGTATTAATTGTAGTTTGAAAGTTAATTTATTATTATTTAATATTTGTTTTTTTATAACACAATTAGTAATCATCTATTCGCTTTGGTTGTTTCACTACAAAGAAAGCATTTACATTTACGGCGTTTTTTTGCCTTTAGCGGCGTTTATAAGCGCCACTAAAAGTATTTACGGCGCTTTTAGAAACGCCGCAAAAAACGCCGCTAAATCAAACGCTGCAAACTTTAGCGGCGTTTATGAGAAAAAAAACGCCATTAAAGGTCATGACCTTTAGCAGCGCTTTCCCCACAAACGCCGCTAAAAGTCATGACCTTTAGCGGCGCTTTCACATAGAACGCCGCTAAAGTCATGACCTTTAGCGGCGTTTTGGGGAAAGCGCCGCTAAAGTCATGACCTTTAGCGGCGCTTTTTTCACAAACGCCGCTAATTTGAACAGATTTGCAATGTACAATTTGTTTTATATCATACCCCTCCTGCACTAAAACCAACCAATAACAGTAAATATAGCATATAATTCCAACCCAAAACAGCAAATGTAGTATAAAAATCACACCAAATGCATTAATTCTAAATGATACTTGAAATTCAATAAATTAAATGAATTATAACTGAAAATATTCTTACAATAATGTTAAATGTAATAATGTTAAAATAATCTTACAATGAGAAACTAAATGTCTAAGATGGCGCTTCGTGGATCGCTTTAAACATCTGCATCATTCTTGAAAGCCGTAGTTGGAGCTCATCGCATTTTCGCTCGCTCGCTAGCATCGATCTTGCCTCTGCTTCCGTCATGCAACCCATGCCCTTCCTCTCCTCTGTCGCTTCAGATTCGCTGCTCTAAGTCATTCTTTGGAGTTCTTCATATTTTCTTTGAACATCAGCAATTTGTTGTCTCTGCTCAACCGTGCTCTCTTGCATCTGAGCTATCTGGTCTTTTAGCCTCTGAACTTCAGCACGAGATTGACTCCCGGAAGGCATGTATTGCTAGGAGCTGGATCCAAAATATTGGGTCGGGGTAACACCAGATCCTTGAAATCGAACCCGACCATACCTTTCAAAACCAAAAACATCAGTGATAATTCTATTATAAATATACTCAAGATTAACAGAACTATCAGTCGAAGCAGTCAAGCAGTCAAGACCCAAAACATCGGTAATAATTCTGTTATCAATGTCCTCAAGATTAACAGAACTATCAGTCGAAGTAGCCGCTTCATACTCCGCCTTCTTCTCCTTTAGTTTATCCTAATAAATTAATGAAAGAGTTAGAAACAAAATATATAATAAGAAGGAATGCAACATAACTTAACATTATAAATTTAAAACTACAAACGATGAATTAAACTATTATAATTAAACATTAGAAATATTTATATTAAATCAAATTTTATTAAGTAAATATACCATAATTTCTGACTCCGGATGTCATCGGAGATCCATCCTTCTTCCTATGCGTAATGTCAAAAAGTCAAGGCGTCCAACTTTTTGACTGCAGACGAGACTTCCTACATTGTAGCGAAGAATATAATTTAATAGTATAAAGTCATTAATATTTGTGTAATTAATAAATTATAATACCTCGGCCTCAGCTACACAAGCAAAACTTACGGACCTCGCTGGTGTGCGTGAATTTTTGTTTCTCTGTCAC
Source organism: Gossypium sturtianum (assembly GCA_025698515.1). Classification (NCBI taxonomy): domain Eukaryota; kingdom Viridiplantae; phylum Streptophyta; class Magnoliopsida; order Malvales; family Malvaceae; genus Gossypium; species Gossypium sturtianum. The sequence continues at coordinate 122,641,339 of CM046943.1, read as the reverse complement.
GCTTGTTCCAACTCGCTCACGGTCCTACATAATGAAATTTGAATTATGTATATAGTAAATACCATAAACAGAAAAATTTGTAAGACTTTAGAAGTACGTAATACCTCTCCTTTCTTTGAATTCCAGAATCTAACTTGATCTTCCCATTGGTACCTCAACATTCCCGGCGGGACATTTCTTAATTTTTCGTCGAGGCTTATATCTTTCTTAAAATATTGTTTTTTCAACGTGCTTTTATGGTCTCTCCATTTTTTACCCAATGTCTTCTTAATATAGTCATCGGAGACCTCTAAAGCAAATCTCTCCTGAAAAAACATTAGTTTAAAAAGTAAATATAAATGAAAGTTAAACCAAAGTATTATAAATTACATTCACGTTTTGTTACCTTAATATTATCGAGAGCTTGATTTTTGTTGGCATCAGGCATGTGATGCCATGATTCGTAGTTAATGGGCAACATATTGGCATTTCGTGCTAGAATGCCCAAATAGCACTCGCTAATGATCGAGCTTGAGATCCAACGGTGGCCAAGATTGTTTCTCCTTATTTTAACACGCTCGACAGGATTTAGCTCGTACAAATCTTTAAGGAGTGTACGTCCCCGACCTCTTCGCGTCCCACCACCTTCAATTGAAAAATGATATATTATTATTATATTAAAATTGAAAAATGAATCAATAATAAAATTCAACATGCATGTAAAATAAATTAACATTACTTTGAAATTCTGCAGGCTCGTCATCTATGTCCGGCACACTAGAAGATCCAACAACTGTTTGTTGTTCACTATTTGCTTCTTCTGAATTTGGAGTATTGTGGACAATACTTAAATCTCGTAATCGTCTTCTAGGCATTTTTCCTGCAATACACATAAAATAGTGCAAAATTGAAAATTTTCAATTTTTGATTGTTAATATTGTAGCTTAATAATTCAGTACTATTATATATTTAATTTGATGTATTTATTTATAAATAAATCATTGCAATATATAAAAATAATGTAAAATATAAAATTAATAGATATAAAATAAACTCAATTAAACAATGAAAAAATAATAAATTCTCAAATGTATGTTTGTTTTATTTAAAACAGTTTTCCTAAAATATTTTCAGGAAATCTGCCAAACAACAGAAAATATTTTACACAGATTCATCCAAACACCAGAAAATATTAACTTTTCCAGAAAAGTAAGTCATTTTCCAGAAATCATTTTCCAGAAACCATTTTCAGTCAAACAAACGGACCCTACATCTTAACCACCTCAGAAGTTTGGCTCTACTGTAGGGTCGAGATCATGCGTCGGATAATTTCCCTCACGTGTCTTAAGCTGACGGGATGCATAAGCCACAACATTACCATCCTGCATCAGAACACAACCCAAACTAACATGCGACGCATCATTGTATACCACAAACTCTTTACCGGATTCAAGCTGTATCAAAACAGGAGCCTGAGTCAGAACAGACTTGAGCTTCTCAAAGCTCGATTGTTGCGCATCAGTCCAAACGAAAGGAACTCCCTTGCGCAGAAGCTTAGTCAATGGAGCTGGATCAGAGAAAACCCCTCGACAAACCGCCGATAATAACCCGCCAAACCCAGAAAACTGCAAATCTTAGATACGTTCCTAGGCTGTTTCCAATCAAGTATCGCCTCAATCTTCCTAGGATCCACTCGAATCCTCTCAGTAGACACCACATGTCCTAGAAAAGTTATCTCTCGTAACCAAAACTCGCATTTCCTCATCTTAGCGTAGAACTGTTTTTCACGGAGAATCTGAAGCACTACTCTAAGATGCTCATCATGCTCATCCTCAGTCTTAAAGTACACTAGAATATCGTCGATGAAGACTACAACGAACTGATCTAAATACGGCTGAAAGACTCGGTTCATCAGATCCATGAATACAGTCGGATCATTCGTCAGACCGAAAAGCATAACTAGGAACTCGTAATGTCCATAACGAGTCCTAAATGCAGTCTTATGCATATCCACTTCCTTAACTCTCAACTGATGGTACCTAGATCGGAGATCAATATTAGAAAATACAGAAGCCCATCAGAACTGATCAAACAAATCGTCGATCCTTGGAAGTGGATATTTATTCTTCACAGTCAACTTATTCAACTGCTGATAATCGATACACATCTTCATGGTCCCATCCTTCTTCTTAACAAACAGAACTGGTGCTCTCCATGGAGACACACTAGGATGGATGAAACCACGATCCAGAAGCTCTTACAGTTGAGCCTTAAGCTCTGTAAGCTACTTCGGTGTTATACGGTATAGAGCGATAGACACCGGAGCTGTACCCGGTAGAAGCTCAATTTCGAACTCAACTTATCGATTTAGAGGTAAACCCGGTAACTCCTAAGGAAAGACATCCAAAAAATCCTTCACTGTTCTGATATCCCTAACAGAAGAGTCTTTAGAAATAGAAACACTGACGTAAGCCAAATACGTCTCACATCTTTTCTGAACCAATTTCTCAGCCACAAGCACGGAGATCACATTGAACAGATAATTTCGGCGCTCACCGATCACAACCACCTCATTATCATCCTTAGTTCTCAGAACGACCCTCTTAGTCATGCAATCCAAACTAACTCGATGCTTAACCAACCAATCCATACCTAGGATCAAGTTAAATTCCCCAAATGGAAACTCCATCAGATCTACCAGAAATACCGCCCCTTGCACCTCTAACGGAACGTCCCTATAAAGTTTACTAACCTGAACAGACTGCTCCAACGGACTCAGTAGAGTAACCTCACTAGAAGTGCTCTCAACAGATATCCCCAGGTTTTCAGAAATAGAATTAGCTACATAGGAATTTGTTGACCCTATGTCTATCAAGGCGGTATAAGGTACATCAAAAATTAAGAACGTATCGGTAATAACATCTGGAGCATCTCTGTCCTCTCGGTGTAGAGCAGCATAAACCAACGTAGACTGCCTCGCCTCAGTCTGACCAGCACCTTTGCCCAGTGCTCTCTGCCCTTGGCCCATACCGTTACCACCCCTAGCTGGTCCACGGCTCCTAGGTGGCTACTGAACTGCCCTATAAGGCTGCACAGAACCCGGTCCCGAAGCTTGCATCTGATTTACCCGCTGTGGACACTCTCTAATACGGTGCACCAAAGATCCACACTTCAAACAAGCCCCAATCCTCCTCCAGTACTCGCCCGGATGGCGCCTACCACAATCTCCACATGGCTGAATCCCAGTAGGAGCAATAGAAGCCCCCACTCTAACTGGCCCATCAGGTCTGGCCTTTTTCTTAGGCTTCTGAACAGAACTAGAGGGCTCTGAATCCCTCTTATTCTTACCCCTCTCTCGGTCCCTATTCTGGCGCTCCACTCGCTTAACATCCTCGGCGATCTTCGCCTTCTCAACCAGAACCGTGAACTCTCGCTCCCTCTGTGGAGCAATCAATACCCTTAAGTTATCCCTTAAGCCATCCTTAAACTAGACGCACCTCTCATACTCAAACGCCACCATGCCTCGAGCGTAGCGGCTCAGCCTCAAAAACTCGACCTCATACTCGGCCACAGATCTATCACCTTGCGTGAGATTCATGAACTCACGCCTACGAGCATCCACATAGCTCGCCCCCACATACTTACTCTGAAAGGTGGTCTTAAAGAAATTCCAGTTCAGATGATCAGGCTTAGTACCCTCCTCAACCATCAACCACCACTGATATACCTCGTCGCAAAGCAAAGAAACTGCACCCTTAAATTTTTGCTCGGGGGTACAATCCAAATCATTCATAATCCTTTCTGTGGCCTCCAACCAATACTCGGCCACAGTAGAGGCGACTCCAGTAACACCCCTAAACAGCTTAACACCATTGAACTGGAGTCGTTTAGTTACCGACCCTCGGCCCCCAGCTCCAGAATGAGGTCTAGCAACCCTCTCCAAAATCCTCAGCATGGCTTGGGACAGTGCGTCGTCCCCAACCGAACGACTTTAAGACCCAGTCTCAGTAGCAGGCAAAACTGGTGTCTCACTCGTATCTAAGTGCGGCATACTACCCAGAGAGGAAGACTCAGCTCAAGCCCCCCTACGGCCTCTTCCATGGCCACGAAAACCACGTCCGCGAATTCCACGAGCTCTCATCGTAAATTTTGAGTTTTAATCTACATTATAAAATTTTATGCATCAGTTCCAGTATTTATTAGCAGATGTTTAATGCATAAATTATCAGAAGTTTAGAATTGTTTCCAAAGGTTTCTGTCTATAACTACTCAGTACAGTTCAGAAAGTTCTAACTACAGTGTTTTCAGAGTTTTCTATCAAAATTCAGAAATACTTACAGGATCAGCGCCGGAGACTCGGTGTACCACATACTTTCCCAAATTATCCAGAAATATTTGAAAACCAATTCTTTTTGTAACACAATTTTGGAACCCAAAATTTCACAGCCCGAGTTTTACAACCTAGCTCTGATACTACTAAATATAACACCCCAAACCCGGTCTAGACGTTATGGCCTAATCCGGAGATGTCATAGAGAATGGATTTACTTATGTAAAATCATTTCAGTTACTGAACTATTGTACTTCATATCCATTTTCAAAAACGTTGATTAATTAATTTATTTGCCAAAACTTATTTTTCAGCGGAAGTCTAACAAAACCGATACATTTTAAAAAAAATTCGACTTGTGTTCTTAGAAATACCTCTTTTTTGCGTAAAAACCGTCAATTTCATAAAATAATTTTTATCAAGCATGCAGAATATCAACAAACCAAAAATTAACAGTTTAAAACCATAAAGTCCAGAGAGTCCCAGAAATTACAAACTCTCAAATGAAAACCAAAAATCAAGAATAAAACCATAAATTGCTAAGTTTAAATAGTTTACGAACATGTGGTCACCGCTGAGTCTCTGTCGCACTGATCCACCTAAGTCTGTGGATTATCTAACACGATAGATAATAGATGTGAGTTTACGAAAACTCAGTGCGTAACCCATCAGAATTAAGCATGCAAACATACAGAATTATATACATAGTTAGAAACATACGATTTGATTGATTCGAGATCCATATTCAAATTCAGACATGTAGCGAATACGCATAAATCCTACCCCCATCCTCTACACACCATCTCCGACCATCCCATCACACCATGTGGGGTTTCAAACACCCACCCATCCTTACTGTAATATCCCGGGTTAGGGGTTATTTTGTTGTTGCATGAAATTGCATGTGTCTAGTGTCTTTGCGTGGCTATTTCTATGTTTTGGGGCTTAATTGAAGTCTAGGTGTATGCACGAGTGAATGGGAAAATTTTGTTTTTGGGTGTTAAGTCGGGATTTGTTGGAGCTGGGATATAAGAGTTTTAATTGATGTTTTGTTGCACAAATAAGGAGCTAGCTTAGTGGCAAGCATGCGTTACTTGGGGAGCTAGGTGTGGCGTCAAGCTGCATGGGGTGGAGGTCTAGTGTTCGAGCTGCGAAGACCTCCCATTTTGGCTTCTTTTTGGGACGGCATAGAGGAGAGGTAGAAGGCTAGTGAAATTCTACTTGGACTTGGTCTTCACTTTCAAATGAAAGGTGGAGAGTGATTTGTGGAGTAGGACTTGGTCAAGGTGATTTGAATTGGTGGCTTGGAGTGTTTAGGGGGATTGTGGCCGAATTTTAGGAGAGAGTTTGGGGAATGGCCGGTTTGGTGAGTGCATGAGGGTGTGTGCCGAAATGCACATTTCATTTGGTGCATTTTCGGTCATATTGGGTAAAGGGGAGTTCATTCTTTTATCAAAGGGTAAGCCGATTCTTCTAAAGCATTCCTCTCATTTTCTTCACTCCTTCAAGCCGAAATTCTAAGTGAGTTCTTCATACTTTCTTTTGCAAACTAGAAAGCTCAATCTCTCTTTTGCGAATTGTGTTGCCTTTTGAGTTGGTGGCGAAAGTTCCCAACCATCTCCTTTCTTTTATTCATTGGTTGAAACCGAAATTAGTAATCTTTCTTTCTCATATTTTCATTCTTCTACAACTTTTGTGCCGAATCCATATCTCCTCTTTAGCCAAAACTTCTAATTGTTCTTATCATTTCATTAAAACGAAACCTTATCATCTTGTTCCCTTAAACCTTCATTTTATTTTCTTTCTTTTCCCTATACCCTTAGCAGAAACTTTACCTATTTCTCATCTTCTCTCTTTGCACTCAAAGCCAGAACATAGGTGTGTTAAACACTTTGGCCGAATCCTCTTTTCTTTTGCTTAGTGTGTTGGCCGAATTTCCCTCTCTCCTAGTGGTGTTCATCTTGGCGAATATCAACCCCTCCTTTCTTCACCTTTTCTTGCGTTCCCTTTTGTGAGTAAGGCCGAATCTCCATTCCCTTCTAGTGTGGTGTTGGTAGAATTTTAGTTGGTGTTGGGATCTTTGAGTTGTGGTGGGAATCAAGGAGGCCTTTACCATTAGAGACCGATTGGTAAAGTTTGTGGTAAGTGGCTATGTTATTATCGGTTCATTTATTTAGTTCGATTAAGTCAAGGATGACAATGGTTTAAGCTGTTCTTCTTATTAGGTGGTGACCGATTGTCAAAGGACCATTAGTTGGTTCGGGTTTGGTAGGAAACCAAACATTTGCAAGGTAAGGGTTATGTGATAAACCCTTTTGGTTTGAATGATGTTGGCCGAATGGTTTAAGTGATTAACTCTTGTTGGCCGATTGTTATAGGAACAAGATAATCGGGGGCTTAGATTAGTTAAGTGAGGTTTAAGGCTTTTGTTACCAGTGTGTAAACTAACACACTATACTTAGTAATGTTGTTATTAAACTGTTTGCCTATTAAAATCATGACAGTATGATGGATAATTGGATACCCAAGCGGGGTATGTGTACGTATCAAGGGTAAGTCTAATTTATTACAAGTTCTATTATGGATACCTTGGGTATTATGATCTATGTTATGTATGCTATGAGATGTAATGCTAGACATGTTGGCATGATATGCATGATTTGTATGATATGCATGATTACATGAGTTTGGTATATTGATGGGTGATATGAGTGGAGGAGCGGTGATATTTTTGTCTTGTGAGCACCGGTGTTTTAGTAACACACTTTGTGACCTTGGGTCACTAGTGCTTTTGGTAGCACATTTGTGTCTTTGGGACACCGGAGGTTGGGCACCTCATTGCGACTTGTCCACGTGGTTAACACCACCGTGGGTTGGCCCCACTTTGAGATATGGGATGAAATGCGCTAGTGATTGGGTATCACGGGATGGGTTGGCCCCATCATTCGATTATTGTGACTACGGTCACCGGTGCTTTGGTAGCACATTTGTGTCTTTGGGACACCGGAGGTTGGGCACCTCATTGCGACTTGTCCTGTGGTTAACACCACCGTGGGTTGGCCCCACATGAGATATGGGATCGTCTGCTAGTGATTGGGTATCACCACGATGGGTTGGCCCCATCAATTGAATTGTGACCGGTCACCGGTGCTTTAGTAGCACATTTGTGTCTTTAGGACACGGTGTTTTAGTAACACATTGTGACTATATGTCACCAGTGGTTTAGCACCACCGGTGGTTTGGTACCACCACGGGGTAGAAAAGGCGAGACGGATGGTTAGAATCGGGTTGCATTAATTATGTTGCTATGTATGATGTGTGTTAGCATGTTGTTTCTTCAGGGAGCGGGATTTATGCCTTTGAGTCATTCGACTCACCCTCTCCTTTGACATTTTGGTGACTCGTGAAGACGCGGACATGGAGCCGGGGTGGACTCGGGGTGCACATGCCAAGCTTTAATAAAAGTTTTGCTCGGACTATTCACATTGGGTACTTTAGCTTATTATTTTTATTTGAGATTTAATTTGGGTTTGTAAAAGGCCTTTAAATTATGTTTTATGATGGTTATGTTTTAGTTAGATTCTCAACTTTGCTTAACAAATAACTTGGCATGAAATTTTACTAAAACTTGGAAAGATAAGGATTTCAAAACTATAACGCCAATGTGTTTTAAACTATACCATCGGGTATCTCACTATGTTTTGCTATACAATAAACTCAAATGATTTTCAAATCAAACTCGATATTCTACTAAGTCAAAATGTTTCAAAAATCTTGAGAAACTATTGGAAATGCTAAGTGAAATCAACTCGTTTTTAACTATATACTTTGGATAAGTTTTCAAAATCTAATCAAACAAACATACTCAAATTTTCCTCAAATTTACTATGCTTTCACCCCGCTTTTAAGCGAAAAAAATCGATCACTCAAAGACGTTTTTCCCGTAACATACCAGATTCGGGCGTGGTGTCTTGTCCGAGTTTGGGGTGTTACAATTGTGGTATCAGAGCCAAGTTCAAAGGCTCGGCTGTGGGCCTGAGGCCCAAAATGTTTTCAAAAGATTGTTTTGTTAGTCTTTATTCTCAAAGTATGGTTTGAAAGGCATGGCACGAGTCTCCGGCACTAGTTAAGCGGTAAGTACCCTTACCATTGCTTGTGAATTGATTGGATGCGATATGATTTGATGAATAGCAATAGTATATTACTTTAGAGATTGAAACTGATAGGATTTTGTGAACTCGCGAGAACAAATCCTCTTAAAATATTCATAAGACTTGCTTTTAAACAAGTGGAATAAATCTTGATGCATAAAAATTCTTAATCGAATCGTAGAAAGATTAGTCATGGCGCTAGAGGTGGGCGTGGTCGTGGGCCAGGTCGTGGTAGGATGAGCAGTTTACGAGCCCGTAGGATCCGGTGGGGGTTCGAGAAAATGAGATACGATACCGCCACCGGTTGGAGGTGGTGAGTTCCAAGACCCGGGACCGGGACGATGTAGTGTCACGACGCGATCTTTGCGCGAGTGTTGGAAGTAATTGGTGTAGGTGGTAATGCGGGAGTTAGAAATCGTTCTGGCGACTTGGGCCAATGGGGCCGAATTCTTCCGAGGTGTTTCGGTGTTGCTCCAGCCAGCTGCTGAATATTGGCTAGAGGCGATTGCGCGGATCATGGATGATCCGGACTTGGCTGCTTGAAGAGAATTTGAAGGGCATCGTATCGCTTCTCGGGATGAGTCATATCGGTGGTGGCTCACGGTTCGAGACAACAGGTGGCGGCAGAGGGGACGACATGGGATTATTTCAGGTGCATATCAAAAGAAATACATCGAGCTAGTTATATCGACTCCCAGTGAAAGGCATTTCTAAGGCTTGTTCAGGAGTAAATGCATTCTTGAGTACGCTGGTGAGTTCACCGGTGAGTAGGTATGCTGAGGGCATTGTGTATGAGCATGAGAGGTGTGTGCGTTCGAGGATGGTGCGAGACGACATTTTGGTGTACTCAGGGACGGAGGAAGAGCATGATAATCATTTGCGAGTGGTGTTGCGTGATTTTGAGGAAAAGCGGCTCTATGCTAAGTTCGATGTAAGTGCGAGTTACGGCAGAAGTGACTTTCTTGGGTCATGTAGTGTCGTGAGGGGATTGAGTAGATCCTCGTAAGATTGAGGCGATTTTGGATTGGAAGCCGCCTAAGTCGATGCATTTGAGAGATCGGAGTTTTCAGGTTTGGCCGGATACTACCGAAGGTTTGTTGAGGTTTCTCGTTGATAGCGGTATACCGATGACCAAGTTCTTTGAGGAAAGAAGTTCCGTTTGTATGGATTGAGAAAGCAGGCCAGGAAAGCTCAGATAAGTTAAAGAAGATTTTGGTGAGGCTCGGTTTTGATTCAACTCGAGGTGGTAAGGAATTCACGAGTGTATTGTGACGCATCACATATGGGTTTGGGTGGTGTCTTTGATGCAAGAAGGTAAGGTTGTGGCTTACGCTTCTCGGCAGTGAGGCCACATGAGGTCAACTATCCGACCCTTACGATTTGGAGCTAGCGGTTTGTAGTCTTCTCTTTAAAGATTTGGAGGCACTACTTGTGCGGAGAGAGATCGATAGTCTACACGGATCACAAGAGTGCGAAGTATCTCACCGACTCGGAAGGATTTGAATTTGAGGCAAATGCGAGATGGGTCGAGTTCTTTGAAAGATTACGATCGTTCGATTGAGTATCATCAGGGCAAGGCTAACGTGGTGGTCGACGCGTTGAGCCGCAAGGTTGTTTCGAACTTAAGAGCTTTGTTTGCCCACTTGAGTTTGTATGGCGATGGGAGTATTCAGCAGAGTTGCGAGTTAAGCCTACTTGGGTTGAGCGGATCGAGAGAAACAGATTATTGGATGAGGTTACGAGTGCGCGCGAAGGTTGCAAGTCTTGAGAATGGTGGTTTGGGGGTTACAGCGTGTCTAGTGATGGGGTTCTGTGTTTTCAAGGTAAGGCTTGTATGCCTAGAGATGTTGAGCTAATGCAAAAGATTCTTCAGGCGCACATAGCGATCCTCATGCTATGCATCCGGAGGTAGCAAGATGTATAGGGATCTTAGAGAAGCGATTTTGGTGGCACGGCTTGAAGAAAGAGGTGGCAGAGTTTGTTGGGAAGTGTCGACATGTCGGCAGTCAAAAGTGAACATCGATTGCCGTCGAGGTTTGCTTGACCTATGAAGATTCCTCGATGGAAGTGGGAAAGGATAACCATGGATTTCGTCGGTGGGTTACGCTTACGCCAAGCAAGAAAGATTCGATTTGGGTAGTGGTGGATCGACCGACTAAATCGGCTCACTTCATTCGGTGAGGGTTGACTACTCACTTGAAGCTAAGCGAGAAGGTGTATGTGTCGATAGTAAGGTTGTTGCGGGGTGCAGTTTCGATAATCTCGGATAGGGATCCTAGATTCACGTCAAGGTTACGGAAAGCAACGCATCGGGCTCGGGTACTCGTTTGGATTTCAAATACGGCTTTTCATCCATGATCGCGGTCAATCGAAAGGGTTATTCGGATCTTGGAAGATATCTTTGAGAGGTTGTGTCACGGATTTTGAGGTAGTTGGGAGGAGTTTCTACCATTAGTGCGAGTTTGCCTACAACAACGATTACCAAGCGAGCATCAAGATGGCACCGTATGAGGCGTTGTATGGTAGGAAATGTCGCTCACCCCACGTGTTGGGCGGAGTTAGGTGAGCGCCGGTGTTGGGACCCGAGTTGGTTCTTTGAGACGCAGAAGGCAAGGTTAAGTTGATTCGATCTAGATTGAAGGAAGCTTGGACCGCGAAGTCTTATGCCGATCTTAAGCGAAGAGATATAGAGTTTCTTTGTAGGGGATCGAGTTTTCTGAAGGTCTCGCCTTGGAAGAAGGTGTTGAGGTTGGAAGGAAAGGCAAGCTAAGTCCAGAGGTTTATTGGGCCGTATAAGGTTTTGAGGCGAGTTGGACCGCATGGCGTGAGTCGGCGAGTTACCGGTGAGCTTAGTCGATTCACGACGTTTTCCACGTTTGATGCTTCGACGTTATCGCCGGATCCGTCACATGTGGTAGCGATGGAAGAGATCGAGGTAAATCGGTTGACCATGGAGGAGGAACTCATGCGATTCTTGATCGATTTGTGAAGGTTACTGCGTAAAAATCCGTGCCTTTGGTTAAGGTTCTTTGGCGGAATCATGGCATAGAAGAAGCTACGTGGGAACCGAGGATATGATGAGGCAGCAATACCCGCAACTCTTACGATCGGGTAATTTGAGGTCGAAATTATTTTTAAGGGGGTAGAAGCGTAATATCCGGGTTAGGGTTATTTTGTTGTTGCATGAAATTGCATGTGTCTAGTGTGCTGCGTGGCTATTTCTATGTTTTGGGGGCTTAATTGAAGTCTAGGTGTATGCCTGAGTGAATGGGAAAATTTTTGTTTTTTGGGTGTTAAGTCGGAAATTTGTTGAGTGGGATATAAGAGTTTTAATTGATGTTTTGTTGCACAAATAAGGAGCTAGCTTAGTGGCAAGCATGCGTTACTTGGGGAGCTAGGTGTGGCGTCAAGCGCATGGGGTGGAGGTCTAGTGTTCGAGTGCGAAGACCTCCCATTTTGGCTCTTTTTGGGACGGCATGGAGGAGAGGTAGAAGGCTAGTGAAATTCTACTTGGACTTGGTCTTCACTTTCAAATGAAAGGTGGAGAGTGATTTGTGGAGTAGGACTTGGTCAAGGTGATTTGAATTGGTGGCTTGGAGTGTTTAGGGGATTGTGGCGAATTTTAGGAGAGAGTTTGGGAATGGCCGGTTTGGTGAGTGCATGAGGGGGTGTGCGAAATGCACTTTTCATTTGGTGCATTTTCGGTCATATTGGGTAAAAAGGGAGTTCATTCTTTTATCAAAGGGTGTAGATTCTTCTAAAGCATTCCTCTCATTTTCTTCACTCCTTCAAGCCGAAATTCTAAGTGAGTTCTTCATACTTTCTTTTGCAAACCGAAAGCTCAATCTCTCTTTTGCGAATTGTGTTGCCTTTTGAGTTGGTGGCGAAAGTTCCCAACCATCTCCCTTTCTTTTATTCATTGGTTGAAACCAAGAAATTAGTAATCTTTCTTTCTCATATTTTCATTCTTCTACAACTTTTGTGCAGAATCCATATCTCCTCTTTAGCCAAAACTTCTAATTGTTCTTATCATTTCATTAAACCGAAACCTTATCATCTTGTTCCCTTAAACCTTCATTTTATTTTCTTTCTTTTCCCTATACCCTTAGCCGAAACTTTACCTATTTCTCATCTTCTCTCTTTGCACTCAAAGCCGAACATAGGTGTGTTAAACACTTTGGCCGAATCCTCTTTTCTTTTGCTTAGTGTGTTAGCCGAATTTCCCCTCTCTCCTAGTGGTGTTCATCTTGGCGAATATCAACCCCTCCTTTCTTCACCTTTTCTTGCGTTCCCTTTTTGTGAGTAAGGCCGAATCTCCATTCCCTTCTAGTGTGGTGTTGGCGAATTTTAGTTGGTGTTGGGATCTTTGAGTTGTGGTGGGAATCAAGGAGGCCTTTACACCATGTTAGAGACCGATTGGTAAGGCGTGGTAAGTGGCTATGTTATTATCGGTTCATTTATTTAGTTCGATTAAGTCAAGGATGACAATGGTTTAACTGTTCTTCTTATTAGGTGGTGACCGATTGTCAAAGGACCATTAGTTGGTTGGGTTTGGTAGGAAACCAAACATTTGCAAGGTAAGGGTTATGTGATAAACCCTTTTTGGTTTGAATGATGTTGGCCGAATGGTTTAAGTGATTAACTCTTGTTGGCCGATTGTTATAGGAACAAGATAATCAGGGGGGCTTAGATTAGTTCGTGAGGTTTAAGGCTTTTTGTTGCAGTGTGTAAACTAACACACTATACTTAGTAATGTTGTTATTAAACCTGTTTGCCTATTAAAATCATGTGATTATGATGGATAATTGGATACCCAAACGGGGTATGTGTGCACGTATCCGGGTAAGTCTAATTTATTACAAGTTCTATTATGGATACCTTGGGTATTATGATCTATGTTATGTATGCTATGAGATGTAATGCTAGACATGTTGGCATGATATGCATGATTTGTATGATATGCATGATTACATGAGTTTGGTATATTGATGGGTGATATGAGTGGAGTGGAGCGGTGATATTTTGTGTTGTGAGCACCGGTGTTTTAGTAACACACTTTGTGACCTTGGGTCACAGTGCTTTGGTAGCACATTTGTGTCTTTGGGACACGGAGGTTGGGCACCTCATTGCGACTTGTCCCCGTGGTTAACACCACCATGGGTTGGCCCCACTTTGAGATATGGGATCGTCTGCTAGTGATTGGGTATCACGGGATGGGTTGGCCCCATCATTCGATTATTGTGACTACGGTCACCAGTGCTTTGGTAGCACATTTGTGTCTTTGGGACACCAGAGGTTGGGCACCTCATTGCGACTTGTCCCTGTGGTTAACACCACCGTGGGTTGGCCCCACATGAGATATGGGATCGCCACGCTAGTGATTGGGTATCACACGCGATGGGTTGGCCCCATCAATTGAATTGTGACTTCGGTCACCAGTGCTTTGGTAGCACATTTGTGTCTTTGGGACACCAGTGTTTTGGTAACACATTGTGACTATATGTCACCAGTGGTTTGGCACCACCAGTGGTTTGGTACCACACGGGGTAGAAAAGGCGAGACGGATGGTTAGGATCGGGTTGCATTAATTATGTTGCTATGTATGATGTGTGTTAGCATGTTGTTTCTTCAGGAGCGGGATTTATGCATCGAGTCATTCGACTCACCTCTCCTTTGACATTTCAGGTGACTCGTGAGCCGCGGACATGGAGCCAGGGTGGACTCGGGGGTGCACATGCCAAGCTTTAATAAAAGTTTTGCTCAGACTATTCACATTGGGTACTTTAGCTTATTATTTTTATTTGAGATTTAATTTGGGTTTGTAAAAGGCCTTTAAATTATGTTTTATGATGGTTATGTTTTAGTTAGATTCTCAACCTGCTTAACAAATAACTTGGCATGAAATTTTACTAAAACTTGGAAAGATAAGGTTTTCAAAACTATAACGCAATGTGTTTTAAACTATACCATCGGGTATCTCACTATGTTTTGCTATACAATAAACTCAAATGATTTTCAAATCAAACTCGATATTCTACTAAGTCAAAAATGTTTCAAAAAGTACTGAGAAACTATTGGAAATGCTAAGTGAAATCAACTCGTTTTTAACTATATACTTTGGATAAGTTTTCAAAATCTAATCAAACAAACCTACTCAAATTTTCCTCAAATTTACTATGCTTTCACCCCGCTTTTAAACGAAAAAAAAATCTGATCACTCAAAGACGTTTTTCCCCGTAACATACCAGATTCGGGCGTGGTGTCTTGTCCGAGTTTGGGGTGTTACACTTACATACCACCTTGTGCCATTAAGACACATATCAGAATATATGCAGCCAAGCTGCTAGAATATAGGCGATTAACGCCGAACAGAATACTTCCTCCTCATATACAAATCCTACCCCAAATTCAGATACAGATATAAAAGATTTAACATGCTCAACATGCATATATACAGATATCAGATATACGTATAGCAGTACAGTCAGACATACATTCAGTATCCTACTCAGATCAGTCTATCAAAATATCATAGCATACAAATTAGGGTTTAATTAGCCCTTACCGACCCCACAGTAGGCTCACAAACGATCGAAGCGACCCGTGTGACCCTGGGGAAAATTTCAGAAAAATGGGCCCACATGCCCGTGTGGCTCACACGCCCAGATTTGTGGCCCACACAGCCTGGCCCAAAGTCCACACGCCCGTATGACTTGCCCGTGTAGGCCCACACACCCACACTCAAGCCACCACACGGTCGTGTCCTACGTACGGCCAAGCTTTCGTCGATCTCACAGCCGTGTCTCGCACACGACCATCCACACGGGCGACCACACGCCTGTGTGGTGTCGACAGTGCAGTTTTTCGGCTTTCGCCGAAACTCAATTTTTTTGCATTTTGGGAACACACCTGATATCGATTTGAGGTGAAAACTATCCCGAACCTCCCAAGACCTAAAACAGAACACCCCAACACCGATTTAGCAGATTGATTAACAATTATGACACATGAATTGATAAGAACTCGACTTACCACCTTTGACAAAATGCCTCTAACGCGAACTAAATCGTTGAAGCGCGATTCCCTGCTCCACAATCTACTCCTAAACACAAATTACCAGCTATCAATTAGTATAGATTGCCATTGCTAAAACCCCAACCAAAAGTTAACGAAAAGCCAAACATACTTACCAACCGAACGAATCAGAAAACCCAGTAGCGATGGTTGAACAAAAGTTTTCCACCGAAAATAGAGAAAAAAAATTAAAGGTGGGAGGCAAAAAGAGAAAGAAAGCCAAAGAAAGGCAATTTTTAGGGAAGAAGAATAACTGGAGAAGAGAATTCACGTCAGAAATTTCCTAGAGGAGAGAGAAACGAATTTTTTGAAAATAATATCAAAATAAAATATTTTAATAACTCCCCACTATCTTCTCAACCCCCATTATCCCACTATATCTCAACCACCTCAGAAGTTTGGCTCCACCGAAACTCTAACGCATAACTGAGCAAAAATATAACATCCTTGCTCGTGTAGGGATTCGAACATAGGACCTCCAATAGACCAACTCCCTTACCACTCGAACCAACAGACTCTTTCTGATATGGATTAACAGAGAATTTATAAAAGCCCACTGATCAAGGGTAAGGCTTAATTCAAAAATAAAAAAACTAGCAAAGGTGAGACTTGAACCCAAGACCTCTCGAACATACCCAGAACACTAAGCCACTGAGGCAAACAGATATTTGTGTCAGATATTCACAGAAGCAGAAATAAATTATTCAGGACGTTACAATTTACATTCATCCTCCCAAAATACCTCATTGAAAAATGAAAACCGCTCCAAGTAATACCTAAATAAACAAAGCATGTAAATGCCCAAAATATTCTCAAGTAATCATAAAATAAATACTCCAGAAAAGTACCACCTAATAATTTACAATAGCATATTTAAAGCTACATTATATCTAGTATGTAACGCCTAAAATTTTTTTTGTCATCAAAAGGTTTGGGGAGTGTTAGAAATTGAGTTGGAAAGTCAATTTTGAGTTGAAATGATGTATTAAGATATTATGGGAATTCAAACCAAAAAGTTTTAAAGAATGAGCTTCGAGTTGAGTTTTGAGTTGTTTAGTAGTGAATAATTAGTATGATTATTGTGTTAGTGTGTTTTTGTATTAATTAGTGGGGAGTGAGGTAAGGACTTAATTGTAAGAGTAGTAAAATTCTTGGAGTTAATGTCTAAATAGGTAAAATTTAGATTTTAAGCATTATAAAGGGTTTATGTGGTATTTTAGCCAAGGATGAGCTAGCAAATAGACCATTGGTCTAGGATGGATGGAGGGAGCAGTTACTCCTATCTCATTTTTCACTATTCAAGATATTTTGTCCTCAAATTCTCTCAAACTTCTCTCCATTTTCTCACCCATATTTCTAAAATCTTGATTCCTAATCCTTCAATCTTGAAAGGTAAATTCATTTTTCTTATTAGATTTCTTGGATATTTCAAACAATAGATTTTAATTTCTCATTTTCTCTATTTTTGAAAGAGCAAGTAAGATGATGGGAGATTGATTTCTTGAATCTTCTTGGCATTAATATTTTGAAAAATGTTACCACCGAAAGTCGTTAATTGCTTGAACTATCAAAGTTGAATGGAAGTGTCTAACGTAGTGGCCACTACGGCTTGACACTACAAAATCTATGTAAACAAAATAAAAAATAAAAAAAAAAGTTTGTTTACACAATTTGATTTCCCTACATTTGCAGAGCCCATATTAGTGAGTAATTCCACTATCTTTAATCCAAAATACAAGAAGTGAATCATACTCTATCACTCCTTAAGTATAGAAATCTCACCTTTGTACCTAAAGACTAGAATGCTCACCTCTAAATTCTCCGCTTGAGAATTTAGACGGTAAACTCTAATGGTTTAAAATTCAATTGCACTCTCTCAAAACGTTTCCACTATGAACAAAGCAAAGTTCTATCAATAAAGCTCTCTTCTAAACCTAGACAAGCTTCAAACCATATATAGGTTTCAACTTGTTAACATAGAAATTAAATGAATACAAAGCAACCCTTAAAAATATCAATTGCATAATATACTAATAAAAGCCTAATCTAATGAAGATATGGTCTTTTAAAATCGACAACACGATCTCAATTAAATCTCCACATAACACAAGTTGAATTGATTTACTCGAATCCAATCTAATCTTCAATAGCCATAGATTACTTTCCATAGATGGACCATAATATCTTCAACATATCAACACATTCACTAGTCCAAATATTTTGCTTCATTAAATTGCCAACTCAATTTTGGCAAGTAACTTTACTGTCTTAGTGGCAACTTGTAGTTGGCACTATTGAGTGCCAATAAACTCATTTAGCACAACTTGCCTCAATATTCAAACCTTTATCAATGTTGATCAAGCCTTCCATATTTAAAACTCATATCCATCTTTACAAGGTAAGCTTTAATCCATCTTAATATGACTAAGTCACATCAAATCAATTAATCTTAATATAAGGATAGAAAAGATCATAAAGTTAGCCCATATCTTCTTGGATAACATATCTTCTAATGGTAAACACGAGATTGGCTACAAAAATCCTCAAAAAGAGACAAGAAAGTCATAAGAATATTTTGGTCAAACATGCCAACAAATAAGGTAAGTTGCATTTCTAGCTCAGTGATTAACAAAAGTGGGCACTTCCATCAGCCACTTCTAAAACTTTCCTCAACAAAAAAAAAACACGATAATGATGATTTTTAACTTTATTTATTGATTTCAAATTCTTGATAATATATTTTAATGATTTTCTCTTTCTTAAAGTTGTGTTCATGTTTCTTTGTATTAGAAATAGTAATTATTCTTATATTTCTTGTTTTTTCAAGGCTATATATATAATGTTAGTCAGTTTAGTATACTATTAGATTACTAGATTTTGGATTTAACTTAAGTTCTAGCTTAGTTCTTTGAAGTTGCCATTATTGAGTGCTTAAGAGATGATGAGGTAAATTTGAGTTTTTAGCAGAGATTTTAGTGTTATAAGCTTATTTTTAAGTTTCTAAGTATGAATCTAAGGTTAGATTTTGGTTTCGATAAGTTTTATATGAAGTTATTGAATAAGGGTGTAAAAGCGAGAAAGAGTTCTGCTTGATCGTATTGCATGATTTTGTCAAATTTTAGAGGTTTTGATTGTTGTTTACTACTATGGAAACTTGTTTTAATATTTTGATAATGATTTTGAAGCAAATGAGGTCAATGAAAGTTCAAAATTGAAGGGAAATGATAAGTTATGGAAGCTTGAGTGGTTTCGGTTTGTGCAATTTGATTTCTAATATTGTGTGTTATTATCTAAATTGAGATGCTTAGAATTGTTTGTTGGTTGTATTTATGTTAATGGTAACTTGATGGTATGTTTAATATCTTAATCAAAATTAAAGCATGACTTGTGCTAGTGGTATTCAATTTGGTACTTATGGTTGATTGTTACTTAGAAATTATTTTGCTGATGAATTGTTCCTTTAAAGACAATAAATGAAAGATGAATTATGTTTGGATAGTTTTCAAGTATAGTTTGTAACACCCCTAACCCGTATCCGTTGCCAGAATAGGGTTACGAAGCATTACCGGACTAATCTCATAAACAATCGTACAATTCGAATTACAACTCTCATATCAATTTAAAATCCATACAAATACAATCATATAGTCCCTAACACGAGCCCTCAAGGCCAAAAACAAGCATTAGAAGTGGTTTGGGACTAAACCGAGAACTTAGGAAAAATTTTGGAAAACATAAAAAAATTTCAAAGTACAGGGGACACACGCCCGTGTGGCTCGGCCGTGTGTCTCACACGGCCAAAGACAAGCCCGTGTGGATATTCGGAATGGGATAACATGGTCGTATCCTAGCCTGTGTCTGACCCCGTGTAACTCTCTGACTTGGGTCACATGGCCAACCACACGCTCGTGTGACTAGCTCATGTACCCTTCGAAATGGCCTCACTGCGCTTGCGTGTGCCGGGCCACGCCGTGCGCGCCTTGCTTGTGCCTACGGCCGTCACCTACAAAGCTACTGATTGCGTGTTAATTTAAGAAAAACATGTGATTTTAATTTAATTTTAATAATATAGTTTAAAACAAAGTATCCAACATATAAGTGGAGGCCTTATTACATCCAAAACAAAATAAACCAATAATAAAATAAAATAGCTACCGACTTATGCCACACGATTGATGGGGCCAACCCATCGTGTGATGCCAAATCATCGGCGCCAAGTCATCTTTGCCCCCTCCACTCATCAATCCCACATCAACATTTATATCACATAATTTATGCTACCGCATGGTATTAATGTGTAAGTGTGTATGTACACACTTGTCACCCACGAGAAGTCTAAATCCCGAAAAGAAATGTCACCACCTAGATCTACTTATATCCTATATTCGGCCAAATACAATATTAGTATCATGGCCCCGGGTGGAGCTGGTGGTTTTGGCTATGTGAAAGAAAAGGTCTTTGGAAAAATTTTGAGTAATTTGCCTAAGGAAATTCGGCCAGCAACTTGTGAAAGAAAAGAAAAACATGGTTGAATGATTTGCACTCCCCTCTTACTTGCCGTCTACTCCTTGCAACAAGGAGTTCAAACTCCAACAATTACCTTGGACCACTCCTAGCCACCCATTTAGAAATATTCAAATACGACTTGATTTCTAATTAAGTATCATGCTACGAACCTTCCCAATTATTTTTAAGGCCTTCATATTTTTGGCCCCCTTCATTCAACGGTCTATCGTTACCTAGCTCCTTCCTTGTACGCAGCCTAGCTCGTGTCACCTAAGTGTGCCACACTAAGAGTGAATTAACGTAACCATAACCAAGACGAGACAACCTTGGTTGCCTCGCCTCTGCACCACGCCCGTTACCATTATCATTACCTGCACCTCGACCCCTCTGTGTGGTGGTCCTTCGTTTCTATCCCGAGCACGGTTTGAGTCAAACGTGGACTAACAAAAAATAGGCTATTTTCCAAGCCATCATTCTCACCCACTGCATTGGGTGCTCACGCTGGACACACCAGAAATAAATGTCATCAACCTAAACAAACCAAATTGCATATGACCATATGCTGATGATTTCCAAAGCTAAGTTGTTGAATATTTTTAGTTGAAATTTTGAGCAAATAGGCATTTAAACCCATCTAAACCAAGTTCAATTCATAGTCACAAGTGTGTTACAAAACTTTGGTGCCCGTGATTTAGTACATTTAATTAATTATAAGTGTGTATGTACACAGTCAACGAGGACTTGTCACCATTCGAGAAGTCTAAAGTACATTTAATTAATTATAAGTGTGTATGTACACACTGTCAAAAGAAATGTCACCACCTAGATCTACTTATCCCTATATTCGGCCAAATACAATATTAGTATCATGGCCTATTCGCCAACCCAAATATTTAAGAGGTTCTCTTTTTTGAAACCGAATCCTTACAGTGCTTTTAAATAATTACCACCACACTCCAAGCGTTTACGCTTCCCTAATAATCGCAACCTTAGATTAGTAGCCTTCGGCTTAAACGAATATTAACTAAATTCATAGATCCTTACCAAAATTGATTAATCACTGGATTAAT
Source organism: Gossypium sturtianum (assembly GCA_025698515.1). Taxonomy (NCBI): domain Eukaryota; kingdom Viridiplantae; phylum Streptophyta; class Magnoliopsida; order Malvales; family Malvaceae; genus Gossypium; species Gossypium sturtianum. Next base: position 122,620,229 of record CM046943.1, on the reverse strand, counting down.
TGGCTTTCCAACTAACCAAATCGACAGAGAGAGAAAAAACTATGGGAGAGGAGTTTCGACATACCTATCCCCCTTGCTTCAAAAATTTGGCCATGACTACACCAAATCGCCAACACAATATTATGGAGAAGGAGTTTCAGACTTCCAAGGGGTGTATTCGGTTAAGAGAAAACAAAAGAGATGCTGAAATTTTCTAATAATTTTGAGCAATAGTGTAAGGGAGTTTTCGGCAACAAAGGTGATAGGGTTTGGCTAATGGAGGCGGAAGAAGGAGAAAGAAAAGGAGTAGGGGGATTAATGGTGGTTTTCGGCTATGTGAAAGAAAAAGGTGCTGGAAAAATTTTGAGTAATTTGCCTAAGGGAAATTCGGCCAGCAACTTGTGAAAGAAAAGAAAAACATGGTTGAATGATTTCGGCACTCCCCCTCTTACTTGCCGTCTACTCCTTGCAACAAGGAGTTCAAACTCCAACAATTACCTTGGACCACTCCTAGCCACCCATTTAGAAATATTCAAATACTTTGATTAATCAAATAATAATTCTATAATAATCCAAGATAAAAATCAACTAATATCTTTATTATCCTATCTTTTATCACCTTTTCAAATTAAAAAAAATCAAAACAAATGCTAAGCTTATCCCAAATTTCCAATGCCCATGTGCCCATCAACTAGCCGAATAAGCACCCATGTGCGGGCCAACTCTTCCACGTTAAAAAAAATAAAAAGGAAAACTCATTTTGCTACCTCCTAGATTTGAACCGGGGACGTTAAACAGCAGCCCCTCCAACGCCCTGTGCCAACTCTCCCATCCGACTTTCTTGCTATAGAACCTTATCTTTTAATTTTAAGCCTACCTCTCGCCCTTACGCCTTTAACACAAAACCCAAAATAGAAACGCGTTCCTTCGTTCCTCGAACCCGAGACTTCTCTCCTCAAGTGGCGCCCTGTGCCACTCTTACTCATGGACTTTCATGCTACGAACCTTCCCCAATTATTTTTAAGGCCTTCATATTTTTGGCCCCCTTCATTCAACGCCCAAAAATAAAAACAAAATAAATTCTCCCTTTCCCAGTGATTCAACCCAAGACCTCCCTTGCAAGCCCTTAAGTCATCAAGCCAACACGCCAATTACAACCTTGTGTCAAATTTCCTTAAATTTTATTTAAGCCCTATCGTTACCTAGCTCCTTCCTTGTACACACTTTAAAAATAAATTTTTAACACTGGGTCGCCTAGCTCAAGTTATTTTTAGACCCTTAAACATGTCAAATAAATCCTAGAATTTAACTCTTCAAGCACACACATGGGAAAATATTTAAAATAATTAAATTCTCAACAACCCCTAATTTAGGGTGTTACATATCAGGGGTCACACGACCGTGTCACCTAACCGTGTGCCACACACGGCTGAGACACACGCCCGTGTTTCTGCCCGTGTGGACAAAAATAGGCTATTTTCCAAGCCATCATTCTCACCCAAAATGTCATCAACCTAAACAAACCAAATTGCATATGACCATATCTTCAATAGGCATTTAAACCCATCTAAACCAAGTTCAATTCATGCTATATCAATACCAATAACCACAAGGCACATATGTATCACAATTAGCCATTCAATTTCATACCTATTTCACATCAAAAATCACCTAAATGGTCACTTTCAACTATGCATTATTGTAATAGCCCAATTTTAGTGAAATCGGAACAGTGGTTTTGTGACCACAAATCCGAGCCGAAAAGATAAATTATTTTAATATTATTGTATGATTAGTGACATGATAAGAAGGTTATATGAAAATTTTGAAAAGAAAATTTTATCGATTATGTGTTTAATCAGAGCAATGACTAAATTGCATAAAATGTTAAAGTTGAATTCTATTAGCTATAAGGATTAAATTGCTATGGAATTCAAAACTTGAGGTCCTTATATGGTAATTAGACCATTAAAGAAAAGTATGTAGATATGTTTGGTGAATCATCCATGGAAATCTAGAAAAGGGCAAGGACTAAATTGGAAATTGAATTAATTTAATTAATTAAAAGATGATAAAAGAAATATCATCTTATTTTCTCATTGTCTTTCTCAAATAATCTATGGAAGCCCTAGGAGAGAGAAAAGGAACTTTTCAAGCTTAATTGGGTAAGTTTCCAAGTCCCATTTTTAGTAATTTTTATATTTTTAGAATCAAGATAGTTTACTCTCTTTATTTTGGGGATTAATTTGAAAAGTTATTAAAGTATGGAAATTGTGCCACGGATGTAAATGCTGAATTTATGAAATTTATGATAGAAAATGAAAAGTTGTTGATAGATAAACAACTTTTACAAAGTAAATTTCGATGAAAACATGATTTAGGGACTAAATTGAAAACTTGGAAAATTCCATAGAAATTTCTAATTTTTATGAAATATATGTGCTGTAAATTGTATATTGAAATTTTAGTTAGGCTTGGAATAGGGATTAAATTGTATGAATTTTATTTTCCGAGCCTGGGGACGAAATTGGAATTTATGGAAAGTTTAGGGGCAAAATAGTAATTTTGCCTAGAATGTAAATTAAGTTTAAATGAATATGAAATGTGAGAAATTGATGATTAAATTAATTTATATAGATCCGAAAATATCAAATAAGGAGTTGGATCGAGGAAAGGAAAAAGTTTCGGAATAGTAGTTTTCAAACACAAACGAATATCAAGGTAAGTTCGTGTAACTTAAATGAGTATGAAATTATGTTGAATTGAATGTTATGTTTGAATTATATGTGAATTATGTTTATGTAAATGATAAAAATGCAAGAAATGGATACATGTTTGAAATTGAATGAAAAGGGATTAAATTCCGTTTGAACATTGGATTTCGATGGATAAATGTGATTTCCCGAAGTGAATGAGGTCCTGCATTTGTTGCTGATGGGATTTAGCTCGGACGAGTAATCCTTTGACCTTATTTCAGAAAGGATTTAGCCCGAATGGGTAATCCTGATATAAGTCTCTCGAGCATATGTTATGGATTTGATTTAGCCCGGACGGGTAATCCAGATCAAACTCTTTAGAGCATATGTCATAAAAAGGATTTAGCCTGGACTGGTAATCCTGACTAAGCTCAATTTAGTATATATTGAATACAGAATTTAGCCTGGACTGGTAATCCTGTTGTGTAGATGTGGCTCAAGAGTGTGCTATTTGAAATAGTGCCTTATGGGTACCATTGAACATGAATTGATAGATATACTGTTTTGTACACTTTGTGTGTACTACTTGAGTATCCATCGGAATTTCAATGATTCAACGGATAAAATAAATGATATGATATGAGAGATATGGGATGTAAAGAATAATACCTTGAAGGAATATGGCATGATGAGCTCATCTATGCTTATTTGATGTACATGAAAATTATATGTCTAACTTGTTTGATTGAGTGAATGTGTTTAGAAAAATTGCCAATGTTATGGAAATCATGTTGTTGTATGTTTGATGTTAATGAAAGTAAATGGTAAGTTTAATTCCAGTTATACGAACTTACTAAGCACAAAATGTAACACCCCAAACCCGGCCTAGAAGTCTAGACCGAATTCGGAATGCTACATTGACCACTGAAGTGATCGTGAGAAAATTTTACAAATCAAGTCGTTTAAAAATTTAATTCCGAAAACCTTTCTCCCGAATCAATTCAAAAACGTTTAATCATTTAAATTACCCAGTAAGTTCAACAGTATAACACTTTCGAATGAAAACTTAAAACAAAAGTTGTACCATAGTATTATGAAACTTTACAGTTCAACTTAAATGAATAACAATTAAACCCGAAAATAAAAGCTTATAGCTCATTTCCACCATGACTGTCCGAGTCCTCCGCCTACTGAGTCCAGCATCCAGAATCCAAAACTGTACCTGAAAAGGGGAAACAGAAGAGGGGGTAAGCTACTCGAGCTCAGAGTGAGATCAAACCAGCTAAACTATAGAAGCAGAAACAGAGAACTAGAAGCAGTTCAAAAGAAGAACACACTTACAGAAAGATAACAGTTAAGCGAGTTCACCCAACATCAAACACACACCATATGTACCTTACAGTCATATAGAACAAACAGACACACCTAACCTCACATTCTATTCAAATACAATAGCAACAGTTCACAAGTTAGTCACACTATCACAATAACAGTTCAGTCAGACATTTATAGAGAAAGTCTACAGAAATCGCATAGGCACACGTGCCTTTCAGTTGATCAGTAACACATTCAGTCATATTATCACATTCAGTCATAGTATCACATTCAGCCAAACTGATCAATCAGACATTTTAGTCGAATAGTACAGTCACATTCAGTCACATAAATTCATTCAGATGCATATGAGTGCAAATGAGTTATAAAATAACCCACCCATCCAGCCAACACACCATCTCCGTCCAACCCTACACTTACTGTGGGGATTTAATCAACCCACCCATCCCTGCATTCCGAGTAGGACCTCGAAAAGCCCATCCAACCTTATACTCCATAGGATGTCATCCCGGGTTGCCCGGCAACGATGATCATCAGCATTGTCCTCAACCCTCAGGGAATTAGGACCGCCCTCGACCCTTTGGGAATTAGGGCTAATAGTGTGTAGATAAACTGCTAGTCTCATATATTACGCAGCAAAGCTAGCGTATAAGCTGTACTGTGCAATACGGTAAATCGTAGTACAGACATGCAGTATGAACTACCAGATTAGATAGTGGTACTTAGTGTAGCTAACGTACATGCAATACAGTGCAATGCGGTAATCCGCTATACCGATGAGTTGTAGTAAAATTGCCAGATCAGTCAATGATACGCAGTGATCTTCGACGTATGTCTTTATGCATGATGTAGTGTAGAAATCACGATGCATATCAAATCATCCACGACCCTCAGGGTATTGGGACTGCCCTCGACCCTCTGGGTATTAGGGGCTTCAGTATGCAGTTAACATGCTAAATCGTAAATCTTCATTCTCTTCAAAATACCAACCCAAAATACTTTATATGCAGATGTATGAATGCAGATGCACCAATTCAGAATACAATTTCAGGCAGTCATTCAGAAGCAGTCACTTACAGTCAGTCAATTAGTTACAACGTGCACACTTATGCGCTCAGATTCAGTACCTAGCATAGCACACATCCACTTACAAGCAGCACATCATTCAAAGTCAGAACAGAATCGTATTCACCCTCAGTAAGCTTAGTCGAGGGGTTGGAACACATAGACTCAAAATGGCATTTGATTTGCCCTAAAATCAGAATTTGGCGAGTTAGCGCCACACGCCTGTGTGCTTCGGCCATGTGGAGCAATCCAGGCTGTGTGGGGATCCAAACGCACACAGTCGTGTGACAGAGGCACACGCTCGTGTGGTACAAGGACACGGCCGTGTGAATAGGCCGTGTAACTCATTGTCCAATTTCCCTAATATTAGGAGCAGGGCAGACACGGCCGTGTGAAGGTGTCACACGCCCGTGTGGCCATCAGACACGGCCGTGTATCCCATAACACATGCCCGTGTGGAGTTCTTAGGCCCCAAATTAGTCACACGACCGTTTGGCCAGGCCGTGTGACCCTAAAACTCTGAATCCCTAATTCCCAATTCCAACCGCCCGTGTTCCCAAATGACACGATCGTGTGAAAATCGACAAAACCCCCAAAATTGGCCACACGACCGTGTGGCCCCCAAAACTGGCCGAAAACCCTATTTCCCAAATCCACACGTCCATGTGCCTCGACAGACACCCGTGTGGCCATTGGGGAGGCTACAAAACCACCCCAATTCAGCCCCGAGAACACCGTTTTGGTCACTGTAATAGTCCCTAACCTTTACCCTATCAACATATATTAGAAAACAACGATTTCCCTTCACTTCTATCATCTAAAAACTCAAAAACAAAGGGGTAATGCATAACTACGAAAAGCCAAAGGAAAGGGATTCTTAAAACAAGATAGCAATCGATTTAAAAACAAAAAGTAGTAACCAGATTCAAATCCCACACTTGATTTGACGATGAAGAGAACGGCGGAGGAGCGACAATCCCGAAACCGCAGTTAAAAACGTTTGAGCAATAAGAAAAAAAACAAAAGAAAGAAAAACAGAATTGAGAAGGGAGAAGAAAAGTCAAAAATAGAAAATTAAAATAAGAATAAGAATAAGAATAATTTTTAACATAACAAAAATATCAAATTATTATTATAATAAAATAATATCTAAATGAAAAAAGTGCACAAAATATCTTCCTAGCTCACGCAGGGATTCGAACACAGGACCTCAAGAATAATAACACTCCACTAACCACCAGACCAGCAGGCCCATTCTTGTCACTAAATTGCACAACTCACTACATATGTGCAACTCCTCACTGCCCCTATGCCTAAGACCCCATACCTCTAGGCCCAAAATTCAAGGCGTTACACAAAATGCTTACTAGGTTTTCTTTTTCCTGTTTTATAGTGCTCGAAAGCTCGGGAAGGTTGGAGATTGGTCGGAGCTATCATCACACTATCTACCCGTTGATTTTCGTGTAAATAGTAAACTAGCTTTGGTATAATGGCATGTATAGGCTAAAATGACCAAACTATAGTTTGTAAATGATGGATGTAGTCTAGTCCTTGGAATGGCTAGTAATAGTTATTTTGGTATACTTAAGGTTATGTTATAAAAATTATCTATGAATTAAGAATGTTAAGTATAGTTGACTAAGTTTTGCATAAGAAATAGATTAAACAAAGGTAAGGTTATGAACATGATTGCATGTGATATTATATCATATTGGTTGTTGGAATTTGGCTTGGAAATATGCTTGAATTGGTTGGTATTTTTTGGTGTAACGCCCCAAAAATCCCTTAGATATTTATTTTCGTATGTTTGTGTCATAAATAATTATCTACTTTAGTGGCTATGTGTTTTAGAAGTGTCTGAGAGGTCCCAAGTTCAAGCCTTAGCTTGGGAAAATTTTTATTTTTAAATGAATAAACCCCTATCTCTAATCAGTAGGCTTATAAATAAATGTTGGTAAAATATGTCAGAATGGGCCTGCTGGTCTGGTGGCTAAGTGGAGTGGCAAAGTGCTGGTGGTCTTGAGTTTGAGTCCTGGTGTGCGCGGGGGAGTGTTTCATTTTGTTGCTTGTGTCGTATGGGTGTTCTAGTTTAGCCGAAATACTGAAAAGTTTGATTGGAATTTGAATTAGGTGGTTGAGGGAGGGGTGGACAGTTTTTGGGAGAGGATTAAGGGATATGGTGAGAAAATTAAGGAGTGAGGAGTTGGAGAGCATTCAAACTGTAGTTGCAAGTCTGGCTTTCCCCTCACTCGTTCATTTCTGTCAATTTGCCCTCTGATGTTTGGTTTCCCCATTACCGAAATTTTCTTTTTTTGGTTTCTGAAAGTTCTCTGTCTAAACTTCTACTAGTTTCCCTTCCTCTTATTTTGTTTTCTTTATGCAATTTCGGTTTCATTTTTCTCTTTCCCAAGAATCCTCTGCTGAATTTTCTTCTTTTCCCTCTCCACTTTGCTGCCGTTCTCTTCCTCAAACCCCTCTTTTGTTGTCAAATTTACGATTGGATTTGGTTTTGTCCCTTCTTAAGGCAAACGCTCCCTCCTCATTTCTTGCCGATTATCTCTCCTTTTTCTACCCTCACTGTGCCGATTCTTTTCTTTATTGCTCTCTGTCGATTTAGTGTTCCATTTCTATTCTACAGGTTTGCGCTTTCGGTAAGTTTGTATTGGATTTGGCTTAAACTATTCTTGTAGATAATTATTAATAGGGGTTTCGGCTGGATTGTAGGTAATAACCTAGGAGCTAGTGATCATCTTTTTCCAACGGGTTAAGTGCGTAGGGATTCGGTTGTTCAAAAAAGGTAAGTGGTTGTCGATTAAGTGGATAAGTGTATTGAATAGGGTTCGTTTTAAATTAGATTGATATGCAATTAATCGAGTGTTTATGGGTGAACATAGGTTCTGGAGTGATCGAGGACTGTGTGCGCATCTTTCGTAACCAGGTGTGTAAACACGACTCTGGAAATAGAAATTGGTGAAAAGCCAGAAAGCGTGAAATTCGATGCCACACGGGCATGCGGCCGCCCGTGAAGTAGGCCGTGTGAGCGTACACGGGCGTGTGATCGACAGGGCAGGCCATGTGCGATTCATGGGCCAGGCCAAATTGGGCCGTGTGGGCCCCACGAGCGTGTGGGATTATTGGGCCAGGCCGTGTGATCCACACGGCTAAGGCTATTTTGGGCCTTGTGGGCCACACGGGTGTATGGGTCCACATGGGAAAAGTACATAGGCTTTTTGTAACATCCCTTACCCGTATTCAATGCCGGAATCGGATACGAGGCATTATCGAACTTATCATGCTTAAACTTACAACTTTGGGCAATAAAATTTCGTCCTAACTTGAAAACTTTTTCATTTGCAATCGTAACTTCCCTATTATGGGTCTACGAGACCCTATACGTATACTCGTGATGTTTCGGGACCAAACCGGAAACTTTCAAACACTTAGAAAATTTTGACATAAAACAGGGCCACACGCCCGTGTGAAGAATGGGACACGCCCGTGTGTCATTTCACATGCCCGTGTTCCACACACGCGGTCAACACTGACTTGCATCACACGGCCTATCACACACCCGTGTATTTAGCCCCTGTCCCTCACACGACCTCGACATGCCCGTGTCTTAGCCCGTGTGCCAAAACCTTGTCATTTTGTTTGTGACATCATCACTTCACTAAGGTCACACGGCCAAGGCACACGCCTGTGTCCTTAGGCCGTGTGTCGAATTATATTCCTAATTTTTAGGTGCAGACTTCACACGACCTGGGCACACGCCCATGTCCATGGCCGTGCCTCCCACACGGCTAAGACACACGGCCATGTCTCTGCCCGTGTGTTTACTACTGAGCATACTGACTTGTAAACCTAGCATGCAAGAGGACACACGGCCGAACAACACGCCCATTGGGCTGGCCGTGTGTCACACACGGCTTAGACACACGCCCGTGTATCTACCCGTGTGGACATTAAAAAGGCTATATTCCAAGCCAAATGCCACCCTACATAGAAACCATACTTATACCAATTCATTACAACATAAGCATCCACACAAGCATAAACTTCATAATTTCATCATCATTGAAGAAAAATAAACTTGTCATGTGTTGGCCCAATTCCAATGACCATTTACAAAATGACTTTGATAACTTAAATAGCCGACACATTGGCTATCAAAATGACATAACAAAGTACTCAAGTCCTATACATGCCATACTCAAAATGAATCTAACTTGGCTATACCAAAACGTAGTCGATAGTGTGATTTCCGGACTCCGACGTCCCACAAACCCTCGAACTAACTTGGCAATGCTACAAGGAATAGGGAAATGAGAGGGGTAAGCATAAAGCTTAGTATGTTTGCATGAAAATAAATAGCAACAATAAGTTCATAATGACATCAATTCATGGCATTGGATAACTACACAAAGTCATAAACATTTTCCATAACTTACTCGTACTTGTTCTTATTTAGCATATACCATGCCACATATCGTAAACATTCCTCGTGAATTATTCACGGGTACCTGTATTCACTCAATCACATGACTTTAGTACTAATCTCATTTCTATTTCCAAGCTTATCTATTTATCCTACTAATTCACTAGGGATACTCAAAGACGAGTATTCATCGTCATTAATATAAACACGAAGCCAATGCCACATCCCAGACGTGGTCTTATATGGGGTCACCTTTGAGTGCTGATGCCATATCCCGGATATGGTCTTATACGGAATCCCACTTCAAGTATCGATGCCATATCCCGGATATGGTCTTATACAATTCTCATATTCAATACCGAATCCATATCCCAGATATGGTTTTATACGTAATCTCAATTCGGTACCGAGGCCATGTCCCCGACATGGTCTTACACGGGACCTTATTCATCTCATGTCTCGATGATAGCATTTTCACATTTATTATAGTCCAACCGGGACTTCAACATCTCAACTTTTATCATCCTTCTCATTCAACACCAATACTCAATTTCATACAATGTCATGTAACGTTATAATATCAAACATTCTCAAACATACTAGCATAAATGTTGAATTTATCACATACAAACTTACCTCGATTTCAAAATAAGCTAGATCATCGATCTAGTTCGATACTTTGTTCTTTCCCCGGTCGAGGTAAATTCTTGGTTCTTCTTGATCTATAATAGCAAATTAGCTCATTTAACAATCACATTAATAAATGCATTTCAATAACCATGCTTTGGCAAAATTACTATTTTGCCCTTAGACTTTTGCAAAATGACCATTTTACCCATAGGCTCAGAAATCAATTCTAATCAAATTTCTACCTTTATCGAGCCTAGGTGAACATTTATTTCTCTTATGGCTACCATCAAAACTCAACATTTTACACATTTACTACATACTTTACAACCTATACAAAAAGGTCATTTTAGGTGTTTTCATGGTAACACCACCTTTCACAAAAGTTGTTCATCTAACAACTAAGGCTCATTTTCTTCCATAAAAATACAGCAAAAAACTTAAAAGATCTCATGGAAAAACTCTAAACTCTTCACCATCTTACAAAATAGTCCCCTCTATAGAAAGCTTAAGCTTTAAGGGTTCCAAAAGTACAATTTTTTATCAAGAAAGGATCACTAGAACACTTACTTGTATGGAGGAGAGTGTGCTAAAATTTTGAAGCTTTCAAACCCCTATTTGCTGCTAATTTTTGGTGGAAGAATGAAGGAGAAAAGATGATATCTTTTCTTTCTTTATTTTAATATAAAACATCAATTTAGTCCACCTAATATCAACTACTTTGACCAATTTTGTCAATGTTTGTCTCCTATGGCCGGCCAACTATTATTTAAGGGGCTAATTGCCCTTTAAAGACCTCCAAATAATATTCCATAGCTATTTGGCACCCTTAGCTTGTAAAATTGAACTTTCACACTTTATGCGATTTAGTCCTTTTTCGTGATTAAACATGAAATCGCTAAAATTAAAGCACCAAAATTTTCATACACTTATATAATCACGCTCTAACTCATAAAATAACATGAAAATAATTTTCTCTAACCTTGGATTAGTGGTTCTGAAACCACTATTCTGATTAGCCCCTAAATCGGGCTATTACACTTATGGGCCCATTTTTACTGTTTTGACTACTAAGGTTACACGGGTCGCCCGAGTCGACTGTGGACCTACTGTAGGGTCAGTAAGATTACCTAGATCCCTAATTGAATGAATGACTATTATATCCATGTACTTTATATTTATACATGTACGACTGTATTTTGAGTATGCTATTAAAACTGTACTGAATACACATATGATACTATGATTTGGCATGACATGATTGTATGATGCATTGCATGGGGATGGGTTTATATGGATTGGAGGAAGTGTACTGAAAGGCTTCGAGCCTAACTTAGTGGCAGCTCAGCTGCAAACTACTGTTTAGTGCCGTATTCGGTACTTTATGGAGTGTAGGGATGGGTGGGTTCATTATATCCCCACATGGAGTGTAGGGTTAGACGGAGATAGAGTGTAGAGGCTGGCTGGGTAGGACTTGTATACTGCATAATTTGATACTGTACTGATTACTATACTGTAATGGGCCAAGGCCCAAATGCATGACTACCTCTAGATGAGATGGGCTAAAGCCCAAATCGATCATCACATCGATTCTCGAAAAGGGCTTAGGCCCGCATCGTGATTGCCTTACATCTATCTGTTTGCTTTATATGGGATTACTGCATCGAGTTTTGAAAACTCACCCTTACGATTTTTGTGTATAGGTAACCCGGACATAGGCGGATCGGTGCGGCGGAGGACTCCGAGGTAGCCACACGACCTAAATTATTCGATTAGTACTTAATAATGATTTTTAATTTTATTTTGGGGTATTTTATTTGTAATAATGGCCTTTTGGATTTTCATGGTTAATTTGGGATTTCTATTGTTTTGATTTACAAGCGCTAGTAGTAGGGTTAATCGGGTTTTCAAAAAGAATCAACCGTTTTAACAAAATACACCCAAATACGCAAACTGATTTACAAAGCTTCCGCAATAAGTGATGCTTTGAAAATTAACAACGTTTTGAAAAAGAATAATTTTGTAATAATGAACTACGTTTGAAAATTAACGACACATCCTAGAATTAACACAAGATTTTGTATGGAGGTTAAATAGAAAAGATGTTTTTACGACAACTCATTTATTTCAAAAAACACTACCATGTGACATCGCCAGATTCGGCCATAACGTCTAGGCCGAGTTTGGGGTGTTACAGTTGGTTTGTTTTGGTGTAGGTTAATGGCAAAGTTTGGGTGAGAAATAAAGCTAGGAAATAGCTTTATTTTGTCCACACGGGTAGACATACGGGCATGTGTCTTGACCGTGTGTGACACACGGCCTGGCATATGGGCATGTGGTTTGGCCGTGTGCCCCCTGCATCTTAAAATTTAGAAACAGAATGCTCAGAATTGAGCACACGGGCAGAGACACGGGCGTGTGTCTCAGCCGTGTGAGAGACATGGCCTCGAACATGGGCGTGTATCTTGGCCGTGTGAAAACTGCATCTATTTTATGAAAAATAAATTAACCACACGGCCTAGCACATGGGCGTGTGGCAGGGCGTGTGACACAAGTCAGAGAGTTACACAGGGTAAGACACGGCCTGTAGCACGGGCATGTCTAAGGGTCACACGGGCGTGTCCCTAGACCACACGGGCGTGTGAGCCCTGCACTTAAGAAAAATTTTAAAATTTCACGAAAAATTCTCAATGACTCCGAATTAGTCCCGATTTGTTTCTACTGTTCATATTGGGCCTCGAGGGTCCATTCAAGGGACATTATGGTTGTTTTCGGATATGAATAATATTTTGACACGATTTATCTGTAATTATTCTGTAATTATTTTGTAATGCTTTGAAACACTATTCAGACGACGGGTACGGGTTAGGGGGTGTTACAATTATTTTGCCTAAAACCACATTCATACCATATCTCAAAATTCAACCATTTGGTACTCAAAATACCAATTCACAACAAGCATTCACATAGCAATTATAAACCACATAACAAAAAGGCTATTTGTTCATATATATACATAACCAAGTATACCAAAATAAGCCAAATCACATGGCTATACACACAACTAAAACATACTTCATTTACAAGCCAAATCAATTGGCTAAATACATGCCATATATCCAAATACACAAGTTCAAAAGTACCAAAATGAAAGTTGGATAGTGTGATGAGATCTCTTACAACTCACAATCCGAGCAAGCTTCGAAATCACTATAAAACACGGAAAAGTAAACAAAGTAAGCTATAAAGCTTAGTAAGCTCGTATGCTAAATAAGTAAAACTTACCATTCAACTACAATTCAAGTACTTAAACATCACATAATGCAACTCAATTTAAATCCAAAAGCCTAACACATATTCAATCCAAAGGTTAGACATGAATTTCATCAATTTCTTCGATTCAATGATTGTATAGTTCACGTACATACCTTTACTAATTCGTATCAATTTCATACTCTTCCAGTTCATTCGATATACCTGTTGAACCATTTGGAATAGTATCGAATCCTCGGGAATCTCGAACCCTAAGTGCCAATACATGGCCGTAGCCATCTCAATCTCATATCTCATATAATGCTCACTCTCGAGCTATCAACGGGTCTGCTCAGACAAGCTGACGATCAAGACGTAGCTACACGGTGCTGCTCACACAAGCTGACGAGAATCCACAACACATGCTAGAAAACTCAGCAATTGGTAGAATTTACGGACCAGCACCCAAAACACAATAACCCCTAATGACATGTCATTTGTATCCTATCTATTCTTAAGGTTCAACCGGGATTTTACATTGCCGAATATTTGTCGAACATTTTTGTAAGGTTGTAATCATCAACAATACAATTATAAAGCATTTAAAACACAATTACATTAATGCTTATTAACATACGAACTTACCTCGGATTTATACGGAGAGAATCGAGCTATCAATCCACTATTTTGTTTTTCCCCGATCTAATTCCGAACTTCGCTTTTCTTAATCTATATATAATCAAATTTAACTTATTTATTTATCATTCTATTTAATTTAATCCAAATTTCATATTATATCAATTTTACACTTTTGCCCCTAAACTTTAGACTTCTTTACAATTTAGTCCTTAGCTCATAAAAATGCAAATTCATGCAATTGAGTCCACACCCATGCTAGAAGAATTTTACCTATTCTCATAGAAGCCCATATTTTTCATTATTTCACTCATTTACCACACAATTTATCACATTTCTCAATTTAATCCCTAATTGACAATTTTATCAAAAATCACTTAACAAATGTTGTTTATCTAACAACAACCATTCATTTCCTATTGTCAAACATCAAAATACACACATATTCATCAATGGTAAAACCTTAAACCTTTAAAATTTTTGCAAATTAGTCCCTAGGCTAGCTAGATTAAGTTACAACGACTCTAAAAACATAGAAATCATTAAAAACGGGATGAAAATGCACTTACATGCAAGTACTTGAAATTGCCGAACCAAGAAACCCTAGATATGGCTTTTCTACCTTCTAATTTCAGTGGAAAAATAGCATGAAGAAGATGATATATTTGTTTATGTTATTTTACATTAACTTATTTAATGAATTACAAATTTAACATTTGTTTTTAACTTAAAAATTCACCTATTTAATGACCATCTTTGTCCACTCACTATAAAAATGGTATAATTACCACATAAGGACCTCTACTTTAAGGTTCCATAGCTATTAGTCACCTTTAGCTAATGGAACTCAACTTTTACACTTTACGTGATTTAGTCCTTTTTATCAAATTGAGCATTCAAACGATAAAATTTCTTAATGAAATTTTAATACAATCATACTATCATGCTGTAGACCTCAAAATAATAATAAAATAAATATTTTAGTCTCAGATTTGTGGTCCCAAAACCACTATTCTGATTTGACTAAAAACGGGCTGTTACATAGTTGGCATGCTATAGGATATATGTTTAATCTCCTTGTTGTTGTGTTTTGGGTTAGCCTTTGTGCATCTAGGAGATTCATTTTTTGGTGCTACGCGCAGCCTCGAGGATTTCATTGGTAATTCATGTTATACATGCATCAGAGATTTGTTTTGTGTACCTTTTATATGTGTTTGTGCACTTTCTTGTCGGATAATTGGTTAGATATTCGTGTATCCATTTACGAGTTCAATTTCGATTAGTTGAGCACTAAAATATAAATGATAATTGGAAATGAGAACAAGTTATTTAGTAATATGTTTCTGGATATGTTTATGCGAGCTATCTTGTGGTGTATTTTTTAACATTTTTATGTGAATTATATTAAGGGGATTTAAATTTGTACATTGATACTTGGTGGATCTTCTACACATACTATGAAGCTAATTTGAGTTCTTGCTAGTAATGTGATTATTTGTGCTTAATCTTATATTATATGTTATTGGGATTTAATTCTAATGTTGCTATCTAGAATGCCTTTTCAATTTAGCAGTAACATATGGTATATTTGGAGACTTATTTTGCACAATTTAGCTTTGTTAGCTCAACTTGTGAATTTGTTGCCTGAGTGCATGATCTTTTGGCTTGTGATTTGTGTTTGGGGTTCAACCAACATCAATCAAAAGAGAATTGTAACAACCTATTTTTAGTGAAATCAGAACAGTGGTTTCGGGACCACAAATCTGAGTCCGGAAGAAAATTTATTTTAATATTATTGCATGGTTTGCATAATGATAGAAATATCGTATGAAAATTGCGTAAAGAAATTTTTTTACCAATTACATGTTTAATTTGATGAAAAGGATCAAATTGCATAAAGTGCAAAAGTTGAATTCTAGTAGTTACAAGTATCAAATAGCTACGGGATTCAAAATTTGAGGTCCTTATATGGAAAATAGACCATTAAGAGTAGTTAGTAGATAAGTATGATTAGTCATCATTGGAAATTAAATAAATAAAAGGACTAAATTGGAAAGATGAAATAATAAAAGATGATAAATTAATTAAATAAGAAATATCATCATTTTATATCATCTTTCCCAAATAAAAGACATGGAAACCCTAGTTAGAAGAACTTGAAGTTAGCAAGCTTACTTGGCTTAATTGGGTGAGTATTCTTGTCCCGTTTTTAGTAATTTTTATGTTTTCGAGATCTTAATAACTTAATCTAGCTATCTCGGAGATTAATTTGTAAAGTTATGAAAGTGTTAGGACTTTGCCATGGATGAATATAGTAGAATTATGAAATTTTATGGTAGAAAATGAAAGGTTGTTGATAGATAAACAACTTTTGTAAAGTGAATCTTGATGAAATTATGATTTAGGGATTAAATTGAAAAGATGTAAAATTCATGGAAAAATTTTGAATTTTTTGAAATACATGGGTTGCTATTGTTACATGTAAAGATCAGCTAGACTAGGAACAAGGATTAAATTGCATGAATTTCATTTTCCGAGCCTAGGGACGAAATAATAATTAATCAAAAGTATAGGGGCAAAATGGTAATTTTGTAACATCCCAGTTTAGGGCCTAGTCGGAATAGTGTTCTTTGTAACACCCCAAACCCGGCCCAAACATTACGACCGAATTTGGTATGCTACGGAGGAAAAACCTTTGAAAATCCTTATTAAGTCGTTTAAAATTATACTAAGTTAGGTTATTCTGATTTCAAATGTACCGATGGTACTTTAAAAACATTTTGCGTTTAATTTGAGAAAACATGTGCATCCGTTTTAACATCATCAAATAGTTTAAGCCAAACATGCAAACACGCAGCAATAATGAAATCATACTAGGAGGCCTTATTACAAATAAGCAACATAAACCCAAAAGAAAGATAAATAAAATCCAAAATTCATTTATTAAAAGTCTCCTTTGCATGGCCACCTCGAGTCCATCAGGCTCCATTTCCATGATCTACTCATCTCGCAAAATGTTAAGGGAAGGGTGAGTCACCAAGACTCGAGTGTGTAATCCCCACCGGTAAAGTAACTCATACACAAGTCATTAATAAACATGCACATGCAACCCAACTAGCCATCCATACTCCTTTTCTACCCCGTGTGGTCAAAACCACCGGTGGTCAAAACCACCGATGACTTAGAGTCACAAATCGGATGATGGGGCCAACCCATCGTGTGGTCAAAACCCGCGATGACCATGAGTCACAATTTATCAAATGTGGTCAAAACCACTGGTGGTACCAAACCACTTTGGGACTTAGTCGCAATTAATCAATCGTTGTGGTCAAAACCCGCGATGACCATAGGTCACAATAATCTGATGGGGCCAACCCATCTTGTGGTCAAAACCAGCGACGACAGTCCATAATTCATCCCCCTCCTCTCATCAATCCCACCATCACATGCTTATATATCAATTATCATGTTTCATGTCATAGCATTTAACATCATGTAATGGCATACAAAACATATATCAAAAATTACAAATTAGGGACTTGCACGAATTCCATGCTTAGCCATAAGCAAATCACAACCAAAAGATCTAAGGCAAATAATAATAGCACGTAAATTAATAAAGTGTGTATAGAGATCTTACACACCTATTTTCTAGCAAATTCTCGAATATACTAGCGAATCCCGAGACGTTGTTTCCTCCAATTCACCGAATTCCGTATTTGTCACTTGTCCTATCGAGATTCCTACCAAAACACTTGATAATAATTAGCTTGCACATCTATTCATAACCAAAGCCTATAGCCGAATGTTACTTACCACCTTTCCTTAGGAGAATAAATCCCAAAAGCTTCCCTTAATGGCTATGGCTTCCCTCTTACTAATGCTTGAAAAAGAATCCCAAAAAGGATCTTGTGCTCCCTTGATATTCGACCAAAGTAACTCTAATGGAGAAGGGAAGATTTGGCTATATAGTAATGAAAGGAGAAAAATATGTGAATAAAAGTGAGGAATGTAAGTAGAAAAGAGAATAACAATGAGTGAATGGGGATTCGGTTTAATCAACAATGGAAGAAAGAAAAGAAAAGAGGATTTGAGGAAGAAAGAGGTTCGGCCAAATGAAAGAAAATGGATTTGTGTTTGAGCACAAATCAAAGGAAGAAAAGAGAGAGATGGGAGAAATGAGATTCGCCAACACCTTGTTTACCAAAAGAAAAGTGCATAAAATGCCAAAATGAAGTTTTAGTTTCAAGTGGAAAGATGAGAGAAAGAAAATAGTATTTTTGGTTCAATGAAATGAAGGCTAAAACAAAAGCAAAATTTGCACAAAATGTACAATAAACATTCGGCCAAAGAAGAGTTTTGGAGAGGAAAAGCAAAATGCAAAAGATGCACAAAGAGGAATTGGCCAAATATTCCCCCCTAAACCACCTAACAAAATTCGGCCACCCACCTAGACACCCATGCCAGTCCACATACATGCACTAAAGCCTAGGATTACTTTCCAAAACATCCTCCCTATTCCATGCCTTTGTCCCCTCATCATGCCATAAGTTCAAGATTCTTATCCCTAAATTAAGCTTTCCTTAATCATAAATTCAACTTACCAAAAGTTATTAGTCCACCTATCATAAATAAGTTTGACCGGCCATCAATGCTAATACACAAAAATAAACCTTCAAAATGCTAAACATACCACTCGAACCTCTAACCTCAAGCTACCTTTCAAGCTCCTTAACCAACTTGCCACTTACTCCTCTTGTGCTTTAAATGAACACTTAATTAACTTAAGTGTCAAGCTCATAATCCTACTTCATTAAATAAACCATACTAAAATTATTCTAACTTCCTAAATAAAAACAAGCCTTCACAAGACTATTCTAACACACAAAATTCATACCCAAGCCAACACAAAAATAAATAATATTCAAATTTTCCTAAAGCCCAATTCCCAATCGGCTCAATCCTACTAGGCCCAATTTTGGGATGTTACAATTCTACCCTCCTTAAAGAAATTTCGTCCTCGAAATTTCCAACTAGCTCACAAATGATCGTACCTCCTATCTCGCCACACTACGCTCTCTGCACTCTGATCTTAAAGAATTATCATATTTCTAAACACATTCTCCAAGTTCATAATCAAATTTTTCCCACACTTCACCAACTCAAAAGAACAAATTAACGTAACCACAAATAAGACAATTGAGGGTATTAGGAAATAAGAACTTACCCGTTGTCATATCGGCACATCTTCCTCCTCGCGACGACCAATTGCATAAACCAACCTTGGTTGCCTCGCCTCTGTACCTTGACACCTCGGCCACGCCGTTACCATCACCATTACCACGACCTCTCTGTGGTGGTCCTTCATTTCTAACACGAGCACGGTTCGACCCTCTGCGGTGATTCTTAGCTAACTTCAGGGGACAATCCCTTACACGGTGATCGAGCGATCCACACTCAAAACATCCTCGATTACCATTCCAACACTCCCCCTTGTGAAACTTGCCACACTTATCACACCGTGGCGGCCATCGAGGATTAGTAGCAGCAGCGAAGCCTAACGACTTGATCGACCCATCAAACCTCGTCCTTTTTCTGTTCATTACCCGAGAACTTTGAAGGTTCAGAGCTCCTCTTATTCCAATTTCGTTCTTGGTTCCGCTTAACGGATTGTCTTACCTCTTGACAACCTTTGATTTCTCTACTAGGACGACAAACTCCCGCTCTGTTTGTGGAGCTATCATCATTCTCGGCTCATCTCGGCCCATCTTGAATCTAACACAGCGTTCATGCTCGGTACCCACCATACTACGAGCATACCTACTCAACCGGAGGAACTCGGCCTCATATTCCGCCATCGACTTATTTCGAACCGGGTTCAAGAAAGCCTTTATTTGTGCGTCTACATAGCTAGTTCCAATATACTTCTTTTGGTAAGCTTCCTGAAGAATTCCCACGTGAGATTTTCTCGCCACCGTTCCATCCCTTACGGTGAGCCACCACCGATAAGACTCATCCCGAAGCAAGGAGATAATACCCTTCAACTTCTCCTCGCCGGTGAAATCCAAATCACCCATAATCCTTTGGTGGATTCCAACCAATACTCGCGCCTTTGGGTGCCACTCCCGACACACCGAAATACCTCGGCTCAGTTAGATCGGAGTCGCTCGGGAATAGATTTCGAGCTCCCAAATTTCCACTAGCCTGACCACCAACTCAAGGACTCGCAACACGACTTGCGACCTTTGCCTCACCTCCGGTCTGATCCTGCTCCTCAGCTCTAAAAGTTGGAGGTGGTGGTGGCGGTGGTACTTCATTCTCGAACCTTGACCCGACCCTAGCGGGTTGGACACGGTCATCCTTCCCCTTCCGCGTCCACGGCGACCCCCGTCCTCTAGAGCTCATTCTAACTATCGCGCTTTTAATCTATTTAGAAAAATTTTATGGATTAGTACTTTGTTTCACTTGGTTATTCGCGAAGAAAATTTTTTATGAAGGGAGTTTAATAGAGATTCTTTCGATCACATAAGGTTTTAAGTCCTCTATCCTAGTTCACACTGAGAGAAGAACATCCATTCCCTAATACCTTTCATTCCTATTCACTCTTGGACATTTCTGTCAGTTTCTATCCCAAGGGTATTTTTCGTCATTTTCCTACTGAGGGTATTTTAGTAATAAATCAAGAAAATTTTAAAATTTTAATGAATCAAAACATTTTGTAACTTATAAAAGCGAGAGTATTCCTTGTAAATTTCGCAATTTAAAGGTGCAACAAAATTTTGAAAACCGGGGTATTTTGGTAATTTTGCCACTAAGGGCATTTTGGTAATTTTGATAAACCAGGAATATTTGATAATTTTCGAAGATAAATTTGTCCTACTATCTAAAAGAGATAATTTAGTGATTTTAAAACCAGAAGTTTTCCTTAAAACATGGCTAGTCCCTTTGGGTTTTATTTAGGGTTTTACTATGGTGGAGTTCTCTTGGTTAGGGTGAACCGAAGCTACGCACCAGTAGGAATCTCGCGAAGAGGAGGTGAGTCACGAGGACTGCTTAAGTACCAAGCTCTTAGGATCAATCCTAGACATGCGCACCAAGGTTACCACACCTAACTGGCGACTTGGTCGTAGGTTGGTTTAATTAGGCTTTTAAAGTCTTATGTCTTTGTTTGGGGTATCTAGTCCTAATGTTCAACACCTATCATACTAACTACGTTCCATACCTACCCTTCTACCAATAATAATTCACAAAGAAATGAGAAGTACTTACTGAGCGGATCGGTCTGGGAGACTCGGTGCCATCTTTGTTCAAACCCAAAATATTTCAAAAGGCCTACCAAAACATTTTTGGGCCTTGGGCCTACAGTAGAGCTTTGAACTTAGCTCTGATACCAATTTTGTAACACCCCAAACCCGGCCCAAACATTACGACCGAATTTGGTATGCTACGGAGGAAAAACCTTTGAAAATCCCTTATTAAGTCGTTTAAAATTATACTAAGTTAGGTTATTCTGAGTTTCAAATGTACGATGGTACTTTAAAAACATTTTGCGTTTAATTTGAGAAAACATGTGCATCCGTTTTAACATCATCAAATAGTTTAAGCCAAACATGCAAACACGCAGCAATAATGAAATCATACTAGGAGGCCTTATTACAAATAAGCAACATAAACCCAAAAGAAAGATAAATAAAATCCAAAATTCATTTATTAAAAGTCTCCTTTGCATGGCCACCTCGAGTCCATCGGCTCCATTTCCGCGATCTACTCATCTGCAAAATGTTAAGGGAAAGGGTGAGTCACCAAGACTCGATGTGTAATCCCCACCGGTAAAGTAACTCATACACAAGTCATTAATAAACATGCACATGCAACCCAACTAGCCATCCATACTCCTTTTCTACCCGTGTGGTCAAAACCCTTGGTGGTCAAAACCACTGATGACTTAGAGTCACAAATCGGATGATGGGGCCAACCCATCGTGTGGTCAAAACCACCGATGACCATGAGTCACAATTTATCAAATGTGGTCAAAACCACTGGTGGTACCAAACCCTTTGGGACTTAGTCATAATTAATCAATCGTTGTGGTCAAAACCACTTGATGACCATAGGTCACAATAATCGATGGGGCCAACCCATCTTGTGGTCAAAACCAGCGGCGACAGATCCATAATTCATCCCCCTCCTCTCATCAATCCCACCATCACATGCTTATATATCAATTATCATGTTTCATGTCATAGCATTTAACATCATGTAATGGCATACAAAACATATATCAAAAATTACAAATTAGGGGACTTACGAATTCCATGCTTAGCCATAAGCAAATCACAACCAAAAGATCTAAGGCAAATAATAATAGCACGTAAATTAATAAAGTGTGTATAGAGATCTTACACACCTATTTTCTAGCAAATTCTCGAATATACTAGCGAAATCCCGAGGCGTTGTTTCCTCCAATTCACCGAATTCCCGTATTTGTCACTTGTCCTATCGAGATTCCTACCAAAACACTTGATAATAATTAGCTTGCACATCTATTCATAACCAAAGCCTATAGCCAGAATGTTACTTACCACCTTTCCTTAGGAGAATAAATCCCAAAAGCTTCCCCTTAATGGCTATGGCTTCCTCTTACTAATGCTTGAAAAAGAATCCCAAAAAGGATCTTGTGCTCCTTGATATTCGACCAAAGTAACTCTAATGGAGAAGGAAGATTTCGGCTATATAGTAATGAAAGGAGAAAAATATGTGAATAAAAGTGAGGAATGTAAGTAGAAAAGAGAATAACAATGAGTGAATGGGGATTCGGTTTAATCAACAATGGAAGAAAGAAAAGAAAAGAGGATTTGAGGAAGAAAGAGGTTCGGCCAAATGAAAGAAAATGGATTTGTGTTTGAGCACAAATCAAAGGAAGAAAAGAGAGAGATGGGAGAAATGAGATTTGGCCAACACCTTGTTTACCAAAAGAAAAGTGCATAAAATGCCAAAATGAAGTTTTAGTTTCAAGTGGAAAGATGAGAGAAAGAAAATAGTATTTTTGGTTCAATGAAATGAAGGCTAAAACAAAAGCAAAATTTGCACAAAATGTACAATAAACATTCGGCCAAAGAAGAGTTTTTGGAGAGGAAAAGCAAAATGCAAAAGATGCACAAAAGAGGAATTGGCCAAATATTCCCCCCTAAACCACCTAACAAAATTCGGCCACCCACCTAGACACCCATGCCAGTCCACATACATGCACTAAAGCCTAGGATTACTTTCCAAAACATCCTCCCTATTCCATGCCTTTGTCCCCTCATCATGCCATAAGTTCAAGATTCTTATCCCTAAATTAAGCTTTCCTTAATCATAAATTCAACTTACCAAAAGTTATTAGTCCACCTATCATAAATAAGTTTGACAGGCCATCAATGCTAATACACAAAAATAAACCTTCAAAATGCTAAACATACCACTCGAACCTCTAACCTCAAGCTACCTTTCAAGCTCCTTAACCAACTTGCCACTTACTCCTCTTGTGCTTTAAATGAACACTTAATTAACTTAAGTGTCAAGCTCATAATCCTACTTCATTAAATAAACCATACTAAAATTATTCTAACTTCCTAAATAAAAACAAGCCTTCACAAGACTATTCTAACACACAAAATTCATACCCAAGCCAACACAAAAATAAATAATATTCAAATTTTCCAGCCCAATTCCCAATCGGCTCAATCCTACTAGGCCCAATTTTGGGATGTTCTGATTCTTGAGACCACAAATTCGAGGTATATGAATGAGTTTTTGAGGTTTATGCTATGTATGCATGCTAGTGTGAAAGTTTCATGAAGCAATTTTGTGAAATTGTGGTTGAATTGTCCAAAAGGACTAAATTGCAAAAGTTGCAAAATGTGAGATTCTAGAAGCTATTTGTGTGAAATAGCTTTAGAATATTAATTAGAGGTCCTTAAATAGAAATTTTTCCAATTTCTAATATTTGGACAAAATTGGGCATGGATGAGTTAAAATAGAAAGTTTATCAAAAAGGGCATTTTAGTCATTTAACAAATAAGTGATTAAAATAGGAGAAAAGATGACAAAATTCATTCATCTTCTTCCCCAAAGGCTTAGAAAATTCCAAGAGCCATTGTTAGGGTTCTTCAAAATTTTCAAGCTTGCTAGTAAGTGCATCTAGCCTCGTTTTTGATATTCTTTGTATTTTTGAAGTCCTAGTAGCATGAGTAAGCTATTTTTAGCTATTTGATGAGCTAAAATGGATGTTCAAAAATGTGGTCATGTATGACATGCATGTATGTTGATAGTTTATGGAAGATTATGAAAGCTTGATCTAGTAAAAACATCTTTTGTTAAGTGATTTTCCATGAAAATGCATGTAGGGACTTGATTGTGAAAATCTTAAGTTTGGTCATACATGTGTGTTTTAGTGAGAATTGATGATAGCTTTAGTTGAATAAGTGGTTTGAATAAGCATGAAAGACTAGAAAGTTGAATAAAAATCACTTTACGAGCCTTTGGGGCTAAAGTGTAAATATGAGAAAGTTTAGGGGCAAAATAGTAATTTTTCTAAAGTATGAGATAAAGGTCAATCTAGTCAATGTGTGTATTGAATAAGCTAATTTATTCATTATAGATCAAGAAAGGCAAAGCCCGGACCAAAACCGAGGCAAAAGCAAGGTGGTGGACTAAATTGCAAGTCTTAATACTTTTGAGTACCGAGGTAACTCTATGCATAAATAATGCATTCATACTTACAATTTGTTGATTATAGCTAGTGTGTAGCTTGTTCGAGATTGATTGAGAATCTATGTGGTTCAAGTAGAATGAATGTAGTAGAACTGTGAATGGATGTTTAATTGAGTAAGTAGACATGTGAATGTGTAGTGATAATGCTAGATGGCAGGCTAAGTGCGATACCATCCTAATGCATATTGATGATGAGCTGGCTATGTGCGATGCTATCATTAGGTATATCGTTGAGTGGGCTAAGTGAGAAACCTCTATGATTACCTTTGTGGTAGGCTAAGTGCGATACCACCTTATTAATTGATTGTGGTGGGCTAAGTGCGAAACCACTGAGACATTAGCTATGTGGATTAGCCATATGATTGCATTATTGAGTAAAGAAGTTGTGTGGATGCATTATTAAGTTAATTAGCTATGTGGATGAATTATTGAGAAATAATGATGTGTTGTATATTGTGTAAATGTGACATTGAATGGAGGGGTGCATTTCGATGGTTATGAGTATGTGACTCATGATGTGTTGGAAATGTGGTAAGGGTTAGAAAGAGTAAGCATAGTTGTTCATTACTTTTGGTAGTATAATGCTAATTGTTGTTTAGCTTATACTATGATGCTTAATTGTTTATGTGTAAACTTACTAAGCTCAAAGCTTACTCCTTTTGTTTTCCCTTGTCTTATAGAGTAAAAGTGTTGAACTGAGATACGAGGATCAATTGGAAGATCGCCCACACTATCAGCACACTTTGGTACATGAGACTCAATGTTTTGTATATGGCATGTCTGGGGGCTAGACAAGTTAGTGAATTTTGTTGTAAATGGCTAAGATGTGTTGGCCTTTAGATGGATAGCTTATTTTGTATAATGCCATAGTTGTTGGCTATTTTATGTTATATGAAAAGTTATAGTTGTCTATGTGAGATTGCAATTCAATTTGATTTGATTATGATTGTGTTAGATGAGTATATGTTGTGTATGCTAGAGGGTGAAAAGAACTTGGCACATAGCTTTGTTCTTGTCCATGTGGATAGACACACAGGCGTGTGTCTAGGCCATGTGTGACACACAACCCCACCACGGGCGTGTGACTCGACCATGTGTCCCCTGCATGTTAGTATTTGAAGTCGAGAATAGACCACGGACTAGTCACACGGGCGTGTGCCTAGGGCTTGTGTGTTAATCTTGTGTGTTGTCGCGGGCGTGTGTTAGACTCCCAGGCCGTGTTAAGGTAGCGGTGTGCACCACGGGTGGTAAGCATGGGCGTGTGCCTTGGCCGTGGGGCATTGGCGAGAATGTTGGGGTTTTTAGGCACGGTTTGGGGACATGGGCGTGTGTGTCCATGCACGCAGGCGTGTCTAATCTTGCACAGGCGTGTGAGATTTGTATAAAAGAGAAAAATTTTAAGATTGGAAAAAGTTCCGATTTAGTCTCGAGAGCCCTCGTGTGTATGAGTGAGGCCTCGTAAGTCGAGAATGAGGTTGTTGAGATGACTTCAGAGAGTAGTTACGATGAGCCTAAGTGGCGATCAAGTGGTTTGAGTTCGTAACGCCGCCGGGCCCGATTCAGCGTAAAACCAGGTAAGGGGTGTTACATTTAGTGGTATCGAGCTATGGTTTAGTCGGTTCTAGGACTACCGTAGCGGGTGTAAGAGTCTAGCTATACATGCCATAAGTGTACAATGATAGTGTGGTGGTTTCTGATGATTTTGAATCTTATTTTATATAGTATATGGATTCCGATCCATTGGCTGCTAATGAAGCAGCTAGTAATGTGCCAACTCCTGAGCAAGGAACCGTGCCTGTTCAAAGTGGACCCGAGGTTAGGGGTCAAGGGGAAGAGGCACGGGAAGCCTTTCTCCAGATGATGAGCAATTGGTACTCGGATTATGTTCGAGCGAACCCTAATGCTCAACCTCCTCCACCTCCTCCTCCTATACCTCATCCAAATCCAGTGGCTCCTCAAGGTATGGATGTAGCGAGGATATCGAAACCCCCGGTGGATAAGATTAGGAAGCACGGGGCTGAGGATTTAGAGCTAAGGTAGATGATGACCCAGAGAGGGCGGAGTTCTGGTTAGAGAACTCGATGAGAGTATTTGATGAACTCTCTTGTACGCCTGAAGATAACTTGAAGTGTGTCGTATCCTTGCTGAGGGACACGACATACCATTGGTGGAAGACATTGACGTTAATAGTCCCGAAAGTGCGGGTGATGTGGGACTTCTTTCTAGAAAAATTTTGGAAGAAGTATATAAGCCAGAGGTTTACTGATTAGAAAAGGAAGGAATTCCTTGAGTTGAAGCAAGGAAGAATGTCAGTAGCAGAGTATGAGCGTGAGTTTTTTAGGCTTAGCAAATACGCTCAAGAATGTGTGTCGACAGAGACCATCTTGTGTAAGAGGTTCGAAGACGGACTGAATGAGGACATCAAACTTCTAGTTGGTATTTTGGAGTTAAAAGAGTTTGTGGTGTTAGTTGAAAGGGCAAGCAAGGCCAAGAAAGTGAGTTCGAAAAGAGGAGGGTCGTGAGTGAAGCCTGAGATGCTAGAAAGAGGCCGATGGGCAAGTCATACCAAGCCCAGTCGAAAAGATCCAAGGAAGTGAATCCTCGGATGATGGCACCAGTAGGTTATTTGCATCGAGACTTGGGCAATACTCGCTCGGGTTTGAGAGTCCAAGCCCCCTCGATGGAAAGTGTGGGCAATACGAAGAGCAAACCAGAGTGTCCAAGTTGTGGTAGATATCACACCGGAGAGTGTTGGGGAAATAGTCGGAAATGTTATAAGTGTGGTTCCCCTGACCACTTTATCCGGAACTACCCCGAGAGGGATGATAAGGAAGAGAAGCAAGAGATGAGACCTAGTGATGTGTCTGCAAGGGGTAGACCACCAAGAAACCCTAGAGGTGGGAATAGTGGTAGGGGTGAGTCCAGAGACTCTACTATGAGACCGGAGGGTCGGGCACCTGCAAGGACGTATGCTATTCACGCTCATGAAAAAGCATCCTCCCCTGATGTGATAACGGGTACTTTTTCTCTCTTTGACACATTTGTTATTGCTTTAATAGATCCAGGGTCTACTCATTCTTATATTTGCATGAGATTAGCATCTAGTTTGAGTATGACCGTTGAGTCTACGGACATAGTGGTTAAGGTGTCAAACCCGTTAGGAAAGCATGTGTTAGTGGACAGAGTGTGTAAGAATTGTCCTTTATTGATTGAGAATCATTGTTTTCCGGCAAACCTAATGTTGCTGCCGTTTGATGAGTTTGATTTAATCCTAGGCATGGATTGGTTGACTACCCATAGTGTCTTAGTGAACTGTGGTAGTAAGTTTATTGAATTGAAATGTGAGAGTGGAGATGTGGTTCGGGTTGAATCAGGTGGATCGGATAGTCTACCAGTGATGATTTCTTCCTTAGTGGCTGATAAATGCTTGAGAAAAGGATGTGAGTCCTATCTTGTTTTTGTGTTGAATACTTGATAAACCGTAAAAGTAACATATTTTAATCCCACATTTAGTATGCTTTTGGATGAATTATCCCTTATTTTATGTAAAAAGGTGCTCTTAATCCTTTCTTTTCATGTTATATACTCAGGAAAGCACCAGAGGATGAAAAGAACGAGAAACGGGCTTAAAACGGGCCAAAGCCAAAGCGAAATCGACACGGCCTGGGCCCAAGACCATACGGCCGTGCCTCCTTTATAATCTCGAACGGCCTGGCCACGATTCACACGAGCGTGTGCCAGAGGTCGTGCCCCTGCCGTGGCAAAGAGCAATTTCAATCGAATTTGGATACTTAGGGCAAAGAAACACATTCCAAAAGCCTATAAATACACCCTAAGTATGACACGAAGGGGAGCCCAAAGCTATCGTTTAGGGGCGTCTTGCTAGGCAGAGAGGGTAGATTTGTGGGGATTCACTCGAGGATAGCCACTTGATCCATCTCAAGAAGCGAATTATACTCAAGACGGAGGATCTCCTCTTCAATTCCTTGAGGGGTTTTAGGGATTTCTTATGTTTTTGTTTTATCTTTTCTTACGAGATGTTTTCTTTTATTGTTATGAACTAAACCCTCGGATACGAGGGGATGAAACTTAGATGAATCTTGTTATCGTTTCTTTGAACTATATGATAAATATTTGATTCGTTCTTAATTATGTGTTCTTAATTCTTGTGTTGATATTTCGCGAATATCGATTCAAGTTTGATGTGCTTAGGTGGAGGACCAAAAGTCCCTGCCTAAGAGTAGATCTAGCATAGTTAAACGGAGTTGATCGCGCGCCTAGAGATACGGTGACGAGGCGTTGCCGGATTAGGGTGAAACATAATATGGGAGTCCATAGATCGAGTTAATGCAATTCTAGGGGTTTTAATTAGAAAGAGATTTCAATTAATCAACCTAGGGTTAGACGTTATTCGCCTCTAGAGAGGGTTTAATATAAATTAGGGAATCCTACAGATCAAGTCAAGTGAATACATCGTTTGGTTCAGAGTTAGATAACAAGTGAAGTCTAGGTAGATTCTTCCTTGGGTGTCGTCTTAATTAATTGGTTTTTCCTCAAGTATTCTCCCAATTCATTGTTCTTTGTCTTAGAGTCTTTAAGTTTAGTAGTTAATTAATTTAGATTAAACACACAAAATCTCTTAATTTTAGGCTAAATAATAGAAAGAAAGTTAGTATTAGTACTTTTAGTTCCTTTGGGTTCGATAATTCGGTCTTGCCTAAGCTATACTACTGTTCGATAGGTGCACTTGCCTCAATCGTTGTCAGAGTTAGTTTCCAGGTTCGATCATTCTCTTTATAAATTTTAAAACTCGACTGACATACGATCAAGTTTTTGGCGCCGCTGTCGGGGAACTAAAATATTAAGAAAGCTCAATTTTTATTACTTTAGCCATTATTATTATTATTATTTTTATTTTTATTTTTTTTACTTTGCTAAATTTTCTTTTATTTGATTTTGGCAGATAGAGAAGATGGCACTGAATAACTATTAGTGGCAAGTTATGAGGACAAAGCCAACAAAAGCAGTCGATATCTACAACCTCGACCCAATAACCAGGCTATCAAACCAGTTAGAGATGTTAAATAAAAAGTTTGATGATTTGTGTTCTTCGTAGATACATCCAGTTATGCAGTATGAAACAAGCGGAGGCGTGGCGAATCTTGAGTACCCACCCTACGGATATGGCATAGAGAACGAACAAGTCCACTATATGGGTAACTATTCTAGACCTCAAAATAATTTTTATAGTGATACTTATAATACAGGTTGGAGGTACCATCCTAATTTCTCGTGGGATGATCAAAGTAGCCAAGAACTAGAACTTTCTCCAAATTTTCAACAACCACCTTACCAACAGGAAGAGGAGTCGAACCTCGAGGAGATGCTGACAAAATTCATGGCAGCTACAGATAACCGTCTCCAAGACACTGAGACCACCCTTAAGAATCAACAGGCATCAATTAAAGGGATCGAGAGCCAAGTTGGGGAAGTCACTAAGACAGTTGGACAACTTACTAACACAGTTGGACAACTTGCAAAGATAATTTCCGAACGACCACAAGGGCGTCTACCAAGCAACACTGAGATTAACCCAAAGGAGCAAATCCAAGCTATATCAGCTCAAGACAGTGAAAGGTTAGCGGAATCTGACCCAAGGCAAGAGCCTGTAGTAAGTGAAGGTAAGGTTGAGGTAAGCCATGATTTACCAAACCCGGTAATTACAGAGTACCAAGCTCATATGCCATACCCCAATGCGATAAAAAAAAGACCACACAGAGGAATAATTCGATAAATTTCTTAAACCTCCAAAGAAGTTTCTTATTAACTTGTCGTTTCTTGAAGCTCTTTCGCAGATGCTAGATCCTAGACCTCGTGTCAATAAAGAAGAAATTCATGAGGAACGAAAGCTTCGGATCAATGAACTAGACGAGTGGAAGATACACTTTAAAGAAATACGCGAAGCAAAAATGAGGCAACTCCACGAGAAACTTAACGATGGGACAACCCAGCTTAAGATAAGAGATCAGGTACTCAAAATCTTCCCAGATGGAACAGTCGAGGTAACTAATCCTAAATTTAGCACTTCTAAGATAAACACTACTCGACTTAAACTTTATATCCACAACCGAATTGATCGCATGAGAAAGGATTTTCACCTCCTCAAACCACCATGACCATACGAATGAGAGGTAAAGTCTAGCTTAAGACTATGAACGAGCGCTTCTCGGGAGGCAACCCGAGCTCTAACCCTAATTACTTTCGCATTTGTTTTCATTTTATTTTATTCTCTTCTC
This sequence comes from Gossypium sturtianum, assembly GCA_025698515.1. NCBI lineage: Eukaryota > Viridiplantae > Streptophyta > Magnoliopsida > Malvales > Malvaceae > Gossypium > Gossypium sturtianum. The sequence goes on along the minus strand of CM046943.1, from coordinate 122,589,153 downwards.
TTAGTCTTAAACACCTAGTTTTAAACTAACCAAAAGTGCAGATTTCCAGCCCACATGGCCTTGCACACGGCCGTGGCCGTGGCTGTTTGGAGGTACAGAATCCCCATACATGACAATGGCAGAAGAGGTACAAGTCAAAAAGAATCAAATATTCAGAGTCACGGACTCCAACCACCACCCCACGGGCACCGACAAAACACCACGGCCGTGCGACACGGTCATGGATGACACTGACTTATCACCAACGGGCGTGGCGACCTGAGCATGGGCGTGGGAGAAACGAACGAAGCCCACTACGGCCGTGCGTTGCGGCTGTGTGAGATGCCACGCCCATAAGACACAGGCGTGTGAATGTACCTGACTTGAGAATTCTATTTAAACCACCCACCCCTCCCTCTTCTCACCCATTCCGCTCATTTAGTTTTTCTTTTCTTTCTCAACCCTCTCCCTACTTCTCTTCTCCAATACATCCCCTAAACCCTTGAGCTACACCAAATGCCGAAGAAGTGGAAGGAATCAAGCATAGTCTCCTAGAGGGAGACCGATCTATATAAGTTCATACCGGTCGCTTCAATCATTCGACGAGCCAAAGATGTTTGAGGCCATTTAGTTCTTATTTCATTTTTCTCTTTTGCTTCAATTTCCATATCTTTACTTCTCTTCTGCTTAATTTAACTCATTTTATTTTAGTTTCTTGGTTTTTAGTTCTTCAGGCTGCTTGGGAATCACACCACGACCACCACCATATCCACAGCCTGAGAAATCACACCCAACAATAAGGACTCTACGGTCCATTTAACTTTTCTTTTAATTTTAGTTCACTTTTTATTTTTCTTCACTTTAGCTTATTTTTCTTTAATCATTTAATTAGTATAGTTTTAATTATGATTATTATATCTCAGCTAATCCTCCATGAGCTACCCAATTTCTTCATCTAGCGCAGGATCGTCATAAAGAACGAACCCTCCAACTTATCTTTTACCTCCAATGCAAGGATTTCATCCATCATTCAGGGGGTTTCACTTCTCTCCATATCTTTTGAATTTATACTTAATTGTCTATATATATATCTTTGTACATTGAAGGCAATGTACATCTTAAGTGTGGGGGCGTGAACAACCTAAAAAGGTGCCTAACTTTTTTCATTATTCTCAAATTCCTGAAATTAGGTGCCAAACTTTTTACATTGTTCTCAAATCCATGAATTATGCCTTGTCTTAAAGTAAATTTCTCATATTATCATTAGAATGAAATTCCCAGGATTGATGATTTTTATTGACATGTTTTAGATTAAGTCTTTGATAATTGTGCATTGATGATTTATACTTTAAGATACTAGAGAATCAAGCATGATAAGTCTATTTTTCAGAAAATTAAAAATTTTCTAGGTTGTCTACCTGAATTTGAATATTACTTTGAAGTTTGAAATTTACGAGGTTGACATCAAAATACCCATAATTTTTGTGAGATTTTGAGCCTTATTGAGCATAAATTCTTTTTCTTGCTCACTTCATTGATTATGAGTGTGTCAACATTGATTTGTTATTCTAGAACTTGCATCGATTATACATGTCGAGACCACACCTTTGATTTGATATACAGAAATGATAAAGGTACCTAGGATTTAACCCACTTACTCCACTAAAAACCTACCTTCATAATTATCCCCTAGTGAACCCCGTTTAATCCTAACAACCTTTTTACTGACTTACCCATTAATACTAACCCCAAAACCCTTTGTATTTATTATCACCATTCTTTTTAACTACCCTTATATCGAGATTTGATTTGATTAATAGCCTAACTATATTTTTTATTTCAGTAATTTATCCTTTGTTATGTATTTATGATGCAAAAAAATAAAAATAAAATCAAAAGTATTCATTATTAGTTTTGTGATTAAAGAGCTTATACGTTTGAATTCCAAATATTGAAGAAGAAGCTCATAGTATTAGTATTTTTCAAATTGATGTAATCACTTTTATTTTTCAGTTCGTTGTTTCTAGTTAGGTAATTTTTCAAGTCGATCTCGATTCTAAACCTCTAATTTAGCCTTTATCCACACCTTAGCCCAAGCCACGTTACAACCCTGATAAAGACCTTTTGATTTGTGCATCATCTCATATTACAGTGGTGGAGATTTGATTTTCATGCAAGCCTGTGGGATTAACTTTTCAGGTTTGACATTTGAGTGCTTAATTCTGAACCTTAAACACCTCGAGTGATTTGAGTGAATCTTTAGTGAGGATGTCAATTCTTGTCGGTTTTGAACCAGAGGTAATTATTTAGATGAGGGAAAACACCTATGTTTTATGCTACAAATGTATGACTTAGACTGTTTGAATCTTTAGGACTCTTTGAGTTGAATTATCCATGTATAAATTATCCTTGAATTATGATGAAACATTATTAATGACTATTATGAATAATGGAAATTTCGTTTTAATTGTAAGTTGAGAATTTTGCTTGAGGATAAGCAAAAGCTTAAGTGTGGGGGTATTTGATAAACCGTAAAACTAACATATTTTAATCCCACATTTAGTATGCTTTTGGATGAATTATCCCTTATTTTATGTAAAAAGGTGCTCATAATCTTTTCATTTCATGTTATATACTCAGGAAAGCACCGAAGGATGAAAAGAACGAGAAACGGGCTTAAAATGGGCCAAATGGGCCAAAGCATGAAATCAACATGGCCTGGGCCCAAGACCACACGACCGTGCCTCCTTTATAATCTCAAACACGGCCTGGCCATGATTCACACAGGCGTATGCCATAGGCCGTGCCCCTGCTGTGGCAAAGAGCAATTTCAATCGGATTTGGATACTTAGGGGCAAAGAAACACATTCCAAAAGCCTATAAATACACCCTAAGTATGACCGAAAGGGGAGCCCAAAGCTATCATTTAGGGGCGTCTTGCTAGGCAGAGAGAGGCGATTTGTGGGGATTCACTCAGGGATAGCCACTTGATCCATCTCAAGAAGCCAGAATTATACTCAAGACGGAGGATCTCCTCTTCAATTCCTTCACGGGTTTTAGGATTTCTTATCTTTTGTATTATCTTTTCTTCTCGAGATGTTTTTTTTGTTGTTATGAACTAAACCCTCGGATACGAGGGGATGAAACTTAGATGAATCTTGTTATCATTTCTTTGAACTATATGATAAATATTTGATTCGTTCTTAATTATGTGTTCTTAATTCTTGTGTTGATATTTCACGGATATCGATTCAAGTTTGATGTGCTTAGGTGGAGGAGCAAAAGTCCCTGCCTAAGAGTAGATCTAGCATAGTTAAGCGGAGTTGATCGCGCGCCTAGAGATAGGGTGACGAGGCGTTCCCAGATTAGGGTGAAACCTAATATGAGAGTCCATAGATAGAGTTAATGCAATTCTAGGGGTTTAATTAGAAAGAGATTTCAATTAATCAACCTAGGGTTAGACGTTATTCGCCTCGAGAGAGGGTTTAATATAAATTAGGGAATCCTACGGATCAAGTCAAGTGAATACATCGTCTGGCTCAGAGTTAGATAACAAGTGAATTCTAAGTGGATTCTTCCTTGGGTGTCGTCTTAATTAATTGGTTTTTCCTCAAGTATTCTCCCAATTCATTCTTCTTTGTCTTAGAGTCTTTAAGTTTAGTAGTTAATTAATTTAGATTAAACACACAAAATCTCTTAATTTTAGGCTAAATAATAGAAAGAAAGTTAGTATTAGTACTTTTAGTTCCTTTGGGTTCGATAATTCGGTCTTGCCTAAGCTATACTACTGTTCGATAGGTGCACTTGCCTCAATTGTTGTCAGAGTTAGTTTCCAGGTTTGATCATTCTCTTTATAAATTTTAAAACTCGACAGACATACGATCAATACTCGAGAGGTTGGAGTAGAATTTGAAACAGTGCCGGTGGTATGTGAGTATCCAGACGTATTTCCGGAAGAGTTACCCGGACTACCTCCAGTGAGAGAGGTCGAGTTTGGAATTGAGTTAGTTCCAGGAATGGCACCTATTTCGATTGCTCCGTACAGAATGGCACCTGTAGAGTTGAAAGAACTTAAGGTCCAGTTGCAAGAGTTGACAGATTAAGGTTTTGCAAGACCGAGCTACTCACCGTGGGGTGCTCCGGTATTGTTTGTGAAGAAGAAAGATGGGTCTATGAGGTTGTGTATAGACTATAGAAAGCTTAACAAAGTGACGGTTAAGAATAAGTATCCTTTACCAAGGATTGATGATCTTTTTGATCAACTGAAGGGAGCTACAGTGTTCTCCAAGATAGACTTGAGGTCTGGTTATTATCAGCTCAAAGTGAAAGAGCAAGATGTGTTGAAAACTGCATTTCGAACAAGGTATGGCCATTATGAGTTTTTGGTTATGTCGTTTGGTTTGACGAATGCACCTGTGGTTTTTATGGATCTGATGAACCGTGTTTTCAGACCGTATGTGGACAAGTTTGTAGTTGTCTTCATTAACGATATATTGATCTATTCTCGGGATGAGAACGATCACGAAGAGCATTTGAGAATTGTCTTGCAAGCTTTGAGTGATAAGCAGTTGTATGCTAAGTTTAGCAAGAGTGAGTTTTGGCTCCGAGAAGTCAGATTCCTATGACACATTGTGTCAGGTGATGGTGTCAGAGTTGACCTGAGCAAGATATCAGTTGTTATGGATTGGAAATCGTCGAGGAACGTATCAGAAGTTAGAAGCTTCTTGGGATTAGCAAGATATTACAGATGTTTCAAAAAGGTTCTCTATGATTGCTACCCGATGATGGCGAAACTCATCGCACAAAGATGTCAAGTTTGAATGGATGAGACATGTCAACGAGTTTCGGAGAGATCAAGACTTTATTGGTCGAGCGCGCGATTTTGGTTCAACTAGAATTGGGAAAAGAGTTCATGGTTTCTGATGTGACGCGTTGTTTAATGGTCTCAGTTGCGTGTTGATGCAAGAGGGTAAGGTAGTTGCTTACGCCTCGAGACAGTTGAAACCACACGAGAAGAATTATCTGACTCATGATTTAGAGTTGGCTGCGATTGTTTTCGCGTTAAAGATTTGGTGACATTACTTATATGGTGAGAAGTGCCGAATCTTTACGGATCACAAGAGTTTAAGATATTTGATGGATCAAAAGGATCTGAATTTGCGACAGAGACGGTGGCTTGAGTTGTTGAAAGACTATGAGTTAGTCATTGACTACCACCCGAGAAAAACAAATGTGGTTGCAGATGCCCTGAGCAGGAAATCCTTGTATGCTCTAAGAGTTATGAGGACGAGTTTAGCATTGTCTGATAATGGTGCTATTTTGGCAGAGTTAAGAGCTAAGCCACTATTTGTTCAATAGATATGTGAGGCTCAAAAGTATGACAGTGAGATGCAAGCTAAGAGAGCTAAGTGTGGATCAAAAAGTGATTCTGATTTTTGAGTGGACTCGAATGGTTGTTTGTTGTACCGTGACACAATTTGTGTACTTAGAGATGAGGAGTTAATCCAAAATGTTTTGCATGAGGCCCACAGTGGATGTTTGTCAGTACATCCGGGCAGTACGAAAATGTATAATGACTTGAAGGAGTCTTATTGGTGGCCGGGTATGAAAAGAGATATTTCAGAGTTTGTGACAAAGTGTCTAATTTGTCAACAAGTGAAAGCTGAGCATCAAGTGCCTTCGAGATTGCTTCAGCCAGTAATGGTACCCGAATGGAAATGGGATCGGATTACCATAGATTTTGTGACGGGGTTGCCGATGACTCCGAGAAAGAAAGATCTTTGTGTGGGTTGTTGTGGATAGATTGACAAAGTTGGCTCACTTTATTCCGAAGACGTGTTGATTATTCCTTTGGATAAGTTAGTTGAGTTGTATGTGGCGAGAGATAGTGAGATTGCATGGTGTACTGTGTCTATTATATCGGATAGAGATCCGAGGTTTACTTCAAGATTTTGGAAGAAGTTGCAAGAGGCCATAGGTACGAGATTGAATTTCAGCACTTCCATCTGCAAATCGATGGTCAGTCTGAAAGAGTGATTCAAGTTCTGGAAGATATGCTTCGATGCTGTGTGTTAGAATTCGAAGGTAGCTGGGAGAGATATCTACCTTTGGTCGAATTTTCCTATAACAACAGTTATCAGTCGAGTATACAGATGGCATCGTATGAGGCTTTGTATGGTCGTATGTGTCGAACTCCTTTGTATTGGACCGAGCTTAGTGAGAAGCAGATCCATGGGGTCGATCTAGTGAAAGAAACCGAATAGAAGGTGAAAGTAATTCGTAATAGTCCGAGAGGCGTCGCCTGATCGGCTGCGAAGTCGTGACGTGGATTTGAAAAGAAAAGAAATTGAGTTTAAAGTGGGCAACAAAGTGTTTTTGAAAGTGTCCCCGTGGAAGAAGATTATGAAATTTGGACGAAAAGGGAAATTTAGTCCAAGATTCATAGGGCCGTATGAGATTCTGCATGCAATTGGGCACTGTAGCGCACTCGGTTGGCTTTACCGGTAGAGTTGGAAAAGATTCATAATGTGTTCCATGTGTCGATGTTGCGACGGTATCGCTCCGATCCTTCACATGTAATTCCTTCGACGGAAATTGAGATAAGACCGAATATGTCTTATGAAGAAGAGTCGATTAAGATCTTGGCTCGAGAAGTGAAGTAGTTGAGGAATAAGAGCATAGCACTAGTGAAAGTGTTATGGCAGAAACATGGTGTGGAAGAAGCTACGTGGGAAACGGAAGAAGCTATGAGAGAGCAACATCCAAACCTCTTTACTGGTAAGATTTTCGAGGGCGAAAATCTCTAAAGGGGGAGAGTTGTAACATCCCGATTTAAGGTCTAGTCAGAATAGTGGTGCGAGACCACAAATCTGAGGTATATGAATGAGTTTTTGAGGTTTATGCTATGTATGCATGCCAGTTTGAAAGTTTCATGAAGCAATTTTGTGAAATTGTGGTTGAATTGTCCAAAAGGACTAAATTGTAAAAGTTGCAAAATGTGAGATTCTAGAAGCTATTTGTGTGAAATAGCTTTAGAATATTAATTAGAGGTCCTTAAATATCAATTTTTCCAATTTCTAATATTTGGACAAAATTAGGCATGGATGAGTTAAAATAGAAAGTTTATCAAAAAGGGCATTTTAGTCATTTAACATGTAACAGTCCGGTTTATACCCTAGTCAGAACAGTGGTTTCGGGACCACAAATCTGAGTCTGTATAATATTTTAATATTATTTTCTGTGCCGTTGATAAATGATTAAGCATGTGCTAAATTTTCGTAAGTTAATTTGTCCGTTTGTGTGTTTAATTTGACAAAAGGATTAAATTGCATAAAGTTTAAAAGTGACTTTTCATTTGATTAATGATCAAATTGAGATGGCTTTATTATAGTGAAGTCCTTAAAGCGCAAATAGCCCCTTTTTATTTATAGTGGACGGCAACATGCAAAGAATCATTATGCTTTTATTTGTTTATTTTACTAATTTAGTATTATATGATATTTTATAATATAATAAAAGAAACATGAGTAAGTGGCCTTATTTCATCACTTTCTTGCCGAAAATCAAAGAAAGAAAAAGAAAGCTTTGAAGCTTTGTGTGTTCGGCACTTACAAGCTTAAATTCAAGGTATGTTTTAGTCGGTTTTCGATAATTTCTACGTTTTTGCAATCGTTGCTTTGAGAGCTACAAAACCCATGTATTAATTTTGTGAATTGATGATGTTTGTGTGAGATGCCATTGTTAATATGTTGAGTTTTGAGATGAGTTTAGTGGTTAAATGAAAGATTTGAGCTAGATAAACACATTTTGTTCTTGAAATTTTGATGAATTTAGCTAATTAGGGCTAAATTGAAGAAATATTATTTTGGAGGACTAATTTGTGAATTTGATGGAAAATATGGACTTATATAGTCCATAGGGAAATTCGGCTATGCATGGGTGTGAACAAATTGTGTGTATTTGGTGTTTTGAGAAAAATGGACTAAATTGATAAATTGTGCAAATATGAGGGCTAATTTGAAAATTGCCCTAAATACGTGGTTTTGGGTTGAATTGAATGTGTTGTTAAATAAAAGGGTTAATTCTGAATATGTTTAGATCAAGAACCGAGGAAAACGGGCTTAGATCGCGGGAAAGCGAAAGTAACTGAGTAGCCGCTTCCATTTTCGATAAATAAAATCCGAGGTAAGTCATATTGCAAATAAATGTAATTGTATTGAATTGAGTTTATTTACATGATTATCAATGATAACGACTGCTTAGGAGATGCTATGTATATGAATTCCGGGATAAGGTCGATATAGTGATAAGTCTGAGAAGTCCCGTATGAACTTAGGAATACAAAGGTATATGTTCTGTTTTATCATGTATGACCACGTCGGGACGTTGGCATTGATTGGATATTTGTGAAAGACCATGCGGGACAAATGGCATCGATATCCGACATGCGTGTAAGACCCCATGCGGGACGGTGGCATCAATATCCGACATACGTGAAAGACCGCATGCGGGAAAGTGGCATCGATATCCGATTACGTGAAAGACTGCATCGGGGCGGTGGCATCAATATCCGACACGTGAAAGACCCTGTTTGGGACAATGGCATTTACATCCGACACGTGAAAGACCCATGCGGGACAGTGGCATATATATCAGATTATGTGTAAGACCCTGTCTAGGACAGTGGCATCGATATCTGATAACGTGTAAGACCCTGTCTGGGACAGTGGCATCAATATCCAATTACATGTAAGACCCTGTCTGGGACAATGGCATCGATATCTAATTTCATGTAAGACCTCAAATGCGGGGCGTTGGCATTGTATGATTATTCTGAGTTTCTGAGTATCCTATTAGTTTCCGAACGGTTCAATGAGCAAATCTGAGCTATGAACAATTATGTGAATGTATATTCGTTTCAAGTACGTTTGGTATGTACACTAGTGTGTATAAAAAGGTAAGTACTCACATGACTTTGATATGAAGAGAAGTATGATCGAATATAAGAATGAGAATGAGATGCAAGAATGATTATGAAAGAGTTATGTGTATATAATTGATTTTTTTTGAAATGATGAATGTGGCAATTGTGGCTAAGTATACGAATCAAAGTAAATATGTGATTGTTTGTTAAGTAAATGTTATGTGCCAATGTATCTTATGCATATGTGTCTTTTATGCTAAGTTTGTTTGTATTATGACTTACTAAGCTTTTGGAAAGCTTACTCTCTGTGTGTGTTTTCTCTGTTTTATAGGTCATCAAAGCTACTGAAGGCTCGGGACCGTCAAGGATCGTTATCACACTACTAAAATCATTTTGGTACTCTTTGAAAATGTATAAAGTTAGATATGGCATGTATAGGCTAGTATTTTAGTACAATTTGTTATGTGATCTTAGCCATGTGATTTGGCTATTTTTGAATTAAGACTTTGCTTAAATGAATGTGATATATGATGCATATTTTGGTATGGTGAAAGCATGTGAAATGGCCAAGGTTTGAGTGAGCAAATGAATGAATTATGCTTGTAATGATATGAGTTTTATTCTTTGAAATGGTCATGGTTGGAAATGGTATTGAATGCATGGTTTGAATGATTATTTTGGTATGTTTTTTATGGTTATATGTGCATGAGATATGTTGGAAATTATGGCTTGTAGGTTGACCCTTATGGGTGGCATTTTGGCCTTGTAAATGGCCTATAATGCCACAGTTGCCAGGCACAGGCGCGGGCCTAAGACGTGGTTGAATTGGCGAGAATGTAGCTTAAATAGCACACGGCCTCGACATGGGCGTGTCAGCTGGCCGTGGTGTATAAGTCAGTAGCTAGCTAAGAGCACACGGCCATGGCACACGGGCGTGCTTGTTGGCCGTGTTGGAAAAGTCAGTATATGGTTTGGTAGCACACGGTCATGGCACACGGATGTGCCAAGTAACCATGTTGATATAGTCAGTATGTCAACACGGATGGACACACGGGGGTGTATAGAAGCCGTGGAGGGCACACGGTCTCCTACCACGGGCGTGCCTCCCCTGAAAGTTAGAAAAGTTTATAATTTTCATGAAATTTCATATGTGTTTCAGTTTAGTCCCAACTCGATTTATATGCATGCTTTGGGTCTCGATGACTCATCTAAGGGACACTATGATCGTTAATGATGAATGTAATGTATGAAATGTTGTGTAAGTTTCCGATCTATCCGGTAGTGCCTTTAACCCTAATTCGGTGTCAGATACGGGTTAGAGGTGTTACATTTGGTTGGTATCAGAGTTACGGTTTAGCCGATTCTCGGACTAACGTAGCGTGTCAGAGTCTAGCTATACATGCCATATATCTGAATTGTGATAGTGTGATGAATCCTAACGTATAAATGTGATTTCTGTATAGTAATAGATCCCGAAAGAGTCGTAGCTAACGACGTAGAAAGTAATGCACCTGATCCCGCGCAAGGGACAGCGCCCTCTGATCCGAGACCGGCTACTAACGGTCAAGGGGAAGAAGCTAAACAAGCTTTCTTCCAAATGATGAGTGAGTGGTTCACTCAGTTTGTAAAGAATAACCCGACTGTTTCACAATCCCCGCCCCCTGTTAATCACCCTTAGACATCTGTTATGCCTCCGACTATGAATCTGAACTTGTTAAACAAACCTCCGATTGACAAAATCCGTAAGTATGGGGCTGAAGAGTTCTGGGCTACTAATGATGATGATACTGAGAAAGCCGAGTTTTGGTTAGAAAACACTATCCGAGTATTTGATGAGATGTCACTGACTCCTGAAGAATGTATAAACTATGTTGTTTCTTTGTTACGAGATGTAGCCTAACGGTGGTGGAAAACTTTGATTTCGGTTGTTCATAAAGAACATATCACATGGGATTTCTTTCAGTCTGAGTTCAGAAGGAAATACATTATTCAGAGATTCATTGATCAGAAACGAAAAGAATTTTTGGAATTTAAACAAGGTCACATGTCTGTCACTGAATACAAACGAGAATTTGTAAGATTAAGTCAGTATGCTCGGGAATATGTATCGACTGAAGCGATAATGTGCAAAAGATTCGAAGATGGCCTAAATGAAGATGTCCAATTGCTAGTTGGTACTCTGGAGATACAAGAGTTCATAGTGCTAGTTGGCCGAGCATGCAAAAGTCGAGTCCAAGCGCGAGATATGAAAAAGAGATTTATGAGCAAATCATTTCGGTTTGCCTCGAAGAAATTCCGAGATGAATATAGCCGTTCAAAGGTTAATGTGAGGCATTCGAGTAGAGATCGAGCTAGATCACAGTTAAGCTCTAAAACTTCAGCAACTTCAATGACTAGTATTGAAAATGTCAGATTCAAGCGACCTGAATGTAAACATTGTGGAAAAAGGCATCCGGGAATTTACAGATTAAATGGCCGAGCTTATTTCAGATGTGGATCATTAGACCATTTCATTCGAGATCGCCGCAGTCCGTTGAACAAGAGATTGTTCGTAACCCAAGATCTGAGAATGTTTCAGCGAGAGGTAGATCTCCTCAAAATGCAAGAAACGTCAGTGGTAGTCAGAGAACTACTAGAGATACTGTTGCGAGATCCGAAGCTAGAGCGCCTGCCAGATCGTATACTATCCGAGCTCGGAAGAAAGCTTCATATCCAGATGTTATAACAGGTACTTTTACACTTTATGATACTTCTGTGATTGCTTTGATAGACCCTGGTTCTACTCATTTCTATATATGCATGAACTTAGTATTCAGTAAGACTTTGCCTGTAAAGTCTACTGAGTTTGTTATAAAAGTATCGAACCCCTTAGGTAAAAATATTATAGTTGACAAAGTAGGTAAGAACTGCCCGTTAATGTTTCGAGATATCTGTTTCACGATCCGATACTATTACGGTTTGATGAGTTTGATATAATTCAGGAATGGATCGTTGACATTGCATGATGCTGTTGTGAATTGTAAAAGAAAAACAATTGATTTGAGTCGTCGGAATGGTGAAATAGTTTGTATTGAGTCAAATGATTTAAATGGATTACCTGCTGTGATATCTGTGTTGAAAGCTCAGAATTAAATTAAAAAGGGTTACGAGGCATATTTTGCTTATATGATTGATTTGAAAATATCCAAAAGAAAGTTGAATCGGTGCGATGAATCGTGAGTTCTCTGATGATTTCTCTGAAGAATTGCCGGGATTGCCTCCAATTTACGAAGCTAAATTTGGTATAGATCTGTTGCCTGGTACGACCCCTATTTTGATATCTCCGTATAAAATGGCACCAATGGAATTGAAAGAGTTAAAGTCATAGTTACAAGAATTAACCGATAAAGGGTTCGCAAGACCGAGTTTTTCACCTTGGGGTGCTCCTGTTCTATTTGAAAGATTTAAATCTGCGACAGAGAAGATGGTTAGAGTTATTGAAAGACTACGAGCTTGTAATAGGTTATCACCCGGGTAAAGCTAATGTAATTCCCGATGCATTGAGTAGAAAGTCACTGTGTGTATTACGTGTTATGAATGCTCAATTAGATTTGTCTGATGATAGTTCAGTGTTAGCTGAACTGAAAGTGAAACCGTTGTTTTTACAGCAGATATGTGAAGCTCAGAAAGTTGGTAATGAAATGTTAGCGAAACGAGCTCAGTGTGATTCAAATTCTAATTCTGAGTTTCGAGTTGTTGATGATTGCTTGAGATTTCGAGATCGTATCTGTATTCCGAGAAACCCTGAGTTAATCCAGTTGATTATGAACGAAGCACATAATAGTCATTTATCTGTTCATCCGGGTAGTACAAAGATGTATCATGATTTGAAAAACACTATTGGTGGTCGGGTATGAAACGAGATAATTCTGATTTCTTATCGAAATGTTTAATCTGTCAGCAAGTTAAGGATGAACATCATGTTCCATCTGGTTTGTTACAACTGATTCTGATTCCCGAGTGGAAATGGAATAGAGTAACGATGGATTTTGTTTCGAGATTACCTCTGACTACGAGAAAGAAAGATGAAAATTGGGTCGTAGTTGATCGTTTGACAAAATCTGCCCATTTTATTCCGGTACGATCTGATTACTCATTTGATAAATTAGCTGAGCTTTATATTTCTAAAATTTGCGAGATTTGCACGGAGTGCCACTGTCTATTGTGTCAGATAGAGATCCGAGGTTTACATCACGATTCTGAAAGAGATTGCAAGAAGTTTTAGGCACGAAATTTCATTTCAGTACAGCTTTTCATCCGCAAATGGATGGTCAATCCAAGCAAATCATTCAGATTCTTGAGGATATGTTAAGATGTTGTATACTTGAGTTTAATGGGTCATGGGAACAGTATTTGCCATTGATTGAATTTGCATACAATAACAGTTTTCAGTCAAGCCTCAAAATGGCACCTTATGAAGCTTTGTACGGACGTAAATGTCGTGCACCTCTGTATTGGACTGAACTCAGTGAAAATAAGCTACACGGGGTTGATTTTATAAAAGATTCAGAACAGAAAGTGAAACTGATCCGAGATTGTTTGAAAATAGCATTTGATCGTCAGAATTTTTATGCAGACTTGAAACGTAAAGATATAAAATTTGGGATTGGCGACAAAGTATTTCTGAAAGTGTCTCTCGTGGAAAAAAAAGTGCTTCGATTCGGACGTAAGGGCAAGCTAAGTCCGAGGTTCATCGGATCGTATGAGATCATTGAACGAGTTGGGCCTGTTGCTTATAGATTAAGTTTGCCTTCTGAGCTAGAAAAGATCCATAATGTAATTCATGTCTCAATGCTCCGTAGATATCGATCCGATCCGTCACATGTGATTGCTCCGTCTGAGATTGAGATCCGATCTGATATGTCATATGAAGAAGAACCGATCCGTATTGTTGCTCGTGAGGTGAAAGAGTTAAGAAATAAGAAAATTCTGTTAGAGGAAGTATTGTAGAATCAACACGGAATTGCAGAGGCAACGTGGGAGCCTAAAGATTTAATGAGACAATAGTATCCGACTCTGTTTAACAGTAAGATTTTCGGGGACGAAAATCCCTAAGGGGGAAGAATTATAACAGTCCAGTTTATACCCTAGTCGGAACAGTGGTTTCGGGACCACAAATTCGAGTCTGTATAATATTTTAATATTATTTTCTGTGCCGTTGATAAGTGATTAAGCATGTGCTAAATTTCCGTAAGTTAATTTGTCTGTTTATGTGTTTAATTTGACAAAAGGATTAAATTGCATAAAGCTTAAAAGTGACTTTTCATTTGATTAATGATCAAATTGAGATGGCTTTATTATAGTGAAGTCCTTAAAGGGCAAATAGCCCATTTTTATTTATAGTGGACGGCAACATGCAAAGAATCATTATGCTTTTATTTGTTTATTTTATTAATTTAGTATTTTATGATATTTTATAATATAATAAAAGAAACATGAGTAAGTGGCCTTATTTCATCACTTTCTTGCCAAAAATCAAAGAAAGAAAAAGAAAGCTTTGAAGCTTTGTGTGTTCGGCACTTACAAGCTTAAATTCAAGGTATGTTTTAGTCGGTTTTCGATAATTTCTACGTTTTTGCAATCGTTGTTTTGAGAGCTACAAAACCCATGTATTAATTTTGTGAATTGATGATGTTTGTGTGAGATGCCATTGTTAATATGTTGAGTTTTGAGATGAGTTTAGTGGTTAAATGAAAGATTTGAGCTAGATAAACACATTTTGTTCTTGAAATTTGATGAATTTAGCTAATTAGGGCTAAATTGAAGAAATATTATTTTGGAGGACTAATTTGTAAATTTGATGGAAAATATGGACGTATATAGTCCATAGGGAAATTCGGCTATGCATGGGTGTGAACAAATTGTGTGTATTTGGTGTTTTGAGAAAAATGGAGTAAATTGATAAATTGTGCAAATATGAGGGCTAATTTGCAAATTGCCCTAAATATGTGGTTTTGGGTTGAATTGAATGTGTTGTTAAATAAAAGGGTTAATTCTGAATATGTTTAGATCAAGAACCGAGGAAAACGGACTTAGATCGCGGGAAAGCGAAAGTAACTGAGTAGCCGCTTCCATTTCCGATAAATCAAATCCGAGGTAAGTCATATTGCAAATAAATGTAATTGTATTGAATTGAGTTTATTTACATGATTATCAATGATAACGACTGCTTAGGAGATGCTATGTATATTAATTCCGGGATAAGGTCGATATAGTGATAAGTCTGAGAAGTCACGTACGAACTTAGGAATACAAAGGTATCTGTTCTGTTTTATCATGTAAGACCACGTCCGGGACGTTGGCATTGAATGGATATTTGTGAAAGACCCTGTCTGGGACAGTAGCATCGATATTCGATTACGTGTAAGACCCTTTCTGGGACAGTGGCATCAATATCCGATTACGTGAAAGACCCTATTTGGGACAATGGCATCGATATCCGATTACGTGTAAGACCCTGTCTGGGACAGTGGAATCAATATCCGATTACGTGAAAGACCCTGTCTGGGACAGTGGCATTTACATCTGATTACGTGAAAGACCCTGTCTAGGATAGTGGCATCTATATCGAATTATGTGTAAGACCATGTCTGGGACAATGGCATCGATATCCGATAACGTAAGACCGTTCGGGACAAAGTGGCATCAATATTCGACATGCGTGTAAGACCCATGCGGGACAATGGCATCGATATTCGATTTCATGTAAGACCGCAAATGCGGGACGTTGGCATTGTATGATTATTCGAGTTTTCGAGTATCCTATTAGTTTCCGAACGGTTCAATGAGCAAATCTGAGCTATGAACAATTATGTGAATGTATATTCGTTTCAGGTACGTTTGGTATGTACACTAGTGTGTATAAAAAGGTAAGTACTCACATGACTTTGTTATGAAGAGAAGTATGATCGAATATAAGAACGAGAATGAGATGCAAGAATGATTATGAAAGAGTTATGTGTATATAATTGATTTTTTTTGAAATGATGAATGTGGCAATTGTGGCTAAGTATATGAATCAAAGTAAATATGTTATTGTTTGTTAAGTAAATGTTATGTGCCAATGTATCTTATGTATATGTGTCTTTTATGCTAAGTTTGTTTGTATTATGACTTACTAAGCTTTTGGAAAGTTTACTCTCTGTGTGTGTTTTCTATGTTTTATAGGTCGTCAAAGCTACTGAAGGCTCGGGACCATCAAGGATCGTCATCACACTACTAAAGTCATTTTGGTACTCTTTGAAAATGTATAAAGTTAGATATGTCATGTATAGGCTAGTATTTTAGTACAAGTTGGTATGTGATCTTAGCCATGTGATTTGGCTATTTTTGAATTAAGACTTTGCTTAAATGAATGTGATATATGATGCATATTTTGGTATGGTGAAAGCATGTGAAATGGCCAAGGTTTGAGTGAGCAAATGAATGAATTATGCTTGTAATGATATGAGTTTTATTCTTTGAAATGGTCATGGTTGGAAATGGTATTGAATGCATGGTTTGAATGATTATTTTGGTATGTTTTTTATGGTTATATGTGCATGAGATATGTTGGAAATTATGGCTTGTAGGTTGACCCTTATGGGTGGCATTTTGGCCTTGTAAATGGCCTATAATGCCACACGGTTGTGGCACATGGGCGTGCCTAAGACCGTGGTTGAATTGGTAGAATGTAGCTTAAATAGCACACGGCCTCGACATGGGCGTGTCAGCTGGCCGTGGTGTATAAGTCAGTAGCTAGCTAAGAGCACACGGCCATGGCACACGGGCGTGCTTGTTGGCCGTGTTGGAAAAGTCAGTATATGGCTTGGTAGCACACGGTCATGGCACACGGACGTTCCAAGTAACCGTGTTGATATAGTCAGTATGTAAACACGGATAGACACACGGGGGTGTCTAGAAGCCGTGGAAGGGCACACGGTCTCCTACCACGGGCGTGCCCTGAAAGTTAGAAAAGTTTATAATTTTCATGAAATTTCATATGTGTTTCAGTTTAGTCTCAAATCGATTTATATGCATGCTTTGGGTCTCGATGACTCATCTAAGGGACACTATGATCGTTAATGATGAATGTAATGTATGAAATGTTGTGTAAGTTTCTGATCTGTCCGGTAGTGCCTTTAACCCTAATCTGGCGTCGGATACGGGTTAGGGGTGTTACATAACAAATAAGTGATTAAAATAGGAGAAAAGATGACAAAATTCATTCATCTTCTTCCCCAAGGCTGCCGAAAATTCCAATAGCCATTGTTAGGGTTCTTCAAATTTTTCAAGCTTGCTAGTAAGTGCATCTAGCCTCATTTTTGATATTCTTTGTATTTTTGAAGTCCTAGTAGCATGAGTAAGCTATTTTTAGCTATTTGATGAGCTAAAATGGATGTTCAAAAATGTGGTCATGTATGACATGCATGTATGTTGATATTTTATGGAAGATTATGAAAGCTTGATGTAGTAGAAACATCTTTTGTTAAGTGATTTTCCATAAAAATGCATGTAGGGACTTGATTGTGAAAATCTTAAGTTTGGTCATACATGTGTGTTTTAGTGAGAATTGATGATAGCTTTAGTTGAATAAGTGGTTCGACTAAGCATGAAAGACTAGAAAGTTTAATAAAAATCACTTTACGAGCCTTTGAGGCTAAAGTGTATATATGAGAGTTTAGGGGCAAAATAATAATTTTGCTAAAGTATGAGATAAAGGTCAATCTAGTCAATGTGTGTATTGAATAAGCTGATTTATTCATTATAGATCAAGAAAGGCAAAGCCCGGATCGAAACCGAGGCAAAAGCAATGTGGTGGACTAAATTGCAAGTCTCAATACTTTTGAGTACCGAGGTAAGTCTATGCATAAACAGTGCATTCATACTTACAATTTGTTGATTATAGCTAGTGTGTAGCTTGTTCGAGATTGATTGAGAACCTATGTGGTTCAAGTAGAATAAATGTAGTAGAATTGTGAATGGATGTTTAATTGAGTAAGTAGACATGTGAATGTGTAGTGATAATGTTAGTTGGCAGGCTAAGTGCGATACCATCCTGATGCATATTGACGATGAGCTGGCTATGTACGATGCTATCGTTAGGTATATCGTTTAGTGGGCTAAGTGAGAAACCCCTATGATTACCTTTGTGGTAGGCTAAGTGTGATACCACCTTATTAATTGATTGTGGTGGGCTAAGTGCGAAACCACCGAGACATTAGCTGTGTGGATTAGCCATGTGATTGCATTATTGAGTAAAGAAGCTATGTGGATGCATTATTAAGTTAATTAGCTGTGTGGATGAATTATTGAGAAATAATTATGTGTTGTATATTGTGTAAATGTGACATTGAATGCAGGGGTGCATTTCGATGGTTATGAGTATGTGACTCATGATGTGTTGGAAATGTCGTAAGGGTTAGAAAGAGTAAGCATAGTTGTTCATTACTTTTGGTAGTATAATGCTAATTGTTGTTTAGCTTATACTATGATGCTTAATTGTTTTGTGTAAACTTACTAAGCTCAAAGCTTACTCCTTTTCTTTTCCCTTGTCTTATAGAGTAAAAGTGTTAAACCGAGATACGAGGATCAATTGGAAGATCGCCCACACTATCAAAGACACTCTAGTACATGAGACTCAATGTTTTGTATATGGCATGTATAGGGGCTAGACAAGTTAGTGAATTTTGTTGTAAATGGCTAAGATGTGTTGGCCTTTAGATGGATAGCTTATTTTTTATAATGCCATAGTTGTTAGCTATTTTATGTTATATGAAAAGTTATAGTTGTCTATGTGAGATTGCAATTCAATATGAGTTGATTATGATTGTGTTAGATGAGTATATGTTGTGTATGCTAGAGGGGTGAAAAGAACTTGGCACATAGCTTTGTTCTTGTCCATGTGGATAGACACTGCAGGCGTGTGTCTAGGCCATGTGTGACACACGGCTAGCCCACGGGCGTGTGACTCAGTCGTGTGTCCCCTGCATGTTAGTATTTGAAGTCAGAATAGACCACGGACTAGTCACACGGGCGTGTGCCTAGGGTGTGTGTGTTAATCAGTGTTGGCCATGGGCTAGCTACACGCGCGTGTGTCCAGACTCCAGGCCGTGTTAAGGTAGTCGTGTGCACCACGGGTGGCACGGGCGTGTGCCTTGGTCGTGGGGCATTGGCGCGTAACGTTGGGGTTTTAGGCACGATTTGGGGACATGGGGGCGTGTGTGTCCATGCGGGCGTGTCTAACCTTGCACTGACGCGTGAGAGATCTCAGATAAAAGAGAAAAAATTCAGATTGGAAAAATTTTCTGTTTAGTCTTGAGAGCCCTCGTGTGTATGAGTGAGGCCTCGTAAGTCGAGAATGAGGTTGTTGAGATGACTTCAGAGAGTAGTTACAACGAGCCTAAGTGGCAATCAAGTGGTTTGAGTTCGGTAACGCCTTGTAACACCCCTAACTCGTGAATCGTCACCGGACTAGGGTTAAAGGCGTTCTGGACGTATTCGTAACTTATCTGTAATTATCATACAAAATAATATTAAATCCAATCATAACGTCCCTTAGTAGGCCATCGAGACCTTAAACATGATTATAAACCGAGTCGGGACTAAATCGGAACACATACAGAATTTCTCTAAAATTTAAAACTTTTTCTAAGTTTCAGGGGAAACACGCCCGTGAGGGCAGGCCATGTGCCTCCCACGGCCGCTAGACAAACCCGTGTGTCCTCCCCGTGGACTATATCGAATTGGTCCCCACGGCCACCGTGCACGCCCGTGTGCCGGCCGCCGTGGTCGATCCGGGAAGAATCCACACGGTTGTTAGGCGGTGGCACGACCGTGTGCCAAGGCCCGTACTCTTAAGCCATATATCGACTTGTGCCCCACGGCCAGTGGACACGCCGTGTCAAGGCCATGTGCTACAAAGTTAGATCTCGATATTCACCCACGGTCCTTAGGCACGCCTGTGTGTTACAACCGTGTGACATTATAGGCCATTTTCAAGGCCAAATGCCACCCACTTGGGTCATACCTACAAGCAATATTATCCAACACATTTCATGCATATTTAATCATCAATAACATACCAAATAGCCATTCAAACCACTACATTCAAACTCATTTCCAAATCCAATTTGCATGACTAAATCTCAAGTACACCTAAGCATCACTCACTTATATACTTACTATCACTTAACCATTTCAAATATCATCTAATCATTCCAAAACATACTTCACATTTCACATTCATCTAAACAATTTACCAAAACATAACTAGCCAAATCACATGGCTAAGTTCATTTAATAACTTATACCAAAATACTAGCCTATACATGCCATATTATGCTATATACATTTTCAAAGTGTAACAAAAAGTGTTTAATAGTGTGATGACAATCCTCAACGGTCCCGAGCCTTCAGTAGCTATGACGACCTATAAAACAGAGAAAACACACACAAAGTAAGCTTTCCAAAAGCTTAGTAAGTCATAATACCAATAAACTTAGCATATAAACACTCAAAACATATAATCAATCTAAAATTCACTAATAGCTCAATTGCACCACCATAATTCTTCTTAGTAAATTCACTTTATTAGCTCATAACTTTTCTATCCATATAACATACTTACATTCCCATATTCAAATACATAATTCATCTAGGTAAGATTAAGGAATTACTTACCTTCTTATACACACAAGGTGTACTTATCAAACTTACCTGAAACAAATATACAACTTACATATTCCTTGTTTCTCGAACTTGACCATTAAACCTTTTGTAATCTAATAAAATAGGTAGAGTGCCCGGAATAGTTATACAATGCCAACGTCCCAGACGTGGTCTTAAATGTAATCAGATATCGATGCCACTGTTCCAGACAGGGTCTTACTCGTATTCAGATATCGATGCCTCTATCCCAGACAAGGTCTTACTCTTATTCAGATATCGATGCCAACGTCCCAGACGTGGTCTTAAATGTAATTAGATATCGATGCCATCGTTCCGCATGTGGTCTTACTCGTATTCGATATCGATGCCTCTGCCTGCATGCATGCGGTCTTACTCGTATTCAGATATCGATGCCACTATCCCGCATGTGGTCTTACTCATATTCAGATATCGATGCCATCGTCCCGCATGTGGTCTTACTCGTATTCGAGATATCGATGCCACTTTCCCGCATAAGGTCTTACTCGTATTCAGATATCGATGCCATCGTCCCGCATGTGGTCTTACTCGTATTCAGATATCGATGCCATCTCAGAACACCCCAAACTCTGACAAGACACCACGCCGAACGGTATGTTACTGGAAAAACGTCTTTGAGTGAGCAGCTTTTTTTTTTTTTTTTTTTTTTTTTGGGGTGAAAATATAGTGAATTTGAGGAAGGTTTGAGTAGGCTTGTTTGATTAGATTTTGAAAACTTATCCAAGTATATAGTTAAAACGAGTTGATTTCATTTAGGACTTCCAATAGTTTCTTAGTGCCATTTTGAAACATTTTAAACTTAGTAGTAAATCGAGTTTGATTTGAAAATCATTTGAGTTTATTGAATAACGAAACATAGCGAGATACCCGATGGTATAGTTTAAAACACGTTGCGATATGATTTTGAAAACGTTGTCTTTCCAAGTTTTAGCAAAATTTCATGCCAAGTTATTTGTTAAGCAGGTTGAGAATCTAATTAAAGCATACCCATCATAAAACTTAACTTAAAGGCCTTTTACAAATCCAAATTAAAACCCAAGTAAAAGTAATTAAACTAAAGTACCCAAATGATAGAGTTGAGTAAAACTTTATTATGCATGGCATGAGCACCCCCGAGTCCATCCCGGCTCCATGTCGCGTCTCACGAGTCACCTGAAATGTCAAGGGAGAGGGTGAGTCGAGTGACTCAAGCTGCATAAATCCCGCCTCCCGATGAAACAACATGCTAACACACATCATACATAGCAACATAATTAATGCAACCCGATCCTAACCATCCGTATCTCCTTTTTCTACCCCGTGTGGTACCAAAACCACTGGTGGTGCCAAACCACGGTGACATATAGTCACAATGTGTTACTAAAACACCTGGTGTCCCAAAGACACAATGTGCTACCCCAAGCACCGGTGACCGTAGTCACGATAATCGGATGATGGGGCCAACCCATCGTGGTGATACCCAATCACTAGCGACGATCCCATATCTCATGTGGGGCCAACCCACGGTGGTGTTAACCACAGGACAAGTCGCAATGAGGTGCCCAACCTCCGTGTCCCAAAGACACAAATGTGCTACCCAAGCACTGGTGACCGTAGTCACAATAATCGAATGATGGGGCCAACCCATCGTGTGATACCCAATCACTAGCAGACGATCCCATATCTCATGTGGGGCCAACCCCACTGCAGTGGTGTTAACCACAGGACAAGTCGCAATGAGGTGCCCAACCTCTCCGTGTCCCAAAGACACAAATGTGCTACTAAAGCACCTGGTGACCCAAAGTCACAAAGTGTGTTACTAAAACACTGGTGCTCACAAAGACAAAATATCACCGCTCCCTCCTCTCATATCACCCATCAACATACCATACTCATGTAACCATGCATATCATACAAATCATGCATATCATGCCAACATGTCTAGCATTACATCTCAAAGATACATAACATGGATCATAATACCCAAGGTATCCCTAATAGAACTTGTAATAAATTAAACTTACCCGGATACGTACACATACCCCATTTGGGTATCCAATAATCCATCATACTGTCATAATTTTAATAGGCAAACAGGTTTAATAACAATATTACTAAGTATAGTGTGTTAGTTTACACACCTGGTAACACGAGTCTAGAAATCCTGACAAAAGCGATCTAAGTCCCTCGATTACTAGCTCCTACCATCGGCCAAAGCATAGGGGTTAGGCATCTATAACATTCGGCCATCGACAATTAATCAAAGGGGGGTTAATATCGAACCCTTACCTTTAAAGATGATTTGGTTTCCTACCAAATCCGAATCAAACAATGATTCTCCTTAAGCAATCGGCTACACCATAAAAAAAAATGAACAGTTAATCCACTTGAATCCCTATCTTATTGAAATCCAAAAGAATAGACTAACAAATAATCTTCTTACCACCACTTATCAAATGGTTAAACCAAAGACAAAGCTCCACTTGTCGCTTTCAAAGTCCCCTGGTCGTCCTATGATGCAATCGGTTCCAACATGAGAGATAACACTCATCAATAGTTGACATATACGATTCTTAAACAACTTAAATCGATTAGGAAAAAGAGAGAAACTAGATGACCATTCGGCCAAGGCTTACCACTCTCCAAACGATTGAAGCAAGAGACCCAACACTCTACATTGGCCACCCAACACAAGAAGAGAACCACAAGCGATTCGGCCAGACTTATGCTAAAAGAAGAATCAAAGATTCGGCCAAGGTGGTTTAGACCAATCACGATTTTTACGAGTCGAGTTGAAGAGAAGAAAAGTGCAAGGGACATTGGCTTCACCCTACTCAAGAGAACAAAGAATTTGCAATCACCAAGGGGAGGGTTGGCTAAAATCTTAAAATGAAGCAAGAGAAAAGTATGTTCAAGAAGAAGAAGGAACGGCCAAGGTTTTGAGATGAAAAGAAATGGAAGGGGTGAATGGAAATTTTCGGTTTAGGCAAGGTAAATTTTGGCTTTAGTGTTTCAAAAGGGAAGAAAAGATATGAGATATGAGAAGAGAGAATACTAGTTTCGGTTTGCACAAAATAGAGAAGAGGAAGATAGAAAGGAAAGCATTCGGCCAACAACCCAAATGTAGAAGACAAAATGCAAAAGAGATTCATTAAGTACACCTTTTGACTTACGGTTTTAGGAAGCAAGAAAACGACCAAAGGAATTTTGGCTAACAAAAGACTAAGGAAAACTTTTGCTCTTGACCCAAAAAGTGACCGAACACCAAGTTTGCCAAAATGAAATTCGGCTACTAACTCTCCCACACCAAGCCGTCATCTCCCACTCCCCACTCCCTCAAATTCGCCACATCCCCAATTACTCCACTCCCCACATTCAAACATCATGACCAAGTCTCCCACCTACACTTACTCTCCACCAACCGCTTGAATGTGAAGACTTGGTCCAAGGTAGAATCCAAATTGCTCTCAACCTCTTCCTCCATGCCAGTCAAAAATAAGTGACAAAATGGGGACTCTACAATTTCGAACACTGGACCTCCACTCCCCAAGCAAATGACGCCACACCTAGCTCCCAAGTGGCACATGCCTTGCCACTTTGCTGCCTCTTCATTTGTGCTATGAAATACCAAAAATAAATTAAAAACCCAGCTTCCTCAACTCCCTTCACTTAACACCCAAAAACCAAAATTTTCCCATACACTCGTGCATACTCCTTGCCTACAATTAAGCCCCTAAAACACCGAAATAGCCACACAAGACACTAAACACATGCAATAACATGCAACAACAAAAACAGCCCCTAACCGGGATATTACATCGCCCCGCACATGGTCTTACTCAGATTCAGATATCGATGCCCATTGTCCCGCATGTGGTCTTACTCAGATTCAGATATCGATGCCCATCGTCCCGCATGTGGTCTTACTCATATTCAGATATCGATGCCATCGTCCCAAACAGGTCTTATACAAATTAATACGATGCCGATGTCATAGACATGGTCTTACACATAAAGTTTATATCGATGCCAATGTCCCAGACGTGGTCTTACATAATAACACAGAATAGATACCTTTGTATTCCTAAGTTTATATGTGACTTCTCAGACTTATCACTATATCGACCTTATCCCAGAATTCATATACATAACATCTCATAAGCATTCATTATCATTTATAGTCCCGTAAATAAGCTCAATTCAATACAATTACATTTATTTGCAATATGACTTACCTCGGATTTGATTTATCGTAAATGGAAGCGGCTACTCGATTACTTTCGCTTTCCGCGATCTAAGTCCGTTTTCCTCGGTTCTTGATCTAAACATATTCAGAATTGACCCTTTTATTCACTAATTCATTCAATTAAATCCAAGGACACACATTTAGGCTATTTGCAAATTAACCATCATATTTGCATAATTTATCAATTTAGACCATTTTTTCTCAAAACATCAAATTCACAAAATCTACCCATGCTCATGCTTAATGAATATTCATACATCACATACAAGCCCATATTTTCCATCAAATTGGCAATTTAGTCCTCAATTTGCTATTTTCACAATTTATCCCTATTTAGCTAAATTCATCGAAACTTCAAGAACAAAACATGTTTATCTAGCTCAAATCTTTCATTTAACAACTAAACTCATCTCAAAACTCAATATATCAACAATGGCATCTCACACAAACATCATCAATTCACCAAATTAATACATGGGTTTTGTAACTCTCAAAGCAACGATTACGAAAACGTAAAAATTATCGAAAACCGATCAAAGCATACCTTGAATTTGTGCTTCAAACTAGCCGAATGTAGCAAGCTATTCTTATTTCTTTCTTTTTATGCATTCGGTAGAAAGATGAATGATTTATGCTCATTTTTCATGTTTTATTATGTTATAAACATAATATTAATCTATTTACTATATTAACCTTTCATAATAATAAGAAACACATAAATAAATCAAGGACATAATTGACCTTTGTCCATCCACTATCATGTTTCATTTATTATAATATATCTATTTAATATATAATATAACTTTAACTTATAAAAATAACATATAAAACTTGTCATATAAGTATTTCATCACTCCATGCCGTACACTAACCATATAATTGGCTTAATTGCCACATAAGTCCTCACATTTATAAAGCCACAACACATAGGTGCTTTAACAAATAGCAAGCAACTTTCACATTCAATGCAACTTCATCCTTTTGTTAAATTAAACACACAGACAGACAAATTAGCTCACGGAAATTTACCACATGCTTAATCACATAACAACAACACAGAAAATAATATTAAAATATTTTAATGACTCGATTTTGTGGTCCTGAAACCACTGTTCTGACTAGAGTATAAACCAGACTGTTACAATTTTCCCCCCTTAGGGATTTTCGTCCCCGAAAATCTTACCATTAAACAAAATCAGAAATTGTTGTCTCATTGAACTTTCAGGCTCCCACATAGCCTATTTGATTTCATGTCGATTCCACAGTTCTTTTACTAACAGAATTTTCTTGTTTCTCAACTCTTTCACTTCACGAGCTAGGATACAGATCGGTTCTTCTTCGTATGTCATATCAGATCAGATTTCAATTTTAGAAGGGAAATTACATGTGACAGATTGAATCGATATCTACGGAGCATCGAAACATGAAATACATTGTGTATCTTTTATAATTCAGAGGGCAAAAGTAATTTATCCGTAACAGGCCCTACACGTTCAATAATCTCATACAGCCCGATGAACCTTGGACTTAGCTTGCCTTTATGACTGAACCGAAGCACTTTCTTCCAAGGAGATACTTTCAGAAATACTTTGTCACTGATCTCAAATTCCATATCTTTTCGTTTCAAGTCCGCATAAGACTTCTAACGGTCAGATGCCGCTTTCAAACAATCTCGGATCAGTTTCACTTTTTGTTCTGAATCTTTTATCAAATCAACCTCAGGTAGCTTATGTTCACTAAGTTCGGTCCAATACAGTGGTGTACGACATTTACGTCCGTACAAAGCTTCATAAGGTGCCATTTTGATGCTTGACTGAAAACTATTATTGTATGAAAATTCAATCAATGGCTGGTACTGTTCCTACGTACCATCAAACTCAAAAATACCACATCTTAATATATCTTTAAGAATCTGAATAATCCGCTCAGGTTGACCATCTTTTTACGGATGAAAAACTGTACTGAAATGCAGTTTCGTGCCTAAAGCTTCTTGTAATTTCTTCCAGAATCGCGATGTAAATCTCGGATCTCTATTTGACGCAATGGATAGTGACACCCCGTGCAATCTCAAAATCTTAGAAATATAAAGCTCAGCTAATCTGTCAAGTGAATAATCGGATCTTACCGGAATAAAATGGGCAGATTTCGCCAGTCGGTCAACTATGACCCAAATTGCATCTTTCTTTCTCAGAGTCTGAGGCAAACCAGAAACAAAATCCATTATCACTCTATCCCATTTCCATTCAGGAATCAAAATTAGCTGTAGCAAACCAGACGAAACTTGATGTTCGGCTTTCACTTGTTGACAGATTAAGCATTTCAAAACAAAGTCAGAAATATCTTGTTTTATACCAGACCACCAATAGTGTTGCTTCAGATCATGGTACATCTTTGTATTTCCCGAATGAACAGATAGACGACTGTTATGTGCTTCACTTAAAATCAGCTGAATCAACTCCGGATTTCTCGGAGCACAGATACAACCTCGGAAACTCAAGCAATCACTAACAACCCGAAGTTCAGATTCAGAATTTGAATCACACAGAACTCGTTTTGCTATTATTACAATATCAACTTTCTGACATCACATATCTGTTATATACTTTTATAGAACTTTTCAGTATACACACTCTATTTTGAAATAACAATTAAACATCGATATCACATCTGTGATTCCAAATTAGAAATCAATTTACGTTAAACATTCTTTTAACTTATAGTTTGCTGACTCACTTCTGAATTTCATGACTTCACTAAATAATCATTTATTCCTTGCCAAAATAAAATATTCCAAACTATAATCATTTTCCTCAGATAAGAATCACTTATAGACTCAAAAGTTTTTCGACAATTAAAGCTAGCCTTGTTGTACCAAGTTCAGACCTTTCATTCATTAATATAGGGATAAAGATCGTAATTTCTTTATTAACCTCAGACTAAACCAAAAGTGATATTTCGGTCGAAATTATTTCCATGCAGAAGAAAACTTCAACAATCAAACTAACTTTAATTTATCACAACGCTTCCCGTGATAGAATCGCTCCAATAAATATAATTCAAAGATCAAGTCTTCAAGAAAATGAATTCTTCTTCCAGATTATTCCTCAATTCACACATGTACATTCAAAATTTGTTTCCAAACAGATGGATAGATTCAGTCACATCTAACCATTCAATTCATTTAACTCAATCCGAACCGTTTCATCATTTTGACATCTCAAATCAATAGTCTTTCTTTTACAATTTACAACAGCAGCATGTAGTATCAACCAGTCCATACCCAAACTTATGTCAAACTTATCATATGGTAATAGCATCAGATTAGTAGGAAAACAGATATCTCGAAACATTAATGGACAGTTCTTGCATATTTTGTCAACTAGAACACTTTTACTTAGGGTTTCGATATTTTTACAACAAATTCAGTGGACTCTACAGGCGAAGTCTTACTGACTACTAGATTCATATGTATATATATATATATATATATATATACGAATGAGTAGAGCCAGGATCTATCAATGCAATCACAAAAGTGTCATAAAGAGTAAACGTACCCGTAATAATATTTGAAGATAAAGTTTCCTCACAATCTCGAATAGCATACACTCCAGTTGGCTCTCTAAATTCAAATTTTACAACAGTATCCCTCGTAGACCTCTAACTACCACCGACATTTCTTGTATTTTGAGAAGGTCCGCTCTCTCTCTGGCGTTATCTCGATCTCATCTCGGGTAGTCTCTTGTTCAAAAGGCTCTGGGCAGTCTCGAATAAAATGATCTAACGATCAACATTTGAAGCAAGCTTGATTATTCAATCTACAATTCTCCGGATGTCTTTTACCACAACGCTTACACTTAAGTTGCTTGGATCTGACATTTCCAACACTCGCCATCTTTGGGCAATCTCGAATGAAGTAATTTCGTGATTCACATTTATAACAAACTCTATTGTTATACTTGCCCCAACATTTTCCCCATGTCGTCTTCCACACTGTTTGCACTTAGGTTTGTTGCTTTTAGTACTTTCATCATTTGATTCAATTGGAGCTTGAGTTCTCAAGCCAACATTTGGTCTCACACGATCTCTATTAGCATGTACAAATGAAGCATTTGATCTATTGTTTGTATTACTAAAATTCTTTGTTATAGGTTGAGAAAAATCACTCATCGATCTTTTTCTTTTATTACAAGCATCAGAATCGACTTTCTCGGTATTATCATCATTAGTAGCCCCGAACTCTCTGACCTCATACTTACGAATTTTATCAACCGGAGGCATGTTCATCAGATTCAGATTCATAGTCGAAAGCATAGTAGATGTCTGAGTGTAACATCCTGAAATCGGGGTCTCTGCATTTTGTATGTATTTGCATGTGATGATATGCCTACTGTGCTAGTGTAGCATGTTTTGGGGTCTAGGCATGACCTCGGGTTATGCCTGGGTCATGGAAAAAAAATTTGTTTTAGTGCTTAGGAAGAGGGAGCTAGGAGAGTTAGGGGGTTAAAAGAATTTATTGAAGGGTTGGGACACAAACAACCTAGTGGCAAAGTGGCAAAGGAGGCGCCACTAAGGTGCCAGGTGGGTGACGCCACATGCAGGGAAGGAGTGTTTGGGTTCGAGCAGCAGGAATTGCACTTTCTGCTTATTATTTTTTTTTCACGCCAGAAGCAGGGAAGAGGAGTGCTCAGGATGGACTCTGGAAGATAAGGATGGAAGGGGTCAAACGGATATGAACTGATGTAGGGGAGGAAATTTAAGAGTTTGAATCTTTTCAAACTCATTTGAAGGAGTTGGCCGAATTATGGACTTTGGGGAAGGAGGTACAATCGATTTTGGGTTCTTTGGAGGGTGGCCGAATGTGCTATGGGAGCTAGCTAGAGTCGGCTAGCTTAGAAGGCTTCTTTATTTTTTTGTTTGGTGTCAAAACCGAAACCCCTCTTGCTTTTCTCCTCATTTTGGTTTTTCTTTCTAACAACTTGGGCATTTGGCCGAACCAATTTTGTAACTCCCTTTGAAGAGCCGAAACTCAATTCTCTTCTTTTCTTTTCTTTTCGATTCACTCATTGTTAGCCTACCTAGCCGAATCCATCTTAGTTCCCTTCTTTTCTTCCTATTTTGCTCAAAGCTGAAAGTAACTCTTTCCACTTCATCTTTTCTTTCTTTCAAATCTCCCTGTGCCGAAATCTCTTGCTTTCTCCTTTGCCGAATCCCTTCATTCCCATTCCCTTTTCTTCTTCATCTCTACCACCTTCAAAAGCTGAAATCTTGTTGAGTTCTCTCCTCTCTTCTTTCAAGTATTTGGCCGAATACCCTTGGCCTTATTTTCTTCTCTTTTCACGTGATCTAGTCTCCATTGAAGTGCCGAATCTATCTCTTTCTTTTTGAGTCATAGCCGAATCTCCTGGTAAGTGACTTCTTCTTCTCTTCTTGATCGATTTGGGTAATGCCGAAACCCCACTTCCCTTCTATCTTCCCTTTTATTATAGATTCACATATATTAAACTCTATTCTTGTTTTTTATTGGTAGCCAAAATCCCTAACATCACTTAGGGTGTGCGAACGTTGGTGCTTGGTAGCCGAATCTGAGTGGGTCTTCGTGGATTTGGTTGCCGATCTAGGTAAGGGTTCTAGCGTTTGGATCTGCTTTCTTATTCGCTCAAAAGCCGAAGGCTAATCTTTTTTTTGTGTGCTAGTGCTTGGCCAATTGCAAGGGAGGTGCATCACATAGCTTCGGATTTGGTTGGAAACCAAATTGGCGAGAAGGTAAGGTGCTACCTTCGTGCGACATATCTTCGGATTTTGTGATTAAGCCGAATGGCTATATTTCTAAAAGTGTAGTGTGGACCGATTGTAGGAAAGGGGAGGCAAACATTTCGGGATCTCGTTAGTTTCGCGTAGTTTTGGGATTTCGCTTAGATCTACGAATAGTCGTGTGTGTAGCGCTTACACATTTCGTTAGTATGATATGTTTATTATGTTACCGTAATAGCCATTGAAACCTGAGTAGTTATGCTTTGTGGCATGAGCGTGGACTCGGGTAAGTCCCCGATTATGGATCTCGATATATGCTATCATGTCATTGTTTATCGCTATGCCATGTGTTATTTGCATTATCATACGTTATTATGCCACGATTGATATGGACATGATGGTGGGATTGTTTGAGAGAGGGGGAAGAATTATTTGGACTGTCACCGGTGGTTTTGACTACACACGACCAGGTTGGCCCTGTCTTGATACTATTATTTGTGACTAAGTCCCAATGGTTTTGACCACCAGTGGTTTTGACCACATATGGATATTGTGACTTGTCCCAGCTTATTTGGTACCACAGTGGGTTGGCCCCCACATGTTGATTACTGGGATTGTCATCGCTGGTTTTGACCACACGATGGGTTGGCCCCATCACTTGATTTGTGACTACGGTCACCAAAGTGGTTTTGACCACACTTATATATTTGTGACTTGGTCACGATGGTTTTGACCACCGGTGGTTTTGACCACACGGGGTAGATAGAGGAGATCGGATGGTTAGGTTATGGGGTTGCATGATTTGCATGTTTTATTAATGACTTGTGTGAGTGCTATTCTATCGGGTTGGGGATTTATACATCGAGTCTCGGTGACTCACCCCTTCCCCTATATTTTTGCAGATGAGGCTTAGATCGCGGATTTGGAGTGGGAGGACTCGAGGTGGCCATGCTACTTATTTTCGATTTTTGACTTTAAATTAAAATTCTGATTTTTATTTATTTACTTTAAATTTGGTTTTGGTCTTGTAATAAGGCCGCTAAGTATTGTTTTGGGTTTTTTTATTTACTTGCTTTTATTTGATTTATATTATGCATGTGCTTAATAATTTGATTTGCTTAAATAACCTAGTAAAAAGCAACGTTTTCAAATTTAATTTCTTAAACAACTCCAAACACAAATGGTTCTTAACTCGACTATGCTTAACTCACTTGGTTTTAATAAGTATCGAAAGGTTTTCCAAAACTATAAACAACAAATGGATTTCCAACAAAAGAGGGTTTTTCCGGGTTTTAAAGCAACCAAAAATGTTTTCAACTATACTCTACACGGGGTTTTCTAATCTTTTAAACGGTAAAAGAGTTTTCAATAGAAATAAATCGGCAAACTTGTTTTACTCAAAACGTTTTTACTCCGTAAGACACCAGGTTCTGTCGTGATGTGTTGATCGGGTTTGGGGTGTTATAATTTTAGTATCAGAGCCAAGTTCAACAGCTCGGCTGTGGGCCCGAGGCCCAAAAATGTCTTAAAATGTATTATGAAAGGCTTTATGGGAAAAAGGATGGTTGGGAAAGCATGGCACCGAGTCTCCAAAGACCGATCCGCCTGTAAGTATCCCAAATTGTTGCTTATGATGTTATGATTATGATAATATGGGCATGACTAAATAGTAGTAGGAACTACTTTAGAGATCTGAACTGTAGGATGGTATGAACTTGCGAAACAATCCCTGTATTAAACTTCTCATAAGACTGTGCTTTAATAAATAGTGGAATAAAATCTAATGCTTAAAACTTGTAGTCGATCAATTCGTATCGGTAATCATGAGTGCGTGAGCGTGGGCGTAATACACGTGGACGCAGGTAGGGTAGGATGACAAAGGTCGGAATCGGTAGGGTCCGGACATGGGTCAAAAACGAGGTACCACCGCCACCAATTGTGGGGCGCAATTTCGTGGATCGACGGGTGGTGATGACGCAGATGTCACGGTGATGATGCGGGTGCTAGAAAGGGTTACGAGTGCAGCGCCGAGCGGGAGCTCGAAAATCGTGTCCGAGCGACTCGTGGCTAATGGTGTGGAGGTATTCAGAGGTGTATCCGGCGTGGCACCTAGAAACGTGCGAATATTGGTTGAGGCGCACTTTAACGCATCATGGATGACTGGACTTCTCGGTGAGGAGAAGTCAAGGGTATAGTATCTCTTCTCCGGGATGAGTCGTATCAATGGTGGCTCACGGTTAGGGATGGAGCAATGGCTGACGACATCACTTGGGATTTCTTTAGAGCAGCCTATCAGAGGAAATACATTGGGGCTAGTTACATCGATGCGCAGCGCAAGGCATTCCTGAACTTGGTTCAGGGAAATAAGACAGTATCGGAATATGAGGCGGAATTTCTTCGGCTGAGTCGGTATGCACGGGGTATTGTGGGCACGGAGCATGAGCACTGTGTCAGATTTGAGGACGGGCTGAGAGACGAGCTACGGATGTTAATTGCCCCACAGCAGGAAAGAGAGTTTGCGGTCTTAGTAGATAAGGCCAAGGTTGCTGAGGAGGTAAAACAGTCAGTGAGACGGAACCAGGATAGGAGTTGGAATAAGAGGAGTTCTGGGTCATCAGGGTCTGCCGGGAATCAATAGAAAAGGGCTAGGTATGGTGGGCCGAATCAAGCGGCGAGGTCTGCTGCTGCTGCTACTCAGTGGCCGCCACGATGTGCTCGATGTGGGAAGTCTCACACGGGGAATGTTGGACTGGAAACAGAGGATGTTTCGAGTGTGGATCGATGGGGCATCGAGTAAGAGATTGTCCACGAGAGATCCTAGGCCGCGATCCCTGGGATCGTAATCGAATCATACGCATCGGGAGGGATGGTTAGCGACCACGAGGGGCCGTGGTTTCACCGTGGGGAGGTAATGGCTCGTAGAGGCCGTGGAGCACCGGCAGAGGTGCAGTGGTACAGAGGCGAGAGGCGGCTGGATTGGTCTACGCAATGAGGCTGCCGAGAGAGGGCGGCGATGCGGATGTCATAAGCGCACGTTCTTAATCTTTGGTCTACCTTATAATGCTTTGATTGATGTGGGTTCGACGCACTCGTATGTTGCCGAGAGCATAGCGGAAATAATGAACTTAGACTCGAGATTACTTCTAGGAAGATGATAGTGATAAGCCCTCTAGGTCACTCAGTAGAAGTAAATAAACTATATAAGGATGTACCCCTAGAACTTCAAGGGGTCGTGTTTTTGGTCGACTTGATGGAACTGCTCGTTTGGGGAGTTCGATCCGATTCTCGGGATGGATTGGTTAGTGAAGTACCGGTGCCGGTTTGAATTGCAATGCACTAAGCGCATGGTGTTGAAGACAATGGAAGGCGAAGAGGTGGTGATGATAGGTAATAGGAGAGATTACCTATCCAATGTTGTCTCTGCGCTGAAGGCTGGGAAAATGGTAAGGAAAGGTTGCGAGGCATTTATGGTGCATGTCTGTGCTCTGGAAGCCAAGGATTCAGCTGTGGAGAGTGTTCGAACCGTGAGGGAATTTGCTGATGTATTCCTAGAGGAACTTCCGGGTTTGCCTCCTGACCGCGAGGTTGAGTTCAGTATAGATTTGTTACCCGAAACCGCGCCAGTATCTATTGCCCCGTATAGGATGGCGCCGAAAGAATTGGTGGAGTTAAAGGCTCAGATTCAAGAGTTGCTGGACAGAGGTTTCATCCGACCGAGGGTATCACCTTGGGGAGCACCTGTGCTTTTTGTTAAGAAGAAAGACGGTACTATACGGATGTGTATAGACTAGCGCCAGCTGAATAAGTTGATGATCAAAAACAAGTATCCGTTGCCCAGGATAGGACGACTTGTTTGATCACTTAAGGGTGCATCGGTATTCTCTAAGATAGATCTTAGGTCGGGGTATCATCAACTCAAGGTGAAGGAGGTGATATTCATAAACGGCGTTTCATTCCCGGTATGGGCATTACGAAGCTCGGTGATGCCATTCGGGTTGACCAATGCTCCGCGGCAGCATTCATGGACATGATGAATCGGGTGTTTCACCGTCGTATTTGGATCGGTTCATCGTAGTGTTTATAGACAACATTTTGGTGTACTCTCGAAATCAAGAGGATCATGATGCGCATCTACGGGTGGTTCTACAAATTCCGAGGAGAAGCAACTATTCGCTAAGTTTAGTAAGTGCGAGTTCGGCTTAAGGAGGTAACTTTCTTGGGTCATGTGGTATCGGTTGAGGGATTAGGTGGATCCTCGAAAGATCGAGGCGGTGTTGGATTGGAAACCACCTAAGTCGGTTGCGTGATATTCAAGTTTTCTAGGTTTGGCAGGATACTACAGAAGGTTCGTAGAGGGTTTTTCTTTGATCGCAGCGTCGCTGACTAAGTTGTTGAGAAAAGGGGTTCCATTTGTGTGGTCTGAAAAACAGCAAGAGAGTTTCGACAAGTTAAAGAAGATTCTGACTGAAGCTCCGATGTTGATTCAACTTGAGGCAGGGAAGGAATTCACGGTCTATTGTGATGCATCACATAACGGCTTAGGTGTGTCTTTGATGAAAGATGGAAAGGTGGTCGCTTATGCGTCTCGGCAATTAAGGCCTCATGAGGGTAACTATCCAACACATGACTTGGAGTTGGCTGCAGTGGTTTTTGCCTTGAAGATTTGGAGGCATTACTTGTATGGGGAAAAGTCGATAGTCTACACGGATCACAAGAGAGTCGAAGTACCTCTTGACTCAGAAGATTTAAATTTGAGGCAGCGAAGGTGGATCGAGTTGTTGAAGGACTACGACTGCTCGATTGAGTACCATCCGGGTAAGGCTAACGTAGTAGCTGATGCGTTGAGCCGTAAGGTGGTAGCAGATCTGAGGTCGATGTTTGCTCACCTTAGTCTATATGACGACGGGAGTCTATTGGCGGAATTGCAAGTAAAGCCGACTTGGATTGATCAGGTTAAGGAGAAACAGCTAATAGATGAGGTTTTGAATGCTCGGAGGTTGCAAGTAAAGAATGGTGAATCGGAGGTTCTGATTTGGGCGTTGATGGAGTACTGTGTTTTCAAGGGAAAGTATGTATGCCCAAGGACGTTGAGTTGAGACAGTGGATTCTTCAGGAAGCTCATAGCAGCCCATACGCTATGCATCCTGGAGGCAGTAAGATGTATCGCGATTTGAGGGAACGATTCGGTGGCGTGTCTTAAGTGGGAAGTAACTGAGTTTGTGGGCAAGTGTTTGACATGCCAGCAAGTTAAGGCTGAGCATCAATTACCGTCGGATCATTGCGGTGGTAAAGATTCCGCAGTGGAAATGGGAAAGGATTACGATGGACTTTGTTAGTGGGCTTCCCCTCACGCCTAGTAAGAAGGACTCAGTCTGGGTGATTATGGATTGTCTGACTAAATTGGCTCATTTCATACCAGTCCGGGTTGATTATTCGCTCCAGAAGTTAGCCAAGTTGTATGTGGCCGAGATAGTAAGGTTGCCTGGAGTGTCGGTGTCAATTATCTCGGATAGGGATCCCGAGTTCACGCCGAGGTTCGAAAGCTTTACATCGGGCATTGGGTACGAGGTTGGATTTCAAAGATGGCTTTTCACCCACAAATCGATGGGCGACCGAGAGGGTAATCCAAATTTTGGAAGATATGTTAAGGGGTCGTGGTTCGGATTTAAGCGGTAGTTGGGAGGAGTATCTACCATTGGCGAGTTAAACATAACAACGATTATCAGCGAGTATTCGATGGCACCATATGAGGCACTATATGGACGGAAATGTCGTACTCGGCGTGTTGGACGAGAACTAGGTGAACGGCAAATGTTGGGTCGGAGTTGGTGTGAAAGCAGAGGATAAGGTTAAGGTGATTCGGACTCGTCTTAAGGAAGCGTCGGACAGGCAAAAGTCTTATGCCGATCTTAAGCGCAGAGGATATAGAGTATGCGGTGGGTGACAAAGTCTTTCTGAAGGTATCGCCATGGAAAAAGGTGTTGAGATTTGGGCGAAAAGGCAAGCTAAGTCCTAGGTTTATCGGCCGTATACGGTGTTGAAATGAGTGGGACCGGTAGCTTATCAGCTCGAGTTACCGGTAGAGTTAAGTCAGATTCACAACGTCTTTCATGTTTCAATGCTTAGGCGCCCTCGGTCGATCCGTCACATGTCGTGCCGATTGCGGAGATAGAGGTGAGCTCGGACTTGTCTTTCAAGAGGAACAGAGTGCGGATTTTGGATCGGGATGTCAAGGTTCTGCGTGAGGAAGTCGGATTCCCTTGGTGAAAGTATTATGGCGGAACCATGGTACGGAGGAGGCCACGTGGGAACCAGGAGGATGCGATGCGAGAAGAATACCCTCAACTCTTCGACCGAGGGTAATTTCGAGGCCAAAATTATTTATAAGGGGGTAGAACCAGAACATCCTTAAATTGGGGTCTCTGCATTTTGGATGTGTTTGCATGTGATGATATGCCTCATTGTGCTAGTGTAGCATGCTTTGGGGTCTAGGCATGACCTCGGGTTAGGCACAGGTTATGGCAAAAAAATTGTTTTAGTGCTTAGGAAGAGGAGCTAGGAGAGTTAGGGGTTAAAATAATTTATTGAAGGGTTGGGACACAAACAACCTAGTGGCAAAGTGGCAAAGGAGGCGCCACTAAGGTGCAGTGTGGGTGACGCCACATGCGGGGAAGGAGTGCTTGGGTTCGAGCAGCAGGAATTGCACTTTACGCTTATTATTTTTTTTCACGCCGTAGCGGGGAAGAGGAGTGCTCGAGGATGGACTCTGGAAGATAAGGATGGAAGGGTCAAACGGAGTTTGAGCTGATGTAGAGAGGAAATTTAGGAGTTTGAATCTTTTCAAACTCATTTGAAGGAGTTGGCCGAATTATGGACTTTGGGAAGGAGGTGCAATCGGTTTTGGGTTCTTTGGAGGGTGGCCGAATGTGCTATGGGAGCTAGCTAGAGTCGGCTAGCTTAGAAGGCTTCTTTTTTTTTTTTGTTTGGTGTCAAAATCGAAACCCCTCTTGCTTTTCTCCTCATTTTGGTTTTTTCTTTCGGCAACTTGGGCATTTGGCCGAACCAATTTTGCAACTCCCTTTGAAGAGCCGAAACTCAATTCTCTTCTTTTCTTTTCTTTTTGGTTCACTCATTGTTAGCCTACCTAGCCGAATCCATCTTAGTTCCTTCTTTTCTTCCTATTTTGCTCAAAGTCGAAAGTAACTCTTTCCACTTCATCTTTTCTTTCTTTCAAATCTCCCTGTGCCGAAATCTCTTGCTTTCTCCTTTGCCGAATCCCTTCATTCCCATTCCCTTTTCTTCTTCATCTCTACCACCTTCAAAAGCCAAAATCTTATTGAGTTCTCTCCTCTCTTCTTTCAAGTATTTGGTCGAATACCCTTGGCCTTATTTTCTTCTCTTTTCACGTGATCTAGTCTCCATTGAAGTGCCAAATCTATCTCTTTCTTTTGAGTCATAGCCGAATCTCCTGGTAAGTGACTTCTTCTTCTCTTCTTGATCGATTTGGGTAATGCCAAAACCCCACTTCCCTTCTATCTTCTCTTTTATTATAGATTCACATATATTAAACTCTATTCTTGTTCTTTATTGGTAGTCAAATCCCTAACATCACTTAGGGGTGCCGAACGTTGGTGCTTGGTAGCCGAATACAAAGTGGGTCTTTGGATTTTGTTGCCGATCTAGGTAAGGGTTCTAGCGTTTGGATGCATTTCTTATTCGTTCAAAAGCAAGGCTAATCTTTTTTTGTGTGTGCTAGTGCTTGGCCGATTGCAAGGGAGGTGCATCACATAGCCGGGATTTTGTTGGAAACCAAATCGGCATTAAGGTAAGGTGCTACCTTCGTATGCGACATATCTTCGGGATTTTGTGATTAAGCCAAATGGCTATATTTCTAAAAGTGTAGTGTGGACCGATTGTAGGAAAGGGGGAGGCAAACATTTGGGATCTCGTTAGTTTCGCGTAGTTTGGGATTTATCTTAGATCTACGAATAGTCGGTGTGTAACACTTACACGCCGTTAGTATGATATGTTTATTATGTTCTTTGTTAATAGCCATTAAAACCCGGTAGTTATGCTTTGTGGCATGAGCGTGGACTCGGGTAAGTCCCCGATTATGGATCTCGATATATGCTATCATGTCATTGTTTCATCGCTATGCCATGTGTTATTTGCATCATCATACGTTATTATGCCACGATTGATATGGACATGATGGTGGGATTGTTGAGAGGAGGGGAAGAATTATTTGGACTGTCACGGTGGTTTTGACCACACGACGGGTTGGCCCCGTCTTGATACTATTATTTGTGACTAAGTCCCGGTGGTTTTGACCACGATGGTTTTAACCACATATGGATATTGTGACTTGTCCCGGTGGTTTGGTACCACGATGGGTTGGCCCCACATGTTGATTACGGGATTGTCATCGGTGGTTTTGACCACATGATGGGTTGGCCCCATCACTTGATTTGTGACTACGGTCACCAAAGTGGTTTTGACCATACTTATATATTTGTGACTTCGGTCACGGTGGTTTTGACCACCGGTGGTTTTGACCACACGGGGTAGATAGAGGAGATCGGATGGTTAGGTTATGGGATTGCATGATTTGCATGTTTTATTAATGACTTGTGTGAGTGCTATTCTATCGGGTTGGGGATTTATACACTGAGTCTCGGTGACTCACCCCTTCCCCTATATTTTGCAGATGAGGCTTAGATCGCGAATTTGGAGCCGGGGAGGACTCGAGGTGGCCATGCTACTTATTTTCGATTTTTTGACTTTAAATTAAAATACCAGTTTTTATTTATTTACTTTAAATTTGGTTTTGGTTTTGTAATAAGGCTGCTAAGTATTATTTTGGGTTTTTTTATTTACTTGCTTTTATTTGATTTATATTATGCATGTGCTTAATAATTTGATTTGCTTAAATAACCGGTAAAAAGCAACGTTTTCAAATTTAATTTCTTAAACAACTCCAAACACAAATGGTTCTTAACTCGACTATGCTTAACTCACTTGGTTTTAATAAGTATCGAAAGGTTTTCCAAAACTATAAACAACAAATGGATTTCCAACAAAAGAGGGTTTTTCCGGGTTTTAAAGCAACCAAAAATGTTTTCAACTATACTCTACACGAGGTTTTCTAATCTTTTAAACGGTAAAGGAGTTTTTAATAGAAATAAATCGGCAAACTTGTTTTACTCAAAACGTTTTTACTCCGTAAGACGCCAGGTTCGGTCGTGGTGTGTTGACCGGGTTTGGGGTGTTACACTGAGGGAGATTAACTGGGGGCGGAGGTTGCAAAATAGTCTGGTTATTTCTCACAAATTGAGTGAACCACTCACTCATCATCTGGAAGAAAGCTTGTTTAGCTTCTCCCTCTTGACCGCTCGTAATCGGTCTCGGATTCGAACCTTGTCCCCTGCGCGCGAGCAGCGCATTACTTTCTACGTCGTCAACTACGGCTCTTTCGGGATCATACTATACGAAAAACCACATTTTACACGTCAAGATTCATCACACTATCACATTTCAGATATATGGCATGTATAGCTAGACTCTGACACGCTACTTTAGTCCGAGAATCTACTAAACCGTAGCTCTGATACCAACCAAATGTAACACCCCTAACCCATAACCGTCGCCGGACTAGGGTTAAAGGCGTTACCGGACAGATTCAAAACTTATACAGAATTATCATACAAAAGAATATTAAATCCAATCATAATGTCCCTTAGTAGGCCATCGAGACCTTAAACATGATTATAAACCGAGTCGGGACTAAATCGAAACACAAACATAATTTTTCTAAAATTTAAAACTTTTCTAAGTTTCAGGGGAAACACGCCCGTGGGGGCAGGCCGTGTGCCTCCCACGGCTTCTAGACACACCCGTGTGTCCTCCCCGTGGACTATAGTGAATTGGTCCCCACGGCCACCAGGCACGCCCTTTGTGCACTGGCCGTGGTCGATCTGGAAGAATCCACACGGTTGCTAGGCAGCTGGCATGACCGTGTGCCAA
This sequence comes from Gossypium sturtianum, assembly GCA_025698515.1. Lineage (NCBI taxonomy): Eukaryota > Viridiplantae > Streptophyta > Magnoliopsida > Malvales > Malvaceae > Gossypium > Gossypium sturtianum. Next base: position 122,548,522 of record CM046943.1, on the reverse strand, counting down.
GGTCGTGTACTCTTAAGCCATATACTAACTTGTGCCCCACGGCTAGTGGACACGCCCGTGTCAAGGCCGTGTGCTACAAAGTTAGATCCTGATATTCACCCACGGTCCTTAGGCACGCCCGTGTGCCACAACCGTGTGACATTATAGGCCATTTTCAAGGCCAAAATGCCACCCACTTGGGTCATACCTACAAGCAATATTAACCAACACATTTCATGCATATTTAATCACCAAGAACATACCAAATAGCCATTCAAACCACTATATTCAAACTCATTTCCAAACAATCCAATTTGCATGACTAAATCTCAAGTACACCTAAGCATCACTCACTTATATACTTACTATCACTTAACCATTTCAAATATCATCTAATCATACCAAAACATACTTCACATTTCACATTCATCTAAACAATTTACCAAAACATAACTAGCCAAATCACATGGCTAAGTTCATATAACAACTTATACCAAAATACTAGCTTGTACATGCCATATTTAGCTATATACATTTTCAAAGTGTACCAAAAAGAGTTTAATAGTGTGATGACGATCCTCAATGGTCCCGAGCCTTCAGTAGCTATGACGACCTATAAAATAAAGAAAACACACACAAAGTAAGCTTTCCAAAAGCTTAGTAAGTCATAATACCAATAAACTTAGCATATAAACACTCAAAACATATAATCAATCTAAAATTCACTAATAGCTCAATTGCACCATCATAATTCTTCTTAGTAAATTCACTTTATTAGCTCATAACTTTTCTATCCATATAACGTACTTACATTCCCATATTCAAATACATAATTCATCTAGGTAAGATTAAGGAATTAGTTACCTTCTTATACACACAAGGTGTACTTATCAAACTTACCTGAAACAAATATACAACTTACATATTCCTTGTTTCTCGAACTTGACCATTGAACCTTTTGTAATCTAATAAAATATGTAGAGTGCCCGGAATAGTTATACAATGCCAACGTCCCAGACGTAGTCTTAAATGTAATCAGATATCGATGCCACTGTTCCAGAAAGGGTCTTACTCGTATTTAGATATCGATGCCTCTGTCCAAGACAAGGTCTTACTCGTATTCAAATATCGATGCCCTTCGTCTGCATGTGGTCTTACTCGTATTCAAATATCGATGCCATCGTCCCGCATGACGGTCTTACTCGTATTCGTGATATCGATGCCTTTGTCCCGCATACGGTCTTACTCGTATTCGAGATATCGATGCCACTATCCCGAGCATGGTCTTGCTCGTATTCGAGATATCGATGCCTTTGTCCCGCAGACGAGGTCTTACTCGTATTCGAATATCGATGCCATCGTCCCGCATGTGGTCTTACTTGTATTCGGATATCGATGCCATCTTGTCCCGAGATAGGGTCTTACTCGTATTCGAGATATCGATGCCTCGTTCCGAGCAGGATCTTACTCGTATTCGGATATCGATGCCCCGTCCCGCAGTGGTCTTACTCGTATTCGGATATCGATGCCTTTGTCCGCCAGAGCGGTCTTACTCGATATCGATGCCACCGTCCCGCATGTGGTCTTATACAAATTAATACGATGCCGATGTCCTAGACATGGTCTTACACTTAAAGTTTATATCGATGCCAACGTCCCAAACGTGGTCTTACATAATAACACATAATAGGTACCTTTGTATTCCTAAGTTTATATGTGACTTCTCAGACTTATCACTATATCGACCTTATCCCGGAATTCATATACATAACATCTCATAAGCATTCATTATCATTTATAGTCCTGTAAATAAGCTCAATTCAATACAATTACATTTATTTGCAATATGACTTACTTTGGATTTGATTTATCAGAAATGGAAGCGGCTACTCAGTTACTTTCGCTTTCCCGCGATCTAAGTCCATTTTCCTCGATTCTTGATCTAAACATATTCAGAATTAACCCTTTTATTCACTAATTCATTCAATTAAATCCAAGGACACACATTTAGGGCTATTTGCAAATTAACCCTCATATTTGCATAATTTATCAATTTAGTCCATTTTTTTCTCAAAACATCAAATTCACAAAATCTACCCATGCTCATGCTTAGCCGAATATTCATACATCACATACAAGCCCATATTTTCCATCAAATTAGCAATTTAGTCCCTCAATTTGCTATTTTCACAATTTAGCCCTATTTAGCTAAATTCATCGAAACTTCAAGAACAAAACATGTTTATCTATCTCAAATCTTTCATTTAACAAATAAACTCATCTCAAAACTCAATATATCAACAATGGCATCTCACAAAAACATCATCAATTCACCAAATTAATACATGGGTTTTGTAGCTCTCAAAGCAACGATTACGAAAACGTAAAAATTATCGAAAACCGATCAAAGCATACCTTGAATTTGTGCTTCAAATTAGCCGAATATAGCAATCTATTCTTATTTCTTTCTTTTTATGCATTCGGTAGAAAGATGAATGATTTATGCTCATTTTTCATGTTTTATTATGTTATAAACATAATATTAATCTATTTACTATATTAACCTTTCATAATAATAAGAAACACATAAATAAATCAAGGACATAATTGACCTTTGTCCATCCACTATCATGTTTCATTTATTATAATATATCTATTTAATATATAATATAACTTTAACTTATAAAAATAACATATAAAACTTGTAATATAAGTATTTCATCACTCCATGCCGTCCACTAACCATAAAATTGGCTTAATTGCCACATAAGTCCTCACATTTATAAAGCCACAACACATAGGTGCTTTAACAAATAGCAAGCAACTTTCACATTCAATGCAACTTCATCCTTTTGTTAAATTAAACACACAGACAGACAAATTAGCTCACGGAAATTTACCACATGCTTAATCACATAACAACGACACAGAAAATAATATTAAAATATTTTAATGACTCAGTTTCGTGGTTCTGAAACCACTGTTTCGACTAGAGTATAAACCAGACTGTTACACGCCTCGGGCCCGATTTCGGCGTAGAACTCGGGTAAGGGGTGTTACAAATTTTGCCTAAGATGTGAATTGGATTGAATTCAATATGAATTGTATTAAATTGATGTTAAATTCATTTGTATAGATCCGGATAGATCAAATACGGAGTTAGATCGTGGAAAAGAGAAAGTAATGGATTAGTAGCTTTTGTGTACACGAACATTGTTAAGGTAAGTTCGTGTAACTAAATTGTATATTTATATGTTTTAAATTGAATGTTATGTATTTGAAATTTGTAATTGTCATGAATGAAAATCAATCACATATCCGACAATATTCAACAAGTATTAAGTCCCATTTGAATAAATGAAATTCGATGGATACAGGGTTCCCGAATTGGTTATGGTCCTGCATGTGTTGCGGACACACCACAGCTCGAAAGACCGTCTCGTTATTAGCTCTCATGAGCATCCTGATATTTGGCTCTTATGAGCTTCCCGTTATATGGCTCAAAAGAGCTTCCCATTTATGTGCTCGTATGAGCATTCTTGAACATGTATTGACGGATAATACACGAATTGATGATTTGCAGTTTTGTACACTTCGTGTGTATTACCCATGTATCCATCGACATTTTAAATGGTTCAACGAGCAAAGTTCTAATATGAGATAACATGGGTTTGGAAGGAACTATTACCTGAATAAATCTGAAATATATGGAAATGATTTGTACATGTTATATGGACACATGATGTGGAAAATAAATGTATATGACAATTTGTTGATTATTGAGCTCATATATGTTTCTTGATATTTCTATGAAATACATGACTAACATGCTTGGTGAGGATATGTGTTTAGGCATTTGGCCAAATTGGTTTGAGCACGTTTAGTTTGCTTACCTTAAATGTGAATTAAATGGTAAGTTAATTTCCCGTATATACGAACTTACTAAGCATTAAATGCTTACTTTGTTATATTTTCTCTTTTTTTATAGTAATTCGGAAGCTCGTTGGGTTGGAAGCTTGGCGGAGATATCTCACACTATCCATCAGCTTGTTTCAGTATATATAGTAAACTAAATTTTGGTTATAATGGCATGTATAGGCTAAAGCTAAATTTGGCCAATGATGGCATGAAAATGGTTGGTTGAAAATAGCCATTGGTATGGCTTGTGATTGGTATATTTTGATATGTATAAATATAACCTTAATATGTTTGATGTATGATTTGTTATGGTTGAATGATGAATACTAATAGGCATATTGAGGCATTGTTTGATTTGATAGATTTAGTACAAATAAGCCTATATGTGTGATTGGGCAAATAGGTAAGTATAATTACTTAATTATATGTGGAATTACGAACTAGATTTTGGTCTGATTTGAATGCTTTGGTATGGCTTGATGATATGTTAAAATGATAATGAAGGTTGAAGACAAATGGGGTGAGAAATGTAGCCTTGGAAATGGCCTATTTTCGTATACACGGGTAGAGACACGGGCGTGTGTCTCAGCCGTGTGTCACATGGGCGTGTGATTCGGCCGTGTGTCCCCTGCATCTTGTGAATTGCAAAATAGAATACCCAAAATTTTTCACACGGCCTAGCACACGGGCGTGTGGCTTGGCCGTGTGACCTCTGCACCTAATTAATGCAAGTTAGTATACTCACACGTGCGTGTGGCTTGGCCATGTGACCCAAGTCAGAGAGCACCCTAATTTGGACACGGGCAGGGACACAACAGTGTGTCCCTATTTCGAATGCCCACACGGCCTGAAACAAGGGCGTGTCTCTTGACCGTGTGAGACACACGGCCTGGCCACACGAGCTTGTGTCCCCTGCACCTTGGAAAAATTTTAATATTTTGCGAAAAATTCTTAGTACCCGGTTTAGTCTCGACTTGTTTCTAATGTGTATTTTGGGCCTCGAGGGCTCATATAAGGAACCATATGATTAATTCTGATTGGTTTATGATATGAATGTCAAATGGAATGAAATGTCTATAATTGATCTGTAAATTCTGGTAATGCTTCGTAACCCTATTCTGGCAACAGATATGGATTAGGGGTGTTACAGGAATTCAACAAAATCTTGTCTTGTAATAAGTTTTTGGACCCTTTAATACTTAGTTCAGGCATGTACTAGGTCCCTAGTGGTGAATTTTGGTATTTGGTTATCATATATTGAGACTTTATGTTGGTTTTGGTTACTTGACAGAACTAGGAGTTTTCCAAATGGCGGATCACACAAGGTACTCTACTTATCCAAAACAAATACTTCACTTACTCAATTCTATCGTTAACTTTACCATATATACGCTAAACAGTAACAGGATATTGAGTCTCCGTTGGACGGGTTGTTACAGGAAATAAACATGTTTAGATCACATTGCAAATCAAGGATGAAGTTAGTTAAATATGTGTAGGAAAAGTCACATCGGTTCCATGTCAACATAACTTATGGATTAGATTGTTCGAAAATACTTTTGATCATGATAGTGAAGATTTTGAACTCATAAGGTTATGTTGTGACATCAATAGGCTGTCAAGACCTTCAAAAATAAAACTTACCTTAAATATGATATTAGTAAAAAGCAACAAGTACGGTCGTATCCAAAAAGATTGGTGATAATTCTATTCCTCAAATAAAAACAAGTGAAATGAATAAAATAGGGGTTTATAAAATCAAAAACTAACATTAAATTAAAAGGCAAATTTAAAATAAAAACTTAAAACAAAGAAAGCATTAATAAAAAATTTTAGAACAATAAATGATAAAAAAAAACTCTACCCAAAGGTAAAATCTCCATTTGATTCATAGATTCGATCATCGAAACAAGGATGTCTTCAATGATCTTAGTAAGTTTGTTCTAGTTGTTGACTCTATACCGAGCAACCAATCTCTCCTTACTTATTTGGTAACCAAGAGGCAACTTGTTTGAAATTACTTCCCTAACCAATAAATAACCTTCTAACTTAACGCCCAAGATTTAACTTACCGACGATATTAGAAACTAGAGAGACTTGACTCTAACCAACAAACTCACCTCAATGGGGTTCATTTAAGCTAGATCACACATCTACACCACAAAATCGTAAACTACGATATAAACGAGTTATACAGTTCGTCACTAGTATTAGAATGAATTAAACAATTAAATATTTAATTATTCTAATTAACTAGGCAATTGTTCTAAGCTATCAAATATCAGTCGTATATTTAATAATCCTGAGCAATTGTAATTACAATAGAAGATGCATGAATACCAAAGAACAAAGAAGAATTAAAGCACAATTAGGCCTCACGAGTGTATTGATTCAAACTTGTATTAACATTCAATTAGAAAAGGGAGTTTAGAAAGACATAAAGTTGAAAGAACTCAATAAACAAAAAAGTAACTATCAAGTCATAAAATAGCCAAAAGGTCCTATCTCTCTCTAAAAATATAGTATTTATATTGTCTATTCGACCTAAACTAGGTTACAAAAACTTACTTTTAAGTCATAAAACTACAAAAGGACCAAAATGCCCTCAAAACTCGGTTGAAATGTGAAGGACTTCATAAAATCGACAAAACTAGCATTGGGGCGCCAAGGTGCAACACAGGGGCACGCAAATGATGAGGCAAGGGCGTCTAGAAGTGTTGGGGTGTGGACAAGGTGTGGGCTGACCACGCAATGGGGCGTGCTAGTGGCACTGGGGCACTGATTCTCACGCAAAAAGGCGTTGGTGCATGGCGCTAAGGCATCGTACTTGTCCAATTTTCTCGGTTTTGCTTGTGCCTTGTCTTGATCATCTTGGTTTCTCGTTCAGCCTCCAATAGACTTCAAGCTCGTGTTTCAAGCTTCCATAAATCTAGTTTAAATTCGAGAACACCCAATTAAATGTCAATTATTAAAATCTCATAAAAATAAAGCTTAATACACTAAAAAGGCAATCAAGCGCAAATAAAGCATGAAACATGCAAAGCAAGTTGAAATGTGATATTTCACTTAAAAACCAAGCAGAATGCTAAACGTATAGGCCTAAAATATATGAAATATGGATACTTATCATATATACAATTATAAATTGGGGTGAGTATTTGGTACATTGGCAGAGTACTTTTTCTTTTATTCTACAAGCAACCTTAAAATTTAACATGTCTCTTTTTTTTAAAAAAAAACATATATATTTTGTCGAAATCATTTTAAAAGTTTGATTTTAAAAACAGGGATCGACTTTTAAAAACGAAAACGGGAGTCGCCACCAATCCTTTTTTACTTAGTGTGATTGGATCACCTTAAAAAAACATTTTATTTTAAAACATATTGATTTTGGTCTACGAAAACGAGAAAATGGGTTCGGGAGTCGGTTACGCATGAGGAAGGATTAGCTCCCTCATAACGCCCAGAAATTAGTACCTAATCGATAAAATCATGTCCTAATGTTGAAACTTTAAAAAATTAAAAAAATGGACCTTTTATTTGAAGAAAAAAACCCAGACTTACCTATCTCAAAGAAATAAAATATTATACCCAATAAGTTAGGATATAGCATCTCATGACTTTGAAACTAAGCACGTCTTTATTTTAGAAAATTCCTACTTCGAGACGCAAAACGTCGAATCCAATAAGTTAAGGCACAACGATCCGAATTCCCAAGAATAGGTTTTTTAATTTGAAATTGATAAATCTCAGTTTTTTTAAGAAAGAAGGGATAAGTAATACTTAAAGTTTCACGAGAAAAATAGAACCCAATAAGTTAGGGCAAAATTCTTCTTGAAATTCCCCAAATATCACATATCTCCGTATTTTGAAAACCACTTGAAATAACTATTTTAATTCGAAAGGTATTTTTATAAAACAATGGTTCGAGTATACAAATATCAATTTTACAAAAGTACAAATGATACTAACAATTTCTACTAATTAAGAATAATAAAAAATAATAAATGATACAATCGATAAAATAATTATACTAAAGCATGCAATTAATAAATAAAAAAACGAAAATGAGATACAATGCAATAAATAACCAAAGATAAGGGAAAAAATAAAAAATAAACATAAACTTTCAATAAAGAATAAATTATATAAAAAAAAATTAAATTACATACAAAAAAAATGATGTGAAGTAGTCAAAAATATTATATACATATATTTTAAAAATAGATAAAATATTATTAAATAATAAAAAATGATATATCTAACTTTAAAGAAAATTATATTTAAAAATCTAATATTTTAATTTATAATATATATATATATATATATATAAAACATATATAATATAAGTTTATGCAAAGTATAGTTTTAAAAGTAACATACAATATTATATAATAATACAAAAAATTTTAAAAGATATGTAATCTATGATTAATGAAAAAATGTTTAAAATAATTAAATCAAATAAAATAATACATAATAATAATTAAAAATATATAAAGATAAAAATACATATGAATTTATACTATTAATAGATTAATATATAAATAATAAAATATATATATAAGAAAATTTAATAATTCAAAACAATTTTAATACAATATTAAAATAATTTAAAATGGAATAAAATAAAAAAAATTAAAATGACAGGGATTAAATAGCAATTAAAACAGATTAAGAGGACTGAAACGAAACGCGCATTAAATCCAGGGACCAAAATGGCAATTATGCCTCTTTTTCAAAACGGCGTCGTTCCGATTTTACCTTTAAAGAGCCTGAGGACTAAAATGAAACAGCATGTAAATTTTAGGGCCAAATTGTAAATACAGAGAAAAAACATTTGGACGTAATTATAAATTTGAAAAAATGCGGAAGGACCAACTCCGCAAATAGACCATTAACCAAAAACACGCGGATCCTTCGGGTCAAATCGGGTCAACGCGCGGATCCTTTAAGGTAAAACGACGTCGTTCCTTCAGGCTTATAAAATCCAAAATTCGGCCCAAAAAATCATTTTACTCCGTTTAAAAAAAAAAAAGTAACAAAGTTCTCCAAAAACCTCCTCCTATTCTGTCTGAGGTCTGGCCACTGGACTTCTGGGCTCTTGCCCCTACGCGCGCCACGCGCCTCCGTGGCCGGTGGCCGGAGGCCAATAACTCGTTATTGGACCCGATCAGAAAGGTAAAACTTCCTCTCTTTTTTTTATATTACTCGAATATTTACTGTTTGCAGGAATCGGAAAGCAAAAAAAAAAAAAACAACGCAAATACGAAATGGGTAGTCACCTTCTGTTTGGTGTTTTTTTATTTCTGTCTTTTTTGAATATTTGCCTCCCTCTCTATTTTTCGTGTGTATCCCCATGTTTACAAATTTGATGGGTTTTTATAACCCATCGAAATGAAAGATAAAAAAGGAAAAAAAATATTGCCCATGTCTGTTGTTGTTTTCTTTCTTTTTTTGCAGGTTGACGACGAAGAGAGCGGCGGTAATAGGGCTTTACTCGCGCGAATCGCGGTCTAACAAGGGTCGGTGGCTGCGGCGTTCGCGGCGCGAAGGAGGTGCTGTGGTGCGACGATTGGATTCCTACCATTACGGCGTGACTGTTGGGATGTTGTCTCCTGCGGCATGCGGCGCCTAGGGTTTCCAGAAACCCTAGGCTCACTAAGGCTACTTAATGTTTTGGGCCTTCTGGGCTATGAATGTCTGGGTCTGTTGGGTAGTTTAGGTTCTGGGCCTCTGAATTGGGTCACGGGTATTGGGCTTGTTTTGTTTTGGGTATTTGGCTTGTAAAATGGACTATATAAAACTGGACTTTTATTTTTTGTTTCTGTTTTACAAGCCCGGGCAAAATGGGCCTATAACATATTTTTTTTATAATTTACTATACATTTGTAGGACACTTGTCAATCCCTAACTTTACTTGTAGAGTTTAAAAACTCCACTGATAGTTTACCAAATATTTTTCCTATAAGCTTATATATATTTTTTTTTTTTTTTTTTTTTTTGAAAAGTGCAGGTGTAGTTCAAGTGGGAGATTACTAGATTATGGGCATTTAAATATATATGATAAGAAAAATGGTATACTTTGCTAACATAAAATGTTTGATCCACGTTAAAATTGATCCAATAGGGCTAAAGTAACGATGGTTATTTATTAAAGTATGGTTTATGAACAAAAATTATTTGCCCTTTTTGGTGCCTCTATGTGTGCCCCTCAAATAATGAAAAATGCAGATTAGAAAAACTCATTTAACATTAATGATTGTTTGTTGTTTATGTAATATTAGTATCTAACATTATAAAAGGAAAAGAAAAGACGTTAATATCTAACTAATGTCCAACACGTTAAACAAAAAAAATGACACTACTCATTTTTTATTGAAAAATAAATTTTGTAAAAAAACACGAACACGACTCATCTCTCCTTGTATCGGTGTCATACGTGTGTTCGACACGAACATTCATCGGACATGCCTAGATACGTATGGGACACGACAGAATACGTAAAAGAAAAAAGAGGTTGGACATAGACCCAATATGGTCACAACATGGGTGTCTAAAAACGGACATGGTCCCGACAAGGTCACGATGGATAGATGCCCCAGATTGAAAAACCACAATTGAGAGTGAAAGGGGAAACATAGTTTTAGATTTTTTCCCCTGAAAGTTTTTTTTTTTTTTTTCGTGAAAGGAAATAAAAAGTTTTTTGAAGCTTGAAAGTTTTAGGATTTTCGTGAAATGAAAAGAAATGTTTTTTTTTTTCTCAAATAAATTTGAAGCAATCCAAGATCTTGTCTTAGGCTATTTGTTATTAAATTAAAATATTGGGCTGAATTTAGTTTCCGTTTATTATTGTGGGTAGCCCAAGATCCTGTCTTGGACTGTTTGTAAATTCATTTAAAATACTGAGTCAGATACAAAATTTTAGATTTTTTCCAAAAAAATAAAATAAAATAAATACTAAAAAACAAATAGCTTATTTGACAAGCTTTGCTGCACATCTCCATTTTTTACATTTTAATTTCAATTTCAAATTTCAGCTTTCTGTTTGCTTTGCTTATTTCCATTTTCTTACTTTCAATATTTTCCTTTACATTAAATATTTTAACATAAAACTATATATAAATATTAAAAATATTTTTTTTATTGTCATAACCTGCAGTATTTATGTCCTCATTTTTAAAAAATTACTGTATCGCTATGTCCGTATCGTATCGTACTAATATTGCATGTCCGTGATCATGCTTCATAACCAAAATTTGAACGCTAAACCCAAAAAAGTTATTAATATTTGATTCCAATCTTTAGCCATATTGTTGAATTTGAAACCCAAATCCATGAGTTGCTTTGATGATAAACCATTTTTGTTGGTATCCTAAAAAAAACCATTTTCTCTTAACAGATATCAATCAATCTTTGCAATTTAAGTTTTTATAACAAAAAAACTAAACCAACACATAACATTAAATTTGAAGCAAAAGAATCCTTATGTCTGTTAAGGTAAACCACATCAATCTAAAAACTTTCATCCGTTATGTCAACTTTCTCAATGTTCAGATAAACTGAGATAATACTAGAAGTGCATCAAGCTTGTCTTCTAAATGCAGTTTCATGTTTCTAATTTCATGGGCATGGGCATGGGCATGGGTAGCAATTTTATCAACTACTACACTCTATAGAAACTTAAAATTTCTCAGTCCATTGACTACCCTTCTCATTTATTGCATTCAGAATAAATAATATTGATCATGTATTTCTTTACCTAGTGTTAGTTTTATGGGTTTGTTGTTGTCTTGGTTTAAGGAAGCAAACTATATGGATGCTTTGATCCTCCTCCATCGCATACTGGCTTAGGATCCCAACTTTGTTAAACTTATGGCCATTGATAGTGTCTTATTTTCTTTTTGTTCTATTTTGACTTTACTTTGACGATGCAGAGCCTTTAATTCTTGAAGTGTGCTGCCTACTACGCTGTTTTATCTAAGCGAATTGTGCGCTGTTATGCGAAACGAAACCTGTGTTTATATCTATATGAAATTTTATTAAACCATAAGCTCTTTATGGTCTAAATCTTTATTTATATCTATATTTTCAAATTCATTATCAATAATATATGTGATTGCAAGATTAACTGTAACTGTGCTCATATTTTGTAGGTTCAATGCCCATTCTCTGTCCATTTCTTCTTTCAATTATTTGTCATTTTCCTTCTAATTCTAATTTGTCATTATCAATGTCGAAACCATTTTTTTATTTAAAAAAAAAAATAGGGATCGACTTTAAAAACGAAAAATGGAGTCGCCACCAATCTTTTTTCGAGGTGTGATCGGGTCACCTTGAAATTGATCATTTTAATAAAAAAACATTTTGATTTAATAAAACAATGATTTTGGTCTACGAAATTTGAGAAAACGGGTTCGGGAGTCGGTTGCTCACGAGGAAGGATTAGCACCCTCGTAACGACCAAAATTGGTACCTAATTGATTAATTAATGTCTTAATGTCGAAAATTTGAGAAGACTTTAAAATATGACCCTTTTGATTTTTCAAAACTTATAACCTTTAAAAAGACATTCAATTATTTGGATAAAAGAAAAGTCGAATCTTAGTAAGTTAGAGCACGACCTTTCGAATTTCCCAAACACCAAATATCCTTTGTTTTGTTTTCTTTTTTTTTTTGAAATCCCTATCTCAAAATGTCAAAATGTCACATCCAATAAGTTAGGACGCAACATCTTAAATTCACAAAGATAGGTTTTTTATTTGAAAATCATATATTTTAATTTCAAAAAGGGTATTTGATCATTTAGACTTAATGAGAAAAATCAAAGCCCAGTAAGTTAGGGCACGATTCCCTCAAAACTCCAAATGTCAAATATTGCCTTATTTTAAGAAATAAAGTTTTGGATAAAAAGTAGCAATTAAATGAGATATATTTTAAAACAATGATTTGAGTAAAATGTATCATTAATACATTACAAAACATAAATACCAAAGCAATATACTACAAATTACATGATATAATAACATTTAATACTAATATAGGCAATTAAGAGAAAGAATAACATAAAATAGCAAATGATACAAGTAATAAGATGACCATGCTAAAGCAAACATAAGAATAATAAACAAATAAAAGAACGTGAATAACAAATAAAAGATATAAAGTAAGCAATAATAATTCAAAAGATCTATGCGAAAGATAAAAAAACTAAGAAATGAATACGAAACTTTACATATGAGATCAAATATAAAAGTAAAATAACAATATAAGATAAATGATATATGCAAAACAATAAAGGGATATTATAACAATTTTTTTAAAAAATAGAATAAAAAAAACGATATGGTAAAATCTAAAATAGTTAATATATACATAATAAAATAAAAATATATATTTTAAATAAACAATATATGAAAAATTTTGCCTTAATAATAAAACAATTTAGATGATGTACAACATACAAATTTTCAAATAATACATAATATGATTAAAGTTAAATAATATATAATATATAGATAATATATAACAAATAAAAATAATAATATATATGATAAAATAATTTAACGTAAATAGGGAAAAGCAAAAAAGAAAAACAAGTTTAAAATAATTAAAATAAATGAATAAATAAGGATTAAGCAATTAAATAGATAAATAATAAAAAGTTAAAAAAAACGCATAAGTCAACCTAACTCCCGCAATATGTGGATTCAACGAAATTCCTCCACCAAAATCTAACTCGAACGGAAGCAACTCAAAAAGAAACGAAGATGAGCGAAGAATAAAATAAGAACAAGCCACAAAAAATAAAAACGTAAAAGAAAGAAAAATTTGAGTGAATGCTCTCAGGAATTTTTTATTACTCAAAATTCAAGTGTCTTACAATGAAGGGAGAGGCCTCTATTTATAGTTGAGCCTCCCCAAACCAACGGTACAGATCAATCACATCAACGGCTAAGATTAAAAGGTATCTACAAATTAAATCTCTAAGATTACAAAATCATATCTTCTAAGATTGTATACCATATCTTCTAGGATTGCATATCATATCTAATATTTGCATATCATATCTAAGATTGCATATCATATCTTCTAGGATTGCATATCATATCTAAGATTGTATATCCTTGAAGATTGTGTTTCCATATACGTCAAGCTTGTATATGGACCTTCAATCTTTTCAAGTAATGTGCCATTCCGATCGGGCCAAATGATATATTTTGGACTGAGCTTGGATTTTGTTTTATTATTTTGGGTTTATTATTTTTTGTATGGGCCCAGGCTAAATTGGCCTATTACAATCAATAGGACATGTTTTAATTTTCTGTTATCAATATTAGTTGGCTATCATTATCCTATTTCTCAGAATTCCAATTCAGATTTTTGTGGTTTGTTCTTACCCAAACTACAACTTTATTTTCTTGTGACCTATCAGTTAATTTGTATGTTTCTTTAATTATAGAATAAATTTCTCTGTCATCTAACTATAAAAAGTTATAAGATGATCAATCAATTATTAGTAAATATTTCTTTTTTTGTCATCCAACTTCACTCAATTGTGAAAAGTTCTAAAATAGTTACTCAATTATTCGATTTTATCTTTTTTGGTCACCAATTATCTTAGGTTTTGGACATTTTGGTGACTAAAAAATTTGGAATAATTAAATAACTATTTTATAATTTTTGATGAAAAAAATAAAATCAAGAGTTTACCCTTTATGTTAGTAATATAAATTAAGTTAGTTAGTTAAGTAGCTATTAGAAGTCTGTTAGTTAGTTAGCACATTATTTTCTTACGTTGTATGCAGTATATAAACTCATGTATATGCATGGCAATTAATGAGAAAATATATGCAGTCCACATGCATTCTTTCTACATGGTATCAGATGTATAGCAATTGTTTTCTTGCTTCCCAATTACTTTGTTTCTTTTTCTTTTGCATCTGTTTCTTTCTTTTCTATGGCTTTCCCTGATTCTGCCCTCCCTTCTAGTCCTTATTACCTTCACCCAAATGAAAATCCAGCTTTGGTCTTAGTCTCTCCTGCATTATCCAGCGGCAATTATCATTCTTGGTCTCGGGCGATGAAGCTGGCTCTTTTATCCCAAGAACAAGCTTCAATTTGTTGATGGTACGATCACAGTTCCACTCAAAACGGATCCTCTTTATCCGGCTTGGGAGAGATGTAACACTATGGTGATTTCTTGGCTGCATCATTCCATTTCGCCCTCGATCATGAACAGCATTCTTTGGCTTGATTTTGCCTATGATATTTGGCGTGATCTCCGTGAACGTTTTTCTCAAGGGGATATTTTTCGGATTTCTGATCTTCAGGAAGAAATTTCTTCTTTCAAACAGGATGATCATTCGGTAACTGATTACTTCACTGAGTTAAAGATGCTATGGGATGAATTGTTGAACTTTCGACCTCTTCCTGCTTGTTCTTGTCTTACTCCGTGCTCCTGTGGTGTCTTCTCTACTCTCCAGCGGTATCATGACAATGATTATGTTATTCGATTCCTTAAGGGCCTTCACAATCGGTTTGATGGTGTCCGTTCTTAGATCATGCTCATTGATATGGTCATTCAACAGGAGCGCCATCTTCATACAGGATCTTCACAAGTTTTTGTTAGTAATACAATGCGTCACCAACCTTCTTCCAAGAAATCTCAGGCCAAATCTTCTGTTGACTCACGCCAATGCACCTTTTGTGGAAAATCCAGGCATACAATTGACACTTGCTATGAAAAGCATGGTTATCCACCTGGCTACAAGTCCCGTAGTCGGACTTCTCGTGTGAACAATGTTATTGATGATAGTGTCGCACAATCTTTAAATCCTTCACAGTCTGTTGCTACCTTGTCAAATGATCCTTGTGTTACTTTGACTCAAGAACAGTTACATCAGTTACTTGCCTTGCTGCCATCTTCACATTCTACCTCCTCCTCACCTCGTTACTACCAATACCGCTTCTTCTTTACAACAACCACCTTCCCCCTCTGCAGGTAATTTCCTTCATTTTCCATTCCATCATTGGATTATCGACACAGGTGCCACTGATCATATTACCCATTCTTTGTCTTTGTTTGCTTCTTTTCTTCCCATTTCTCCTGTCCATATTACTCTTCCTAATGGCACCAAGGTTTGTGCTCATTTTTCTGGTACTATTATTTTCAGTGACAATTTTTACCTTACAAATGTTCTTTATGTTCCCCATTTTGCCTACAACCTTTTATCTGTCACTAAGCTTACTGCCAACTTAGCTTGTTCATTTACTTTTTACAAAACTTATTGTTCTTTGCAGGCCCTTCCCTCTTTGAAGACGATTGGTACAGCTAATGTTGTTCATGGCCTTTACATCTTGGATACACCAGTTCAAACTTTCTCCATTCTGTTCCCACTGCTTTAGTCACTACCACTACTTCATCTCATCTTTGGCATAATCGCCTTGGTCATCTTTCCAATTCTAGACTCACATTACTTTCTTCTTATATTCCTTCTTTGTCCATAGCAAATATTTCCAATTGTAAAGCTTGTCATTTGGCTAAACAAAAGAAACTTTCTTTTCTTGTACGAACTTCCATTTCCAATAACAATTTTGATCTTGTTCATGTTGATATTTGGGGTCCAACTGATGTTGTTTCTATCACTGGTCATCGTTATTTTCTAACTATTGTTGATGACTTTAGTCGTTTTACTTGGATTATTCTTTTAAAAACAAAATCTGAAGCTCGTAATCATATTCAGAATTTTTGTACACTTGTTGAAACTCACTTTTCCTCTAAAATTAAAGTTTTTCGAACTGATAGTTCGACATTCCAACTTTCTATGCTTCTAAGGGCATCATTCATCAGACTTCTTGTGTTGAAACCCCACAGCAAAATGGTCTTGTTGAATGAAAACATCAGCATATTCTTAATGTCTCTCGTGCTCTTTTATTTCATTCTCACTTACCTCGGCATTTTTGGGGCTATGCTATTCTTCATGCCGTTTTTCTTATTAATCGTAGCCCCACACCTCTATTGAACAACCTTACTCCTTATGACAAGCTTTACCAAGCCAAACCTGATTTTCAGTCTTTGCGTGTCTTTGGTTGTCTTGGTTATGCTACCACTCTTACTGCCCATCGTCATAAATTTGACCCTCGAGCTCGGGCTTGCATCTTCCTTAGGTTCAAACCTAATGTCAAAGGTTATATCCTTTTTGATTTGTTGACCCATGACATATTTGTTTCTAGGAATGTCCTCTTTCATGAGTCTGTTTTCCCTTTTTCCCATCAACAATCTTCTTCCCCCACCTCTAAACTGAGTTTTGACCTATCACCTACTCATGATTTACCTTCTCAACACCCCATTCCACCCTCTTCCTCACACCAAGTCCCTCCCCAACCTATTATTCCACCTACTCCTTGTAACATCCTGGAAAGGGCCTATGCATTTTCGGTTTAATTGTACGAAATGACAAGTCTTAAGCACTATGAATAAATTTTTGGTATTTTTGGAATTCTAGAAATGCATAGAAATAGAAATGAACATTTTGGAAACCTGAACATTTCGGGAAACCTGGAAATGTAAGAAAAATGGCAAGTTACAGAGCCGATCGAAAATTTTAGGAAACTTAGAAATGATGCCGAAATGTCAAATTTTAAAGTTCAAAATAGGAAATAAGGGCTAGAGGGCCTTAAAAGAAAAAGTTGGAGAAGTTTGACACACAAACAGGCTTGGAAAAGTGGCTCAAGATGCCACTTAGGGCCTAAGGAGATGGCGTCACATGCGTGGAAATAGGCCTGAGTTCGAGTCACTTGAGAAGCAAATAAATAAGTTTATTTTTGCTTCCAGATATTTGAGGTGGACGGCATGGGTTTCTAGAAAAGGAAGAGTTTTATTTGCATAAATATGTGAATAATAAGTGATAAATAAAGGATTTTCTTTTAAGAAAATTGAGGAGAAAATTGATGGATTAAAGGCTTTTATCTTTTAAATAAAAGAGATAATATTATCAAAAGAGGAGTGGTGGCCAAGTAAGGGACTCCTAGGCTGATAATTTCGGCTATAAAAGGAGGGGGGGAGGGCTACTCATCAACTTTTGCTTTCTCTTCCTGCTGTGGCCGAAATTTTCCTAGCTCTCTCCCCTCTCTGCCGAATTTTTATTTAAGCAAAATCCATCTCCTCTTCTTCTATTTTCTTCTCTGTTTCTCTGTCAAAGCCGAATCTTTGTTGATTCTAAGTAAAGGAGCAATCAACTACGACATCTAAAGGGTCTACAACTCATCGAATATAAGGATCAAGGATCTAAGGTAAGATAAATTTATTTGATTAAAAGGTTATGATATATATGTTAGATTAAATCTAACATGAAGATTTCGACAGATATATATAGGGCAAGGAATCCTCTTGATTTGGAAAGCGTAAGGTAAGTACATAGATCTAATCGGCCAAGGCTTATTTTTGGTATTTAGAATTATTTTCATTGATCCAAAAGTTTGAATCGACAAAATTACATGATTTAGTGTTAGCCGATTTCAAGGAAAAGGGATACTAGTAATTTTTGGGAACTTGATCAATCCAATCGGCAAACAAGGTAAGTATTAGTAATACCATTCCTATTAGGATTTGGTTTTAAAATCGAAAAGGTTATTAATGTGTTTTTGTATGATGGGCAGAATATAGGAATTAATAGATCTAAACTTTAGATCGGTAGATCGTTCTTCGGGATTTCAAGGAATCTATTAAGCCAATCAGGTGTGTACTCACACTAACTTTCAATATATCATATGGCAATTATTTTAATATATGAATATGCATAAGAATGTGAATGTGGCTAAGTACCACAAATGTGGTAAGAGTACCTGTGCACGCGTTTCCTACTTTCGATAGGATTACGAATATGTTATATTGTTAACATGTGAATAATGAGAAATTAAGTATGTTATGCATTTATGGGGTATTCGGGATATATGAGAAAGGGGAAGAAGGTGTTGACTTGGTCTCACCAACGGAATATGGTGACTACGGTCACAAAATTTGAATATGGTAACCGGTTACATTATCCGAATTTGGTAACCGGTTACATTATTTGAATATGGTGTCTAATGACACAAATTATATGGGCGATGAGCACGTCGATCGCAAATGATCGCCGATGGTGTGTAGCGAATGGAGAGGTTGACTTAGTAGTCCCACGGTGTGGACCGGCAGTACGGGTGGTGTGTAGCAGATGGACCATTAGGCTTTGGGTTTGGGTTGCATCATTTATTTTATATGAACATGAACTTGATACGAACTTATATGCCCGATTTGTTGAAGGTTAATGTTGTGTACACATTGAGTCTGTTGACTCACCCGTTAGGGAATATTTTCCGGTGATGAGCATTAATGGACCAGGGTCGGCGGGAGTCGAAGGTGACCATGCATCGCAAGGAGAAATTTAAAGATTTGGACTTTT
This sequence comes from Gossypium sturtianum, assembly GCA_025698515.1. Classification (NCBI taxonomy): domain Eukaryota; kingdom Viridiplantae; phylum Streptophyta; class Magnoliopsida; order Malvales; family Malvaceae; genus Gossypium; species Gossypium sturtianum. The sequence goes on along the minus strand of CM046943.1, from coordinate 122,529,182 downwards.
ATTTTTACTAAGTACTTTAATTTTATTTTTGGGTTTTGATTGATGTAATAAGGCCATAAGGCCCAAGTTGGATTTCTTTACTTCTGTTTATAATTTTTTATATATATATTATGTTAAGAATTATTTTTGATTAAAGTTTAATTAAAATTATTTCTTTCAAAATAAACCCTAAAATTGTTTTGTCACCATAATTAAATGAGTTCTAAGTAAAATAAATGGGTTTCCAACTTAAGCCCAATCCAAAACAATATTTCTTAAAATTTTACAAATTTTCTCTAAGTAATGAAGAATTCGAAAACCGGTTTACTTAAGGAACATACCAGATCCGGTCCAGGCTCGTGGGCCGGGTGTGGGGTGTTTCACTCCTTCTATCCCCTCCTCTCGTCCATCTCGTACTCGAAAACCACCTTCATACTTGGACCAGTACCATTGTCCTTTCAACAAGGCTGTTACCAATCATCTTCGTTGTTCTCCATCTTATTCCAATATTTCCCCTTCCCATTTGCATTTCACTTTTGCTCTTGCTGCTTCTTCTGTTCCCACTACTTATTTACAGGCTAGTAAGCACTCCCATTGGAGAGAAGCAATGCAAGCTGAAATATCAGCTCTTGAACAAAATAACACTTGGATCATTATGGACCTACCTCCAGGCAAGACTGTAATCGGGTGTAAATGGGTTTATCGAATTAAACATAGAGCTGATGGTTCTATTGAACGTTACAAGGCTCGTTTGGTTGCAAAGGGGTTTACACAAACTGAGGGTATTGATTATTTTGATACTTTTTCCCCTGTGGCCAAGATCACTACTGTTCGTTTGTTGCTTGCTGTTGCTACCTCCAAGAATTGGCATTTGCATGAACTTGATGTTAACAACGCATTCTTGCATGGTGATCTCCATGAAGAAGTTTACATGGTTTTACCTCCTGGTTTCTCTTCATCATCACCTACTAAGGTTTGCAAGTTATAGAAGTCACTATATGGTCTTAAACAAGCCAGTCGCCAATGGTTTTCTAAACTTACTTCTGCTCTTCTTTCTCTTGGATACGTTCAGTCCAGTTCTGACTTCTCGTTGTTTGTTAAAAAGGCTACTATTTCTTTTACTGTCTTACTTGTCTATGTTGATGATGTTATCTTGGCTGGTGACAACATGGATGAGATAGCACGGGTTAAGGCTTTTCTGGACTCTACATTTCGCATAAAGGACTTGGGCATTTTGAAATACTTCCTTGGTCTTGAGGTTGCTCGCAGCTCTGCTGGAATTCACCTTTGTCAGTGCAAATATGCTCTTGACATCTTGTCTGATTTTGGCTTTTTCGATTGCAAGTCTATTCCAACTCCCATGGTTGCCAAACTTCCTCGCGATGCTTCTGCTGATTTACTTCCCGATAATACTCTCTTCAGGAAGCTCATTGGCAGACTTTTGTATTTGGTGTCTACTCGCCCGGATATTGCTTTCACAGTCCAACAATTAAGTCAGTTCTTGGACCAGCCTTCTGTTACTCACCTTCAAGCTGCTCATCGTGTTCTTCGTTACTTGAAAGGCTGCCCTGACTCTGGTCTTTTCTTTTCTACTTCTTCCTCATCTGTTTTAAAGGCTTTTAGTGATGCTGATTGGGCCGGTTGCCCCTTGACTCGTCGCTCAGTGACCAGCTATTGTATGTTCTATGGTGAATCTCTCATCAGTTGGAAGGCCAAGAAGCAAACTATTGTGTCTCGTTCTTCCTCAGAGGCCGAATATCGCGCACTTGCTTCTACTGCTTGTGAAGTTCAGTGGCTTCATTTTCTTTTGCGTGATCTTCACATACCGCTTCCTACTCCTACTGCCTTATTTTGTGATAATAATTCTGCTCTTCAACTTGCTGCCAATCCCACTTTTCATGAACGTACTAAACACATCGAAATTGATCGCCACCTCGCGTGCGTGAAAAGGTTCAATCCGGTGCTATCAAGCTGCTCCCTTGTTCTTCCACGGATCAGCTCGCTGACATTTTTACCAAGCCTCTTGCTACTGTTCCTTTTCGGCTTTTGTTGTCCAAGCTGGGTCTGCTTTCCATACATTCTCCAGCTTGAGGGGGGCTGTTAGTAATATAAATTAAGTTAGTTAGTTAAGTAGCTATTAGAAGTCTGTTAGTTAGTTAGCACATTCTTTTCTTACGTTGTATGCAGTATATAAACTCATGTATATGCATGGCAATTAATGAGAAAATATATGCAGTCCACATGCATTCTTTCTACACTTTATTGTATCCCATCAGGGGAAGTTTTCTTCTCTTGAAAAGTAAATGTTGTAATTTGTAAAATGAAAAGCTGCAAGACAAAGGATTTCAATAATATCTATGAATTGAGATATGGTTTTACACATAATTATTTTTGTTGATTGGACCATATCAACTGACAATGGTTTCTTTTCCCTTGAAAGCAGACAGCAGATGATATAGAGAGTTATTCACAGCAAATTGTCCAAATCCCAGAAACAGAATCTTGAAAAGGTGGAAAACAACTAAGAGTTGAGGTTGATAGATAGATTGTAATGCAAAAGATTTCTAGGCCACTTTCTTGTTTTCTTCTTAAGATCATGAGATTTTAAACAAGTTGCTTATTCTTTTACTGCTTACAACCGCGTGCAACTTTAAGCAGCCATTAAAGAAGAAATGATCATCTTGACACAAAACTAGCATCCCAAAATATCAACAGTGTAATAGGAGATTTATACAGTACAAGGTGACTGCCATGTTGGCGAATATGTTCAATATTTTAAGATTTAATTTATTTTTAAATATTAAAAAAGATATGAAGAGTTGGGGTTGGATCCAGTTTGGTAACAAAATCACATCCACTTTGGAAACTGCCTTCATCGTGAAGGCAAGCATGAGATTGGTTTCTTTTTTCTTTTCCTCCCTCTGCAACAATTCTCCGTATTTATCAAAACCATTTTATGTTTCACTCTTTTATATTGGGTAAATTATCAAATAATGCATTTTTTATCAAAATTTACAGAAAAAGATATTTTTCCGAATTATTTACCGGAATGGGTCATTTTCTCTGAAAGCGCGTCCACGTCAGCGCGATGTCAGGGTATGTGGCAGGAAAACGCGTCCCTGGGGGAGTGTTTTTTTGCCACATCAACAGAAATCGCGTCCTTGAGGGTGCGCTTTGTTGATGTGGCAAAAACGCTCCCCCAGGGACGCGTTTTAGCCCGTGTTTTTAAAAAAAAAACTATTCTCGAATTAAATTTTTAAAAAAGGTAATTTTTTAGATATTATAAAAATAAACCAATTTTTTTAAAAATTTACGAGAATAAACCTTTATAAAGGCTTAAAGTGACAACACTATTTTTTTTTAAGGTGTCACCAATTAATATGAAAATATAACTTACAAAACAAATCTTTATATAGACCCAAAGTCTCATTTCCCTTGTTTTCTTGAGCAATGTGGGATATGAGATATGTGTATATATAGACTCATGAATAGTTTTGCAGCTTGTTCCTAAACAATGTGGGATTCCTTCCTCTTTTAACTAACAACATGATATTAAATGCTACACTATATTTGATATTTTTTTTACAAAACAATTTCTATTTTTTTATATTTTGTTAACATTTTCTCATATTATAAAATGATCTTTTGAGATATTTAATCTTGTTGCATTTTAGAATTGTTAACATATACAAAAGAACTATTAAAAAAAAGAGAACAAATTGCACATATGAAACTTGTACATGCAATAATCTCCTATTCAATTTTAAATGTTTGAAGTTAATATCAATGCAATTCTAATTTTTAAAATAATTTTCTATTATTTAAATTTAGAAGTTATACTTTTAATCTTTTTATTATTTATTTTATTTTATATTATGAATGTTTGATTAATAACATGATATTTTTTTTACACTATATATTTCTATAAAAAAAACTTATTTAACATAATTATATACTATGCTTAAATATATTATCTATCTAGTCAAATATATCTGAAATAAATTTATCGACATTCATTAGGTGATGAAAATTAAATTAAAATTAGAATTAAAAAAATTAATTAGTATAGTAAAATATTAAAAATAAATAAATATTTAAAAAGATATACCAATTTTTTAAAATTACAAAAAAAATACTATTTGAGTACCAAATACTCACCATTTATTTATTAATCAAACATTCATAATATAAAATAAAATAAATAATAAAAAAAATTAAAAGTATAACTTCTAAATTTAAATAATAGAAAATTATTTTAAAAATTAGAATTGCATTGATATTAACTTCAAACATTTAAAATTGAATAGAAGATTATTGCATGTACAAGTTTCATATGTGCAATTTGTTCTCTTTTTTTAATAGTTCTTTTGTATATGTTAACAATTCTAAAATGCAACAAGATTAAAGATCTCAAAAGATCATTTTATAATATGAGAAAATGTTAACAAAATATAAAAAAAATAGAAATTGTTTTGTAAAAAAAATATCAAATATAGTATAGCATTTAATATCATGTTGTTAGTTAAAAGAGGAATGAATCCCACATTGTTTAGGAACAAGCTACAAACCTATTCATAAGTCTATACATACACATATCTCACATCCCACATTGCTTAAGAAAACAAGGGAAATGAGACTTTGGGTCTATATAAAGATTTACTTTGTAAGTTATATTTCCATATTAATTGGTGACACCTTAAAAAAAATGGTGTTGTCACTTTGAGCCTTTATAAAATTTTATTCTCGTAAATTTTTAAAAAATTTGGTCTATTTTTATAATATTTAAAAAATGACCTTTTTTAAAAATTTAATTCGAGAATAGTTTTTTTTGGAAAAAAACACGGGCTAAAACTCATCCCTGGGGGAGTGTTTTTGCCACATCAGCAAAGCGCGCACTCAAGGACGCGTTTTCTGCTGATGTGGCCAAAAAAAGCTCCCCCAGAGACGCGTTTTCCTGCCACATACCCTGACATCGCGCTGACATGGATGCGCTTTCGGGGAAAATGACCCATTCCGGTAAATAATTCGGAAAAATATCCTTTTTGTAAATTTTGATAAAAAGGGGCATTTTTTGGTAATTTGCCCTTTTATATTTGCCGTTAAAATTTTTAATTAACTGCATTATTTTTAAGGAAAATAGTCACCCTATTTTTTGTTTTGGTCACTCAAGTTTAAAATTTTCTATTTATTTCAATGTTATTGAAATTTAATATTTTGGTTACCCATTCGTTAAATCACTAATGGAAGCCTTTTTTATTTGCATAATAACAAATTTAGCCCTCTAAAGTCTACAGATTCTATCAATTTGGTCTTAATTCTAAGAAATTCAACAAATTTAACCGTCAACTCTAAAATTTATCATTTTAATCTTAATTCTTAAAAATTAAAAAACTATACAAAAAATAATTAAGTATTTAAAACTTCATTTTTTTGATTAAATTACATAAAATTTTATAAAAATAGATACAAAATTATAAATTAATGAATACCTATTTTTTTCTAACATGAAATTTATTTATTAAATATTATTTTATAAATAAAATAATTTAAAAAAACCACAAACAAATTTAAACAAAATTCAAACTTTTCCCTTTTTTTAGTTTTATTTTATAAATAATAATTTATCTATTATATGTCTAGTATTATTCCTTAGTCCTTGCCAAATCTGTAGCACTGGGCACCACCACCTTCACCCAAAACCACCAGCACCAATGACTCTTACTTTAAATTCCTTGATTTCCACATCCTTTGTCATTGTGCCATCCAAAAATGAATCAGTTGCAAAGCTACCGACATGGCCTTCCACCTATTTGGTCTTTAAGACTTCATCCTCATTTGTATATCCCCAATTGTACCCACCCTTAGACTGTAGTATTTGACCCAACTTGAACATGGGGTTGTTAATGTTGAAAAAAAGGGAAAAGCTCAATCAGTTTAGGTCCTCTTCATGGTTTTTCCCATAAATTATTTTATTTATAAAATTATCATTTTAATAAATAAATTTCATGTTACAAAAATAGAAAAATGGTATTCATTTATTTATAAATATTTTTATAATTTGTATGCATTTTTATCGAAAAACAAACTTTATAATATATATTTCTTTCTATTTTTTTTTTAATTTTTAAAAGTCAAGACTAAATTAGTAAAATGTGTAAAGTTGAGGGTTAAATTTTTTACATTTTTAAAATTAGGACTAAATTGATAAAATTTATAAACATGGAATGTTTAAATATGTTATTATGCCAATAAAAAAAGACTCTCGTTTATAGTTTACCTTACGAATAACCAAAATATTAAAATTTGATAATGTTAGTAAATAAAATAAAAAAAATTAATTAAATGATTAAAACACGTGACTATCATTTTATGAATTTATTCACTAATAATGCCTCAAAATATAAAACAACTAATCCAATTAACTTTTTAATTTTTTTTAATGTAATGCAATTAATTTGAAATATAGTCTTCATGTCTACCATCCGGTTTTTTTTTTTTTTTTTTACTAAATGGGGTTGGATGCATAAATTCAATCAACTATAAAATATTACATATATAAAAGGATAATGTTACATTTGGTATATGTACTTTCATAAAATGTTCAATAAAATATATGTACTTTGAAAATGTTTAATGTGGTATCTGGACTATTAATATGTATTTTATTATGGTACATATACTTTCATAAAATATCCAATGTGATACCTGTACTTTCAAAATGTTCAATGTAGTATATAAACTATTAATATGTGTTTTATTATGGTATCTAGTGTTAACACCATTGGTGAACAACTAAATCAACTAATGAAAATTCAACATATAGATTTTTTTTTAATTCATCAAGTCCACATGGATAATATAACATCATGTCAAAAAATAAATAAAAAATAAAGTAAATTAAAAAACAAATAACTAAACATATAGTTGATAAAAAATAAGTAAATACTAAACTTAGTAAGTAAAAACATCATCTTCTCCATTTAATTACAAGGTAGAGGTGCTCATGGGTCAGCCGGGACCAACCAAAAATTTAGGCGTTTGCTAGGCTCGGGCTCGACCCAAAAAATGAGCCTAAAATTTTGCTCCAAGCTCAGCCCGGATAAATATGCTAAAACTCGGGTCCGACTCGGCCCGCCTGTATTAATTGTTTAGATAATTTATAAATATATAAAATATATCAAAAATACTAAAAACATTAAAATAAATATTTCCAACAAATTGAAAATAAATTTTAAAAAATATGTATACTTTAATAACACTAAGATATATGCAACTTAACAAGAAAATGCCTCTAAAATGATAACAAAATTAACAATAAAACAAGTGTTATACAATATCCAAACAGTAAAAACAAAATAGTAGTAACATAATAGTGAAATGGTAGCAAAATATGGAGAAAACAATAATAAAATAGCATTAAAACAATAAAAAAATAGCATATTTTTTTGTCCTATTGTGAAATCGGGCCGGGCCAAAAATGCCTTACCCGAGGCCCAGCCCATTTTTAAAACGGGCCTTATTTTTTGCCCAAGCCCATTTTTCAAGTCTATATTTTTGCCCAAACCCTCCCACTTTTTGGTGGGCCTTTGGGCCGGGTGGCCCGACCCATGAATAGGTCTAGTACAAGGTCACCTTCTCCAAAGAACATTTTATTTAAAATAATATTTTTAATTGATTTTTAAATATACTTTCATGTAATTTTATAATTTACTTCTTTTTTATTAACCATATGTTTAATTATTTGCTTTTAATTTAATCTAAATTTTTTTGTTCTATTTAGTTTTCCACATAATATTATATTATCCATGTGGATTTAATGATTTGGAAAAAAAAATTCTACATGTCAACTTTTCATTGATTGGTTTAGCAATTCATTAATAATGTTAACACCAGGTACCATAATAAAAACACATATTGATTTTTCAGGTATGACATTGAATATTTTCAAAATGCATGTACCATATCAAACATTTAACGGAAGTACAAAAACCATAATAAAACATATATTAATAGCTCAAGTACCACATTAAACTTTTTTATGAAAGTACAAATACCAAATGTGACATTATCCGATACATAAATCATTGTATTTCATGTGCAAGGTTATGAAGATTAATACCCTTTTCTTAATTTAATGGTAAAGATAGGTTTTGGTAATTTTGAAATTCTAAATTTAAATCTCTTTAATAAGTTGCTGAGATATATACTACTAATTGTATATACAAGTGTAACTTAACAAAAAAATGGCTAAGTTATATGTTTCCGAGATCGTTAGACTTCATGAAGTTTCAGTCTCGCTTATTTCTGATAGAGATCCTCGCTTCACCTCTCAATTTTGGAAGAAGCTTCATGAGGCTCTGGGTACTCATTTAGACTTCAGTAATGCGTTCCATCCTCAGTCAGATGGATAGTCTGAGAGGGTGATTCAGATATTGAAGGATATGTTATGGAGTTACGTGATTCAGATGGATAGGAGAAGCTGGTTCAAATTCTGGATCGAAACGTCAAGGTCTTCAGAAGGAAGTCTATTCCATTAGTTAAGGTTCTATGGCGGAATTGTAATAGCCTGTTTTCAGAGAAATCAAAACAGTGGTTTCGGGACCACAAATCCGAGGTTGGAAGAAAATTTATTTTAATATTATTTTATAGTCTTTTGTATGATAGAAATGATGTATGAAAATTTTGGTAAGAAAAATTTTACCGATTATAAGTTTAATTGTTAGAAAGGACCAAATTGTATAAAGTGCAAAAGTTGAATTCTAGTAGCTAGAGGGATTAAATAGCTATGGAATTCAAAATTTGAGGTCCTTATAAAGTAAATAGACCATTAAGAGAAGTTAGTAGATAATTAAGATGATTCATCCATGAAAATTTAAGAAAAGAAAAGGACTAAATTGGAAAGTGAAAAAATAAAAGATGATAATTAATTAAAAGACAAAATATCATCTTATTTCATCATATTCCCCAAATTATTTTCATGGAAACCTTAGCTAAGAGAAAAGAATTCAAGCAAGCTTAATTGGGTAAGCATTCTTGTCCCGTTTTTAGTAATTTTTATATTTTCGAGATCGTAATAACCTAATCTAGCTATTTTGGGGATTAATTTGCAAAGTTATCAAAGTATTAAAATTTTTCCATGGATAAGTATGCTGAAATTTTGAAATTTATTGTAGAAAATGAAAGGTTGTTGATAGATAAACAACCTTTGTAAAGTAAATTTTGATGAACTTGTGATTTAGGGACTAAATTGTAAAAATGTAAAATTTATGGAAAAATTATACTTTTTGTGAATTACATGGACTGTTATTGTTATATAAAAAATTCGACTAGGCTTGGAATAAGGGTTAAATTGCATGAATTTCATCTTCCGAGCCTAGGGATGAAATCATTATTAATTAAAAAGTATATGGGTAAAATGGTAATTTTGCCTAGGATGTCAATTGAATTAAATTGGTTATGAATTGTATTAAATTGAGTTAAATTTACTCGTATAGATCTGGATAACTCAAATACGAAGTTAAATCGTGGAAAAGAAAAAGTGTCGGATTAGTAGATTTCAAATACACTAACATTTGCCAAGGTAAGTTTGTGTAACTAAATTGTGTATATTTATATGTTTGAATTGAATATTGTATATGTAAATTGTGTAAATGCTATATGTATGAATTTGATTACATATCCGATAATGTCTGATAAATGATAATTTCCGTTTGAATAAATGGAATTCGATGGATACAAAATTTTCTCGTATTGGTTGTGGTCCTGCATATGTTCCGGACACACATAGCTCAAAAGAGCATCCCGTTATAAGCCCTCTCGAGCTTCCCGTTAATAGCTCTTCGGAGCGTCCCGTATGGTTGTGATTCTGCATGTGTTGCAGACACACCACATCTCTTATAAGCGTCCTGTTATATGGCTCTTCGTGAGCTTCCCAATTAAAGACTCTTTGTGAGCTTCTCGATATGACTCGCTTGAACTTCCCGATATATGGCTATCTGGAACTTCCTAATTAACGACTCTTTGGAGCTACCCGCTATTGGCTCGCATGAGCTTTCTAAATATGGCTCTTATGAGCTTCCCGTTATACAGCCAGGATAAACTTCCCGTTACATGGCTCACATGAGCTTCCTGTTATATGGCTTGAGAGAGTGCTTCTCGATTATGTGCTTTAATGAGCACTCCCGAATATGAATTGACGAATTACAATTTGTATACTTCAAGTGTACTACCTGTGTATCCATCGATATTTCTAATAAATTCAACGGGTAAAGTTCTAACATGGAATAATCTGAACTTGATATGAATTATTATGGAAAAACACATGATATATGGATATAAGATGTGGAAAGCTTATGTTTATGAAAATTATTACATTATGAGCTCATCATTGATTTATTATGTTTACATGAAATGCATGACTAACAAGTTTCTTGAGATTATACGTGATTAGGCTAATTGCAAAGTTTCTTTGGATGAATTTTTGCATGCTTCATTTAATTGTAAATAAATGGTAAGTTAATTTCCCGTTATACGAACTTACTAAGCATCAAATGCTGACTCTATTCTATTTCCTCTATTTTATAGAACTCGGAAGCTCATAAAGGTTGGAAGCTGGTCAGAGATACGTCACACTATCCATTGGCTCATTTCGTTATAAATAGCAAAAATTTCTTTGAGCATAATGGCATGTATAGGTTAATAGACTAATGTTGATAAATGAATGGTTTGGTTGTAATTAGCCATTGGAATGGCTAGTGATGGCATGTCTTGATGTATATATATATGAGACTATATTACGTTTGGTATGTATGTGCTTGGATTGGTTGGATTAGTATATTAGGTATAAACATATTTAAATGATTATATGGTCAATTTGATAAGTTGGATACTTGAATAAATGTGATATATATATCATGCATAGGACTTAGTTTTTAGCTTGACTTGAAGGTTACAAATTGGCTTGGGATTGTTTTTAAGTGTTAATGTAGGTGGAAGACAAGTTTGGGTGGGAAATAAGGCTTAGAAATGGCCTTATTTTATCCACATGGGCGTGTGTCTTAGCCGTGTATGACACACGGCCTAGCACATGGGCGTGTGTCTTGGCTGTGTATCCCCTGCATCTTTTTAATTGCAAAATAGAATGCTCAGGTATTTTCACACGGGCAGAGACACGAGTGTGTGTCTCAGCCATTTGTGGCACACGGCTTGGCACACGTGCGTGTGACTTGGCCGTGTAGCCCCTGCACCTAATTAATGTAAATTAAAATGTTCACACGGCCTAGCACACGGGCGTGTGGCTTGGCCATATGACCCAAGTTAGTAACCACCCTAATTTGGACACAGGCTGGGACACGGCCGTGTGTCCCTATTTCGAATGTCCACACGGCTTGAGACACGGGTGTGTCTCTCGACCGTGTGTGGCACACGGCCTGACCATACGAGCGTGTATACCCTACATCTATAAAAAATATTAAAATTTTTCGAAAAATTCTCTAAGTACCTGGATTAGTCCTGACTTATTTCTATTGCATATTTTGTGTCTCGATGGCTCATATAAGGGACAACATGATTAATTATGATTCATTACTGATATAAATGAAAAATGATATGAAATATCTGTATTTGATCTATTTATTTTGGTAATGATCTGTAACCTTGTTCTGGCAACGGATACGGGTTAGGGGTGTTACATTTATTGGTATCAGAGCTACTGTTTAGCCGATTCTTGGACTAACGTAGCAAGTACGAGTCTAGCTATACATGCCATTATATAATTTGTGATAGTGTGATATCTCCTGACTATTTTAAAACATGTTTTTCATATAGTAATGTCGTCCAACCGAGCTGAATCCGAGGAAGCTGAGAGCAATGCTCAAGCTTCAATTCAAAGAGCTACTTCAAGTAGTAGAAGGTCTGTATCTGAGGGCCGAGGTGAGGAGGCTAACGAAGCCTTCTTTCAAATGATGGATGAATGGTTCACTAAATTCTTAAGAACAAACCCGGCTGTACAAAAACCTCCACCCCCTCCTGTCTCTCAACTGGTTCCTTATATGCCACAAGGTATAGAACTTGTTAGAGCTGGTAAGCCTTCGATAGATAAAATCCATAAATATGGGGCAAAGGAATTCAGGGCAACTGCTGAAGATGATCTTGAAAGGGCTGAATTCTGGCTAGAGAACACCATTAGGGTTCTGGATGAATTATCTTGCACACCGGCTGAATGGTTGAAGTATGTTGTATCCCTGCTAAAAGATTCGGCTTATCAATGGTGGAATACACTGGTTTCTGTTGTATCGATGGAGAGTGTTACATAGGAATTTTTCCAAACAGAATTCAAAAAGAAATATATCAGTAAGAGATTCCTTGATAAAAAATGGTAGGAATTTTTAGAGCTTAAACAGGGGAATATGACTGTATCTGAGTATGAGCGGGAATTTATTCAGTTAAGTAAATATGCCAGAGAATGTATCCTGACTGAAGTTGCAATGTGTAAGCGATTTGAAGAAGGATTAAATGAAGATATCAAGTTATTAGTTGGGATTCTGGAATTAAAAGAATTTGTAGTACTAGTTGACCGAGCTCATAAAGCCGAAGAACTAAGTAAAGAAAAGAGACAGGCTGAGATGGAAACCAAAACTTCAAGTAAAAGATTTATGGGAAAATCGCAACAGTCGGCTTTAAAGAAATCAAAGAAATATCATGATCGTTCTACCACATTTGTAGGGTATTCTAGGAGAAATCGAGGTACTCAACGTTCTAATCCGAGATCTCCGGCCCCATCTGTAGCAAGTGTAGGAAGTGTTGGAAACCCCAAACCTAGATGTAAATATTGTAATAAATTGCATTTCGGTGAGTGCCGCATGAGAAGCGGAGCCTGCTTTAGATGTGGTTCTCTTGACCACTATCTCAGAGACTGCCCGAAAAGGCCTAAAAAAGATATTGTTCAGACTTCAAGGCTGAGTAACCCCACCTCGAGAGGTAGACCACCTCGTAACCCTGGCAATATTAGTGGTAGTCGAGGTACGACAAAAGATACAACCATCAAATCTGAAGCACGAGCACCGGCAAGGACATGTGCTATTCATGCACGTGAGGTTGCCTCTGCACTCGATATTATTACAGGTATTTTTTCTCGTCTTGATACTGATATAACTGTTTTAATTGATCCTGGTTCAACTTATTCATACATTTGCACGAATTTAGTGTCTATTAAAAATTTACCTGTCAAGTCCACTGAATTCGTGGTTAAAATTTCAAACCCCCTAGGCCAGTGTGTGATGGTGGATAAAATTTGCAAGAATTGTCCATTAATAATACGAGGTTACTATTTCCCGACTGATTTGATGTTATTACCATTTGATGAGTTTGATGTGATTTTGGGTATGGACTGGTTAACTCAGCATGATGCCGCGGTAAATTATAAATAGAAATATATTGTATTAAAATGTCAAAATGGTGAGTTGCTCCGTATTGGATCTGATAAAATGGATGGGTTGTCTAATGTGATCTCAGCTATATCAACATAGAAATATATCAAAAAAGGGTATGACGCTTATCTTGCTTATGTGATAGACACTAAAGTATCCGAGTCAAAGATTAAGTCAGTGCTAGTAGTTTGTGAGTATTCAGATGTATTTCCAATCAAGAACAAGTATCCAATACCTCATATTGACGACTTGTTTGATCAGTTGAAAGGTGCCACTGTATTTTCAAAGATTGATCTTCGTTTTGGTTACTATCAGTTACGGGTGAAAGACTCGAATGTACCAAAAATAGCCTTCAGAACCAGGTACGGGCATTATGAATTCCTTGTGATGCCATTTGGCTTAACTAATGCACCTGCAGTGTTTATGGATTTGATGAATAGAATTTTTAGAACGTATTTGGATAAATTTGTGGTAGTATTCATCGATGATATTCTGGTATATTCTCGAAATGAAAATGAACATGCTGATCATTTAAGAATTTTTCTGCAAACACTGCATGACAAACAGTTATATGCTAAATTTAGTAAATGTGAATTCTGGCTTCGGGAAGTTGGTTTTCTTGGACATATAGTATCTGCTGAAGGCATCAGAATGGACCCGAATAAAATTTCAGCAATTGTTAACTAGAAACCACTAAAAAATGTGTCTGAAGTCAGAAGTTTTCTGGGATTAGTCGGGTATTATCGAAGGTTTGTAAAAGGATTTTCGATGATAGCTTTGCCAATGACTCGGTTGTTGCAGAAAGATGTGAAATTTGAATGGACCAATAAATGTCAGCAGAGTTTTGACAGATTGAAAGCCTTGTTGACTGAATCACCAGTTCTAGTTTAGCCTGAACCAGGTAAGGAATTTGTAATATATAGTGATGCATCATTGAATGGTTTAGGCTGTGTTTTGATGCAAGAAGGTAAAGTAATAGCTTATGCATCTAGACAACTAAAACCAAATGAAAAGAATTACCCGATACATGACTTGGAATTAGCAGCTATGGTATTTGCTTTGAAAATTTGGCGACACTACTTGTTTGGTGAAAAATGTCACATATTCACTGATCATAAGAGTTTAAAGTATCTGATGTCACAGAAAGACTTGAATCTGAGGCAACGCAGATGGCTTGAACTATTAAAAGATTATGATTTAGTAATTGATTATCATCCGGGAAAAGCAAATGTAGTTGCAAATGTTTTGAGTAGAAAGTCTTTGTTTTCTTTGCGAGCGATGAATACTCGATTATCATTGTCTGGTGATGGTTCGATTTTAGCTGAATTAAAAGCTATACCGACATTTATACAGCAGATTTGCAAAGCTTACAAAAATGATGATGAGTTGAAAGCTAAATGGGTACATTGTGAGATGATTTTTGATTCAGAATTTCATATAGAACCTAATGATTATCTGTTGTTCAGAGGTAGAATATGTGTTCCGAAGAATTCAGAGCTTGTACAGAAGATATTGCACAAAGCTCATAATGGTATTATGTCTGTTCATCCGGGAAGTAATAAAATGTACAATGATTTGATAAAGATGTACTGGTGGCCAGGGATGAAACGTGACATTTTCTGAATTTCTATCCAAATGTTTGATATGTCAATAAGTTAAAGCTGAACATCAGGTACCTTCAGGATTATTACAGCTAGTGACGATAGTGGAATGGAAATGGGAAAGAGTTACTATGGACTTTGTATCAGAGTTACCCCTATCTCCGAAAAAGAAAGATGCCATTTGGGTAATCGTCGACCGTTTAACAAAGTCTGCACACTTTATTCCAGTATGTACGGATTTTTCCCTGGATAGATTGGCTGAGTTATATGTTTCTGAGATTGTGAGATTACACGGTGTGCCAGTTTCTATTATTTCTGATAGGGATCCAAGGTTCACATCCCGATTCTGGAATAAATTACAAGAAGCTTTAGGTACTCAATTGCATTTCAATACTGCATTCCATCCTCAGACAGATGGACAATCCGAACGTGTGATACATATTCTAGAACATATGCTTCGGTGTTGTATTTTGGAATTTGAAGGTAACTGGGAAAAGTATCTTCCTCTAATTGAATTTGCATATAATAATAGCTATCAGTCCAGCATTAAAATGGCACCGTATGAGGCTCTGTATGGTCGTAAATGTAGAACTCCATTGTATTGGACTGAGCTCAGTAAGAAAAAGATACACGGATTTGATTTGATTCGCTAAACCGAAGAAAAAGTGAAAGTGATCAGAGATAGTTTGAAAGCAGCTTCTGATCATCAAAAATCTTATTCAGATCTTAAAAGAAAAGAAATAGAGTTTCAAGTTGGTGATAAGGTATTCTTGAAAGTATCATCTTGGAAGAAAGTTCTTCAGTTTGGCCGTAAAGGCAAATTGAGTTCGCGATTTATTGGGCCGTATGAAGTTATTGAAAGAATCAGACCCGTTGCATGCCGACTGGCACTACCACCAGAACTTGACAAGATTCATAATGTTTTCCACGTGTTTATGTTACGACGGACAGAAGTTGAGATTCAGCCTGACATGACTTACAGTGAGGAACTGATCAGAATTCTGGCATGTGAAGTAAAAGAATTGTGAAACAAAAAGGTAGCTTTAGTGAAATTTCTCAAGCAACGACATGGATTAAAAGAAGCTACCTGGGAACCGGAGGAAACAATGAGAAAGCAATATCCAAACCTCTTTACTAGTAAGATTTTCGAGGATGAAAATTTTTAAAGGGGAGAGTTGTAACAGCCCGTTTTCAGTAAAATCGGAATAGTGGTTTCGGGACCACAAATCCGAGGTCAGAAGAAAATTTATTTTAATATTATTTTATAGTCTTTGGTATGATAGAAATGACATATGAAAATTTTGGTAAGCAAAATTTTACCGATTATAAGTTTAATTGTTAGAAAGGACCAAATTGTATAAAGTGCAAAAGTTGAATTCTAGTAGCTAGAGGGATTAAATAGCTATGGAATTCAAAATTTGATGTCCTTATAAGGTAAATAGACCATTAAGAGAAGTTAGTAGATAATTATGATGATTCATCCATGAAAATTTAAGAAAAGAAAAGGACTAAATTGGAAAGTGAAAAAAAAATAAAAGATGATAATTAATCAAAAGACAAAATATCATCTTATTTCATCATCTTCCCCAAATTATTTTCATGGAAACCCTAGCTAAGAGAAAATAATTCAAGCAAGCTTAATTGGGTAAGCATTCTTGTCCCGTTTTTAGTAATTTTTAAATTTCCGAGATCGTAATAACCTAATCTAGCTATTTTGGGCGTTAATTTGCAAAGTTGTCAAAGTATTAAAATTTTTCCATGGATGAGTATGCTGAAATTTTGAAATTTATGGTAGAAAATGAAAGGTTGATAGATAAACAACTTTTTTAAAGTGAATTTTGATGAAATTTTGATTTAGGGACTAAATTGTAAAAAATGTAAACTTTATGGAAAAATTTTGATTTTTGTGAAATACTTGGACTGTTATTGTTATATGAAAAATTCGGCTAGGCTTGGAATAAGGGTTAAATTGCATGAATTTCATTTTCCGAGCCTAGCGATGAAATCGTGATTAATTAAAAAGTATAGGGGCAAAATGGTAATTTTTCCTAGGATGTGAATTGAATTGAATTGGTTATGAATTGTATCAAATTGAGTTAAATTTACTTGTATAGATCCGGATAACTCAAATACAAAGTTAGATCGTGGAAAAGAAAAAGTGTCGGATTAGTAGATTTCAAATACACGAACATTTGTCAAGGTAAGTTCGTGTAACTAAATTATGTATATTTATATGTTTGAATTGAATATTGTATATGTAAATTGTGTAAATGCTAGATGTATGAAATTGATTACATATCTGATAATGCCCGTTAAATGATAATTTCCGTGTGAATAAATGGAATTCGATGGATACAAAATTTTCTCGTATTGGTTGTGGTTCTGCATATGTTGCGGACACACATAGCTCGAAAGAGCATCCTATTATAAGCCCTCTCGAGCTTCCCGTTATATGGTTCCTGTGAGCTTCCCGTTAATAGCTCTTCAGAGCGTCCCGTATTGTTGTGATTCTGCATGTGTTGCAGACACACCACAGCTTTTATGAGCGTCCCGTTATATGGCTCTTCGTGAGCTTCCCGATTAAAGGCTCTTTATGAGCTTCCCAATATGGCTCGCTTGAACTTCCCGATATATGGCTATTCGGAACTTCCTGATTAATGACTCTTTGGAGCTACCCGTTATTGGCTCGCATGAGCTTCCTAAATATGGCTCTTATGAGCTTCCCGTTATATAGCCCGGATAAGCTTCCCTTTACATGGCTCACATGAGCTTCCTATTATATGGCTCGAGAGAGTGCTTCCCGATTATGTGCTTTAATGAGCACTCTCGAATATGAATTGATGAATTACAGTTTGTACACTTCAAGTGTATTATCTGTGTATCCATCGATATTTCTAATAAATTCAACGGGTAAAGTTCTGACATGGAATAATCTAAACTTGATATGAATTATTATGGAAAAGCACATGATATATGGATATAAGATGTGGAAAGCTTATGTTTATGAAAATTATTACATTATGAGCTCATCATTGATTTTTGATGTTTACATGAAATGCATGACTAACAAGTTTCTTGAGATTATATGTGATTAGGCTAATTGCAAAGTTTCTTTGGATGAATTTTTGCATGCTTAATTTAATTGTAAATAAATGGTAAGTTAATTTCCCGTTATATGAACTTACTAAGCATCAAATGCTTACTCTATTCTATTTCCTCTGTTTTATAGAACTCGGAAGCTCGTGAAGGTTGGAAGCTGGTCAGAGATACATCACACTATCTATTGGCTCATTTCGGTATAAATAGCAAAATTTTCTTTGGGCATAATGGCATGTATAGGTTAATAGACTAATGTTGATAAATGAATGTTTTAGTTGTAATTAGCCATTGTAATGGCTAGTGATGGCATGTTTTGATGTATATATATATGAGACTATATTATGTTTGGTATGTATGTGCTTAGATTGGTTGGATTAGTATATTAGGTATAAACATGCTTAAATGATTATATGGTCAATTTGGTAAGTTGGATACTTGAATAAATGAGGTAATATATCATGCATAGGAATTAGTTTTTGGCTTGACTTGAAGGTTGTAAATTGGCTTGGGATTGTGTTTAAGTGTTAATATAGGTGGAAGACAAGTTTGGGTGAGAAATAAGGCTTAGAAATAGCCTTATTTTGTCCACATGGGCGTGTGTCTCAACCGTGTGTGACACACGACCTAGCACATGGGCGTGTGTCTTGGCCATGTGTCCCCTACATCTTTTTAATTGCAAAATAGAATGCTCAAGTATTTTCACACGGGCAGAGACATGGGTGTGTGTCTCAGCCGTGTGTGGCACACGGCTTGGCACACGAGCGTGTGACTTGGCCTTGTAGCCCCTGCACCAAATTAATGTAAATTAAAATGTTCACATGGCCTAGCACACGGGCGTGTGGCTTGGCTGTGTGACCCAAGTCAGTAACCACCCTAATTTGGACACGGGCTGGGACATGGCCGTGTGTCCCTATTTCGAATGTCCACACGGCCTGAGACACGGGCGTGTGTACCCTGCACCTAGGAAAAATATTGAAATTTTGCGAAAAATTCTCTGAGTACCTGGATTAGTCCCGACTTATTTCTATTGCATATTTTGGGCCTCAAGGGCTCATATAAGGGGAAATATGATTATTTATGATTTATTTCTGATATAAGTGAGAAATGATATGAAATATCTGTATTTGATCTGTTTATTCCAGTAATGCTCCGTAACCCTGTTCTGCCAACGGATACGGGTTAAGGGTGTTACAAGAATCATAGCATTGAGGATTTCACTTGGGAACCTGATGACTCGATTCAATAGAAATATCTGCATCTGTTTCAATCAAGTAAATTTCTAGGCCGAAATTTCTTTTATAGGGGGAGAGTTGTAACGCCCCATTTTTGAAGATATATTTTGTTTTGTTAAATTTTGTTAAAGTAAGTGATCTGCTCTAGTGAGTAGGTGTTTTGGTATGTGTTTAAGGTTGCTGGTTCGAATCCTTGTGAGAGCATTTTGGCTAATTTCATTTTTGTGCTGATCAGTGAGTAGAAGTTGAGTTAAAATTTAACTCTATGGAATCTGTTGGATACGGATGGGATTTAGAGGATAGTGGGTGGTTGGATTTTAGTTAAATTCTTATCATGTCTTATTTTCTTTTCTTTTCTTTTTGAATTAATTAGTTTTACCAAAATATTTTCTAAACCTAACTGACATGCAACATACCCACTATTATTCCCTTCCTTTTTGCCATTTTTTTTTTTTTGTTTTTTCTTCTTGGTCTTTCATGTGACACCCCAAACCCGACCAGGACGGATCGACCCGAATTCGAAGTATTACATTAGCCACCTAAGTGACTCTCTGGCTAACGACCACCTAAGACACACCCTGACCTTATAACACCTCAATCTTATCTAAATATTAGTTATCTATTAATGCGGAAGCAAATTATGAGCCAATTTTAAACTTTTCATAGGTAATTTAACCTAAGGGCAATTTCGTCATTTTACCACCTATAGTAAAACTAATCCGATTTTAGATCTAAATGTTTACTAACCTTCTTTTAGTCAAAATTTTACAATCCTAAAAATTTCAGCTTAAACTGAGTTCGTTCGCTATGTCTAATTCAAGTTGTACTATTATTGACTAAATTGTAACAAATACAATCTATCAGAATCTATTCCAAATTAAAAATTAAATGTGTTACTAATTAATTTTACCCATTACGAGACTAATCCTAAAATTTTACCAAGTTTCCTTATCATCTAGGGCTCTAATTAGACTAATCAATTTTTAGGACTAAATAGTAACTTTAACAAATTAGAATACCAATTCAAGAAGATAAAAATTCAAACCCCCAAAAACCCACACAGCCGTGTCCCCCAGCCCGTGTGTCATTAAATTCCCATGGTCGTGTCGTGAAAAACTTTTTGGCGAGATGCAGTATGTGATAGCTCCGCTCTGCATGTGTCACACCTGCCACACGCAGTGTGAAAACCACGCACCCTTGTCACTCATTTTAAATGTAACACCCAAATATGGGGTTATTTGGAATTTGATTATTTTGATATTGTTAATGGAAGAATAGAACTTAATTTAAGGCTTTGAGTATGCCGGTTTGGTAGAAAAATTCAGTTTTTAATTTTAAAAGAAGGAACTAAGTGGGTGTTATAAGAATAAATGTGGGTAATTTACACTAATTAGGCCTTGGTAAAATGGCAAAAAAACCCTTAAGAGCTACATGTGACGCCACCCGAGGAGCAAGGGAGCTTGTGTAAGTCACGAAAATCCCCTTTTTTTCTTTATTTGGGCGGCACAAGGGGGAGAGTTTTCTCCCTTCAAACTCTTTTATTAGGTGTAATTATTAAAGGATAATAGAAAGAGTTTTATTTGTTTAATTATAGTAATAATGAGAAGATATTCAAGGATAATGGATGGGATATTAGGAGATTATTTTTATTAACAAAGTTATTTGAATTAAATCAAATGAATGGCCAAGAGGAAAATTAGGAGTTGGCTAGGAGTTTGTTGCCAAGGTTGAATGGCAAGATTGAAGAGGGGCGAAAGCTCATTGTTTTGGTTTTTTCCATTCTTGCAATTGCTCTTTTATTTGTTCTTTCAAGCTCTTTTAGAAATAACTCTCTACGCAGCAGAATATACCATTGGAAGTGCCGATTTCTTCATTTGTCTTCCTTTCCTTTTTCCTTTACGATTCAAGACTTGGCAGAAAGCGAGGAATAATCTCCTCTAGACTCTCCTTCAATCGGTTCATGAGGTGGTAAGTGATCTTGGCCGAATGTCCATCTTCCCTTTTCTTTCTTTTACGTCGATTTCTTTTACAAGGAGAGGTGCCGATTTCAATCGATGTAACAGGAGTTCTAACGAGTGTGAAATCAATGATAGGCACTTCCGGGATCTCAAAGCGGTGAGAATGAGATCTTGCATTCTCGACAATCGGATTTGGGTAAGTGGTGGTAAGTGCTTACTTATAAAAGATTATTCTTCAAATGATTTAGCGCTTGACATGGGTTGATGAGAGGAGGGGGCAATGATATCGTCTTGTGAGCACCAGTGTTTTAGTAACACACTTGTGACTATATGTCACGGAGGTTTGGTACCTCCGGAGGTTTGGTACCTCATAGCGACTTATCCTGTGGTTAACACCACCGTAGGTTGGCCCCACTTGAGATATGGGATAAATGCCCGGTGATTTGGTATCTACGATGGGTTGGCCCCATCACCCGATTGTGTCTCACGGACACGGTGCTTGGTAGCACATTGTGACTATATGTCACCGGTGGTTTAGCAGCGCCACGGTGTTTTGGTAACACATCGTGACTACGGTCACGGTGGTTTGGTACCACATGGGGTTACCACGATACTCTGCATAATTAATTGTATTATATGTTGTGTATGAAGTGTTGTATTAGCAGGGGGGGAAGGGTTACATGCGAGTCTTGGTGACTCACCTTCTCCTTTAACATTTTCAGGTGACTCGTAGATGGCTGGTGAGGCCAGGTTGGACTCGAGAGGTGGCCATGCGATGGATTCAAATTTTAGAACTTTAAATTTCTTTATTTTTACTTGGGTTGTAATAAGGCCTCCTTAAACTATATTGTGTTATTTTCTTTTATGTTGGATATTTGCTTTAAACTATATTATTAAATTGAACTAAAATCACATGTTTTCTTAAGTTAACACGAAAAAGTTTGATCGTGCAATCGGGCACTTGAAAGCTAGTATAACAACCGGACTTAAATAAATTCCCAAATTAAATCTAAGGGTAGCTTTGACAAGATAACCAGAAAGCGAGAAGTTTCAATAAAAATTTAATAAGTATCGAAATGGTGTTCACAAGGTTTTCTCGTAACAAATCAAATTCGATCGTAGTGTTTGGGTGGGTTTGGGTTGTTTGAAGTGATATCGAGCCAGTTCAAAGCTGTTGTGGGGCCCAAGGCCCAAAAATGTTTTAAAAGGCCTTTTGAATGATTTTTGGTTTTGAACACAGCATGGCCCGAGTAGTCTCCGTCACTCGATCCGCCTGTAAGTACATCTAAACCTTTTGTGAAATATATTACGTGAGAGAGGGTAGGAAGCATGGAGCGTAGATAGATTTATAGGACTTGGACCACTAGGCTAGATTGCTCAAACACGACCGAAGCATAAGACTTAAAGAACTAAACCAACCTATGACTTAGTCAACGAGCTAGGGTGTGGTAACCCCTGCATGCGCATGTGCAGGATTGGATCCGGAAGAGCTTGGTATTTTAGCGGTCCTCGTGACTCACCTCCTCTCTTCACGGGTATCCTGCACAGTGCGTAACCGGTTCACCACCCTAACTCGAAGGCTCGGTGGTGTGGTAACCTGCGTGCGCATGTCTAGAAAGGTTCGGTGGGAGCTTGGTATTTAAGCGGTCCGCGTGACCCACCTCCTCTTCACTCGAGTGCGCACAGTGCGTAGCTTTGGTTCACCACGACCGGAAGAAGGCGTGGTCATGGGCTAAACATAATGATTAAAACCAGAAAAGGGAATTAGCCTTGTTTTCAAAATAGAGCGAATAACAAGCCCTAATGTTTCCAAAATTTGTCCAATAACTCTCTTAAACCTTAGAACCCTACTTTCACTGACGTATTTCTCGGGAAAACTTGACTTGTGAAAAATTCTGGAAATACCCTTAGGAGGAAAAGGCGAAAATACCCACAGGTTAGAAATGGGCGTAAATGTCAGATGATGGTGGATAGGTATGGAAAGTATTAAGGAATGGATGCATGAACTTCTTTGTGTGAACTAGGATAGGAAAGCTGAAAGCGTTGTTTGTTGAAAGAATCTCGATTAAATCGTATTCATAAAATTTCTTCGCGAGTAATAAAGTGAAACAAATGCTAACGCATAAAATTTTCTTAATCAGATTAAAAGCGCGGTAGATAGAATGAGTTCTAGAGGAGGCGTGGGCGCAGTGGGCGTGGTAGGGGTAGGATGACGCGGTGTGCGAACCCGTCAGTCGGGACAAGGTTCAAAATGAGGTACCCACTTGCCACCACCACCTCCTACTTTTTAGAGCCGAGGGCCGGAGCGGGCCGGTGGTGAGTCGGTGTCATAAGTCGTGTTGCGAGTCTTGGAGATGGTGGCACGGGGCTAGTGGAAAGGTAGGAGCTGGAAATCGTCCTGGCGACTCTCCGATCGGACGGAGGAGGTATTAGAGGTGTGTGTCGAGTGGAATATCAGCTAGAGTCATGAAAGAATCATGGATGACCTTGACTGGCGAGGAAGAAGAAATTTGAGAAAGGCGATGTATAAGCTTCTAAAGGATGAAGCATATCGATTGGTGGCTTACGGTCAGAGATGGGGCTACTGGTAGATGATTTGACTTAGGAGTATTCAACCGCCTATCGAGAGAAAAAGTATGTGGGCATTAGCTTCTGACTTGGCAGCAGAGAAAGGCTTTTACTACGGGATTAGTGCAAGGAACTAAGTCCGTGTCCGGAATATGGTGGAATTTCTAAAGTGAGTAGGTATCGCGAGAGGCATCGTAGCTCTCACGAACATGAGCTGTCCCTGTGTCCATTTGAGGACGGACTCAGAGATGATTTAAGATTCTTGATTGCCCGCAGCAAGTTCGTGAGTTTTCGTCTAATTTCAGCTGCACATCGAGGATAGAAATGTAGGACCACGGAGGTCGTGGTGTGGGGGGGCGCTGTGTTGTTTGTCAAGAAGAAGGGCGGTTCTATGCGGATGTGCATCGACTCACCGTCGAGTTGAACAAGTTAACGATCAAGAACAAGTATCCGATTGCCTCGGATTGGCGACTTGTTCGATCAAGCTGAAAGGGTGCCTCGGTGTTTTGAAGATAGACCTAGGTCGAGTTATCACCAATTAAGGGTGAAGGAGGGTGATATTCACAAAGCGGCATTCCGAACTCGGCATGGGCATTTCGAGTTCTTGGTGATGCCATTCGGGTTGACCAATGCACCGCGGCATTTATGGACTTGATGAACAAAGTATTCAGCGATTACTTGGACCCGATTCGTCACGTGGTGTTCATAGACGACATATTGGTTTATTCAAAAGCGAGAAGAGGAGCATGACAAGCATTTACGGATAGTTACGCAAGTATTGAGGGAAACAGATTATATGCCAAATTCAGTAAGTGTGAATTTTGGCTTAGGAAGTGGCTTTCTTAGGTCATGTAGTGTCGGTGAAGGAATTAGGGTAGACCCTGCAAGATTGAAGCAGTATTGGAGTGGAAACCACCTAGGACGGTGTTTGAAATCGAAGTTTTACGGGTTTAGCGGTACTATCGGAGATTCGTGGAAGGATTCTCTCTAATAGCAGCGGCCAGATTGACTAAGTTGCTAAGGAAAGGTGTCTCATTTGTATGGACGGAGAAACAGCAAGAAAGCTTTGAAAAGTTAAGGAAGATTTTGTGAAAGCTCGGTTTAGTGCGGCTGAAGCGGGAAAGTTATTCACGGTTTATTGTGATGCATCTCACACCGGTTTGGGATGTGTGTTGATGCGGGATGGGAAAGGTAGTAGCCTATGCATCCCGTCAATTAAGACCGCATGAGGTTAACTACCCAACTCACGACTTAGAGTTAGCGGCGATGCGTCTTCGCTCGAAGATATGGAGACATTACGTATGGAGAGAAGTCGATGGTCTACACGGATCACAAAAGCTTGAGGTATCTTACGACTCGGAAGGATGCGAATACGAGACAGCGTCGATGGATTGAATTACTAAAGGACTATGATTGTTCAATCGAGTACCATCAGGAAAGGCTAATATGGTAGGCGGCGCATTGAGCCGGAAAAGCGTGCGGACTTAAGAGCAATGTTAGCTCGGTTAAGTGCGTATGATGATGGGAGTCTTTTGGCGAACTTCAAGTAAAGCCGACTTGGATTGAGAGATTAAAGAAAAGCGATTAATGGATGAAGGCTTGGCGCTAAGAGGGTACAAGTTCAAGGCGGTGGTTTGGAAGGTCTGATCTGTCTAGTGAAGGAGTGCTTTGTTTTCAGGGCGAGTATGTATGCCAAAGGATACAGAAATTAAGGCAGAAAATTCTCCAAGATGCACATAGCAGCCCATACGCTATGCATCCTGGGAAGCAAGATGTATGGAGATTTGCGGAGCTTGCATTTTGGTGGCACAGGTTGAAGCGTGAGATAGCGAGTTCGTAGGAAGTGTCGGCGTGTCGTGAGGTTAAGGTCGAACATCGGTCACCATCGGGACTACTTCAGCCGATAAAGATCCTCAATGGAAATGGAGAGGATCACCATGGATTTTGTTAGTGGGCTACCCTTACGCCCACCAAGAAGGACGCAGATTTGGGTAATTGTGGATCGCTTCGACTAAATCAGCTCACTTCATGCGGTGAGAATGGATTACTCACTCCGAAGCTAAGCGGGGCGTATGTGGGAGAAATAATAAGGTTGCATGGCGTGCGATGTCGATTATCTCGGATAGGGATCGATTCACGTCAAGGTTTTGGAAAGCATTGCATCAAGCTTTGGGTACGGTTAGATTTTCGATGCGGCTTTCCATCCACGATCGTGACGGACGATCGGAAAGGGTGATCTGAGTTTTAGAAGACATGTTAAGAGGAAGTGTGTCTTGGATTTTAGTGGTAGTTGGGAGGAGTACCTACCATTAGCGGAATTCGCTTATAACAATAGTTATCAAGCGAAGTATTCAAATGGCTCCATCACGAGGCCCTATATGGACTGAAAGTGTCGTACTCCTACATGTTGGCTGAGTTGGGAGAAAGGCAAGTTCCAGGTCCAGGCGTAGCAAGACGGAAGACAAAGTCAAGGTGATTCGGTCTCGTCTCAAGGAAGCATCGGATAGGCGAAGTCTTATGCCGATCTCAAGCGCAAGGAAGTGGAGTATCTTGTGGGAGACAAAGTCTTTCGAAAGTGTCGCCTTGGAAAAAGGTGTTGAGATTTGGACGGAAAGGGAAGTTAAGCCCAAGGTTCATTGGGCCATATCTTTTTGTTGTGAAGCGAGTAGGACCAGTGGCTTATCGGCTAGAAGTGCCGTGAACCGAGTCGATTCATAACGTATTTCATGTGTCAATCTTTGAGGCGGTATCGGTCGGATCCTTCGCACGTTGTGCCGATGCGAAATCGAGGTGAACTTCGGATTTATCTTTTGAGGAGGAACCGGTTGGATAGTAGATCGAGATGTGAAAGTTCTACGAAGGAAGGCGGTGCCTTTAGTGAAAGTGTTATGGCGGAACCACGGGTGGAAGAAGCTACGTGGGAGCCCGAGGAGGTGATGCGGCGGCAATACCCCCATCTCTTTTGATCAAGGAATTTCGAGGACGAAATTTATTTTAAAGGGTAGAAGCGTAACATCCCAAATATGGGGTTATTTGGAATTTGATTATTTTTGATATTGTTAATGGAAGAATAGAACTTAATTTAAGGCTTTGAGTATGCCCGGTTTGGTAGAAAAATTTCAGTTTTTAATTTTAAAAGAAGGAAGCCTTGGTAAGTGGGTGTTATAAGAATAAATGTGGGTAATTTAACACTAATTAGGCCTTGGTAAAATGGCAAAAAGAAGCCCACTTAAGAGCTACATGTGACGCCACCCAGGAGCAAGGGAGAGCTTGTGTTCGAGTCACGGAAATCCCCTTTTTTTTCTTTATTTGGACGGCACAAGGGGGGAGAGTTTTTCTCCCTTCAAACTCTTTTATTAGGTGTAATTATTAAAGGATAATAGAAGAGTTTTATTTGTTTAATTATAGTAATAATGAGAAGATATTCAAGGATAATGGATGGGATATTAGGAGATTATTTTTATTAATTCAAAGTTATTTGAATTAAATCAAATGAATGGCCAAGAGGAAAATTAGGAGTTGGCTAGGAGTTGAACTCCTTGTTGCCAAGGTTGGACGGCAAGATTGAAGAGGGGGGGCGAATGCTTATAAAAACCCCACCCTAGCTCATTGTTTTGGTTTTTTTCCATTCTTGCAAGTTGCCAAAAAACCCTAACCCCTCTCCCTTGTGCTCTTTTATTTGTTCTTTCAAGCTCTTTAGCCGAAACTTCTTTCCTCCCCTATTAACTCTCTCTGGCCGAATATACCATTGGAAGTGCTGATTTCTTCATTTGTCTTCCTTTCCTTTTTCCTTTCTGATAGCCGAATTTCCCTCTTCATATTTCAAGACTTGGCCGAATAGCAAGCAGGAATAATCTCCTCTAGACTCTCCTTCAATCGGTTCATGAGGTGGTAAGTGATCTTGGCCGAATGTCCATCTTCCCTTTTCTTTCTTTTTACATCGATTTCTTTTACAAGAGAGAGGTGCCGATTTGTGCAATCGTAGCAAGGGTTCTAACCAATTGTGAAATCAATGATAGGCACTCTCAGGGATCTCAAAGCGGTGAGATCGGATCTTGCATTCTCGACAATCGGATTTGGGTAAGTGGTGGTAAGTGCTTACTTATAAAAGATTATTCTTTAAATGATTAAGGAAAAGCCAAAGGCTATTAAGTGGCTACTAATAGTTGCCGATTTCGTGGAAGTAAAATCATTCGAGTATAGTGACTTGGGTTCAAAGACACTCGGGTAAGGATTAGGGTTCAAAAAGAGAACCCTTTTAAATATTCGGTTTGGCGAATAGGCCATAGTACTAACTCCCATGTTTGGCGAATATAGGGGCTAGTGGATCTAAGGTGGCCGACTTCTTCATCAGGGATTTAGGTTATTCGTGGGTGACAGTGTGTACATACACACTTATAATAGTTAATAAAGTGTATTAAGTGTATGTTATGTGTAAATCATTCTATGTAGATATGGCATTAGTGCCTTAATGGTACAAGCGAGGATCTAGGTAAGTCTCTATTTGTATGAGATTGATAATAATGCTTTTGGGAAGCATGGATTATTTGATACATGTGATATATGTATGTTCTGTTATTAAGCCGCTTGACATGGGTTGATGAGAGGAGGGGCGGTGATATCGTCTTCGACGAGCACCGGTGTTTTGGTAACACTGCGTGACTATATGTCACCAGAGGTTTGGTACCTCGGAGAGGTTTGGTACCTCATAGCGACTTATCCCTGTGGTTAACACCACCGTGGGTTGGCCCCACTTGAGATATGGGATAAATGCGCGGTGATTTGGTATCACACGATGGGTTGGCCCCATCACCCGATTTGTGTCTACGGACACCGGTGCTTTGGTAGCACATTGTGACTATATGTCACGGTGGTTTGGCGCCACGGTGTTTGGTAACACATCGTGACTACGGTCACCGGTGGTTTGGTACCACATGGGGTAGACAAAAGCGTTTGGTTGGCTAGGTTGGGTACACGATACTCTGCATAATTAAGCTGTTATATGTTGTGTATGAAGTGTTGTATTAACAGGGGAAGGGTTACATATTGAGTCTTGGTGACTCACCTTCTCCTTTAACATTTTTCGGGTGACTCGTAGATGGCGGGTGAGGGAGTTGGACTCGAGGTGGCCATGCGAGTGGATTCAAATTTTAGAACTTTAAATTTCTTTATTTTTACTTGGGTTGTAATAAGGCCTCCTTAAACTATATTTGTGTTATTTTCTTTTATGTTGGATATTTGCTTTAAACTATATTATTAAATTGAACTAAAATCACATGTTTTCTTAAGTTAACACGAAAAAGTTTGATCGTGCAATCGGGCACACTTGAAAGCCAGTATAACAACCGGACTTAAATAAATTCCCAAATTAAATCTAAGGGTAGCTTTGACAAGATAACCGAAAACGAGAAGTTTCAATAAAAATTTAATAAGTATCGAAATGGTGTTCACAAGGTTTTTCTCCGTAACAAATCAAATTCGGTCGTAGTGTTTGGGCCGGGTTTGGGTTGTTACATTAAAACTCGATTTTGCATATTTTAACGACCAATTAAACCCGATTTAACTACGATTAATTAACATATATATACACACCTTTTCAATTGAATTTATTGACATCAATTAAGCCTTAATTAAATAGAATTAAGAAATTAATTTCATGCACATCAAAAACCGAATAAATCAAACAAGTGGCATACCTTAGTCGTTAGTAAACCACTCCATGAAAGCTTCATTTAAACAATCATTAGTATAAATATCATGCTTTACACACGGTGTTATTAATCACCGTGTTATCAAGAAACAATACACCGTAAATCAATTAATAATTAAACTCAAACATGCCTTAAATTTATTATAAAACCATTCAAAATAAATGTCCAATGTCCAAAGTCCATTTACAACCAAAAATCAAACTAATTCCCGGGAGTTCCACAATGCCCGACTACAGTCTCTAAAATGCGTAATAAAGTCTCTACCAAGCCTAAATCTCTTGGAACTCTTTTGCTCGGCTCCTCAGCTCCTCAGCTCCTCAATCCTGACGAATATCTGCACGAATGTGAGGGTGTGAGCTTTAAAAAGCTCAGTGAATGTTAATAAAAACAACAAGTAAATTAACATCCAATTCATGCTTAATTTACAACCAATCATCAACCAAAAAAAAAAAAATTAAACATGTCAATTAAATTTCCATAAGCATTTTCAATACCAAAAATCAATCATTCATGACTTTCAATCATCAATTGATATAGCAACAATCATACATAAATATATTGACATTCATTTCTCATGGCTTAATCGGGTGATCATACATCGGATAAACGGATCTCCGAACTCCCACAAATATCAAATACAGTCCACCGATTTGAGCGGGCCAAAGCACGTGCTCCTTTATAGTGCCTCAAATAACCCATTGAGTGGAGACTCATGCTTAACACTCCCTTATCTACTCCAACAAATCAGTCAATCTAGAGCCATATGCTCACAATGTCACAAATAAAAGTGAGTACCCACAAATCCTATGGCATGCCAACTATATCCAATGGATCCACCATGCATGTTGCTAATATATTCAATCAAACATAGCATATAAATCAATCATTAGTGTGGTCAATTTAATGTGACAAGAAGTGTAACATGTAACATTGTAACATCCTGGAAAGGGCCTATGCATTTTCGGTTTAATTGTACGAAGTGACATGTTTTGTGTACTAAGAATAAATTTTGAACATTTTTGGAAACCCGAAATGAATGGAAATGATTTGGAAATAAACATTTTTTGAAACTGAAAATGTATGGAAATGTTAAGTTTAAAAATGGGAAGTGAACATTTTTGGAAACTAGGAAATGTAAGGAAATGATGTGGAAATGATTCAAAAGAGGAAAGTGAACATTCTGGAAAACTTGGAAATGTAAGGAAATGTCAAGTTTACTGAGCGAACGAAAATTTTGGAAACTTAGAAATGACTTAGAAATGTCGAGTTTTAAAGTTTAAAAGAGGAAATTAAGGCAAGGTGGCCTTAAAAGAAAAAGTTTGTGAAATTTGACACACAAACAGCTTGGAAAAGTGGCTGGAGATGCCACTTAGGGCCTCTGGAAATGGCGCCACATGCAAGGTGTTGGGCCTGAGTTCGAGTCACTTGGGAAGCAAATAAAAGGAGTTTTATTTTTGCTTTTGTGGACGACACAAGCCTTCTAGAAAGGAGGAGTTTTATTGTCATAAATATTCAATTATTAAGGTGATAAATAAGGGATTTAATTTGGATTATTTTTGAAGAGATAATAAAGGATTATTCTCTAATTATTTTAAATTAAGGGATTATTATTTTGATAATTCAAAGGATAAAGCTATCAAATAAAGAAGAGTGGTGGCCAAGTAAGGGATTATGAGTAGTAGTTTCGGCTATAAAAGGAAGAAAATAGGGCTACTCATCAATTTTTCTTCCTCCTCTTCTCTCTCTTTGAATTTCGAGTACTCTCCTCTCTTCTCTTCTCTTTTTCTTTTGTCCAGCCGAATCTATAGTCCACCATTGTCAAAATTCTCAAGTTTTCTTTTCTTCCTATTTCTTCTTACCAATCCATTCAAAAGCCGAATCTTGGAAAGGCTTCAAGCATAGGTGTCGATTTGTAACATCCTAAAATAGGGCCTATGCATTTTGGTTTAATTGTATGAAGTGACATGTTTTAAGTATTATGAATAAATTTTGAATATTTTTGAAACCTGAAAATGTATGGAAATGTTAAGTTTAAAATGGAAGGTGAACATTTTTGGAAACTAGGAAATGTAAGGAAAATGGAAAGTGAACATTTTTGGAAACTTGGAAATGTGACACATAAACAGGCTTGGAAAAGTGGTCTGAAGATGCCACTTAGGGCCTATGGAAATGGCGCCATATGCAAGAGGAATGGGCCTAAGTTCGAGTCACATGGGAAGCAAATAAAAGAAATTTTATTTTGCTACAAGGAGCAGAGAGAGAGGTGGACGGCACATGGCTATAAATTAGGAGCTTTTATTATTTTATAAATAGTGGATAAATAAGGGATTTATTTATCATTATTTTCAAGAGATAATTGTTGGATTAAATTCTTTTAATTTGAATAAAGAGATAAAGAGGAAAATAAGGGAGAAGTGATGGCCAAGTAAGGGACTTTGAGTTTAATAATTTTAGCTAAGTAAGGATAGTTGCTGAATTATCTTTTTATTTTAAGTGATAATTAAAGGATAAAGTTATCGACAGAGGAGTGGTGGCCAAGTAAGGGACTCCTTAGATGATAATTTCGGCTATAAAAGGAAGGAAGGAGGGCTACTCATCAATTTGTGCTTCCTCCTTTCTCTCCGCGAATTCTTAGTGCTCTCTTCTCTTCTCTTCTTTCTTTTCTTTTGTCAAGCCAGAAATTAAGTAATTGTTGGAACCTAGCCGAATATTTTCCTCTCCATTAGAAGCCATAGCCGAATCCTCCATCTTTATTCTTCCTTCTCTTTTCTTTCTAATCCTCCAAAAGCCGAAGGTTGTGAGATCATCATCTAGCCATACTTGAATCTCTCGAAGGTTGAAGTGAAGGTGCAATCGATTTCTTCAAGTAAGGGTAAGATCTCATTCGGTTTCATCCTTTTTTCTTAAGATTTGCCAAAATCTAGGACTAACCCCATTAATATCTTGTTGCAGAAAACTTTGAAGAGATCTTTCGGGATTTACTAAGTGTCGACTACAAGGAAGGAGAAGTTCTTTTCCCGAAGGTACACCATAGGCCACGTGTTCCCTAGTTGTTCGGTGAGTTTTGGGATTTAAAATCCACAAGGCAAGTGTCTATAGCATTCGGCCAAGGCCATGTTTGGTATATGTGTTCATTAATTATTCAAAAGCCGAAAACTAACCAAGTTAATTGATTCAATGCTTGGCCGAATGCAAGAAGAGTATAGCAGAGATTTCAAGACTTGATTCTTAAGTCAAACGACAACAAGGTAAGTTTAAGTATACTAATCCTACTAGGATTTGGATTTATGGCCGAATGGCTTTTTATTAAAGTAGTAGGTGATTAATCAAATGTAGGGATTAAGGATCTAAGCATTAGATCAAGCTTTTTGGGATTTCAAGACCCTTAGGTAAGTATGATAAGTTGTGGATATTTGGTTAAGAATTCGTATATTGATGATTAAATCGATTGTTCGATTAAGTGTATTGATGGAGGCGAATACCATTCAAGAAGGAAAGGGAAGGTCCCTATCCCGAAGTTTAAGAAGAGATCTCATCTCGGCGTTAGGGATTGGCCACCGGGTGTGGACCAAGCGTCGGAACAAGAAAGTAGGCAAATAGTCGTAGTATCGCCTAGTGATAGCATCATTATCAAAAGCATAGTTCTCCAAGTGATCGGTGTGTGATTAACCCACCGTTTTCGGGTATATGATATGTATGTGAAATGTGTATGTGTTATGAATGTGCTAACTAGTGCAAAGTGGAAATTGTGATAAGGATACCCTCAAGGGTATGTCGATAATCCAGTAAGTACTAAACCCGATGATATGTGATTATTAATATGAATATGTGATAATATGCTTGATGAACATGCTCATGCATCATTACATTGTATCATTATTTTATGTGGCATGTGCATGGGTGGGATATGATATGAAAGAAGAATGCGGGTGTACTTCGAGTACGTGGTTTGATGTTAGCCTTGAGCTACATCGTGGATTGACGTTGGATCGAGGTCACGCGTTGTGGATTAATTGCGATTTAGTTCGCGTGGCTTGATGAGTGGCTATGTGCCTCATCGTGGTTGATATCGGCTATGTGCCATATCGTGGTTGATGAGTGACTATGTGTCCCATCGTGGTTTTGGTGTTAGCTACGGCTACATCGTGGATTGGCGTTGACTGAGGTCGCGTTGTGGACTATTGTGCTTAATTGCACGTGGACGGCAGTGATTGCCTTTGGAGTGAAAAGGAGAGGGTGATTTGATAATCCCCTAGTGTGTGGTAGGCTGGATAAGGGGGTGTGTAGCGGATGGACCCTAGGTTTGGGTTGGGCTTCATAATTGCATGATTTCGTATGTGAACATATGTGGAAATGGGCCAAGCCCAATATGATATGTGGATTAATGTAAAAATGGGCAAAGCCCAGTATATGAATGTGGATCAGTGTGGAAATGGGCTAAGCCCAGTATGTGGAAATTATGTGGTTAACTACCCTATTAGATGAATGTGATATGAATATGGGCCAAGCCCAGAATGTGATAACATGTGAATTTGATAATTGATATCTGATATATGAGTTAATATGTGGTTAACATGTGGGTGGAATTCAGTGGACTAATTACACACTGAGTCTGTATGACTCACCCAATTTTTAACATAGCAGTGATCGTGATTTTTGGACCGGGTTGGAGTGGATACAAAGGTGGCCATGCAGAAGCAGATTTCCATGCAGAAAGATATTTTAATTAATTAAGTAGTTATATTTTCAGTATTTTGATTAAGTGTTTATTGTAATAAGGCCCATTAAAGTGATTGAACATTTTTATTATGTTTAAGCTAGACGACCATTAAATTATTATTAGGAAGTGCTTTTAATTTTGGCAACTTATATTTTAAAAGCTTATAATAAAGTTTTAATTTGGATATTTTTATCAAGCTTATATTATTTAGAATTTTTAATTGGACATGGTTTTCAAATGACAAAATTTTTAATGTTTTTCCCAAAAGTAAAATCAGTCTTCAAACGTTTTTCCGCAATGGCATTTCAAATTCGGTCGTAACGAATGGGCCGGGTTTGGGGTGTTACACGATTTCTTCAAAGGTAAGAACAAGTTTGATTTCCAATCTTTTCTTTTAGATTAGCCGAGAGATAATCTAACCCCATACATATTATGGTTGCCGAATATGGAAGGACCTTTCGGGATTATCAGAGTAGTCGACTAAAAGGAAGAGTATTCGGGATTTCTAAGATTAAGGTAAGACATGTGAATATTCGGCCAAAGGCCTTGATTTATGTTTTGATGATTAAGATTAAGTCTAACGTAAGGTTTTAGGGATTTCGACATTCCTAGGGAAACAAGGAACAGCTTTCTGGATTTGTTGGTGTTCCAATCGGCAACAAGGTAAGAATACTAATCCTACTAGGATTTGGAATTTTGGCCGAATGGCTTTTTATTAAGGTAATAAGTGATAAATCAATGTAGGGATTAAGGATCTAAGCATTAGATCAAGCTTTTCGGGATCTCAAGGAAATTTTAAGCGAATCAGGTGTGTACCCCACACTATCCCATAATATGTTTTATGGCATGATTAATTAATATATGTGATATTAAGTATATGAAAGTGGCTAAGGTACCATGTTATGGTACAAAGTACTCAGGTACGTTTCCTACTTCTACTAGGAATATGAAAGATGTTATTTGTAACATGAGAATATGATAAGAATATGAACTCGCATATTATGCATATTATTATATGGGGCATATGGGTTATTGAAAGGGGAAGTGAATGTGGTGACCTAAGACCACGAACACGGTGACCTAAGACCGTGATATCTGAAAAGTGGTGACCTAAGACCACAGTAATCTGAAAGTGGTGACCTAAGACCACAGTATGCGGTGACCTAAGACCGCAGATTTGGAGTGTAGCGGAAGGAGGGTCGACTTAGTAGTCCCCACGGTGTGACTGGCAGGTACGGGGGTGTGTAGCGGATGGACAATTAGGTTTGGGTTTGGGAATGCATCATAACCTGTATTCTATGTTTTGAATGTGTAATATGTGATATGCCTTATTCTATTATGATTTAGTGTCGTGTACACATTGAGTCTGTTTGACTCACCCCGTTGTGGGACTATGTTTCAGGTGATGAACAGTGATGGACCGGGACGGCAGAACTTGTGGTGGCCATGCCCAACATGAAGTTTATATTTTTATGGACTCTTGAATTTATTTTAGTACTTTGAATTATTTTTGGGAATTTTTTTGATGTAATAAGGCCATAAGGCCATGATGAACGATTTTATTTCTACTTGTTGTTTTATTGTGTTACAAATTTTGATTAAGTTAAAGACTAAGTATTTTATTTTAAAATATACTCAATATGTTTATTACTTAAAATTAAAAAGGGGTTTTCAAATTTAAAAATCCAGTTTGTTTTCAACACAAGCCCAACCCAAACTATTTTTTAAAAAAAAATCACACAAGTTTTTCACCAAGTAACGAAAGAATTTGAATCGGTTTACTTGAGGAACATACCAAATCTGGTCAAAGCTCGTGGGCCGGGTTTGGGGTGTTTCAAACATAGCATTTAATATCCAATTAAATCAAGAAATTCATTTGCAAATTTTCCATAATCAATTACCAATTGAAATATCAACATATCATGATCAAAAATTTCAATACACATTCTTAAAATCATCCTTAAAATTAATCAAATTAAATAGCACAACACCACCCAAAAATTCACTTACCATTTTTTTTTCAATACAAATTCAATTTTTTGCACATTTAATACCAATCTTGCAAAATCAACCATTCATCCACAATTAATTACTTTTTAATCATTAATTAAGGTACTAATTAAACATAATTGAGGTTCAATTTGCCAAATTATCCTTATAAACACTCACCACACAATTTTATTCTATCACAACAAGTGATCAACTAGGCAATTTCGAGCTTCAATTCCGGTTATCTCGGTCCTCTTCAAGATTTGAAGCTTCAACAGAGGTAAAGTAGACATTACCACATTTCCAAAGATATATTAAACACAATTTTTAATTAACTATGCTAATCAAAATTCACTCTCAAAGATACCTTATCGGATTTGTAACATCAAGTCGAAAACTCAATTCCTCACAAAATCGACCTCTCCAGCCCTCCTAATCACTTCCAAACATCAATACTAAACCAATTACACATAAACTAAGCATCAATTTCACATTTAAATCAATTTCACAAAAATTCGAAAAATTAATTTAAGAAGATGATGAAAATCAGATTTCTTCAAAGTTCTTCACAAATCATGTTTAATCTTGACAAATAAAACCAAAAACCTTTTAATAGATCCACTTTGAGTTGGAACATCCATTGATTTGTGAATTTCCTCTCAAAATTCAAGATCCACCATTAAAGCACCTTAAGCTTTTGAAGAAGATGACATTCATAAA
Organism: Gossypium sturtianum; assembly: GCA_025698515.1. Lineage (NCBI taxonomy): Eukaryota > Viridiplantae > Streptophyta > Magnoliopsida > Malvales > Malvaceae > Gossypium > Gossypium sturtianum. The sequence continues at coordinate 122,492,178 of CM046943.1, read as the reverse complement.
AAATCCTTTAATTGATTCTCAAATCATGTAAAAATATTTCTAATCTTCATGAAAACAAGTTTAGAAATAATAATTACCTTTGATTGAAAATCTTGATTCAAGAATCTTGAGAAATTTTAGAATATTTTTGGCTACTTTTGAGAATAATTTCGGGTGAATTGAGAGAGTATTTTGAAAAGGAAAACAGTTGGATCTATTCTCTTATGATAGATCTTTAAAACCATGCAAAGAAAACGAAATTTATAGCTCTCTAATATGATGTAAATGGTGTGAAAAGTAGGCTAGATGCATAGTTTTTAAAGCTGAAACAACCCACCAGAATTTAAAAATTGGGGAATTTTCCTAATGGCCACTCCCACATTTCCCTTGTTTTACCATTTAATCCTTTCCCTCGAAAATTCTGAATTTTAAGGTTTATTTTTCAAATATATACTCTAAATTTTCCATTGTTTTACAATTAAACCCAATTTAATTAATAATTAATTTTAGCTCAAATTAACTCCCAATAAAAATTAATTTAAAATTCTTTTTGACCCAATTTAATTATTTTCACTAATAATTATTTAATTACTTTAAAATTAATTTTCCAAAAATATTTTTATTTTTCGGATTATTGTTTAATCGATTTTAGATGAAATTAACCTCCTAAATTAAATTTAAAATTACTAGAAACCCCATAAATTCCTAGTTTCACACTCAGAACCCGAAAAATATACCCGAAACTACTAGACCCGGTTTAGGGATATTACATTTCCCGTCTGTTCTTGTTTTTTTTTCCTTTCCTTTCTTCCTTTTTGTGTTTTCAATTCTTGTGTCCCACCTTCTTAATTCTCGCAATTGTTTTCAAGTTATTCTTGGCTCTTTCGCTTTGGTTTTCAATCTGTGAAGGTAAGGTTGCATTTGTTCTTTTTTGTTCTTGTACTGAAATTGTTCGTTGGGCGTTGTAGATGTTTGGGATTTCAAGATTGTAGTGAAAAGTTCGTATTGTTTGCTATTTAATTAATTTGAATCGTTTTAGGAGAAGATCGTAAGGCCATTGGTGTTCCTTCGGCTATTTAATCTTTGTTGTGTTGTTGTTCGTTTAGTGGTAAGGGTTCGATTGTGTTTTTGGATGGTTTAATTTGGTTCGTTGGTTTTGTTATTCGGAAAAATCGAGGACCTGTCCTTCAAATTGTTTGTTTTTGTTATTGGTTTGGTGTTCTAAATTACGCGTTTAGGTTCTGGAAGCTCGTGGGTGGTTTGGCATTAGAATCAATCAAGGTGTGTAATGAAAAACACGAAAAAAAAAGCGAGCAGTGAAAGCTGAAAAACTACACTGTCGACGCCACATGGCCGTGTGTGACACATGACCATGTGACAGGCCGTGTGAGACACAAAGTTTGGGCCAATTGGGTCGTGTGGGCCCAAAATTCTGGATTTTTCCCTAGGGTCGTAAACAACGTTTGGATTGAACGTAGGCCTTCTGTAAGGTCGGTATGTTGTTAATTAAGCATTTAAAAATGAATTCTGGCCATCTGCTAGTGTAAAATTAAATATTTGTAGAATGTTTGAAATGAAATAATATGTGTAAAATCTTAATTATGTTGTATATTCTGTATCAGTCACGATAAGCATGTACATCGTAAATATATATGATATCTGTTAGTTCTGTATTTGCATTTGGGATAAGATTTATGTATTGGAGGAAGTGTGGGCAGTTTGATTAACTACCGTAACTGGTGGCACTGCCGCATTTATTTCTGTACAAGGCGATAATTTGTCTATGGATTCGGCAGCTAAGCTGCAAATATTTTGAAAAGTGTCATACTGACACTAAGTGGTATGTAGGGTTGGATGGGTGTTTCATACCCATATGGTGTGTTGGTATGGTCAGAGCTGGTGTGTAGCGGATGGGGGTAGGATTATGTTTCTGCAACTGCACTGTTCTAATAAGTTCTATATTTGATATTTTTGTCTGATTAATTTTTGATGATATAAATATATGTGTTATACACTGAGTTTCAAATACCCCTTTCTGTTTGTCTATCACTTTTAGGTAACCCTCAGACTTAGGCGGGTTGGTGCAGCGGGAGCTTGGTCATAACAATATTTTCATAAATTTAATTTATTTAAATTTTGCTTTGAGAGTTTTGTAAATTTCGGACTATTTTGGTTTTGGACTTTATTTCTGATTTTCGCATGATACCGTTTAAATGTTTTATCAGCAATGTTCATTTTTCTGCAAAACAACAAATTATGTTTTTCCAAAATTTAACTTTCTAAGAATTTCCATTGCAAAGCTATACGATTTTAGAAAATGTAAACAAACAACGTTTACTATAAAACAGCTAAGTAAGATATGTTTTCAAATAAACCGGGTTTTTGTGTAATAAGAGTTTTTGACGTTTTTCAAAATATACAGATTCTGGACTTTCAATCGATTTACAGTAACATCACCAGATCTGGCTATAATGTTTAGGTCGGGTTTGGGGTGTTACATTATATCGATAAGATCCTTTTATTATTAGCCGTTAAATGATAAATCAATTCTTATATGGTATAATTTAAAATGAAAAAGTTAAAGAAAACTTTTAAAAGCGGGAACTAAAAATAAAGTAAATCTCATAAAAAGATAATGAACGATAAAACTTTTGTAAAAGTTTTGAAAACCTTATAATTAATATTTTACAATATTTGTTTCTTTAAATTTTTATTTTTAAACTATGTGAGATAAGATCTTACGTTTTATTTAACATTTAAATTAATAATTTTAGTAATTAAAGGACATTATTGATATAAATGTAATAGTTTAAAGGTGTAATTAAAATTTTTTAAAATTTAAATACCCATTTAAAAGTAAAGTTATAATCTGAAGACATATATATAGCGTAAAGCACCAAAGTAATTTGTTTTAATAAGTTGGAAAGGATGAAGGGCAAACAAGCAACATTTTCCAAAGTCATTTTCCTATTAAAAATAAATTAAGAAAAAAAAAGGAAGAATTATATCAAATTAGCTTTCCTACATTCTGATTCGTCAACGAAGTAGACAAATTCCATAGATTATCTCAATTTGCATGTATAGTGACGGATCCATTGGGTCGCCAATGAGGAAACCTTTTTGTGTTCTGCCGAGCTAACCACACAACCACGGGCTTATATATTCTATTTTCAATCAAATTAAGCAAGCTTTAATTGATGGACATGTTTCTTTTTACCTAATTAACACAAATAGTGATGGGTTAAGATTTTAAAATGCAGCACAAACCCTATCCTAAAATACTAGCTAGATATATGTCATCTACATTTTTCTTTTTATCTTTTTAAGTATTTGTATAAAAGATTTATATTATGGTTTGATATGGTATTCTAAATATATAAAGACAAAATATATTCTTAGAGAATGCGTATGGTCATCTTAAATTATGACTTATGAGTATTAAAAAAATTCAATATGTCCGACTTGTCTTAAGGACTTCTTGATTCCATCAGTATCCAAGGGGCATAGTTAATTATTTTTTGGTTAAATTAGTCGGGTTTTAAATCGTTTAAATGAAGATATTTTTGTACGCAAAACTTAAAATTATTTATAATTCCTCTTCGTCTCTAGTCAATTGAATGGATAGTTTTTTGTTATTGAAGTTGAATTAAAGAATAAAATTAGTTAGTCTCTCAATCTTTGGCATGTTGCCATCATGGTGGTCGGTTTTGATAAGGACCTCGTAAACTTATGATTACATTTGAGGGTATATTAATGATTTCAAAAGGTGAAATTAAAATGGTGTTAAGAAGCAAAAAACCTTAAACGTCACCTCATGAGTCTTCTTTGTTCTAAAAGCATTTTGTAGTTCTATCAATATATTTGAATTCTCAAGGGAAACGTTTTAGCTTCATATTTTCTAGGAAGCGCAACCCATTTTTATTAGAAAATCGTTCACCTAAAAATCTCACCTCCTATGCTATTGTATTAGTTGTTTAGCATAATCTTTTCACTTTTTACAGGTCCCTCAAAACAAGTAGTGATGTGATTGTGGAATTTTTTTCCTTTCATTTTTTATAGGTCCCTCAAAAACAAGTAGCTTTCATACTTCAATGTTGGTGTAAAGCATTCAAGAACTATTATTCAGTACTATTATATCTTAGTAGCTCTGATAACTTTAAACAATCTCGAATGAGGGTATTTATTAGTATTATTGTATTCAATTTTGAGGAAGGATCTATTTTCACCAATATAAAAATTAAAGTAGTTCTAAATATTTCCATAATTTTTTATATTAGTAATATTTTAATAATCTAACTGTCATATTTCATGTTCCATCCATGTAGATCATGTATGTTAAGTTTGAAGTAAATTAAAAGTTTCTAACTACGATCGCTCCTCTTTATAGCAAACACTCTTTATAATAGCATTTCATTATAACAGATAAGTTTATTGTAGAAGCGATATGTTTTCTTTTTACCCTCTAAAATAGATTTTCATTTATAATAGCAATTGCCATAAAGTATAAAGTACATTCTTTACTAAATTAGTTCTTTATAACATCTTATAGTACTCTCAAATTTTAGTGTAAAATAAAAATCATAAATTCTAGTTAAGATATTATTTCTATAAAATATTTAAATTTTACATAAAAATATATTAATCATAATTTATTAAATGAAAATAATATTTAATAAATAGGATTAGATCCGTATATTTTATTAAATACTCACTAATCAATATATTACATTTTTAATTTAAAAATTTAAAAAATTTAAATATGATCTAAATCTCAAATGTTATTATGGGTATATAATAACTATATCTATATAACATCCAAAATTTTGGCAAATAAATGAGGCTGTTATAGATAGGGTTGACTATATTTATTTTATGTAAAAAAACTTTTAGCCATTAAATATATATTAATATAGATAGTTTTTTATATCGATATAATAGAGATAGTGGATCGATTGAAAATTTTATATGCATGAAGGGTCTGTTTGGACAGAACAAAGTAATTGAATGAAAATGTAATTACTAAGGTAGTAATTATACTCACTTGTAATTACAAAGAATTCTAATTCCCTAAAAGTGTTTGACTAATAAAGTGTAATTATATCGTAATTCTCTATGTCATATTGACTAATAAAGTGTAATTACATCGTAATTCCCTATGTCATATTTGATAGTGCAAGGAATTCTAGTGTATATTTGTTGGGTTGTTCCCTTTTTAATATGCAATATATGCTTCTTATCATCATTTGAATTTGAATCTGTATAATTAAGATTATCAAAATCTCTTTCTTTCATGTACTATTCAAAGTGCGGATAATCTCAATTACACCTATAATTGAATTTATGAAATATGCAACATGTCAGTACAATCCAACCTTATTTTTTTATGCTATTCTAAGGTGATGTTAATATGTTTTAGAACAATAAATGTTTTCTCAGCCACATTTCGAAGCCTTGAATGTCTCAAATTGAAGAGTTCATGAGTTGTCTATGGTGCTTGTGTCTGACACCATTTTCTCAAATGATATCATACCACACAATATGGGGCAAGAAAACCTTTTCTATTTCTATAATTAGCATTGGCCTTATAATATTTAGGTTCACAATCCAAATAGTTTGTAACTTTAATTATAAAAATTTATATAAACTTAAGTTGGAGAAAGACTTAAGTTAAGTTATATCCTTTTTTGTAATACATCAATTAAGTAAAAAATAACGTAAAATTTATAATATATAACTTTTATAAAAATGGTTTTATAAATTGTTCAAAACTTTCATAACACTTCTTATAAATAATATAACTTTTTCCATAATTTAAAAAAATTTATAAATAAGTAATGATAAAAAATTATAACATTTTTTTACGAATAAATATTATAATATAATATAATATAATATAATATAATATATATCATAGACAAATAAATAAGTTATGTTCATACTTGGCCATAACTTCTTAGAAATAAATATATTATAACACTTTTATAACATGTAAATTATTTTTTTATAATAAATTTTTTTTGCGATAACCTTAGAAAATTTTTAGGATTTAAATAATATAAATTTTATTATAACATTATAAAATAAACAAATTATTTTTAAGATTTTTAATATAAGAAAAGTTTTTCGTAACTATCCCAAAAACTCATATGTGTTCATGCTTATAATATAATTGTAACACCCCAAACTCGGCCTAGACGTTATGGCCGAATCTGGCGATGTCACATAATAGCGTGTTGAAACTAAGTTGTTACGATAAAACCGTTTTCATTTATTTACTCTTGTTGACTCCAAAATCGCTTACTTAATTAATTGATTGTTTTAAAACACAATTCATTGCGGAAGCTTTAGAAATCATTTATTTAATGAAAAACCGAGTTAATTAGGTAAATCTGTCCATATTAGAAAACCCCTTTGTTTTAGAGAAAACCGTTTGTTCGTTGAGTTTGTGCAATTTTTAAATCCACGAAAACAGTCTAAAATCCGAAATAAAAGCAAACAGTCCAAAAAGTTTAATTTACATAAAAAAATAACCCAGAAAATAATTAAGAAATAAATACCAAAACTGAAATTAAAACAGTTTAAAATACGTGTGGCCACCGTCGAGTCCTCCGTTGCACCGATCCGTCAAGTCTGGGGATTACCCGTGCACATTAAACAAAAAGGGTGAGTTTACGTAAACTCAGTGTGTAATCCCACAAAAATAAACAAACAATCGGTATTCACGAGGCATGATTGAAAGCAGTCTTGGGCCTAAGCCCTTTCGATGATCGAAGTGGCGGTTTGGGCCTTAGCCCATCTCAATACTGATGTCAAAAATGCAAGAGGGCCTTAGCCCATCACAAGATATCGAGTAGTAACATGATTATGCAGTAGCAAAATCCTACCCAACCAACCTCTACAGACCATCTCCGTCCAACCCTACACTCCATGTGGGGATATAATCAACCCACCCATCCCTACACTCCAAGTAGTACCGAATGCGGCACAAATAAAGAGTTTGCGGTGAGTCACAATAAATTAGGCTTAAAGCCTTTGGTACACTTCCTCCGAATAACAACCCCAACCCAATGCAATGCAACATACAATGGATGATATGCTATTATGCAATTTCAGTACATATTTCAGTTTAGATATTAACATGCTCAATACAAATATCATTCAGTCAATTTCACACATTTAGGGGTCTAAGTAGCGCTTACCGACCCTACAGTAGGTTCACAGTCGACTTGGGCAACCCGTGCAACCTTAAAAACATTTCGATAAAAATGGGCCCACATGCCCATGTGATCTGCCCGTGTGAGCCCACACGCCCGTGTGGCCCACTCGGCCCAAATTGATCTTGGCCGTGTGATCCTTTTCTAAAGTAACTCATGCTAGCTCAATACTCATATATGTTTTCACTATTTACTTATATGTTCATTCAAAGCTGTCTACTTGAGTCATTATCACTAAATTATTTATATCTTGAGCTACAGAATTCCAAATTAAGATCCGCTTGATGTTTTTGAAACTAGACTCAAATACCTTTCAGCCATAAAATTTTTAGAATTTATAGTTTATCAAATAAGTACAGTAAAATCTTTAAATTTATCCCTATTCTGCTATTTGATAGCTTCGACCTTTCCTTATAAAAAATTATTTATCTCTTAGTACAGAATTTAGATAATGTTTTCGTTTGTTTCTCTTGAAAATAGACTCATTAAGGATTTAAACATATAAATTTAAGCCCCTATAATAGGCCCAATTTTCCCGGGCTTATTAACCTGGTATTTATCCATTAAAAAAACCAAGTAAAAATAATAATAAAATTAAAAACCAATAAATAAAGTCCAAAAAAAAGGGTCCATTTACAACAGCAGGCCCAAATACCCAGTTACAAGCCCAAAACAAACCCTACCCACTCTTAACATTTTAGAAAGCAAAAGAACCCTAGCCCCATAAGACCTTCAGCCGTCGTTTCCTCCACGCCACATCAGCCCCTCCGTACGGCTTCCATACATCCACGCGGCCTTGTACCTACGAAAACAACAGCAAATGATAGCAAAAAAGAGAGATAACAGAAAGTAAAAGGATTTTGTATTTGATTTTACTTTTTTGATTTTGGTTTTGGCTATATAAGGCCGATTCGAAGCAATGTAACAGGATCCCATTTTTTTATATACGAACACTGGTTTACACCTACAAAATACAAAAAAGAAAATCAGAATTGAAATGTGATTTTCGATTTTAATTTCATAAAGATTTCAGATCTTATTCTTTGGGCTTTTGGAGTTTCTTTTTTTTTTCTCTTTGCATGTGAAAACAAAGTAGAGGAGAAGGATTTACCTTAAGTCGGAGCCCGTCTTCTTCGTCATAATCGAAGTAAATGGTGGATTTCGAGGGTTGGATACCTTCAGGCTTCGCCGATCACTGTCCATGGAAACGTTTTGGATGTTTGATCGGGGAATTTTGGGAGTCGGCATGATTAGGGGAAAGATTAGGAGAGTTTTAGGTTTTCTTTTCTTTTCTCTTTCTGTTTTAAGTTACCAAATGACTAGGGATTAGGTTTTAAATTTTGGTTTTATTCAGATACATGAAACGGCACCGTTTAGGGCCTGTTTCAGTGGCTCCAAAACGATGTCGTATTGGCCGGCCCAATTCGACCCGATCCGATCCAAAGCCCTCATGATCCGCGTGTTTATGTGTTGAAGGGATATTTGCGCGTTTGGTCCCTCTTTTTTATGCTGCTATTTGATTAGATCTGTTATACATTTTCTTTATTTTTTTAATTGATCTCTGTAAATTGCGCGCCATTCCAATTTGGTCCAATCTGTACGCAGTGTTTTCGCAAATGGGAATATTGCATCTTTAATCCTTGTTCATTTATGCGCATTTTATTTGAGTCCCGGATTCTGTTTTCATAATTTTATTTGTTTAAAAATTGCTCTTTTAATTTTGTTTTTATTCCAATTGGGCCCCTTTTCTATTTCAGTTTATGTATTTTATTTTATTTTTCTTAATTAATTCGTTATTCATTTTTTTAAATTGTTTTAACATATTATTTTGGAATATTTTACTGATTGTCTAGTTTTTTTTTTTTTTTTTACTTGAATATCTTTTTAAACTTGTTTTAATATAATTTGTTTATTTTAAAATTCTCTTTTATGTATATTTCTTTAATTTAAAGTTTTATATAATATTTTTAAAATACTTTTGTACATCATTATTTTATATATATTATTTAAATTAAACTATTTCTTAATATACGTATATTATTCATATTAAATTTTTTATTTTATTTTATGAATTTTTATTCATTATTGATGGATATTTTATCTTATATATTATGTATTTTGATTTTCTTCTTATAATATTTAATAAAATTCATTTGTATACTATTATCTAATATTTTTTTAATATTTTTTTGATATATATATTATTTTATACATTACTCATTTTAATTTTAATTTTATATAATACTTGTTTTAAAATTCTTTAATATATTACCATTTGATATATTGTTTATTTTCATCTTTATTTTATTCTAAATTCTCTCATATATTACTTGTTTTAAAATTCATATACATATAATTTGTTGTTTGTATATTAATGAGTTCATTTTTTTTTATACATTATTCATTCTTTCTATTTGTCTCAAGATTTGTTGCATTTTATTTATGTTAAGTTGCTTGATATTTCTTTCCAAATTGTCTTTTAATTCATTAGTTTTGAATGTTAATGTTAGTATTTGTATAGCATATGATATGTTGCCATTGTATGAACCCTAATTCGCTCTTTTGTGTTTTCATTATTGCCATGTATTGTTATTTTATGATTGCAATTATACTTTTGTTTTTATTATTGCGTTGTAATTAAGGTTTCCAACTTTTTTATGAAAAATTGTTTATCCAAACAAACCAAACAAATATATTTTGAGTCTATCTCATATTCGCTTAGTAAAATTTTTCAAGATAAGGCAATATTTGTGTGCTTGGAAATTCAAAAAATTGCGCCCTAACGTGCTGGGTATCAATTTTCTGTTCAACCAAATAACCAAATATCCTTCTAATTGCATGTTTTGAAAATCAAAGATGATCTCGGTATTGAGGTATAAATGTGTCATATCCTAACGTGTTGGATGTGGTGCTTTTATTCCTTTGGAACGAGTGAATCTTGAGATTCAATTTAGAATTAATTAACATTCTTTAAAAATAATCACACCTTAAACATTTTTAAGTTTTCAACGCAAGGACACTAATTAATCAATTTGGTACCCGTTCTGGGGCGTATAAGGGTGCTAACCCTTCCTCGTGCGTAACCGACTCCCGAACCCCTTTTGTTATTTAATTTCGTAGACCATTTTTTTAGGTGATCTAATCACACCTAAACAAAAAAAGGTTGGTGGCGACTCTACTCCATATTTTTAAAGTCGATCCCCATTTTCCAGAATATAAAAAAAATGGTTTCGACAGCTTGGCGACTCCACTGGGGACTGGTTGAGAGTCAGGCCATAAATTGATTAATTTTTGTCCTTTTGATTGAAAATTTGGAAAATTGTTTTGAAAAATCATGTTTCTTTTGATGCATTTGTTTGTGCTATGTTTGCAATAATGTCGAGTCTCATAAACTACTTTGGCATTGCATTGCATGACCGTTGTGGTCACACCTTTAAGTGGGAGTGAGAAACTATGCCTTCGTGAGGTTTTCACCTCCGCATGGGCTAGTGGACTGCTTCCGGGATACATCTGTACCTATGTGCTTCGTGAGATTTTCATCTCCGCATGGCCATAGGGAAATGTGTCCCGTTGAACCGAACTCGATCCGTATGAGCCTATAATGGGTGAGGATCGAGGAATCTGCTGGTTTAGGTACCTCAAATTTAGAACCGAACCACATATAGAAAGCCTTAAGAGCCTACCCTAGGTAGAATCATACCTAAACCCTAGTGGTTACCCTTTTAGGTGTTCTATTCTATTGTTTATTTTTCCCGTGCTAACGTGCTTTGTTTATGAATGCATTGCATTGCATCATCATAGAAAGAAGGTGTTGATTTATATTCGATTACTAAATAGAAGAGTTTGTCATAAGAAAATGGATTACTTGATAAAGTGGGTTATAATACGTTCGTCCAAATATAGTCCAAGTAAACACAATAAGAAAAGATTGATAGTATATGACTTTGCCACGTTGCCCGGGGATTCAAGCCAGCAAGGATTACTCGAGAGTCAATACGTCTCAATTTTCTTAAGGAAGCTTATGAGCATCGCGGAGGATAAGTGAGTGAAGGGTCACGGCCTGGATCAAGCAACAAAGAGCTAGAAGAGGCATCTATTGAGAAAGTTCACAGGACACGACCATAACGTTCGAATACGAAGAAAAGGATTAGTGTCTTCACTTGGACTATGAGGACAAAGCCGCATATGTAATTCATTTTATGTAAAGAAATTTATTTTCTAGAAAAGTTTTTCTAATGGAATTGAATTCAGAATCAACGCCTCTCTTTCTTTTTGCATTCATTCCACGCATTTGCATTGTATTTCATGCATTTACATTACATCACATCATATGCATTAAAATTTGTAGAAATACTCTAATTAGTTAAAAATTATTTCAGTTAACCTAGAAGATATGGAACAAAGGTTTGAGAGATTAGAGCAAAGGCAAATACTGATGCAAGAGCAATTGGCCAAAATTCAACAGGATATGCGAGATTAAATGGATATGATGTGCCAGTTAACCCAATTACTAGTCGGAGGGCTCGGAAAAATGAAAGGCCCGATGGTCAACAGTGGGGATGATAATGAAGTCTTCATTTATCCTCTAGGTTTTACTCCAATAAGCGTCTCGGCCCAACCAGACGTGCCTCTGCAAGGGGCACCTGTCATTATCAAACCCTAATGTCAGATTGATACCTCGACACTGTTGAACTTCCCGATAGGCTCTGATTTTAACCCTGAGGATGATCAAGCCAAACCGTTTGTTCTGGTAGAAACAAGGGAAAGGGGAGAGTGGACTTCAAAGGCCTCGAAGAAGGAGGAAAGGGAAGTGAATAGTACGAGTAGGTATAACAAGGGTCACTCGAGTCGATCACATGAGGGCGACCAAGGATCAGAACTACCAGCCGTCAGGTCTCCCCAAGACAAGAGCCCAATCCAAAATCAAACTCGAAAAAACTCTAGTTCGCGCCCATTCCAATCTCGTATAGGGAGTTGTACCAAATTTTGTTTGAAGCACATGTTGTATCCTCTTTTTACGTGGAACTAATACAGCCTCCATACCCTAAATGGTACGATGTGAACGCCCAATGCGAATACCATGCAGGAATCATAGGGCATTCGATCGAGAACTGCGCCACTTTTAAAAAGATAATCGAAAGAATCATCAAAATAGATATTGTAAAATTTGATAATCCCTCCGTGCAGAAGATCCGTTACCCAACCTTTCTGTTAAAGGGGTAAATATTGTGAGGGCCACGATGGATAGTGGCATGAGATCCAGGAGTACGTCGAGTTCAGGGCTCTAGTGCAAGACAAGATATTGGGGAATCTGAACATTAATGACATATCCGAAGAGAGAATTGGGGAATAAAAGTTTCCAAGCCCTTACGTACTTTGGAAGATTTTAAACAATGGGATTGTGGAAGGGATCCTTGTATTTTTAGAGCTAATTTAGAGTAATATTCAAAACATGCTTGTTGCTTTAAGCCTAGAAGTAACAAGAATTCCTTTGTGAAATAGGCTTGTGTCCAGAATTTTTATTTCAATAAAATGCATCTTTCTAGGCAAATATTTTTTCATTCTTTCCATTTCATATTATACATTCTTTTATTTTTAGAATATTCTTTCATTCTTTATTCATGACCATACCATAAATAATCATCCTTAGAATCATTTATTCTTTGGAATTTGCCTTCAATAGGTACCCAGATATCAAGACATGAGCGACGTTGTTACTGACTCCCTTTTTGAATGAGATATGGGTCTAAGGGATCTAAGGACTTTGAAGATAACAGAGATTGTAGCCTATCTTTTGATTTGTTAAAGATGATAGAACAAGATGAAGATAGAATCTACCTTGCAAAGGGTCAGTGGACGTTGGGAGCTTAGGAAAGGGGCAAAGATCGAAGCTTAAGTCACCACAGAAATAAGGCGAGACATCACTGAGTTATTTTCAAGAATTCAAGATGTTTTCGCACGATCAAGACACGCCAGGCCACTGAAACGTGGGTATGCTGTTAAGATTGGTGTTTAAAGAACCCATGTTAATGGTTCTACAATGGCCAGGCTAATCAAGAGGTTCGGGCTACTGGTTTACCAAAAAAGGGAAATTTCATCAGTTACGCCGTAAATGCCAAATTGAGGAAAACAAGACTTATGTGCCTCCTCCATTTTTCCTAAATGTGGGGCATAGATGTTATGGGGTCGATCTCGTCAAAAGCATCTAGCCGACACCAATTCATCTTTGTGGTTGTCAATTACTTCACTAAAAGGGTGAAGGTCGCTTCATATGCCAAAGTTACAAAGTCAGCAGTCATCAAATTCAAATTTAAATTCAAATCCAAGTCCAAATCCAAATCCCAATCCAAATTCGAATTCAAAGTTCAAATTTAAGTTCAAGTGCAAAATTCAAATTAAAAAAAATGGCAATAAAAAATTCCAGAAAGGAACATGTCTAACATAATTGTACAATGTCAAAGATTTACAAATTGTTCAAAGATCGAGACACCATATCGATGCGATAAAAGTGACCAAAAACCATTCAAAATTTTTGAAAAATGACTGAAATTTGTAAAGGTTGGCATAGAGAAGTTATCGTTTACCCTTCTCGAACGTTGGTCAGGACCTTCACCGGGGCAACATCTTTCTCATTGTTTATGAAAGGGAAGCAATTGTTGGAAGTTAAGATTCCTTTCCTCCAAGCTCTGATTGAATTGGATGAATCAGAATGTCACCAGTAAGCTTGATTGAAAGTATTCATCATGGTCGAATGTACCAAAAATGGATGATACAGGCTTATGACAAAAAGGTTTGCTCAAGAGAATTTCAGGATGGGGACCTGGCATTAAGAAGGATTCTACTCATACAAAAGGACTTCAGAGGAAAGTAAATGTCAAATTTGGAAAAACCTTATGTGGTGAAGAAGGCTTGTTCTGGAAGATCATTAACTTTGACCAAGATGGATGGCAAGGACATGCTCAAGCTGGTGAATTCAGATTTCATCTTTAAAGGAGAGGCTAGGATGAAAACCCATAAAGGGCGCCTTGAGGCCTTAAAAAAAATCAAAAAAGGAAAAAATAAAAATTTTCATCAAAAAAGAAGAAAGAAAAAGGAGAGACCAAGGCGAAAACCCGCAAAGGGCGCTTTGAGACCAAAGGGGATTTGAGTTGAAAACCCGAAAAGGGCAACTCAAATTTTGATCGAAAGTGGGGCATACATTAGTCTTGCTATACTTGAATCAACAGTGAAGAAGTATGCTACGTCTTGGGGCATCGACAAAGTACTCTGGATCCCCTAAACACATATTGAGCTTAAAAAGGTCCTCAAGAAGTTTGAACAGAGAAGCTCAGGCTGCGATATCTGGGGCACCTAGTTTTCATCTTACCCATTTTGAATTTGCTATCTTTAATTGTTTTATTCGTTTCAAAATACATTACCAATAAATTTCCTTCTTGATTGCATTTGCTATCTTTGCTTAACTTATTTGTTTCGAGTTATGCTCCTAATTAATTTCCTTATTGTCCATTGCTATGATCTTGTTCAAGCATCTTGCATGGAAATAACGATTAGTGGACTAATAATACTTTCATAAAGGAGTTTCACATATTACTCTGGAAGCTTCTGAATAATACAAGAACTTGAAACAGGACTATTGTTTAAAACTCACCAAGTTTAAGGAAGAGTCTAAACTGAGACTATCTCTTTGAATTTTTGTCAAGAATGGTGGTTGAACAAATGACAAGATATTGCGTCAGTGATACAATCTTGACGAAAAATGGGCAATGTTAACCCGAGTGTAAAAGGGGAATCATTCTCGAGAAAAAATGATATTCTGCATCCATGCAAATATCATGCATACACATTTAGTTAGGTCACACGGGGAGTGATCAGTTGATGGAACAAGTTATAGATTCTATACTCCTGATTTACAGCGGGATAGATTGAGGAAGAAACAAATCCTACATTTTGGAGTCGCAGTGGGATAGATTGGAAAAGATTCAGATCCTATACCCCTAAGTCAAAATGAGATGAACCCTGAAGTTACAGTGGGGCAGATTTGTTGAGCATGATATAATTGTTTTCTTGGGTTTTCTGTCGAGAATACCAGTCGAACAAGATGACAGCATAATACATCAGTGATACAGCCCTTATAAACAATGAGTGATGACACCTTAAGCATTTAAAAAGGTATCATTATCATGAAATTCATCATTCATGCAAAACATATTTAGTTAGGAACATTTGATTCATTCCGATCATTGCATCCTAATCATTGTACATTTAAAAAAGATCATTCTACATTCATGCAAATATCATCCAGTTAGGAGCATTTGATTCATTTCGATCATTGCATTCCTAATCATTGTTCTCATGACATTCTGCATTCAAGCAAATGTCATCCATAATATCATCCAGTTAGGAGCATTTGACTCATTCCGATCATTGCATCCTGATCATTGTACATTTAACAAAGGATCATTCTCATGACCTTCTACATTCATGCAAATGTCATCCATAATATCATTTGGTTAGGAGCATTTGATTCATTCCGATCATTGCATCTTAATCATTGTACATTTAAAAAAAGAATCATGACATTTTTGGCATCCATAATACATTTAGTTAGGAGCATTAGACTCGTTCTGATCATTGCATCCTAACCATTTTGCATAAGCATAAACACATAAAACCGATTTTACAGGATAGGTCCCCCAGAGGATGGTGTCACAACATCGGTGAATTCACAGATCTTGTCTTCCTGAGTTTACAGTGAAGTGGATCGAAGATACCAGTCTGGCATCCCTGAGTTTGCAGTGGAGCAGATTGAAGATAGCAGATCTTGTCTTCCTGAGTTTGCAGTGAAGTGGATCGAAGATACCAGTCTGGCATCCCTGAGTTTAGAGTGGAGCAGATTGAAGATAGCAGATCTTGTCTTCCTAAGTTTGCAGTGAAGTGGATCGAAGATACCAGTCTGGCATCCCTGAGTTTGCAGTCGAGCAGATTAAAGATAGCAGATCTTGTCTTCCTGAGTTTGCAGTGAAGTGGATCAAGATACCACCGCATCCCCGAGTTTGCATTGGAGCGATTGAAGATAGCAGATCTTGTCTTCCCGAGTTTGCGATGAAGTGGATCAAGATACCGATGCCGCATCCCTGAGTTTGAAGTGGAGCAGATTAAAGATAACAGATCTTGTCTTCCTGAGTTTGCAGTGAAGTGGATCGAAAATACCAGTTTGGAATCCCTGAGTTTGCAGTGAGAAGACTGAAGATAGAAGATCTTGTCTTCCTGAGTTTGCAGTGAAGCGGATCGAAAACATTAGTCTTATCTTCCTGAGGTAGTAAGGGAGCAGACTGAAGATTGTAGATTTTATGTCCATGAGGTAGCAATGGAGCAGATCGAAAACAGTGAATCTTATCTTCCTGAAGTTACAGCGGAGCAGATTGAATCTACAAGTTTAATATCCTTGAATTGGATCGAAGCGCTAGTTCCCATACCCTTGAGGATGCAGTGGGATTGGAATGAAGCTACTCGAAGAAGAAAAGCACTGAAAAAGGTCAAGATTTGGCAAGACCGGGCAAAATTGGCCCTTTTTGAAGTCTTTGCTCTATTCTCGTTACACGACAATGAGCAAAGAGGGGCAGCTGTAATAGGCCCAATTTGCCCGGGCCTATTAACCTAGTATTTATCCATTAAAAAAACCAAGTAAAAAAAATAAAATTAAAAACCAATAAATAAAGTCCAAAAAAAAGGGTCCATTTACAACAGCAGGCCCAAATACCCAGTTACAAGCCCAAAACAAACCCTAGCCCACTCTTAACATTTCAGAAAGCAAAAGAACCCTAGCCCTCTAAGACCTTCAGCCGCCGTTCCTCCACGCCACATCAGCCCGTCCGTACGGCTTCCGTACATCCACGCGACCTTGTACTTGCGAAAACAACAACAAATGACAGCAAAAAAGAGAGATAACAAAAAGTAAAAGGATTTTTTATTTGATTTTTCTTTTTTGATTTTGGTTTCGGCTATATAAGGCCGATTCGAAGCAATGTAACAGGATCCCATTTTTTTATATACGAACACTGATTTACACCTACAGAATACAAAAAAGAAAATCAGAATTGAAAGGTGATTTTTGATTTTAATTTCATAAAGATTTCAGATCTTATTCTGTGGGCTTTTGGAGTTTCTTTTTTTTTTTCTCTTTGTATGTGAAAAAAAAGTAGAGGAGAAGGATTTACCTTAAGTCGGAGCCCGTCTTCTTCATCGTAATCGAAGTAAAGGATGGATTTCGAGGGTTGGATACCTTCAGGCTTCGCCAATCACTATCCATGGAAACGTTTTGGATGTTTGATCAGGGAATTTCGGGAGTCGGCATGATTAGGGGAAAGATTAGGAGAGTTTTAGGTTTTCTTTTCTTTTCTCTTTCTGTTTTAAGTTACCAAATGACTAGGGATTAGGTTTTAAATTTTGGTTTTATTCAGATACATGAAACGGCACCGTTTAGGGCCTGTTTCAGTGCCTCTAAAACGGTGTCGTATTGGTCGACCCGATTCGACCCGATCCGATCCAAAGCCCTTAGGATCCGCGTGTTTACGTGTTGAAGGGATATTTGCGCGTTTGCTCCCTCTTTTTTATGCTGCTATTTGATAAGATCTGTTATACATTTTCTTTATTTTTTTAATTGATCTCTGTAAATTGCGCGCCATTCCAATTTGGTCCAATCTGTACGCAGCGTTTTCGCAAATGGGAATATTGCATCTTTAATCCTTGTTCATTTATGCGCATTTTATTTGAGTCCCGGATTCTATTTTCATAATTTTATTTGTTTAAAAATTGCTCTTTTAATTTTGTTTTTATTCCAATTGGGCCCCTTTTCTATTTCAGTTTATGTATTTTATTTTATTTTTCTTAATTAATTCGTTATTCATTTTTTTCAATTGTTTTAACATATTATTTTGGAATATTTTACTGATTGTCTAGTTTTTTTTTTTTTTTTACTTGAATATCTTTTAAACTTGTTTTAATATAATTTGTTTATTTTAAAATTCTCTTTTATGTATATTTCTTTAATTTAAAGATTTATATAATATTTTTTTAAAATACTTTTGTACATCATTATTTTATATATACTATTTAAATTAAACTATTTCTTAATATACGTATATTATTCATATTAAAATTTTTATTTTATTTTATGAATTTTTATTCATTATTGATGGATATTTTATCTTATATATTATGTATTTTGATTTTTTTCTTATAATATTTAATAAAATTCATTTGTATACTATTATCTAATATATTTTTAATATTTTTTTGATATATATATTATTTTATACATTACTCATTTTAATTTTCTTTTTATATAATACTTGTTTTAAAATTCTTTAATATATTACCATTTGATATATTGTTTATTTTCATCTTTGTTTTATTTTAAATTCTCTCATATATTACTTGTTTTAAAATTCATATACATATAATTTGTTGTTTGTATATTAATGAGTTCATTGTTTTTATACATTATTCATTCTTTCTATTTGTCTCAAGATTTCTTGTATTTTATTTATGTTAAGTTGCTTGATATTTCTTTCCAAATTGTCTTTTAATTCATTAGTTTTGAATGTTAATGTTAGTATTTGTATAGCATATGATATGTTGCCATTGTATGAACCCTAATTCGCTCTTTTGTGTTTTCATTATTGCCATGTATTGTTATTTTATGATTGCAATTATACTTTTGTTTTTATTATTGCGTTGTAATTAAGGTTTTCAACTTATTTATGAAAAATTGTTTATCCAAACAAACCAAACAAATATATTTTGAGTCTATCTCATATTCGCTTAGTAAAATTTTTCAAGATAAGGCAATATTTGTGTGCTTGAAAATTCGAAAAATTGCGCCCTAACGTGCTGGGTATCAATTTTCCGTTCAACCAAATAACCAAATATCATTCTAATTGCATGTTTTGAAAATCAAAGATGATCTCGGTATCGAGGAATAAATGTGTCATATCCTAACGTGTTGGATGTGGTGTTTTTATTCCTTTGGAATGAGTGAATCTTGAGATTCAATTCAGAATTAATTAACATTCTTTAAAAATAATCACACCTTAAACATTTTCACGTTTTCAACGCATGGACACTAATTAATCAATTTGGCACCCATTCTGAGGCGTACGAGGGTGCTAACCCTTCCTCGTGCATAACCGACTCCCGAACCCCTTTTGTTATTTAATTTCGTAGACCAATTTTTTTAGGAGATCCAATCACACCTAAACAAATAAAGGTTGGTGGCGACTCTACTCCATATTTTTAAAGTCGATCCCCATTTTCTAGAACAAAAAAAAAAAATGGTTTCGACAGCCCCTAATTATTTTTTTTACAATTTTTGATGATTTTCCAAAGTTAGAACAGGGGAACCCGAAATCATTCTGATCTTGTCTCACAAAATTAATTATAACTCATGATTTACAATTCCATTGCTTACACTGTTTCTTCCATGAAAGACTAGACTCAATAAACTTTAATTTTCATATTTTATTCAACCTCTAACTCAATTTACACTTTTTTTGATGATTTTTCAAAGTTAGACTACTGCTGCTGTCCAAAACTATTTTAGTGCAAAATGTTGATTTCCTAGTTTTTAACACCCTTATTTCCTTTCTCTACAATTTTTCGCATCATTTTCTCTTATTTCTCTTATTTCTCGACAGCAAGCAATTTTGGCTTTTCGTCGAACCCCGTTTTATGCGTTTCGGGTACACACCTAGTATTGTTTTGATGCCTAATCACTCCCGAGCACTTCAAGGCCTAAAATCAAGATACTCAACATCAATTTAATAGATTTACAAGCAAATTGACAACCAAGAACGAACAGAAACCCAACTTACCGCCAACGATAACCCTCCATTTAACTATTGTTAAGACGAGAACACTAAATTCACCAGTCTGAGCCTCCCCCTACGCCCAAATCGCAAAGAAAAAAATATTACCACTTTATTCGCTAAGAGATTCATGACAGAAACGAAGAGAAACACTTACCGAAACTAAGCGAGCACTAACCGCGTGCGAAAACGAAGGAAAATAAATGGATTAGGGAAAAATCAAGAAGAAGAAAAAGAAAAGAAAGATGGAAAAACTTAGAGAATTTCGACAAGAGGAGAGGGAGAATAATAGACGGCAGAAATTATTTTTGGAAAAGGAAGCCAAAATTCGGCTATGGGAAAAAATAAAATAAAATCCCGATAACCCCCAAAATTCCTTAATCTTCTCCCCTAATTCCCACTTCACATCCACTACTCAGAATCCCCCTATTACACAACTCTATCCCGAAATCTGAGCAAAAAAAAGAATACCTTTGCACATCTGAGGATTCGAACACAAGACCTCCACCATAATAACACACCACTTAACCACTGGATCAAAGAGCCCATTTCGATGTAATTTTCCCAACATTTAAACTTAATCCCTTTGCAAAAGGTTAAGGCTTTATTTATAAAAATACCAAAATTTTCCCAAGTAAGGCTTGAACTTGGGACCTCTCACACACACCCAGAACACATAACCACTGAAGCAGATAGACATTGTGTGTCACACATACACAAAATCAAAAATTAAAATTTTGGGGCGTTACAATTCTACCCCCTAAAAGAAAATTTCGTCCTCGAAATTTACCCGGTCAGAACAGATGAGGATATTGCTGACGCATCGTATCCTCAGGCTCCCACGTAGCCTTATCAGTGTTATGATTACGCCAAAGAACCTTAACCAGTGGAATAGATTTCCTCCTCAGTACTTTTACATCTTGATCCAGAATCTGAATTGGCTCCTCCTCAAAGGTCATGTCTGGCCTAACCTCAATCTCCCTAACGAAAACGATGTGAGTAGGATCAGAGCGGTAGCGCCTCAACATCGAGACGTGGAACACGTCATGGATACGATCCAACTCTGGAGGTAGCTCCAACTGATAAGCGACTGGTCCCACTCGCTTTAAAACACGGTAAGGTCCAATAAACCTAGGGCTCAACTTGCCCTTACGACCAAACCTCAGTACCTTCTTCCATGGCGAGACTTTAAGGAATACAAAGTCCCCCACCGAATACTCAATCTCACGTCGCTTCAAGTTCGCATAGGATTTCTGTCTGTCAGAAGTTGTTTTCAGTCGATCCCGAATCAGTCTAACCTTATCCTCTATCTCAGAAACCAACTCAGGACCTGAACACGTCGCCGCTTCAACCAAGACCCAAAGATAAAGGAGTGTGACACTTACAACCATACAGTGCCTTGTAAGGTGCCATCTAGATGCTAGACTGGAAACTGTTATTATAGGTAAACTCCGCTAACGGCAAATACTCCTCCCAACTACCACGAAAATCAAAACTCGTACTTGCTAAACTTAGCATAGAGCTGCCTTTCCCTTAAAGTCTGAATGAAAAATCTAAGGTGCTCATCATGCTCATCCTCAGTCTTCGAATAAACTAGTATGTCGTTGATGAACACCACCACAAACCGATCCAGATAGGGCTAGAATACTCTGTTCATCAGGTCCATGAAAGCTGGCGGTGCATTCGTCAGTCCAAAAGGCATCACTAGGAACTCGTAGTATCCATAACGAGTCATAAATGTCGTCTTAAATACATCAGCCTCCTTAACCCTCAACCGATGATACCTAGATCGGAGGTCAATCTTGGAGAATACCGAAGCTCCTCAAAACTGGTCAAACAGATCGTCTATCCTCGGTAGGGGGTACTTATTCTTAATGGTCAACTTATTCAGTTGTCGGTAGTTGATACACATCCGGATGGATCCATCCTTCTTCTTCACAAATAGTACCGGTGCTCCCCACGGAGACACACTAGGGCGGATGAACCCACGATCCAATAACTCCTGAATCTGAGCCTTTAGATCCACAAGCTCCTTCGGTGCCATTCGATAGGGAGTGATGGACACCAAAGCTGTACCAGGTAGGAGCTCAATACCAAACTCTAAGTCGCAATTCGGAGGTAACCCCAGTAGCTCCTCAGAAAAGACGTCCTAAAAATCCTTTACAGTTCTGATATCCTTAATTGTAGAATCCCCAGAATCCGAAACACTTACGTAGGCCAAAAATGCCTCACATCCCTTAAGAACCATCTTCTCTGCCACCAGTGCAGAGATCACATTAGATAAGTAATTTGGCGTTCTCCAATCATGACTACCTCAGTATCCTCCTCGACAATCTTCGCCTTCTCCACCAGTACAGTAAAATCTCGCTCCCTCTGCGGAGCTATCAGAACCCTCAAATTATCCCTGAGACCATCCTCGAAGTGAATACATCACTCATATTCAGTTGCCACCATACCTCGCGCATAGCAGCTTAGTCGCAGAAATTCAGCCTCATACTCGGCCACTAATCTATCTCCCTGAGTCAAATTCAAAACTCTCTCCTACGGGCATCCACGTAACTGGCCCTCACATATTTCCCCTGGAAGGCGATCTTAAAATACTCCCAAGTCAGTCGTTTGGGCTGAGTGCCCTCGTTAACAGTGAGTCACCATTGATAAGCCTCATCACGCAGCAGCGACACTGCACCCTTTAATTCCTGCTCGGGGGTGCAGTTCAGATCATCCATGATCCTCTCTGTGGCCTCAATTCAGTACTCGGCCACATTAGGGGCGACCGCAGTGAAACCCCTAAAAAGCTCAGCTCCATTGGACCGGAGTCGTTCTGTAATCGAACCTCGGCCCTAGATCTAGTATTGGGCCCAGCGACCTTCTCCAAATTCCTTAGCATAGCCTGGGATAGTACGTCGTCCCCAGCCATGCGATCTTGAGACCCAGTCTCGATGGCGAGTGACACTAGCATCTCGATCGTATCCAAATTCGGTATGCTACCCGGTGAAGAGGACTCGGCTCAAGCCCTCTACGGCCTCTACCTCGGCCTCTAGTACCCGTCGTCGTGGATACCTCGTGCGCTCATTGTCTAATCACGTTTATCGTATTAATAGTTTCATGAATCGCCATAGTTCTAGTGTTTATTAACAAATGTTTTATGTAAAACGAAGATCGATTATTCAGAGTTCATTTTTCGTAAATCTCAATCTCACTACGATTTCGAGTTTCTCTACAATTTTCAGTATACACTAACTAGAGTGTTTTGATGATGATTTACTACCTATAGTAGTTTGAATATACTACCCATAATGATTTGAGTTTAAAACAAATCACAGCTTAGAATACTTACAGGATCGGCGCCAGAGACTCGGTGTACCACTTACTCAGGAAAAAAATTTCAAATCATTTGGAAATCAATCAATTTTTCGAAAGCCCATTTTTTATAAAACCCATAATCCACAGCCGAGTTTTGTAACCTGGCTCTGATACCACTAAATGTAACACCCCAAACCCGACCTAGACGTTATGGTCGAATCTGGCGATGTCACATAATAGCGTGTTGAAACTAAGTTGTTACGATAAAACCGTTTTCATTTATTTACTCTTGTTGACTCCAAAAGCGCTTACTTATTTAATTGATTATTTTAAAACACAATTCGTTGCAAAAGCTTTAGAAATTATTTATTTTATGAAAAAACGAGTTAATTAGGTAAATTTGTCCATATTAGAAAACCCCTTTGTTTTAGAGAAAACCGTTTGTTCGTTGAGTTTATGCGATTTTTAAATCCAAAAAACAATCTAAAATCGAAATAAAAGTAAATGCATTCAAAAGTTCAATTTACATAAAAATAACCTAGAAAATAATTAAGAAATAAATACCAAAACTGAAATTAAAACAGTTTAAAATACGTATGGCCACCGTTGAGTCCTCCATTGCACCGATCCGTCAAGTGCGGGGATTACTGTGCACATTAAACAAAAGGGTGAGTTTACGTAAACTTCGGTGTGTAGTCCAAGAAGCGAAAAAACAATCAGTATTCACAGTTCACGGTTGAACATTTTGGCCTAAGCTCTTTCGATGTCGATGATAGTTTGGGCCTTAGCCTATCTCAATCTGATGTCAAAAATGCGGTAGGGCCTTAGCCCATCATAGAATCGATGAGTGATAGATGATTATGCAAAGAGTGCAAAATCCTACCCAACCAACCTCTACACACCATCTCTGTCCAACCCTACACTCCATATGGGGATAAAATCAACCCACCCATCCCTACACTCCAAGTAATGTAATGAATCGACACAAAAGCAGTAGTTTGCGGGTGAGTGCATGATAAATTAGGCTTAAAGCCTTTCAGTACACTTCCTCCGAATAACAACCCCCAACCCAATGCAATGCAACATACAATGGGTGATATGCTATTATGTAATTTCAGTACATATATTCAGTTCAGATATTAACATGCTCAGTACAGATATCATTCAGTCAATTTAACATATTTAGGGGTCTAAGTAGCGCTTACCGACCCTACAGTAGGTTCACAGTAAACTTGGGCGACCCGTGCAACCTTAAAAACATTTCGGTAAAAATTGGCCCACATGCCCATGTGATCTACCCGTGTGAGCCCACACGTCCGTATGGCCCACTCGGCCCAAATTGGCCTTGGCCGTGTGATCCATTTTTAAAGTAACCCATGCTAGCTCAATACTCATATATGCTAGCTCAGTACTTGGTCATTATCACTAAATTATTTATATCTTGAGCTACAGAATTCCAAATTAAGATCCGCTTTATGTTTTTGAAACTAAACTCAAATACCTTTTCTACCATAAAATTTTTAGAATTTATAGTTTATCAAATAAGTACAGTAAAATCTTTAAATTTATCCCTATTCTGCTGTTTGACAGCTTCGACCTTTCTTTACTAAAAAATATTTATCTCTTAGTACAAAATTTATATGATGTTTCAGTTTATTTCTCTTGAAAATAAACTCATTAAGGATTTAAAAATATAAATTTAAGCCCCTAATTATTTTTTTTTACAATTTTTGATGATTTTCCAAAGTCAAAATAGGGGAACCCGAAATCATTCTGACCTTGTCTCACAAAATTAATTATAACTCATGATTTACAATTCCATTGCTTACACTGTTTCTTCCATGAAAGACTAGACTCAATAAAATTTAATTTTCATATTTTATTCAACCTCTAACTCAATTTACACTATTTTTGATGATTTTTCAAAATTAGTTACCTTATCCTGTCCAAAACTGTTTTAGTGCAAAATGTTGATTTCCTAGTTTTTAACACCCTTATTTCCTTTCTCTACAAATTTTCACATCATTTTCTCTTATTTCTCGACAGCAAGCAATTTTTAGTTTTCGCCGAACCTCGTTTTCTGCGTTTTGGGTACACACCTGGTATCGTTTTGATGCCTAATAACTCCCGAGCACTTCAAGGGAAAATCAAGATACTCAACATCAATTTAACGGATTTACAAGCGAATTGAAAACCAAGAACGAACAGAAACCCAACATACTGCCAACGATAACCCTCCGTTTAACTATTGTTAAGACGAGAACATTGAATTCACCAGTCCGAGCCTCCCCCTACGCCCAAATCGCAGAGAAAAAATATTACCACTTTAGTCGCTAAGAGATTCATGACAGAAATGAAGAGAAACACTTACCGAAACTAAGCGAGCACTAACCGCGTGCAAAAATGAAGGAAAATAAATGGATTAAGGAAAATCAAGAAGAATAGAAAGATGGAAAAACTCAGAGAATTTCGGTAAGAGGAGAGGGAGAATAATAGACAGCAAAAATTGTTTTTGGAAAAGGAGCCAAAATTCGGTTATGGGAAAAAATAAAATAAAATCCCGATAACCCCCAAAATCCCTTAATCTTCTCCCCTAATTCCCACTTCACATCCACTACTCAGAATCCTCCTATTACACAACTCTATCCCGAAATCTGAGCAAAAAAAAGAATACCTTTGCCTGCGCAGGGATTCGAACACAAGACCTCCACCATAATAACACACCACTTAACCACCAGACCAGCAAACCCATTCTAATGTAATTTTTTCAACATTTAAACTTAAGCCCTTTGCACAAGGTTAAGGCTTTATTTATAAAAATACCAAAATTTGCCCAAGTAAGGCTTGAACTTAGGACCTCTCACACACACCAGAACACATAACCACTGAAGCAAATTGACATTGTGTGTCACACATACACAAAATTAAAAAATTAAAATTTTGGGGAGTTACAATAATTTTTATAATTTACATAAAAATATTTTTAAAAAATTGGATTTGAGTGTAATTACGTGATTTTCTCAATTCTCACCCTCCCCTAATAATTGTAAAGTATAATTGGGATGCTCCAATTACATCTAATTCGTTAGGACTCACTAATTATAATGATTATCCAAACATGCCACACTCATGTAATTATAAGCAATTACATCAAAATCTAATTACTAGGTGGCTTTCCAAACGCTACTGAAAAATATAATTATATTGGTAAATTTAAATATTAATCATAAAAAATTATAAAATTATGTAAAATTATTTTAATTACACACTATGTAAATATATGTTGAATATAATTGTTGATGGTTTAAACATGGGCTTCCAAAAACCCATTGTTTGGGGCCTATTGAATCTACACCATAAAAGCACTGAAGCTTTCAAATTTCAATTATTAATCATCATCAGGCTCTACAATAAATTACCAAGTTAATTACAAGAATGAAGCGGCTTAGATGCTATTACTGAATTTCTTTTAACTTCTTTCCTTTTTAATTTTGGTAGAGGATGGAAAATCTTGTTCGGACAGAATGCGTTGACTAATTGATGTAGACCAAAAAAATTATTTTTGGTTGAAATGATTAAATTGAAAATTTAAAAGTTTTGGTGCCCTGATTCTTTTTTCTATTTTTTTAAAATTTAAATGTTCTGTATAAAATCTATATAAAAAGATAAAAAAAATTACGGTGCTCAATTAATTCATAACACCAACATAATTAAAAATTTAATATTAATAGATATAATTAAAATGGAAAAAGATTTAGTACACTGTCGGTTGAGTTTTTAGACCCTACAAGTAGGGTTAAAAGACTGACAAGTGTCTTATAGGGGTACAGTAAAATATTAAAAAATAAATATAAAAAAAAGAGACATTTTAAAGCTAATACTCACCCAAATAAAATATGAAAAATATTTACTACACTGCTAATAGAGAATTTAGACTCCACAAACAAGATTAAGCGATTAAGGAATATGTTATAAAAATATAGTAAAATATTTTAAGAAAAAAATCACATATCAATATTGTAAAATTACTTTTTGAAATAAAGAACAGTCATTAAAAATATAGATTGATTGATAGGTAGATATAGAGTGAAATCAAATGATTATAGTGCTGCTAAAAGGTAATATAAAACTTGCAAGATATCACCTCTAACAGCCCAAAATTTAAGTTAAATTATCAAAACCTTTTTGTAGCCCTTACACAACAAATAATTGTAGCCCTAACAAAGTACCCTAATTTACAATCACTCACCCAAATTCCTCTCTTACGAATTACAATAAGTCTCCAAAAATATGCCTAACATGAGAGTGCAAAAATAAAAAGTAAAGATAAGCAAATAATCAGCCAAAAGCACTCAACAAGCACACCCAACATGTGTGACAATACAACCTATTTATAGACTCTCTTCAAGTCTTCACCGGGCCAACTTTTAGATATGATTAATCATCAAATTAAATGTGTACTTTATCATTATAAATTATCTTGAATAATATTTATATAAAACTCTTTATAAGGCAACTTTCCATCAACTTCCAAACTCTCTTAAGAGATAAGGATAATGATTGCTTGCAATCAAACCCTCTTCTTTCTTTTGTCATTCAAAGCACAAACTTCCAACAATATTAAAATTAATTCAAGTAAAATGTAGCAAACCGATTTTCAGTGGTTTCAGAATCTCATTTTCGATAATTGAGTCTATAAATATTATTATTTAATATTTACGAGGTTAGTATAAATTTTAATTAAAGTTTGGTCTTTCAATTTTGTCAATTAGATAGTTAACTAAGGTACAATGACTAAATTGTAAAAGTTAATCCTTATGAATTTTTAATTAATTAAAGGACCAATGAGCAATTGGACCAATATTAAAGTTTCAAAATGTGGTGAATGTTGTTTGTTATCTACTAAATTGATTAATTAAGCTTAAGATTAACTTAATTAAAATTTATTAAGTTAAATTAGATTAATTCATTATTAATATAAATATATAAGTAAAATTAAAAGAAAAGAAAGCCATTTTTTTCCTTCATCTTTCTCATCTTCACGAAAGAAAGAGAGGAAAAAAGGGTTTCAAGCTTCAAAACTCTAGTCCCTCAATTGGTAAGTGTTTTCTAGTCTGCTTCTTATAATTTTATGTTTTTGAAATCGTGGGAGTTTGATTTAGCTAGCTCGTGTACTATTTTGCAAAACTGTTAAAATTTTTAAAAGTTTTCATCGTTGAATGCCTGATGAAATTGGTGTTAATTTGTTAGATTTTAAGCTTAGGAGTGAAAAAGGAATAGTTTGTAAACTTTGATTACTAGCTTTTGAACATATGGACTAAAGTGCATAAATTTTGAAATTGGTGTAATATTTCTATAAATTGTGATAACAGAGGGTTATAAAAGGATGGAATTGAGATCAATTTCGAAATCGAGGCTCAAATTTTAAAGTTATGGTAATTTTGGTTTTAGGAACTAAATCAAATAAAATGTAAAACTTTAATTTTCAAAAAATAAAATTAAACTGTCATATGCATATAATAGGATGTTATAAGGTATTTAGAATTGATAAATTGAAATGAATTATTGTATAGATTGAAATTGAATCAATCGGAGGATAATCAAGGAAAAGGAAAAATTGTTTATTAGTCATTAAAGATACAATTGCTTGTTGTTTTGTCAGGTAAGTTCATATGGTATATTTGTGTTAAAATTGTTGTGTATTTTAGTTGTAAATATATGTATGTTTAATTGAAATTTTGATTCTTTGCGATTGGGTAGAAAGGGTGAGATCTGGACTAAATTGAAAACAAATGTATATGAATTTATATGTTGAAATTGCCCTGATAAACTTAGTAAAGGCCTGGTGTACATTGATACGAATTGATTACCGATGGTTACTGAGATCCAATATTTGTTGCGGACTCGAGGATACATGTGACACAGGTTTAGCTTGAACGAGTAACATGATGTCGTTTTAAAGGGTTAGCCCAGACGGGTAACCTGATATGTATATTTTTAGCTTGGCCAAGCAAAATATCTCTACAGGGACCACTGTTACTGAATATCTCTATAGAGACCACTATTACTGAATGTCTCCACGGAGACCACCATTACTGAATGTCTCTTCGAAGACCACTGTTACTGTATGTGTCATATCCAGAAATTGGGTTAGTGAAACTAAGAGTGGGCACGTTCAGTTTTTGAATTAAGGTTATGAAAATTTTGTCAAGTGATTTAATCTGGTTTAGTGGATAATTTTTGTGCTTGTGTGTGAGATGTTCTGGGTTCATATCCTTTCCCTTGAATTTTTTGCTTTTTTTTTGTCTAAACCTCTATCTTTGAATTTATATCTTATATATTATTTTCACTCAATTGATGACAGAATGAACTTGCTGTAAGCTGCTATTTTCTATTGGGTAAGTTATTAACGCTTCTGGTTAAGGGCTGTTTCGTTTGACTAGGGTTAACGTTTAGCGTTTGTGATTGATTAGTGGCTTAATTTGGTGTTTCATTGTTAACATTATTGGTTTTAATCGTTGTTATAGATTTTGGATTCCTCGTTGTTAAGTCGGCATTGAAAATCCACCAAGTGTGTAATGAAAAACTCGAAAAATAGCGAATGGCGTGATGCTGAAAAGTTCACTATCGACGTCACACGGTCATGTGTCAGGCCATATGGCAGTCCGTGTGAGACACACGATCGTGTGCCAGACCATGTAGGCCACACGAGAAATGAGTTAATTGGGTCGTGTGGGCCACACAGGTGTGTGGTTCACACGGGCATGTGTTAGGTCATGTGCCAAGCCGTGTTGACCACACGAGATGAGCCAGTTAAGCCTTGTGGGCCACACGAGCGTGTAGGCCCATTTTTCATAAAATTTAGTTAATGTCATATTTGAAGTGCAATTCGAGATTAGACACCTCGTAGGTTATGTAATGTGATATGTATGTGATACGAATATGAAAGTGATAATCTGCTACTATTTATGCAATCTTTGAGAACATGATTTTATGTCCTGATTAGCTAAGTATATATTAGTACTGATAATGTATGTTTTTGTTCAATTCCCATTACATGTGACATTGTGATTTTTCTGATTTAAGTGATTTGTAAATATTGAAATCTAATATATTTGTTCTGCAAAGCATGAAACCGCATGCTTACTGGTTTCTGTTAAAATATGAGCAGATGTTCAGCATGCTTACTATTCTGATTTTGTATTTGCATGCCATGTCACATTGCATGAGGTTGGGATAATTTGGAAAGGAGAAAGTTCTGGCAGTTTAATGATCTGCACTATTTGGTGGTTTATCCACATATATCTGTTCTGGCATCTTGGTTGCAAAGTAGTGGCTCGACCACATATATTTGATTTGGCAATTTAATTGCATATTGATAAGCCATCATTGCTGGGCAATTTGGGATGACTTAATTGGTGTGTTTTTGGATGGATGAGTTCTGGGAACTCTAATTTGGTGTGTAGTGGAGTTGGGTAGGAAGTTTTCTGAAAAAGCTGCATTTCGTTTTCCAAAAATTTTGCATTGACATAACCATGCATGCGTAATTTTGCCATTCAAGTATGATAAAACTCTCCGCGATACTTTGATATGTTTATTGTGCTATTTGTGTTATATGTTTGAGTTTAATTACACACCGAGCTTGTTAGCTCACCCTTCTGTATTTGACTTTTCAGGTAATCAGCAAGTTTAGGACTGGACGGCGTGCGGGAGCTCGAATTATTTTTCTCGATTAATTAAATGAGATGGTTTACATTATTAACTTTTCCGAACTTTTGGACTATAAATATGTTTTTAGACTTTTTTTTTGGTTTTTGTTATGTTCGTCGATTTTTGGTATTTTTAACGTAAAACTGCAAAATCATACGAGTTAACAAATTGAATTTCGATTTTCAAACTAAAACTCTGAGAATTTCCATTGCAAAAATTAAGTATCAATATAAGTGCTTTTCTGTAAAATAAATAAGTTTTGCACGTGAGTTTTTCTAAAGTTAGTTTTCAATTTCTGGGTTTTTAAACAAGTTGATGTAATCCCTCCATATTTGGCCATAACGTCTAAGTCGGGTTTGGGGTGTTACAGTATGTCTCTATGGAGACCCTAGTGTGGTGGAGGGACGTATTATTATACGATAATATGTATGATTGCTTACAGGCTTTGCACTACGGTTCTTTGGTGCGGTGTAATTACTCGTGTATTCGAATTTTTTCACTATAGTTAATAGAGCTATATGGTTATACAAAATGAGAAATAGAATGTTATGATACGAATATGATGTTTAAATGATTAAATGTTGAATTAATTATGAGAATTCCTACTTGAATTCTAATGGTATTATATTTGAATTGTTATATGATGTGGTTATATGTTATCTCACCTTGTTATTATATATATTTTTTAAAATAATACTTTTTTTTACTTTATTAAATATTGATATTTTTTTAAAATAATACTTTAAATCAAATTTTATATGTAAAGTATTAAAAATCTTAAAATCATTTATATTTTTCTATGAAATTTACCTTTAATATTTTATTTAGCAATACTTATTTTAAAAATATTTGACTATCATTTATTAATTTCTAAGCCAATAGTAAACCATTCAATCTTATATTATAAGATTTTATGAACTTTTAGCAATAATAATAACAATAATAATAAAATTAAGCTTTTATTTAAATACATTAATATAACAATACTAAAATTCGATGCAAATCATATTAATTTATCAATTACATATTTTAATACTTCTGATTATGTATTTACAAAAATAATATATTAATGTTTCTATTTTATTTAATATTTCCCCATTCTTCTTTATGGGGTGTGCCTAGAATTTTAGTTAAAATAGTAAGTGGCATCCCAACAAGATAAAGTTTAACGTCGCAATGAGCAGTCGACATCACAAAGAGAAGAAAGCCTTCGCCCCGACGACGCGACACCTTCTCGTCACGATAACATGAATGCCATATCACGATGTGGTAACGTGTTCCTCAAGTTTCTTGATTTTCTTCTCTCAGTTAAACTTTGTTTTGGTTTCCCACATAAACTCTGATTAACCTAGAGATATTCTAGTTATAAAATCTACAAATTTTAGCCTATAAATAGGCCATAGTTACCCTAGGTTTATGTTGGATCTGGTGCCCTGGGTGTAGTATATTCATTTGTAAACTTGTAATTTTTTTTTGAACAGATTGGTTAATAAAAAAAATTCATTGATTACATTAAAATACTTTGTATAATTGTCATCACATGGTGTTTACACGCAAAGCAAAACTAAAGCAAATGTTGCTCATTGGTTGTCTAAATGTTTAACTAATACTAAGTGGCATTTCATGGTCAGATCGTAGTACGAAAATATAACTTGTATTAGTAGACGAACCTAAACATGTCCTTAGTCTAATCAAAAATGAGAAAATCGATTAAAAGACTAATATGTTATCTATCACGTAACACCCCAAACCCGGCCTAGACGTTATGGCCAAATTTGGCGATGTCACAAGGAATGGAATTTCAAAAACTAATTATGATAAAACCGTGTTCATTTTATTACTCTTATTGATTCCAGAAATCTCTTACTCATCTAGTCGATTGTTTAAAACATAATTCTTTGCGGAAGCTTTGGAAATCATTTATTTTACGAAAACTGAGTTAATTAAGTAAATCCGTCCATTTTAGAGAAGCCCCTTTGTTTTTGAGAAAACCGTCTAAGGGATCGAGGGTTTAGAAAATACTTTAACTTTTGAAAACCGAGTCTTCCTACGTCTAGCAGATATGAATCCTTAAAATCAATAAATAAAAACCCCATTTAAGAAAAAAGTCCCAAAAAGTCCGCGAGTTACATCAAAATCAACCCATAATCGTAAAACAGAATAAAAACCATGAAAGTCCAGAATCGTGGTTACCGCCGAGTCCTCCGCCGCATCGACCCTTCTAATGCTGGGGATTACCTGAATAGATTAAACAGAAAAAAAGATGAGTTTTCGCAACTCAGTGTGTAATCCCCACAAAAAACATGCACACATCATCATCATATCAGAAAACTTTCATATATTTACAATTTCGGGTCTGAGCCCATTACAAAATCGGTGTGGACCTTAGCCCACTCAGATCTGAGAATATCTGAGAACAAAGTAATGAATATCGAATCCTACCCACCAGCCTCTACACACCATCTCCGTCCAACCCTACACACCATGTGGGGATAAAATCAACCCACCCATCCCTACACACCATGTTGTACCGAAATGCGGCACATAATCAGATATTTGCAGCTGAGCTACTAGATAACAGGCTTAATAGCCTTTCAGATACTTCCTCCAATATCATGAACCCACCCCAATGTAATGCAGCATACAATCGATGACATTCTAGAATGCAATTAATAGATCACACATTCAACTTGGTATACATGCTAAATGCAACTTGCTTAATACATATATCACATAATCGGATCACGTGATTAGGGGTCTAAGTGATGCTTACCGACCTTACAGTAGGTCCACAGTCAACTTGGGCGACCCGTGCAACCCTACAGATCAGTTCAGAAAAATGGGCTTGCACGCCCATGTGGCCTGCCCTTGTGGGCCCACACGCCCGTGTGGCCCATACGGCCCAATAGGTCGAGCCCGTGTGTCGCACAAGGCCTTTCCTGGCCATCACACGGCCGTGTCACTTGTGCACGGCCTGGCTCATCGATCACACGGCCGTGTTGTGGCTCATAGCCTTGCACATGAGCCGTGTGGCGTCGACAAGAAGGTTTTCGACTTTTGCTGAAAACGCGTTTTCTTGCGATTCGGGTACACACCTATTATGGTTTGATGCTGAACTAAACCCCGAACACTCCAGAACCTATATTCGACCAAAATACTATTTAATTAATCACTTAATTCATGATTCTAAAAGCTACCATCAGAAGGAACACTCCCTTTAATCTAACGAAGTCCTTACCTCAAGCAAGTAGCGGTAATTTCGCAACACTCAAGCCCTGGTTGGCTGACCACCGCCTCTTATCTTCCACCTAAGTACCAAAAATCAACTCGCTATTAACAGAATATTCGTTACCAATACGAAACACACTTAAACAACTTACCAAAAAACTCAAAAGCGCAAAAACTATGATCCTCGGACACTTGCTTGCAGAAAGAACGAATAAAAATAAAAATAAAAGAAGCGATAATGATGGTGAAGTAGAGAGGAGAATTTCGGCAGGGAGAATGGAAGGGAAAAACGTGCAAATTTTTAGGAAAAAGAAAAGACTGACAGAATATACGATAACCACCCTTAATTCCTTATTTTGCTCCTAAAAACCATCCACTACACTCCCACTATCCTTCAAAAACTCAGCATTTTACTACACTTCAAACTCTTCCCCATAGTCATACAAAAATAAAGCCAAAGCAGGGAATCGAACACAGGACCTCCAACACTCCAACACTCCACTTAACCACCAGACCAGCGGGCCCATTCTGAAATATTTTTACCAACTTTAAACTAAAAGCCTACTGACCCCAGTGAGAGCTTAAAGAAAATGCCAAAATTTACCCAAGTTGTGACTTGAACTTGGGACCTCCCACACACACCCAGAACACATAACCATTGAAGCAGATAGAGATTTGTGTCAAATTTACACAGCCGTAATTAAGAAAATTGGGGCGTTACAATTCTACCCCCCTTAAAAGAAAATTTCGTCCTCGAAATTTTACCTGATCAGAAAAGGTGAGGATACTACTGACGCATTGAATCCTCCGGATCCCAAGTAGCCTCCTCAGTGCTATGGTTCTGCCACAACACTTTTACTAAGGGGATAGACTTCCTTCGCAGAATTTTAATGTTGCGATCCAGGATCTGGACCGGCCCCTCCTCAAACGTCAGATCTGGTTTAACCTTAATGTCATCAATAGGAACAACATGCGTGGGATCAAAGCGGTAGCGTCTCAACATTGAGACGTGGAACACATCATGAATGCGATCCAACTCCGGAGGAAGTTCCAACTGATATGCAATGGCCCCACTCGTTTCAGAATACGGTACGACCCAATAAATCGAGGGCTCAACTTACCCTTGCGATTGAACCTCAAGACCTTCTTCCATGGCGAGACCTTGAGAAAAACTAAGTCCCTCACAAAATACTCAATATTCTTCCGCTTCAGATTTGCATAGGGCTTTTGCCTATCAGATGCCACTTTCAGTCGATCTCAAATCAAGCGGACCTTATCTTTCGTTTCAGAAACCATTTCTGGACCCAGAACACATTGCTCACCCAACTCGGTCCAACACAAGGGAGTGCGACACTTACGGCCATACAGGGCCTCGTAAGGTGCCATCTGAATGCTAGACTGATAGCTATTGTTGTTGGCGAATTCTACCAATGGCAAATACTCCTCCCAACTGCCTCAAAAATCTATAACACAGCTTCTCAACATATCCTCCAATACCTGAATCACCCTTTCCGACTGACCATCTATCTGTGGATGGAAAGTAGTGCTGAAGTCCAACCTTGAACCTAGAGCCTCATGCAATTTCTTCCAGAATCGAGACGTCAAGCATGGATCCCTATCGGAGATGATCGAGACAGGAACCCCATGCAGTCTCACTATTTCCGATATATATAGCTTAGCCAATTTCTGGAGGGAAAAGTCCGTCCTGACCGGAATGAAGTGAGCAGACTTGGTCAATCGATCCACGATGACCCAGACAGAATCCTTCTTAGTGGGTGTTAAAGGCAACCCACTAATGAAGTCAATCGTTACTCGCTCCTATTTCCACATCGGTATCTTTACCGGCCACAAGAACTCAAGACAATCGATGCTCAGCCTTAACCTGCTGACAAGTCAAACAGCAAGCAACGAAGTCAGTAATCTCACACTTCATCCCTGGCCACCAGTATAATTCGGAGATCTCGGTACATCTTATTTCCACCGGGATGCATAGCATAGGGACTACTATGCGCCTCCCTCAGAATCGACTGCCGTAACTCCTCATCATTCGGTACACAAATCTGACCGCGAAAACAAAGTACCCCATCATTGTTAATCCCAAAATCAGTAGCTTCACCAATCTCAACCTGACGGAAACGCAACACAAGAGACTCATCCCCCATCTGTTTACCTCTAATCTGATCAATCCATGTAGGCTTAAACCTGATGTTTCGCAAATAGACTCCCATCGTCGAATAAATTGAGTCGAGTGAACATCGCTCTCAGATCGGTCATAGCCCTACGACTCAAAGCATCCGCCACCATATTGGCCTTACTAGGATGGTACTCGATGGTGCAGTCATAATCCTTAAGTAGTTCAACCCATCTACGCTGCCTAAGGTTTAACTTCTTTTGAGTGAGGATATATTTGAGGCTTTTATGATCGGTGTAGATACTACACTTCTCACCGTACAGGTAGTGCCTCCAAATATTTAAAGCGAAGACTACAAAAACCAATTCCAAATCATGAGTAGGATAGTTTACCTCATGCGTCTTAAGCTGACGTGACGCATAAGCTACAACCTTACTATCCTGCATCAGTACGCAACCCAAACCCACATGTGACGTATCACTGTATACGACGAAGTCTCTACCAGTCTTCGGCTATATCAGAAGAGGAGCCTGAGTCAGAACAGATTTAAGCTTCTCAAAGCTCTCTTGTTACTTATCAGTCCAGACAAAGGGAACTCCCTTGCGCAAAAGCTTGGTTAGCGGTGCTGCGATCAAGGAGAACCCTTCTACGAAGCGTCAATAGTAACCCGCCAGCCCCAGAAAGCTGCGAATTTCAGACAAATTCTTCGACTGTTTCCAATCCAACACAGCCTCAATCTTATGAGGATAAACACGAATCCCCTCTGCAGAAACCACATGTCCTAAAAAGGTTACTTCCCGGAGCCAGAACTCACACTTACTGAACTTCGTATACAACTGTTTCTCACGAAGAGTCTGTAATACCACTCTAAGATGTTTATCGTGCTCGTCCTCAGTCTTGGAATACACTAGGATATCATTGATGAATACCACCACAAACTGGTCCAGATAAGGGTGGAACACACGATTCATCAAATCCATAAATCGCTGGTGCATTGGTCAACCCAAAAGGCATAACCCGAAACTCGTAATGTCCATAACGAGTCCTGAATGACGTCTTATACACATCAGCCTCCTTAACCCTCAATTGATGATATCCTGAGCGTAGATCAATCTTGGAGAACACAGAAGCCCCTTTGAACTGGTTGGATAGATCATCTATCCTCGGAAGTGGGTACTTATTCTTGATTTTTAGCTTGTTCAGCTACCGATAGTCGATACACATCCTCATTGTCCCATCTTTCTTCTTCACAAACAACACCGGTGCTCCCAATGGAGACACACTGGGACGAATGAATCCATAATCTAATAGTTCTTGAATTTGAGCCTTAAGTTATGTAAGCTCCTTCGGTGCCATTCGGTAGGGCGCAATAGACACCAAAGCTGTACCCAGAATGAGCTCAATCCAAAATTCTACTTCTCGACTTGGAGGCAGACCTGGTAGTTCCTTAGAAAAACATCCGAAAAGTCCCTCACGGTTCTGATGTCCTTAACCGAAGAGTCCCTAGAATCAGAAACACTGATGTAGGCCAAGAATGCCTCACATTCATTTCGTACCAACTTTTCTGCCACCAACGCAGAAATAACATTAGTTAGGTAGTCTCGTAGTTCCCCAATCACAACTACCTCGCTGTCCTCCTCGATCCTCAAAACCACCCTTTTTATGGCACAGTCCAGACTCACTCGATGTTTAACCAGCTAGTCCATCCTCAAAATCAAGTCAAACTCCCCAAACGGAAGCTCCATCAAATCAACCAAGAATATTGTCCCTTGAACCTCTAGCGAAACGTTTCTATATAGTTTACTCGCTCGGATGGACTGCTCCAACAAACTCACAACAGTTACCTCACTAGAAGTACTCTCAACCGAAATCCCCAAGGTTTCAGACACAGTACTAGCTACGTAAGAGTGTGTAGATCCTATGTCTATCAATGCCAAATAAGGTACATCATAAATTAAAAATGTATCCGTGATGATGTCTGGAGCATTTTGGTCCTCACGGAGACGGGCAGCGTATACCAGTGCGGGCTGCCTCGCCTCAGTCGGTCCAGCATTTTTGCCTGGTGCTCTCTGTCCTCGGCCCATACTGTTACCACCCTTGGCCTAGCCTCGGCCCCTAGGTGGCTGCAGAACTACTCTCGATGGCTGCATAGCACCAGTAATCGGAGCTTGCATCTGATCAGTTCTCAAAGGACAATCCCGAACACGGTGCTCAGTCGATCCACATCTCAAGCATGCCCCAGTCGTCTCTCAACATTCGCCCGAATGGCGTCTACCACAGTGTCCACAAAGCGTCACCCCAGTAGGTGCAACAAGAGGCTCAACTCTCACTGGCCCATTAGATTTGGCCTTTTTCTTAGGCCTCATCACAGAATTCGAGGGTTTTGATTCCCTCTTATTCTTTCCTCTCTCTCAGTTTTGGCGCTCAGCGCGCTTAACTTCTTCGGCGATCTTCGCCTTCTCAACCAGTATAGCAAACTCACGCTCCCGTGTGGGGCTATCAGAACTTGCAAACTGTCCCTGAGGCCATCCTCGAAGCAGACACATCCCTCATATTCGGTCACCACCATGCCACGAACATATCGGCTCAATCTTAGAAACTCAACCTCATACCCAGCCACTGTACGATCTCCCACGGTGAGATTAAGGAACTCACGTCCCCTAGAGTCAATATAGCCGGCTCCCACATACTTACTCTGGAAAGCCGTCTTAAAGTAATCCCAAGTTAGTCGGTCGGGCTGAGTGCCCTCCTTAACCATCAACCACTACTGATAAGCTTCATCGCGAAGCAGAGAAACAACCCCCTTATGCTTCTGCTCGGTGGGAAAATCCAGGTCGTCCATAATTCTTTCCGTGGCCTCCATCCAATATTAGGCCACATTAGGGGCGACTCCACTGACACCCCTAAATAACTCAGCCTCATTCAACTGGAGTCGTTCTGTAACCAACCCACGGCCCTCAGATTCGGTGTTGGGCCCAGCGGTCCTCCATAATATCCTTAGCATGGCCTGGGACAGTGCGTCGTTCCCAGCCACACGATCATGAGACCCAGTCTCTATAGCAGGAGAGACCGGTGTCTCGCTCGTATCCAGATTAGGTAGATTTCCAGATGATGAGGACCCAGCTCGAGCCCCTCTACGGCCTCTACCACAACCTCTTGTACCCCGTCCGTGAGTACCCTATGTGCTCATCATAAATTTGGAGTTTATTTGTATTTACAGTTTTATGCATTAGTTACAGTTCTGATATTTATTAACAGATATTTTATGTAGAAAAGTATTAGAAGTTCAGAATTCATTATCGCGAGTCTCAGTCTCACTACGATTTTTAGTTTACACTACCTAGAGTGTTTGCAGTACAGTACTACCTATTGGCTGTTTCAAACATGCTAGTAGTATTTTTAGACAAATTTAAATAGAATTTTAAAACACTTACAGAATCGGCGTCGGAGACTCGGTGTACCACATGTTCGATAAAACATTTCAAAACATTAGAAAATATTTCTTAGATAATCAAATTTTAAAACCCAAATCCACAGCCGAGTTTTAAAACTTGGCTCTGATACCACTAAATGTAACACCCCAAACCCGGCCTAGACATTATGGCTGAATCTGGCGATGTCACAAGAAATGGAATTTCGAAAACTAATTATGATAAAATCGTGTTCATTTTATTACTCTTATTGATTCCAAAAATCGTTTACTCATCTAGTCGATTGTTTAAAACCTAATTCTTTGCGAAAGCTTTGGAAATCATTTATTTTATGAAAACTAAGTTAATTAAGTAAATCTGTCCATTTTAGAGAAGCCCCTTTGTTTTCGAGAAAACCATCTAAGCGATCGAGGGTTTAGGAAATACTTTAACTTTTGAAAACTGAGTCTTCCTACGTCTAGCAGTTATGAATCCTTAATATCAATAAATAAAAACCCCATTTAAGCAAAAAGCCCCAAAAAGTCCGCGAGTTACATTAAATCAACCCATAATCGTAAAACAAAATAAAAACCATGAAAGTTCAGAATCGTAGTTACCACCGAGTCCTCTGCTGCGCCGACCTGTCTAATGCTGGAGATTACCTGAACAGATTAAACATAAAAAAGATGAGTTTTCGCAACTCATTGTGTAATCCCCACAGAAAACATGCACACACATCATCATATCAGAAAACTTTCATATATTTACAGTTCAGGTCTGAGCCCATTACAGAATCGGTGTGGACCTTAGCCCACTCAGATACAAAATATACAGAACATAACTTATTAGAACAGAACAGAATATCAGAATCCTACCCACCTGCCTCTACACACCATCTCCGTCCAACCTTATACACCATGTGGGGATAAAATCAACCCACCCATCCTTACACACCATGTTGTACCAAAATGCGGCACATAATCAGATATTTGCAGCTGAGCTGCCAGATAACAGGCTTAATAGCCTTTCAGATACTTCTTGTAATATCATGAACCCACCCATATGTAATGCAGCATACAATCGATGACATGCTATAATGCAATTAAGCAGATCACACATTCAACTCGATATACATGCTAAGTGCAACTTACTTAATACATATATCACATAATCGGGTCACATGATTAGGGGTCTAAGTGATGCTCACCGACCCTACAGTAGGTCCATAGTCGACTTGGGCGACCCGTGCAACCCTACAGATCAGTTCAAAAAAATGGGCTTGCACGCCCATGAGGCCTGCCCGTGTGGCCCACACGACCCAAATTGGCCTTGGCCGTGTGGATCACACGGCCTGGCCAAGAATTCCACATGCCCGTGGGACCCATACGACCCAATAGGTTAAACTCGTGTGTTACACATGGCCTTGCCCGGCCATCACATGACCATGTCACTTGTGCACAGCCTGGCTCGTCGATCACACGGCCTTGTTGTGGCTCACAGCCTTGTGCACGGCCTACCACACGGTAACATTCCAACACTCCAACACTCCAACACTCCACTTAACCACCAGACTAGCAGGCCCATTCTGAAATATTTTTACCAACTTTAAACTAAAAGCCTATTGACCCCAGTGAGAGCTTAAAGAAAATGCCAAAATTTACCCAAGTTGTGACTTGAACTTGGGACCTCCCACACACACCCAGAACACATAACCACTAAAGCATATAGAGATTTGTGTCAAATTTACAATAGCTGAAATTAAGAAAATTGGGGTGTTACATATCAAGTCCAATTGGGGAGATGCCTTGTCTTGGGCATCGAAGTGGATGAGTCCCAGAAGATAGAGACATAAATGTGACTAACTGGACTGACAGTACATTAGACAAGACTCGAGCAGAATAGATCCTGAATTTGTTTGTAGATTTATTCACTTGTGACGTTCATAGTGTGGCATACCTCAATCCTCAGTGGATGGCGGACTATGTATGCGTGACTTGTACACTTTGATGTAAGTAAAAGACTGAGTTCAAATAGATAAGGAACTGAAAGCTGGTGCATTTGTTGTACGAGTTCTGTAGTATGTAGCGTCATTCATATACCAAAACATGGGTAAATGATATCCTCTCATTGACATTACATGGTTGATGAAAAGTAAACGTGGCCAAGGGTCGTCCATTTTTGTGGTGGATGACTTGATCACTATTTGATAGTGGTTGACTTTTCATGAAATAAGATTTAATGGCTACCATTAGATAAAATAGGATCATATTAAGAGAATGAATATTATCTCAAAGAGATCAAAGATATCCTATAAGGGTAACACACTTATGACAAGGTTATTGGACGAGCAACGTTGGGGAGATCTCAGTCACGATACTATAGTGGAATGAATTCGTGAATAAATAAGTTTATAATGAATAGGCAAAAGCCAAAACTTAATTATAAATCTTTTGAGCCTCAACTATATATGTCTAATCGGTCCCTTTCGCTAGCTCGTTGAAACCAGAAATGAATTGCGTGTTTGAATAGAAATGAACGGAATGAATAGGAAAAGAGAAATGAGAAACATCCAGGAATGATTATGGTTTTCTTCGAAATGGAGAAATGGAATCATTTGTAAAT
This sequence comes from Gossypium sturtianum, assembly GCA_025698515.1. Taxonomy (NCBI): domain Eukaryota; kingdom Viridiplantae; phylum Streptophyta; class Magnoliopsida; order Malvales; family Malvaceae; genus Gossypium; species Gossypium sturtianum. The sequence continues at coordinate 122,449,715 of CM046943.1, read as the reverse complement.
GAATGTAGGCTTCCAAAAATGGAAATGGAATTGATCCATTTACAATCCTATATGGATTAGTTAAAAAATGATTGGAAGAATGAGTTTATGTTTTTGGACCGTTTTAAAGCCCGAAAATGAAAATAAACCATTTGGTAATAGTGAACATTTTGAGTTATGAAATATTGAACATATTTTCTCGAAATTTTACTAGGGGCAAAATCATCAAAATTTTACCAGTGGTGAAATTGTCAAAATTTTGTTGGGAGTAAAATAGTGATGCTAAATTTTTTATATATATAAATATTAAAGTTTATTTTGGGAAATAGAGAAACTAAATCGGTTTGGATCACATTACAGAGTACTGGGTCAAAATGCCCAAGAATTACTTGTAATTGGACCCGATGTGAAAGATGCCCAAAAACCTCTCAAAGAAATGAAAGGGGTAGAAACCCTAGTATGAATACTAGGGTGTGCCGTACACCCTAGTCCTATTCTAAGTAGGATGTTGTTTTTCTTTTTGAAATAAACCACTACAACTCAACAAGGGTTCTACCTTCTCTTCCTATAAATAGATGGCACCAGTAGAGCTATTAACACAACTTTGAGAGATTGTTATTCTGCCAAAAAATATAGAGAATTTATTCTCAACTATTACATATATATTTCTGAAATAACAATACTACATGTTTCTATTAAGAAGAGAGAATTTTTGTTTTCAGCCCAAGATGAGAGAAAACGTTTTCAAAGTTCTGTGTTTCGATTCAATTGGTTTGAGCCCACACTCGAAGTAGTTTTTGGTACGAGAATAGTGAAGAAGATCATGTGGTTGAAAGTCAAGAACAAAGAATGTCCGCTAAGCCAAAAACACATGTACGAATTCGGTTAAGGTTTATTTCTATAAATATCACAACCGGTGTAACAACCCGATTTAAGGGCTAACCGGAACAGTGATCTCGGGATCACTAATCCAAGATTTGAGAAATTTATTTTCATGTCATATTATGAGTCAGAGCATGATAGTATATGTGCATGAGAATTTTGGTGCTTTAATTTTAGCGATTTCACGCTTAATTGCGAGAGAGGACTAAATCGCATAAAGTGCAAAAGTTCCATTCTATAAGCTAAAGATACCAAATATCCATAGATTTATAATTGGAGGTCTTTAAAGGGCAATTAGACCCCCAATATTTGCTTGGCCGGCCATGGACTAGCACAGGAGACAAAGATGGACAAAAATTGGTCAAAGTAGTTGATAGTTGGTAACTTGTTTAACTAGTTTAATATTAGAATAAAGAAAGAGAAAATATCATCTTTCTCTCCATCTTTCTCCAACGAAATTGGTAGCCAAATAGGGGTTGAAAGCTTCAAAAATTTTAGCACACTCTTCTCTTCACAAGTAAGTGTTCTAGTGATATTTTCTTGAAAATAGTTGTACTTTTTAGACCCCTAAAGCTTAGGCTTTCAAATGAGGGGACTATTGTGCAATATGGTGAAAAGTTTAGAGTTTTTCCATGAGATCCATCATTGTTATTTTCTGCATTTTTATGGAAGAAATTGAGTCTTGGTTGTTAGATGAACAACTTTTGTGAAAGGTGTTGTCTTGAAAACACCTAATTGGACCTTGTTGAAAAGGTTACAAATTTGTAGTAATTATGTGAAATGTTGAGTTTTGATGATAGCTATAAGAGTATTAAATGTTCACCTAGGCTTGTTGAAGGTAGAAATGTGATTAGAATTTATTTCCGAGCCTAGGGGCAAAATGGTCATTTTGCCAAAGTCTAGGGGCAAAATAGTAATTTTGCCTAAGCATGATTAGTGAAATGCTTTTATTAATATGATGATTGAAATGAGCTAAATTGCTATTATAGAGCAAGAAGAATCGAGAATCCGCCTTGATCGAGGAAAAAACAAAGTCTTGGACTAGACCAACGAGTTGGCTCATTTTGAAATCGAGGTAAGTTTGTAAGTGATTAATGCAACATTCATGTTAGCATAATTGAGAATGCTTAGTAACATATTGATGAATGATACTGTACTAAATTGAGTGACTAATGTTGAATATGATGTTGAAGTCCTAGTGGACTATAATGAATATGAGAAGGCTATCATCGAGATATGAAACAGATAATGTCTCGTATAAGACCATGTCAGAGACATGGCCTCGGCACCAAGTTGAGATCCCGTATAAGACCATATTCGGGATATGGCTTTGGTAATGAATATGGGAAATCGTATAAGACCATATCTGGGATATGGCATCGATATTTGATGTGAAAGACCTTATAAGACCTTATCCGGGATAAGGCATTGGCATTTAGAGGTGACTCCATGTAAGACCACCTCGGGGATGTAGCATTGGCTTCATACCTACATGAATGACAATGAATATGCGTCTTTGACTATCCTTAATGATTGATGGGATAAGTAGATGAGTTTAGAGGTAGAAATGAGAATTGTACTAGAGTCGTATGAATGAGTGAATACAGGTACTCGTGAATGAGTCACGAAGAAACAATTGCAATATGTGGCACGGTATGTGCTAAATAAGAGCAAGTATGAGTAAGTATGGCAAGAAGCCTATGAATTGTGTATGGTTAATTAATGCCATGGATGGATTATATATCGAGCTTATTGTTGCTATTTATTTTCATGCAAACTTACTAAGCTTTATGCTTACCCCTTTCATTGCCCTTTCTCCTTATAGTATTGCCAAGATAACTCGAGGAATGTGGACGTAGGAGTTCAGAAATCACACTATCGACATCACTTTGGTATAACAATTTAGACTTATTTTGAGTATGGCATGTATAGGACTTAGGTATTTTGTTAAGTTGTAATTGTTAGTCAAAGTGTTGGCTATGTATGTTATTAAAGTCATTTTGTAAATGGCCTTACAAGTTAGGCAAATACTTGTCAAATCCTATTGCTTAATGAAGATGAATTTCATGAAGTGTATGCCCTTGTGTTTGTCTTGATTCTTTGAGTTCCTAGAGATCCCTTTTGGTTATCTTTTGTATTGGAATGTTTTGGAATGAGTTCTTAGAGGTGCCTTGGGTTAGGAGTTGTGTTGTTTTGAGTTGGAGTATGTATGTGTGTAATGTAGAGTGGCGAAGGGCTTGGTAGATAGCCATCTAATTGTCCACACGGGTAGACACACGGGCGTGTGTCTAGGCCGCGTGTGACACACGGTCAGCCCTAAGGGCGTGTGGATCGACCGTGTGTCCCTTTACATGTTGGGTTTGCAAGTTAGTATGCTCCACGGGGCAGAGACACGGCCGTGTGTCTCAACCGTGTGGAAGACACGGCCTAAGGGCATGGGCGTGTGCCCAGGCCGTGTGAAGTTTACACCTTAAATGTGGAATTTAATTTGACACACGGGCTAAGGACATGGGCGTGTGCCTTGGTCGTGTGACCTTAGTGAAATGATGATGTCATAGTCAGGATCGACCACGGGTGGAAGACATGGGCGTGTCCTAGGGGCACACGGGCGTGTGGCCCCTGTTTTGTTGAAAAGTTTTCCAAGTTCATGAAAGTTCCCGGAATAGTTCTGATACCTCTCGGGGGTATGTTTAGGGCCTCTTAGGCCGAGTATGTACAAGTGATGGCTTTAAACGAGATTTTATAACCCTATTCGAGACATTTAAGACAGATTAGGTAGGTAATGCCTCAAACCCGGTTCCGGTTAGATACGGGCAATGGGTGTTAAAACCGGGTTATGATATGGTCTAGTAATCCTTCAAATTATTCTAACCTTAAAATTTTTGATTGTTCTGCTTATGCAAAACTTATCCAGGGAAAGCTTTAACCAAGGGTTGTGAAATGCATATTTTTGGGATTCTATGTCAGTACGAAAGGTTTTAAATTGTGGTTCCCAGAAACTAACAAGAAAATTGTCAACAAATATGCAATGTTCGATGAATTTGTTATGATTCATTCAGAAAAAGGGTCGCCTACTGTAACATCCTGAAAATGGCCTATGCATTTTTGGTTTAATTGTACGAAATGACATATCTTATGTGTTATGAATATATTTTGAACACTTTTGGAAACCTGGAAATGTATGAAAATGTTAAGTTTAAAAGAGGAAAGTGAACATTTTTAGAACCTTGGAAATGTAAGGAAATGTCTTGTAAGGAAATGTCATGGAAATGTAAGGAAATGTCTTGGAAATGTAAGGAAATGTCTTGTAAGAAAATGTCATGGAAATGTAAGGAAATGTCAAGTTTACTGAGCCGATCAAAAATTTTGGAAACTTAGAAATGACCTAGAAATGACGAGTTTTAAGGTTTAAAAGGGGAAATTAAGGCAAGGTGGCCTTAAAAGAAAAAGTTTGTGAAATTTGACACACAAACAGGCTTGGAAAAGTGGTCGAAGATGCCACTTAGGGCCTATGGAAATGGCGCCATATGCAAGAGAAATGGGCCTAAGTTTGAGTCACATGGGAAGCAAATAAAAGAAATTTTATTTTGCTACAAGGAGCAGAGAGAGGTGGACGGCACATGGCTATAAATTAGGAGCTTTTATTATTTTATAAATAGTGGATAAATAAGGGATTTATTTATCATTATTTTCAAGAGATAATTGTTGGATTAAATTCTTTTAATTTGAATAAAGAGATAAAGAGGAAAATAAGGGAGAAGTGATGGCCAAGTAAGGGACTTTGAGTTTAATAATTTCGGCTAAGTAAGGATAGTTGCTGAATTATCTTTTATTTTAAGTGATAATTAAAGAGATAAAGCTATTAAAATAGAGGAGTGATGGCCAAGTAAGGGATTCTAAGTTAGTAATTTCGGCTATAAAAGGAAAAGAGAGGCCATTCTGCATTATTATCTGTTCTTTGAAAGCCTCTGCCGAATTCTCTTCACCAAATCTTCTTCTTCTTTTATTTTTGCCAAGCCGAAATACCTTGTGATCTGCTTGAATCCTCCATCTTTATTCTTCATTCTCTTTTCTTTCTAATCCCTCCAAAAGCCGAAAGTTGTGAGATCATCATCTAGCCATAGCCGAATCTCTGAAGGTTGAAGTGAAGGTGCAATCGATTTCTTCAAGTAAGGGTAAGATCTCATTCGGTTTCATCCTTTTTTCTTAAGATTTGCCGAAATCTAGGACTAACCCCATTAATATCTTGTTGCCGAAACTTTGAAGAGATCTTTGGGATTTACTAAGTGTCGACTACAAGGAAGGAGAAGTTCTTTTCCGAAGGTACACCATAGGCCACGTGTTCCCTAGTTATTTGGTGAGTTTGGGATTTAAAATCCACAAGGTAAATGTCTATAGTATTCGGCCAAGGCCATGTTTGGTAAATATATGTGTTCATTAATTATTCAAAAGCCGAAAACTAACCAAGTTAATTGATTCAATGCTTGGCGAATGCAAGAAGAGTATAGCGAGAGATTTCAAGACTTGATTCTTAAGTCAAACGGCAACAAGGTAAGTTTAAGTATACTAATCCTACTAGGATTTGGATTTATGGCGAATGGCTTTTTATTAAAGTAGTAGGTGATTAATCAAATGTAGGGATTAAGGATCTAAGCATTAGATCAAGCTTTTGGGATTTCAAGACCTTTTCGGTGAAGTATGATAAGTTGTGAATATTTGGTTAAGAATTAGTATATTGATGATTAAATCGATTGTTACGATTAAGTGTGTTGATGGAGGCGAATACCATTCAAGAAGGAAAGGGAAGGTCCCTATCCCAAAGTTTAAGAAGAGATCTGTCTCGTGATTAGGGATTGGCCACCGGGTGTGGACCAGTGTCCGAACAAGAAAGTAGGCAAACAGTAGTAGTATCGCCTAGTGATAGCATCGATGTCGAAAGCATAGTTCTCCAAGTGATCGGTGTGTGATTAACCCACTGTTTTTAGGGTATATGATATGTATGTGAAATGTGTATGTGTTATGAATGTACTAACTAGTGCAGTGGAAATTGTGATAAGGATACCCTCAAGGGGTATGTCGATAATCCGGTAAGTACCAAACACGAGGATATGTGATTATTAATATGAATATGTGATAATATGCTTGATGAACATGCTCATGCATCATTACATTGTATCATTATTTTATGTGGCATGTGCATGGGTTGGGATATGAAAGAAGATGCGGTGTACTTCGAGTACGTGGTTTGATGTTAGCCTTGAGCTACATCGTGGATTGACGTTGGCTCGAGGTCGCGTTGTGGATTAATTGCGATTTAGTTCGCGTGGCTTGATGAGTGGCTATGTGCCTCATCGTGGTTCATATCGGCTATGTGCCATATCGTGGTTGATGACTGACTATGTGTCCCATCGTGGTTTTTGATGTTAGCCTTGAGCTACATCGTGGATTTACGTTGGACCGAGGTCACGTCGTGGATTATTGCGATTTAGTTCGCGTGGCTTGATGAGTGGCTATGTGCCTCATCGTTGTTGATATCGGCTATGTGCCATATCGTGGTTGATGAGTGACTATGTGTCCCATCGTGGTTTTTGATGTTAGCCTTGAGCTACATCGTGGATTGACGTTGGACCGAGGTCACGTTGTGGATTATTTGCGATTTAGTTCGCGTGGCTTGATGAGTGGCTATGTGCCTCATCGTGGTTGATATCGGCTATGTGCCATATCGTGGTTGATGAGTGACTATGTGTCCCATCGTGGTTTTGGTGTTAGCTACGGCTACATCGTGGATTGGCGCCGATCGAGGTCGCGTTGTGGACTATTGTGCTTAATTGCACGTGGGTGGGCGGTGATTGCCTTTGGAGTGAAAAGGAGAGGGTGATTTGATAATCCCCCAGTGTGTGGTAGAAATTTGGATAAGGGGTGGGTAGCGGATGGACCCTAGGTTTGGGTTGGGCTTCATAATTGCATGATTTCGTATGTGAACATATGTGGAAATGGGCCAAGCCCAATATGATATGTGGATTAATGTAAAAATGGGCAAAGCCCAATATATGAATGTGGATCGGTGTGTGGAAATGGGCTAAGCCCAAGTATGTGGAAATTATGTGGTTAACTACCCTATTAGATGAATGTGATATGAATATGGGCCAAGCCGAGAATGTGTTAACATGTGAATATGATATTTGTTATCTCGATATATGGGTTAATATGTGGTTAACATGTGGGTGGAATTCGGTGGACTAATTACACCTTTGAGTGCGTATGACTCACCCAATTTTTTATTAAACATCGCAGATGATTCGTAGTGATTGGGTGGGTTGGAGTGGATACGAGGTGGCCCATGCTGAGAAGACATCTTCTTTATTTTATTCAGTTTATTACTAAGAACTTTTGTTTAATTATTTGTTGTAATAAGGCCCATTAAAGTATTTAAGTATTTCTATTTGAGTATTTTTATTATGTTAAAGCAAAGTGACGATTGAATTATTATTTTGAAACCGGTTTATTTTCGGCAAAATTATATCCTAAAATGTATCATAAAGTTTTAACCAGGATATTTTTATAAACACCACACTTTACTTAAGATTTTAAATGGTCACCGTTTTACAAACTCAACAAGTTGTCATGATTTTATCTTTAGGTCGAATCTTCTCAAAGCGTTTTTCGCATGGTGGCATACCGGATCCGTCGGGGCTTGTGGGGTCGGGTTTGGGGTGTTACAAATTGGTATCGAGCCCGGTTCAAAACTCGGCCTTGAGGGTTTTGGGTCCAAAAATAATTTTTTCAAAGATGGGCTTTTCAAAAGTATGGGCTTTCATAAAATTTTCAGGTTATTACGGCATGGCACTCTGAACCCAAAGTCCACCGGTAAGTACTTCTAATTGTTGAAGTGACTTGTTTAGTCATTATGGGCTTATTTGGGCTCGTAGATTAGAATATTAGGGCTATTGAACCCTAGGGCTAGTGCACTCAAACACATGCATAAGACTTAAGGACTATTAAACAAAACTGTGAAGTAAGACTAGGAGCTAGGGTGTGGCAAACATGTGTGCACATGTCTAAGAGTGGATTCGATGAAGAGCTTGGTATTTAAGCGGTCCCTAGTGACTCACCTCCTTTACCCGAATCCTACCAGTGCGTAGCTACGGTTCACCCTAACCAAGAGGACTTATTCACGGGCTAAACCCGATAATTAAAACCCAGAAAGGGACTAGCCATGCAGATTTTATAAAATTCCTAGTTTTAAAATCCCTAAATTACCCTTTTAATTGTAGTAAAGGACTATTGTGAAATTTTTCCAAAATATCTCCGATTTACAAAATTACAAAAATGCCCTCATTGCAAATTACTAAAATACCCTCGACTTTTTCTAAAATATTTCTACTTTACAAAAATACCAAAACTTCTGTTTTACAAATAACAAGATACCCTAATTTGGAAAATTTACTGAGTCAGCTCGACTTCCAAAATTACGAAATAACCTCGATTTTCAAATATTTGCAACACCTCCGATTTGGAAAACAAAATAACCCGAGAGATTTTGAAAATTGAAATACCTTTAATTTGAAAAATATTTTCGAATTGACCCGATTTATTACCAAAATACCCCTGTAGAGGGAAAAGAGCGAATTACTCCCCAGGTAGGGAAATGGATGGAATGGCCATAAAAGTGTAGTGAATGATGTTCGAATGAATGTGACTTCGTGGAAAAATGAATGTGTCTCGCTTATGAATGTGAATGTGACTCCACGAGTTAGAGTAGTGAACTTGAACTAGAAACTTTGGTTGATCGAAAGAACTACTTACGAACATCTCTTTTCATAAAGCGTTCATGAATAATCGGTGGAACAAAATTTACGATGCATAAAACTTTTTAATCATATTAAATCGCTGACGTTAGAAATGAGTTCTAGGGACGTGAACTTAGAGACTGTGCCTAGAAAGTATGATGGTTCTATTAAGATCAGAGTGCGCAGCATAAGCGTAGTGCGGTGAGTTAAGATGTCACGATTATTCGTTAATAAGGAATTTTGAGGACAAAATTATTTTAAGGAGGTAGAAACTGTAACATCCACGAAAAGGGCCTATGCATTTTTGGTTTAATTATGCGAAATGACATATCTTATGTGTTATGAATATATTTTGAACACTTTTGGAAACACAGGAAATGTATGGAAATGTTAAGTTTAAAAGAGGAAAGTGAACATTTTTAGAACCTTGGAAATGTAAGGAAATGTCTTGTAAGGAAATGTCATGGAAATGTAAGGAAATGTCTTGGAAATGTAAGGAAATGTCTTGTAAGGAAATTTCATGGAAATGTAAGGAAATGTCAAGTTTCTGAGCCGATCGAAAAATTTTGGAAACTTATAAATGACCTAGAAATGACGAGTTTTAAGGTTTAAAAGGAGAAATTAAGGCAAGGTGGCCTTAAAAGAAAAAGTTTGTGAAATTTGACACACAAGCAGGCTTGGAAAAGTGGTCTGAAAGATGCCACTTAGGGCCTATGTAAATGGTGCCATATGCAAGAGAAATGGGCCTAAGTTCGAGTCACATGGGAAGCAAATAAAAGAAATTTTATTTTGCTACAAGGAGCAGAGAGGTGGACGGCACATGGCTATAAATTAGGAGCTTTTATTATTTTATAAATAGTGGATAAATAAGGATTTATTTATCATTATTTTCAAGAGATAATTGTTGGATTAAATTCTTTTAATTTGAATAAAGAGATAAAGAGGAAAATAAGGGAGAAGTGATGGCCAAGTAAGGGACTTTGAGTTTAATAATTTAGGCTAAGTAAGGATAGTTGCTGAATTATCTTTTATTTTAAGTGATAATTAAAGAGATAAAGCTATTAAAATAGAGGAGTGATGGCCAAGTAAGGGATTCTAAGTTAGTAATTTCGGCTTTATAAAAGGAAAAGAGAGGCCATTCTGCATTATTATTTGTTCTTTGAAAGCCTCCTTGAATTCTCTTCACCAAATCTTCTTCTTCTTTTATTTTTGCCAAGCCAAATACCTTGTGATCTAGCCGAATCCTCCATCTTTATTCTTCCTTCTCTTTTCTTTCTAATCCCTCCAAAAGTAGAAAGTTTTGAGATCATCATCTAGCCATAGCCGAATCTCTACGAAGGTTGAAGTGAAGGTGCAATCGATTTCTTCAAGTAAGGGTAAGATCTCATTCGGTTTCATCCTTTTTCTTAAGATTTGCCAAATCTAGGACTAACCCCATTAATATCTTGTTGCCGAAACTTTAAAGAGATCTTTCGGGATTTACTAAGTGTCGACTACAAGGAAGGAGAAGTTCTTTTCCCGAATGTACACCATAGGCCACGTGTTCCCTAGTTATCGGTGAGTTTGGGACTTAAAATCCACAAGGTAAGTGTCTATAGTATTCGACCAAGGCCATGTTTGGTAAATATATGTGTTCATTAATTATTCAAAAGCCGAAAACTAACCAAGTTAATTGATTCAATGCTTGGCCGAATGCAAGAAGAGTATAGCGAGATTTCAAGACTTGATTCTTAAGTCAAACGGCAACAAGGTAAGTTTAAGTATACTAATCCTACTAGGATTTGGATTTATGGCCGAATGGCTTTTTATTAAAGTAGTAGGTGATTAATCAAATGTAGGGATTAAGGATCTAAGCATTAGATCAAGCTTTTCGGGATTTCAAGACCCCTTTCGGTAAGTATGATAAGTTGTGAATATTTGGTTAAGAATTCGTATATTGATGATTAAATCGATACTATGTGTCCCATCATGGTTTTGGTGTTACTACGGCTACATCGTGGATTGGCGCTGGACCGAGGTCGCGTTGTGGACTATTGTGCTTAATTGCGTGGAGCATGATTGCCTTTGGAGTGAAAAAGGAGAGGGTGATTTGCTGGTGTGTGGTAAGGATTTGGATAAGGGGGTGTTAGCGGATGAACCCTAGGTTTGGGTTGGGCTTCATAATTGCATGATTCGTATGTGAACATATGTGGAAATGGGCCAAGCCCAATATGATATGTGGATTAATGTAAAAATGGGCAAAGCCCAAGTATATGAATGTGGATCAGTGTGAAATGGGCTAAGCCCTACATTTAAAGACACAACAAACACAGAATATCACAAGCAAGGTGGAGGGATCGAGGTGGAAGGAAGAAACTAAGAACTTTTGTTTAATTATTTGTTGTAATAAGGCTTGATTAAAGTATTTAAGTATTTCTATTTGAGGTGACATTGCGATTGAATTATTATAAGAGGAAGCTATATCCAATCGTCGATATTTTTATAAACACCACACTTTACTTAAGATTTTAAAAGTCACGATTTTACGAACATAGGCGATGTCCCAAGAAGAGGAAACATGGGACATGCAATAAGAGGAAGCACAACGATGTCACGAAGAGGAAAAAATTCCAATGTTCGTGATCAAAATGTTGTTTTGGATTAGTTCGAGACTTCATCCAACTCTTAGGTACTCTCACCATCTCAATTAACAATTTATTAGTTGGCTCGTGACAAAAAAAGGTGAGAAATATGACCACCACAGAAATATTGTGAAGGAAACCTAGTGGCATATGCCTAAGTGTTGCAAAGAGCATTGATTTAATCGATCCTTAATCTTATCCCGAGGCAATTCAGGCCTTCGATTCTAGAAAATGGCTTGTTGCTATGGAAGAAGATATAGAATCACTTCAAAATAATGAGACTTGGATGCTACTTAAATCACCCATCAGAAAGAAGATAATTGACTGCAAATGGGTGTTCAAGAAGAAGGGTTCAGGTTCGAGCGACACTAGGTATAAGGCAAGGTTGGTCGGAAATGGCTACAGTCAAGTGAAGGGAGTTTGTCACAACCCAAATTTGGGCCTAGAAGTTTCGAGGGTAAATGTAGAATTTTGGCTCAGAATGGGTTCAGAAATTATAAATTGTGGTAACCTGAAATTGTCTTCGTCTATGGATTTTTGAAAATTAAAATAATTTTTGAAAATAATGTTCAAAAGACTTTCAATTTTTAAATAAAGGCTGATTTGTAACATGGTCTAAATTATGAGTTTTTAGAAGGTAATTAAACCAAATTTTAATTTTCACCCTATTTCCCTCCTTCATCTTTATAAAACCCACGTTAGTCTCTTCCCCATATTTTTGTTTTGCTGTCCATTGCATTATAAAGCTCCTCTCATTTAATTTTGATTCCCAAACTTTATTCCTTTGATTTCTATCATCACCCAACCAATAAACCTCCATAGTATTTCAAGAAAAACACTCAAAACACCATAGGTTTCTTTATTGCTGAATTTTTGGGTTTTTCGGGTTTTCAATCAAACGTTCAATTTTTTGTCAACTAAGGTAACAATTCGATTCCTTATTAGTTTTTGATGTTATTTGAACCTTTAAATTGATTTTTTAGCCATTAAATCACATATTTTAAATAAAAGCCGAAAATTAGGTCGTTAATGGTGGATTTTGGGAATTTGGGTAAAAACATGGTTTCAAAGTGTTTTTTAATTATTTTTGACATAATTAGAAGGTTTCTAAACTTACATTAAGGATCTGTTAAAGATTTTCAATGTTTTAATGAATTTTCGTGAAAATTGCCATAAACATGTAGAAAATTTCGATACTGTGAATTGGGTAGTTTAAAGTAGTTTAAAGGTTGAGAATCAATCGTAGGTGAATGAAACAGACAAACAGAGAGTGAGTTTTGATAACTCAATGTGTAACGCATACATAAACATAAATTCATATTCAATCTCATGGCAGAACAAATACAGACATAAATCTTTTGGAAAATCAGAATTATAACAGAATCACATAGATACAGATATGCATAGTCCTACCCCCATCCTCTACACACCAATTCTGACCATCCCAACACACCACGTCGGGTATAAAACAACCACCCAGCCCTACACACCGCATAATGTTCATACAAAAATTTTAAGAATTTTCAAAGCATTGCTACCAGTATATTAGCGAGATATCGCCCCACACAGAATAATTCCTCCTCGTAATACATAACTCACCCCATAGCAAGATACAGATAGAGTACCAGTTATAACAGAATAATAGATACCAGAACGTATATCACATGCATGCTTGTATAAAAAATACTAAACATGCTCATACATAACAGAACAGATCATACACATCATATTACACCATACTCATGTAGATGTTATTTACGGAAGGCCCACAATCGATCAGGACGACATGTACAACCCTAAGGAAAAATTTAGAAATTTGGGCCCATATGCCCATGTGGGCCCACACGGCCCAAAATGGCCTAGGCACTGTGTCACACACAGCCTCGGACACGGCCTATCACACGGCCATGTGTTGCACAGTTAGGCCCCAATTTTGGCTTTCGCTAATCGTTCTTTTTGGAGTTTCTCGTTACACACCTAGTTTGTTTTCGACGCAAATACCACCACAAGACCTCTGAAACCTAGAAATATCATACAAACGATCAATTCTACGTATTGAATCACCAAATTACCAAAACCCCAAATGGAATACTCAAAAGTATTAGCCTTATAAATTGAAATCAATCCTTCCAAAGTTCAACCACTTATCGAGACAGATACGTCAGTCCAACCACAACTACCTGGTAGAAGACAAATTCTGATCCCCTTGATTAACACCTACCACTAAAGTTCACAACATTAACACACCCGAAGAACAAATCCACAATTACAAGACTTTAAAGAACACTTACCTACCAATCCGAACAGAGAACAAGGAACCAAAACGCAATGATTTGAATGAATGATTTGCGAACATAATCAATGGAAAGAAGAAAAAAAAGATTTGTAGAGAAAGATAGAAAAGAATGTCAGGAAGAAGAGCAATTTTTGAGAACCAAAATAAATTAAAATTAAAATTAAAATTAAGAAAAATAATCCCAACTCCCCATTACCTCACTAACATCTGAATCCCACTAAAATCGACACCTGATTCTCATCCAACAACCACAGAATTTCAATTCCACCGAACCTCTACTACACAATCGATACACACACTCAGAAGCAAAAATTATCATCCTTCGCTCACACGGGGGTTCAAACATAGGACCCTAAGGCAAGCTAACACCTTACCACTTAAACCAGCAGGCTTATTCTGATATGAGTTGATCGAAAATATGATATAAGGCAAGCCATAAAGGACAAGGCTAGGAACAAAAAAATAGCAGAATTTCCAAAAGTGGGACTTGAACCCAAGACCTCAAGCACATACTCAAATCACTTAACCATTGAAGCAGATACTTATTTATGACAAAATTCATAAAAACAGAGTTTAATAATTCAAGGCATTACAACTCCACCCACTAAAAGAAATTTTGACCTCAAAATTTACCTAATTCAAACATATGATGATACTGTTGACAGATCAAGTCCTCAGGTTCCTACGTGGCTTCCTCAGTGCCATGATTCCACCATAAAACCTTCACTAACAGAATAGATTTCCTCATCAAAACTTTAATGTCTTGATCTAGAATCTGAACTGGCTCCTCCTTAAAAGTGAAATCTGGTCTAACCTCAATCTCCTCAACAGAAACAACATGAGATAGATCAGACCGATACTGCCTCAACATGGAGACGTGAAACACATCATGAATACAGTTTAACTCTTGAGGTAGCTCTAACTAATAAGCAATCAGTCCCACATGCTTCAGAATCTGATACAGCCCAATGAACCTAGGGCTCAACTTGCCCTTACGTCCAAACCGTAGAACCTTCTTCTGTGAAGATACCTTAAGGAACACGTAATCACCCACGGAGTACTCAATATATATCCTTTTCAAATCTGCATAGGACTTCTGTCTATCAGAAGCCGCCTTAAGACGATCCCGAATCAACCTAACTTTTTCTTCAGTCTCAGAAACCAACTCAGGACCTAAAACCCGTCGCTTACCTAACTCAGTCCAACACAACGGAGTACGATACTTACGACCATACAGAGCCTTGTAAGGTGCCATCTGAATACTGGACTGGAAGTTGTTATTATAAGCAAACTCAACTAAAGGCAGGAAATCCTCTCAACTACCTCAGAAATCAATCACACAACTCAGAATCATATCCTTCAGTATCTAAATCACCCTCTTAGATTGACCATATGTCTGAAGATGAAACGCAGTACTGAAGTCCAACCTCGAGCCTAGAGCCTCATGAAGCTTCCTCCAAAATCCGAAGTAAAGCGAGGATCTCTATCTTAAATAAATGAAATCGGTACCCGATGAAGTCTCACAATCTGAGAAATATATAGCTTGGCCAATTTCTGTAGGGAGTAATCTGTCCGAATAGGTATGAAGTGGGCAGACTTTGTCAATCGATCCACGATGACCCATACAGAATCCTTCTTAGTAGGTGTTAAAGGTAACTCACTAACGAAGTCCAAAGTCACACGTTCCTATTTCCATATGGGAATCTTAACGGGCTGAAGCAAACCCGAAGGCAACTGATGCTCAACCTTAACTTGCTGGCACGTCAGACAACGAGAAACAAAGTCTGTCACTTCCCATTTCAAACTAGGCCACCAGTATAGTTCACGAAGATCTCGATACATCTTATTTCCACCGGGATGCATAGCATAAGGGCTACTATGCACTTCTCACAGTATAGACTGTCTCAGATCAGAGTCGTTCGGTACACAAACCCGTCTTCAGAAACATAAAACCCTATCACTATTCAGCCCAAAATCATACATACTACCATTCTCTTCTGGCGGAAAAGAAAAACCAGAGAATCATCCCTCAACTATTTATCCCGAATCTGATCAATCCAAGTCAGCTTAACTTACAACTCAGCTAACAGGCTCTCATCATCAAACAAACTTAAGCGAGCAAGCATTGCCCTCAAATTAGACATTGCCCTACGACTAAGAGCATAGGCCACCACATTGGCCTTACAAGGATGATACTCAAAATGCAGACGTAATCCTTAAGCAGTTCAATCCTTTTATGCTTCCTAAGGTTCAACTGCTTTTGGGTAATGAGGTACTTAAGGCTCTTGTGATCGATCTAGATGATACACCTCTCACCATATAGATAGTGCCTCCAAATTTTTAAGGCAAAGACCACGACGGTTAACTCGAGATCGTGCGTCAGATAATTCCCCTCGTGTGACTTAAGCTTTCGGGACGCATAAGCCACAACCTTACCATTTTGCATCAAAACAAATCCAAGCCGACATGCGATACATCACTATATACCATGAACTACTTACCAGATTCAGGTTGTATCAGAATAGGAGCCTGGGTCAAAATAGATTTGAGTTTCTCAAAGCTCCTTTGCTGCTTATCAGCCTAAACAAAAAGGGCATTCTTACGCAATAGCTTAGTTAGAGGAGTTGCAATTAGCCAGAACCCCTCAACAAATTTTTGATAATAGCCCGCAAGACCCAGAAAACTGCGGATCTCAGAAACATTCTTAGGCTGTTTCCAATCAAGCACAGCCTCAATCTTTCTAGGATCAACTCGGATCTCTTTTGCAGAAACTACATGTCTTAGAAAAGTTACTTCCTTTAACCAATATTCACATTTGCTCAACATAGCATAAAAATGTTTCTCTCAAAGTATCTGAAGGACTACTCTAAGATGCTCATCATGATCATCTTTGATCTTAGAGTATACTAGAATGTCGTCAATGAAAACCACGACGAACTGATCCAAATACGGCTGGAAAACCCAGTTCATTAGATCCATGAATGCAACCAGAGCATTCGTCAAACCAAAAGGCATGACCAGGAATTCGTAGTGCCCATAACGAGTCCTAAAGGCGGTCTTATGAACATCAACTTCTTTAACCTTAAGCTGATGATACCCAGAACGAAGATCTATATTAGAAAATACCAAAACCTTATGAAACTGATCAAAGAGGTTGTCGATCCTCGGAAGCGGGTACTTGTTTTTCACAGTTAGCTTATTCAACTATCGGTAGTCTATACACATTCTCAATGTACCATCTTTTTTCTTTATAAACAAAATCAGTTCCCCTCACAGAGACACACTAGGACGGATGAACCAATGATCGAGGAGTTCCTGAAGTTGAGCCTTTAACTCCATAAGCTCCTTCAGTCCAATACGATAAGGAGCGATGGACACTGGAGCTGTACCAAATAGAAGCTTGATGCCAAACTCAACTTCTCGATTCGGAGGAAAACCTGGTAATTCCTTGCGGAAAACATCCAAAAATTCTTTAACTATTCGGAGGTTCCCAATAGAAGAGTCCACAGAAGCTGAATCATTTGCAAAAGTGAGATACACTTCACATACTTTTCAAACCAATTTTTCGGCAACAAGAGCATAGATCACATTGGATAAGTAATCCCGACGCTCACCGATCATAACCACCTCCACATATTTCTTAGATCTTAGAACTACCCTTTTAGTCACACAATCCAAACTGACTCGATGCTCTACAAGCCAATCCATACCCAGGATTAAATCAAATTCCCCAAATGGTAGCTCCATCAGATTAGCCAGAAACACAACCCCTTATATCTCTAACGGTACATTCCTATACAGTCTATTCACCCGAACAGATTGACCTAATAGACTCAATACAATAATCTCATTGAAAGTGCTCTCAATTGAAACCCTCAAGTTTACAGAAATAGAGCTAGCTACATATGAGTGTGTTGAACCTATGTCTATCAGTGCAAAGTATAGAACATCATAAATAAGGAACGTGTAACATCCTAAAATTCGGGAATTTATGTTTTACATTATACCATGCGATAGGCTAGTCAATATTGTTAATTGTGTATGTTTAGGGGCCCTAAGAAGACTTGGGATTGAGTTGGGCCTTAGCAAAATTTTTGTGTTTAAGCACTTTAAGGAGAGAAGGTAAGTGGCATCAAGGCTTAAGGAATTAAGTATGTAATTTTGCTAGCACAAATGGAGCATTGGCAAGGTGGTTGTGGCGTGAAATGGCAGAGGGGAGAACTTGGGTTCGAATCCCACCTAGTGCAAATATTTTGGATTAATTTTTTTTTGTGCTATATGGTAAGTGTCGGCCATGGCATCAACGATGGTAAGGAAGACTTTTTGTTGAAGGAAAGAACACAAGGGAGAAGAGTAAGGAGAGAAACAAGGGAAGAATAAGGAAAGACATAAAGGAAAAAAAGGTAAGGGAGGGGACATGTTGGCCGATTTTGTGGAAGGTGTATGGGAAAGAATATTTTTGGTCAACCATCATCTTTTGAGTGTTATGGGCACACAGTTTTGTTAGGGGGAAGGGAGAGCCAAAATTCCTATAGCTTATTTGCAAGATTGTGCATGAAAGGTTGGTTTTCTTTTAACATTTTTGTACATTTTTTTCCAATCTTTTTCCTTTGTTGCCGAAACACAAAATGACCAAAACACTCAATCCATTTTGGTTCATTTTCTTTTGGTAATAGCTGAACCTCTCTAATACTCCTTTGTCCATCACTTCTTTTCTTTTTTACCATTTCCTTAACCATTCTTCTTTTCTCTTAAATCGACACAACTTTGATGGGTAGAATCTTCCTTGCCCTTTTCTCTTCAATAGCCGAATCTTTAATATCTTCTCTCTTCTCCATTCTTGCGTGTTGGACATTTCTCCTTGGTTGAATCGGGTAAGGGTTTCATTTCTACTTCATCCATTTTCTTTTCTTCCTAGCCGAATGTGTGTCCATCACTATTCGGTTGTTCTACTTTGTTTCTAAATTGAAACATCACTCTCTCCAACACTCTCATATTGTGATCAATTCTTTTTCATAGTGTTATAGTGGGTGGCCGAATACCACATCATTGTCGTTTCATCTCTAGTCATAAGTCCAATCGGTGGGAATCGGGTTCATCATCGATTAATGTAAGGAGTCTCTTCATAGTCCATTCGATATCGCTACTCGATTATTGTGTTAATCGGATTGAAAGTTTGACTAATTGATTTTTATAGGGACTAGATCGTTTGTTCTTATCTACTCATTGACCCTTCGGAAGTAGTGGTAAACCGAAACCTTTTCCTTAGACAATCGTTTTCTATCATCGTAATATCGTTTTGACTAAGACTTTTCCAATGGAGGCAAGTGGTACCGATTTGAAAATAAAATCGATAGGAGAGCAAAAGGGAGTGGATTTGCAATTCCTACTCCTAAGTTCAAGCGTAGGCGGTATCGGCGGTTCGGGATTTTCCACCGGGTTGTGGACCATCATCCGGTGAGAATAGGCAAATCGTGGTCGTCGTTCACGATACTAAGGGTAAGCATTTTAGATCGTCGATTTAGTTTTGGATTAATAAAATCTCGTTTGTTGGTTAATCGAGTGTAATGGTGATTTAGGTGTCGACGATCAAGAATGGTTAGTCCTCACCGTAATCAGTGTATAGTCTCACAAGAAATCTGTAGATTCGAGATTCGATATTATGTTGGAAAAGTAGATCGTTATTATTTACAGAGTTAAAAATTGTAATATGGCATAAATCGAGTAACTTGCTTAAATTAATATTATTTCTAAAGATCTTTCAAAATCGGTATTAAATTACTAAATTACCAAAATGCCCCTATGGGCCGATTTACCAAAATGCCCCTATGGGCCGATTTGCTAGAATACCTTAGTGGGCCGAATTATTAAAATGCTTTAATGGGCTGAATCACCAAAATTGTTCAATAGAAAATGGTTGTTATATAAATATGGATATTTTATTTAATTATGTATGTTGCATTTTTTTACATTTTGCATGGGATGGGAAAATTGTATGAAGAGTAGTGTAGCCTGTTGGCATTGCCACAAATTGTATATTATTGTGCCTAAATTATGATTTTAGTGGTTTGACCACAAAAATATAAAATGCTATAGCAGTTTGACTGCAAATTTGGTGTGAGCGGCGGGGTGGGTTGACTTGATCCCCATAGGTGTGATTGGCTGGTCGAGGTGTGATGGATGGATGGGTTGGGTTGCATACATATACTTCATTTTAATTATTACTATGTAAATGGGCTTAAGCCCAAGATTATGCTATGCGGGTTCAGGCCTAGTGGATGACGGTAAGGGGATTATACACTGAGTTCTTGTGACTCAGCCCCCTTCTTTCTTAACCCTTGCAGGTAATGCTCCGTAATGAGGACTTGGGCCCATGGATGACTCGGTGGAGGCCATACTTTGGAAATAATATTTTCAAATATTGGTAAACTACTTTCCCGCTTTATTTCACTATTTTTACTATTTGGGTTTTAAGTTGTAATAAGGCCTCTGGAATATTTTTATTTTGCTTTATGTTTAGTCGTACTTATTATCTTGCTTGAATTGTTTTAAAATGGGGATTTTTCTAAAATCATAAATAACGGTTTCCAAAATTGATTAACAAATGGTTTTCATAATGAATATGCATTAATAATTTAACTCAAATTCTATTTCAAATTATCAACGTCATTTCTCAAAAGTCACAGTTTTAAAGTTCACTAGTTTGATTTTCGATTCATCAATCAACCTTTCGAAATTGGTAGTGTTTTATCAAATATTTATAACCAAACTTGTTTTCTTGACCATGACCAAATAACGCCTATTTTAGTAAGAATCACATGTTCTTTATACGTTTTCTTCATGTGACATGCCAGATCCGGTCATACCGCATGGGCCAGGTTTGGGGTGTTACATTTTATGGTATCAGAGCCAGTTGCAAAACTCGGCTGTGGTTTGTGTTCAAAAATGTTTTTTAAAACTGCTTGAAATTCGATTTATAAATACATGTTTCAAAGGAAGTATGGCACCACGGGTATCCGGCACCAAGTTAGTAAGTTTTGTTTTCATTTTATGATTATTGTAGTATGACTGTAGTAAGAAAACTTCACAAAATAGAGATACTCCAGAACTTTTAGCTTTAGGAGCTGAAACCATAGAGATTGAGACTTTAGGATATGTTTTGGGAAAATAACTTTACTTCTTATACTACATAAAATATTGTTTAATAAACACTGAATAAGCATACTGATTCATAAGACTCTTAATCAGATTAAATCGACTTAGCAAACATAAGCGCTAGAGGACGTGGACGCGGTAGACGTGGCCGTGGTAGAGGCTGAGGTGCTAGAGTTGTATCTGAGGCATCGGGACATATGCCGGAAATGGACGCACCTGCATCACCTGTGACTGAAGCTGGGTCACATGATCGAATAAGAGAGGACGACGCTCTGTCCCAAGCGATGTTGCAAGTACTGGAAAGGGTTGCTGGGGCAAGAACTGGGTCGACAGCTCGTGGGTCAATATCGGAGCGACTCAGATCGAATGGGGCTGAAGTCTTCAGAGGTATTTTGGGTGTAGCCCCTAGTGTAGCGGAGTACTAGCTTGAGGCGGTAGAGCAGATTATGGACGATCTGGATTGCACCGCTGAGCAGAAATTGAAAGGGGTTGTGTCATTACTGAGAGACGAGGCGTATCGGTGGTGGCTCACTATTCGGGAAGGCACTCAGGCTGATCGTATTACCTGGGATTTCTTTAAGACAGCATTCCAGGGAAAATATGTCAGGGCTAGTTATGTGGATGCCAGAAGGAAGGAATTTTGAATCTGGTACAAGAAGGTAGTTTTGTGGTAGCTTACGAGGCAAAGTTTTGCGCGTCGAAAGTCGATATGCCCGGTATAGTGTCGATCGATCATGAACGCTGTGTGCGTTTTAGGATGGATTGCGTGATGAGTTGCGGGTACTGATAGCCCCACAGAAGGAGAGGAATTTTGCCACACTGGTGGAAAAAGCTAAGATTACTGAAGAAGTAAAGCATTCAAAACGGCAAAATCGAGACAAGGATAGGGGCAAGAACAAGAGAGACTCTGGGTATTCAGGTCCTGCTAGAGGATTTCTGAAAAGGCCCGGGAATGAGGGGCGGTTTGAGTGGGTGCTCCACTGCTACCAATCAGCCTACTGACCTTGTGTGGATTGTAGGAAACTTCACTCGAGTGAATACTGGAAGAGAACTGGTGGTTGTTTCAGATGTGGATCCAAGGACCGTCGGTTTAGGGATTGCCCTCGAAATTCGGATCAAACTCAGGCAGTTCATAACAGATTTGCGCAGTCGGCTAGAGGCGCTCAGCAGCTGCCGAGAGGCCGTGGGCCAGGTCGAGGTGGTAATGGTGTAGGACGAGGTCAAGGTGCACCGGGTAGAGGTACCGGTAACAGGGGTAACACAGAGGCGAGACAGCTAGGGTTGGTCTATGAGGTCAGGCGTCGAGAGGATGGCGATGCACCAGACGTCATAACCGGTACGTTCTTCATATCTGATGTACCTATTACCGCTTTGATAGACATTGGATCCACCCATTCGTATGTTGCATGTGCTGTGTCTGGAACTCTGAATATTAAATCTGAGATTACTGCTAGAGAAACAACTGTAATTAGCCTTTTAGGACAGTTGGTGGTAGTAAATAAGTTGTTTAGGGATGTGCCCTTAGAGGTTCAGGGGGAAGTATTTCTGGCGGATTTGATGGAACTTCCGTTCAGGGAGTTCGATCTTATATTGGGCATGGACTGGCTGGTTAAACATCGTGCAAACTTGGTGTCTTTGCAAAGTAGATGGTACTAAGAACTTCAGAGGATAAGGAAGTGATGATGATAGGTGAAAGAAGAGATTATCTGTCTAATATGGTATCCGCTTTAAAGCGCGAAAAGTTGGTGCGAAAGGGGTGTGTAGCATACTTAGCCTTTATCAGTGCTTTGGATGTCAAAGAGTTATCGGTAGAGAATGTTAGAACGGTGAAAGAGTTTTCAAACGTCTTTCCCAAGGAGCTTCCAGGATTGCCTCGAGATCGGGAGGTAGAATTTTGTATTGAGCTGTTGCCAGGAATGGCTCCGGTGTCCATTGCTCCTTATCGAATGGCACCGAAGGAACTTGTGGAACTTAAAGCTCAGATCCAGGAGTTGTTGGATCGTGGATTTATTCGACCAAGTGTGTCACCGTGGGGAGCGCCGGTTTTGTTTGTTAAGAAAAAAGATAGGTCGATGCGCATGTGCATCGATTATAGACAATTGAATAAGTTGACGATCAAGAACAAGTATCCGTTACCGAGGATCGATGATCTGTTCGATCAGCTGTGAGGAGCTTCAATTTTCTCGAAGATAGACTTGAGATCGGGGTATCACCAGCTTAGGGTCAAGAAGGCGGATATTCACAAGACTACGTTTCGAACCCGATATGGGCATTACGAGTTCTTAGTGATGCCGTTCGGGTTGACTAATGCACCAGTTGCATTTATGGACATGATGAACCGAGTCTTCCAACCTTACTCAGACCGATTTGTGGTTGCGTTCATAGATGACATCCTGGTGTACTCAAAGACTGAAGAAGAGCATGATTTGTATCTACGGGTAGTACTGTAGATTTTGAGGGAGAAGCAGCTGTATGCCAAATTCGGTAAGTGTGAATTTTGGTTGAAGGAGGTGACCTTTTTGGGGCATGTTGTGTCTGTAGGAAGGAATTAGAGTTGATCCCCGGAAGGTCGAGGTTTGTGTTGGATTGGAAGCCACCGGGTTAGTGGCGAAATTTGGAGTTTTCTAGGTTTGTTTGGGTATTACTGAGCGATTCGTTGAGGGGTTTTCGTTGATTGTTGCACCCTAACTAAGTCATTGCGTAAAGGAGTACCATTTGTGTGGTCGGATAAGCAAAGAAGAGAGCTTTGAGAAATCAAGAAGATTCGACGAAGCGCGATGATTGATTCAAACTCGAGGGTGGTAAAGAGTTTATTGTGTATTGTGATGCGTCACACACGGGCTTAGGATGTGTGTTGATGCAAGGGGGAAAAGTGGTAGCTTATGCATCTCGTCAATTAAGGCCGTATGAGGTAAACTATCCCACTCATGATTTGGAGTTAGCTGCAGTGGTGTTTGCTCTGAAGATTTAGAGACACTATCTGTACGGGGAGAAGTCGATTATCTATACGGACCATAAGAGTCTGAAGTACCTCCTTACCCAAAAAGAGTTGAACTTAAGACAGCGGAGGTGGATAGAATTGTTGAAGGATTATGACTTCTCAATCGAGTATCACCCAGGTAAAGCTAACGTAGTGGTAGATGCGTTGAGTCGTAAGGTGATATCAGATTGAGAGCAATGTTCGCTCATCTCAGCCTTTATGAAGATGGTAGTCTATTAGCCGAACTTCAAGTGAAGCCGGCATGGGTGAGCTAGATTAATGGTGAGCTTGGATAGGCGGTGCGTTTACCTGCGGTTAGTGTAAAAATAGCGGTGGCGATGAGATTAGATCTTGTGTAGCGATCTGTGTAGCGTGAGACAAAAAGTAAGCTAAATGGCACTCAATCGCCCATCCAAACCCACCCTAAGGTGAGATGAAAGGTTGAGTTCTGCAAGTGGAAGGTCGTGAGATAGGGGATTTTGGATTGAATAGTGATGGAGTATTGTGTTTCGTGGAAGAGTTTGTATGCCCAGGATTTGAGGTGAGACAAATGATTCTGCGTGAGGCGCGTAGTAGCCCATATGCTATGCACCCTGGAGGAAATAAGATGTACCGAGACCTCCGTGAGCAGTATTGGTGGCCAGGGTTGAAACGGGAGGTTACTGACTTCGTGAGTAAGTGCTTGACATGTTAGCAGGTGAAGGCGGAGCATCAAGCGCCTTCGTGGTTATTGCAACCGGTGAAAATTCCACCATGGAAATGGGAAAGGATAACGATGGATTTTGTTAGTGGGTTACCCTTAACGCCTACTAAGAAAGATTCAGTATGGGTTATAGTGGATCGGTTAACGAAGTCTGCCCATTTCCCACCTGTTCGTACGGATTATTCATTGCAGAAGTTGGCCAAGTTGTATATAGCAGAAGTCATGAGGTTCCATGGGGTACCAGTGTCGATTATATCGGACAGGGATCCTAGGTTTACATCACGGTTCTGGAAGGCTCTACATGACGCTTTGGGTACAAGGCTAAATTTCAGCACGGCGTTTCATCCGCAGACTGATGGTCAGTCGGAGAGAGTAATCCAGATTCTAGAAGACATATTAAGAGGCTGTGTGATTGACTTCAGGGGTAGCTGGGAAGATTTTCTACCGTTGGCAGAGTTTGCATACAACAACAGCTATCAATCCAGCATCCATATGGCACCCTACGAGGCGTTGTATGGTCGTAGGTGTCGTACTCCTACTTGGCCGGACCGAGTTGGGGAGCGGCAGATTATTGGGTCGAGTTGATCTCGGAGACGGAGGAAAAGTTAAGGTAATTCGGGGCACGGTTAAAAAAAGCTTGGATGATGTAAATCGTACGCGGATCTGAAGCGGAAGGAGATAGAGTTCTCTGTAGGTGATCAGGTCTTTTTGAAGGTCTCACCTTAGAAGAAGATCTTAAGATTTGGGCGGAAAGGCAAGTTGAGCCCTAGGTTCATCGGACCTTACCGTGTATTTAAGCGTGTTGGGCGGTGGCTTTATCACTTGAGTTACCTCCGGAGTTAGGTCAGATACATAGCGTATTCCATGTCTCGATTTTAAGGTGTTATCGTTCGGATCCGTCTCATGTTGTGCCAGTGGAAGAAGTTGAGATAAGACCTGACTTGTCTTTTGAAGAAGAGCCAGTGCAGATTCTAGATTGGGATATTAAGGTGCTGAAAAAGAAGTCAGTTCTGTTGGTCAAAGTATTATGGCGTAATCACGGGTTAGAGGAAGCTACATGGGAGCCAGAGGACACGATCCGGCATCAATATCCTCATCTCTTCTAATCAGGTAAATTTCGAGGCCAAAATTTCTTTAAGAGGGGTAGAATTGTAACATCCTGAAATTCGGGAATTTATGTTTTACATTATACCATGCGATAGGCTAGTCAATAGTGTTAATTGTGTATGTTTAGGGGCCCTAAGAAGACTTGGGATTGAGTTGGGCCTTAGCAAAATTTTTGTGTTTAAGCATTTTAAGGAGAGAAGGTAAGTGGCGTCAAGGCTTAAGGAATTAAGTATGTAATTTTGCAAGCACAAATGGAGCATTGGCAAGGTGGTTGTGGCGTGAAATGGCAAAGGGGAGAACTTGGGTTCGAATCCCACCTAGTGCAAATATTTTGGATTAAATTTTTTTTGTGCTATATGGTAAGTGTCGGCCATGGCATCAAAGATGGTAAGGAAGACTTTTATTGAAGGAAAGAACACAAGGGAGAAGAGTAAGGAGAGAAACAAGGGAAGAATAAGGAAAGACATAAAGGAAAAAAAGGTAAGGGAGGGTACATGTTGGCCGATTTTGTGGAAGGTGTTTGGGAAAGAATATTTTTGGTCAACCATCATCTTTTGGGTGTTATGGGCACACGGTTTTGTTAGGGGGAAGGGAGAGCCGAAATTCCTATAGCTTATTTGCAAGATTGTGCATGAAAGGTTGGTTTTCTTTTAACATTTTTGTACATTTTTTTCCAATCTTTTTCCTTTGTTGCCGAAACAAAAAATGACCAAAACACTCAATCCATTTTGGTTCATTTTCTTTTAGTAATAGCCGAACCTCTCTAATACTCCTTTGTCCATCACTTCTTTTCTTTTTTACCATTTCTTCAACCATTCTCCTTTTCTCTTAAATCGACACAACTTTGATTGGTGGAATCTTCCTTGCCCTTTTCTCTTCAATAGCCGAATCTTTAACATCTTCTCTCTTCTCCATTCTTGCGTGTTGGACATTTTCCTTGGTTGAATCGGGTAAGGGTTTCATTTCTACTTCTTCCATTTTCTTTTCTTCCTAGTCGAATGTGTGTCCATCACTATTCGGTTGTTCTACTTTGTTTCTAAATTGAAACATC
Source organism: Gossypium sturtianum (assembly GCA_025698515.1). Taxonomy (NCBI): domain Eukaryota; kingdom Viridiplantae; phylum Streptophyta; class Magnoliopsida; order Malvales; family Malvaceae; genus Gossypium; species Gossypium sturtianum. The sequence goes on along the minus strand of CM046943.1, from coordinate 122,423,151 downwards.
ACTCTCTCCTACACTCTCATATTGTGATCAATTATTTTTCGTAGTGTTATAGTGTGTGGCCGAATACCACATCATTGCCGTTTCATCTCTAGTCATAAGTCCAATCGGTGGGAATCGGGTTCATCATCGATTAAGGTAAGGAGTCTCTTCATAGTCCGTTCGATATCGCTACTCGGTTATTGTGTTAATCAGATTGAAAGTTTGACTAATCGATTATTATAGGGACTAGATCGTTTGTTCTTATCTACTCGTTGACCCTTCGGAAGTAGTGGTAAACCGAAACCTTTTCCTTAGACAATCGTTTTCTATCATCGTAATATCGTCCTGACTAAGACTTTTCCAATGGAGGCAAGTGGTAGCGATTTGAAAAGAAAATCGATAGGAGAGCAAAAAGGGAGTGGATTTGCGATTCCTACTCCTAAGTTCAAGCGTAGGGCGGTATCGGCGGTTTGGGATTTTCCACCGGGTTGTGGACCATCATCCGGTGAGAATAGGCAAATCATGGTCGTTCACGATACTAAGGGTAAGCATTTTAGATCGTCTGATTTAGTTTTGGATTAATAAAATCTCGTTTGTTGGTTAATCGAGTGTAATGGTGATTTAGGTGCCGACGATCAAGAAGGGTTAGTCCTCACCGTAATCAGGTGTGTAACCTCACACCGAAATCCGTAGATTCGAGATTCGATATTATGTTGGAAAAGTAGATCATTATTATTTACTGAGTTAAAAATCGTAATATGACATAAATCGAGTAACTTACTTAAATTAATATTATTTCTAAAGATCTATCAAAATCGGTATTAAAAAATTTTAAAATGCCCCTATGGGCCGATTTACCAAAATGCCCCTATGGGCCGATTTACCAAAATGCCCCCTATGGGCCGATTTACAAAATGCCCCTATGGGCCGATTTGCTAGAATGCCTTAGTGGGTGAATTATTAAAATGCTTTAATAAATTTGAATCACCAAAATTGTTCAATAGAAAATGGTTGTTATATAAATATGGATATTTTATTTAATTATGTATGTTGCATTTTTACATTTTGCATGGGATGGGAAAATTGTATGAAGAGTAGTGTAGCCTGGTGGCATTGCCACAAATTGTATATTATTGTGCCTAAATTATGATTTCAGTGGTTTGACCACAAAAATATAAAATACTATAGCAGTTTGACTGCAAATTTGGTGTGAGCAGCGGGGTGGGTTGACTTGATCCCCACAGGTGTGATTGGCTGGTCGGGGTGTGATGGATGGATGGGTTGGGTTGCATACATATACTTCATTTTAATTATTACTATGTAAATGGGCTTAAGCCCAAGATTATGCTATGCGGTTCGTGCCAGTGGATGACGGTAAGGGGATTATACACGAGTTCTTGTGACTCACCCCCTTCTTTCTTAACCCTTGCAGTGTAATGCTCGTAATGAGGACTTGGGCCCATGGATGACTCGATGGAGGCCATACTTTGGAAATAATATTTCAAATATTAGTAAACTACTTTCCGCTTTATTTCACTATTTTTACTATTTGGGTTTTAAGTTGTAATAAGGCCTGCGGAATATTTTTATTTTGCTTTATGTTTAGTCGTACTTATTATCTTGCTTGAATTGTTTTAAAATGGGGATTTTCTAAAATCATAAATAACAGTTTCCAAAATTGATTAACAAATGGTTTTCATAATGAATATGCATTAATAATTTAACTCGGATTCTATTTCAAATTATCAACGTCATTTCTCAAAAGTCACGGTTTTAAAGTTCACTAGTTCGATTTTCGATTCATCAATCAACCTCTCGAAATTGGTAGTGTTTTATCAAATATTTATAACCAAACTTGTTTTCTTGACCATGACCAAATAATGCCTATTTTAGTAAGAATCACATGTTCTTTATACGTTTTCTTCATGTGACATGTCAGATCCAGTCATACCGCATGGGCCGGGTTTGGGGTGTTACAGAACTTACCCGTAATCACATCAGTGGCGTCCTTATCCTCATGACGTCGAGTAGCATAAACCAACACTGGCTGCCTCTCCTTAGTCTGATTAGCACCTCTACCCGGTGCTCTCTGTCCTCTACTCATACCATTACCACCCCTGGCCGGACCACAGCCCCTAGATGGTTGCTGAACTGCCCTCTGAGGCTGAACAAAACCCGAAGCTGGAGCTTGCTTTTGATCAGAACGTTGTGTACAATCTTTGATAAGGTGCTCTATCGACCCACATCACAGACACGCTCCCAACCTCCTCTAACACTCGCCCGGATGGTGTCTACCACAACCACTACATGGCTGAGCCATAGTAGGAGCAACTACAACTCCAACCCTAGAAGGCCCATCAGAGATGGCCCACTTCTTAAGCCTATGAATAGAACTAGAGGGCCCCAAATCCTTTTATTCTTACCTCTTTCACAATCTCTATTTTGGCGCTCAACGCGATTAACCTCTTCGGCAATCTTCGCATTGTCCACCAAAATGGCGAACTCCCGCTCCCTCTGTGGAGCTATCAGGACTCTTAGATTATCCCTTAGACCATCCTCAAAACGAACACATTTCTCATACTCAGACGCCACCATCCCACGACTGTAACGGCTCAATCTCAAAAATTCGGCCTCATACTTGGCCTCTATCCTATCCCCTACACCGAGGTTCATGAACTCGCGTATGCGAGCATGCACATAACTCACCCCCACATATTTTCTCTGAAAAGCGGTTTAAAATATTCCCAATTAATCTGATCCGACTGAGTACTCCCCTCAACTGTTAACCACTACTGATACGCCTCATCGTAAAATAGAGATACTGCACCCTTCAATTTTTGCTCAAAGGTACAATCAATATTAATCATTATCCTCTCGATGGCCTCCAACCAGTATTCAGCCACAATTATGGCAAATCTAGTGATGCCCCTAAACAGCTCAGCACCATTAGACCGGAGTTTTTCAGCTACTGACTCATGGCTCCCAGAACTAGAATGGGCCCAGCAACTCTCTCCAACACTCTGAGCATGGCTTGGGACAATGCGTCGTCCCCAGCTGAACGACTATAAGACCTCAGTCTCAGTCAGTGGGTGTAGCCGGTGTCTCACTTGTATATTGGTAGCATTGCTGGCAGTATATTGGCGAGATATTGCCCCACACAGAATACTTTCTCCTCATAATACATAACCTACCTCATAGCCAGATACAGACAGAGTACCAATTATAACAGAATAACAGATACTAAAGCATATATCACATGCATGCTCATATAAAAAATACTAAATATGCTCATACATAATATAACAGATTATATACATCATATTACACCATACTCATGTAGATGTTATTTACATTAATTTCAGTCTAACAGAGTAGTAGATTTCATGCTTTACGGCTTATACCGCACATACCGACCCTACATACGGCCCACAATTGATCAGGACGACATGTACAACCCTAGGAAAAATTTTAGAAATTTAGGCCAACATACTCGAGTGGGCCCACACGACCCAAAATAGACTAGCCTGTGTGTCCCACACGGCCCACACACGCCCATGTTATCCACACGGCCCAAAATGGCCTAGTTTGTGTGTGACACACGGCCTATCACACGACTGTGTGTCACACACAACCTACTACACGGCTAACCACACGGTCGTATGGTGTCGGCAGGCCCCAATTTATGCTTTCGCCGATCGCCATTTTTTGAGTTTCTCGTTACACACCTGGTTCATTTTCAACGCGAATACCACCACAATACCTCTGAAACCTAGAAACATCATACAAATGATTAATTCTATGTATTGAATCACCAAATTACCAAAACCCCAAATGACATACTCGAAAGTATTAGCCTTATAAATTGAAATCAATCCTTCCAAATTTTAACCACTTACCAAGATAGATATGTCAGTCCAACCATAACTACCTGGTAGAAGACAAATTTTTATCCCCTTGATTAACACCTACCACGAGAGTTCACAACATTAACACACCCGAAGAACAAATCCACTATTACACGAATTTAAAGAACACTTACCTACCAATCCGAACAAGGAACAAGGAACCAAAACGTAGCGATTTGAACGAATGATTTGTGAGCAGAATCAATGGAAAGAAGAAGAAAAAGGATTTGCAGAGAAAGACAAAAAAGAATGTCAGGAAGAAAAGGATTTTTTAGGAACCAAAATAAAATAAAATAAATATTAAAATTAAGAAAAATAATCCCAACTCCTCATTAACAACAGAATCCCACTAAAACTGACACCTAATTCTCAATCAACAACCATAGAATTTCAATTCCACTGAACCTCTACTACACAACCGATACACACACTCAAAAGTAAAAATTATCATCACTTCGCTCACACGGGGGTTCGAACACAGGACCCTAAGGCAAGCTAACACCTTTCCACTTGAACTAGTAGGCTCATTCTGATATGAGTTGACTGAAAATATGATATAAGTCAAGCCATTAAGGACAAGGCTAGGAACAAAAAATAGCAGAATTTCCAAAAGTGGGATTTGAACCCAAGACCTCAAGTACACACTCAAATCACTTAACCACTAAAGCAAATACTTATTTATGAAAAAATCATAAAAATAGAGTTTAATAATTTAGGGCGTTACAATCCATGTACCCGATGTATGGTGATAGAGCCCACTTTTATGTTTCATAGCCTCAAGTGCCAAATTATCGTTTAAATGTGATTATATTTATTGTGATAATACGATGTGAGATGGATGCATAAACATGTAAATAATATGCTAAATGGGTATATTTAAGTTTCATGAAAATGTTAGTATGTTATCATGGTAATTGTATATGTAATTTTGGTTTGGGCCATTTTCATTTAACTTGTGAATGTATGTGAATATATGAGATAGACTTGTGAGTTATTAAAGCATGTATACGTTGTTTAGTCTTGATGAATTATTGTTAATTTAATTATATATATAAGCAAATTGAGTGTAATTGTATGTAGGAATATATATTAGTTTTATGATTTAATGAAACGTGAATATGTTATTTTGGCTTGGTTAGAATATGATTGTTAACGTGTTGTAGTATGCTCTTTTTAACCTTTGATATTATGTATACTTTGTGGTTATTCCGACATTCACTGAGCTTGTTTCAGCTCACCCACTCTCTCAAACCATTGTAGATATTGAACGTTTCCAATGTGAGCGGTGTGGGGATACCAAGGAAGTGATCCAAGTTAGGTTTTAGCATTTGTGCAGGTGGTATTAATATTATTTTTTGAATTGTGGGGATAAGGCAATGTGGTTAGACTTTGATTATTATTGTGGTCCACATGATATGTTATGGGTTTAGTTTTCTAGCACTTTAATGGATGTCATAATTATTTCATTGGTATTGTTTTGGTTTGAATATTTGCTTTGTTGAAGGTCCAAGAAATGTATGTATGGTCAATGGACGTTGAATAATGTGGTAGAACTGTTGCATGATGTTGCCATAATATTTTGGATATTTTTTAGCTTAATTATTCCTAGGAACTAAAGGCTTGAACCTTGGTATGTTGATTCTTGCTCAGACATGTTTTTGATGTTTTGAACTGTTATTTTGGTCATTTTGACATTGGTTTAAAATGGTAAATGATGCATGTTTATTAGGTATTTGTTGGAATGGATTAAATGCTTAGATGTGTTGTATTTTTGTGGTCTAGAGTAGAGGTATTGATATTCGGTTTCAAAAACGATACCTCTATGATATTTCGATGTGCAGGAAGTCAGTATTGTGATTTGGTATCGATACCTTATCATGAGTATCGATACTTAGGGTAAAAATCGATACTTTTTGAAATGTACCAATATTTTCCTGTGTTTGATTTTTAAATGAGAAACAAAATGTTGTTTTGGTATCAATTTTCCAATCGATATCGATACCATATAAGAGAAACATCGATACCTTTGTTTCAGTATCGATACCTGCGTAACTTGTTTCAAAATTCTGCTAAGTGGCTCTAATACATGTTTAATTGATATTATAAGTTTGTTTGAAGTATGTTTGACATGTTTTAATGATGATTAATATAAGATTGACTTAAAAATTTGTAAAAACACTAATAAAGAGAACAATTGCCTATTAATGTGACATTTTATAATATGTTTGATGCGTGACGGTGGTATGACATCCTGATATTCAGGCTCGACGATTGGGCTGGGTATAGGGTGTTACATTTGGTGGTATCAGAGCCAGGTTATTTAAGACTCGGACTTAAGTTGTAAATGTACTGATTGGTGTTTCGCAACCCATGGATCTATAAAACCAAATGTTTATGTTACTTTGATTGCCTAAATTGTTTGAAATGTCTCTGATTGAATTGCATATGGGGTAGGAACGAGAACACATTGTCTTAATCCTAAAGTTTTCTTACAGGGATGTAACTTGGATCATTTCCCCCGCCACTCACACTTTTGGTTTTATTTGTGTATGTTAGATTAGATTCAATATGCCTCGTAGACGTGTTAATGTGAGTGCGAGTGTATTCATATGTTCTAAGTGCATTAGCTAGTAAGTTGGAAATTCTATTAGAAGTGCTTGTTGAAGGTTTCATTTGGGCCAAACCAGGTAGCAGAGCCATACGGTGGTTGCTTCGAGAGATTAGAGTAGCACAGTGGAAGAGTGATGTAGATTTAGGTTCTACACCTTCATAAATTTTGAGTGACCTAGCTAATAGGTAGAGAATCTTGATAAAGACTATTGAATTAGTAACATTAGTTACGATTTCTTTAGACAAGAGTGTCATAGTGAATAGAGGAAACTATTAGCAAAGTTACCGTAGAATAGTCCGTGGTAGTGAATAGAATCTTTATAGAAAAGCAATAGGAAGTTAGACAGAATAAGAATTAAAGTGCACAGCGAAAGTGTGATGGTTAGTTTAAAAGTAGAAATAGCATATATCAATAGGGAATTTCGAGGGCTAAATTCTTTTTAGAGGGGGAGAATTGTCACACCCCAAAATTGACCCTAGAAGTTTCGAGGGTAAATTAAGAATTTTGGTAAGGGCGAAATTGTTTTCGAAAACAATTTTTGAAAATAATGTTCAAAAGACATTTGATTTTGAAATAAGAACTGATTTGTAAAATGGTCTAAATTATGAGTTTTTAAAAGGTAATCAAACCAAATTTTAATTTTCACCCTATTATCCCCCTTCATCTTTATAAAACCCACGTTAGTCTCTTCTTCATTGTTTTGTTTTGCCATCCATTGCATTCCAAAGCTCCTCTCATTCAATTTTGGTTCTCAAACTTTATTGTTTTGATTCATCACCCAATCAATAAAACTCCATAGTATTTCAAGGAAAACACTCAAAGCACCATAAATTTCTCCATTGCTGAATTTTTAGGTTTTTTGGGTTCTCGATCAAACAGTCATTTTTTCATCAACTAAGGTAACGATTCGATTCCTTATTAGTTTTTTATATTATTTGATCCTTTAAATTGAGTTTTTAGACGTTAAATCACATGTTTTAAACAAAAGTCGAAAATTGGGTCGTTAATGGTGGATTTGGGATTTTGGATAAAAATGTAGTTTCAAAGTGTTTTTCAATTAGTTTTGATATGATTAGAAGGTTTCTAAACTTACCTTAAATTTTTGTTAAAGATTTCCAACGTTTTAATGAATTTTCGTGAAAATTGCCATAAACATGTAAAAAAATTTGATACCATGAATTGGGTAGTTTTGAGTAATTTAAAAGTTGAGAATCAGTCGTAGGTGAATAATTAGATTAATGGAATCAGTTTTAGGCTAAAAGCTTAATTAAAGACGAAGATAATTGAAATTCAATTTTGCTATGTCGAAGGTTACGATTACAAGAGAATTTAGCTTAGGCTTGTGTTTTGATTGTTTGAAGTGAGTCTGTGGCTAATTGTTGATTATGTATATTGTGTGGTTATTATGTGTGAAGCATCGGAACCATTGGAGCCTTATACGAGCAAGGCGAAAGGCAAGGAAAAGCTAGTTTAAGCTTTCAACAATTAGGTGAAAGCGTGATCGGTGAGTGTTTGAAATCGCTACTTGTAGAAATGATTCATAGTGTTAATTGGGAGCTTAGGAATAGCCTAAAACCCTATCCTAAGTTCCAAGTGGAAGCTTTTATTTCTCTTGCCTTATTTTGGCAAATTATGTGATTATTTGAATAATTGTGGATTACTTATTATGATACGATATTGTGATATGAGACGTGAGTGATGACTATTATGAATTGTGTTGTGTTGTGGGCATGATATACATGCCAAATGACAGTGATAATGATATGCTAATAATGCAAATATGTAGCGAAAGCAAGCAGAATTTTGGTAAGTATATATGTGTTGAATTGTGGAATGTGATATTATTATGATAGGTAATATGTGAGAATACTTGTATGTGATACCTGATGTACCGATTTTAATGCAAACATATGTGGTCGGATATGTGATGGCTCAATGAGCATTATTGTGGCACTTAAAGTGCAATTAAATGTGAATCCAATAAGCATGCATTATGTACAAGTTGTGATGTAAATTGATAAATATGAATAGAGATGATGTGCATTAAATCAGTAATTAGAAATATGTAATCGTGGATATTTTGGCCTTGTGATCTCTTAAAACCATTGGATATAGTTGGCATGCCATAGGATTGTGAGTACTCACCTATATGTCTGTTGAAGAGTGTTAGCTTTATGATTCACTTTTTGGATTATGTTCGACTCTATTAGTCAATTGGTGTGTTGGAGATCCATGTACCCGATGTATGGTGATAGAGCCCACTTTTATGTTTTATAGCCTCAAGTGCCAAATTATCATTTAAATGTGATTGTATTTATTGTGATAATACAATGTGAGATGGATGCATAAACATGTAAATAATATACTAAATGGGTTGATTTAAGTTTCATGAAAATGTTATTATGTTCTCATGGTAATTGTATACGTAATTGTGGTTTGGGTCATTTTCATTTAACTTGTGAATGCATGTGAACATATGAGCTAGACTGTTGAGTTATTAAAGCATGTATACGTTGTTTAGTCTTGATAAATTATTGTTAAATGAATTTCTCTATATAAGAGAGTTGAGTGCACTTGCATGTAGGAGTATCTGTTAGTTTTATGACTTAATGAAATGTGAATATGTTATTTTGACTTGGTTAGAATAAGGTTGTGAACGTGTTTTAGTATGCTCTTGTTTAACCTTTAATATTGTGTATACTTTGTGGTTACTCCGACATTCACTGAGATTGTTTAAGCTCACCCACTCTCTCAAACCATTGCAGATATTGAACGTTTCTGATGTAAGCGATGTGGGGATACCAATGAAGTGATCCAAGTTAGGCTTTAGCATTTGTATAGGTGGTATTAATATTATTTTTTGAACTGTGGGGATAAGGCAATGTGGTTAGACTTTGATTATTATTGTGGCCCTCATGATATGTTATGGGTTTAGTTTTCTAACACTTTTGATGGATGTCATAATTATTTCATTGGTATTATTTTGGTTTGAATATTTGCTATGTTGAAGTTCCAAGAACTGTATGTATGGTCAATGGATGTTGAATAATGTGGTAGAACTGTTGCATGATGTTGCCATGATGTTTTGGATATTTTGTGGCTTAATTATTCCTAGGAACTATAGGCTTGGACCTTGTTATGTTGATTCTTGCTCAGACATGTTTTTGATGTTTTGAACTATTATTTTGGTCATTTTGACATTGGTTTAAAAAGGTAAATTATTCATGTTGATTAGATATTTGTTGGAATGGATTAAATGCTTAGATGTGTTTTATTTTTGTGGTCTGAAGCAAAGCTATCAATATTCATGTTTCAAAAACGATACCTCTATGTTATTTCGATGTGCAGGAAGTCAGTATTGTGATTTGGTATTGATACCTTATCACAAGTATCGATACTCGAGGTAAAAAATGATACTTTTTGAAACGTATCGATATTTTCTTGTGTTTTGATTTTTAAATGAGAAACAAAATGTTGTTTTGGTATCGATTTTCCAATCGGTATCGATACCATATAAGAGAAATATCGATACCTTTGTTTCAGTATTGATACCTACGTAACTTGTTTTAGAATTCTGCTAAGTGGCTCTAATGCATGTTTAATTCATATTATAAGTTTTTTTGAAGTATGTTTGGCATGTTTAAATGATTATTAATATATGATTGACTTAAATATTTGTAAGATCGCTAATAAAGAGGAGGACTGCCTATTAATGTGACATTTTATAATGTGTTTGATGCGTGACGGTGGTATGACATATGGATATTTGGGCTCAGTGATCGGGCCGAGTATAGGGTGTTACAAAGTTGATTTTCATGATGTTTTCTCTCTAGTCATAAAACATTCGTCCATTCGGACACTTTTGGCTCTTATTGCATCAAACAATTTTGAGTTAGAGTAGTTAGATGTAAAGACTGCTTTCTTTCATGGTGATCTCGAGGAAGATATCTACATGCAGCAATCAGAAGACTTCAAAACTGAAGGTAAAGAAGTTCATGTTTGCCTTCTACGAAAATAATTATATGGTCTGAAGCAGTCTCCTCGGCAATGGTACAAATAGTTTGACTCATTCCTTTTAAGTATTGGTTTCGCACGAAGTAAGTATGATAGTTGTGTATATTTACAACATTTAGATGATTATTCATTCATATATTTATTCATTTATGTTGATGATATGTTGATAGCAGCTAAGGATCCATTAGAAATTGAACGACTTAAAATCACACTTAACTTTAAATTTGTGATGAAGGATCTAGGGGCAACAAAGAAAATCACGGGGATGGAAATTTCAAGGGATGGACATTCTGACAAATTATTCTTGTCGCAAAAAAGATACATCAAGAAGATCCTCAAGCGATTTGAGATGCAAAACTCAAAACTGGTAAGTACTCTCTTAGCTGCATATTTCAAACTTTCAATTTTAGATTCCCCTCAAACTGAAGATGAAGAAAAGTACATGTCAAAGGTACCTTACTCAAGCGCAATCAGAAGTCTAATGTATGCAATGGTATGCACTCGTCCCGATATTTCACACACTGTTAGTGTTGTTAGTAGATACATGGAAAAACTCGATAAATTACACTAGCATGCAGTTAAGTGGATTTTCAGATATTTATGGGGTACTTCAAATATGTGCTTAGAGTTCAGAGGAAACCAAAAGGGTTTAGTCGGTTATGTTGATTCGGATTATGCAAGAGACTTAGATTGAAGGAGGTCTCTCATAGGTTATCTATTTGCTTTCAGATATTGTGCCATTAGTTGGTAAGAAACACTTCAAGCCACAGTGGCCCTATCGACTACTGAAGCAGAATACATGGAAATCATTAGAGCTATGATGGAAGCAATTTGGTTTAAAGGCCTGTTTAGCGAACTGGTTAATGAGAAATGGGCAATTTTTGTATATTGTGATAATGAAAGTATTATACATCTCACCAATGATCAAATGCACCATGAAAGGGCAAAGCACATAGACATTCGTTATCACTTTGTTCGAGAGGTGATCATTCAAGGAGATGTTCAGATTCACAAAATTAGCACAGAACACAATCCGGCTGACATGTTGACAAAAAGTCTTCCATTTCAAAGTTCCAGCACTGCTTGAACTTGGTAAGTATACAAAAAAGATCCAATTAGGCCCGTGATAGGGCTTGGTAAATGAGTTAAGTGAAATACAAGTCAAAGTGTGGGATGTGCCTTGCATTTTAGACAAAACAGTAAGTGACGTCCCGACGAGATAAAGCTTAATGCCGCAGCAAGAAGCTGAAGTGTCACACCACAAAAATGATGGATCTAAAAAGGCGAGTGAGGCATGCATGTTAACTTTTTTGATGCACTATTGTAGCATAATTCGCCACCATGCTAGCTTACTGGTGAATTAGGGTATTAACACATACTAGCGTTAAAGTATCCGCCCATTAATGATATCTAAGGATTTAATTATAGGGTATCTTCAAGTGAAGAAAGAATACATACAAGAAAGAGTACGCCTAAGGGAGAGTACGCCTCAGAGTTTTGGTTAAACACAAAGAGCCTACCAAATGTATGAGAAAATAGTAGAAGACTTAATTATCTTGAAGACCATGCCATCCACGAGTCACCATTAAGGTATAGTACATTCGAAATTGGTAGGGAAATCATAGGACAATTTCAATAAGCAACGCCACTTGTCAAAATCCATAAAAGGGGGACCAAGAGTATAAATATGCTGTGAATGGGGAAAAGGCATTCCATATGTTTTTTCTTTATGCTTTACGTTCTGTTCCTTCTTTCTAACTTAAATGTTCTCTTTTTCTTTATTAAGCTAGAGCTAAGATTTTGTTTAATCAGTGGATGATTCAACCTTCTGGTAAGTCTTATAGCTCTGCATATTACAATTATTGAAGAGTAGGGATGATAAAAGGCGTAAGAACAGTAGGGTGTGAGTGGAAGGCTTTACATGGGGGTGTATGTAGTTGAAACGTTAATAAACTATTTGTAATTGGGGATCCTAATGGAAATTCCATGATCTTTTTAGAAGTTATTGTTGCTAGATTGGAAGGGACGGTCAAAATAAAAGCTTCAGACTGAGGTAAAGATGTGTCTCTGGTGAGTCTCTAGACCCGACTCTTGCATGTTATTTTATGATAATTTTTTGTATGGTTGATGTTCATATAGTTGTGCATATCTTCTTGAGGAGTTTTTGTATGTATATGTGTGTATGTGTTTTCTAGGAATCATCTAAATGTATGTAATGAAGTGTACGATGTGCTGCATGAATATGACAATGTGTGGTAAGCATGCATGGGAAATGATGTGTTAGGAAGTATGGTTGGTGATAAGAGGTTCGGGAAGAGTGTCGGGAAAATATGTGATATGATAATGGACCCCATGATGGTGTTTTGACAACGTCTGTCAGGACAATAAACACGAAGGCTAATATGACAAAAATGTAGTTCATCGGGACCATAAACACAAGGTCCACTGGAACAGTAAACACAAGAAAAGGCCAGTGTGGCAGATATGTGGAAAGAACATGGTCATGGCACATTCTGGAAATGGAGAATGGCCTACATTTGTCTACTAAGGTTTCTGCGTGTCCCGGAGGCGATGATGGGAAAACCTTAAACGATGCTCAGTTTAGGCAAACCCATATCGCCAAACAAGATAGTTTATGTGGTGTCTTGGTGGCAAACCAAACAAAGCCATTGTGGAAAGTCATCTGTAAAGTCTTTGGGGCAAATTATCTAAAAAGCCTATGTGGCGTATTGTTATCTGGAAGCCTTTGTGGCAAGTCATCTATAATGCCCTTGGGGTGAATTATCTGAAAAGCCTATGTGGCATGTTGTTATCTAGAAAGCCTTTGTGGCAAGTCATCTAGAAAGCCTGTATGGCGAATTTTGTAACACCTAAGTGGCGAGTTGATAATCCACCTTTATGGCGAGATTTGGGTATGCCTTTGAGGCATTTTCTAAAAGAGTTCTCGACAGTGTACTCGATTGATGAATCCACCATTGTAAACCGCTAATACGGAGAGCTTCGCATATCTATAATTATGGGTGGTGTAAGTGTTCGCCAAACTTGGAAGCTTTCACATTATGCTTCAAAGTCATCTGAGTTTCTATTATATCATCTAAAATATTGCATTCATCGGACCAAGTTCATTTGTATGGATCGACTTGAAGATACAATATGACTGATGTTCTTAAAGCTCGCCAGAGCCAATATAAGAATCCTTCAAAAGTAGTATCCATATGTATATCATTCTCAGGAATGTATTCAGCTTCTATTTTTAAAGAGATTGTAAAATAGGATCCGTAATAAGGTGTGAAATTTGTGATCCGCCAATCGAGTGGAATGTGCATAAGGGGTCAAGTACAAAGATTGACATATAGTATCTGTCAGGAATCAGAAAAGTATTCACCAAAGGCTTAAAGAAAGTCTAGAACCTTCAAGTCGAGGAATTCAATAACAATGTTTAAAGGTAATATTGCTTGAGACTCACTAAGTTCTGTTGAACTTACGGGTGTCTATTTGTAATGCAGGATTCTGGGAATTGAACCAGTATCCTAGGTGGGACCAAGCTAGGAATACACCAATGTGGTGGTTCGAAGAGCGATATTATGCATACAGAGGGGCACTCTTGAGAATATGACAATTAGTACTCTACGTCATGATTAAGTCTGGTTTAGCAAAGATTTAAGTTGTAATGTCTTATACTGCTTTTGAAAATATGTTGTAAGTAATAAATGTTTCCTTCAAAATATTTTGGCTTAGAAAAGAATATAAATAAATAAGCGGCATGTTCAATATGGTTTTCGCCAATTATAAAACTTTTGTTAAGTATTTTAAGTATTGCGGCATCCCATATCTGGGTCCGATAAAATGGGTCAGGTATTGGGTGTTACAATTTAATTAGTATCAAAGCTTTCGATTTAGTCGATCCTCTAAAAGTTGATATAGAGTCAGCCCTATATGCATGATACGCCAGACCTGGCTTAGTCCCTCAAGTAAGTTAAAAAATTTAGTAATGGAGAATACTCTGGCACATTGTTAGTATTGAAGAAGGTTAGTCCAATTTGAAAGAAAAGAGGATAGTTCTATTGATAAGAGAAGGAAAATGATACAAGATGGACATAGAAATTTAGTCAAAAAAAGGTCTTCAATCTTCCTCCTCTGAAGGTGGGTCGATAAGTTTAGTAGGAACTCCTTCTAGCTAGGGCGTTCTTTGGGAACTTCATCAGGAACATTAGAATCTTCCAAATTTGCCTCCTCTATTTCTGGCTCTCTAGATATGAAGAAGTTGGCTGATTGCCTCCCTTCCATCTGGAACTTCTCCCAATCTTTGCCCTCAAGATTATAAACATTAAAGTTTAAGGACTTAGAGGTGACCTTTAGCAAGTAGTTGAAGTTCACCCGACTCAGATTAAGAGGACACGCAACAATTTAGGCGAGAAGGGTGAGGTTGGATCGTAGTAAAGGCAAGGCCTCTGCAAGATTTTTTTAGTTTTTCTCTTGGTATTTTTTCAAAGCTTCCTCATTGGATTGGCGTAGATGCTCCAACTCTAATAAACACCGTTGGTCTTGAGATTTGAATTTCTCCTCCCAAGAGGACTCTCTAGCCCTCAGTTGATTGATTTTTTTCTCCATTTGTTTGGCTCGAATTTTTAAACTTTCATATTTGGCCTTCCAAGAAGAGACGAAGGAGTCGAGCTCTTTAATCTGACTGATAGCTTCCTTGTTAGTCTTATGTAGTTGAGCTAAGGACTTTTTGTCAAAATGCATAGTTTCTTCTAAGCCTGCCAGTTTGATGTTGTTTTGATTGCAAGTCTCTTGAGAGGCCCAACTCATAAGTCTGCATTTAGCTGCTAAAACTTGGAAGAACCTTGCCAGCACCGAGAGTGGGGGTAGATGAGTATTTGAGGAAGAAGAAGAGTGGAAAGCCTCTTTTACCCATTGAGACAAGTTGCTATTCTATTTTTGCTGGATGGCATCAAGAGAGAAGGGATATTGCCCCGGCAGTAAGAGATCCTACCATAGGATATGTTTACCCGCTTCGCCAGAGGGAGTATTAATGAGTAAGAAACTAATAGGGGCCTCTGGCTGGTTTTGGCATACCGTATCGAGTGTGAATACAGCCACAGATGGATCCACGGCATGGACTAGAGAGTCTACAAAGTTGGTGGACTCTACAGGTACAACATGAGTAGGAGAAAGAGCAAGAGTAGGAGGAGTGATGGCTCTCAAAAGAGCAGGCCCTCTCCTAAGCCTACGACGAGCCTATAACAGCTCGGCTCAATTCATCGGGTCTGAATTTTGAGTGTTACTGCACATAATACTTAACAATTTAACAAAATAGATTACAATTTCTCATTTCTTTAAATATTTTATTTATCATTTTTAACTTAAAAACTTAACATAAAAAAATAAGGGAAGCTTTCTTTCTTTCTTTTTTTAAAAAATAACTTATTACATCAGACATTATATAAATCATTACAATATAGAAGTTTTACTAATAACAAACACTTAAGGGATATTCTAAAGCTACGCCACACTTCCACTGTATGCATTATATTTCACTTCGCCGCATCCTTGGCGTAGTCCTAGCATCGTCCGTTCAAGGGCAGTCTCTTAACATCGAAACCTGAAACATAAACATAACATAAGTAAGTTCAAGAGAATTTTGGTGAGATTTAACATAGAATTACCTTGGTGGATACTTTGTATTTTTATAGGTACTCCTGTGTGCCAACCATTCTTCTGAACCATTTATTTCGGGCAGATACTACTACAATTCTAGCATACCTTTACCCGCTAACTATCATACTCTTATCATACCCATATCTTCCTTATCTAACTAACTGAATATGCTTCCAGGAATTTCAAAAATCACTTCATCATGTATGTAACACCCCAAACCCGGCCTAGAAGTTAGGCCCAAATCTAGTGTGTCACATGGAAGTAAAAACTTGCTTGAGAAATACAGCCTCTTTGTTAAAACCCAAAACACTTAAGCTGTAACACCCCAAACCCGGCCCAAACACTACGACCGAATTTGGTGTGCTACAGAGAAAGTATTTTTAAAAATCCCTTTAAGCCGAATTAACTTTTTGATAAAAGATAGTGTTCGATTTAAAACACTTGAGGTGTATAAAAAAAACATGCTTAGGTTTATTTTAAAAAAATATTCATTAAGTCAGATTGTTACCGATTCAGGTGTGCCCGATGGCACGATAAAACATTTTGCGATTAAATTTTAGAAAACATGTGTACTTAATTTAATGTTAAGAAATAGTTTAAACAAATTAATCCAAAACATAGAATAATAAAAATATATCTAGGAGGCCTTATTACAACTTAATTAAAATAAAACCAACATTAAATAAAATAAAACAAAATCCAAGTTCATCTAATTAAAATTTCCACTGCATGGCCACCTCGAGTCCATCCGGCTCCATCTCCGCGATCTACTCATCCGCAAAATGTTAAGGGAAGGGTGAGTCACCAAGACTCGGTGTGTAAATCCCCACCCGGAAAATATATCTCATACACAATTCATTAATAAACATGCTCATGCAACCCAACTAGCCATCCATACTCCTTTTCTACCCGTGTGGTCAAAACCACTGATGACTTAAAGTCACAATTTAAATGATGGGGCCAACCCATCGTGTGGTCAAAACCATCGATGACCATAGGTCACAATATATCAAATGTGGTCAAAACCACTGGTGGTACCAAACCACCGGGACTTAGTCGCAAATAATCAATCGTTGTGGTCAAAACCACCGATGACCATCGGTCACAAATAGCCCTGATGGGGCCAACCCATCTTGTGGTCAAAACCAGCGACGGCAGTCCATAGTTCATCCCCCTCCTCTCATCAATCCCACCATCACATGCTTGCACATCAAATTTCATATATCATGTCATAGTATTAAACATCATGTGATGGCATGCAAACATATAAAAATTACAAGTTAGGGACTTACACTGAAATCCATGATTATGCCACAAACTAACCACAACTAAAAGATCTAAGGCAAATAATAATGACATGTAAATTAATAAAGTGTGTATAGAGATCTTACACACCTATTTACTAGCAATCCCGAATATACTAGCGAAATCCGGGACGTTGTTTCTTCCTACAATCGGTCAACATATGAATTCTTAGATCTATTAACCAAATGGCTAAACTAGAGATCAGAAGAATCACTAGCGCTCAAAAATTGAACTATGGTCCAAGGCGAATCTTACCATCACTTACCAAAATAATTGAAATCCCAGTAAGCCTTTATTAGCCTTGGCCGAATAATCCTTAAATCCCGAAAGCTCCCTACAACTGGTTATGGCCTCCCTTAAAGATGGATTCGACAAGTCACACCAATATTCGGCACCAAACTATGCTACTTGAAGAACTCCAAGAGAAAATTTGACAGCCCCTAAGAGAATCGGCTAACACAAGATGGAAGGCTGGAATTTTTTGAGTAATTTAGGCAATGCACAAGGGGAGATTCGGCACACCAAAGAGGAGTATATTCGGCTATAGAAAAGAAGGAAAAATCAATTTATGGCTGCTTAGGATTCGATTTGAGTGGAACAAGAGAATGAAGAAAGAGTGGAATAGGTGTTTCGGCTATGGGTTTTGAGAAGAAAAAGAAGAAAAACAAAAAGATGAACTAGCCGAAATTATGACGAAAAAGGCCAAGAAAATTCGGCATTATCCCTCCCCCCAATTGCCTTGCCGTCCACTCCACTCTAAGGAGTTTAAAATTCCATCAATTTCCTTGAAACACTCCTAGCCAACCATTTGAAAATAATTTGAATAAACCAAGTGCCTATATTTCCTCTTGACACCTATTCAAAAATAATAATAAAAAACACATCAATTATCCCCTCATCCTATCTTTTATCACCTTTTCAAAATAAAAATAAAAATAAAATAAAACAACTCATATCTATCCCCCCACTCCAGCCGAATTAAAAATCAAAACAAATACTAAGCTTATCCTAATTTTCCAAATACCCATGTGCCCATCAATTTCTTTCCAGCCGAAAAACAAAGAACCATGTGCAGGCCAATTCTCCTTTTCACGCCAGCCTTGAAGAAAAAATAAAACCAAATTGCAGACTTCTTTGGATCGAACCGTGACCCCACTGCAGCCCTCTCTTAACGCCCCTTTCCAACTCTCCCAATTGACTTTCATGTCACGTTACCCCACCATTTAAATATAAGCCCTCTTCCTGGCCCTTACTCCTTCAACGCCTAAAGCCCAAAAATAAAACTCCTTGCTTCCTTCATGTCTCGAACCCGAGACCTCATACCAAGGCCCTTAAGCCACGCCCCTTGCCACTTCACCGAACCTAACTTTCGTGTCACAAACCTCCTTTATTTAATTATAAGGCCTTCCTACTTAAGCCCATCACCGCATATATAGAAAATAAAATGCAAAACGCTGCTCGACCACTGAAGCTGCGACTGCGCCCATTCTCTCCTCCAACTCTTAAGAGGCGCTAGGTTACCACTTTGCTCTTGCCTTATTTCGTGACATGTTTCTCCCAAATTTCAAATTTACCCCTATCTCCTAGCTTCCTCATTTAAGATACTTAAAAGAAATTTTTAGTTCCAAGTCCGACCTAGCTCAGAGGGTTAGCTCTAGGCCCTAGAACATGCTTAATACTTCTAGAATTTAATTCTTCAAGCACACACATGGGAAAATATTTAAATTACAAATAACCCCTAATTCGGGGTGTTACATAAGCAATTGATGTCTACTTGAAAACATAATTATCTTTAAAAACTTTTCGCGTTTGGAAGCATATTTGAAATAAACAATTTACGAAAATGTGACGTTTATAAATAGAGTTGCGAAGCATTTTGAAAACGTTATGAAACGTAGATAAAATACAAGTATTTTTGAGAGGTTGTTTGATAAATCGATAATCGAACTAGTAATCTTTTAAAACCGTGACTTTTGAAAATGTCATTGATAAATTTAAAGAAAATCCAAGTTAAAATTATTTGTAAAAGTTTGTTATGAAATCCTTTTGTTAATCAATTTTGGAAAATCTTTATTTAAGTTTTTAGAAAAATTCCCATTTATAAAACAATTCAAGCAAAATTAAAGTACGTCAACATAAAGTAAAAATAAATACTCCAGAGGCCTTATTACATCATAAAAACCAAAATAGTAAAGTGAACGGAAATAGAAATCTAAAGTTCAAAATAAACACCATTTCTGAAGTATGGCCTCCACCGAGTCATCCATGGCCCCAAGTCCTCGTCACGGAGCATTACCTACAAGGGTTAAGAAAAAGAGGGGTGAGTTACAAGAACTCAGTGTGAAATCCCCTTACCGTCATCCATTGGGCTTGAACCCATATAGCAATCATCTTGGGCCTAAGCCCTTTTGCATAACAATCTTAAAATGAAGCAAATGTATGAATGTATGCAACCCAACCCAACCTAGATATCCATCCGCTACACACCACCCGTACCATCCATCACACTGTGGGGGATTTTTGTCAAACCCACCCTGCCAACACACCAATCATAGGCATTTAGCCATTTATATCAAATTCGAATTGTGGACAAGCCACGTAATAACAGAATATATGTGGCTTAGCCACCATACAAATTGTGACAGAGTCACTGAATATGTGGCGAGTGCCACCAAATTTCACTTCCCGATCATCAATATCCCAATCCCATGCAGCTTATGTAAATGCAACATACATCGTAAATCATGATATTTACAATATAACAATGATAATTAATACTTAGGGATTTATTACAAACAATTTGGCCCATTAACACTTTACAAAATCGGCCCATTAGGGCATTTTATCAAATCGGCCCATTAAGCCATGTATCAAATTGGCCCATTTAGCATTATATCAATTCGGCCCATTAAGGCAATCAATTAATTCGGCCCATTAAGGCAATATAACAAATTGCCCCATTAAGCAATATATCAGATCGGCCCATTAAGTAATATATCAAATCGGCCCATTATGGCTATATATCAAATCGGCCCGTTAAGGCAATATATCAAATCGGTCTGTTAAGGCAATATAACAAATCAGCCTATTAGGGGCATTTCAGTAATTCGGCCTATAAGGGCATTTTCGTAATTCGGCCCATTAGGGGCATTTTCGTAATTCGATAATCTTACCCACTAAGGGTAATTCGGTAATCTTGCAACCCAAGGGTATTTCGATAATTTACCTTCCAAAGGTAATTTGGTAAATTCGCAACCCAGACTTAATTACTAATTTGGGGCAAAAAGATTGAAACTGTCCATCTGCGTCAGACTGACTAAACTGACTATAACTCGAGTTAGAAACCTCGAAATTTAGATCCATAAATTTTCCTTGAAACTAGACTCATATATCTTCTTAAGATAATATTTCTAGAATTTTTGACTTAACCATTTAGTACAGTTTATTCCTTAAAGTTTCCCTTGTTTCACTGTCCAATGATTCTGACCTCTCTTATCTTAATTTCAAATATCTTACTGTACGGTTTTCATATGCTACTCCCACTTGTTTCTATTGAAAATAGGTTCACTAAGGAATTGATAAATATTAATTATAACTCATAATTCCATTTGTACAATTTTAAATGATTTTTCCAAGACAGAACAGAGAACCGCGAAGTCGATCAGAACCAGTCTCACTAAAATTAACATATCACTGAATATAAAATTTGTCTTCCTACTCCGTTTCTTTCATATGAAAATAGACACAGTAATTTTTAATTCGATATCTTATTCACTTTTTAATTCCCTTTATCCTATTTTTTGTGATTTTTCCAAAATCACATCACCCCTGCTGACCAAACTGTTTCATTGCAAACTATGGTTATCACTACAAACATACCCAAGCCCGAGTGGTCACGGATGCCTATTTCCGGTTTTCTTCGGTATTTCGACCGAATCACAGAATATTTCATGCAAACCATCAGAGAGATGTGAGAACACACACCATTTCAACATGTATTCGGAAGGGTATGGGATTACACACCTTATTTGGATTTCCTTAAGAACCACTCTTCTTTGATCCACTATATCCGAAGGATTAGCAAATAGAATATATCGAGTGATTTCGTCCCTAAAACATAATCGATTAGTCGAAACTTCAATCCAATTTGCAACATAGCCAAATAGAGATATAATGAAAACTCTGAAAATGAACCCCTTACCTTAATGATGATAGATCCGACTTCAATCGTTTGACTTAAGACTAGAGAGGGATCAACAAGAATGTCCTTTACGACTACACACTAGAACACTACGAAATGAAAGATGATCACGCTTAGAGAGAATAGAAGAAATTATGTTTTCAGTTAAGAAAACCATCTCAAGACAAGGGCACAAAATTCGACATGGAGAAAAGAAAAATACAATGATAGAATAGAGTCTCTTACCGATCCGATTAAGAAGTTTTTTTTCCCACACGATGGTGAACGAAATGATAAAGGAATAGGATGATAATGGGTTTGGCTATCAAAGGGAAAAGAAGCAAAGATGCCTTGAGGGTTTCGGTCAAAACAAGAGAAAAAGATGCTCTCTTTTTGGCTTTGGAGTTTTGGGAAAGAGGGAAAAATTGGAGAAAGCAAAAGACACCAAAATGATGAGGAGAAAACAACCTCTTCAAACACCAAAAATTTGCAAATTTCTATAGAAAATTTGGCTATCACAAACCCACCCTCCAAAACCATTGTCATCTTTTCCAAAAGATGAACATTAACCAATTAAAATCTTTCCAAAACACCTTGCACACTATATGCCAACATGTTCCCTTATCCTTCCTTTTCTTTCATTTCTTTCCCCTCTTTTTCCCTTATCTTCCTCCTTACCATATTCCTTAGCCTCCTTCCAAAATTAAAAAGTCTTCCATACCATATTAAAGCCTTGGCGACACTTACCTTATTAGTACAAAAATTTAATCCAAAATATTTGCACTTGGTGGGATTTGAACCTCTTCCCTTAAAGTCCTTCATATGGCATCATATCCTCTTTACCAATTGCTCATTTATGCAAGCAAATTACTCTCTTATTTCCATAAGCCTTGATGCCACTTACTATCTATCCTTAAAGTGCTTAAACACAAAGTTTTTCCTATAACTTAACTTGAACCGGAACTTCCTAGAAACCTCGTAACTCTCCAAAATCACCTTCCTAATAAGTCCAACTTGAAATAATGCCGTTCTCAAATTCCCATGAATTTTAAAACGCTTCTACGCTCAAGGTCCAATGGGCCCAATAGGTCCAATTTTACTAGGCCCAATTTTGGGATGTTACACGTATGTACTTCTTTAAAAAATATACCCATAGAGCCCACCTCAAACTAATCATACCTTAACACTTACACTCATCTCAAACAATTGTTGACAGACATTCATCACGAGCGGATACATATACGTTTGGCAAATTCTTTCCTAGAACTAGATACCATCAAACTCACACTCAAAACATATCTTGGTTCAATACTACACAGACCCATACTAATAATGTACTACATAGACCATTAAGATGAACTCCACATCATTTTATTTCTGAACCCCATAAACTCAAGATAACCCTGACTCGGATTTAGAATAATTTCAAAAGAAGATACAATACAACTCAGATATTGTAACACCCTTGATTCGTCTTCGTTATTGAATTAGGGTTACAGAGTATTACAACATACATTCAAACAAATGACATCATTAAACCATTCAAATATTAATTTAATTATCAATATTCAATCTACATATTAATATATCATATATACACTTACATGCCTTAAATCGAGCTTACGAGACCTTAAAAATAGTTTGGAAACAATCAGGGACTAGTTTAAAACAAAACATAAAAACATGGAAAATTTTGAAAGTTTTAAAATCAGGGGTCATACTGCCGTGTGGCCAAACCGTGTGACAGAACCTAGGCTGTGTGGCCCAGGAACATGATCGTGTGGCCAAATTGGGTACAGTTTGAAAATAGGATCACAAGGTCGTGTCTCCAAACCATGTGCTATTCAAAATAGGGTCACATGGTCGTGTCTCTAGGCTGTGTAACAACTTGAGACCGTGTGGGAAAAACCTACACCAAAATTTAATAGGCCACATGGCCGTGTGGAGTGACCTTGTGTGACACACGACCGTGTGCACCAAAAATCACTTCTAAAACAAGCCAAAACATTTTTCATTCATTAGCTGCCATGTCAAACCAAAATTAACTATTCTCGAACGTTCAAAACACATTCAAACAAGCTTAAAACATATCAAAACATTCAACCTAAGTGTCTAACCAATATGCCTTCATTGGCACCACATTTCATGCACCAAACTAAAAACACACATTCAATCATCTCAAGTTAATACCATAAAGATATACTACCATACCAATTCATTCATTTCAACACATGCATTTTACCATATCATCATCAATTTCATAAGGCATGAACCAAACAACCAAAGCACCCATATGAACATATATGAGACAAAATACCAAATATATACACATCATCAAACCAAACCTTACTTAACCAAGGCTAAAAACAACATCATTATAAACCATTAAATTTAAAACTCCTAGTACATGTCATTTATAAAAACTACTACCGATTTGGGAACGGACAATGTGTATGATCCGACTTGAGTTTCCAATCGGTCGAGATTTTTAGTGACCTACATAGAAAAAAAACAACGGACGTAAGCAAATCAATGCTTAGTAAGCTCGTATATAACAGAAAATTAAACTTACCAAATTTAAACCATTCTGTACAATTCATGCATATTTCATTAACAAGCTTATGAATTCATTCATTTCCTATACAGACAACAAATATCAAAAGTTAGCGAGTTCACATATATACATGAAACTTGAACATACTATAGCAAAAACATTCAAATGACATATTTACCAATCAATTCTTCCAACTCATATTCAAATGGTAAATCACATTCCATTTTAATGTACCATGTCCAACTTCTCCTTTAAATGTCTAATTCCATGTAGCTAATGCATATATTCTTTTCATTTTACATATATAAGAACTTAAAACATATCATATCATGTAACACCCCTCACCCGTGTTCAATCGCTGGAATAGGGTTACGGAGCATTTCCGGACTTACAACACTTATAAACATACATTTCATATACAATTTATCACAACCAATGATAGTGTCCCTTAATTGAGCCTATGAGGCCTAAAACATAGATTAGAAATGGTTCGGGACTAAACCGATAGTTCAGGAAATTTTTCCATACTTAGAAAATTTTTGCTTCAAACAGAGGACACACACCCGTGTGACTAGGCCGTGTGTCTCACACGGTCACCAGACATGCCCATGTCAAAGGCCGTGTGAAAACAGGGGGTACATACTGACTTGGGTCACACGGCCAACCACACGCTGGTGTATCTAGCCCTTGTGCCCTTCGAAGTGGCCACACACGCCCGTGTGCCAAACCGTGTATTAGGCCGTGCCAAACCTGTAGGGTATACTAACTTATGCAACACGGCCAAGTCACACGCCCTTGTGCTAGGCCATGTGCCATTTAGGGAGTATACTGACTTGTGCCACACGCTCGATCACACGCCCGTGTGTGAGACCGTGTGGAGCATACTGACTTCATTTCAATTTCAACACCAGGGGACACACGTCCGTGTAACATGACCATGTGTTACATAGGGCTGAGACACACGCCCGTGTCTCTGCCCGTATGGACAAAAATAGGCTATTTACCAAGCCATTTTGCCACCCATTTTGCACATACCTATACAAGCTCAATTGGTACCAATTTAAGACACAAATATGCAGCCAAAAGTCATCAACCAATACACAATAATACTATATCCATTTCAACCATTTCAATACTCAATTCAATGCCATTTACCTATTCAAATACCTATCAACTCATCTTGCTTTACTAGACATACTTCACATATATGATTCATTCAATAAAACCTTTCCAAATATGAATTATCAATTCAACCTCATTCATTCATTATAGGTCATTTACCTAACTTAAAACAAAGCCATTTACACATCTTTATACATTAACAAAATCATCAACAAAAGCCAACTTAAATAGCCCAAAATACATGTTCATCAAACATATCAAAATGACTCAAGCCTATACATGCCATATACCATATATACACAACTTAAAAGTACCAAAATAGATGTTCGATAGTGCGATGAAGTTCCTGACGATCCCCGGTTCGAGCTAGCTTCGATATACTATAAAACATAGAAGAAAATAAACAAAGTAAGCTATAAAGCTTAGTAAGTTCGTATGTATATATGAAATAATCAACATCATTCATTAACAATTCCAAATAGATACATAATTTGCAATTAAAATCTCAATCAATGATATAACATAAAGTTTAACTACAAAGCAACTCATAAGTTCTCATCTTCTTTTAATTCTTCATCCGAACAGTTTTCTGTACATACCTGTAATGATACATATCTATTCTCACCAATTCGCTTATCGAATCACTTCGAGTTTATAAATGCTTACGATATAAGTACGTCGAATTTTCCGATGCCATAGTCCAACTATGGTCTTACACATACATTGCCAAGGCCCTGCCTTAGTCTTACATTCACATGCCATAACCCGGTTATGGTCTTATTATTCGATTGCCATAGCCCAGCTATGGTCTTATTCAGTATCTTGTCGACTTAAACCGTACATTTAAATCAAATTCATCACTTTTAGCCATAGAATAAATAAAATCTCAATACCATCCATCAATTGAATAATTACACATTCAAATTCAATTATACAAACTTACCTCGTGTACGGATATGACGAAACGGACCGACTATTCAATTACTTTGCTTTTTTTTTCCCTGATCTAAGTCTGAATTCCTCTTTTCTTGATCTATAAATAATCCAAATCAACTTATTTATTCTTATATTTATTCAATTCAATCCAAAAACATACATTAGGGCTATTTACACATTTGCCCCTAAACTTTCACATTTTTACAATTTAGTCCTTATTATACAATATCACAAATTGATGCAATTTCATCCAATCAAATGCTAGCCGAATTTCCCTAATACACATATCAACCCACATTTTTCATTTATTCACATATTTAACTACATATTTTCAGCATTTCTAAATTTAGCCCCTAATTTGCATTTTCACCAAAAATCACTTAACAAACCATGTAAAACTATCATCAAGCTTTCATATTTAAACATTAAACATCAAAGAACACATAGATTCAACAATGGAAACTCTCAAAATCTTTAACAGTTTCGAAATTAAAGGTACGGGCTAGCTAGATTGAGCTGCAACGATTACAAAAACATAGAAATCATCAAAAACGGATCAAAAACACATACCTAATTGATGGAAATAGAAGTGCCGAACTTGAAGATATAAAAATGGCTTCTCAAGCCCTAGGATTCGGTGGTGGAAGATGATATGAAGGCATAATTTTTTTTGTTTTATTTAATATACATTTATTTACCAATTGCAAAAAATAACCTTAATGAACATTAAGTATTTCAAATTTACCAAACCACTATCATCCACTATCATGTTAATGGTCTATTTACAACATAAGGATCTAAACTTTAAGGTTATATAGCTATTTGACACCTTTAGCTAATATAACATGCATTTTACACTTTACGCGATTTAGTCCTTTTTATCCAATTTAACATTCAAACGATAAAATTAGCTCACGAAATTTTCAAACATATCAAATAACATGCTATAAATACTGAAAATAATATTAAAATAATTTTCGACATCAGATTTATGGTTCCAAAACCACTGTTTCGATTTGACCAAAAAGGGGCTGTTACATATCATATCATGTAATGTTCATAATTAACCATTGCAATTCAATCATCCATATCATGTTCATATCATATAATTCATTTATCATTCGATATGTATTACCTGATAAACAATTGTTCAAGGATGTCATAGCGTCTTTTAGCCATGGTTTTATTTATTTCTGACATGATGCCATAGTCATAGTGTCTTTCAACTATGGTCTTATTCTCTTCTGGTGTAACATCCCGAAATTGGGCCTAGTAGGATTGGGCCCAATTGGCCTTGATTTAAAATTTTTAGAGAACAAGAGATCGGCTTAAATGCAAGTTGGACCTATTGGATAAGTGATTTTGGAAGGTTAGAAGGCTTCTATAAAGTCCCGGGATCAAATATTAGCTTTGGGGAAATTTTGGTTTTAGGTGAAAAAAAACCACTGGAAGTTGGCGGGTAGGCCTTAAGAATAAAATGTGGGGAAAAATGACACAAAAGGAGTGTGTGGTGTAGTGGCAAAGTGACGCCACTTAAGAGGCAAGGGAGTGAAGCCACAAGGAAGGAAGGAGGTCCAAGGTTCAAGTCTTGGCTTTTGCATTTTGGTTTCTTTTACTTGGACCTCAGAATTTGGCTATAGATTTATATTTAGTTGCGCATGGTTTAAGACACAAGAGGAGCTTATGGCCAAGTGGCTAGCAGCGTGGATTATGTTGCAAGGAGCACAGGGTTCGAATCTCATGAGAAGCAAGGGAGTATTTATTTTCTTGATGCGGGCGGGAAGAGTTTTGATTGAATTTAAACTCTCTGAAGAAGGATCCCACATCGGAAAGATACAAAGAAGGAAGGTGAAGTGCTAGCTATATAAAGAGCATTCCGGGAGGAGGGTTGACACACCTTGAAGGCGTTTGGGCACAGGAGTGGTCGGGAGCGCGGATTAACACGAGTCCCTATCGGTGTGTAACTCTCTACTCTAGGCGTAGGCGGCAAATGCAGAAGTGCCGATCACGGCAATAGTAGCCACACGGCGTGCGGCGCACGTGTGGGGCTTCGGCTTAGCGATAGTTGAGGCCATCGTTAGTATTCTTGTGGGTTGAAATTTTGCTTGGGCGCGATGGGCGAGAAGTGGGCCCAATAGGCCCGTGGGCCCTTATGAGTAAATTGTGCGATTGTGTAGTATATAGTGAACTAGACTAGATGGAACTTATATACATGGCTAGATTTGTGCTAGGTGGGCCACACACGGCGTGTGGGCCGAATGGGCGGTGAGTTTTAGGCCCAATCGTCAGAGTCACGACCAGGAAATGGTAGTTGGGTCACTCGGGCGACACTTGGGCCTTTGGAAAGGCCATTCGGTCTGAAATTATTGAAATACCCTTAGTGGGTAAATTACCAAAATACCTTTGAAGGGTAAATTATGAAAATGCCCTTGGTGGGTAAATTACCGATATACCCTTGGTAGGTAAATTACGAAAATGCCCTTGGTAGGTAAAATTACGATTATACCCTTAGAGGTTGATTAGGGTGATTATGTTGTTTTATGTCTATCGATTATGATGGTAATTCATGTTATACTTATATTTGATATATGTCTAGCATACATGACATCTTGCATACACGAATTATTATGTCATATTGCATGGGCTATATGAGTGGAGAAGCGGTATTAATTGTGCCGACGGGCACCGATGTTTTGGTAACACTGCTGTGACTACGGTCACCAGAGGTTTGGTACCTCGGAGGTTTGGTACCTCATAGCGACTCGTCCACGTGGTTAACACCACCGTGGGTTGGCCCCACTTGAGATATGGGATCGTCGCCGGTGATTTGGTATCACACGATGGGTTGGCCCCATCAATTGATTCGTGTCTCACGGACACGGTGTTTTGGTAACACATCGTGACTACATGTCACGGTGGTTTAGCACCACCGGTGGTTTGGCACCACATGTATTGACGGATATTGTGACTTTAAGTCACCGGTGGTTTGGCACCACCGGTGGTTTGGTACCACCACGCGGGTAGAAAAAGGAGTTGCGGATGGCTAGGTTTGGGTGCATGATATGCATATTTTCATATGAAATTGTGTAAGAATTCGGTTGGATGGGGATTTACACACCGAGTCTCGATAACTCACCCTTAGTTAAATTTTGCAGTAATCATTAGATCGCGGATTTGGGAGTGAGGTGGACTCGTGGAGGCCATACATATGTTCACTCGTAAATTCGTTTCTTTTATTTGGACTTATTTTTATTTGAGTTTTTGTTATGTAATAAGGCCTTGGGTATTTTATTTGGTTTCAACTTTCAATTTGTTTATTGCTTGTTATTAAATGATCAATATGGGATTTTCCTAAAATGATAATAAACCATTTCTTATTCAAAATTACTTAAACTCGATTTCTCACCACAACTATAAAGAATATGAGCTTTTAACGAATGTACGGTTTTTAAACATTCCTTTCATGTGACATGCAGATTCGGTCGTAACGTTTAGGTAGGGTTTGGGGTGTTACAATTATGGTATCGAGCCTAGGTTCAAAAACTCAAGTTGTGTGGGTTTGGGTTCAAAAAAATGTTTTCAAAAGATGGTTTGGAAAATGGTTTAGAAAAATATATATATCATTTTTTTTTAAATATGGCACCTGAGTCTCCGGCACCAATCCGCTTTGTAAGTTTCACGATACTTTGCTTTGTTATATCTTTTGTATTTTGAATATCTATTCTGTGTGTTTGGGTTGGATGTGATGCTCGGATATAGAGTTGATTGCGTTGAAATATTTGTGCTTTAATGGTTAGTTTTTTTAGTATGTGTAGGATTTCTAAATTCTAGTTAAAAGTATATTAGGGTTATTGGAATCAGAGTGCGCAGCGTGAGCCTGATGTTGTAGGTTAGGTTGTGCGAGATGTTCTGTAGTTGGAAATTTCGAGACTGAAATTTCTTTAAGGAGGGTAGATTTGTAACATCCCGAAATTGGGCCTAGTAGGATTGGGCCCAATTGGCCTTGATTTAAAATTTTTAGAGAACAAGAGATCGGCTTAAATGCAAGTTGGACCTATTGGATAAGTGATTTTGGAAGGTTAGAAGGCTTCTATAAAGTCAGGGATCAAATATTAGCTTTGGGGAAATTTTGGTTTTAGGTTAAAAAAAACCCTGGAAGTTGGCGAGGTAGGCCTTAAGAATAAAATGTGGGGAAAAATGACACAAAAGGAGTGTGTGGTGTAGTGGCAAAGTGGCGCCACTTAAGAGGCAAGGGAGTGACGCCACAAGGAAGGAAGGAGGTCCAAGGTTCAAGTCTTGGCTTTTGCATTTTGGTTTTCTTTTACTTGGACCTCGAGAATTTGGCTATAGATTTATATTTAGTTGCGCATGGTTTAAGACACAAGAGGAGCTTGTGGCCAAGTGGCTAGCGGCGTGGATTATGTTGCAAGGGAGCACAGGTTCGAATCTCATGAGAAGCAAGGAGTATTTATTTTGCTTGATGCGGGACGGGAAGAGTTTTGATTGAATTTAAACTCTCACTCGGCGAAGGATCCCACATCGGAAAGATACAAAGAAGGAAGGTGAAGTGCTAGCTATATAAAGAGCATTCCGGGAGGAGGGTTGACACACCTTGGAAGGCGTTTGGGCACGAGAGTGGTCTGGGCGCGGATTAACACGAGAGTCCTATCGGTGTGTAACTCTCTCTACTCTAGTTGCAGAGCGGCAAATGCAGAAGTGCCGATCACGGCAATAGTAGTTACACGAGCGTGCGGCGCTTGCGTGTGGGGCTTCGACGCGATAGTTGAGGCCATCATGTAGTATTCTTGTGGGTTGGGGTACGCTTGGGCGCGATGGGCGAAGTGGGCCCAATGGGCCCGTGGGCCCTTATGAGTAAATTGTGCGATTGTGTAGTATATAGTGAACTAGACTAGATGGAACTTATATACATGGCTAGATTTGTGCTAGGTGGGCCACACGAGCGTGTGGGCCCGAATGGGCCAGAATTGAGTTTTAGGCCCAATCGTCCGGTACGACCGGAAATGGTAGTTGGGTCACTCGGGGCGACACTGGGCCTTTGGAAAGGCCATTCCAGGTACGAAATTATTGAAATACCCTTAGTGGGTAAATTACCAAAATACCACTGAAGGGTAAATTATGAAAATGCCCTTGGTGGGTAAATTACCGATATACCCTTGGTAGGTAAATTACGAAAATGCCCTTGGTAGGTAAAATTACAGTTATACCCTTAGAGGTTGATTAGGGTGATTATGTTGTTTTATGTCTATCTGATTATGATGGTAATTCATGTTATACTTATATTTGATATATGTCTAGCATACATGACATAACTGCATACACGAATTATTATGTCATATTGCATGGGCTATATGAGTGGAGAGGCGATATTAATTGTGCCGACGGCACCGATGTTTTGGTAACACTGCGTGACTACGGTCACCGTGAGGTTTGGTACCTCGCAGGTTTGGTACCTCATAGCGACTCGTCCCCGTGGTTAACACCACCGTGGGTTGGCCCCACTTGAGATATGGGATCGTGCGCGGTGATTTGGTATCACCACGATGGGTTGGCCCCATCAATTGATTCGTGTCTCACGGACACACGGTGTTTAGTAACACATCGTGACTACATGTCACCGGTGGTTTGGCACCACTAGTGGTTTGGCACCACTAGTGGTTTGGCACCACATGTATTGACGGATATTGTGACTTTAAGTCACGGTGGTTTGGCACCACCGGTGGTTTGGTACCACGGGGTAGAAAAAGGAGTTGCGGATGGCTAGGTTTGGGTGCATGATATGCATATTTTCATATGAAATTGTGTAAAGGAGTCGGTTGGATGGGGATTTACACAATTGAGTCTCGATAACTCACCCCCTTAGTTAAATTTTGCGGTGTAATCATTAGATCGCGGATTTGGGAGGTGAGGTGGACTCGTGGAGGCCATACATATGTTCACTCGTAAATTCGTTTCTTTTATTTGGACTTATTTTTATTTGAGTTTTTGTTATGTAATAAGGCCTTGGGTATTTTATTTGGTTTCACTTTCAATTTGTTTATTGCTTGTTATTAAATGATCAATATGGGATTTTCCTAAAATGATAATAAACCATTTCTTATTCAAAATTACTTAAACTCGATTTCTCACCACAACTATAAAGAATATGAGCTTTTAACGAATGCACGCTTTTTAAACATTCCTTTCATGTGACATGCAGTTCGGTCGTAGCGTTTAGGCGGGTTTGGGGTGTTACATCCGTATAGTGTCATAGTGTCTTTTAACTATGGTCTTATTCATTTCATGTATAGTGCCATAGTGTCTTTCAACTATGGTCTTATTCTTTTTTTCAAGCCAATGAACTCGATCCCCATATACATAAATAGATATTAAATTACCAAAACAACAACTAATTAATTTAACCAAGTTATGAACTTACCTAGACAAAAACGGTTATGAAAACAAGGCCGGTGACTAATCTGTTAATTTAGCTTTTTCATGATTTGAGTCTGATTGATTCGTTTCTTGATCTAAATAATAATAATTTTATTTAATTAACCGATTCAACTATCATAAAAATATTGAAATTCATATATTTGACTCTTAATCGTCATTTTACACTTTTACCCTAAACTTTTACTTCTTTTTCAATTTAGTCCCTAAAACCGAAACATTCAATTCAATCATAAATTAATCCAAACCAAGCCAGTTGAATTTTATACAGTCCCTATACAACCCATATTTATTAAAATTTCACAAAAATTCATGTAACATTACTATTTTAACAATTTAGTTCTTAAACTTTAAAATAAACTAAAATCACTTTACAAAATAGTCTTATTTAACTATGAAGCTTATAAATCTATCATCAAACTTCAAAAACATTACAAATTCATCAATAGCAAGTTTTAAAATCTTTAACAATTTTGAAATTGGAAATAGGAGTTAGTTGGACCTAGTTATGATGATCTCGAAAATATAAAATTCATGAAAAATCAACTAATATAACAAACCGTGCGAAACTTGGAAGCTTGGCCGAATCTTGATATTTCATCCATGGAGATTCTGTGGAAAAGGAATGGAAAAGATGAATAAAAATAAATGGCTTTTTACCTTTAGTTTTTCTGTAATACATTTTAACTTAATTATAACATTATTTAACATTTTATTCATTTATTTTTCATCCATAAACCGTCCACTTTATTAAGATATGACATAATTTCCTTTTAAAACCATTCAACTATTCTTTAAAACTCATTTAGTCTATCTAAACTAATAATGATTACTTTTTGCAACTTTTACGATTTAGTCTCTTTTACTAATTTAACTATCTAAACGTTAAATTTTCTAAACTGAATTTCAATACTCCTAAATAATCACTCTGTAAATATTTAATAAAAATATTTACGTGCTCGATTTATAGAAACGAAGTCTCAAAACCTCATTTTCCCAAACAACTTGATTTTAAGGACAAACCACTTAAACTTAACTTTTCATTTAAATAACAAAAAATATCAATTCAAAATTTATTATAATACTTTATTTGACTTGTAAATATTAAATAATAATATTTACAGACTCACTCGTCAGATTTGTGACCCTGAAACCACCATTCTCTACACCACTAAAAATGGGTTGTTACAGATTGAATGAATTCCACATAACTCGAATTCAACCCTCACATAATACAGATGAGCTCATATTAATAATTTCTTAAGTCTCTCATAAATATGAATACACCCATTTTCAATATTTACAAATCATTATGACAGATACCCTTCTTATCATACTGATACACATTTCTATTCACAAAAGCCCTTAAGACTTATTTAACTATATCACAGATTTTATTTAACTCTTAACTTTGAACTTATCACCACCTTATCTTAGCCATATGTTTTATAAAACTAACATAATTTATCCACAATTTAACATAAAAAGATTGATGTTCATATCTTACCAAACATACATGATAGATCACGCTACAAGGGCCAAACAGAACACGCCATAAAGGCATCATACAGAAATCTCGTGTTTACTGTCCCGACGGACTTCACAGAATTTCATGTATAATGATCTCCATTTCGATTTACATATTATCGAAGGCTACACCATGAACATACATATAGACATATCATATTGACACGAAAATAATCACACATACTCTTGGGTTAATTGACACAAAAATAATCACACATACTCTTGGGTTAATTGACACGAAAACTGCTTCGATGGTCCATTCTTCTCAATGTGACTGCCGAGCCGATTTTTCACCCTTTGTGCAAAACTGTCAAAAATAGATCAAATTGTGCAAAATTATTATAAAAATAATTAGAATTCAATATGTTTTATAAACTAAGCTTTAATTAATTATTTTATAATATAAATATAAAATTCAACAAAAATTACTTAGAAACTGCATGAATTAGTGCTCAAAAGGTGTTGAAAAAGTCTATATATTTTTGTGTTTTCACACCCCCAAACTTAAATCATTGCTCGTCTCGAGTAATACACAAATTGCAAAAGAAATTTAAGAAAATCACTTTTGAAAAATTTTGTCACATCCTAAAAATCGGGGGTTAGTAGAATCAGGTTTGTGAACCGAGAGAGAGTGGTCATGCACTAATTTTTTAGATTATTTATGCATTTTTAGGAAATAAATGAGTTATTGGTTTCTTGGTTAAGTGTTAATGAAAAGTTCCCTGAAACCCAAGTTCAAATCCATTCTCTTGCACCATTTTTATTATTTTGCAAATTTTGCATCAAACCCTAGTATGTGACACGCCTTGCTTTTAAAATAAATATTGCAAAATTATTTTAAGAATAAGAAAATAGCCTAGTGGTTAATTTATAAATGGAAAAGTATAGAATAAAATTAAGGTCCCAAGTTCAAATATTTT
Organism: Gossypium sturtianum; assembly: GCA_025698515.1. Lineage (NCBI taxonomy): Eukaryota > Viridiplantae > Streptophyta > Magnoliopsida > Malvales > Malvaceae > Gossypium > Gossypium sturtianum. The sequence continues at coordinate 122,387,987 of CM046943.1, read as the reverse complement.
CCCTTGCAAAATAATTAAATTTTCAAAATCCCTTGTTTTTTAATGTGTGGGCCATTCATACCCTTTTAGGCCTAGGTATAAATATTATTTTTATAAAAAATAATCAGACTTTAGTCCCATTCTCCCTACCCTAGTTGTTCCTCTCCTTTTCCTCTCCTCTTCTCTTTCATTTTTTTTCCTTTCTTCCTTATTGTTGTCGCCCATAGTTCTTGATCTACAATCTTTTTCTTTTCTTTTTTCCACAAGATCTTGCACCATCTCCTTCTCAATCTTCCTTTCATTTCCCCCTTAATTTTCTAGTCCCAAATCTGAAATTTTGGATCTCCAAGAACGATTCTCATTGTTACCAAGAAGTGTCATTGCTGACCCTATCAACTAGTTTATGTGAGTTCTCATTATTTCTCATTTTCTTGATGAATCTTTTGAGTTCAAACCAAAATTTCCAGATGTATAATTTGAGGGATTTTTAAATATTTAATAGGTATTTTTCCAGCCTCAAATTGGCCACCGTTGGTGGTGGTGGGGGTACCTTGGGCAATAAAGGGGGTTGTTTTTCTTTAATTTCTTCCCATATTTTTCTAGCATTATTTTAGGATATTGAACCCCTCCTGATCATCCTTTAATTATATTTTAATTAGGGGAAATCGATCTTGATCAATCGGCAATTTAGATCTGACAATTCGGGGAAAGTGTATGTGTGGTTGATCGTAAACTAGTTTATAGTTTCGGTTTAGATATTGGAGAAAGATTGTTAATTGATTAAATAAATAATTTTAATCAATTATTAGATACTTATTTTACATTATTTTAATTTTTTAGGTGTCGAGTTAAACTTCCCAAACCAACAGTGAAGCCGAAAGACGTTTGCACGTACGATTCGCATCAATTCAGTATAAGAAATGTAACTAGTTTGGATTCGAAAAATAGTTATAATTGTAATGGTTGGATTGAACCCATAAGAGGGTGTTTGGGTCTATTTAAGAGGCATATTAATTTATTCTAATACTGATTTTTAATTTATGTTAATTTTAACATTTATTAGAGAAACCGCAAGATTTACAAATGTGCTGCAAAACAGCGTAAAGTAAGGTGTGGGTCCTAACTCAAAAACTTGAATGTTAATAATGATTTTAATTATATAATTGATGATTTAGCTTGATGATCGGGCTTGGATAAATAGCTAAGTAATTAAAATTGTAAGTTGCCAAACAATGTATGTTTCGAGCCCTAACTATTTATCATGTTAGTAAAGTTGCTAGTTTGACTGAATGATTGCATGATTGATATTATTGTGACTAGTTAGTTAATTTGATATACAATTGGTTGTATGTATAGCATGATTCTGAATGAAAATAAGGCTTATGCATGATATATTTGTACATGTAATTCGCTATGAAATGTTGAAAAACTTTATACATGTACATAGAAAATGTAACGCCCTGATAATTTATTTCTGTTTCTGTAAAATCTGACACAAATATCTGTCTTCTTGAGTGGTTAAATGTTCTGGGTGTGTGTGAGAGGTCCCAAGTTTAATCCCTACCTTTAGTAAATTTCAGTTATTTTTGGATCTAATTCTTATCTTTATTCAGTGGGCTTATATTAAATTGCCTGTGAATTCATATCGAATGAGCCTGCTGGTTCGAGTGGTAAGGGAGTCAGTGTGTTGGAGGTTCTGTATTTGAATCCCTGTGTGAGCGGGGGTATTTATTTTTGCTAGGTTGACTGATAAAGTTTTGATTAAATTTAAATGCTGAAGTAGTTGAGATTGTGTAGTTAGTGGGAAGTTGGGGAAATATCCAACTGGATTTTATTTTTATTTTGTTTTTCCCAAAAATCCCTTTTCTTTTTTGACGTTCCTGTTCCCTTTCTCACTTGTTCAATTTTTCATCTCTCCATTTCTATCTCGAATTTCTCCATTCGCTTCTTTTAGGTGATTTCCGGCTGTGTTCTTTCGGTATGTCTTTTTGTTAGAATTTTAGCATTTTGGCTAAGTTTTAATAAGGGGGTTTATTTTTGTTACTCTCGGTTTAGGCGAAGGACAAGGTTTGGCTGGGGCTCCTACAGCGATTTAAGTGTTCGGGGTTTCTGTTCGATAACGGTAAGTTTTCGCGTGCATTGTGTATTGCTGTAAGGCTTTGATTGTGAAATAATTTTGGTTGAGTTTTCATTAGTGTTACTAAATTCGGGCTCTAGAATGTCAATTTTTAGGTCTTGGAAGGCTCGAGATATTTTTCGCATCAAATCGATACCAGGTGTGTACCTGAAACACAAAAAACGAGGCTTCAACAAAAGCCAAAAAACTATTCTGTCGATGCCACACGGGCGTGTGGTCACCCGTGTGGTTGGCCTTGTGCGAGACACGGCCGTGTGATCGACAAAAAGGCATGGCCATGCGCATGACACGGCCGTGTGGTGGCTGGAGTGTGGCCGTGTGAGCCACACAAGCTAGGCCAAGTTGGGCGTGTGGGCCACACGGGCGTTCTGCACAGGCGTGTGGGTTTTGGGCCAGGCCATGTGGGCCACACAGGCAAGGCCTGTAACACCCCTTACCACTATTTCGAGTTATAAAATTTACGTCCAAATTAAAACAATTCATATTCAATCGTAAAGTCCCTTATACGAGCCTATGAGGCCCAAAACATGCTTTGGAAGTGGTTCGAAACTAAACCGAAAACTTTAGAATTTTTTTTTTTACAAAACTTAGAAAATTTTTCATGTTACAGGGCTCACATGCCCGTGTGAAATGTGACACACCCGTGTGTAGACACACACGCCAATGCTCCTCAACTGTGGTGAATACTGACTACACTCACACGGTCTCAGCCTAGTCTGTAACACCCCAAACCCGGCCCAAACATTACGACCGAATTTGGTATGTCACAGAGAAAACCATTTTGAAAATCCCTTTAGCCGATTTGAGTTTTGATGAAAACATCTTATTTTCAATTATCTCGTTAAATAAAACATTTGTGTGTATGAAGAAACAAACTTAACTTAGTTGTTTAAAAATTATATTAAATCAAAGTTGTTACCGATTTGGATATACCGATGGCATAGAAAAAAACCATTTACATTTGAATTTAAGAAAACATGTATAACCATTTTAAAGTCACTAAGTAATTTAAACAAATTATCCAAAACATGCAAAGTAATAAAAATAATCTTAGGAGGCCTTATTACAACTTGAGCAAATGAAACCAGGAATAAGTAAAAATAATTCAAGTCCATTTAAACCAATATTTCCACTGCATGGCCACCTCGAGTCCATCCGGCTCCTCATCCGCGATCTACGAGTCACCTGAAAAATGTTAAAGGAGAAGGTGAGTCACCAAGACTCAATGTGTAACCCTTCCCCCAGTTTAGTGCAACATCATACACATTTTATAACTAAGTTAACATGCACAAAATTTAACATGCACCCAACCTAGCCATCCAATACACCTTTCTCTACCCCGTGTGGTACCAAACCACTGGTGGTGCCAAACCACTGGTGTCCAAAGACACGATATCCATCAATATTGTGGTGCCAAACCACTGGTGACCCGAAGTCACGAATAGTAGTGATGGGGCCAACCCATCGTGTGATACCAAATCACTGGCGTCAATCCCGTTATATTATCTGTGGGGCCAACCCACTGTGGTACCAAACCACTGGGACGAGACGCTATGAGGTGCCAAACCTCTGGAGGTGCCAAACCTCTGGTGACCGTAGTCACAATGTGGTACCAAACCACTGGTGTCCGTCGACACGAATATCAGTTGCCCCTCCACTCATATATCCCACATCAATCCATGATATACAAATGATTTCATGCCAACATATATTTAAATCACATATACCAAATATGCCATGCTTCCCAAAAGCATCAAACAGTAACTCATATTGAAAGAGACTTACCTGAATCATCGCTTATACCGTTACGGTATTAAATCCAAAGCTACATAAACCAGATTTAGCATATACAACATTTAGCACAGTTAATTAATCATAAAGTGTGTATGTACACACCTGTCACCAATGTTATCCCTAAATCCCAAAGAAACCAATCGGCCCCACTAGCCTTCCTTACCCTATATTCGGCCATACACAAGGGTTAGTGACATGGCCTATTCGGCCAAAGCAAATAAATCTAAAGGGTCATCTCCTGAACCCGAATCCTTACCTACACGCTTGAGTACTAACTTCGGCACACGGTATGCGATTCTGCTTCGCTTCCTACAATTGGCCATCATTAAAGTTAATAGCCTTCAGCTTTGAATACTTAAAAGTTTAATCTATGAAAATCGATCCTTACCACCACTTACCAACCGATTGATAACGAATGAAGGCTTGGTTTTGAAGATCTCAAAATCCCGGAGCACCAAGACAGATTCGATTTCAACAAGTAATTAGCACCCTTGCTCACAAGTGCTGAAATCGGCTCTTATTCCTTTAGAAGTCGACAAGAACAAGAGAAACAAAATAAGGCATTCGGCTTTGACCACTTACCCACCTTATGAACCGATTGGAGAAAAGACTAGAGGAGGTCACCTTTGCTTGATATTCGGCCAAGACTACACCAAATAGAGGAAAGAAATTCGGCAAGGTGGTAGGGAGTAGGTTCGGCTAGAGGAAGAAAATAATGGGAAAAAGGAGATGGGGTTTGGTTTGAGAAGATGAGGAAGAAAAAGAGAGGGAAAGAGGGTAGGTGTTTGGCTAAGGGTCAAAAAGAATAAGAGAGGTGGATGGCAAATGGTATTTTCGGTTTGAGAGAGAATGAAAAGGAAGAACAAAAGATGACAACTGAATAGAAAGTTATGAGGAAGAGGCTAAGAAAATTCGGCACTAACCCCTTATGCTTGCCGTCCACTCCTATCAACAAGGAGTTCAAATTTTCAGCAATTTCCTTGAATTGCTCTTGACCAATCGTTTGAAGATATTCAAAATAATTTGAATAAATTAAAAGCCTAAATTTTCTCCTTGGAATTAATCAAATAAAATCCATTTAAAAACCAAATAATATCCTCATTATCCCTTATCATTTAAAAGAGTTTAAAATGAGAAAATCTCTCCCCTCTATGCCGTCCCAATTAAGAGCAAAAAGAGGAATTTCCGCGACTCGAACACAAGCTCCCCTTGTTCTCCCTGTGGCGTCAACTCCAACTCTTAAGTGGCCTCCCTTTTGCCACTTTTCCAAGGCCATTTCTGTGTCAAATAATCCCTCATTTATCCTTGTAACCCCTACCTACTAAGGCTCCCTATCTCAAAGCTTACAAATAACATTTTTCTACTATACCAAGCCTAATCAAGACCCCTAATTAAGCCTTACTACACCACAATTAATACCACAGCAATTCAAACACGAGAAAAATAATTCAATCCCAAATAACCCCAATTTTAGGATGTTACAGTTCTACCCCCCTTAAAAATAATTTCGGCCTCGAAATTACCCGATTAGAAAAAGAGGTGGGGGTATTGCTGCGCATCACATCCTCGGGTTCCCACGTAGCTTCCTCTCGCACCATGGTTTCGCCATAGCACTTTCACCAAGGGTGCGATTTCCTTCATAGAACCTCGACATCTCGATCTAGGATCTGAATCGGTTCTTCCTCGAAAGATAAGTCCGAGTTTACCTCAATCTCGCCACAGCACAACGTGTGATGGATCGACCGATACCGTCTAAGCATCGACACATGAAATACGTCATGAATTTGACTCAACTCGGCGATTCGAGGTGATAAGCTACCGGTCCCACTCGCTTCAACATCAGTATATGGGCCAATGAACCTTGGGCTTAGCTTCCTTTTTGCCCAAATCTCAACACCTTCTTCCAAGGTGACACTTTCAGAAGACTTTATCTCCTACCGCATACTCCATTTCTTTACGCTTAAGATCGGCGATAAGACTTACGCACATCGATGCCTCCTTGAGACGAGCCCGAATCACCTTAACTTTATCTTCGGTTTCACATCACCAACTCTGGAACCAAAACTTGTCGTTCACCCAACTCCGTCCAACATGTAGGAGTTCGGCATTTTCGCCCATACGAAGGCTTCTCGTGCGGTGCCATTTGAATACTTGCTTGATAACTATTGTTATAAGCGAATTCCGCCAACAGTAGATACTCCTCCCAACTACCTGCTGAAATCCAAAACGTATCCTCTTAGCATATCCTCTAAGATCCAGTATAACCCTTTCCGATTGCCCGTTAGGATCGTGGATGGAAAGTCAGATCGAAATCCAATCGTGTACCCAAAGCTCGATGCAACGCTTTCGAACCTTGACGTAAATCGGGATCCCTATCCGAGATGATTGATCACGGCACTCCATGCAACCTCACTATTTCGACACATACAAAGCTTAGCTAGCCACGAAGTGAGTAATCCCTCTCACCAGGTATGAAGTGAGTGATTTAGTCGACGGTCCACAATCACCCAAAGCTGCGTCCTTCTTGCTTTGGGCGTGAGGGTAGCCCATCGACGAAATCCATAGTGATCCTCTCCCATTTCCCGCTGCGGGATCTTCACTTGGTTGAAGTAACCCCGATGGCAACCGATGTTCGCCTTTACTGCCGACACGTCGGACACTTTCCCACAAGCTCGCCACCTCGCGCTTCAACCACGGCCACGTAACTGCTTTCGCAAATCTCCATACATCTTACTACCTCCAGGATGCATAGCGTATGGGCTGCTATGTGCATCTTGAAGAATTCTTTGCCTCAACTCCACACCCTTCGGCATACAAGGCCACCCTTGATAGCATAGTACACCATCATCAGTCAAACTATACCCTTCTAAACCACCATCTTGAACTTACAACTTCCTTGCGTTCAAACCATCATCCACCAATTGCTTTTCCTTAATCTCTTCGATCCAAGTTGGCTTAACTTGAAGTTCTGCCAAAAGACTTCCATCGTCGTATAGACTGAGGTGAGCAAACATCGCTCTTAAGTCTGTCACGACCTTCTGGCTTAACGCGTCAGCCACCACGTTAGCCTTGCCCGGATGGTATTCAATTGAACAGTCGTAATCCATTAACAGTTCAATCCATCGATGCTGCCTCAAATTCAAGTCTTTCTGAGTCAAAAGATACCTCAGACTTTTGTGATCCGTGTAGACTATCGACTTCTCCCCATACAAGTAATGCCTCCATATTTTCAAAGCGAAGACTATCGCCGCTAACTCCAAATCGTGAGTTGGATAGTTAACCTCATGCGGTCTTAATGACGGGATGCATAGGCCACTACCTTCCCTTCCTGCATCAACACACATCCCAAACAAAGTATGGGATGCATCGTAATAAACCGTGAACAATTTCCGCCTCAGTCAGTATTTAGAACCGAGCTTCCGCCGAATCTTCCTTAGATTATCAAAACTTCCTTGCCGCTTCTCCGTCCATACAAATGGAACTCCCTTCCTTAATAGCTTAGTCAACGGTGCTGCGATTAAAGAGAACCCTTCCACAAACCTTCGATAGTACCGCGGACCGTAAAGCTTGAATTTACTCGCCATCGACCTAGGCGGTTTCCAATCCAACACCGCTTCAACCTTACGAGGGTCCACTCTAATCCTTCTTGGTGACACTCACGTGACCCAAGAAAGCCACCTCCCTAAGCGAGTCGCACTTCATCGAATTTGGCATATAATCGCTTCTCCTCATGCATTTGTAGAACTATACGCAAATGCCTGTCATGCTCCTCCTCCGTCTTTGAGTAAACCAATATGTCGTCTATAAACACCATGACAAATTGATCCAAAAACTGCTGAAACACCCTATTCATTAAGTCCATGAACGCTGCAGGTGCGTTGGTCAACCCAAATGGCATTACCAAAAACTCGTAATGCCTATATCGAGTACGAAATGTCGTCTTGTGCACATCCACCTCTTTCACCTTAAGTTGATGATAACCCGACCTAAGATCTATCTTCAAGAAAACCGATGCACCCTTCAATTGGTCAAACAAGTCATCGATCCGAGGCAACAGATACTTGTTTTTGATCGTTAACTTGTTTAACTGGCGGTAGTCGATACACATCCGCATTGAACCGTCTTTCTTCTTGACAAATAGCACAGGTGCTCCCCACGGAGATATACTTGGTCGGATAAACCCTCGATCCAAGAGCTCCTGAATTTGAGCCTTGGCCCACCAATTCCTTTGGTGCCATTTGGTAGGGTGCTATAGACATGAGTGCCGTTAGAATAACAAGTCTATACCAAATTCAACTTCCCGATCCGGAGGCAGACCCGGAAGTTCTTCTGGGAACACATCAGCGAACTCCTCTACCGTTCAACCTTCTCAAGCTGCGCGACTCCTTAGCCTCCAAGGCACATATACGAACCAAAAATGCCTCACAACCCTTCCCGACCATCTTCTCGGTCTTCAAAGCAGATACTACGTTAGATAGGTAATCTCTTCTATTGCCTATCATGACCACTTCACTACCCTCACCATCTTTAGAACCATGCGCTTACAGCGGTGCGATCCCAACCTTGCTTGATACTTAACCAACCAGTCCATTCCAAGAATCAAATCGAACTCCCCAAACGGCAAATCCATCAGATCAGCCATAAATACTACCCCTTGGAGTTCTAGGGGTACATCCCTATATAGCTTGTTTACAACTACAGAGTGTCCTAGAGGGCTAATTACAGTCATCTCCCTAGAAGCAGTCTCAAAGTCTAGGTTCATAGTCTCTACCACACTATTAGCAATGTATGAATGCGTCGAACCCACATCAATTAGTGCAACATATGGAAGACCAAAAATTAGGAACGTACCGGTTATGATGTCCGGTGCGTCACCCTCCTCGCGACGCCTCACTGCATAGACTAAGCCAGGCTGCCTTGCCTCTGTGTTGCCTACACCTCTGCCCTGAATTCCGCAACCTCGATTAGGACCATTGCCTCCTCTACCATTACCACGACCCCTCTGCAGTGGTCCCACATTTCTATCCTGAGTACGGTTCTGCCCCTCTGGCTGATTCTTGGCTAACTTCCGAGGACAATCCCTTACACGGTGATCCAAAGACCCACATTCAAAGCAACCCCTCTCACCGGTCCAACAACCTCCCCAATGTGATTTTCCACAACGATTACACTGAGCTGGTCTCTGATTAGCAGCCATGGGCCTCCCTTCCTGATTCGGCCCACTCGCCTAGCCCTCTTCTGTGCATTACTACTCGATCCAGACGACCCAAAGCCTCTTTTCTGCTTACTCCTATCATAGTTCTGTCTTACGGACTCCTTGACCCCTTCGGCTACCTTAGCCTTTTCCACCAGAACAGCAAACTCACGCTCCTGCTGTGGAGCAATCAACAACCTTAACTCATCCCTAAGCCCGTCTTCAAAGCGGACACAGCATTCATGCTCTGTTCCCCGAGCATAGCGGCTCAGTCTCAGGAATTCCGCCTCATACTCCGACACTGACTTATTTCCTTGCACCAACCCCAGAAAAGCTTTTCTCTGAGCATCAGTGTAGCTGGTGCCCACATACTTCTTCTGATAAGCAGCTTTGAAGTACTCCCAAGTAAGATCATCTGCCGTAGCACCATCTCGAACCGTGAGCCACCACTGATATGACTCCTCCTTTAGAAGCGACACCGCTCCTTTCAGCTTCTCCTCATTTGTCAGATCGAGATCGTCCATGATCCTTTCAGTTGATTCTAACCAGTATTCCGCTGCACTGGGTGCCACTCCCGATACACCCCGGAATACCTCAGCTCCGTTGGATCGGAGTCGCTCGGGAATAGATTTCCGAGCTCCCATACCTCCACTACCCCAGCCACCAGCTCAAGGACTCGCAACACCGCTTGCGATACTGCCTCACCCCCTGTCTGATCCTGTTCCTCGGCTCCAAAAGCTGGGGGTGGTGGTGGCGGTGGTACCTCATTTTCCGACCCTTGACCCGACCTAACAGGTTCTGACACGGTCATCCTGCCCCTACCGCGTCCACGACGGCCACGTCCTCTAGAGCTCATTCTAACTATCACGCTTTAATCTGATTAAGAAATTTTTATGAATCAGTACGTGTTTCACTTTGTTACTCGTGAAGAAATTTTATGAAAAGTTCAATAGGGATTCTTTCGATCAATCAAAGTTTTAAGTCCTCTATCCTATTTTACACAGAAGAGCACATCCATTCCCTAATACCTTTCATACCTACCCTTTCTACAAGTAATAATTCACAAAGAAGTTAGAAGTACTTACCTGGGCGGATTGGTGCCGGAGACTCGGTGCCATGCTGTTCCAAAAACCCAAAAATAATTCCAAAAAGGCCTACCAAAACATTTTTGGGCCTTGGGCCCCCACAGCCGAGTTTTGAACTGGGCTCTGATACCAATTTTGTAACACCCCAAACCCGCCCAAACATTACTGAACCGAATTTGGTATGTCACGTAGAAAACCATTTTGAAAATCCTTTAGCCGATTTGAGTTTTGATGAAAACATCTTATTTTCAATTATCTCGTTAAATAAAACATTTGTGTGTATGAAGAAACAAAACTTAACTTAGTTGTTTAAAAATTATATTAAATCAAAGTTGTTACTGATTTCGGACATACCGATGGCATAGAAAAAAACCATTTACGTTTGAATTTAAGAAAACATGTATAACCATTTTAAAGTCACTAAGTAATTTAAACAAATTATCCAAAACATGCAAAGTAATAAAAATAATCTTAGGAGGCCTTATTACAACTTGAGCAAATGAAACCAGGAATAAGTAAAATAATTCAAGTCCATTTAAACCAATATTTCCATTGCATGGCCACCTCGAGTCCATCCGCTCTTCATCCGCGATCTACGAGTCACCCGAAAAATGTTAAAGGAGAAGGTGAGTCACCAAGACTCAATGTGTAACCCTTCCCCGCTTTAGTGCAACATCATACACATTTTATAACTAAGTTAACATGCACAAAATTTAACATGCACCTAACCTAGCCATCCAATACACCTTTCTCTACCCGTGTGGTACCAAACCACCTGGTGGTGCCAAACCATCGTGTCCAAAGACACGATATCCATCAATATTGTGGTGCCAAACCACCGGTGACCAAGTCACGAATAGTAGTGATGGGGCCAACCCATCGTGGTGATACCAAATCACTTTGGCGCCAATCCCGTTATATTATTTGTGGGGCCAACCCACTCGTGGTACCAAACCACCGGGACGAGACGCTATGAGGTGCCAAACCTCGGAGGTGCCAAACCTCCGTGACCGTAGTCACAATGTGGTACCAAACCACCGGTGTCCGTCGACACGAATATCGCCTCCTCCACTCATATATCCCACATCAATCCATGATATACAAATGATTTCATGCCAACATATATTTAAATCACATATACCAAATATGCCATGCTTCCCAAAAGCATCAAACAAGAACTCATATTGATAGAGACTTACTCGAATCATCGCTTATACTGTTACTTGTATTAAATCCAAAGCTACATAAACCAGATTTAGCATATACAACATTTAGCACAGCTTAATTAATCATAAAGTGTGTATGTACACACCTGTCACCAACGTTATCCCTAAATCCCGAAGAAACCAATCGGCCCCACTAGCCTTCCTTACCCTATATTCGGCCATACACAAGGGTTAGTGACATGGCCTATTCGGCCAAACCAAATAAATCTAAAGGGTCATCTCCTGAACCCGAATCCTTACCTACACGCTTGAGTACTAACTTCGGCACACGGTATACGATTCTACTTCGCTTCCTACAATCGGCCCTCATTAAAGTTAATAGCCTTCGGCTTTGAATACTTAAAAGTTTAATCTATGAAAATCGATCCTTACCACCACTTACCAACCGATTGATAACGAATGAAGTCTTGGTTTTGAAGATCTCAAAATCCCGGAGCACCTAGACAAATTCGGTTTCAATAAGTAATTAGCACCCTTGCTCACAAGTGCCGAAATCGGCTCTTATTCCTTTAGAGGTCGACAAGAACAAGAGAAAAAAATAAGGCATTCGGCTTTGACCACTTACCCACCTTATGAACCGATTGGAGAAAAGACTAGAGGAGGTCACCTTTGCTTGATATTCGGCCAAGACTACACCAAATAGAGGAAAGAAATTCGGCAAGGTGGTAGGGAGTAGGTTCGGCTAGAGGAAGAAAATAATGGGAAAAAGGGAGATGGGGTTTCGGTTTTCATAAGATGAGGAAGAAAAAGAGAGGGAAAGAGGGTAGGTGTTTTTGCTAAGGGTCAAAAAGAATAAGAGAGGTAGATGGCAAATGGTATTTTCGGTTTGAGAGAGAATGAAAAGGAAGAACAAAAGATGACAGCTAATAAAGTTATGAGGAAGAGGCTAAGAAAATTCAGCACTAACCCCTATGCTTGCCGTCCACTCCTATCAACAAGGAGTTCAAATTTTCAGCAATTTCCTTGAATTGCTCTTGACCAATCGTTTGAAGATATTCAAAATAATTTGAATAAAGTAAAAGCCTAAATTTTCTCCTTGGAATTAATCAGATAAAATCCATTTAAAACCAAATAATATCCTCATTATCCCTTATCATTTAAAAGAGTTTAAAATGAGAAAATCTCTCCCCTATGCCGTCCCAATTAAGAGCAAAAGAGGAATTTCGCGACTAACACAAGCTCCTTGTTCTCCCCGTGGTGTCAACTCCAACTCTTAAGTCGCTCTCTTTGCCACTTTTCCAAGGCCATTTCTGTGTCAAATAATCCCTCATTTATCCTTGTAACCCCTACCTACTAAGGCTCCCTATCTCAAAGCTTACAAATAACATTTTTCTACTATACCGAGCCTAATCAAGACCCCTAATTAAGCCTTACTACACCACAATTAATACCACAGTAATTCAAACATGAGAAAAATAATTCAATCCCAAATAACCCCAATTTTAGGATGTTACATAGTCACACGCCCGTGTTCGACACCCGTGGACGACACTAACTTGGGTCACACGACTTGGACACACACCCATAGGGCTAGTCTGTGGTCGCCTCTGACTATTTCCCCACGGCCTAGGCACACCCGTGTGCTTTAACCGTGTGACCATTCAAATTTCAATTTCAAGGTGCAGACTTCACACGACCTGGGCACACGCCCATGGCTTGGTCGTGTGTCTCACACGGTCTAGACATACGCCCGTGTGTCTACCCATGTGGACGGCAACAAGGCTGTTTGCCAAGTTCTTTGCACCCTATAGCTTACACTACATGAATTCATTCAACATACTAATAAACATCTCATAATTTTAACATGAACTCCCATAGATAACTTTGTAATTTCATAGGTGGTAAAATAAGCCATCATGCATGGCAAGTTACAAAATATAATGTCTTAACAAGAGCCAATACACCTTTGGCCAAAATAACAAAATAATCTAACTAGTCTAGCCCCTATACATGCCATTTACAAAATCATTAAGTCTAGGTATACCGAGAGGAGCTGATAGTGTGGGCGGTCTTACAGTTAGTCACAGATCTCTGGCTCAGCTCTTAAACTCTATAAAACAAGGAAAAAAGAAGGGGAGTAAGCTTTAAGCTTAGTAAGTTTACATGTAAACAACACACATTATAACATGTATTAAACAAATACATAGCATTACATACTAAGCAAGAAGCAATTCACATTCATGACATGCTTACTCATTTTCTCCATTCTCACATTCCAACCATCTCACAATTTAATGCATACATTCATTAAGAGTTTCCGCACTTAGCATCACAAAGTCACATAATAAAACATATCACCATTTCTAATTCCATTACACATAATCGAAACACTTGGTGGTTTCGCACTTAGCCCACCAAAAAGATTAGATACGGTGGTATCGCACATAGCCCACCAAAAGATGAATAGACGATGGTATCGCACATAGCCCATCGTAAATTAGCAACAAGGTGGTATCGCACTTAGCCCACCAAAAAGATTTTAGATGATGGTATCGCACATAGCCCATCGTAAATTAGCAACAAGGTGGTATCGCACTTAGCCCACCAATAGGTGTCGTCATTACATATTTATATGACTATTTCATCATTCATACAATAATTATTCAATGATTTCCACATTTAATCCATTTGAACCACAGATGTTCTCGATCATGCCATACACTAGTTAGCCACACAATGTTTACACAATTATGCATTGTCTACACATAAACTTACCTCGGTGCAAAACGTGATAACCAACGATTTAGTCTGTCACCTTGCCTTTTCCACGGTCAAGGTTGATTCCGCGCTCTTCTTGATCTATAACAATGAAATTTATTCATTTAGATCATTCTATGATCATAATACATCAAATTTTATACTTGGGCAAAAATGACCATTTTGCCCTTGTACATTGGCAAAATTACGATTTTGCCCCTAGGCTCGTGAATCATTTTCCACTACATTTTCTAAATGAACAAGCATAGATGAACATTTATTTCTCTTAAAACTACTCACTATTACAACTATTTCATGCATTTATGACACAAATTAAATCTTTGCATTCAAGTCCCATTTAGGTGTTTTCATGCTAACACCATTCATAAAAGTTGTCTCACACCTCCCTAACATTCATTTTATTCCATAAAAACTCAGCTATCAACATCATTTCTCTCATGGTAAGTCCCTAGACTTTCAACCATATCACAAACTAGTCCCCTCTTTAGAAAGCTTAAGCTTTGGGGACTCCAAAAGTACAAAAATTATCAACTAAAACCATCAAAATCACTTACTTGTGAAGAAGATGAGTTGCTGAAATTTTAAGCTTCAAACCCCTATTTTCTCTTCAAAATTTAGGTGGAAGAGAAGTGTGAATAGTAAAAGATGATAGTTTTTCTTTTCACTTTATTTTATTCATCTTTTCTCACCTAATTCACCCAATTTTGACCAAGAATTAAATGCCCTTGTCTCCCCTATGCACATGGCCGACCATCACTAGATAAATGGCCTAATTGCACTTTAAAATCCTCCAAATTACATTCTATAGCTACTAGGTACCTCTATCTTTGAAAATAAAACTCTCGCACTTTATACGATTTAGTCTTTTTTCGCAATTGAGCATGCTATCACTCAAATTAAAACACCAAAATTTTCATGCATCCATATAATCATGCTACAGCACATAAATTAACATCAAAATAATTTTCCTCGACCTCAGATTAGTGGTCTCGAAACCACTGTTTCGACTAGCCCCAAAACCGGACTGCTACAAGGCCAATTTGGGCGTGTGGGCCACATGGGCATGTAGGCCCATATTTCTATAATTTTCCCTAGTGTCGCACGGGTCGCTCCGATCGACTGTGGGCCACTGTAGGGTCGGTAAGGGCTAATTAAACCCAATTTTGTATGTTATGATATTCTGATAGACTGAACTAAGTAGGAAACTAAGTGTATGCCTGACTGCACTGCAATATGTATATCTGTATCTGTATATAAGCATGTTGAGTATCTTTAATCTGTTATTTCTGTATCTAATTTTTGGTGGGATTTGTTATGATGAGGAAGTGATCTGTATGGTGATCATTCCCTTTATTCTGGCAGCTTGGTTGCGCATTATTTGACATGAGTCTAAATGGCACGATACGGTGTGTAGGGATGGGTGGGTGTTTTAACCCCACATGGTGTGTTGGGATGGTCGGAGTTGGTGTGTAGAGGATGGGGATAGGATTCTGTACATCTGATTCTGTTATCTGTATTTGAGATGGGCATAAAGCCGATTCTGTATCTGATTGTATGAGATGTTTCTGTATGTTTGCTTGTCTATTTCTGTTTCATTACACATTGAGTTTACGTAAACTCAGCTCTATTATCTGTTCAGTTTAGGTAATCTATAGACTTAGGCGGATTGGTGCGGCGGAGACTCAATAGTGACCACTCGACTGTAAACTGTTTAATGTTATTAATTTTATGGTTTTATTATGATTTTGGTTTTCTTTGAGAGTTTGTAAATTTTGGGGACTCTCTGGACTTTATGGTTTTTTTTTAATGTTGGTTTTTTTTTAGTCTGTATGATTTGATAAGATGTGTTATGAATTCGACGGTTTTACACAAAAAGGGGTTTTTCTAAAAATAACAAATCGGGTTTCTAAAACATAATGAATTTGTTAAACTTCCACTGTAATAAGTGCTTTGAAAAACTAATTATTTGAATAACGTTTTCAGTATATTCGTGAACAAACTCGTGGTTTAAAAATTGAATGGTTTATCAAGTTGACACCATTTTCAAAACCCATTCCTTGTGGCATCGCTAGATTCGGCCATAACGTCTGGGCCGGGTTTGGGGTGTTACATTTAGTGGTATCAGAGCCAGGTTGCAAAACTCGGGCTGTGAATTTTGGGTTCCAAAATTTTGTTTTAAGAGAATTGGTTTTCAAAATAATTTCAAGAATTTAAGAAAGTATGTGGTACACCGAGTCTCCGGCGCCGATCCTGTAAGTATTTCTGAAACTTAGATAGTATGTTCTGAATACACTATAGATAGTACTTACTAAAACAGTACTGAAATAGTTAGAGATGGAAACTTCTGAAAACAATTCTAAACTTCTGATAATTTATGCATAAAACATCTACTAATAAATACTGGAACTAATGCATAAAATTTTATAATGTAGGTAAATTCGAATTTTACAATGAGCACTCGTGAAACTCACGGACGAGGTATTCGTGGTTGCGGTAAAGGTCGTAGGGTGCTCCTAGCTGAGTCTTCCTCTTTGGGCAGTATGCTAAACTTGGATACGAGTGAGACGCCAGTTTCGCCTAGTACTGAGACCGGGTCTCAAATTCGTTTGGTTGGGGACAATGCACTGTCCTAAGCCATGCTGGGGATTTTGTAGAGGGTCATTGGACCCCACTCTGGAGCTGGAGGTTGAGGGTCGATAACAGAACGAACTGGTCTAATGGTGCTGAGTTATTTAGGGGTGTCACTAGAGTCGCCCCTAATGTGGCCGAGTATTGGTTGGAGGCCACCGAGATGATCATGAATGATCTAGACTATAGTCTCGAGCAGAAATTGAAGGGTACAGTCTCTTTGCTTCGTGATGAGGCTTATCAGTGGTGGTTGACGGTTGAGGAGGGTACTCAGCCTGATCATCTGAACTGGGATTTCTTTAAGACCACCTTTTAGAATAAGTACGTGGGGGCGAACTATGTGGATTTACACAGGCGTGAGTTCATGAATCTCACGCAGGGCGATAGATTTGTGGCCGAGTATGAGGTCGAGTTTCTGAGGTTGAGCCACTACGTTCGAGGCATGGTGGCGTCTGAATATGAGAGGAGCGTCCGATTTGAAGATGGCTTGAGGGATAACTTGAGGGTATTGAATGCTCCACAGAGGGAGCGAGAGTTCGTGGTTCTGGTTGAGAAAGCAAGGATCACCGAGGATGTCAAATGCGTGGAGCGCCAGAATAGGGACCGAGAGAGGGAAAAAAATAAGAGGGATTTAGAGCCCTTTAGTTCTATTCAAAGGCCTAAGAAAAATACCAGATCTGATAGGCCGGTTAGAGTGGGAACCCCTGTTGCTTGTACTGGGATTCAACTGTGTGGAGATTGTGGTAGGCGCCATCCAAACGAGTATTGGAGGAGGATAGGGGCTTGTCTGAGGTGTGGGTCTTTGGAGCATCGGATTCGAGAGTGTCCACAGTAGGCTGATCAGATGCAAACTTCGGGACCGGGTTCTGCGCAGCCTTAGAAGGCAATTCAGATGCCACCTAGGGGCCGTGGACCGACTAGGGGTGGCAATGGTGGAGATCGTGGGTAGGGAGCACCGGACAGAAGTGCTAATCAGTAAGAGGCAAGGCAGCCTGCACTAGTTTATGCTGCACGACACCGAGAGGATAGAGATGCTTCAGATGTTATCACCGGTACGTTCTTAATTTTTGATGTACCTTATACTGCTCTGATAGACATAGGTTCTACACACTCTTATGTAGCTAGTTCTCTTTCTAAAAACCTAGGGATATCTGTTGAGAGCCCTTCTAGTGAGGTTACTATATTGAGTTCATTGGGGCAGTCTGTTCAGGTTAATAAGCTTTATAGGGATGTTTCGTTAGTGGTGTAATGGACTATTTTTCTGGCAAATCTAATGGAGCTTCCGTTTAGGGATTTTGACTTAATTCTGGGTATAGACTAGTTGATTGAGCACCGTGTTAGCTTAGACTACACATCTAATAGGGTAATTTTGAGGATCGAGGATGATATAGAGGTGGTGGTGATTGGTGAGCGTCAAAATTATCTGTCTGTGATCTTCGCTCTTGTGGCTGAGAAACTGGTTTGGAAAAGATGTGAGGCATTTTTAGCTTACGTCAGTGTTTCTATTTCTTGGGACTCTACTATCGGGGATATCAAAACTATGAGGGATTTCTCAGATGTCTTTCCTGAGGAGTTACTAGGTTTACCTCCAAATTGAGAGGTTGAGTTTGGAATTGAGCTTCTACCGGGTACACCGTGTCCATCGTTGCCTATCAAATGGCACTGAAAGAGCTTACCGAGCTTAAGGCACAACTGTAAGAGCTACTGGATCGTGGTTTCATTTGCCTTAGTGTGTTCCTGTGGGGAGCACCGGTGTTGTTTGTGAAGAAAAAGGATGGCGCCATGAGAATGTGCATCGATTATCAGCAACTGAATAAGTTAACTGTGAAAAATAAGTATCTACTTTCGAGGATCGATGATTTATTTGATTCTGTGTTTTCAAAGGTTGATCTTTGTTTTGGGTATCGCCAGTTGAGAATTAAGGAGGTGGATGTTCATAAGACTACATTTAGGACTCGTTATGGACATTACAGGTTCCTAATTATGCCTTTTAGTTTGACGAATGCTCCGGCTGCATTTATGAATTTGATGAACCGAGTGTTCCAGCCATATCTGGATCAGTTCATCGTGGTCTTCATCGATGATATTCTAGTTTACTCTAAGACTAATGATGAGCATGACGAACATCTTAGAGTAGTGCTTCGGATACTCCGTAAGAAACAACTCTACGCTAAGTTGAGCAAGTGTGAATTTTGGTTGCGTGAAGTGACTTTTCTGGGGCACATGGTTTCTGCTAAGGGGATCTGTGTTGATCCGAGAAAGATCGAGGTTGTGCTTGATTGGAAACAGCCTAAGAATGTATCTGAAATCCACAGTTTTTTGGGTTTGGCGGGTTATTATCGGCGATTTGTTTAGGGGTTCTCTCTGATTGCAACTCCTTTGACTAAGCTTTTGCGCAAGGGGGTTCCTTTTGTTTGGACTGATGCGCAACAATCGAGCTTTGAAAAGCTCAAGTCTGTTCTAACTCAGGCTCATGTACTGATACAGCTTGAATCTGGTAAAGAGTTTGTGGTCTATAGTGATGCATCACACATCGGTTTGGGATGTGTACTGATGCAAGATGGAAAATTTGTGGCTTATGCGTCCCGTCAGCTTAAGGCACATTAGGGGAACTACCCGATGCATGATCTTGAGTTGGCTGCCGTGGTTTTAGCATTGAAAATCTTGAGGCACTATCTGTATGGGGAGAGGTGTATTATCTACACTGATCACAAGAGCCTTAAGTACCTCCTAACTCAGAAGGAGTTGAATCTCAGGCAGGGTTGTTGGATTGAGCTGCTCAAAGATTATGACTGCACGATTGAGTATCATCCCGGTAAAGCCAATATGGTGGCCGATGCTCTAAGTCGTAGGGCGATGAAAAATTTGAGAGCGATGTTCGCTCGACTTAGTCTGTTTGATGATGGGAGTCTGTTAGCCAAGTTGCAATTTAAGTCGACTTAGATTGATCAGATTCAAGATAAGCAGTTGGGGTTGAGTCTCTGGGTCTACGGTTTCATCAGATTAAGAGTGGCAGTACTTTGGATTTTGGGCTGAATAATGATGGTGTTCTATGTTTTCGAGGTCGGATCTGTGTGCCAAATGACTCTGATTTGAGGCAGTCGATTCTGAGGGAGGCGCATAGTAGCCCTTGTGCTATGTATCCCGGTGGAAATAAGATGTATCGGGATCTCCGTGAACTTTACTGGTGGCCGTGTTTGAAGCGTGATGTTACAAATTTTGTTGCTCATTGTTTGACGTGTCAGCAAGTTAAGGCTGAACATCAGTTTCCTTCGGGTTTGCTATAGCCCGTTAAGATTCCCTTATGGAAATGGGAACGTGTGCCGATGGACTTCGTTAGTGGGTTGCCCTTGACACCCACTAAGAAGGATTCTATTTGGGTCATCGTGGATCGATTGACCAAGTTTGCTCACTTTATTCAGTTCGGACCGACTACTCTCTGCAGAATTTAGCGAAGCATTATATCTCCGAGATAGTTAGATTGCATGGGGTTCCTGTTTTGACTATTTCTGATAGGGATCCTCACTTAACTTCTTGGTTTTAGAAGAAATTACACGAGGCTCTGGGTTCGAGATTGGACTTCAGTACTGCGTTCCATCCTCAGACCGATGGTCAATCTGGGAGGGTGATTCAGATACTAGAAGATATGCTTCGGAGCTGTGTGATAGATTGCCGAGGTAGTTGGGAGGATTATCTACCACTAGCTGAGTTCGCCTACAATAACAGTTTCCAGGCTAGCATTCAGATGGCACTTTACGAGGCTTTATATGGTCGTAAGTGTCGTACTCCGCTATGTTAGATTGAGTTAGGTGAACATCGAGTTTTAGGTCCTGAGTTGGTTTCTGAGACTAAAGATAAGGTTAGACTGATTCTGGATCATCTGAAGGTAGCTTCTGATGGAAAAAAATCTTATGTAGATCTGAAGAGGCGTGATATTGAGTACTCTATGGGGGACTTCGTGTTTTTTAATGTTTCTCCTTGGAAGAAGGTTCTGAGATTCAGTCGTAAGGGCAAGTTGAGCATTAGGTTCATCGGGCCGTATCAGATTCTGAAGCGTGTGGGACCGGTTGCATATTAGTTGGAGCTACCTCCAGAGTTGGACCGTATTCATGATGTGTTTCACATCTCGATGTTGAGGCAATATCGGTCTGATCCATCTCATGTAGTCTCTGTTGAGGAGATCGAGGTTAGACCGGGCTTGAGGAGGAGCCGGTTCAAATTCTGGATCGAGATGCTAACGTTCTGAGGAAAAAGTCTATACAATTGGTAAAGGTTCTGTGGTGGAATCATAGCACTGAGGAGTTCACGTGGGAATCTGAGGACTCGATGCGTCATCAGTATCCTCATCTGTTCTGATCAGGTAAATTTTGAGGTCAAAATTTCTTTTAGAAGGGTAGAGTTGTAACGCTCTGATAATTTATTTCTGTTTCTATAAAATCTGACACAAATATCTATCTACTTTAGTGGTTAAGTGTTCTGGGCGTGTGTGAGAGGTCCCAAGTTCAAGCCCTACCTTTAGCAAATTTTGGTTATTTTTGGATCTAATTCTTATCTTTATTCAGTGGACTTATATTAAATTGCCTGTGAATTCATATCAGAATGAGCCTGCTAGTTCGAGTGATAAGGGAGTCAGTGTGTTGGAGGTTCTGTGTTTGAATCCCTGTGTGAGCGGGGGTACTTATTTTTGCTCGGTTGACTGATAGAGTTTCGATTAAATTTAAATGCTGAAGTGGTTGAGATTGTGTAGTTAGTGGGAAGTTGGGGAAATATCCAATTGGATTTTATTTTTATTTCTTTTTCTCAAAAATTCCTTTTCTTTTTTGACGTTTCTGTTCCCTTTCTCTCCAGTTCAATTTTTCGTCTACGCATTTCTATCTCGATTTTCTCCATTCGCTTCTTTTGGCTGATTTCCAGCTGTGTTCGTTCGGTAAGTCTTTTTGTTAGAATTTTAGCATTTTGGCTAAGTTTTAATAAGGGGGTTTGTTTTTGTTACTTTTGGTTTAGGCGAAGGACAAGGTTTGGTTGGGGCTCCTGCAGCGATTTAAGTGTTCGGGGTTTCTATTCGATAATGGTAAGTTTTCGCGTGCATTGGGTGTTGTTTTAAGGCTTTGATTGTGAAATAATTTCGATTGAGTTTTTGTTAGTGTTACTAAATTTGGGCTCTGGAATGTCAATTTTTAGGTCTTGGAAGGCTCGGGATAGTTTTTGCATCAAATCGATACCAGGTGTGCACCCGAAACACAGAAAATGAGGCTTTGTAAAAGATTAAAAACTATTCTATCGACGCCACACGGGCGTGTGGTCACCCGTGTGGTTGGCCGCTGTGCAAGAGACGGCCGTGTGATCGACGAAGGCATGGCCGTGCGCATGAAACGACCTTGTGGTGGCCAGTGTGTGGCCATGTGAGCCACACGAGCTAGTCAAGTTGGGTGTATTGGCCAGACGTGCATGTGGGCCTACACGGGCATTCTACACGAGTGTATGGGTTTTTGGGCCAGGCCGTGTGGGCCCACACGGGAATATGGGCCCATATTTTTGTAATTTTCCCTAGGGTCGCTCCGATCGATGTGGGCCACTGTAGGGTCAATAAGGGCTAATTAAACCCCATTTTGTGTGTTATGATATTCTGATAGACTGAACTGAGTAGGATACTAAGTGTATGCCTGACTATACTACAATATGTATATATGTATCTGTATATAAGCATGTTGAGCATGTTTAATCTGTTATTTCTGTATCTGTTATCTGTATCTGATTTGGGGTTGGATTTTTTATGAGGAGGAAGTGCTCTGTATGGCGATCATCGCCTTTATTCTGGCAACTTGGCTGCACATTATTTGACATGTGTCTAAATGGCACGATATGGTGTGTAGGGATGGGTGGGTGTTTTATCCCCACATGGTGTGTTGGGATGGTCGGAGTTGGTGTGTAGAGGATGGGGGTAGGATTCTATACATCTGATTCTGTTATCTATATCTGAGATAGGCATAAGGCCGATTCTGTATCTAATTGTATGAGATGTTTATGTATGTTTGCTTGTCTATTTCTGTTGGGTTACACATTGAGTTTACGTAAACTCACCTCTATTATCTGTTCTGTTCAGGTAATCCACATACTTAGGCGGATCGGTGCGGCGGAGACTCAGCAGTGACCACTCAACCATAAACTATTTAATGTTATTAATTTTTATGGTTTTATTATGATTTTGGTTTTCTTTAAGAGTTTCTAAATTTTAGGTACTCTTTGGACTTTATGGTTTTTTTAACTGTTGGTTTTGGGTTTTTTTTTAGTCTGCATGATTTGATAGGATGTGTTATGAATTCGACGGTTTTAAACAAAAAGGGGGTTTTCTAAAAATAACAAATCGGGTTTCTAAAACATAATGAGTTTGTTAAACTTCCGCTGTAATAAGTGTTTTGACAAACTAATTAATTGAATAACGTTTTCAATATATTCGTGAACGAACTCATGGTTTAAAAATGGAATGGTTTATCAAGTCGACACCGTTTTCAAAACCCATTCCTTGTGACATCGCCAGATTCGGCCATAACGTCTAGGCCGGGTTTAGGGTGTTACAAAAAAGTCTTGTAAGAATACATGAAATTTTTATTTGTTGAATTATACCACCTTAATGGTAAATCGAAAGTGGGATCCATGATCCTATTTACTGAAAGTATTTAATAATTCGAGGGCATGTTGAACATGCCAATAAATTGTGAAATTATTGAATTATGACTATGTATAAGATTGTATAACATATTGCATATGCATTGGGGTGGGTTATTATTATGGTTGACGGAGGAGTTCCGTGAAGATTCGATGGTATATTAAGTTTGCATTTATTCATAGTCAGTGCACTGCACTGGAGATTCGAAGCGATTGGACGATTTTATCGCATTTATTCATTATTTGGCAATTTTATTGCATTTATTCTTTATTTGTCAGATTTTCTGCAATTATATTCATTCGGTGGTTTTACCACATCGGGCTTTGCTTGCATTCGCCAAAGTTTGGTAGACGGGTTTTGGGGAACTCATGGTTTGTAGCGAATAGTTTGGGTAGGAACTTTTATATTGCATCATTTGCATCACCCCATGCACATACACTGTTTGACATCGATTTGATAATGCCTATGTAATGATATGAAATTCCAATGATGGTTCTATGTTCTTCTGTTAATGCTAATATGTTTCACTGTATTTGATATTTATGTCTGTTTAAAAAACTGTTCGACTCACACTGAGCATTCATAAGGTCACTCCCCCAGAGTGTTTAACTTTTCAGGTAAACCTCGTGTAACACCCCTTACCCGTATTCAACGCTGGAACAAGGTACAAGGCATTATCGGACTTACATCACAAGCAATCATATAATTCCGAGTCATAAATTTGCGTCCAAATTAAAACCATTTGCATTTAATCATAATGTCCCTAGTACAAGCCTACGAGGCTCAAAATATGCTTTGGAAGTGGTTCGGGACTAAATCGAGAACTTTAGAAATTTTCGCAAAACTTAGAAAATTTTCCACTATACAAGGGTCACACGCCCGTGTGGATATGGGACACGCCCGTGTGGGCAGGCCGTGTGGTCACACACGCCCGTATCCCGACCCCGTGTAACTCTCTAACTTGTAACCCATGAACAAATTGAGATCACACGGCCAAGTAACACGCTCATGTGCTAGGCCGTGTGGAAAATTAATTTTCACAAAATAGGTGCAGACTTCACACGGCCAGGGCACACACTCGTGTTCGAGGCCGTGTGCTCAAATCTGAGCATTCTGTTTCTCAAAACTAAGGTGCAGGGGACACACGGCCAAAACACATGCCTATGGGATAAGCTGTGTGTGACACACGGCCTAGACACACACCCGTGTGTCTACCGTGTGGACAAAATAAAGGCTATTTCCCAATCCATTTGCCACCCTCATTTGCACATACACTTACACCAAGTAATGGCACAAAACGTAATATACTTAGGCAACCAAAACATCCACAATTATGACCAACACATGCCAATACAATATCAATATATATCATACGCACAAAATTTATTATGCCCTAAATCAATCATGCCAATTTTCACATTCATTAAGCCTTATTTAACTAATTTCAAGATACCTATTTTTACACAAGTTTTTCATCTCACCAATAAATCACATTTCCAACCATTACACATTCATGTATTGAATCACATTCCATCATTCACTAATCATATCATAACCATAGCACCAAAGACATTGGCACATATATGAATATACTTAGGCTTACAACCATGTTAACCAAAATAAGCCAATTTACATGGCCAATTATCAAAACAAACCTTTGACAATTACAAGCCAATAAATTTAGCTAAAATCATAATGACACATATAACAAAATGACCAAGTCCCTATACATGCCATACATTCAAAATAATAAGATCATCAATACCCCAAATGAGAGTTTTATAGTGTGATTCGAATCTCCGACGATCTCCGATCCGAGCTAGCTTGGTGACACTATAAAAACATGGAAAATAAATGGAGTAAGCTGTAACAGCCCGATTTAGGGGCTAGTCAAAACAGTGGTTTTAGAACCACTAATCCGAGGTCAGAGAGAATTATTTTAATGTTATTTTATGATTTATAGCATGATTATATAGGTGTATGAAAAATTTTGGCGCTTTAATTTTAGCGATTGCATGCTTAATTGTAAAAAAGGACTAAATCGCATAAAGTGTGAAAATTCTATTTTACAAGATAAAGGTGCCTAATTGCTATAGAATATTAATTGGAGGTCCTTAAAGTGCAATTGACCCCTCTAGTAATGGTTGACAGGCCATAGGAGACAAAAAGATGTCAAAATTGGTCAAGTTGGTGGATTAGGTGATAAATTGTCTAAAAATATAATAAAATAAAGAAAAAAAGATATCATCTTTTGTTCTCTTCTTCTCCACCAAAAATTAGTAGCAAAATAGGGTTTTGAAAGATAAAAAATTTTAGCAAGCTTTTCTCCTTACAAGTATGTGCTTTAATGGCCATTCATTGATAATTTTTGTACTTTTGGAACCCCTAAAGCTTAAGCTTGCTAAAGAGGGGATTATTTTGCAAAAAGGTTGAAAGTTTAGGGTTTTTCAATGCGAGCATTTATGTTGTTTGCTGCATTTTTATGGAAGAAAATGAGTCCTAGTTGTTAGATAAACAACTTTTGTGAAAGGTGTTTCCATGAAAACACCTAAAAGGACCTTTTTGTAATGGTGGTAAAATAAGTGTTAAATGTGTGAAATAATGAGTATTGAGAGTTACTATAATAGTAATAAATGTTCATCTAGGCTTGTAAAAGAAGGAAATTTGATTAAAATCGATTTACGAGCCTAGGGATAAAATAGTCATTTCGTGAAAGTATAAGGGCAAAATGGTAATTTTGCCAAAGTGTGATTATTGAAATGTGTTGATTAATGCGATAATTAAATGAGCTAAATTGTTATTATAGATCAAGAAGAACGAAGAATTAACCTTGACCGAGAAAGGGCAATGTATCGGACTAGATCGGCAATTTGGCCTATTTTGAAATCGAGGTAAGTTTGTGTGTAATAAGTTCAACATCATGCTAGTATGATTTAAAATGTTTGATATTTACGAACATGTATAATATTTCTATAAATTTGAGTAATGATGTTGAATGGGAAAATGATGAGAATTGTGATGTTGAAGTCTCGGTTGGACTTTAATAAATGAGAGAATAATGTCCATAAGACTTGAGATGGGTAAGGTCCCGTATAAGACCATGTTCGGGACATGGCCTCGGCACCGAATTGAGATCCTGTCTAAGACCATATCTGGGATATGGCATCGGCATCGAATATGAAGATCGTATAAGACCATATCTGGGATATGGCATTGACAATCGATATAAAATCCCGTATAAGACCATATCTGGGATATGGCATCGGCGTCGTATTCATGTGAATGATGATGATCATGTATCCTTGAGTATCCTAAGTGATTCAATGGGATAAATAGTTAAGCTTATAATAGAGATGAAATTAGTGCTAAAGCTATGTGATGAAGTGATAAAGGTATATGTGAGTAATTCACGAGAATGGTTTACGAGATATGGCATGATATGTAATTGGTAAGGGTAAGCATGAGTAAGTTATGGCAATGTGTTTAAGACTTTGTGTCTTTCTTCAACGAAATTAATGGATTACATTATGAGTCATATTGTTGTTACTTATTTCAAGCAAACTTACTAAGCTTTATGCTTACACCTCTCATTTCCCTTTTTCTTGTAGTATTGCCAAGCTAACTCAGGGATCGTGGACGTCGGAGTTCGGAATCACACTATCGACTTCTCCTTGGTATAGCAAAGTTAGATTCATTTTGAGTATGGCATGTATAGGACTGGGTCATTTTATTATGTCATGTTTGTTAGCCAAAATGTTGGCTATTAATGTTGTTAAATTCATTTTGTAAGTGGTTATTGGAAATGGGCCAGTACTTGACAAGTTTATATATTCAATGATGATGAAATTCATGAAGTGTATGCTAGTATGGATGTCTAGATTTTGAGTCCCCAGAAGTACTCTATGGTTATGGTATATGTTGGATTGAATTGGTATAAGTATGGTTGTTGTGAAGGGTGGCATTTGGCTTGGTAGATAGCCTTTCAAATGTCCACACGGGTAGACACATGGGCGTGTTTCTAGGTCGTGTGTGACACACGGTCAGCCCCATGGGCGTGTTGATTGGCCGTGTGCTCCCTTGCATGCTAGGTTTACAAGTCAGTATGCTCAGTAGTAAACACACGGGCAGAGACACTATAACAGTTCGGTTTAGGCCCTAGTCGGAATAGTGGTTTCGGTACCACAAATCTGAGTTAGAAAAATATTTTAATATTATTTTTTGTGTCTTCTGTATGTGATTAAGCATGTGTTAAAGTTTCGTAATTAATTTGACAGTTTGTGTGCTTAATTTGAGAAAAGGATTAAATCACGTAAAATGAAAAAGTGGTTAATTAATGTGTAAGTGTTAATTTGCTAATGTCTTTATAATGTGAAGTCCTTAATAGGCAATTAGCCCACTATTAAAGTGAGTGGACAGAAATGGTCAAGAATGACCTTATATTATATGTTTTATATATTTAGTAATAAAGGTTAATTTTGTAAATTGGAAATTACATATTAATTAAATAAACAAAAGGCTAAAATAAGCCAAGCATTTGTATCATCTTGCCGAATTGAGAAACAAAAATAAGGGTTTTAAGCTTTCAAACATTCGGCCATGGATGTTCTTTGATTCAAGGTATGTTTTGCTTCGGTTTTTGATAATTTCTACGTTTTCATAATCGTTGCTTCGTGTTCTTCAAAACACATGCTTCAATTTTGTGAATTCATGAAGATTTTGAAATGTGCCATTGATGAACACATGAGTTTTGTGATGTTTGAAGATGAATTATGAAAGATATGTGTTAGATTAACATAGTTTGTCTTTGAATTTTTGATGAATTTGAGTAATTTGGATTAAATTGAGAAAATAATAATTTTAAGGGACAAAATTGCGAAATAAATGAAATGTATGGACTTGTATGAGCATGGGTAATATTCGGCCAAGCATGGGTTGTATTGAATTATGTGAATTTTGTGATTTTGTGAAATTGGGACTAAAATGTCAAAATGTGAAAATATGATGGCTAATTTGTAAATTGCCCTAAATATGTGTTTTTGGATTGAATTGAATGAATTAGTGAATAAATGAGTTAAATTTGAATATGTATAGATCAAGAACTGAAGAAAATAGACTTGGATCGTGGGAAATCGAAAGTAATTGAGTAGCCGAGTTCGTTTCTGTTTATCCGAATCCGAGGTAAGTCTATATACAAATAAATGTATTTACATTGATATATGTATGATCATATGAAAATTTATAATGATGAATGTAAATGAGATAATGAGTACATGAAATCTGAGATAGTATCGACATGATGTCAACATCCAAAAAAGTCCCGTACGAACCTAGGAATAGATAGGATTACATATGTCATGACATAGGTGTCCGATATGTGATATCGTGTAAGACCACGTCTGGGACGTTGGCATCGATTTGAGATTTTACGTGTAAGACCATGTCTGTGACATTGGCATCGTATTGATTCGTGTAAGACCCTGTCTGGAGAAGTGGCATTGATATCTGGTTAGATGTAAGACCACATCTTGGACGTTGGCATTGTATGACTATTCTGGGTATTCCGAGCATCCTATTTGATTCCGAACGGTTCAACGGGCAAGTCGGAGTAATGAAAGATTACGTGAAATGTATAAACAAGTCAGGAACATTTGAATTGTATACTAAGTAAGTGTATGAAAGGTAAGTATATATATGAACTTACCAAGATGAATATGTGTATAATTTGATGAGATAATATGTGATATATGCTTGAATGTGTTATGAGAAAATGTGATACTTTGAGCTATGAAATCTGGGTAAGCAATGGTCAAACAAAAGGGCCAAAGAAAAGTATATGAATTTTGCAAATGAGAAACATTAATGACATTGTATCATTATGATTATATGTGTATTATATGTTAAGTTTATTTGTATATGGCTTACTAAGCTTTTGAAAGCTTACTTTGTGTGTGTTTGCTCTGTTTTATAGATCGTCAAAGCTACTGAGGGCTAGGGGATCGTCGAGGATCGTCATCACACTACTCAATAATATTTTGGTACCTTTTTGAAAGTGTAAATATTAAGTATGGCATGTATAGGCTAGTCACTTTGAATTATGTTTGAGATATGTATATAGCCAAGTGATATGGCTAGGTAAATGGTTGTGATGTGTATGAGTAGTCAAGCTATATAATGCTTAGTTTGGTATGGTTTGTTAGCTAATGAAATGGTCAAGGTAATGGTAAGCTTTTTGATGCAAAATTGGTATATATTTGATGAGTAGATGTCATCTTGTAGTGGTAAGTTGTGGATGATTTATGCTTAGAAATGTTTGTGAATAAGTTGAGCTAAATGGCATATAAGTTGGTATGTTTGAAGAGTACTTGAATGAGTTGAAAAGGATGACCATTTGGTATGTTTTTGGTTGCCAATTGTGTTTGGTATGATGCTTGAATGTGCTTGTATAGAAGACCTAAAGTGTGGGTGGCATTTTGGCCTTGCAAATGGCCTATATTTGCCCACACGGTTGAGCACACGGGCATGTGGCTCGACCGTGTCCCTCGTTTTTTTATTTCAAAACAAGTCAGACTCGACCACGGGCTGGACACACGAGCGTGTGACTGGCCGTGTGGTGCAAGTCAGGCTCGACCACGGGTGAGGCACATGGGCGTGTCGACGGCCGTGTGGACAAGTCAGTATGTATGCCTTGTTTTGACACGGCTTAGACACACGGGCGTGTCTGAGGCCGTGGGAGGCACACGGCCTGCCCACACAGGGCGTGTGACCTCTATAACTTTCTGAAAGTTTCCATATGTATTCGGTTTAGTCTAGGCCCTTTCTTAAAACATACTTGAGGTCTCGTAGACCTATTAAAGGGACACTTTGATAGGATTTGATGAATTATATTATGAAATATCTGTAAAAGTTTCCGATTTGTTCGAGTAATGCCTTTAACCCTAGACAGGCGATGGTTACGGGTTAGGGGTGTTACAGACACGATCGCGTGTCTTAGCCATGTGGAAGGCACGGCCATGGATATGGGCGTGTGCCCAGGCCGTGTGAAGTCTACACCTGAAATTAGGAATTTAATTCGACACACAGTCTAAGGACACGGGCATGTGCCTTGGCCGTGTGACCTTAGTGAGGTGATGACGACATAAACAGAATGCCATGGTTTTTGCACACGGGCTAAGACACGGGCGTGTCATAGTCGTGTGAGGGACACGGGCCAAGGACACGGGCGTGTGTCCGACCGTGTGAAAACCCCTGTAGGTTTGAATTGAAAAATAAATCCACACGGGTGTGGAACACGGGCATGTGATATGCCACACGGGCGTGTTCTTCCCTTCTCACGGGCGTGTGGCCCTGTTTTATGTCAAATTTGTCTAAGTGTTCAAAAGTTTCGATTTACTCCCGAATAATTTCGGGTACAAGTTTAAGGTCTCGTAAACCTATAATAAGGGCATTAGGGTCATGAATGAAAAGTTTTAATTTGACATGAAATTTTTTTATGAATCGATGTTACATGATTGAGCAAGTTAAGTACGGTAATGCCTTGTACCCGGTTCAGGTGCCGAATATGGGTAAGGGGTGTTACATAAGCTATATAACTTAGTAAGCTCGTATGCAAGAAATAAGAAAACCCTACCATGTAATCAACATTTAAGAGAAATAACATAAGATGATATAAATTACCATAAGTTTAGCATTTATAATTTATTCCTTCACAAACTTACCTTAAATTCCTCATTTCTCGAAATTCAATAACCATACGTTTTATGTACATACCTATACCATTTCGGAATGAAATTACACATATTCTCGTCTTTGACATACCCGTGAACAACTCGGAATAACAATGTCGGATACTCGGGAATTTTGCACACTAAATGCCACATATGTAGCCAAAGCTACCTAAGTCTCATATCACATAATCGCTCGCTCTCGAGTTATCGACGGGCCTGCTCACACAAGCTGTCAGTCCAGACGTAGCTATACGGTGCTGCCCATACAAGCTGTCAAGTAACCGCAACATATGCTAGTATACTCAGCCACCGATAGGACGACAGGACCATCAACCGGATCACATAATCACATAACACATAGTAACCCTAGTGACATGTCACTTGTATCCTAACCTATTCCTAAGGTTCAAACGGGATTTCTTGCTTGTCGAATCATCGTCGGACTCGTCCATAGAGTTATACTCATCCACATAATCTAACATACAATTTATGCAATATTAAAGCATTTAAATGCAATTATTTTAAAGCTTATTTTTAACATACGAACTTACCTCAGTACAAAATGGCGAAATGGACCTAATTGTCAAATACTTTGTTTTTCCCCAATCTAGGTCAGAACCTCGTCTTTCTTGATCTATAATATCAAATTTAACTTATTTAATCATCACATTATTAAATTCAGCCCAAAAACACTTTATGGGAAAATTTACATTTTTGCCCCTAAACTTTTAACATTTTAGATTTTAGTCCCTAGGCTCGTAAAATGATTTTCATTCAATTTCTTCATTATCCAAGCCTAGCCAAATATTACTAGTACTCATAGCAGCCCACATTTTTCTTTTATTCACACTTTTCCACACATTTTACAATTTTTTTAAAAATAGGTCCCTATTTGACATTTTCATCAAAAATCACCTTGTAAATGTTGTTTATCTAACATCAAATATACATTTTCTACCATTAAACATCAAAATACACAAATTTTCAACATGGGTAAAATTTTAGACTTTAGCTTTCTTTCAAATTAGTCCTTGAAATAGCTAGGTTAGGTTATAACGATCTCAAAAATATAAAAATCATTAAAAATGGGCCAAGAACGGACTTACAATCAAGCTTGAAAGTTGGCCAAAACCCTAGATATGGAGACCCTTGAAATTTTGGCACAAGGATGAAGATGAATAACAAATTTTTACTTTATTTTGGCCTATTTAATTATTTATTTACTAGTTTACCAAAATGCCCTTAATGCTTAACTTTGGAATTTCACCTAACCATGTCCATTTTTGTCCACTCTATCACATAAAGGTCTAATTACTATTTAAGGACCTCTAATTTAATATTTCATAGAAATTAGACACCTTTAGCTTCTAGAACACACATTTTGCTCCTATTGCAATTTAGTCCTACTAGTCAAATTGGACACTCTATCGATAAAATTTCTTAACGAAATTTTCACATAATCATTCAATCATGCTGTAGACCTTAAAATATTATCACAATAAATATTTATACTTCGAATTTGTGGTCCCGAAACCACTGTTTCGATCGGACCTAAAACGGGTTGTTACAACTCTCCCCTCTTTAAGGATTTCCATCCCCGAAAATCTTACTGGAAAAGAGGTTTGGGTACTGTTTTCTCATAGATTCCTCGGGTTCCCACGTAGCCTCTTCAACCCCATGTCTTTGCCATAAAAATTTCACTAGGGCTATACTTTTATTTCTCAACTGTTTAACTTCCCGAGCTAAAATCTTGATCGGTTCTTCACCATAAGTCATATCGGGTCGAATCTCAACCTCCGTGGTGAAATTATGTGCGAAGGATCTGATCGGTATCGTCACAACATAGACACATGAAACACATTGTGGATCCTTTCTAACTTTGTTGGTAAAGCTAACCGATATGCCACCGGCCCTATTCTTTCAATAACCTCATACGGACCAATAAAGTGCGGACTTAGCTTGCCTTTGTGACCAAATATAAGAATTTTCTTCCATGGAGACACTTTCAGAAATACCTTATCACCGACTTGAAATTCAATCTCCTTTCACTTCAGATCCGCGTTCGATTTCTGTCTATCCAAAGCTGCTTTCAAACAATCACGAATTATTTTCACTTTTTCTTCGGTTTCTCTAACCAAATCAACCCCGTGAATCTGTCTCTCACTGAGATCGGTCCAGTACAACGGAGTTCGACACTTGCGGCCATACAATGCCTCATACGGTGCCACATTTATACTCGACTGAAAACTGTTGTTGTAAGCAAATTCGACTAAAGGTAGATATTTTTCCCAACTACCTTCGAACTCTAAAACATAACAGTGAAGCATATCTTTGAGAACCTGAATCATTCTTTCAGATTGACCGCCAGTTTGTGGATGAAATGCGGTACTAAAGTTCAACTTTGTACCCAAAGCTTCTTGCAACTTCTTCCAAAATCGTGAAGTAAATCTCGGATCTCTATCCGAAATAATAGAAATAGGCACCCCGTGCAATCTAACAATTTCAGCAATGTACAATTCAACTAGCTTATTAAGTGAATAGTCGGTATGTACCAGAATAAAATGAGCTGATTTCATCAATCTATCAACAACGACCCAAACGGTATCTTTCTTCTTTGGAGTTCGAGGTAATCCAGTTACAAAATCCATCATAATTCTGTCCCATTTCCACTCGGGAATCATCACAGGCTGAAGTAAACCCGAAGATACTTGATGTTTGGCCATTACTTTTTGAAAAATCAAACATCTTGATATGAATTCAGAAATATCTCATTTCATGCCAGAGCACTAATACAATTTCTTCAAATCATTGTACATCTTCGTACTTCCTGGATGAACAGACAGACAATCACTGTGTGTCTCGTGAAGAATTTTCTAAATAAGCTCGATATCTTTCGGTACACAAATCCTAACTCGAAACATCAAACAATCATCGGTCCAAATCTGATAGTCTGAATCACTAATCTATTCGCACTAAATTCTTTTAGCTTGGAGTTCTTTGTCACATTTCTGAGCTTCGCAAATTTGCTGAAGAATACCGGTCTAGCTTTTAACTCAGCTAGAATCAAACCATCATCAGATAAAGTCAGTGGCATATTCATTGCTCTCAAAGCAAACAAAGATTTCCTACTTAAAGCATCGGTGACTACATTCGCCTTTCCCGGATGATAATCGATTACCAATTCATAGTCTTTCAACAACTCGAGCCATCTCTGTTGTCATAAATTCAAATCCTTCTGAGTCATCAAGTACTTTAAACTCTTGTGATCGGTATAAATGTTGTACTTCTCACTGAATAAATGGTGTCTCCAAATATTTAAAGCAAACACAATGGCATCCAATTCTAAGTGATGCGTCGGATAATTCTTTTCGTGCGGTTTCAACTGTCTCGAGGCATAAGCTATCACTTTGCCCTCTTGCATCAACACACATCCAAGACCGTTCAATGACGCGTCGCTGAAAATGACAAACTCTTTTCCCGAATCAGGTTGCACTAAAATCGATGCCTCAGTCAACAATGCTTTCAACCGTTCAAAACTCTTTTGGCATTTCTCGGACCATTCAAACTTAACATCTTTCTGTAACAATCCTATCATAGGTGTAGCAATCATTGAGAATCCCTTAACAAAACGTCGATAATACCCGGCTAAGCCCAAAAAGCTTCTAACCCCGGATACATTCCTCGATGGTTTCCAGTCGATAATTGTCGAAATCTTACTTGGATCAACCCTTATACCTTCCGCTGAGACAATATGTCCCAAAAATTTGACTTCTCGAAGCCAAAACTCACTTTTGCTGAATTTAGCAAACAACTTTTTATCTCTCAAAGTCTGCAACACAGTTCTTAAATGTTCGACATGCTCAGACTCATCCTGAGAATAAATCAAAATGTCATCAATAAATACAACCACAAACTTATCCAAATACGTCCGGAAGATCCGATTCATCAAGTCCATAAAAATAGCAAGAGCATTAGTTAATCCAAAAGGCATAACAAGAAATTCATAATGCCCATACCTCAATCTGAACGCGGTTTTCGGCACATCCGAGTCTTTAACTCCCGCTGATAGTAGTCAAATCTCAAATCTATCTTCGAAAACACAGTTTCCCTTTTAAACTGGTCAAACAAATGATCGATCCTCGGTAAAGGATACTTGTTCTTTATCGTAACCTTGTTAAGCTGATGATAATCAATGAAAAGTCTCATGGATTCGTCTTTCTTCTTGACAAATAACACCGGTGCACCCCAGGGCAAAAAACTCGGTCTTGCAAAACCCTTATATGTCAATTCTTGCAACTGAGACTTCAATTCTTTCAATTCGGTCGGAGCTATCCTATACGGAGCTATCGATATTGGTGCAGTCCCTGGTACTAAATCAATAGCAAACTCAACCTCCCTGATTGGTGGTAAACCAGGCAACTCTTTTGGGAACACATCCGGATATTCAGAGACTACCGGCATAGACTCGATTTTCAATTCAGACACTTTTGTATTCAGTACATACGCAAGATAAGCTTCACAACCTTTTCTTACATACCTCTGAGCCGACATCAACGAAATCACCATAGACAACTCACCCGATCCATCCGGTTCAATCTGAAGAATTTCATTATTTTGACATTTCAATTCAATGGTCTTTCATCTACAATTCACTACGACATCATGTAGAGTCATCCAATCCATTCCAAGAATCACATCAAACTCATCGAATGGCAGAAGCATTAAGTCACCCGAAAAATAGTGACCCCGAATCATTAAAGGACAACTTTTGCAAACTTTATCGACTAAAACATATTTGCCTAAGGGATTTGATACTTTAATAACAAAATCAGTAGACTCAACAGGCAAATTATTACTAGATACCAAATTCATGTAAATATAAGAATGAGTCGATCTAGGATCAATCAATGCAACTACATTAGTATTATAGAGAGAAAATGTACCAGTGATCACATCAGGGGATGACGCATCTTCACGAGCACGAATGGCATAATCTCTTGCAGGTGCTCTAACTTCTGATATCAAAGTTGAATCTTTGGTCGCACCTTTGCTACTGGTTACATTTCCTGTATTTCTCATTGGCCTCCCTCTAGTAGCAGTGTTTCTCGATCTTGCATTCTAAAAATTATCTTTCTCAGCCATTTCAAGGCAATCTCGAATGAAGTGATCTAGGAGCCACATTTAAAGTAAGCCCGGTTATTCATCCTACATTCATCGGGATGTTGTTTACCGCAGTGCTGACATTCAGGCCTATTAGACCTAGCGTTACCAACGCTCTCTATTGACGTAGTCTGGGCCTTAGAACCCGAATATTGCTTCCCACGATCTCTGTTGGGATACCCAGCTGAAGCATTCAATCGAGTATACAAATCCCTCGATTTCTTTGACGAAGATTGAAATGACTTATTCATCGGCCTCTTTCTCGAATCCCTAGCCTCAAACTCAGCTTTTCTCTTTTCTTTGCTCAACTCTTCGACTTTGCAAGCTCGTTTGACTAGCACAACAAATTCTTTCAACTATAAAATCCTAACTAACAGCCTGATGTCCTCATCCAGCCCATCTTCAAATCTCTTACACATAATAGCCTCTGTTGAAACACATTCACGGGCATACTTACTAAGTCTAACAAACTCTCACTCGTATTCAGGCACAGTCATTCGGCCTTGTTTCAGCTCCAAGAACTCTTTGCGTTTCTGATCAATAAACTGCTCACTGATATATTTCTTTCTGAACTCTTCTTGGAAGAAATCCCAAGTGACTCTTTCTCTTGGTACCACTAATATTAGAGTGTTCCACCCCCGATATGACGAATCCCTTAGAAGTGATATAGCATATTTAAAGTACTCCTCCGGTGTGCAAGAAAGTTCGTCAAATACCCGGATAGAGTTCTCAAGCTAGAATTCTGCTCTCTCGGGATCATCATCGACATTTACTCTAAATTTTTTAGCCCCTTGCTTTCGAATCTTATCGACTAGAGGCTTGTTCAGTCTTACCAATTTCGCACCTTGGGGAGCTACGAGAACCGGTTGAAGGTTAAGTGGGGGTGGAGGATGTTGGGCAGCCAGATTTGTCCGAACAAACTTGGCAAACCACTCATTTATCATTTGTAAGAAGGCTTCCCTAGCCTCTCCTCCCTGACTAATCGTCACTAGTCTACTTTCAGATGGCGTGGTCCCTTGGCCGGGAGCCAGCGCATTACTTTCAACATCATCAGCTACTTCTCGATCGGGATCCATTTACTATATAAAAACACAATTTAAATTGTCAGGGGTCATCACACTATCACAATTTATATATGGCATGTATAGCTAGACTCTTACACACGCTAGGTTAGTCCAAGAATTGACTAAACCATAGCTCTGATACCACTAAATGTAACATCCCTTACCCGTATTCAACGCCTGGAACAGGGTACTAGGCATTATCAGACTTACATCACAAGCAATCATACAATTCCAAGTCATAAATTTGTGTACAAATTAAAACCATTTGCATTTAATCATAATGTCCCTAGTACGAGCCTATGAGGCTCAAAACATGCTTTGGAAGTGGTTCGAGACTAAACCGAAAACTTTAGAAATGTTTGCAAAACTTAGAAAACTTTCCACTATATAGGGGTCACACGCCCGTGTGGATATGGGACACGCCCGTGTGGGCAGGCCGTGTGGTCACACACGCCGTGTCTTGACCCCGTGTAACTCTCTGACTTGTAACCCATGAACAAATTGAGATCACATAGCCAAGTCACACGCCCGTGTGCTAGGCCGTATGGAAAATTAATTTTCACAAAATAGGTACAGACTTCACACGGCCAGGGCACACGCCCGTGTTCGAGGCCGTGTGCTCAAATCTGAGCATTTTGTTTCTCAAAACTAAGCTGCAAGGGACACACGGCCAAACACACATGCCCATGGGATAGGCCGTGTGTCACACACGACCTAGACACACGCCCGTGTGTCTACCCGTGTGTCACACACGACCTAGACACACGCCCGTGTGTCTACCCGTGTGGACAAAATAAAGGCTATTTCCCAAGCAATTTGCCACACTCATTTGCACAAACACTTACACCAAGTCAATGGCACAAAACATAATATACTTAGGCAACCAAAACATCCACAATTATGACCAACACCTACCAATACAATATCAACATCTATCATACTCACAACATTTATTATGCCATAAATCAATCATGCCAATTTTCACATTCATTAGGCCTCATTTAACTACTTTCAATATACCTAATTGTACACAAGTTTGTCATCTCACCAATAAATCACATTTCCAACCATTACACATTCATGTATTGAATCAAATTCCACCATTCACTAAGCATATCATAACCATATCACCAAAGACATTGGCACATATATAAATATACTTAGGCTTATAACCATGTTAACCAAAATAAGCCAATTTACATGGCCAATTATCAAAACAAACCTTTGACAATTACAAGCCAATACATTTGGCTAAAATCATAATGACACATATAACAAAATGACCAAGTCCCTATACATGTCATACATTCAAAATACTAAGATCATCAATACCCAAAATAAGAGTTTGATAGTGTGATTCGAATATCCGACGATCTCCAATCTGAGCTAGCTTGGCGACACTATAAAAACATGGAAAATAAATGGAGTAAGCTATATAGCTTAGTAAGCTCGTATGCAAGAAATAAGAAAACCCTACCATGTAATCAACATTTACGAGATATAACATAAGATGATATAAATTACCATAAGTT
The DNA here is from genome assembly GCA_025698515.1 of Gossypium sturtianum. Classification (NCBI taxonomy): domain Eukaryota; kingdom Viridiplantae; phylum Streptophyta; class Magnoliopsida; order Malvales; family Malvaceae; genus Gossypium; species Gossypium sturtianum. The sequence goes on along the minus strand of CM046943.1, from coordinate 122,349,079 downwards.
TAGCATTTATAATTTATTCCTTCACAAACTTACCTTAAATTCCTCATTTCTCGAAATTCAATAAACATAAGTTTTATGTACATACCTGTACCATTTCAGAATGAAATTACACATATTCTCGTCTTTAACATACCCATGAACCACTTGGAATAGCAATGTCGGATTCTCGGGAATTTTGCACACTAAATGCGACATATGTAGCCAAAGCTACCTAAGTCTCATATCACATAATCGCTCGCTCTCGAGCTATCGATGAGCCCGCTCACACAAGCTGTCAGTCTAGACGTAGCTACACGGTGCTGCTCACACAAGCTGTCATGAAACCGCAACATATGTCGGTATACTGTAACGCATAGGTTTGTGCAAGTGTACACAGTTGTTATCAAGTAATAAGTAAGTATCGAGTTATCGTCTCCACAGGGATTGTATTTGTGCTAAGTCACTTAATTTGTAAAATTATATTAACAATTTGGTAAATAAAGACACAATATAGTTGAGAAGTGATGATTAAAATATATTAAACTAAATGAAATGATCCCTAATGCAAATTATCCTAAGTATGCAACCTATATGAATGAAATAGATTTTATTAAAATTAAACACAATTTGCAACAATTATAACATAAATAAACTAGGATAATTACTTTAATTAAACTTCAATTTATTATCAACATGCTTAATAACATTCGGAAAAACATTCCATGGGAACTCGATCTTTCATGAGTTTGGAAACCACATTAGGTCCTATCCGAATCCTTTACTTAGTAAATACGCATTTTACTGATCCTTATTTACTAAGGGTTTCTTAGCATTCATGTGAGGTAATAGGGATGTGTCAGGTTTGAAACAGTTTAATCACACAAATCTAAAAACTTTGCAGATAACAGAGCTTGATCAGAGTTGTTATGCAACCTACAATTTTATCGGGTCAGGATCTAAATTGACCATGCACATTTCAATTATGTGTCCATTAGCCGTCGTCTGGTCAGCATCACTAAGCTAATTCAGGTGCATTTCAATCACGTATGAATGAAATACAAACTTGATTTTAATTGAAAACATGATCGATTGAGGCACAAACATTATAAGCATGAATCAAATAAATATTATTTAATCAAAGCAATCATCCTAGCTTAAATAAAATTAAGCTAACATTGTTGTAAACAAGAACAAAGAACACATAGCAAACATCTTTAGATTAAATTAAAGAAAAGAAAGATTAAACCCAATTCAGAGTGGCTGTCACCTAAGACTCTGACTGACGAGGCTCCTTTGTTCCTTTGCTTTGCTCCTTTGCTTATGGCTCTCCAAGTTGGCCGACCAAGGGTTCTTTAAGAGGCTTAATTGCTAAAATCTCTATGAAGAGATGATGCTAGGTTTGGGAATGGAAAAGTCTAAGAGAATTTGGAGAGAAGAGAGAATGATGAATGATGAGAATGAATGAGGAATGATTAAAGGATTATGAATGAGGGAATGAGAGGGTTTTATTTCTAGGTGAGGAGAGGGGGATAGTTTGCTAAAAATAGTGGATGTTAACCTCTTCAAATCTTCTCAAATTGTGGCCGGCCATGCTTAGTGGCTTTTGACTTGATTTTCGTTTGATTTTTAAGCAATTTTGGATGCCACACAACCCAGGACTAAAACTCGGGCAATCGTAAATCTTCAAATCTCTAATTTCTTCAACACTGCAAGGACATTGTGTAATTAAACCATAGAATGGATTAAATGGATAGCCATGTGTAGCCGAATATTAGGTTGACTTGGTCTCCAATTTGGACGGTTTTGTAATCCAGCAAAGCTATCAGACCTATCCAAAATAAATCAACAAGTTAGAGGACCAAAGAATAAAATTTATCCAATTTAATTAATTAATTAAAACCCAAATTATTAATGAAATATTTTAAAATGAATTATTAAATATAATTTTATATTTTATTATTTAATTTAATTATGCATGGCCTACTTTGTCTTAAAAAATATAATATATTCAAATTAATATAAAATAAGCCATTTATTGCATGAAAACTATATAATAAAGCATAAAATCACATTTTAATAATTTCTATGTCCTAATTTTATATTTTCACATATTTCATTAATTTATTAAACAATTACTTAGTTTTAACAATGGATTTAAGTAAAAAGGGGATAAATTACATAGGAAAAATCCTATATATTTTTTCGTTTACACACCCCCAAACTTAAATCATTACTCATCCCGAGTAATGTTTATGCACAGCAAAAGGTCTTGCTAAGGCAAAATTGCTAATTGTGTAAGCAGCATCAATCTTTGTCCCATAATCATGCATTAATAACTTTATGCTTATCGATCTTCTTGATTAACAAGTAATTCATATGCAAACATTCCTTAAGATTATACTAGGCTTCAAAATATGCCAACATGAATCATAGTTTGCATGTATGTCACAGCCATAGATAACATTCTTCATTCAACATAATTTCCTATCAATCAAGCAAACAATCACAAGGCTTATTTATGATAATCATATGTTGAACTCAGGACTTCCTCTCCACTAATGTAGGTGACATAATCATCAAATCAATAGGTCTTTTATAAGGTTGTAATAGGGCTCGGTTAAAGGTAGGAATTTTAAGAGATGGGACATTTCAGTTTTAAAAATCTTAACCTTTAACTTTGTCTTGGTTTTCTCATAATACAACCTTTTTTTTTAAGTGAACCTTTGGAACCCAAACTTATTTTGAACTCAACCTCATACATTTTTCCTTTTTTGGAGATTGAGCAAACTTTTCTTTGCTTTTTTTTTTTTTTTTAGCATGATCACATACATCTTTATGAAAATTTCCTCAAATGTTGATTCCTAAGACAACTTTAGTTAAGATAGGTGCACAAAATTAGGATAACTTTAAAAAGATGGTAATTGGCTTATAATGTAGGTTCATTGCAAAACACAGGCCTTTAAGTTCAAAATTACAGTTTCAAGGGTCTAATATCATAGGGTTGGCTTGAAAAGGCTCAAACGGTCCAAAGAAATAGTGCCTATATCATTTTAGATTTTTATGTCCCCTAGGATTTCGCCTCAAGAAAGTTACTAAGTCAATTCTAAAGATATAAACCTTCATGCATGTCTAATCTCAAAAGAAACTAAGTTTTCATGGAAAACATTACTAAGGCTAAGATCATACAAACATTCCATTCTTCATGATAACATACTTTCACTTAGATAAAATCATCATTCATACTTGCATACAAACTATCTCAGTAACAAAAAAATATCTCTAAACATTCATTTATTAAAACATACTTATGAAAGAAATGATTGAAACATACTTGAAAATTTTAAAAGTTTGAGCAAATTATTTGCCTTACCCCCCTTTAAAAAGAAGCAATGTCCTCATTCCAAGAACAAAGTAATGAATGAAAACTGAACACCAGGTAGGGTTGTAAAGAAAGAGAGGTGAGTCATTAAGACTTCTTAAATACCTAGTCTTCCCTAATAACCCAATCCTAGACATTTCATTCCCATTACCACATCACTTAGTCTTATTCTTTCTAAAGAAGTGTTAAGTTTTTTCATGCTTGCTATGTTTTATTCTGCAAAAATTAAATCCTAATTACGAAAGAAATAAATTCCAAAGGACCTAAAAATAATTAAATAAATAATAAGACAAGAACCCCCCTTTTATTTTTCTGACTCATTCCCTTTGACTTCTTTAGCTCCATCTTTGCTTGCATAGTCAGTATCTTCCGTCCATGTCTCAAAGATAGCATCTGGGAACTCAGGAACAAAAGTATTAGAGATATTCTTAAAAGTATTTTGAATTGAGTCATCTCTATTTTTTTTCTCATATTTCCAGTAAGTTTGTTGTTGATTGTGCATGAACTTACACATATCCATCAAAATTGACAACTCTAATTTCATTGAAGTACTTGCAAAAGTCGGCATAGGAGTTGTATATTCAGGTTCAACACTTAGCTTGACTGGTTCTTCTTCTGGCTCAACCCTTGGTTCAGGAATGTTTGATTCCTTATTAGATTCTTCCTCTTGATTGTCTCAGAATCGAATTAGCTTGATTTGAGTTCCATCTGTTGATTCTCTCAGATCCGGCTCGGCTTGGCTCTTCTTGCTCGCCTTGATTCAGCTCATGCACCCTCTCTACTAATCTTTCAAGATCATAATTTGTAATGCATCCTTGAACATATCGCCCCTTCAGATTTGCTTGTGTTTTAACACGGGCCTTTAAGTAAAGTGAAGTGATTAATGATGGGAAATAAGCACTTCTTGCCTTCTTTTTAGCACAATCGTGAATCTCTTTGAGGATAATTTTCCCAACATTAATGGACTTTTCTTTCAAAATTGCATATAACAAAAGCATCCGTTCCATCGAGATGGTGGAACTATGTGAGATAGGCATAAAACTGTAGCGAACGAAATAAAACCATACCTTTGCTACTGGTTTTAAGTATTCTCTTCGACAAGAATGGCTCCCATACTTTCTTATAATCCATTGGGATCCCGGATTTGTCACAACATCAAGAACTTGTTGAAGAAAATCCCAATTGATATTGTTCATCATAGGGTAGTACTCATCTTCTTCAACGTCAGGTAAATTAAACAAATCATTGATTGACTTAGAAGTAAGAGGTACCTTTTTCTTTCGAATGATGACTTCAGTAGCATCTTGTGTAGTCAAACTAGCATAGAATTCTCAAACTAGTTCATCATCGGGAAGTGAACGAGCATCACAAAATCGTTCCCACTTGAGAGCATTGATTTTCTTTCTAATCGGTATAGGAAAAACCATCAAATCATTACTCTTCAAGTCAAAACCTTTTTCTGGCATCATAGGTTGATGCTTGAAGATTGAATCAAATCTCTCTTTCACTACTTCATCCATCAAAATCGAGTTTTCAAGAGTAGTCTTTAAAGATCTGGTTCTTTGCGAGACATGGTATCTTTTCCTGAAAATTCAGCAAAGTTTCTGCACAAGAGAGAAAAGAGAAATCAGCAAAGTGGGTAGAACTTGCTACGGAAAAAATCTTGCCACGACAAGGATGGTATGGCGACGACGACGACAGCGACACAATGGTGATGCTTCTACAATCTCTTTACGACGGTAATAGGTAATTTTGGCAAAAAGGGAAGAGAACTAGGGTTTTTTCGGGATTTGAGGTTGACGGCACAAAAATGAGAGATTTAGGGATTTTTAGGGTGTAATCAAATTGCTTTGGGGGATATGAAAATTAGTAGAATGGAGAGGGGTTTATATAGGGAAAAATTAGGGCAACATGTAGCAAAAATTTAGCTACATTAGGGTTACTTGGGCAGCAAGCAACAAGGCATGGATTTTTCCCTCCTTTTTGCTGTCTTGCGCCTCAAACTCAGATTGTATCTTACTAAAAAAAACTGATTAGTACTTGGGCCAAATTAGACCCCCTTTTTATTAACATAAAAATTTAAAATTTAAACACAACAAATGAGACTTAAAAATTTAAAATCTTAATTAGAAAATTTATTCTTAACAAATTACATTAAATTAATTCCCAGGAAAGGTTGGAGGGGTCACAGCAGTCCCGCTTAAGTTCCAATCGACTTAGACAGAATTAATTAAATGTAATAAGTTAAGAAAATAAGTTCTAATTATTTATTTATTTACAAAATGAGTTCATGAAAAATTAATGAAATTTGTTAATTTGAACGAGGATTCAACTCGCTCAACTTCACCATCCCAGTAGTGTTTGAGACGTTGACCATTAACTTTAAACGTACCTCCGTAATTGTTGTATAATTCGATAGCTCCATAAGGATAAAATTGATAGATGGTATAAGGTCCTTTCCAACGGGATTTAAGCTTCCCAGGAAATAACTTCAACCTTGAATTAAACAACAAAACCTTCTGACCTTCTTTAAACTCGCAGGGTTGTTTATGACTATCATGCCATCTCTTTGATCTTTCTTTACACATTTTGGCATTCTCATAGGAAAACAACCTCAACTCTTCCAACTCATCAAGTTGTAACATCCTTCTCTCACCGGCTTGCTTAAGATCAAAGTTCAACTGATTCAAAGCCCAGTGAGCTTTATTCTCCAACTCTAATGGCAAATGACATGCCTTACCAGAGACTAACTGATAAGGAGTCATTCCTAACAGTGTCTTAAATGCTATTCGATAGGCCCATTATGCATCATCGAGCCTTCGAGACCAATCTTTTATGCTAGGGCGTACTACCTTTTCAAGGATACCTTTGATTTCGCGATTCACTCTTTCAACTTGACCATTAGACTGGGGGTGATAGGTAGTAGCAATCTTGTGCTTCACATCATATTTGTCAAGCAACCACTTAAGCCATTTGCTCACAAAGTGAAAACCTTCATCACTAATAATAGCTCTTGGTGTCCCAAATCGTGTAAACACATGTTTATGTAGGAATTGCATGACTACCTTAGCATCATTTGTAGGTTATGCTTCAGATTCAACCCACTTGGATACATAGTCCACAGCAGCTAAGATGTATTTGTTCCCATACGAAGAAGGAAACAGGCCTAAGAAGTCAATGCCCCATACGTCGAACAATTTAATCTCCAAAATTTTTGTCAAGGGCATCTCATTCCTCCTTGATATATTTCCAGTCCTTTGGCATTTATCACAGTTCTTCACATAAGCATAAGCATCTTTAAATAGCGTAGGCCAAAAGAAACCTGCTTGCAAAATCTTTGCTGCAGTACGTGAACCACCAAAGTGTCCCCCACTTGGAGATGAATGGCAATGATACAAGATCTCAGCAATCTCGCTTTCAGCTACACACTTTCATATTATATTATCTGCACATTTTTTAAACAAAAACGGATCCTCCCAAAGATAATACCGACTATCATGAAGGAATTTTTTCCTTTGTTGGTATGTCATTTCTCGAGGAATTATTCCACATGCAAGATAATTGGCAAAATTTGTAACATCCCAAAATTTGAGTATTATTTGTGTTGGCTCGGGTATGAATTTAGTGTGTTAGCATAGTCTTGTGAAGGCTTGATTTTATTTAGGAAGTTAGAATAATTTTTAGTATGGTTTATTTAATGAAGTGGATTAAGTAAGCTTAGCACTTAAGTTAATTTAAGTGTTAAATTAAAGCATAAGAGGAGTAAGTGGCAAGTTGGTTAAGGAGCTTGGAAGGTGGCTTGAGGTTAGAGGTTCGAGTATCATGGAAAGCATTTTTGAAGACTTTATTTTGTGTTCTAGCATTGATGGACTGGTCAACCTATGTTTATGATAGGTTGGACCTTAAGTTTTTAGTAAGTTGAATTTTGGAAAAGGAAAGCATGAAATAGGGATAAGAATCTTAAGGTTATGGAAGGTTGGGGAGACATAAGGCTTGGTTGTAGGAAAATGTTTTGGAAAGTATTCCAAGGCCTTTAGTGAATGTATGTGGACGGCATGGGTGTCTAGGGGGTGGCCGAATGTTGTTAGGTGGCTTGGGGGGGATAGTTGGTCAACCTTTGCTTGTTGTGCATCTTTTGTATTGTTTTCTTTCTCTCCAAAAAAACTCCCTCCTTGGCCGAATGTGTACTATGCTTTTAGTGCAAAATTCCTTTTGGTTTTAGCCTTATTTTGTTGGAACCAAATCCTACTTTTTCTTTCTTTTCATTCATCCTTTTGAAACCGAAACAACATTTGATTTTTTTTTGGGCATTTTGTGCACATTTCTTTTAGGCAAAATAGTGTTTGGCCGAACCTCTCTCTCTCCCACATCTCTCTCTTTTTCTTCTTTGACATTGGTTCATAATCACATTTCTCCTACTTTCTCTTGGCCGAAACTTTCATCTCTCCATCTCTCTTTACTTTCTTTTATTTTATTCAAAGTCATAAACATTCCTCTCCCATTGAAATCTCTTCCATCTTCTTCTTTTGTTTTCCTTTCTCTTCCTCAACTTTAATCGAATCCTTATTGTTAAATCAAATCAACCATAGCCGAATTTCTTTGACCATTTAATCATTTTGCCGAAATTTTTCCTTTCTCTTATTGTTTTGTTTTGGCCGATTATTCAAGGGTAAACTCTTTTTGGTTTCTTTAATCGATTTTGGAAAAGGGTAAGTGTTCATGGCCGATTCTCTTTCAATTCCTTTCTCTTTTCCAAGTTATTTTCTTGTGGTCAAAGGCCGAATCTTTGGGCATTGGTTTGCAAGGTTCTAACCATTTTAGGAACCGATTATTCTTTTAGGCTTTTCGGGACGTTGGAAGCAATCAATCTAAACCTCGTTTCTTTATCAATCGATTTGGGTAAGTTCAGGTAAGATTTGGTATTACAAGTGATAACTCTTTGGGATTTAGTAGTATGGCCGAATGGCCTTTGTTCATAATTTTAGTATTGGCCGATTGTAGGACAAGGTGTTCTAGTGCATGTAGATCGGATTCGGAGTTAGTTCTTGCGTTGGTGAAGGGTGTGTATCTTACACACTTTATAACTTGGTTTATATATGTATATTTGTGTGTCATAACTAATCATATTATGAAAGTGGGTAAATCGATGAGATCTGGATATGATACCATGATGGTATGAATGAAGATTCGGGTAAGTCCGTTTCAATATGTTGTTAATACATGTGGATTGAAATCATGATCTACGATTTATGATATATTTTTTATGAGATACATATCAAAGTTTATTGACATGATTTGTTTATTTATTGCATTGGTATGGGCAATATGAGAGGAGGGGGAAGATTGATTCGTGTCTTTGGACACCGTGGTTTGGCACCACCGGTGATTTGGTATCACATTCGTGTCTTGGACACCGAGGTTTGGCACCTCATAGCGACTTGTCCTCGTGGTTAATCCACCGTGGGTTGGCCCCACTTTTGAGATATGGGATCGTCCGCCGGTGATTTGGTATCACACGGGTTGGCCCCACAACTTGATGATTCGTGTCTTGGACACGGTGGTTTGGCACCACCCGGTGATTTGGTATCACATTCGTGTCTTGGACACCGGAGGTTTGGCACCTCATAGCGACTTGTCCTCGTGGTTAATTCCACCGTGGGTTGGCCCCACTTTTGAGATATGGGATCGTGCGCGGTGATTTGGTATCACACGTGGGTTGGCCCCACAGATGGATTATTCGTGACTACGGTCACCGGTGATTTGGTATCACATTTGTGTCTTTGGACACCGGTGGTTTGGCACCACCGGTGGTTTGGTACCACACGGGGGTAGAAAAGGAGTTATGGATGGCTAGGTTGGGTGCATTATACATATATGTTGCTTTGTTATAATTTGTGTAAGTATGTGGTATTTACCCGGAGAGGGAATATGCATCGAGTCTTGGTGACTCACCTTCTCCCTTATATTTTCAGGTGATTCGTGAGATCGCGGATGTGGAGCCGGATGAACTCGAGGAGGCCATGCAATAAAGTTTGGTTTTACATGAACTTCCATTTGGGTACTTTATTTTAATTTGGTTTTCATGTTTTATGGATTTGTAATAAGGCCTGTTTAATTATGTTTTGGATTATTTTTATGTTTTGAATATATTTAAAATATGGCTTATAAATTACTTGGTTAATCTAATAATTGAGCTCAAAGTTTTCTAAACTAAAAACTCATAATGGTTTTAAAAATCTTACCATCGGGTAAAATGAATAGTTCGATAGAAAAATTACAAGTTAAGTGTTTTCAACAAATTAAGTGATTTCAAAAATTCAAGTTTCTATACTCAATTGCAAACGGATTTTCAAAGTGATATTTCAAATTTTCTTAAAAAGATATAAATGTTTTCTATCCTATGATTTATCAACTAAGTTTTAAAGTTTTATGTAATTCAAAGTAAATCTCATTTTTTTAAACTTATTTTCGACAAATAAAGAATTTCAAAGAGTTTTTCACAAAATTTAATTGTTAATTCGATTCTTTCAAAAATATTTTCCTTAGTGACATACCAGATTCGGTCGTAGCGTATTGACCGGGTTCGCGGTGTTACAAAATTAGCAAACCAGGGTGTTTCATGAATTTGATTTACCTCAAATAAGTGTTGATCTGGGAAATTCTCGTTGATAGGCACACATGACTGAGTTACCTCATCTTGCTTCAACCTCGACAGATGATCAGCTATTTGATTTTCGACACCTTTTCTGTCTTGGATCTCAAGGTCAAATTCTTGGAGTAAAAGTATCCAACGAATTAGCCTTGGTTTTGCATCTTTCTTCGTGAGCAAGTATTTAATGGTCGCATGGTTAGTAAATACTGTAACTGATATGAGTAGAATTTGTCAAAAGCAAAAACTATAGCGAAGAGTTCCTTTTTGGTTACCGTATAATTGAGTTGGGCTACCGTCAAAGTTCTACTTGCATAGTAAATAGGGTGAAACACTTTGTTTCTTCTTTGACCCATCATAGCTCCAACAGCATAGTCACTTGCATCGCACATCATGTAACACCCCGAGTTCTCTGTAATTTCAACTTTTGTAAAATTTTCACATAACTATGTATTTGCTTTAGTGGTTAAGTGTTTTGGGTGTGTGTGAGAAGGTCCCAAGTTCAAGTCTCAACTTGAGTAAATTTTGGTATTTTTTATTAATAAAGCCCAAACTCTGGTTAGTAGGCTTATAAGTTAAAGTATGTAAGTAATTAACAGAATGGGCCCGCTGGTCTGGTGGCTAAGTGGAGTGTTGGAGTGTGGGTGGTCCTGTGTTGGATTGAAAATCTATTAGTAAGGAGTTTGTGTTGGATTGAAAATCTGTTAGTAAAGAGAGATTTGGGGAGATGATAGGGGGAATATCTGAAAATCTGTTCATTTTTTTCCTCTCCCCAACAGAAACAAATTTCGGTTTCTCTCTTCTTTCAAAAAAAAAACCCTTTTCGCCGCCCCTTTCCATTCCTTACTGTTAGTTCTTTTACTTTCGAGTCGGTGGACCGTTATTCGACTGTAAGGATCGGTTTCGGTAAGTCAGGATTTTGCTATTTTAAGCGTTCTGTGTTCTTCCTAAAAGGGATTTTCCTTTTTGGTATTCAGGAATTAATCAAGGGACTGAATATCGTTCTCAATCAACGAGTTAAGTGCGTGGGATTCTCGTTTCAATTGAAGGTAAGGTTTTGATAGTTAGGGATGAACGCCTCATTACAATTCTATTTAAATCCCGGTTATGTTACTAAAATTGGGGCTTTGATTTGTCGAATATAGGTGATGGGGTGCTTGGGAGTCGTTTTAGCTTCAATTGAAACCAGGTGTGTACTCGGAAAAGTAGAAAAAGAGGTTTCAGTGGAAGCCGAAAACCTTACTATCGACGCCACACGGGCGTGTGGTCACCGTGTGGTAGGCCGTGTGCAAGATTGTTAGTCACCACACGATCGTGTGATCGACGAGCCAGGCCATGCGCGAGTGACACGGCCATGTAACGGTTGGGCAAGGCCGTGTGCGACACACGGGCTCGACCAATTAGGCCGTATGGGCCACACAGGCATGTGGGCCCACACGGGTGAACCACACGGGCGTGTGGGATTCTGGGCCAGGCCGTGTGATCCGTACGTCCAAGGCCAATTTGGGCCGTGTGGGCCACACGGGCATATGGGCCCACACGGGCAGGCCACATTGGCGTGTGAGCCCATTCTTTTGAAAACTCTGTAAGGTTGCACGGGTCGTCCAAGTCGACTGTGGACCTACCGTAGGGTCGGTAAGCGATACTTAGGCCCTGAGTGAATGATCTGTCTGTCTGATTTATGTACCAAGCATGTATACTGATCTGAATAAATGAGTTTTAATTGCATAATAGCATGTCATTCTTGTATGTTGCATTGCATTGGGGTGGGTTGATTATGATTGGAGGAAGCATCTGAAAGGCTCTTAAGCATGGGCTCTGGCAGCTGAGCTGCAAATTTCTGATTATGTGCCGCATTCGATACGACTTGGTGTGTAGGGCTGGGTGGGTTGATTTTATCCCCACATGGTGTGTAGGGTTGGACGGAGTTGGTGTGTAGAGGCTGGTGGGTAGGACTCTTTTCGTGCATATTACATGCGAAATGGGCTAAGGCCCTGTATTATGTCTGATTCTGTATCTGAGTGGGCTAAGGTCCACACCATTTCTATAATGGGCTCAGACCCGAACTGTGAAAATTATGTCTGTTATCTGATGTTACTGTGTGTATGTTTTCTGTGGGGTTTACACAATGAGTTTGTGAAAACTCACCCGTTTCTGTTTAATCTATTCAGGTAATCCCCAGCAGTAGACGGATCGGTGCAGCGGAGGACTCGGCGATTACCACGATTCTAGACACTTATTTATGGTTTATTTTTAATTATGATTTGGTTATATTTGGGTAAATTTTATGTAACAAGGCCTTTCGGATTTTTGTTTAAAATTTGGGATCGTTATTTTATAAACTGCTAGCAGTAGGACAAAACATGAGTTTTCAAAATAAAAAAAGGTTTTATCAAAATACGTACGATCTTGTAAATCGTTCTAAAAGCTTTCGCAACGTATAAACTTTTGAAAACAGATAATGAATAAGTAACGACACGTTTTGACGATATCCGTAGATACCTAAAAATGGTTTCAACACCGTTACATTTTCCAAAGCACTATCATGCGACATCGCCAGATTTGGCTATAACGTCTAGGCCAGGTTTGGGGTGTTACACATCAACTCAAAAGGTGAGTTCCAATCAGGTGTAATGATTATTGGGGCTGAGATTAACCACTTCTTTAGATCTTCAAAAGCTTCCAAACATGCTTTGTTGAAATCAAACATTGTATCTTTCTCTAACAACAAACACAACGGTTTAGAAATTTTTGAGAAATCTTTGATAAACCTTCGGTATCTGACTCCTTTCACATTCATTGGGGCTGGTAATCTTTCAATTACATCCACCTTTTCTTTATCGACTTCAATTCCTTTCTTTGAGATCTTGTGACCTAAGATAATCCCTTCCTTGACCATAAAATGGCATTTTTCCCAATTAAGGACAAGATTCGTCTCTTCGCATCTCTTTAGTACCTTAGCCAAATTACTCAAACAGATATTATAAGTGTTACCAAAAACAGATAAATCATCCATGAAAACCTCAACAAAATTTTTGACCATATTAGTAAATATTGCCATCATGCATCGTTGAAAAGTTGTAGGTGCATTGCATAACCAAAAGGCATTCGCCTAAAAGAAAACATACCGTATGGACAAGAAAAGGTTGTTTTATGTTGGTCCTCCGGGGCTACAACTATTTGGTTATATCCTAAATAGCCATATAAAAAACAATAAAATTCATTACCTGCCAGTCGATCTAACATCTAATCCATAAAATACAACGGAAAATGGTCCTTCCGAGTGGCTTTGTTCAACTTTCTGTAATCAATACAGATTCTCCAACCGGTAACAGTTCTCATTGGAATTAACTCGTTACGCTCATTTTCAACAATCGTGATTCCACCTTTCTTCGGCACACACTGCACTGGACTTACCAACGAACTATCTGAAATAGGATAGATGATTCCTGTATCTAACCATTTGATCACTTCCTTTCTCACAACTTCTTTCATAATAGGATTGAGCCTCCTTTGCCCTTCAATTCGAGATCTTTCACCTTCTTCTAAAATGATTTTATACATGCAAAAAGGAGGGCTTATACCTCGAATATCAGCTATGGTCCAACCAATTGCTTTCTTAAATTTCTTTAGAACAGTAATTAGTTGCTCCTCTTGATCTTTCGTCAATTCCGCTAAAATAATCATAGGCAAAGTAGAAGCAGTCACCTAAATAAATGTATTTTAAATGGGAAGGAAGTACCTTTAGTTCGAGTTTAGGTGGTTCTTCAATTGACAACTTGGGTTGCACAAATTCTCTGACTTCCAACTCCAACGGTTCAAACCGTGTGGATTGAATAAAATTTCTCAGATTGGCTTCCATGAAAGCCATATTTTCTTCACCTTCTTCATCCTCCAAAGGATCAAGATCTAAGGCTTTCTCCAATGGATCTTCTTCAAAATTGCTTTCCATAGAAACCAAGGTTTCTATCTCCTCCATAACTGAACACTCTTCTGCCGGATCGGGAAATTTCATCGCTTTAAGAATGTTAAAGGTTACCTGATCGTCTTGAACTCGCATGGTGAGTTCACCTTTCTGCATATCAATTAACGTTCTTCCCGTGGCTAAGAAAGGTCTCCCAAGGATGACTGGCACTTCCTTGTCTGCTTCAAAATCTAAGACAATGAAATCAGCAGGAAAAATAAATTTATCGACTCTTACCAAAACATCCTCGATCTTTCCTTCGGGATATGCTAAAGATCGATCCGCTAGCTGAAGCATCACAGTTGTAGGTCTTACTTCACCTATCCCTAACATCTTGAAAATAGACTTAGGCATCAAGTTGATACTCTCCTAAGTCACACAAAGCTTTACTATAGTAAGATTCACAAATGTTACAGGGTATAGTAAAGATTCCTAAGTCTTTCAATTTCAATGGCAATTTGTTCTGCAGGAACGCACTGCACTCCTTTGTCAAGGCAACAATCTCATACTCACTTAGTCGTTTCTTCTTGGATAGTATATCCTTCATAAACTTCACATAATTCGGCATTTATTCTAAAGCCTCCACCAATAGAATATTGATGTGTAACTGCTTCAGAACATCCAAAAACTTCTTGAATTGCACCTCTTGTTTCTGATTTTATTGCTGCAATATTTGCGGATATGTAGGTGATGGAACTTTCGATTGAACTGGACAACTTTTTTGAGTAGGTAAATCTGCATCCAAAGAAGATGTTAAAGTATCTGAATTCACTAAGTCAGGGTTTACATTGTCAGACTTTGCAGATTCTGATTCCTTTGGTGTAGGAATTTCAACAGCTGGTTGATTCTTTTCAATGGGCTTATCTTCGACATCAATCAATCGAGGCTCCAAAATTTTACCACTTCGCAATGCCACTGCCTTGATATGTTCTTTACCCAAATTTATTTGATTCTCAGTATCGCTCAGCAAGGTTCCTTGTGGTTGATAAACCGTAAAAGCAACATATTCTAAGCCCACATTTAGTATGCTTTTTGGATGATTTAAGCCCTAATTTATGTAAAAAGGTGCTCTTAATCCTTTCTTTTCATGTCTTATACTCAGGAAAGCACCCGATGATGAAAAGAATGAGAAACGGGCTTAAAACGGACCAAGTTGGGCCAAGCCACGAAATCAACACGGCCTGGACTTCAAGCCACACGGCCGTGCCACCAGTCCTACTAGAACACGGCCTTACCACGACTTACACGGTCTGACCACGATTTACACGGATGTGTTCCATGGCCGTGCCTCTGCCGTGGAGAAGAGCAATTCCATTTGGGAAAGGATACTTAGGGAGAAAGAAACGTGTTTCAAAAGCCTATAAATACATCCTAGGTACCAGCTGAAAGGGGGTGGCAAGCTAGGCTAAAAAGCCAAGCCGAAAAGGTCAGATTTGTGGGAATCACTCGAAGATAGCCAGTTAATCCATCTCAAGAAGCGGAATTCTACTCAAGACGGAGGATCTCCTCTTCAATTCCTTCAGGGGTTTTAGGGATTTCTTATGTTTTGTTTTATCTTTTCTCTTGAGATGTTGTCTTTTATTATTATGAACTAAACCTTCGGATACCCGAAGGGGATGAAACCTATGATGAATCTTGTTATTTGATTTTTGAATTATATGATAATAACTTAGTTTGTTCTTAATTGTGTGAACTTAATTCAATCTAATGTGCTTAGGTGGAGGAGGAATAGATCCTGCCTAAGAGTAATCCAACATAAGTCCACGCCTAGAGATTGGGTGATCGAGATTTTGCGGATTAGGGTATTCTATGGAAGTTCGATTATGCTATTCTAGGGGTTATTATGTTTAACAGAGTTCCACTAATTAACCTAGGGTTAGACGTTATTCGCCTCGAGAGAGAGTTTAATATACGTTAGGATTCTCACGGATCAAACTAAGTAAATAAATCATATGGTTCAAGGTTAAATAACAAGTGAAGTCTAGGTGGATTTTTCCTAAGGGTATCGCTTGAGTCAACTGAGTTTTCCCAAAAGTTATTTCCGAATTCATTCTTTTTGTCTTTGCGTCTTAGCTTAGTAAGTAGATTAGTTTTAGTTTAAACAATCATCACTTTATATTAAGGCTAAATAATAAAAAGACGGTGAGTATTAGTACTTTTAGTTCCTTTGGGTTTGATAATCCGGTCTTGCCTAAGCTATACTATTGTTCGATAGGTGCACTTGCCTTTAATCATTGTTAGAGTTGGTTTCCAGGTTCGATCATTCTTTTATAAATTTTAAAACTCTAATTTACAGCGATCAAGTTTTTGGCGCCGTTGTCGGGGAACTAAAATATTAAGAAAACTCTATTTTTATTACTTTAGCCATTATTTTTATTTTTCTCAATTTATTTTTTATTTTTAGTTTAATTTTAAATTTGCTAAATTTTCTTTCTTTCTTCTCCTAGCAGGTACCTCTAGTTTATGACTAGAATGAACCCGAGAGGACCTTTAGAATACGACAGTGATATTGAAGCTACCGCTCGAAGAAATCGTAGAGAAATTAGGCGAGCCCTAAATTACCAAGGAGAGCGAGAAGACAGATCCAATCCTATGAAGGGATGGAAGAAAATAATCCTCCACCACAAGATGTGGGAGAAAATAATGCTCCTCGTACTATGTTTGATTATGCTAAACCGCATTTAACAGGAGCCGAATCTAGTATTGTTAGGCCTGCTATAGCTGCTAATAATTTTGAATTAAAGCCTAACACTATTCAAATGATTCAACAGTTTGTTCAATTTTATGGTTTGCAGGATGAAGATCCAAACACTCATATAGCTAACTTTTTAGAATTCTGCGATACCTTCAAAATAAATGGCATTTCTGATGATGCCATACGTCTTCGGTTATTTCCCTTTTCACTAAGAAATAAAGCTAAACAGTGGTTAAACTCGTTACCACGAGGGTCAATCACTACATGGGAACAAATGACCGAAAAATTTCTATTAAAATATTTTCCACCGGCCAAAATGGCCAAATTACATAATGATATATCTTCTTTTGTGCAGATGGATTTAGAGACATTATACGACGCATGGGAGAGATACAAAGATCTCTTGAGGAGATGCCCACACCACGGATTACCATTGTGGCTCCAAGTCCAAACTTTTTACAACGGTGTGAATCCTTCAACGAGGCAATTAATTGATTCAGCCACCGGTGGAACCCTGAATAATAAAACTCCTGAGGCAGCCTACGAGTTTATTGAAGAGATGTCGCTGAACAACTACCAGTGGCAAGTTACAAGAACAAGGCCAACAAAAACAAAGTGAGGAGTTTACAACCTCGACGCAAAGATAACCATGCTATCAAATCGGTAGAGTTGATGAATAAAAAGATTGATAGTTTGTGTTCTTCGTAGGTAAATCCAAAGAATGAAATGACGCAAGTGGAACTGTGGCGAATCTCGAGTACCCACCCTACCAACCAGCACAGCAGAGAGCGAGCAGATGAACTATATAGGTAACAATTTCAGATCTAGTAATAACCCATATAGTAATAATTATAATCCAGGTTGGAGGAACCACCCAAATTTTTCGTGGGAAGGACAAGGAAATCAAGGAAATCAAAGACAACAACCTCCTCAAAATTTCCAAAATCAGCCCTATCCACGGGAAAAGAAGTCGAGAGTTTGAAGAGACGTTGAACAAATTCATAGCATCCATCAAGCCCGTCTCCAAAAAAATGAGGTAACGCTCAACACCAAACAAACATCGATCAAAACGATCGAGAACCAAGTTGGAGGACTTACAAAGGCAATCGGGGAAATTACCCAGTCAGTCGGAGAAATTGCAAAGCTATTATCCGAACGATCGCAAGGGCGTCTACCAAGTAACACCGAAATTAATCCTAAAGAGCAGATCCAAGCCATAACAGCTCAAGAGAATACAAGGGTAGATGAATCCATCTCAACACAAGGAAACGAGGTAGAAAAAGGTAAAGTTGAGGTAACACAAGACAAGCCAAAATCGGTAATCAAGGAGTACCAACCTCGCATACCTTACCCTGAAGCATTAAAAAGAGACGACACAGAGGAACAGTTCGGTAAGTTTCTTAAACTTTTAAAGAAATTACACATTAACTTACCACTCCTCAAAGCTCTTTTGCAAATGCCTGATTCCAGGAAATTCTTAAAGAAGCTTCTGACAAACAAGCGAAAACTAGATGAAGATTCGCATGTGGAACTCAACGCAAAGTGCTCAAGCAATCTTGCAAAATAAGCTACCACAGTAAACTAAAAGATCCAGGAGTTTTACAATTCCATGTTTAATTGGTAGACTAGCTGTTGATAATGCGTTAGTCGATTTAGGGAAAGCATAATGTCATGCCTTATAAATTGTTTAAACAATTAGGTCTAGGGAAACCCAAACAAACTAGGATGAGCATTCAATTAGTTGATAAAAACTGTTAGAATTCCTAGGGTATTATCGAAGATGTTCTTGTGAAAATCGATGATTCGTTTTCCCGATGAGACTTTGTTGTCTTAGACATAGATGAGGACAATTCGATCCCCCTTATCTTAGGAAGACCCTTTTTAGCGACTGCCAAGACTAAAATTGATGTTGATGCAGGAGAACTCATACTTTGTGTAGGTAATGAGACAGTTACCATCAAGGCTCTCAACTCGGCTAGAACATCGAGTAATCAAGGTGAGAACGTAAATTCTACTAATAACCATTCGGTTAACCCTTATTTTCAGGAAGCACCACCAAAGAATACAACTGAACCCGATCCTAAACCCCATGTCAATAAAGAAATAACTCATGACGATCGAGGTATTCAATTCGATGATCTAGACGAGTGGAAGACACACTTCAAGGAGAAATTAGGGATACACGACGAAAAACTGGAACAACACGAGATAAAACCGAAGGAGCCCCCAAAAGAGCTAATAGGAACAACAAATCACTTCAAAATAGGGGACCAAGTACTACTAGATCAGGTAAATCCTCGAATATCTCCTCCGGACCCTAGCACAAACAAAGAAATATCTTTTAGGGTAACCAGTGTTTTTCCACACGGAGCAATCGAGGTAAGTAATCCTATTTTTGGTACTTTTACTATAAACACATCTCGACTTAAATTTTTTCACAAAGACGCAAATGATAGCATGAGGAAGGACTTCCAACTCCTCAAACCACCCTAACAAAGTAAACGGGAGGAGAGTCAGCTTAAGACTATAAGCAGCGCTTCTCGGGAGGCAACCGAGCACTAACATAATTTATTCTCATATTTTGCTTTAAATTTATACGAACACGTAGTTATAAACTAACAAAAGTGCGAATTCCGAGACACACAAGGCCTTGGGCCGTGGCATGGCGTGTGTACCTCAAGAATCCCGGTACTAACATGGCAGGATGGTACAAGTCGAATGAACTAATTTCTTGAAATCACGGACCCAACCACTACCCCACGGGCACCGACAAAGTAGCACGAAAGCAGATGCGTGTGAGGCCTCGACTTGTCAACCACGGGCGAACACGCGCGTGCCGGACTTGTCAACCACGTGAATAAGTTTGATTTAATATACTCGACTTGTTTAACACAAAGCTGACACACGAGCGTGGGGAACCAACATGCCCTAGAGCACGCGCCGCGTGAGGCGCTCATGTGAATCGACACACACCAACCCACGGGCGTGGAAAAGCGCGGACTGAAAGTTTATTTAAACACCATACCCTTCTCCTTCCTCTTATTAACCCACTTCTTTCTTCTTTCCTTCTTCCTTCCTTTTCTTTCTCTTTCCTTTTTTTTTCCTAATAAATCCTTAGACTCTTGAGCTACATTAAAATCATATCCATGGCAAAGAAGCGTAAGAGGCCAATCTCCCCAAAGGAGACCAATTCACATGAGTTCATGCCGGCAGCTTCATTTGAACAACAAGCCAAGAATATTTGAGGCTATTTAGTTTTTATTTCATTTTTCTCTTCTGCTTAAGTTTCCTTATCTACACTTCTCTTCCGCTTAAATTCTTTTACTCTATCTTAGTTTTTTTGACTTAGGAGCTAAAGGCTGCTTGGGAATCACACCACTTCTGCCACCGCCAGCACCTCCGTGACCGTAGAAGTCACATCCACCTCGCGAACCATACACCAATAAAGATTCTCAAGCCCCTTTATCTTTTAGCTTTATTTCGTTTACATTTTTGTTTCCTCTTTCTTTACTTTTCTTTTCTTTAATTATATATTTAGTTTATTTTAAATTTGTCTTAATAAATCCTGGCTAATCCTCCACGAGTTCCCCAATTTCTTCATCTAGCGTAGAACTCGTGAGCATCCACCACATCTAAAAACGAGCCCTCCAACTTATCTTTCACCACGACCATCGCCAACTCTAGGAAATCATCCAATTCAGGAGTGTCACTCTCCCCTCTCTTTTGATTTTACATATTAATTGTCATTATATATCTTTGTACATTGAGGGAAATGTACATCTTAAGTGTGTGGGAGTGAATCTTAGATAATCCAAACTTTTTGCAAAATCCCTGAATTTAGTCGTGTTTGAAAGTAATCTACTCATATTACTAATTAGGATGAAATTTCTGATGATTTATGAGTTTTATTGATATGTTTCATATTAAGTCATTGATAATTGTGCATTGATAATTAAATTCTAAGAATACTAGAGAATCAAGCATGATAAGTCTATTTTTTCAAAAATTAAAAATTTGCTAGGTTGTCAAACTAAGTTTAAATATTACCTTGAAGTTTGAAATTTACGAGGTTGACATCAAAATACCCATAATTTTTGTGAGTTTTTGAACCTTATAGAGCATATATTCTTTTTCTTGCTCACTTTATTGATTATGAGTATGTCAACACTGATTTGTTATTCTAGAACTTGCATCGATTATAAAGGTCGAGACCACAATTTTTTGATTTGATACACAGAGATGATAAAGGCACCTAGGATCTAACCTACTTACTCCATTTAAAAAGCCTACCTTCATAATTAACCCCTAGTGAACCCCGTTTAATCCTAACAACCCATTTATTGACTTACCCACTAATATTAACCCAAAACCCTTTTTATTCATTTTCACCATCCTCTTTAACTACCCTTATATCGAGAGTTGATTTTGATTAGTTGCCTAACTATGATTTTTACCTTAGTAATCTATCCTTTATTATGTATTTAGTTTATTCTTAAAAAAAAGAAAAAAAAAACAAAGTATATTCATTATTAGTTATGTGATTAAATGAGCTTATACATTTATTTAAATTCCAAATATCGAACAAGAAGCTCGTATTATTAGTATTATTAGTTTTCAATTGATGTAATTATTATTATTAGTTCATTAGTTCTTAGTTAGGTAATTTGTCAGGTCAATCTCGATTCTAACCTTCTAATTCAGCCTATATCCACACCCTTTAACCTAAGCCCCGTTACAACCTTGTTAAAGACCTTTTGATTTGTGTTTCATCTCATATTACAGTGGTGGAGATTTGATTTTCATGCAAGCCTATGGGATTAAATTTTCAGGTTTGACATTTGAGTGCTTAATTCTGAACCTTAAACACTTCGAGTGATTTGAGTGAATATTTTGTGAGGATGTCAACTCTTGTCGGTTTTGAATCAGAGGTAATTATTTAGATGAAGGGAAAACACCTACGTCTTGTGCTACAGAATCTATGACTTATACTGTTTGAATTTTTAGGACACTTTGAATTGAATTATCCATGTATAAATTATCTATGAATTATGATGAGACACTATCAATAGGAATTATGAATTACAGGAAGTTCGTTTTAATTGTAAGTTTAGAATTTTGCTTGAGGACAAGCAAAAGCTTAAGTGTGGGGGTATTTGATAAACCGTAAAAGTAACATATTCTAAGCCCACATTTAGTATGCTTTTGGCTGATTTAAGCCCCAATTTATGTAAAAAGGTGCTCTTAATCCTTTTTTTTTTCATGTCTTATACTCGTGAAAGCACCGGATGACGAAAAGAACAAGAAACGGGCTTAAAACGGACCAAGTTGGGCCAAGCCACAAAATCAACACGGCACGGACTTCAAGCCACACGGCCCGTGCCACCGATCCCTACTAGAACACGGCCTTACCACGACTTACACACGGCCGTGCCTCATTCAATGATCTCAAACACACACGACCACGATTTACACGGGCGTGTTCCATGGCCGTGCCTCCGCTGTGGAGAAGAGTAATTCCATTCGGGAAAGGATACTTAGGAGAAAGAAACATGTTTCAAAAGCCTATAAATACACCCTAGGTACCAATTTGAAAGGGGCGGCAAGCTAGGCTAAAAAGCCGTTCTAAAAGGTCGATTTGTGGGAATCACTCGAAGATAGCCGTTGATCCATCTCAAGAAGTCGGAATTCTACTCAAGACGGAGGATCTCTCTTCAATTCCTTCAGGGGTTTTAGGGATTTCTTATGTTTTGTTTTATCTTTTCTCTTGAGATGTTGTCTTTTATTATTATGAACTAAACCTTCGGATACCCGAAGGGGATGAAACCTATGATGAATCTTGTTATTTGATTTTTGAATCATATGATAATAACTTAGTTTGTTCTTAATTGTGTGAACTTAATTCAATCTAATGTGCTTAGGTGGAGGAGGAATAGACCCTACCTAAGAGTAGATCCAACATAATTAAGCGGAGTTGATCGCACGCCTAGAGATAGGGTGACGAGATTTTGCCGGATTAGGGTGAAACCTAATATGGGAGTCCACAGATCGATTTATTGCTATTCTAGGGGGTTATTATAAGCGAACGAGAGTTTTACTAATTAACCTAGGGTTAGACGTTATTCACCTTAAGAGAGGGTTTAATATATGTTAGGGAGTCTCAATGATCAAACTAAGTAAATAAATCATATGGTTCAAGGTTAAATAACAAGTGAAGTCTAGGTGGATTTTTCCTAAGGGTATCGCTTGAGTCAACTGAGTTTTCCCAAAAGTTATTTCTCGAATTCATTCTTTTTGTCTTTGTGTCTTAGCTTAGTAAGTAGATTAGTTTTAGTTTAAACAATCATCACTTTATATTAAGGCTAAATAATAAAAATACGGTGAGTATTAGTACTTTTAGTTCCTTTGGGTTCGATAATCCGATCTTGCCTAAGCTATACTACTGTTCGATAGGTGCACTTGCCTTTAATCTTTGTTAGAGTTGGTTTCCAGGTTCGATCATTCTTTTATAAATTTTAAAACTCTGATTTATAGCGATTAGTGGTCTATTACTTAAGCTCGTAGCTAATCGACCCATTTGGTTTTCCAAATTTTTCGTTGTTGCCGCTGGCTTTGGATCAAAGTGTCATTCTTTGCCATGTACGCTTTCAACAAGTTCTCGCAAACTATTTGATGCCTCACTTGAGGTGGTTTTAGAGCTTGCTTGATTAAACCCTTGAGATTGGTTGGGTCTTGCTTTGCAATAAGTTGTTGTTCGGTCCATTTCCTTGGTTGCTCCAAGAAAAGTTAGGATGATTACGCCATGAAGGATTGTAGAAGTTGGATGGGGTCCTTGTCCACTCCTATTTTGATATTGGTTCCCACATAGTACACTCGACTCGGGATTTGATGGACAATTCTCAAAAGAATGACCTTCCCCACAGTACACACAGAAACTACTTCAAACGGACTTGGTGGTCGAATTTGTAAAATTGTTAGCACTATTAGCGGCAAACTGTTTTAACATAGAGGAAATAGACGATACCTAAGCTGATAATGAAGTGAGGGCATCAACTCCATGAACTCAGGCTACACGTCTTCCTGAAGCTGTTTGATTTTTGGCCATTGATAGTTATTACTCGCGATCCTCTCGATGATCTCATAAGCCTCATTATAAGACTTAAACAAAATTGCACCATTTGCGGAAGCATCTACCATCAATCTTGTATGTGTATTGAGACCATTATAGAATGTCTCCAACTGGATACAATGAGGAATCCCATGATGAGGACACTTACAAAGTAACTCCTTGAATCGCTCCCAAGCCTCATACAAAGACTCGTCATCCAATTGTTGGAAAGTTGTGATCTCGTTCCTCAACTTAGTGCATTTTTGCTAGGTGGGAAATACTTAACCAAAAATCTCTCTGCTTTGCCATGTAGATATGGAACTTAGTGGCAATGAATTGAGCCATGCTCGTGCTCGACCTCGCAACGAGTACGAAAACAACTTCAACCTTAGTGCGTCTTCAGTCACACCGGCTATCTTGAATGAATCACTTACCTCCATAAACAATCAAAGGTGGAGATGTGGATCTTTCGTGGGAATAACACTAAATTGGCCCACCGTTTGTAGCATTTGAAACATCACTAGTTTCAATTCAAATTGGGTTGCCTCAATATCTCGCCTTCTAATTCTCGGATTTAACTCATCGAAAAGTGGCACAAAGATATTATCGATGCATCGATCCCTATCATTGGCAATGAGGATGGGATTTCGTACATGATCGGCTTATTACCTTGGTCTTGATTCTGATTTCCAAGGTCCATCTCGACTTTTCTTTGAGCTGTTCCTCCACGTCTTCTTTGTCTGAAAGTTTGCTCAATTTCAGGGTCTACAGGGTGTAAATCGATAATTTGATCTATGCTCATAAACACCTAAAAAGAAAACCACAAAAATTAAAAAGAATAAGTTAGTAATGTTAGAAATAAATCAAATTGAAAATAAATAATTTCACGAAAAAAATGACTATGACAACAGTTGACAACCTCCGGCAGTGGCGCCAAAAACTTGTAATGCATAGGTTTGTGCAAGTGTACACAGTCTTTATCAAGTAATAAGTAAGTATCGAGTTATCGTCTCCACAGGGATTGTATTTGTGCTAAGTCACTTCATTTGTAAAATTATATTAACAATTTGGTAAATAAAAACACAATATAGTTGAGAAGTGATGATTAAAATATATTAAACAAAATGCAATGATCCCTAATGCAAATTATCCTAAGTATGCAAACTATATGAATGAAATAGATTTTAGTAAAATTAAACACAATTTGCAACAATTATAACATAAATAAACTAGGACAATTACTTTAATTAAACCCAATTTATTATCAACATGCTTAATAACATTCGAAAAAACATTCCATGGGAACTCGATCTTTCATGAGTTTGGAAACCACATTAGGCCCTTTCAAAATCCTTTACTTAGTAAATACGCATTTTACAGATCCTTGTTTACTAAGGGATTCTTAGCATTCGTGTGAGGTAATAGGGACGTGTCAGGTTTGAAACAGTTTAATCACACAAATCTAAAAACTTTGCAGATAACAGAGCTTGATCAAAGTTGTTATGCAACCTACAATTTAATTTGTTCAGGATCTAAAGTGAGCATGCACATTTCAATTATGTGTCCATTAGCCGTCGTCTGGTCAGTACCGCTCAGCTAATTCAGGTGCATTTCAATCACGTATGAATGAAATACAGACTTGATTTTAATTGAAAACATGATCGATTGAGGCACAAACATTACAAGCATGAATCAAATAAATATTATTTAATCAAAGCATTCATCTTAGCTTAAATAAAATTAAGCTAACATTGTTGTAAACAAGAACAAAGAACACATAGAAAACAACTTTATATTAAATTAAAGAAAAGAAAGATTAAACCCAATTCAAAGTGGCTGTCACCCAAGACTCTGACTAACGAGGCTCCTTCGTTCCTTTGCTTTGCTCCTTTGTTGATGGCTCTCCGAGGTGGCCGACCAAGGGTTCTTTAAGAGGCTTAATTGCTAAAATATCTATGAAGAGATGATACTAGGCGTGGGAATGGAAAAGGCTAAGAGAATATGGAGAGAAGAGAGAATGATGAATGATGAGAATGCATGAGGAATAATTGAGGGATGATGAATGAGGGAATGAGAGGGTCTTATTTATAGGTGAGGAGAAGGGGATAGCTTACTAAAAATAGTGGATGTTAACCTCTTCAAATCTCCTCAAATTGTGGTCGGTCATGCTTAGTGGCTTTTGACTTGATTTTCGTTTGATTTTTAAGCAATTTTGGATGCCACACAACTCAGGACTAAAACTCGGGCAATCGTAAATCTTCAAATCTCTAATTTCTTCAACACCGCAAGGACATTGTGTAATTAAACCAAAGAATGGATTAAATGGATAGCCATGTGTAGCCGAATATTAGGTTGACTTGGTCTCCAATTTGGACGGTTTTGTAATCCAAAGAAAGCTATCGGACTGGCCCAAAATAAATCAACAAGTTAGAGGACCAAAGAATAATATTTATCTAATTTAATTAATTAATTAAAACCCAAATTATTAATGAAATATTTTAAACTGATTTATTAAATATAATTTTATATTTTATTATTTAATTTAATCATGCATGGTCTACTTTATGTCTTAAAAAATATAATATATTCAAATTAATATAAAATAAGTCATTTATTGCATGAAAACTATATAATAAAGCATAAGATCACATTTTAATAATTTATATGTCCTAATTTCATATTTTCACATATTTCATTAATTTATTAAACAATTACTTAGTTTTAACAACGAATTTAAGTAAAAAGGTGATAAATTATATAGGAAAAATCCTATATATTTTTCTGTTTACATATACTCAGCCACCGATAGGACGTACCTAGTGACATAGAGTTATACTCATAATCACATAATCACATAATCACATAGCACATAGTAACCCTAGTGACATGTCACTTGTATCCTAACCTATTCCTAAGGTTTAAACAGGATTTCTTATTTGTCGAATCATCGTCGGACTCGTCCATAGAGTTATACTCATCCACATAATCGAACACACAGTTTATGCAATATTAAAGCATTTAAATGCAATTATTTTAAAGCTTATTTTTAACATATGAACTTACCTCGGTACAAAATGGTGAAATGGACCTAATCGTTAAATACTTTGTTTTTCCCCCGATCTAGTTCAGAACCTCGTCTTTCTTGATCTATAATATCAAATTTAACTTATTTAATCATCACATTATTCAATTCAGCCCAAAAACACTTTATGGCAAAAAATGTAACCTTTGACATTTTACATTTTAGTCCCTAGGCTCGTAAAATGATTTTCATTCAATTTCTTCATTATCCAAGCCTAGCCTAATATTACTAGTACTCATAGCAGCCCACATTTTTCTTTTATTCATACTTTTCCACACATTTTACAACTTTTTTACAAATAGGTCCATATTTGACATTTTCATCAAAAATCACCTTGTAAATGTTGTTTATCTAACATCAAATATACATTTTCTACCATTAAACATCAAAATACATAAATATTCAACATGGGTAAAATTTTAGACTTTAGCTTTCTTTCAAACTAGTCCTTGAAATAGCTAGATTAGGTTACAACGATCTCAAAAATATAAAAATCATTGAAAAAGGGACAAGAACGGATGAAGATGAATAACAAATTTTTACTTTATTTTGGCCTATTTAATTATTTATTTACTAGTTTACCAAAATGCCCTTAATGCTTAACTTTGGAATTTCACCTAACCATGTCCATTTTTGTCCACTCTATCAAATAATGGTCTAATTACTATTTAAGGACCTCTAATTTAAAATTTCATAGCAATTAGACTCCTCTAGCTTCTAGAACACACATTTTGCACCTATTGCAATTTAGTCCTACTAGTCAAATTGGACACTCTATCGATAAAATTTCTTAACGAAATTTTCACACAATCATTCAATCATACTGTAGACCTTAAAATATTATCACAATAAATATTTCTACTTCGAATTTGTGGTCCTGAAACCACTATTCGATTGGACCCTAAAATGGGCTATTACACCTCGAAACTAGGACCAAACCTCGGCATACGAAGAATAAAATTGGACCTCGGACCATTTTAAATAAGTATTATTAATAAGTCTCTATTAGTTTTGGTTTGGTGTTTTTAATTATTTCTGGTCTATAGCTTGGTAACTTTTCATTTGAGGATTTTTGTGTGCATGGATTACTCAAGCATAATAACCGGAAAACGCATGATATCTAGCTTAATTAAAATTTGACATTTTTCCTAATTTTCGCTGCATTTTAAAGAAACTATTTTTGACATGAGTAATTTTTTTCCACTGCATTAATTAACATCAAGTTTTTACAACGTAAAGCTACGAACAAACAATTTTTTTTCTAAAACAACACTATCAATAATAAAATGAATCTTAAGTACAGATGACCTAATAAATGAATGTATTTAGACTAACTCAAAGTACAACTACGGTTATTCTCTAAAATGAGTTCATTTAAGGTCTTCGAAAGTAACGTAAGTTAGCTTAGTCATTTCGGTGGCTAATGTAGTCTTCTCAATCTAGCCATAACTTCTAGGCCGGGTTTGGGAGGTTACAAATTTCTTCAAAAATCATTTCCTTCAACAATTATGAGTTTAGTGTAATTATGATCGAGAACAAGAATTTTGAAACTATGCAACTCAAGTATGCATACTGTTCGAAGTATTCTCAATTATTATCACGATAGCAAGAATAGACTAAATACTTTCTCAATAAAGATATGTTAAATTCTTAGCAATTAACTTTTATTTCCTCATTTAAGACTAAACTACAATCCCTAAGTTTAACTATGCCTTCATAAGTTGAGTGTAGCAATTTTTCTCAACTAATGTAGTTGGAAAAATATCTGAATCAATAGGTTTTTTAAATAGGTTGTAACATGACTTGGCTAGGGGTAGGTAAAAGATAGATAATTTTAAGCTAAAAACCCTAGGCTCAACTTGCATCGAACTTTCAGAATAAATACCTCCAAATTTACCAAGTAATTTTGCATTTGAGTTCACATGCTCTTTGTACATCTATTCCTTTTAAGTGCATATGCTTTTTCTCTTTTTTTTTTAACACTCTCAAGCATATTACTACATGTACTCTAATTTTTTTTGAGCATTTGATACTTCTTCTCAACTCCCCAAAACATATTTTCAGTGAATATTCTGGACAGACTGAGTCTAGTGTTTAGGACAATTTAGAGATAATTATGAGAGAAGAGATGACTTATTATTGCAATGTTCAAATAAAATCAGGTCATATAGTCTCAAATTTGGGTTTCAAAGGATAAATATTCATTAAGGTTGGCTTGAAAGGCTCAAACGGTCCAACCAAAAGTTTGCCTAAATCAATTTCAAAATTTCATGCCTCCTAGGATTTCGCCTCAAGAAATTACTAAGTCAATTCTAGAGACTTAAACGTTTAATGCATGTTTAGGTTTTCTAAGGAATTAGAAATTTTATGGTTCGATTTACAAACTTTATTTAGAGTACCATTTATGTCATAATTCAGCTAACATAGTAGTTATTGAGATAATAGAACTTTATTTATACTAAAGTTTAGCATAATTAACAAAAATTCAAAATTTTGAACAAAATATAACTTAATCATAATTATAAGAAAAATGTATTCTGAAAAAATAATTTCAATTTTTAGTCCCCCTACTTAAGATGAACAATGTCCCAATTGTTAAAAACAATAGAGAGAATGAAAATATAAAAGTGAATAGATACTATACACCATGTAGGATCCCAGGAAAAGGAGGTGAGTCAAGTTTGACTGCTTAAATACCAAGCTTTCCTAGACAGATCCAATCCTAGACATGTACATATCTATTGTCACAATTCTTATTTGCAAATTGTTCAAATTAATTATCTCAACCTCTTGTTTTATTATGCGAGAAATAGAAATATCCTAAAAGAACCTAAGCCTAAAAACTTAAAATATCCTAAGAAATGAAATAAAATAAAGACAAGATCCCCCTCCCCTTTTTATTTATTTGCAGATCCCTCAGAATCTGACCAATCTTTAGCTTCATCGTCCTTGTTTTTGCTCGAATCACCTCATTTTCTCTTTGATATTGGAGTCCATGGTTCGAATATAAAGTCTAGAAATTCAAGCACAAAGACAAACAGATTATGAAATATTTTCTTGAAAGCATCTCTTATTGAGTCATCCCGTATTTTTTATTATCTCCAATAAGCTTGCTAATGCCACTGCGTATATTGTAGCATATCCATTATAGTAGACTGTTCACTTCATGGAATAGTGCTCGACGAAGGAACTTTTGGCGTCGGAGTTAGAAAATACCGTAAATGTGGTTTTGGTTTTGGTTTTGGGCAGGTGGGTGAGTAGCCGATAGTAAGGTTTAGAAATGGAAAGGGTGGCAGTTTTAAGGATGGTTTAGGTGTGGTGGCTAGTGGTTTCAAATGAAGGTGTTCGAAGTGGTGATTTAGGGAATTAAGGGCTGCTACATTAAGGGGTAAAGGAAGATGCACTATACAGATACTTGGGAGTGGCAGTGGAGCAAGGTAAGGGCTGCAGGTTGGTGATAGTATGTGTGACTACAGAAGTATGCGACAACAAGGTTCTTTTGTATGTGGATGTGTGTAACGCGTAGGTTTGTGCAAGTGTACACAGTCATTATCAAGTAATAAGTAAGTATCAAGTTATCGTCTCCACATGTATTTTATTTGTGCTAAGTCACTTATTTTGTAAAATTATATTAACAATTTGGTATATAAAAACACAATATAGTTGAGAAGTGGTGATTAAAATATATTAAACTAAATGCAATGATCCCTAATGCAAATTATCCTAAGTATGCAAACTATATGAATGAAATAGATTTTAGTAAAATTAAACACAATTTGCAACAATTATAACATAAATAAACTAGGACAATTACTTTAATTAAACTCAATTTATTATCAACATGCTTAATAACATTCGGAAAAACATTCCATGGGAACTCGATCTTTCATGAGTTTGGAAACCACATTAGGTCCTTTCAAAATACTTTACTTAGTAAATACGCATTTTACTGATCCTTATTTACTAAGGGTTTCTGAGCATTCGTGTGAGGTAACAGGGACGTGTCAGGTTTGGAATAGTTTAATCACACAAATCTAAAAACTATGCAGATAACAGAGCTTGGTCAGAGTTGTTACGCAACCTACAATTTAATCGGGTATGTGTCCATTAGCCGTCGTTTGGTCAGGATTGCTCAGCTAATTTAAGTGCATTTCAATCACGTATGAATGAAATACAGACTTGATTTTAATTGAAAGCATGATTGATTGAGGTACAAACAATATAAGCATGAATCAAATTAATATTATTTAATCAAAGCAATCATCCTAGCTTAAATAAGATTAAGCTAACATTGTTGTAAACAAGAACAAATAACACATAGCAAACATCTTTAGATTAAATTAAAGAAAAGAAAGATTAAACCCAATTCAGAGTGGTTGTCACCCAAGACTCTGATTGACGAGGCTCATTCGTTCATTTGCTTTGCTCCTTTGCTGATGGCTCTCCAAGGTGGCCGACCAAGGGTTCTTTAAGAGGCTTAATTGCTAAAATCTCTATGAAGAGATGATGCTAGACGTGGGAATGGAAAAGGCTAAGAGAATTTGGAGAGAAGAGAGAATGAATGATGAGAATGAAAGAGGAATGATTGAGGGATGATGAATGAGGGAATGAAAGGGTCTTATTTATAGGTGAGGAGAGGGGGATAGTTTGCTAAAAATAGTGGATGTTAACCTCTTCAAATATCCTAAAATTGTGGCCGGCCATGCTTAGTGGCTTTTGACTTGATTTTTGCTTGATTTTTAAGCAATTTTGGATGCCACACAACTCAGGACTGAGACTCAGTCAATCGTAAATCTTTGGGCAAATCTCTAATTTCTTCAACACTGCAAAGACCTTGTGTAATTAAACCAAAGAATGGTTTAAATTGACAGACATGTGTAGCCGAATATTGGGTTGACTTGGTCTCCAATTTGGACGGTTTTGTAATCCAGCAAAGCTATCGACTGCCCGTAATAAATCAATAAGTTAGAGGACCAAAGAATAAAATTTATCCAATTTAATTAATTAATTAAAACCCAAATTATTAATGAATTTTTTAAAATGAATTATTAAATATAATTTTATATTTTATTATTTAATTTAATCATGCATGGCCCAATTTATGTCTTAAAAAATATAATATAAAATAAGCCATTTATTGCATGAAAACTATATAATAAAGCATAAAATCACATTTTAATAATTTCTATGTCCTAATTTCATATTTTCACATATTTCATTAATTTATTAAACAATTACTTAGTTTTAACAACGGATTTAAGTAAAAAGGTGATAAACTACATAGGAAAAATCCTATATATTTTTTCGTTTACAATGTGCGGCAAAGGGTTGGATATTTCCCTAGTCTTAAGTTTTAAGCCCAATGGCAACACCATTTTTTATGCTAAGTACATGTACTAAGAGTAAACTGAAAAAAAAAATCAAAGAAATTAGTGATTGGGTAAAAAAATTGACCCTTAACAAATAAATAAATTTTTCGGGCTACTTAGAAAAATATTTTTCAAAAAATTACATTAAGTTAAATTCTCAAGAAAGACTAGAGGAGTCGCAGATGGTCCCGTTTAAGTCCTAATCTCCTAGACATAATTTTAATTAATGTAATGATCCAAATAAAAATTTATCTAAGTCTATAATTTTATTCAAATGGACAAAAACTGCAAATATAAAATAGCGATAGAGAAAGTGAAGAGAACTCCCTCAATGTCATTGGGGATCATCACTGACTAATGAGATGTCAAAAGGTCATTTTTCATACCAATCATACCCAAATAGAAAAAAGAAATAACTCCACATTTGATCAAGGAAAAGAAACATGAAATGATCCTTCTTGGTATCTATTATAGGCCCATTTTGCCCGGGCTAGTAAAACAGAAACAAAAAATAAAGTTTAGTTTTATATAGTCCATTTTACAAGTCAAATACCCAAAATAAAACAAACTAGACCCAATATCTTGACTACCCAAACCCAAAACAAACACACGGCCCAAAAGGCCCAAGACCCTAAACAAAAGTCAAAATGACCTAGGGTTTTCTGAAACCCTAGGCGCCGTATGCAGGGGCTATTCCAATCGTCGCGCTGCAATGCCAGGCCAACAGTCGCGCCGCTTCAGCAGGAGACCGAGCATCACACCAGCAGCTCCTCGATCATGTCGCCAGTCATGCCGCGATCCATGCTTAGCCACCATCCTCCGCCTTCAACCTGCAAAGAAAGGAAAGTACCAAAGCAGAAAGGAACAAATCGCAGCAAAAAAGGAAAGAACAGATATAGAAAGATATATTTTCCTTTTTGTTTTTGTTTTTTGGGTTATAAAACCCCTTGTAAAATCTGTAATAGGCACGGATACGAACACAAATACTGTCACAAATTACAGAGAAAAACACATCGATTCACGAACACACAGAAAGCACAAATTTGCACAAAAAAGTGGGCACAAAATACTTTCAGAGAAATCAGGAAAATAAAATACTTCGATTTTCTCAGAGGTGATTTCTTATTCTTTTTGTTTTGTTTTATTTTCGTTATACATATATATTTGCGCAGATATAACTACTTTTTTAGAAAAAGAATAAAGGGAAGGAGGTTTACCTTTCGGAGACGACTGGAAACGGAGGTGTTAGGCTTCCGGCCACCGGCCACGGAGGCGCCTGTAGCGCGTGGCCCAGGAATCGACGACCGGAGCTCAGGCGAGGGCGAGGGACGAGGCTCTCTCTCTCTCAGAGGGTCTTCAAATTTTTTTAAACACTTAAGTTAAATGATTTTTTTTATAAAACTGACTTTTATAGGCAAAACGGAACGGCGTCGTTTTCATCCAGCATGACCCGCGCGTTGACCCGAATCCGAACAGGGTCCGCGTGTTTTCGAAAAATGGAGATTTATCCCTTTAGCCCCTCCGCATTTTTTTCATTTTTATAATTAAGTCCATTTATTTTCTTTTATTTATAATTTGATCCCTTTATGTTAACTTCTATTGTTATTTGGTCCAGGTTTCTTTATTTATTTTTCGAATTTTTTTTTAAATTTACATTATTCTAAATATTATATTAAAATTATATATATATATATATATATTTACTATCTTTATATTTATTTATTATTATATATTATTTTACTTATTTAACAATTCATATATTTTTATATTTTTATTTTATATGAAATTTATATAATTTATTTTAATTATATTATTTATATTATGCATATAATTTTCTAATTAATGTATTAAATATAGGCTTATATTTTCATTATTTATTGTTTTATTTAATATTATCAAATATTTTTTATATATTAATTATTATGTTATATATTTTTCTTAAAAAAATTTATTCATTGTTAAATAATTCATCATTTAATCTTGTATGAAAAAGTTCATATTTGTTTAGTATTTATTTAATTGTCTTATGTATAGTGCCTTATGTATTTTATTTGCTTATACAATGCCTTTTTATTTATTTATTATTTTATGATTACCCTAATGTAGTTATTTTAATTGTATTTTACATTGTCTATCTTAAATATTAATTTATTATATTTATGTTCGATAAACGCAATGTTGTTACACGGTCATTGTTTAGAATAAAAAATCCATTTTTTGCAAAACCATTATATTTTTAAAAGTTTTTAAAATAAGGCAATGTTTTGGTATTTAGAAATTCGGAAATAGTGCCCTAACGTCATCAAGTTGCGATTTTCCATTTGGCTAAATAACTAAATACCCTTTTACAAGTTTTATAAATCATGAGATGATTTTGATTACGAAGGTTTTTAAATATCATGTCCTAACGTACTGGATGTGATGTTTATATTCCCTCGGAATAAAGAAATCTCAAGTTTTAACATAAATGGCTCAAAGTTTTTTAAAGAAATCATATTTTTGAACACTTTTAAAACTTCAAACATTTGGACATGATTTCATCGATTAGGTACTAATTTTTGGGCGTTATGAGGGTGCTAATCCTTCCTCATACGTAATCGACTCCCGAACCCGTTTTCTTTTTTTTGTGGACCAAAAATGAATGTTTTTTTTGAAATAAAACGTTTTACAAGGTGATCCAATCACACCTAGGTAAAAAAGGATTAGTGGCGACTCCCATTTTTGTTTTAAAAAGTCGATCCCCATTTTAAAAAAAAATCAATTTTAAAAATGGTTTCGACAGCTTGGTGACTCCGCTGGGGACCAATAAGAGAGTCAAGTCGTAAAGTCAATAATTTTATGTCCTATTGTTGCAAATTTTAAATTTTGATTTGAAAAAATCATCCTTTTTATTGCATGGGTTTTTTTTATAAAATATCTTTGCATTGCATTCGCATGACCGTTGTGGTCGCACCCTTAAGTGGGAGCGAGAAGCTACTCCTTCGTGAGGTTTTCATCTCCGTGCAGGATAGTGAATCGCTTTCGGAATACATCCGTACCTATGTCTTCATGAGATTTTCATTTCCGTGCAGCCATAGGGAAATGTATTCCCCTGAACCGAACTCGGTCCATATGAGCCTATAATGGGTGAGGATCGAGGAATCTGCTGGCTCATGTACCTAAACTTTAGAGCTAAAACCACATATAGAAAACCTAAGTGCTTACCTTAGGTAGAATTATGTCAAACCCTAGTGGTCACCCTGGTAGGTGTTCTATATTATTTATTTCTCCTATGCTAACGTGTTCTATTTTGTTTTGATTGCATTGCATTCATATCATAGAAAGGAGGTGTTGATTCCAAATTCGATTGCTAAATAGAAAAGTTGGTCATAAGAAAATGGATTTTTTGACAAAGTGGATTATAATACGGTCGTCCGAATATAGTCCAAGTGAACACAACAAGAGAAGACTGATAGTCCGTGAAGGAATACAAGACCTTATCACCAAAGGATTCAAGTTGACAAAGACTATTCGATGATTACCACGTCTCGACTTTCTTGAAGAGGCTAACAAGTGAACAGGATTTGCGGTCCTGATCAAGCAAAAGGAGCTAGAAGAGGCATCTATTAAAAGTTTACAAGATTTGACTTTTGCGAAGAAGGAGATTGATGTTTTCACTTGGACTATGAGGACAAAGCCGCATATGTAATCCATTTTGTGTAAAGAAATTTATTTTCTAGTAAAGTTTTTCTAATGTAACTGAATCCAGAGTCAACGCCTCTCTTTCTTTGCATTCATGCATTTGCATTACATCACATCATATGCATTTAAGTTTATAGAAAGAGTCTAATTAGTTGAAATTAACAGAGAGAGTGAGAGAGAAAAGAGAAATCTGGAAGCTGAACACCCTTACGGTACATGTGCTAAATCCAAGAAAATGGACCAAAGGATGGAACCATTCCAAAAAGATATGCAAGACCAGATGCAAGAGCAAATGGTAAAAATCCAACAAGAGATGAGGGACCAAATGTTGGAGGCACAGAGGAACATGATGGCCCAAATGGCCCAGATGATGAGTGGGATGATGGAAAAAGGAAAGAGTCTCATGGCCATTACTGGAGAAGAGAGTGAAGGTAATCCCCGGGTTTCACCCCACCGCATGTACAACCAGAAGAGTATCCCCAAAGGCCACCTGTCACGATTAGGCCTCAACAGGGGCAAGCTGATAATAGACCGCCCATGAACTTCCAAATGGGCTCAGGATCTAATCTAGAAGATAACCCTACCAATCCTGTTATCCCTGATTTAGACATGGCAGAGAATCTTCAAAGAAGTTAGAGGATCGCTGTAGATGGTTGGAAGAAAAGTTCCAGGCTCGGAAAATGCTGATCATCACCATCGTATTGATGCAAAAGACTTGAGTTTGGTTCCAGATTTGGTTCTTCCACATAAATTCAAGATTCCAGAGTTTGAGAAGTACAATGGGACTAGCTGCCCTGAAGCCCACATTACCATGTTTTGCAGACGCATGACCGGCTATGTTAACAATGATCAACTCTTGGTTCATTGTTTCCAAGATGATTTGGGGGGGGGCGTCTAGGTGGTACAATCAACTCAATTTGCGCTAACATTAGCTCTGGAGAGACTTAGCTCAAGCCTTGATGAAGCAATACAACCATGTCACGGACATGACGCTTTGATGTAATCATTTTGCAAAACATGGAGAAGAAGCCAAATGAAAGCTTCAGGCAGTATGCGTAAAGATGGAGAGAGGTCGCCATGCAAGTTCGGCCACCACTCCTAGAAAAGGAGACTACAATGCTCTTCATCAATACCTTGAAGGCCCTATTCATCACTCATATGATAGGAAATACTACTAAGAGCTTTGCGGATATAGTGATGGCAGGTGAAATGATTGAAAATGCCATAAGGGGTGGCAAGATTGAAGCAGGGGAAACCACTAGAAAGTCTACTCCTAGGAAAATGGATGACGAGGTGAATAATACGAGTACATACAACAAAGGGTACTCAAAAGTAATTACTGTTAATCAGCCAAAGGTAATCACTGTTGGGCAACAAGGGTCGACAAGACATGAATCAGGTACCAGGCAAAACTCTGAAAGGCTCCAATTTACGCCAATCCCAGTGACGTATAAGGAGCTATATCAAAGTTTGCTTGACGCACACGTGGTGTCTCCATTTTATTTGGAACTGTTGCAACCTTCGTTCCCAAAATGGTATAACGAGAATGCCCAATGTGATTACCATGCGGGAATATCGGGGCATTCCATAGAAAATTGCACTGCCTTCAAAAAGGTAGTTGAGAGGCTCATCAAAATGGGAATTGTGAAGGTTGACTATTTATCAAAACCTGATCACTCTAATGAGGCAGTAAATGTGATAATTGAAGTAGGAGACAAGAAAGTTGCGATCCCTTGAAGAAATCAAAAGCGAAGAGGGAATTGGGGAACAATGTTTCCAAACCCTTGGATATTTGGGAGTGTTTTGAATAATGGGACTGTGGAAGAGATCCCTATATTCTTAGAGCTGATCTAGAGTAATATTCGAAACATGCTTGTTGCCTTAA
Organism: Gossypium sturtianum; assembly: GCA_025698515.1. Taxonomy (NCBI): domain Eukaryota; kingdom Viridiplantae; phylum Streptophyta; class Magnoliopsida; order Malvales; family Malvaceae; genus Gossypium; species Gossypium sturtianum. Next base: position 122,311,291 of record CM046943.1, on the reverse strand, counting down.
GCCTAAAGGCAATAAGAACTCTTTTGTGAAATAGGCTTGTGTCCTAAATTTTTATTTTAATAAAATGTATTTTTTTTAGCAAATATTTTTTTATTCTTTCCATTTCATATTGTACATTCTTTTGTTTTACAATATTCATGATCATACAAATAACTATTCTTGGAATCATTTATTCTTTTGAAATATTCTTTCGAGCCTATACTAGGTCCCCAGATATCAATGACATGAGCGACGTTGTTACTGACTCCCTTTTTGAATGAGATATGGGCCTAGGGGATCCAAGGACTTGGAAGATAACAGAGATTGTAACTTATCTTCTAATTTGGTAAGAATGGTGAAACAAGATGAAAAATAGACCTTACTTTACAAAAGGTCAGCAGATATTATGAGCCTAAAAAAGAGGTAAAGATTGAAGCCCAGCTCACCATAGAAATAATGCGAGATATCATTGAGTTATTTTCAAGAATTTCTTGCACGATTATATCAGGACATGCCTGGGCTACCAAGATGTGGCTAAACATGAGGATCAGGCACTGCCGATCTACATAGAAAGGAATGGTATTAGCTATGCTATATCTAAGGAGACAAGATTCATGTGCTTACTCCAGTTCTTCACAAATTTTCCATATGTGGGGCATGGATGTGATGGGACCAATCTCGCCAAACGCTTCTAGTTGACATCAATTTGCCATCATGGTCATCGTCTACTTCACTAAGAGGGTGGAAGTAGCTTCATATGCCAACATTGCAAAGTCGACAGTCATCAAATTTCAAAAAAAAAGAATAAAGGAAAGGATCAGATGCCAGCAAAGAATGCCATAAAGGATCACGCAAAACTGTACAAAGTCAAAGTCTACAGTTTGCCCAAAGATCAGGCAGCATATCATAGTACAGCAAAAAAAAGAAAAGAAAAGTGATTAAGACTTGTAAGGATTGGCATAAGAAGCTACCATTTACCCTCTGTCTTATTGAACGTTGGCCAAAACCTTCGTTGGGGCAACATTATGGAACTTAAGCGCTTTTTCCAATTGAACTTAATCGAAGAAAAGGTTAAAAGCTATCCATCACGGTTGGATGATGCGAGCTTACGATAAAGAGGTTCATCTACAAAATGATTTTAGAAGAAAGCAGATGCCAAAGAAGACCTGTTCTAGAGGAGCATTGATATTGACCGAGACGGATAGTGAAGACTTGCCCAATCCGGTGATCTCAGGTTCAACCAAGAGGTATTTTGCCTGAAAGAAGACTAAGGTGAAAACCCGCAAAGGGCGCCTTGAGAATATTTTCAAAAAAAAAAAAGGGAAAGGCCAAGGCGAAAACCCGCAACAGGGCGCTTTGAGACAAAGTAATGTTCTCCCTCATACCGTGACGTAGGTGCGTTCATTTCCGGTATATGCCCCGACGCTCAGACGCAACTCTACTCTAGCGCCTCGGCCTCTACCACGCCACGCTCGCTGGCGCCCACGTCCTCTAGCGCTCATGTTGGGTAATTTGACTTAACTGATTAAAAGTCTTATGAATCAAAAGATACTATTTCGATATTTATTAAACAATTTCTTATGAGGTATAAGAAGTAAAGAAACGTATCCTATAGTCTCAATCTCTATAGTTTCAACACCTAAAACTAAAAGTTCTAAAGTGTTCCTATAGTCATATCATAACAATCATAATCATACAATAACATATTGAGTTGAACCGTGGTGCCATACTTCCTTTTGGAACATGCATTTTAACTTTACATTCAAAATAATTTTGGAAAAGTTTTAACAAAGAAGCTCAGTTTTGCGATATCTAGGGCATCTAAAGTGTAACACCCCAAACCCGGCCCATGCGTTATGAGCGGATTTGGTATGTCACATGAGCAAAACATGTTAAACCCTTTTTGTTCGTACTAAAATATTGCTTTGTTAAAAAAAATCAAGAAAACAAGTTTGATTTGATAAATCGTTAAATTTGAACTAATAATCTACAAAACCGTGACTTTTGAAAACGACGTTGTAAATTCGAAAGAGAATTCAAGTCTTTTGAAAATATCGTTAATAGTTCGAAAGAAATTTTTCGGTTTAAAAAAATATGAAAAATTATTATGAAATCTTTTCTAAATATTCATTTTAGAATAAATCATTTATTTGAGTTTTTAGAAAAATAATATTATAATTTGAAATACTTTAAGCAGTTTATAAAATTCATCACACAATAAACAAAACAAAACTTAATCCAGAGGCCTTATTACAACCTTAATTCAAAATAGTAACGTAATTAAAAATACTATAAGAAATCCAAAATCCAGATTTAACCGTTTTACAGTATGGCCTCCACCGAGTCATCCACACCCAAGTCTCCATCACGATCATCACTGAAAGGGATAAGGAAAATGGGGTGAGTTACTAGAACTCAATGTGTAACCCACTTACCATTGTCCATGGGCCAAAATCCAATTAAGCATTTATTGGGCCAAAGCCCATTTACAATTATAACATAAAAAAACATGTATAAAATATGCATGTGATATGCAATTCCCAAACCAAACCTAATTTCCATCCGCTACACACCACCCGCACTCAACCAAAGACACTGTGGGGAGCTTTAGTCATCCACCCCGCCAACACACCAAAATAGGCATTAAGCCGTTTATATCAAATTGTGGACAAGCCACGATTCATAGAGTTTACATGGCATTGCCATTTTTAGATTTGTGGCAGAGCCACTGAATTTTGTAGCAGAGCTACGTAACTTCTCTTCGTCAATATCCCATCCCATGCAAATCATGTATATAATGCATAGCCATTTACAACAATTTATTCAGATATTTCTTACAAACATTATGGCCCATTATAACAATTTATATCAAATCAGCCCATATAACAAATATCCAATGGCCCATATAGCAAATATCTCAATTTGGCCCATATAGCAAATATCTCAATTTGGCCTATATAGCAAATATCAAATGACCCATTAAGGGTATTTTCGTAATTTTCACAGTCTTAATACCAATTTCATAGTCTTTACCAAAATAGTGATAACTATGCCATTTTACCCAATTTTACCAAAATGTGATTTAATCAAGCAATTTACCACTAACACGTTTTAAATATCTAACCCATAAAATACGGTGTGAGATTACACACCGACACAGATAAGCACTACACTTTCCTGATCGTCGACACCTAAAAATATTTCAACTCTCGATTAGACAATGAACGCGACATAGTAAATTTACTCTAAGATAAACGATCTAAGTGTTTTTACCCTCGGAATCGCGAACAACTACGATTTGCCGGTTCTCCTCGGTTGACGGTCCACAACCCGGTGGATAATCCCAAATCGTTGATGGCTCACAATTGCGAACAACCTCGAATAGTTGCTTCTCACCAGATGAGGGTCCACAACCCGGTGGAAAGTCTCGAATCGTCGAAACTGCCCTTCGTTTGAATCTAGAAGGGATCGTAAATCTGCTCCTTTTTCGATCACCAATCACTACCCCTTTTGATTCGATCTTGTTTGCCTCTATTCAAAATAAATATTAGTCCAAACTAATATTACGTTGTTATAAACGATTGATCTTAGGGGTGAAGTCGGCTTACCACAAAAATCCGTATGATCTCAAGATGAAAGATCGAGCGATAGAGTCCCTATAATAATATCAATTAATCAACACTATCTTAACGAATAAAAAGTGATTATAGAATCCTCGAAGAATCCTTACCTTAGAGATTTTTGGACCGAATTCTAGCGATTAAACGATGACTTCGAAATCTCCAAGTTTCGGCCTTCCACTATATTTCTATGGCAGAGAAAAGTGATTTCGTAAGAGAGAAAGTATGGTGATGGTCTCGATCAATATGGCCATCCCACACCAAGGTATAGATTCGGCACTAAGAGAAAGAATAAAATAAAAATACAAAAAAAGAAATGTTGAAATGGATCACTTACCGATTGATCAAAGTGTGAGTGGAAATAAAGTTGAGAAGAAAATATGTATGAATGGAAGACTCGGCTATAGGGAGATGATCAATGATATTCGGCTATGGTGAGAATATTGGAGGGGGAGTGATGTTTGAAAGTTTTTGCAAAAAGAAAAGAAGAAGAAAAAAAAGTAGAAGATATGGTGTTTAAGTTTTGGTTTTCAATGATGAAAAATGAACAAGGAAAAGGTCTTCAAGTTGGTATCCACTCGGCAAAGAGAAAGAAAAGAAATAAAAATGCCTCTTCAAGGTTGCATGGTTTCGGCACAAAGAATAAAAGAGTTTGGGGAGTATGAAAGATGATACCAAATTGGTCAAAAAGAAATGGCCAAAACAAACAAAAATTTATCGATTGCTATTGACCACATTCGGCTAGGGCATAGAGTTTTCGAGAAGAGAAATGATACACTAGTTACTAATAGAATTGACCAAAACTAGCACCTAAACCTTACCAAAATGCTTAAAAAAAATTCGCCATCTCCTTAGCCCCAAAAACCGTCCAAATGCATAGCCAATTGGTCAAAAGTTTGGCCAACCAAACTTTCCAAAACATCACCCATGGGATAAGCCTTATGCTCCCCTTACATGCCATTTTCATTTGATTCCTTTCCTAACTTAAATCTTGCCTTTTCTCTTAGCCATCTTGCCATAAAATAAAAGTCCAACTTACCATAAAATCATGCTTGGCCGACACTATAAAGAAAGAAAGCAAAAATAAAAATCACGCATGCAATCAAAGGGATTCGAACTCCCTCCCTCAAGGTAACACATATGGCGCCATATCCCCTTTACTAATTGCTCACTTATGCTAGCTATTTACCACTTTATTACCTTAAGCTTTAAGGTCACTTACTCCATTTAATTAAAGTACTAAATGCCAAAAATTTTACTAAATCCAAATAAATCCCGAGCCTTCTCAGGACTACCTAAACACACACATTGGATAGTTTAACTAGCTGAGCACCAAAATAATGCAACATATAAAATTCAATTTTTTGGATGTTACAATTCTACCTCCCTTAAAGAAAATTTCATCCTCGAAATTTACCTGATTATAAGAGATGGGGATATTGCTATCGAATCGTCTCCTCAGGCTCCCATGTAGCTTCCTCTGCTCCGTGATTACGCCATAGAACCTTGACTAACGGCACAGTCTTCCTTCTCAGTACCTTAACGTCTCGATCTAGAATTTGCACCGGTTCCTCTTCGAACGACAAATCAGGTCTTATCTCAATTTCTTCTACCGGTACTATTTGAGACGGATCCGATCGGTAACGCCTTAACATTGAGACATGAAATACACTATGTATCTGACTAAACTCCGGAGGTAAGTCAAGCTGATAAGCCACTGGCCCAACATGCTTCAACACACGGTACGGTCCCATGAACCTAGGGCTCAACTTTCTCTTCTTTCCAAATCTGAAGATCTTCTTCCAAGGTGAGACCTTTAGGAAGACTTGATCTCCCACCGCAAACTCAATGTCCTTACGCTTCAGATTCGCATAAGATTTTTGTCTATCCGAAGCTTCCTTTAACCGTGCCCGAATTACCTTTACCTTTTTCTCCGTCTTTGATATCACTCGGGACCCAAGAATCGCCGCTCTCCCAATTCACCCAATAAGTAGGAGTACGACACCTACGACCATACAATGCCTCGTAGGGTGCCATCTGAATTCTGGATTGATAACTATTGTTATACACAAACTCTGCTAACGGTAGGAAATCCTCCCAACTCCCCCGGAAGTCAATCTCACAACCCCTTAACATGTCTTCCAAAATATGGATTACTCTTTCTGACTGACCATCTGACTGAGGATGAAAAGCCGTGCTAAAATTTAACCTTGTTCCCAAAGCTTCATGTAAAGCTTTCCAAAACCGTGATGTAAACCTAGGGTTCCTATCCGATATAATAGACACTAGTACCCCATGCAACCTCACGATCTCCGCTACATACAACTTAGCCAACCTCTGTAGTGAGTAATCCGTACGAACAGGTAGAAAATGGGCAGTCTTAGTCAACCGATCCACTATAACCCAAACAGAATCTTTCTTAGTAGGCGATAAAGGTAACCCACTAACAAAGTCCATCGTTATCCGTTCCCATTTCCATAAGGGAATCTTCACCGGTTGTAGCAATCCCGACGACAATTGGTATTCCGCCTTCACTTGCTGACATGTCAAGCACTTACTCACATATTCAGTAACTTCCCGTTTTAACCCTGGCCACCAATACTACTCACGGAGGTCTCGATACATTTTATTTTCCCCGGGGTGCATAGCATATGGGCTACTATGCACCTCTCGCAAAATCATTTGTCTCAAATCTGAATCTTTGGGCATACAAATTCTTTCATGAAACACAATACTCCATCATTATTCATTCAAATTCCCTTTACACCACTTTCCACTTGTCAAATAATGAACCCAACTTTTCATCCGATGACCGCTTTTCCTTAATCGACCCAACCACATAGGCTTCACCAAGTTCAAGCTAGCGCACTACCATCTTCATACAAGTTGAGATGAGCAAACATTGCTCTTAAATCGATATCACCTTACGACTCAAAGCGTCTACCACCATGTTAGCCTTTCCGGGATGATATTCAATTGAGAAGTCATAATCCTTCAATTGTTCTATCCACCTCCGCTATCTTAAGTTCAACTCCTTTTGTGTAAGGAGATACTTTAGGCTCTTATGGTTTGTATAAATGATCGACTTCTCACCGTAGAGATAGTGCCTCCAAATCTTCAAAGCAAAAACCATCGCAGCCAACTCCAAATCATGAGTAGGATAATTGACTTCGTGACGGCCTTAACTGACGAGATGCATAAGCCACCACTTTTCCACCTTGCATCAACACACATCCTAACGATAAACTCTTTTCCAGCCTCAGGTTGAATCAGTACTGGCGCTTCAGTCAAAATCTTTTTCAATTTCTTAAAACTTTCTTCTTTGTTGATCCGCTCCACACAAATGGTACTTCCTTTCGCTTACCAAAACTTTAGTTTGCCGTTGATCAATCCACAAAAATGGTACAAAACGCTCTGTAATAACCCGACCAACCCTAGAAAACTCCAAATTTTAGCCACGGACTTTGGTGGTTTCCAATCCAACACACCTCTACTTTTCTGGGATCAACTCTAATTCTTTCACCGACACAACATGCCCCAAGAAGGTCACTTCCTTCAGCCAAAATTCACACTTACTGAATTTGGCAAAAAGTTGCTTTTCCCGCAATATTTGTAATACTATCCGCAGATGTGAGTCATGCACTTCTTCATTCTTCGAGTATACCAAGATGTCATCTATGAACACCACCACAAACCGGTCTAAATAGGGTTAGAAGACCCGGTTCATCATGTCTATAAATGCAGCTGGTGCATTAGTCAACCCAAACAGCATCACTAAGAACTCGTAGTGTCCATAATGAGTTGGGAACACTATCTTATGAATATCCGCCTCCTTGACCTTAAGCTGGTGATAACCTGATCTCCTATCTATTTTTGAGAAAATCGAAGCTCCTCGCAGTTGGTCGAACAGGTCATCGATTCTCGGCAAAAGATACCTATTCTTGATCATCAACTTATTCAACTGCCTATAATCGATGCACATACGCATCGACCCATCCTTCTTCTTGACGAACAAGACCGGTGCTCCCCACGGTGACACATTCGGTCGAATAAATCCCCGATCCAACAACTTCTGAATTTGAGCCTTAAGCTCCGCTAACTCTTTCGGTGCCATCCTATAAGGAGCAATAGACATCGGAGCCGTTCCGGGCAAAAGCTAATGCCAAACTCTACTTCCGATCCGGAGGTAAACCCGGAAGTTCTTCGGAAAGATATCCGGAAACTCCTTCACCGTTCTAACACCTTCTACTGATACTTCTTTGGCATCCAACGCGCTAATGAAGGCTAGGAATGCTCCACACCCTTTTCGCACCAACTTTTTTGCCTTTAAAGCAGATACCACATTCAATAGATAATTTCTCCTTTCACCTATCATCACCACTTCTTTATCTTAGAAGTTCTTATCGTCATCCGCTTTGGCAAAGACAATCCAAGTTCACACGGTGCTTCACCAACCATTCCATGCCCAAAATAAGGTCAAACTCACCGAAAAGGCGTTCCATCAAGTCCGCCAAAAATGTTTCTCCTTGAACTTCTAAGGGTACATCTCTAAACAATTTATTTACTATCATAGATTGTCCTAAAGGACTAATCATCATCATCTCCTTAGCGGTAATCTCAAATCTAATGTTGGGATTTCCAGATATAGCACTAGCAACATACGAATGGGTAGATCCGATATCTATCAAAGCAAAGAATGTACATCGAGATATGAAGAACGCACGGTTATCACATCAGTGCATCGCCATCCTCTCGACGCCTAACCGCATAAACTAACCTCGCCGCCTCGCCAAGCGTTACCCTGAAGCCATTACCTCTACCGGTGCACCTTGACCTCAACCTACGCCATTACCACCTCGACCGGTCCACGGCCTCGGTGGTCAGCTGAGCACCTCTAGCCTGGTGTGCATCATGATTACAAGCTTCCTAAGTCTGAGCAAATCCTTCAATGACAATTCTTAAGTCGATGGTCCTTAGAACCACATTTGAAACAACCACCGGTTCTCTCCAAAGATTCACCGTGAGTGTCGCCTTCCACACAGCCAAGACATGGTCGTATCGATTGGTAGCGGTGGTGCTCTAGCTTGAGTCGGCTCATCATTTCTGGGCCGCTTCGAAACCTTCTAGCAGGACCCGAGTACTTAAAGTCCTCTTACTCTTGCCTCTATCTTTTCTCGGTTTTATTTGCTCTCGAGTGCTTAGCCTCTTGGCTATCTTCACTTTCTCCATCGGTGTGGCAAAATTCCTTTCTTCTTTGTGGGGCTATCGCACCGCAATTCATCACTCAACCCATCCTCGAAATGCATGCGCAGCGTTCATAGTCAATTGGCACAATACCTCGGACATAACGACTCAGGCACAGAAATTATGCTTCGTAAGCTGCCACGGTCTTACTTCCTTGAACCAAATTAAGGAATTCCTTCCTTCGGGCATCCACATAACTAGCCCCGACATACTTTTCTTGGAATGCAGTTTTGAATAAATCCCAAATAACGCGATCAGCCTGAGTGCCCTCCCGAACAGTAAGCCACCATTGATATGCTTCGTCTCTCAACAAGGACACAGCTCCTCTTAGCTTCTGCTCGGCGGTGCACTCCAGGTCATCCATGATCCGTTCCACTGCCTCGAGCCAATATTCTGCTACATTTGGGGCTACACTCGAGACACCCCTAAAAACCTCAAGAGACGCTTTCGATCTAAGTCATTCTAAAATTGATCCACGAGCTACTGGCCCAGTTCTAGCCCCAGCAACCCTTTCTAAGACTCGCAACATTGCTTGGGACAAAGTAATGTCCTCCCTCATACAGTCATGTGATCCAGTTTCAGTCTCGGGTGATGTAGGTGCGTCCATTTCCGGTATATGCCCCGACGCTTCAGACGCAACTCTAGCGCCTCAGCCTCTACCACGGCCACGTCTACCGCGTCCACGTCCTCTAGCGCTCATGTTGGGTAATTCAACTTAATCTGATTAAAATTCTTATGAATCAGTATACTATTTCGATATTTATTAAACAATTTCTTATGAGGTATAAGAAGTAAAGTCATTTTCTTAAACATATCCTATAGTCTCAATCTCTATAATTTCAACACCTAAAACTAAAAGTTCTAAAGTGTTCCTATAGTCATATCATAACAATCATAATCATACAATAACATACTTACTTGACTTGGTGCCGGATACCCGTGGTGCCATACTTCCTTTTTGGAACATGCATTTTAACTTTACAGTTCAAAATAATTTTGGAAAACGTTTTTGAACCCAAACCACAGCCGAGTTTTGAACCGGGCTCTGATACCATAAAATGTAACACCCCAAACCCGGTCCATGCGTTATGAGCGGATTTGGTATGTCACATGAGCAAAACATGTTAAACCCTTTTTGTTCGTACTAAAATATTGCTTTGTTAAAAAAAAATCAAGGAAACAAGTTTGATTTGATAAATCGTTAAATTTGAACTAATTATTTACAAAACCGTGACTTTTGAAAACGACATTGTAAATTCGAAATAGAATTCAAGTCTTTTGAAAATATCATTAATAGTTCAAGAGAAATTTTTCGGTTTAAAAAAATATGAAAAATTATTATGAAATCCTTTCTAAATATTCATTTTAGAATAAATCATTTATTTGAGTTTTTAGAAAAATAATATTATAATTTGAAATACTTTAAGCAGTTTATAAAATTCATCACACAATAAACAAAACAAAACTTAATCCAGAGGCCTTATTACAACCTTAATTCAAAATAGTAACGTAATTAAAAATACTATAAGAAATCCAAAATCCAGATTTAACCGTTTACGAAGAATGGCCTCCACCGAGTCATCCACAGCCCAAGTCTCCATCACTGATCATCACCTGAAAGGGATAAGGAAAATGGGGGTGAGTTACTAGAACTCAATGTGTAACCCACTTACCATTGTCCTTCGGGCCAAAATCCAATTAGCATTTATTGGGCCAAAGCCCATTTACAATTATAACATAAAAAAACATGTATCAAATATGCATGTGATATGCAATTCCCAAACCAAACCTAATTTCCATCCGCTACACACCACCCGTACCAACCAGCACACCTGTGGGGAGCTTTAGTCACCTACCCCGCCAACACACCAAAATAGGCATTAAGCCGTTTATATCAAATTGTGGACAAGCCACCGATTCACAGAGTTTACATGGCATTGCCATTTTTTGATTTGTGGCGAGAGCCACTGCACTTTTATAGCAGAGCTACGAACTTCTCTTCGTCAATATCTCATCCCATACAAATCATGTATATAATGCATAGTCATTTACAACAATTTATTTATATATTTCTTACAAACATTATGGCTCATTATAGCAATTTATATCAAATCGGCCCATATAACAAATATCAAATGGCCCATATAGCAAATATCTCAATTTGGCCCATATAGCAAATATCTCAATTTGGCCATATATAGCAAATATCAAATGGCCCATTAAGGTTATTTTCATAATTTTCACAGTCTTAATACCAATTTCATAGTCTTTACCAAAATAGTGATAACTATGCCATTTTACCCAATTTTACCAAAATGTGATTTAATCAAGCAATTTACCACTAACACGTTTTAAATATCTAACCCATGAAATACGGTGTGAGATTACACACCTGATTACGGTAAGCACTACACTTTCCTGATCGTCGACACCTAAAAATATTTCAACTCTCGATTAGACAATGAACGCGACATAGTAAATTTACTCTAAGATAAACGATCTAAGGGTTTTTACCCTCGGAATCGCAAACAACTACGATTTGCCGATTCTCCTCGGTTGACGGTCCACAACCCGGTGGATAATCCTGAATCGCTGATGCCTCACAATTACGAACAACCTCGAATAATTGCTTCTCACTGGATAAGGGTCCACAACCCGGTGGAAAGTCTCGAATCGTCGAAACAGCCCTTCATTTGAATCTAGAAGGGATCGTAAATCCGCTCCTTTTTCGATCACCAATCACTACCCCTTTTGATTCGATCTTGTTTTCCTCCATTAGAAATAAATATTAGTCCAAACTAATATTACGTTGTTATAAACGATTGATCTTAGGGTGAAGTCGGCTTACCACAAAAATTCGTATGATCTCAAGTTGAAAGATCGAGCGATAGAGTCCCTATAATAATATTGATTAATCAACACTATCTTAACGAATAAAAAGTGATTATAGAATCCTCGAAGAATCCTTACCTTAGAGATTTTTGGACCGAATTCTAGCGATTAAATGATGACTTCAAAATCTCCAAGTTTCGGCCTTCCACTATATTTCTATGGCAGAGAAAAGTGATTTCGTAAGAGAGAAAGTATGGTGATGGTCTCGATCAATATGGCCATCCCACACCAAGGTATAGATTCGGCACTAAGAGAAAGAATAAAATAAAAATACAAAAAAAGAAATGTTGAAATGGATCACTTACCGATTGATCAAAGTGTGAGTGGAAATAAAGTTGAGAAGAAAATATGTATGAATGGAAGACTCAGCTATAGGGAGATGATCAATGATATTCGGCTATGGTGAGAATATTGGAGGGGGAGTGATGTTTGAAAGTTTTTGCAAAAAGAAAAGAAGAAGAAAAAGAAGTAGAAGATATGGTGTTTAAGTTTTGGTTTTCAAGGATGAAAAATGAACAAGGAAAAGGTCTTCAAGTTGGTATGCATTCGGCAAAGAGAATGAAAAGAAATAAAAATGCCTCTTCAAGGTTGCATGGTTTCGGCACAAAGAATAAAAGAGTTTGGGGAGTATGAAAGATGATACCAAATTGGTCAAAAGAAATGGCCAAAACAAACAAAAATTTACCTATTGCTATTGACCACATTCGGCTAGGGCATAGAGTTTTGGAGAAGAGAAATGATACACTAGTTGCTAATAGAATTGACCAAAACTAGCACCTAAACCTTACCAAAATGCTTAAAAAAATTCGGCCATCCCCCTTAGCCCCAAAAACCGTCCAAATGCATAGCCAATTGGTCAAAAGTTTGGCCAACCAAACTTTCCAAAACATCACCCATGGAATAAGCCTTATGCTCCCCTTACATGCCATTTTCATTTGATTCCTTTTCCTAACTTAAATCTTGCCTTTTCTCTTAGCCATCTTGCCATAAAATAAAAGTCCAACTTACCATAAAATCATGCTTGGCCGACACTATAAAGAAAGAAAGCAAAAATAAAAATCACGCATGCAATCAAAGGGATTCGAACTCCCTCCCTCAAGGTAACACATATGGCGCCATATCCCCTTTACTAATTGCTCACTTATGCTAGCTATTTACCACTTTATTACCTTAAGCTTTAAGGTCACTTACTCCATTTAATTAAAGTACTAAATGCCAAAAATTTTACTAAATCCAAATAAATCCCGAGCCTTCTCAGGACTACCTAAACACACACATTGGATAGTTTAACTAGCTGAGCACCAAAATAATGAAACATATAAAATTCAAATTTTTTGATGTTACATCTAGCTTCTATCTTACCCATTTTTGAATTTTTTTGTTTGATTGCTTTTTTCTTTTCAAGATACACCCAGATCAATTTCCTTTTATTGCCTTGGTGATCTTTGATTAACTTATTTGTTTCGAGCTATGTTCTTGATTAATTTCTTTCTCGTCCATTATTAATCTTTTTCACGCATTTTATATTGAAATAATGATTATTGGACTTATAATGCTTTCATAAAAGGAGTTTTACATATTACTCTGAAAACTTCTAAATAATATGAGGAATCTGAAACGTGACTATTGTTCAAAACTCACCAAGCCTAAGGGTTGGAAACATTTAAAAATGATTATCTCTTCGGATTCTTATCAGATAAGATAATTTTGTGGGTGATACTATATCGGCAAGTGACGAACAAGGCCAATTTATGTGTAAAAAGGGACCATTGTCGGGATACCTGCATTCATGTAAATTTCATTTGGTTATTACACCCAAGGAATGGTGTAACAGATCAAATTGATTGAAACTGATACAATTTATGTACCTCTGAGTAGTAACAAAAAGATGGAAGAAACCAAATGTTATTCCCCTGAAGTTGCAGTGGGAGATACCAACTTCATGTCCCAAGGTTCAAGTAGAGAGGACTCGAAATTACCATAGGGCAAATTATTTGAGCAGAACATGATTGATGAACAAGAATGAAAAAACAAATGAGTGATAACACCTAAAATAGGAATCATACTCATAACATTTCATTAGGAGCATTTGATTCGTTTCGGTCATTGCATCCTAATCCTTGAAATAAGAATCATCTTCATAACATTTTCATATTCATATACAATTGCATGTCTAATTAGGAGCATTTGATACATTTCAAACAAGGCATCCTAATTATTAGACATAAGCATATACCCATTCTATAAAAGTTATGTCCTCTAGAGGACAATGAAGCAAGGAGAATACATCAACTGGGTGATCCCCGAGTTTGTAGGGATCAGATTGAAGATAGCAGATCCGGCAATTCCCGAGTTTGCGGGAAGCAAATTGAAGACATCGATCACGGTGATCCACGAGTTTGCGGGGATCAGATTGAAGATAACAGATCGGCAATTCCACGGTTACAGGAAGTAGATCAAAGACATCGGTTTAGCGATCCCCGAGTTTGCGGGGAGCGATTGAAAATAGCAGATCTGGCGATTCACGAAGTTGCGGGAAGCGGATCGAAGATATCGATCCGGTGATCCCCGAGTTTGTAGGGATCAGATTGAAGATAGCAAATCTGGCAATTCCCGAGTTTGCGAGGAAGCGATCGAAGACATCGATCACCGTGATCCACGAGTTTGTAGGGATCAGATTGAAGATAGTAAATTTGGCAATTCCACGAGTTTGCGGGGAAGCGGATCGAAGACATCGACCGGTGATCCCCGAGTTTGTAGGGATCAGATTGAAGATAGCGGTCGACAATTCTTGAGTTTGCAGGAAGCGGATCGAAGACATCACCGGTGATCCCCGAGTTTGCGGAGGATCAGATTGAAGATAGCAGATCGACAATTCTTGAGTTTGCGAGGAAGCGGATCGAAGACATCGACCGGTGATCCACGAGTTTGCAGGATCGAGTTAAAGATAGCAGATCTAGCAATTCCCGAGTTTGCGGGGAAGCGATCGAAGACATCATCTGGTGATCCACGAGTTTGTAGGGATCGATTGAAGATAGCAAACCGGCAATTCACGAGTTTGCGAGAAGCGGATCAAACACATCACCTGGTGATCCACGAGTTTGTGGATCAGATTGAAGATAGCAAATCTGATAATTCTTGAGTTTGTAGGAAGCAGATAGAAGACATCAGTCTGGTGATCCCTGAGCTTGCAGGGTTCAGATTGAAAATAGCAGATCTGGCATTCTTGAAGTTGCAAAAAGCAGATCGAAAACATCAGATCTTGTCTCCCTGAGTTTGCAGTGGAGCAGATCAAAAGATAGTGGATACTACCTTCATGAGGTTGCAATGAAACAGATTGAAGCTATCAGACTTATTGAAGTTCCAATACCGTTCAAGTTGCAGTGGAGTTAGAGCCATTTGAAGAAGACGAGGATCAAGAAGTCGAGGCTCGGCCAAGACTGGCCAAAATTGGTCCTTTTATAGTCTTTGCTCTATTCTCGTTACACGACAATAAGCAAAGAGGGGCAGCTGTTATAGGCCCATTTTGCCCGGGCTTGTAAAACAGAAACAAAAAATAAAAGTCCACTTTTATATAGTCCATTTTACAAGCCAAATACCCAAAATAAAACAAACTAGACCCAATATCTTGACTACCCAAACCCAAAACAAACACACGGCCCAAAAGGCCCAAGACCCTAAACAGAAGTCAGAATGACCTAGGGTTTTCTGAAACCCTAGGCGCCGCAAGCAGGGGCTATTCCAATCGTCGCGCCGCAATGCCAGGCCAACAGTCGCGCCGCTTCAGCAGGAGACCGATCGTCATGCCAGTAGCTCCTCGATCATGTCGCCAGTCACGCCGCGATCTGTGCTTAGCCACCGTCCTCCGCCTTCAACCTGCAAAGAAAGGAAAGTACCAAAGCAGAAAGGAACAAATCGCAGCAAAAAAGGAAAGAACAGATATAGAAAGATATATTTTCCTTCTTGTTTTTATTTTTGGGTTATAAAACCCCTTGTAAAATCTGTAATAGGCACGGATACGAACACAAATACTGTCACAAATTATAGAGAAAAAACATCGATTCACGAACACACAGAAAGCACAAATTTGCACCAAAATAGTGGGCACAAAATACTGTCAGAGAAATCAGGAAAATAAAATACTTCGATTTTCTCAGAGGTGATTTCTTATTCTTTTTTTTTGTTTTGTTTTATTTTCGTTATACATATATATTTGCGCAGATATAACTACTTTTTTTAGAAAAAGAATAAAGGGAAGGAGGTTTACCTTTCAGAGACGATCGGAAACGGAGGTGTTAGGCTTCCGACCACCGGCCACAGAGGTGCGTATAGCGCGTGGCCCAGGAATCGACGACCAGAGCTCAGGCGAGGGTGAGGGACGAGGGACGAGGCTCTCTCTCTCTCAGAGGGTCTTCAAAATTTTTTTAAACACTTAAGTTAAATGATTTTTCTGACTTTTATAGGCAAAACGGAATGGCGTCGTTTTGGCCCAAAGCATGACCGTAGCGTTGACCGAATCCGAACAGGTCGCGTGTTTTTGAAAAAGGGAGATTTATCCCTTTAGCCCCTTCGCATTTTTTCATTTTTATAATTAAGTCCATTTATTTTCTTTTATTTATAATTTGATCCCTTTATGTTTACTTCTACTATTATTTGGTCCAGGTTTCTTTATTTATTTTTCGATTTTTTTTAAAATTTACATTATTCTAAATATTATATTAAAATTATATATATATTTACTATCTTTATATTTATTTATTATTATATATTATTTTACTTATTTAACAATTCATATATTTTTATATTTTTATTTTATATGAAATTTACCTAATTTATTTTAATTATATTATTTATATTATGCATATAATTTTATAATTAATGTATTACATATAGGCTTATATTTTCATTATTTATTTTTTATTTAAGATTATCAAATATTTTTATATATTAATTATTATGTTATATATTTTTCTTAAAATTGTTTTTTATTCATTGTTAAATAATTCATCATTTAATCTTGTATGAAAAAGTTTATATTTGTTTAGTATTTTTTAATTGTCTTATGTATATTGCCTTATGTATTTTATTTGCTTATACAATGCCTTTTTATTTATTTATTATTTTATGATTACCCTAATGTAGTTATTTTAATTGTATTTTACATTGTCTATCTTAAATGTTAATGTATTATATTTATGTTTGATAAACGCACTGTTGTTACACGGTCATTGTTTAGAATAAAAAATCCATTTTTTTGCAAAACCATTATATTTTTAAAAGTTTTTGAAATAAGGTAATGTTTTGGTATTTAGAAATTCGGGAAATAGTGCCCTAACGTACTGGGTTGCGATTTTCCGTTTGGCTAAATAACTAAATACCCTTTTACAAGTTTTCTAAATCATGAGATGATTTTGATTACGAAGGTTTTTAAATATCATGTCCTAACGTACTGGATGTGATGTTTATATTCCCTCGTAACAAAGAAATCTCAAGTTTTAACATAAATGGCTCAAAGTTTTTTAAAGAAATCATATTTTTGAATACTTTTAAAACTTCAAACATTTGGACATGATTTCATCGATTAGGTACCAATTTTTGGGCGTTATGAGGGTGCTAATCCTTCCTCATA
Organism: Gossypium sturtianum; assembly: GCA_025698515.1. NCBI lineage: Eukaryota > Viridiplantae > Streptophyta > Magnoliopsida > Malvales > Malvaceae > Gossypium > Gossypium sturtianum. Next base: position 122,293,927 of record CM046943.1, on the reverse strand, counting down.
CGTAACCGACTCCCGAACCCATTTTCTTGTTTTTGTGGACCAAAATTGAATGTTTTTTTTTTAAATAAAACGTTTTACAAGGTGATCCAATCACACCTAGGTAAAAAAGGATTGGTGGCGACTCCCATTTTTGTTTTAAAAAGTCGATCCCCGTTTTAAAAAAATCAATTTTAAAAATGGTTTCGACAGTATCCTTGTTGAATTTCCTGCTAATCATCCAACTCGTGTCTATTCTTGTCAAAATCAACTCATTGTCATCATTCGTAATTGTAGTAATTTCATCCTTTTTCAATCTCCGCTCAACAGGGCTTACCCAATAACTGTAGGAATCAGGATAAATGACTCTAGCCTCTAACCATCGAGACTTGAATTTTCTCGAATCAAATACACAAGATTGGGTCAATCCCCTCTGTCCTTCATTTAATTCTGATTCAGGTGGCTTTTCAATTGATGCTTTTGGTGTCTTGAATCCTTGGGATGACAAATCTAATGAGTCAAATAGATCTTTCGAACTGACTTCCTTCAAATATGCTTTTAACAAAACTAAACATTCATCATCTTCATCGTCATTGTCGGATCACTTTATAACATGCGTTCCAATTCTTGGATAACTAGCGATTCCATCTTGGAAACAATAGAACATTCTTTAATTCCATCAGGGGATTTAATAGCATTGAAGACATTAAAAGTTACTCTGTCATTGTGAACCCTCATGCTAAGTTTACCCTTTTGCACATTGATCAACATTCTATCGGTTGCCAAGAATGGTCTCCCCAAACTGATAGGAACTTTTTTATCTGTCTCAAAATCCAACATAATAAAGTCGTGCGGGAAAGATAAATTTATCAACATGTACTAGTATGTCCTCAATTTTTCCTTTAAGATGTGACAATGACCTATTCACCAATTGAAGTGTAAGCGCTCGTTGGTCCGACCTCACCAATCCTTAGTTGCCTAAATACACACATTGGCATCAAGTTTATACTTGATCCCAAATCACATAAAGCCCTTCTATAGTAAGAATATCCTATGTTGCATGGTATGGTAAAGCTCCTAGATCCTTCATTTTTGGGGCGACTTTTTTTGCAGAATGCACTGCACTCCTTCATTAATGCTACAGTTTCAAACTCTCCAAGTCTTCTCTTTTTGGACAGGACCTCCTTCATAAATTTAATGTAGTTTGGCATTTCCTCAAGGGCTTCCACCAACGGAATATTGATATGAAGCTGTTTGAGTACGTCTAAAATTTTTTTGAATTGGACTTCCTGTTTTTGGTTCTGAAGTCTTTGAGGGTAGGGTGGTGGAGGATTCTTAACTTGTACTGAACAATTATTCTGCGACGTTTTTCTTGCATCTGACATAGATGTTAGTTTATCAGAATTAGCCAATTTAGGGTTTACCCCATCAGAGTGTATAGATTATAGTTTCTGTACAACTGGAGTTTCAACAGTTGGTTGAACCTCTTCCTTTTCTTGGGTTTTAGTGGGCTCATCTTCAACTTTAGCAGCATTGGGCTCTAGTGTCCTCCCACTTCTTAGAGTGACCACTTTACAATGCTCATTGCCCAGATTTCTTGGGTTTTTTGTGTCACTAGGCAAAGCGCCTTGTGGTTTGTTTCATAATTCGTTGGCTAACTGCCCTATCTAGTTCTCCAAATTTGTTAAAGTTGCATCATTCTTCTCCATGTATACTTTCAATAAATTCTCAAGATTATTAGAAGATTTAGCTGGTGGAAGATTTCCTATGTTGTTTGGTACAACACCTCGAGGTTTGCTTCTAAACTCATTAGGTAATTGTCCCACTTGATTTTCCAGATTCTCCAATGTTGATGCTTGGCCTTGAACCAAGGCATCAGTTTTCTCCATATAAGCCTTCAACAAATTCTCAAGACTATTTGAAAGTTTAATTGGTTGTAAGTTTTGAACTTGTTTAGTAAATCCTGACTATTGATTTGGTTTGGATTGTATGTAAGTATTGTTAGGGTTAGCTCATTCATTACTCCATAAAATATGTGGGTGGTTTCTCCATGAAGGATTATAGAAGTTTGACTACGGTCCTGACTCAATTCGATTTTGATTTGGATTTCCCACATAATGGATGGACTCTGGGTTTGATGGGAAATTTTCGAACATGTGTCCATCTCCACAAAAAAGCACAAGAGATGTTTCCAAATTGGCTAGGTGGTTGGGTTGCAACATTATTAAACCCATTAGCATTAAATCTCTTAAGCATTAAAGATATCAAAGATACCAGAGCTGCAAGTGAAGTGAGAGCGTCCACTTCATGTATTCCTACTACTCGTCTTCCTGAAGCTTCTGGGTTGGTCGGCCATTGGTAATTGTTATTGGAAATTCTCTCATTTATCTCATAAGCCTCATTATAAGACTTAGAAATGAGAACACCATTGGAAGAAGCATCCACCACCATCTTTTTGTATGCGTTAAGACTATTGTATAATTTCTCTAGTTGGATGCAATGTGGGATTCCGTAATGAGGTTATTTTCGTATTAATTCTTTGAATCTTGCCTTATACAAGGACTCTTCATCCATTTTTTGGAAGGTAGTGATCTCGATTCGTAACTTAGCAGTCTTGCTAGGTGGAAAGTACTTCATTAGGAAGCGTTGTGGCAATTCTTGCCATGTAGAAATTAGATCGAGTTGCAACGAGGTTAACCAAGATCGAGCTCTATCCCAACAAGATATGGGAACAAATTTAGCCTTAGTGCATCTTCGGTAACTCTAGCCATTTTGAAGGAATCACTCACCTCCATAAACAATCTAAGGTGAAGGTGAGGATCTTCAGTAGGCATTCCACTGAACTGGTTCACTGCCTGAAGCATCTTGAACATAACTGCCTTCATCTCAAATTATTGTGCCTCGATTTCGAGCCTTATAATTCCCTGATTAAGCTCATAAAAAAGTGGCACAGCATATCTCAAGGCTCGATCCCTGTCATCAGCAACAGGATAGGATTTTGAGCATAATTTGCTTCATTTCCTTGGTTTTGGTTCTTAAGGTTCATCTCTTTGATTCTTTTCTTAGTTGTTGGTCTTCTCCATTTTCTAAATGTCCTTTCAATTTCAAGGTCTACTAGAAGCAAGTCAATAATACAGTCAATGCTCATAAACATCTGAAATTAACACAAAAATAATTAAATTAAAATTCAACAGAAAAATAAACCAAAATGCAAAAATAATAATTTCACAAATAATGTCTTTTAAAATAGTCTCTAGTAGCAACTCCAAAAACTTGGAATGACGAAAATGTGCAAGTGTACACAATCGTTAACAAGTAATAAAATGACAAGTAATGTCGAGTTAACGTACCCAATGTGGATCGTGCAAGCGAATATTTATGAAATGTAAAATTAAACAATTTGGTGATGAAAAAATATGTTGTTTTGAAAAGGCGATCTAAAAATAAAACTAAGTTATTAACTAAGAAAATAAAATTCCAATACACAATTTCTAAGGTTTAATCAATATGACATAAATGTGTTAAATCAATTTCATTCTTTAACTTTGAATAATGAAAACTATGTTCATGTTGTTACGAATAATTTCACGACAACTTGGTATCCTTTTAACTAATACACATACTTACTTACTATATCCATTAATTTCTTAAACATATTTTCATAAGCAAGTATAAGATAAAGTGAGGTAACAATATATTCCTATATTGAAACAATTTAATCACAATAATCTTACAAGTTATGCAAGGCTAAAGTTTTGTTTAATACCATCTCTAATTTAACAATCAACTACCTTAGAAGATTAAACATGCACCAATTAAATATTGTGTCAATTACTTATAATTTCAATCTGTTTAATAATTAATTCAATTGTTACCTTACAATTAAAATGCAAGCATAAAATAGGCCTGATTTTATTTAATTGAACAATTTACCAAGGCCTAATAACAACACAAACACATTTTTAATAATAAAAGTGGACAGAATGCAATTAATCTAGCACAAATGAAATTTAAATAATTTTAATTAATGCTAGAACATCAACACAAAAAATATTCATGTTCATGATTACAACATAAACTGAAAAGATTAAGAGAAGAGAACTAGAAAAACAAATCTCAGTGATCTTTCGAAGCCAGACTAGTGTGCTCCTCTCTTCTTTACTCGTTCTGTTGATCCAAGGCCTTCACGAACAATTGATTGATGCTGCCCCAACGGGCATGCTAGCTCTTTTTCAAGAGGGGAAATCAACAAGGGAAGAAAGAATATGGAAAGCTACTAGAAGGGAAAAGAAAAAGAAAGATGACAGACAATGTGTGTGTGCGTGATGTGTCAAGTGAGGGATGAAAAATGAGGAAGTCAATGGGACTTATTATAGTGGGAGATGATAGCTAAAATCAGCTAAAAGTAGCTGCCAATCCCTCATCCTATGGCCGGCCATGCTAGTGGAAGGAGTGGTTGAGTTTGAATTTGTTATTTTTATTTTGTGGCTAAAAATAGAATGCATGAAAAGGGGAGGGATTTGAATGACATTTAGGAAAAGTTAAGGGCTAATTTGCAATTTTAAAAATCAGCTAAAATAAGCTGATTGGGTCAGCTAATTTGGACAGTTTGGGCTGCCATTTCCTTGTTGGATCAGTCCTCTTCACTTAGCACATTTGGCCTTATTTCTCTTCATTATCCTATAATTAAATTTTAACACAATTTATGTTGGATCAAAAATAATTATTAAATGTGTTCAAGGAATATAATTTGGGTCGTCCATGGCTGGAAAATAATAACCCATACTCTTGGGTTAATTGACACGAAAAGTGCTTCGATAGTCTATTCTTCTCAAGGTGACTATCAAGCCGATTTTCACCCTTAGTGCAAAACTGTCGAAAATAGATCAAAGTGTGCAAAACTATTATAAAAATAATTAAAATTCAATATTTTTTATAAACTAATCTTAAATTAATTATTTTATAATAAAAGTATAAAATTCGACAAAAATTACTTAGAAACTGAAAGAATTAGTGCTCAAAAGGTGCTGAAAAAGTTTATATATTTTAGTGTTTCCAAGTAACATTTAGAATCCAAAAGAAAAGCTTTTTCCAGAACCCTTCTCTCACACATATATATAATCCAATCTCCCTTACAGAAATTCAATAAGTGTCACTTAAATTCAGAGTTTGTCTTTCTTAGTGACCTATAGACTCCAAAAGAAACATAAATGAAAATATTGCATAATAAATATTAAGACAGTTAATTCAGTTTGTTCCTAACCAATCACTTCACAACCCGATGTGTAACACCCCAAACCCGACCCATGTGCTATGACCGGATCTAACATGTCACATGAGAAAACGTGTAAAATCCTTTTTATTCGTACTAAAATAGGTATTATTTTGTTATAATCAAGAAAAACAAGTTTGATTTGAAATATTTGATAAAATACAACTAATCTCGAAGGTTGATTGATAAATCGATAATTTGAACTAAAGATCTTATAAACTATGACTTTTGAAAATATTATTGATAATTTGAGAGAAAATTTCCAAGTTAAAATATTTGTAAAAGTTTGTTATGAAATCCATTTGTTAATCTATTTTGGAAAACCTTTATTTAAATTTTTAGAAAAATCCCCATTTAAAAAATTTCAAGCAATATAATAAGTACGTCAAAACATAAAGCAAAATAAAAATATTTCAGAGGCCTTATTACAATATAAAAAAACCCAAAATAGTAAAAGTACTAAAGTGAACGGAAATAGAAATCTAAAGTTCAATAAAAACCATTTCTAAAGTATGGCCTCCACCGAGTCATCTATGGCCCAAGTCCACTTCACTGAGCATTACCTGCAAGGGTTAAGGAAACAGGGAGAGTTACTAGAACTCAGTGTATAATCCCCTTACCGTTGTCCACTGGGCCTGAACCCATTTAGCATCAACTTGGGCCTAAGCCCATAATAACATCTTGGGCCCGAGCCCATATAACATAATCTTGGGCCAAGCCCAATTTCAAAATAGTATATATATATATAAATGCAAAGTATGCAACCCAACCCATCCATCCAATCTCTCCCCGACCAACCAACCTCTCCTGTGGGGATCAAGTCAACCCACCCCTTGGCCTCTCTCAATTTGCGCAGACAAGCCGCCATTTATAATATTTTTGTGGCTAAGCCACCAGAGTATCATATACGGTAATATAATCGGCACACCTTAATCACGATGGCACAAAGCCATATTTAAATTGGCACATAGCCATTATCGTAATTTGTGGCAATGCCACCGGTCTACACTTCTCTTCATTCAAGTTTCCCATCCCATGCAATATATAAAGATGCAATATGCATAGTAACATATAATATCCACATATAAATTCAACCATTAATCTATAGAATATTTTTAATGAATCAGCCCATTATAGCATTTTGTAATAATTCAGCCCACTAAGGCATTTTAACAATTCGCCCATAGGGGCATTTGATAATTCAACCCCATAGGGCATTTTTGTAAATCAGTCCATAGGGACATTTTCGTAATTTAACAACTTTAATGCCGATTTTTTCAAATCTATAAAAATAATGTAATTTATGCCAATTTTCGCTTAATGCCAATTTTACGATCTTTAGTCGTATAATAATAACAATCAACTATCAAACATGTTACCGAATCATAATCTATAGAATTACGGTGTGAGATTACACACCTGATTACGGTAAGTATTAAACCGTCTTGATCGTCGGCACCTAAGACATCATAAAACTCGGTTAATCTAACGAACGAGATTTTTATTAATCCAAAACTAAACCGAGCGATCTAAATTACTTACTCTCAAAATCGTGAACGACCATGATTTGTCGATTCTCACCGGATGATGGTCCACAACCCGGTGGAAAATCTCGAATCGTCGATACCGCCCTTCGTTTGAACTTAGGAGTAGGAACCGCAAATCCACTCCTTTTGAGTTCTCCAATCATTTTTCCTTTCGATTCGGTACCACTTGCCTCCATAGGAAAAATCCCGGTTAGAAAACTACTATGAGAGAAAGTAGTTATTTTAGTGATAGGAGTAGGCTTACCACTATATCCGAAGGATCCACGAGTGAAATAGAACGAGTGTTTTAGACCCTATAATAATCCGTTTAGTCCAACGAATCGAATAATGAACGATATCAAGTAATCTATAAAGAAACTCCTTACCTTAACGATATTGGATCCGATCTCCACCGATTGACTTAAGGCTAGAATGATATTCGGCCACTCACTTAGATCACTACGAAAAAGGGGATGATTAAGATGTGAAGGAATAGAAGGAAACCCCATTTCGGTTTAGAAACAAGATACACAACCGAATAGTGGTAAACACCCATTCGGCTAGAAAGAATAGAAAAAATGAAAAGAGACAAGAAACTACTTACTGATTTGTTCGAAAAAGAGGATGTCCACACAAATGAGAAAGAAATTGTGAAGGAGAGATTATGGGTTGAAAGGTTCTGGCTATGGAGGACAAATGAACAAAAAAAAATCGGCTATGAGAATATGGATTAGAGAAGAAGAAAGAAGAGTTGGAGAATTTTTGTGAAAAAGAAAAGAAAGATGGAGAAAGAGTGTTTGACTTGATTCGGTTTTCAAAGGAAAATAATCGAAAATAATTTGGTCACAATGGCTAGATGGTTTCGGCAAAACAAAGAAAGAAAAAAGAAAAAGAATACTCACTATTGGCTTTGGAGTTCGGAAATGAGAGAAGGAATTGGAGAAAAGAACACAAAGGAATGTTAAAAGAAATTAGGCCTAACAAGCACCAAAATTTTGCCAAAAGACTAATGAAAATTTCTGGCTATCCCTATTCCCTAACCAAAACCGTGTGTACTCTTGCCAAAAGGATGGATGTTGACCAACAAAAATCTTTCCAAAACATCACCCACTAAAAAGGCCAACATGTTCCCTTATCTTGCCTTTTCTTTTGATTCTTTCCTTCATTAACCCTTATCTTCCTCCTTACCATAATCCTTAGCCACCTTTCCATAATTAAAAAGTCTTCCTTGCCTTAAATACCACCTTGGCCGACACTTAGGAAGGAATACAAAAATAAAATCCCAAAATTTGCACTAAGTGGGATTCGAACTCCACCCCTCAAGCCCATACATGCAACGCCACACCACTCCTCTTCTAGCTTCACTTGTGCTAGCAAAATGCACACTTATTTCCATAAGCCTTGATGCCACCTACCTTCTCTCCTTAAAGTGCTTAAACACAAAATTTTTGCTAAGGCCCAATTCAACCCCGAGCCTTCTTAGGACCCCTAAACATACTCAATTAATATTTTTAACTAGCCTAACGCAAGAAATAATGCAACACATAAAATTCTAAATTTTAGGATGTTACAATTCTACCCCCTTAAAGAAATTTCGCCTCAAAATTTACTCCGATTAAAAGAGATGAGGATATTGTTGCCGAATCGCGCCCTCCGCTCCCATGTAGCCTCCTCTCGATCCGTGATTACGCCATAGTACTTTGACTAACTGTGATCGACTTCCTTCTCAAGACTTTAACGCCCCGATCTAAAATCAGACTGGCTCCTCCTCAAAAGACAAGTCAGTCTTAACTCAACTTCCTCCATGGTACAACATGAGACGGATCCGAATGATAACGTCTTAACATAGAGACATGGAATACACTCTGTATCTAACTTAACTCTGGAGGTAACTCGAGCTGATAAGCCACTGGCCCAACACGCTTCAATACACGGTATGGTCCGATGAACTTGGGGCTCAACTTGCCCTTCCGTCCAAATCTAAAGATCTTCTTCCAAGGTGAGACCTTCAGAAAGACCTGATCACCCACCGCAAATTCTATATCTTTACGCTTCAGATCCGTGTACGATTTCTGTCTGTCCAAAGCTTCCTTTAACCGTGCCCGAATTACCTTTACTTTTTTCTCCGTCTTCGAGATCAACTCAAAGCCCAACAACTGTCGCTCCCCCAGCTCAGTCCAACAAATAGGAGTACAACACCTACGACCATACAACGCCTCATAAGGTGCCATCTGGATACTAGATTGATAGCTTTTGTTGTATGCAAACTCCGCCAAATGTAGAAAATCTTCCCAACTACCCCTGAAATCGATCACACAGCCTCTTAACATGTCTTCCAAAATCTGAATAACCCTCTCTGACTGACCATCTGTCTGCGGGTGAAACGCCGTGCTGAAATTTAACCTTGTTCCCAAAGCTTCATGCAAAGCCTTCCAAAATTGCGATGTAAACCTAGGGTCCCCGTGTCGATATAATAGACACCGGTACTCCATGCAATCTCATGAATTCTCGCTATATACAACTTGGCCAACTGCAATGAATAATCCGCATTTAATGTGGTAGGAAATGAGCGATCTTCGTTAACCGATCCACTATAACCCATACTTGAATCTTTCTTAGTAGGCGTTAAGGGTAACCCACTAACAAAGTCCATCGTTATTCTTTCCCATTTCCATAATGGAATTTTCACCAGGTTGAAGCAACCTCGACGGCAATTGATGTTCCGCCTTCACTGGCGACATGTCAAGCACTTACTCACGAAATCAGAACCTCCCATTTCAACCCCGCCACCAATACTATTCACGGAGATCTCGGTACATCATATTTCCCCTGTGGTGCATAGCATATGGACTACTATGCGCCTCACGCAAAATCATTTTCCTCAATTCCGAATCCTTGGGCATACAAACTCTTTCGCGGAAACACAATACTCCATCACTATTCAGTCCAAAATCCCCTATCTCACCACCTTCCACTTGTTGAAGTCGAGAACCTAACGCTTCATCTATCAACTGCTTTTCCTTAATCTGACTTACCCATGCAGGCTTCACATGAAGTTCGGCTAGTAGACTACCATATTTATTAAGACTGAGATGAGCGAACATCGCTCTCAAATCTGATATCACCTTACGACTCAACGCATCTGCCACTACGTTAGCCTTTCCAGGATGATACTCGATTGAGAAGTCATAATCCTTCAATAGTTCTATCCACCTCCGTTGTCTTAAGTTCAACTCCTTCTGGGTAAGGAGGTACTTCAGACTCTTATGATCCGTATAGATAATCGACTTCTCCCCGTACAGATAGTGTCTCCAAATCTTCAGAGCAAACACCACTGCAGGCTAACTCCAAGTCATGCGTGGGATAGTTCACCTTATGCGCCTTAATTGACGAGATGCATAGGCCACCACCTTTCCCCTTGCATCAACACACATCTCAAGCCCGTGTGTGATGCATCATAATAAACAATAAACTCCTTACCAGCCTCAGGTTGAATCAATACTGGTGCCTCTATCAGAATCTTCTTCAATTTCTCAAAGCTCTCTTGCTGCTTATCTGACCACACAAACGGTACTCCCTTATGCAACAGCTTAATTAGGGGTGCAACAATCAACGAAAACCCCTCAACGAACCGCCTGTAATACCCAGCCAAGCCCAGAAAACTCCAAATTTCGGCCACTGTCTTCGGTGGCTTCTAATCCAATAGAGCCTCGACTTTCTGGGGATCAACTCTAATTCCTTCGGCAGACACAACATGCCCTAAAAAGGTCACCTCCTTCAGCCAAAATTCACACTTACTGAATTTGGCATACAGTTGCTTCTCCCTTAATATCTGTAATACTACCCGTAGATGCGAATCGTGCTCTTCTTCGTTCTTCGAGTACATCAAGATGTCATCTATGAACACTACCATAAATCGGTCTAGATAGGGTTGGAAGACTTGGTTCATCATGTCCATAAATGCAGCTGGTGCATTTTTCAACCCAAACGGCATCACCAAGAACTCGTAATGCCCATAACGAGTTCGAAACGCAGTCTTATGAATATCCGCCTCCTTAACTTTAAGCTGGTGATATCCCGATCTCAAGTCTATCTTTGAGAAAACTGAAGCTCCTCGTAGCTGATCGAACAGATCATCGATCCACGGTAATGGATACTTGTTCTTGATCGTTAATTTATTCAGCTATCTATAATCGATGCACATACGCATTGATCCGTCCTTTTTCTTAACGAACAAGACCGGCGCTCCCCACGGTGACACACTCGGTCGAATAAATCCACGATCCAACAACTCCTGAATTTGAGCTTTAAGCTCCGCTAACTCCTTCGGCGCCATTCTATAAGGAGCAATAGACACTGGAGCCGTTCCTGGCAACAGCTTAATGCCAAACTCTACCTCCCGATTCGGAGGCAATCCTGGAAGCTCCTCGAGAAAGACGTTCGAAAACTCTTTCACCGTTCTGACACTTTCTATCGTCAACTCTTTGGCATCCAAATCACTGGTAAAGGCTAAGAACGCTCCACGCCCCTTTCGTACCAACTTTTTTGCCTTTAAAGCAGATACCACATTAGACAAATAGTTTCTTCTTTCACTTATCATCATCACTTCTTTATCCTCCGAAGTTCTTAGCACCATCTATTTTGCAGCACAATCTAAGTTCGCACGGTGTTTCACCAACCAATCCATGCAAAAATAAGATCGAACTCGCCGAATGGCAGTTCCATCAAATCCGCCAGAAAAACTTCCCCCTGAATTTCTAAGGGCACCTCCCTAAACAACTTATTTACTATCACCGATAAATTCTAAAGGGCTAATTACGCTTGTTTCTCTAGCGGTAATCTCGAGATCTAATGTTCAGAGTTCCAGACACAACACAAGCAACATACGAATGGGTGGATCCAATATCTATCAAAGCAGTAACAGGTACATCAGCTATGAAAAATATACCGGTTATGACATCAGGTGCATCGCCATCCTCTCGACGCCCGACCGCAGAATCAACCCCGTCGTCTCGCCTTCGTGTTACCCCTATTACCGCACTCTACCCAATGCACCGACTCGCCCTACGCCATTACCACCTCGACCTGGCCCGGGCCCTCTCGACCGCTGTTGAGCGCCTCTAGCCTGGTCTGTGCAAAATCGTTACAAACACCCTGAGTATGAGCAGTCGTCGAGGACAATCCTTAAACCGGTGATCCTTGGAACCACATCTAAAACAACCACCGGTTCTCTTCCAACATTCACCCGAGTGAAGTCTACCACAATCCGCACAAGGCTGTAACTGATTAGTAGTAGCTGGCGCACCCGCTCGAACTGGTCCCTCATTTCTGGCCATTTTCTGAAAACCTCTAGCAGGAACTGAGTACCCAGAGTCTCTCTTGTTCCTGCCCCTATCTTTGTCTCGGTTTTGCCTCTCTGAGTGTTTAACCTCCTCAGCTATCTTGGCTTTCTCCACTAGTGTGGCAAAATTCCTCTCCTTCTGTCAGGATATCAGTACCCGTAACTCATCACGCAACCCGTCCTCAAAATGCACACAGCGTTCATAATCAGTCGGCACTATTCCCCGGGCATACCGACTCTGTAACATCCTGAAAAGGGCCTATGCATTTTCGGTTTAATTGTACGAAATGACATGTCTTATGTGTTATGAATGAATTTTTTTTAAACCTGGAAATGATTTAGAAATGATTCAAAAGAGGAAAGCGAACATTTTTGGAAACTTGGAAATGTCAAGTTTAAAAAAAGGGAAACTAAGGCATGGTGGTCTTAAGAGAAAATGTATGTGAAATATGACACCAAGATCAGCTTGCTTAAGTGGCATGAAGGCGCCACTTAAAGCTGTATTAGGTGACGCCACAAGCTTGGGTACAAGGCCAAGGTTCGAGCAGCAAGACGAGCACTCTTGAGAGTGTTTTTGCGTCAAATGGCAATGGAGTTGGGCTTGTAGTCCAAATTTTATTAATGTTAAAATGGGAAGGAGAATGGCGTCACTTAGGGGAGGAATTGGGCCTTTTTTGGCGCGCAGGCCCAAGTTAAGGAGTTAAAATTTGGCACTCCTAGGTAAAGGGGATGGACGGCAAGTAAGCTACAATTTAGGAGCTAAAATCTTTTATTTTTAAGGGATAAATGGAAATAATTATGGAAGAAGGATAAAGGATATGAAAAAGATGAGATAGAGTTATCAAATTATGGAGAATTGGCCGATTGAGGGACTCCTTAGGTAGTATTTTCGGCCAAGGAAGAAAAGTAAGGCCACTCTTCGTATTTTCTTCTCTTTTCTCTAAAGTCTCTGCCGAATTTTCTATTTTTGTCAAAATTGAATAGTTCCTTCTCAAAACTCATCTTAGCCGATTCTTCCAAAGCTCACATTCCTCTCTTTTCATTCTTATTGAAGTCGATTACTCCATTAAACCCCAAAAGCCGAAATCTCTTGATCACTAGCTAGTCGTCATAGCCGAATCTTTGAGGGGCTTCAAGCAAAGGTGCTGTCGATTTCTTCAAGTAAGGGTAAGATCCAAATTTGGTTTTCATTCTTTTTCTCTTAGGCTTGTCGAAAACTAAGATCTAATCTCTACTATTGTTCTTGGCCGAATTATGGAAGGGAGGTTTCGGGATTTAGTAGCTGTCGACTACAAGGAAGGCTATTTCGGGATTTATAAAGATCTAAGGTTTTGACAACTCCGTAGCCAAGAGATTAACTCCGGATTTGAGAATTTCGTGGTAAGTACACATATACATTCGGCCAAGGCCCCATTTGATGATTAAGATCTATTTCTTATTTTTGCAAAGCCGAAACTAACATGTGACGTGATCTAATGTGGGCCGAATGCAAGAAGAAATATAGAAAAGTTTTCGGATTTGGTTAGCAAAGTGAAATCGGCACCAAGGTAAGGATTTAATTACCATAATTGGGATTTGGTTTTATGGCCGAATGGTTTTTAGTAAATTACTATATGTTGGCCGAATATAGGAACAAAAGATCTAGGATGCTAGATTGAGATCTTCGGAATTTGGAGTGAATTCGCTAAGTTAATCAGGTGTGTACCTCACACTATTTCTTAATATATATATGGCAATAATTAATCTATATGTGATTATAAGAATGTGCAAGAATATGGCTAAGGTACCATGTTACGGTACAAAGTACTCAGGTACGTTTCCTACTCCTACTAGGATTATGAAATATGTTATATTAAACATGTGATAAGTTATAAGAATGTGAAAGTTGGCATGATTAATGCATAATAAGTATGAGATGGGGCATATGGGTTATTGGAAAAGGGGAAGTGAATGTGGTAACCTAAGACCACGAAATCTGAATGTGGTGACCTAAGACCACGAAATCTGAATGTGGTGACCTAAGACCACGATATCCGAGTGTGGTGACCTAAGACCACGAATACTCATAAGGGGCGATGAGCACGTCGTTTGCAATGGCGCCTTCGATGGTGTGTAGCGGATGGAGGGTTGACTTAGTAGTCCCCACGGTGTACAGGTTGGTACGGGTGATGTGTAGCGGTTGGTAACTAGGCTTGGGCTTGGGAATGCATCATTAATCAGATATTTGATATGAATGTGTATGACTTGATATGCCTCGAATCTATTTGGACTTAGTGTTTGTGTACACATTGAGTCTGTTGACTCACCCCGCTAGGGAACATTTTTGGTGACAAACAAGAATGGACCGGGTAAGCGTGGAGCTTAGTGGTGGCCATGCTCGGCCAAGGAATTTTATTTGGACATTTTATTTTTATTTAAGTACTTAAAAATTATTGGGGTTTGTTTTGATGTAATAAGGCCTTAGTATGATTTGTTCGCATGCATGTTTAATTATTTTACTATGTTACGAATTTTATCAAATTAAAGTTTAAGAATTTTATTAAAAATAAACTCTAAACGTTTTGGCGCTTAAATTCATATGATTTCTAAATAAAGATAAGATCTAAAAGAAATTCGGCATATCTTCTAACTTAACGTTTTGAAACTTAACAATGAGAATTTATAAAACTTATATTTCAAAAAAATCACTTAAAGTTTTTCAAAGAGCAAACGAATTTGAACAGGTTTTTCTTAAGGAACATACCAAATCGAGTCGAGGCTCATGGCCCGGTTTGGGGTGTTTCATTTGGTATCGAGCCCGCTTTTAAACTCTCGGCCTTGGATTAAAGCCCACTATGTTTTGAAATTAAGGCCCAAATGAATTTTTAGAAAGTTTTTAAGCGGGTTTTTACGGCATGGCACCTAAGTCTCCACCCAGACGTCCACTGTAAGTACTTCTATCCATTGTGTGGATTATATTATGATGTGTAGAAGGGTGGAAATGGAATGGAACGTAGATTAGCATGATAAGTACTTGAACCCTAGGACTAGTTTTCCCCAACACTTACATAAGACTTAAGTGCCTAATTAAACAACCTCCGGCTAAGTCACGAGTTAGGGTGTGGCAACCCCTCATGCGCATGTCTAAGATTGGATCCGTAAGAGCACGGTACTTAGCTGATCCCTAGTGACTCACCTCCTCTTCGCAGAATCCCACCGGTGCGTAGCTTCGGTTCACCCTAACCAAGAGGACTCGGTCATAGGCTAAACAATAACTAAAACCCGAAGGAACTAGCCGTGTTTTTATAAAAACCCTAGTTTTAAAGACTCTTAAAATTACCTTTTAATTTGTGAGAACTATTTTTACAAAATTTTTAGAAAAATTTCCGAATTGCAAAATTACTAAAATACCCCTAGTGGTAAAATTACAAAAATGCCCTTGGTTTATAAAATGTCCAAAATACCCAGTTCTTATTCTAAATTTAGTTACTTTATAAAATGTTCAAAAACCCGAATTTGCAAATTATCAAAAATACCTTGATTTTGGAAAATTACGAAATTGCCCCTAACCTACAAATTACCAAAACGACCCTAACTTCCAAAATTTACGCAACATCACCGTTTTGGAAAACAAAGTCTCAAAAGAACCCTCAAAGTGTTGCAAATTTTGAAATACCCTCGATTTCAAAATTTTTCAAAGTACCCAGGAATTTAAAATTACCAAAATACTTTTGACAAAATCACCAAGGAACTTTTCCTTTTCAAAAAAAATTCGAAAATACCCCTGTAGGACAAATTACGAAAATACCCATGGGTAGTGGAAAAACAACAACAATGGAAACTACAACATTTCTCTGAATGAACGAAAGTTCATGATTGATTGATGGATGGATGAATGCAAAGACTGTGTGCATGTATGAATACGAAAGAACCACTCCTAAAATTCTTTTCATAAAACTTCTTCGCGGATAATAAGTGAAACGAGGACTAATTCATAAAACTTTTTAATCAGATCGCGACGATAGAAATGAGTTCTAGAGGACGTGGACGTAACGTACGAGGACGTGGTAGAGGTAGAACAACCGTGTCAGAACCCGTTAGATCGGGTCAAGGGTCTGACAATGAGATACCACCGCCACCACCACCCCCAACTGTTGGTGTTGAGTAGCAAGCTCAGACGGGGATGATCTTTGTGTCGCAGCCGTGGCCGCGAAGTTCTTGAGTTGGTGGTCAGTGCGGGGAGGAAATTCGGGAGCTCGAAAGTCGGTACCGAGTGACTTCGTGCCAATGGAGCCGAGGTATTCGTGGCGTATCTAGTGTAGCACCAAAGATGGCCGAATATTGGTTGGAGGCAACCGAGCGTATTATGGATGAGCTCGATCCGATTTCGAGGAGAAGTTGAAAGGAATGGTGGCATCGCTACGCGATGAAGCGCACCAATGGTGGCTAATCGTTCGGGATGGTGCCACACGGTGAGGATCCGACTTGGGACTATGTTAAGGCGGCATATCGGAAGAAATATGTTGGCACACGTTATCTCGATGAGCAAAGGAAAGCTTTTAGGGGTTGGTTCAAGGGAATAAGTCCGTGGAGGAATATGAAGCCGAAGTTTCTGAGGTTGAGCCGTTATGCTCGAGGAGTGGTGGCTACGGAGCATGAACGGTGTGTCCGATTTGAGGACAGTTTGAGGGATGATTTAAGGCTGTTGATAGCTCCGCATCAGGAACGAGAGTTTTCTACTTTAGTAGAGAAAGCTAAGGTAGCTGAGGGGATTAAGGATTCTACAAAGCAGTAACTCGACCTAAGCACAGCAAAAGAGGCTTTGGATCATCAGGATCATCCAGAATAAAAGGCCTAGAGTTGATAGGTCGCGAGGTCGCAAGCAAGCCACAGGGAGGCGATGATCGCACTTGTGACCGGTGTGGGAAGAAACACTTAGGAGAGTGTTGAAAAAGACGGGAGGATGTTTTAGGTGTGGGTCCAATGACCATATGATCAAGGATTGTCCTACGAAACCGGATGGGAATCAACCAGTAGCTCAGAATGTTAGTCAGGCAGGTAGAGGGGTACAACAGCCTCAACGAGGTCGTGGTTCGAATAACAGAGGTAATGGTGTTGGCAGAGGACGTGGAACGCAGGGCAGAGGTGCTGCTAATGCTGAGGCAAGGCAACCGGGTTTGGTTTATGCGGTTCGCTGGAGGGAGGATAGAGACGTGTCAGACGTTATAACCGGTACGTTCCTTATTCATGGCAAGCCCTATTTTGCTCTTATTGATGTGGGCTCGACCCATTATTATGTTGCATGTAGTATAGTGGAAACACTAGGCCTAGGCTCTGAACTTTCTGATAGGGAGATGACTGTAGTAAGCCCATTAGGCCAAACTGTAGTGGTGGATAAGATCTTTCGGAGTGTACCCCTAGAAATTCAGGGAGTGAACTTTTGGGCTGACTTAATGGAGTTACCCTTCGGAGAATTTGACCTCATAGTTGGTATGGATTGGTTAGTAGAGCACCGGGCCGTGTTGGATTGTGCGGCTAAACGAATGGAACTAAGAACCTCGGAGGGTGAAGTGGTTATCATGATAGGAGAAAGAAGAAACTACTTATCTAATGTAGTTTCGGCGCTAAAGGCTGAAAGGATGGTTCGGAAAGGGTGCAAGGCGTTTGTAGCCTTCGTAAGTGCGTTAGATGGAAAGGAGGAAGGAGTCAATGGAGTTAGAACGGTAAGGGACTTCGTGGATGTGTTTCCAGAGGAATTACCAGGAATACCCCCAGATAGGGAGGTGGAATTTGGAATAGACTTGCTACCAGGAACGGCTCCTGTGTCAATCGCTCCATACCGAATGGCGCCAAAGGAGTTAGTTGAGCTCAAGGCGCAGATCCAAGAGTTGCTGAATCGTGGGTTTATTCGACCCAGTGTGTCTCCCTGGGGAGCACCGGTCCTGTTGGTGAAGAAGAAGGATGGAACTATGCGAATGTGCATAGACTATCGTCAGTTGAATAAACTGACCATCAAGAACAAGTATCCTTTGCCAAGGATAGACGACTTGTTCGATCAGCTGAAGGGGGCGGCTATGTTTTCGAAGATAGATCTACGGTTGGGATATCATCAGTTGAAGGTAAAGGAGGCAGATATCCATAAGACCGCCTTTAGGACAAGATACGGCCATTATGAGTTTGTAATAATGCCGTTTGGGTTGACGAATGCTCCAGCCGCGTTCATGGATATGATGAACCGGGTCTTCCAACCCTACTTGGATAGGTTCGTCGTCGTGTTCATCGATGACATCTTAGTATACTCGAAGTCAGAGGAAGAGCATGATGAGCACCTACGGATAGTGCTACAAGTATTAAGGGAAAAGGAGCTCTATGCCAAATTCAGCAAGTGTGAATTTTGGCTTAAGGAGGTGGCATTCTTAGGACATGTGGTATCCGCAGAGGGAATAAGGGTGGATCCTAGGAAGATCAAGGTAGTGTTGGATTGGAAACCACCTAGGTCCGTGGCTGAAATCTGAAGTTTCTTAGGTTTGGCAGGCTATTATAGGAGGTTCGTGGAAGGGTTCTCGTCAATAGCCGCGCTTTGACAATGTTATTGAGGAAGGAAGTACCCTTTGTATGGACGGATAGCAACAGGAGAGCTTTGAGCGGCTTAAGAAGGTCTTGGTCAAGCTCCAGGTGTTAATTCAGCCGGAGGCCGGGAAGGAGTTTGTGGTGTCTTGTGACGCTTCGTGATACGGGATTAGGCCGTGTTTCGATGCAAGATAGGAAAGTAGTTGCATATGCTGCCTCGACAACTAAGGCCTCATGAGGTTAACTACCCAACTCATGACTTGGAATTGGCGGCAGTGGTCTTCGCTCTTAAGGTGTGGAGGCATTATCTTTATGGAGAAAAGTCGGTGATCTACACAGACCACAAGAGTCTTAAGTATCTGTTGACTCAGAAGGAGTTGAACTTAAGACAGCGAAGGTGGGTGGAGCTATTAAAGGATTATGATTGTTCGATCGAGTATCACCCAGGCAAGGCGAATGTGGTAGCAGAGGCCTTAAGTCGGAAAGTGGTGTCGGATCTGAGGGCGATGTTCGCACATTTAAGTTTGTATGATGATGGAAGTCTGCTGGCGGAATTGCAAGTCAAACCCACGTGGTTGAATGAGGTAAAAGAGAGTCAATTGTTGGATGAGGACTTAAGTGCTAAGCTACAGCAAATACAGAACGGAGAGTTAGAAGATTATGGTGTTAACGATGAGGGAGTATTGTGCTTCAAGGGAAAGGTCTGTATGCCAAAGGACGAGGAGTTAAGACAGAGGATTCTTCGGGAAGCGTATGGTAGCCCTTATGCTATGCATCCCGGAAGCACTAAGCTATACAGGGATCTAAGGGAACAGTTTTGGTGGCCTGATCTTAAGCGGGAAGTTACTGAATTCGTAGGGAAATGTCTGACGTGTCAGCAAGTTAAGGCTGAACACCAAGTTCCATCGGGATTACTTCAGCCAATCGAGATTCCACAATGGAAGTGGGAAAGAATCACCGTGGACTTCGTTAGTGGGCTTCCCCTTACGCCTACTAAGAAGGACTCGGTATGGGTAATAGTGGACTGTTGGACCAAGTCCGCGCACTTTATTCCGGTAAGAGTTGATTATTCTCTTCAGAAGTTGGCCAAATTATATGTGGCGGAAATTGTGAGGTTACATGGAGTGCCGGTGTCAATCATTTCAGATAGGGACCCAAGATTTACGTCTCGGTTTTAGAGGGCACTTCATCAAGCTTTAGGCACTAAGTTGGATTTCACTACGGCCTTTCATCCACAGTCGGACGGGCAGTCTGAACGGGTAATTCAGGTGTTAGAGGATATGCTAAGGGGCTGTGTGATGGATTTCCGAGGAAGTTGGGAGGACTACTTGCCTTTAGCAGAATTTGCCTACAACAACAGCTACCAAGCTAGTATTCGGATGGCACCATATGAAGCGTTGTATGGTCGGAAGTGTCGGACTCCTACATGTTGGACGGAATTGGGAGAACGACGAGTTTTGGGTCCAGAGTTAGTGGCAGAATCTGAAGAGAAGGTTGAGATAATTCGGGCACGGTTGAAGGAAGCATCTGATAGACAAAAGTCGTACGCGGACCTCAAACGGAAGGAAATAGAGTTTGAAGTGGGGGACCAAGTGTTTCTGAAAGTCTTGCCTTGGAAGAGGGTGATGAGGTTTGGTCGCAAAGGGAAGTTAAGCCCAAGGTTTATAGGGCCCTATCGAGTGTTGAAGCGAGTTGGACCAGTGGCATATCAATTAGAGTTGCTACCGGAGTTGAAGCAGATGCACGACGTATTCCATGTTTCCATGCTACGTCGATACCGATCGGATCCATCTCACGTAGTGCCGGTTGAAGAGGTGGAGCTAAGGCCAGACTTATCCTACGAATAAGAGCCGATTCAGATCTTGGAACGAGATGTGAAAGTGTTACGGAGGAAGTCAGTTCCTCTAGTCAAAGTGTTATGGCGCAACCATGGATTGGAAGAAGC
Source organism: Gossypium sturtianum (assembly GCA_025698515.1). NCBI lineage: Eukaryota > Viridiplantae > Streptophyta > Magnoliopsida > Malvales > Malvaceae > Gossypium > Gossypium sturtianum. The sequence goes on along the minus strand of CM046943.1, from coordinate 122,273,318 downwards.
TTCGTGGGAACCAGAAGAGGCAATGCGACAGCAATACCCTCAATTATTTTAGCTAGGAAATTTCGAGGACGAAATTATTTTAAGGGGGTAGAACTGTAACATCCTGAAAAGGGCCTATGCATTTTCGGTTTAATTGTACGAAATGACATGTCTTATGTGTTATGAATGAATTTTTTTTTAAACCTGGAAATGATTTAGAAATGATTCAAAAGAGGAAAGCGAACATTTTTGGAAACTTGGAAATGTCAAGTTTAAAAAAAGGGAAACCAAGGCATGGTGGTCTTAAGAGAAAATGTATGTGAAAAATGACACCAAGATCAGCTTGCTTAAGTGGCATGAAGGCGCCACTTAAAGCTGTATTAGGTGACGCCACAAGCTTGGGTACAAGGCCAAGTTTCGAGCAGCAAGACGAGCACTCTTGAGAGTGTTTTTGCATCAAATGGCAAGGGAGTTGGGCTTGTAGTCCAAATTTTATTAATGTTAAAATGGGAAGGAGAATGGCGTCACTTAGGGGGAGGAATTGGGCCTTGTTTGGCCGCAAGGGGCCCAAGTTAAGGAGTTAAAATTCGGCACTCCTAGGGTAAGGGGGATGGACGGCAAGTAAGCTACAATTTAGGAGCTAAAATCTTTTATTTTTAAGGGATAAATGGAGATAATTATGGAAGAAGGATAATGGATATGAAAAAGATGAGATAGAGTTATCAAATTATGGAGAATTGGCTGATTGAGGGAATTCTTAGGTAGTATTTTTGGCCAAGGAAGAAAAGCAAGGCCACTCTTCGTATTTTCTTCTCTTTTCTCTAAAGTCTCTGCCGAATTTTCTATTTTTGTCAAAACCGAATAGTTCCTTCTCAAAACTCATCTTAGCCGATTCTTCCAAAGCTCACATTCCTCTCTTTTCATTCTTGTTGAAGTCGATTACTCCATTAAACCCCAAAAGCCGAAATCTCTTGATCACTAGCTAGTCGTCATAACCGAATCTTTGAGGGGCTTCAAGCAAAGGTGCTGTCAATTTCTTCAAGTAAGGGTAAGATCCAAATTCGGTTTTCATTCTTTTTCTCTTAGGCTTGTCGAAAACTAAGATCTAATCTCTACTATTGTTCTTGGCCGAATTATGGAAGGGAGGTTTGGGATTTAGTAGTCATATCGACTACAAGGAAGGCTATTTCTGGATTTATAAAGATCTAAGGTTTCGACAACTCCGTAGCCAAGAGATTAACTCCGGGATTTGAGAATTTCGTGGTAAGTACACATATACATTCGGCCAAGGCCCCATTTGATGATTAAGATCTATTTCTTATTTTTGCAAAAGCCAAAACTAACATGTGACGTGATCTAATGCTGGGCCGAATGCAAGAAGGAATATAGCAAAGTTTTCAGGATTTGGTTAGCAGTGAAAACGGCACCAAGGTAAGGATTTAATTACCATAATCCTATTGGGATTTGGTTTTATGGCCGAATGGTTTTTAGTAAATTACTATATGTTGGCCGAATATAGGAACAAAAGATCTAGGACGCTAGATCGAGATCTTCGGAATTTGGAGTGAATTCGCTAAGTTAATCAGGTGTGTACCTCACACTATTTCTTAATATATATATGGCAATAATTAATCTATATGTGATTATAAGAATGTGCAAGAATATGGCTAAGGTACCATGTTACGGTACAAAGTACTCAGGTACGTTTCCTACTCCTACTAGGATTATGAAATATGCTATATTAAACATATGATAAGTTATAAGAATGTGAAAGTTGGCATGATTAATGCATAATAAGTATGAGATGGGGCATATGGGTTATTGGAAAAGGGGAAGTGAATGTGGTGACCTAAGACCACGAAATCGAATGTGGTGACCTAAGACCACGATATTCTGAGTGTGGTGACCTAAGACCACGAATACTCATAAGGGCGATGAGCACGTCGACTGCAGCGACTGCCTTCGATGGTGTGTAGCGGATGGAGGGTTGACTTAGTAGTCCCCACGGTGTGCAGGTTGGTACGGGTGATGTGTAGCGGTTGGTAACTAGGCTTGGGCTTGGGAATGCATCATTAACTGTATATTTGATATGAATGTGTATGACTTGATATGCCTGAATCTATTTGGACTTAGTGTTTGTGTACACATTGAGTCTGTTGACTCACCCCGTTGTGGGAACATTTTTCAGGTGACAAACAGTAATGGACCGGGTTGGCAGGAGCTTAGTGGTGGCCATGCTTAGCAAGGAATTTTATTTGGACATTTTATTTTTATTTAAGTACTTTAAAATTATTTGGGTTTTTTTTATGTAATAAGGCCTTAGTATGATTTGTTCGCATGCATGTTTAATTATTTTACTATGTTACGGAATTTTATCAAATTAAAGTTTAAGAATTTTATTAAAAATAAACTCTAAACGTTTTGGCGCTTAAATTCATATGATTTCTAAATAAAGATAAGATCTAAAAAGAAATTCGGCATATCTTCTAACTTAACGTTTTGAAACTTAACAATGAGAATTTATAAAACTTATATTTCAAAAAAAAAATCACTTAAAGTTTTTCAAAGAGCAAACGAATTTGAACCGGTTTTTCTTAAGGAACATACCAAATCTGGTCGAGGCTCGTGAAATTTGGGTTTGGGGTGTTTTGCACTGCATACTAAATCGCCTCATATCTTCGCCTGCATTTACCTCCTTGAACCAGATTCAAGAACTCCTTCCTTCGGGCATCCACATAGCTAGCCCCGACATATTTTCCTTGAAATGCGGTTTTAAAGAATTCCCAGGTAATACGCTCGGCCTGAGTGCCTTCCTGGACGATGAGCCACCAGCGACACGCCTCATCTCTCGGCAAAGACACCACTCCTTTCGGTTCGGGGCCGCTCGGTGGTGCAATCCAAATCGTCCATGATTCGCTCCACCGCCTCAAGCCAGTACTCCACTACATTTGGGGCTACACCTGAGATACCCCTAAAAACCTCAGCTCCATTCGATCTGAGTCGCTCCGATATCGACCCACGAGCTGCTGACCCAGTTCTTGCTCCAGCAACCCTTTCCAAAACTCGCAACATTGCTTGAGACATTGCATCGTCCTCTCTCATACGATCATGTGACCCGGCTTGATCCATGGTGACGAAAAGTGCGTCTATTTCTGGCATATGTCTCGATGCCTCAGATACAACTCTAGCGCCACGGCCTCTACCACGGCCACATCTACCGCGTCCACGTCCTCTAGCGCTCATATTTACTAATTCGATTTAACTGATTAAGAGTCTTATGAATCGCTTATACTATTTCAAAGTGTTTATTAAACAATATTTTATGAAGTATAGGAAGTAAGGTCGCTTTTTGTAAAACGCATCCTATAGTCTCAATCTCTATAATTTTAGCTCTTAAAACAAAAGTTCTAGAGTATTTCTACGGTCACATCACAATAATCATAATCATAAAATGATAACATATACTTACTTGACTTTGTGCCGGATACATTTGTGCCATACTTCCTTTAGAACATGCATCTATAAATTAAAATTTTAAACAGCTTTGGAAAACGCTTTTGAACCCAAACCACAACCGAGTTTTGCAACTTGGCTCTAATACCATTAAATGTAACACCCCAAACCCGGCCCATGCGCTATGATCAGATCTGACATGTCACATGAGAAAACGTGTAAAATCATTTTTATTCATACTAAAATAGGTATTATTTTGTTATAATCAAGAAAAACAAGTTTGATTTGAAATATTTGATAAAATACAACTAATCTCGAAGGTTGATTGATAAATCGATAATTTGAACTAAAGATCTTATAAACTATGACTTTTGAAAATATTATTGATAATTTGAGAGAAAATTTCCAAGTTAAAATATTTGTAAAAGTTTGTTATAAAATCCATTTGTTAATCTATTTTGGAAAACCTTTATTTAAATTTTTAGAAAAATCCCCATTTAAAACATTTCAAGCATATAATAAGTACGTCAAAACATAAAGCAAAATAAAAATATTCCAGAGGCCTTATTACAACATAAAAAAACCCAAAATAGTAAAAGTACTAAAGTGAACGGAAATAGAAATATAAAGTTCAATAAAAACCATTTCTGAAGTATGGCCTCCACCGAGTCATCCATGGCCCAAGTCCACTTCACTGAGCATTACCTGCAAGGGTTAAGGAAACAGGGAGAGTTACTAGAACTCAGTGTATAATCCCCTTACCGTTGTCCACTGGGCCTGAACCCATTTAGCATCAACTTGGGCCTAAGCCCATAATAACATCTTGGGCCTGAGCCCATATAACATAATCTTAGGCCGAAGCCCAATTACAAAACAGTATATATATATATATAAATGCAAAGTATGCAACCCAACCCATCCATCCAATCTCTCCCCGACCAACTAATCTCTCTGTGGGGATCAAGTCAACCCACCCCGCCGAGTCTCTCCAATTCTGCGGCATAATTTGCCATTTATAAAATTTTTGTGGCTAAGCCACCGAGTATCATATACGGTAATATAATCACACTGACCTTAATCACGATGGCACAAAGCCATATTTAAATTGGCACATAGCCATTATCGTAATTTGTGGCAATGCCACCGGTCTACACTTCTCTTCATTCAAGTTTCCCATCCCATGCAATATATAAAGATGTAATATGCATAGTAACATATAATATCCACATATAAATTCAACCATTAATCTATAGAATATTTTTAATGAATCAGCCCATTATAGCATTTTGTAATAATTCGGCCCACTAAGGCATTTTAACAATTCGGCCCATAGGGCATTTCAAATAAATCGGTCCATAGGGACATTTGGTAAATCGGTCCATAGGGACATTTTCGTAATTCTAACAACTTTAATGCCGATTTTGTCAAATTTATAAAAATAATGTACTTTATGCCAATTTCTCGTTTAATGCCAATTTTACGATCTTTAGTCGTATAATAATAACAATCAACTATCAAACATGTTACCGAATCATAATCATGATAATTACGGTGTGAGATTACACACCGATTACGGTAAGTATTAAACCGTCTTGATCGCTTCGGCACCTAAGACATCATAACACTCGATTAATCTAACGAACGAGATTTTTATTAATCCAAAACTAAACCGAAGCGATCTAAATTACTTACTCTCAAAATCGTGAACGACCACGATTTGTCGATTCTCACCGGATGATGGTCCACAACTCGGTAGAAAATCTCGAATCGCCGATATCGCCTCTTCGTTTGAACTTAGGAGTAGGAATCGCAAATCCACTCCTTTTGGGTTCTCCAATCGTTTTCCTTTCGATTCGGTACCACTTGCCTCCATAGGAAAAATCCCGGTTAGAAAACTACTATGAGAGAAAGTAGTTATTTTAGTGATAGGAGTAGGCTTACCACTATATTCAAGGATCCACGAGTGAAATAGAACGGCGTTTTAGACCTATAATAATCCGTTTAGTCCAACTAATCGAATAATGAGCGATATCAAGTAATCTTAAAGAAACTCCTTACCTTAACGATATTGGATCCGATCTCCACCGATTGACTTAAGGCTAGAATGATATCCGCCACTCACTTAGATCACTACGAAAAAGGGGATGATTAAGATGTGAAGGAATAGAAGGAAACCCCATTTCGGTTTAGAAACAAGATACACAACCGAATAGTGGTAAACACCCATTCGGCTAGAAAGAATAGAAAAATGAAAAGAGACAAGAAACTACTTACCGATTTGTTCGAAAAAGAGGATGTCCACACAAATGAGAAAGAAATTGTGAAGGAGAGATTATGGGTTGAAAGGTTCGGCTATGGAGGACAAATGAACAAAAAAAATTTCGGCTATGAGAATATGGATTAGAGAAGAAGAAAGAAGAGTTGGAGAATTTTTGTGAAAAAGAAAAGAAAGATGGAGAAAGAGTGTTTGACTTGATTCGGTTTTCAAAGGGAAAATAATTGAAAATAATTTGGTCACAATGGCTAGATGGTTTTGGCAAAACAAAGAAAGAAAAGAAGAAAAAGAATACTCACTATTGGCTTTGGAGTTTCGGCAATGAGAGATGGAATTGGAGAAAAGAACACAAATGAATGTTAAAAGAAATTAGGCCTAACAAGCACCAAAATTTTTCCATAAGACTCATGAAAATTTCGGCTATCCCTATTTCTTAACCAAAACCGTGTGTACTCTTGCCAAAAGGATGGATGTTGACCAACAAAAATCTTTCCAAAACATCACACCCGAAAAAGGCCAACATGTTCTCTTATCTTGCCTTTTTCTTTTGATTCTTTCCTTCATTAACCCTTATCTTCCTCCTTACCATAATCCTTAGCCACCTTTCCATAATTAAAAAGTCTTCCTTGCCTTAAATACCACCTTGGCCAACACTCAAAAATAAAATCCCAAAATTTGCACTAAGTGGGATTCGAACTCCACCCCTCAAGCCCATACATGCAACGCCACTCCACTCCTCTTCTAGCTTCACTTGTGCTAGCAAAATGCACACTTATTTCCATAAGCCTTGATGCCACCTACCTTATCTCCTTAAAGTGCTTAAACATAAAAATTTTTGCTAAGGCCCAATTCAACCCCGAGCCTTCTTAGGACCCCTAAACATACTCAATTAATATTTTTAACTAGCCTAACGCAAGAAATAATGCAACACATAAAATTCTAAATTTTAGGATGTTACACGATGAGAACAATACTAAGACAAGCAGGGTGTAACACCCTTTATCCATATTTTGCACCGGAACCGGGTATGAGGTGTTACCATACTTAACTCACACAATCATAAGACTTTGGGCCATCAGGTTCGTTTCAAATTAAAACTTTTCCATTCATGTGTCTATCACTCTCATAATGGAGTTACGAGGCCCTAAATATGCTTCCAAATGGTTTCGGAGATAATTCAGAAACTTCTACGCCCTTAAGAAAATTTTGCCTAAACAGGGCCACACGCGCAGTAGGGAGATGACACGCCCGTGTATCATCTCACACGCCGATGTTCGACGCCCGTGGTCGACATCGACTAACTCACACACGGCCTTGGCACGCCCGTGGCCCCGGCCGTGTGCCAAATCTTGACATTTCGACATATCCACACGGCCTATACACACGGCCATGTGCTTCAGCCGTGTGGCGATTTAAATTCCAATTGCAAGGTGCAGACTTCACACGGCCTGGGCATACGCCCGTGTGCTAGCCGTGCCTCCTACACGGTCTAGACACACGCCCATGTGTCTACCCATGTGAACGATTAGAAGGCTATCTACCAAGCCCTTTGCCACCCTACATTGCATACATACATACTCCAAATTCCATTCAACGTAATTCATGACCCAAAGACACATCTAAATACTAAATTCAACATATCAATAAACACTCATAATTTGCAATAGGAACTTCCATGAGTAATTTCATATTTTCATAAATATAAAAGTGAGACATCAACCATGACAATATACAAAATAGTTATCTTAAAAGGGGTCAACACATCTTGGCGAAAATAACAAAATAATCTAACTAATCTAGCCCCTATACATGCCATACACAAAATCACTAAGTCTAGATATACCGAGATGAGTTGATAGTTTGGGCAATCTTCTGGTTATCGGCGTATCCCGGCTCAGCTCTTAAACTCTATAAAACAAGGGAAAAGAAAGGGGAAGTAAGCATTAAGCTTAGTAAGTTTACATGTAAACAATATAAAGTTATAGCATTACATACTAAACAAGGAACAATCCACATTCATAATCAAGCTTACTCATTTCTTCCATTTCCATATTCCAACCATATCACAAGCTTAATGTATACATTCATTAGCATGCTTCCCTCCACTTAGCACCACAATGTCACATAATACAGCACATCACAAACTCTTAGTCAATTACTCATAATCAAATTACTCGGTGGTTTCGCACTTAGCCCACCATCAGTCTTTATTAGGGTGGTATCGCCCATAGCCCACCGAAAAGGTTAGTTACGATGGTATCGAACATAGCCCACCAATTGATAAATAGACGATGGTATCGTACATAGCCCATCGTAATTAAATAACTAGGTGGTATCGCACATAGCCCACCATCAAGTGTTTATTACACGTTTATATGACTATTTCGTCATTCATACAATAATTATATAATAACTACCGCATTCAATCCACTTGAATCACACATGTTCTCAATCATGCCATGCACCAATCAACAACGACAATGTATGTATATAAAATGTATAGTTTACACATAAACTTACCTTGGTGCAAAACGTGTCAACTAACGGTTTAATCTGTAACATTGCCTTTTCCCGGGTCAAGGTTAATTCTGCGCTCTTCTTGATCTATAACAATAAAATTCATTCATTTAGATCATTTTATGATCATAATGCACCAAAATCTACATTTAGGCAAAAATGACCATTTTGCCATTGTATTATGGCAAAATTATGATTTTGCCCCTAGGCTCGTAAATTATTTTTTATCATATTTTCTCAATAAACAAGCCTAGGTGAACATTTATTTCTCTTACAACTACTCACCATTCCAACTATTTCTTTAAATCTTTGCATTCTAGTCCTATTTAGGTGTTTTCATGCTAACATCTTTCACAAAAGTTGTTTCTCATCTCCCTAACATTTATTTTCTTCCATAAAACTCGGCTAACAACTCAACTACTCTCATGGAAAGTCCCTAGACTTTCAACCATATCTCAAATTAGTCCCCTCATTAGCTAGCTTAAGCTTTGGGGACTCCAAAAACACAAAAATCATCAATTAAAACCACCTAAATCACTTACTTGAGTATGAATTGAGTGGCTGAAAGTTTGAACCCCCAAGAGCTCTATTTCTTCTTCAATTTTCGGTGGAAAGAGATGAGTGAATAGTGAAAGATGATAGTTTTTCTTTTACCATATTTTTATTCATCTTTTCTCACCTAATTTTGACTAAACACTAAATGCTCTTGTCTCCCCATACCATATGGCCGGCCATCACACTCCAAAATGGCCTATTTTCACTTTAAAGACCTCTAATTTACATTCTATAGTCATTAGGTACTTCTACCTTGAAAATTAGAACTTTTGCACTTTATGCAATTTAGTCCATTTTCAAAATTAAGCATGCAATCATTAAAATTAAAGTACCAAAATTTTCACATAGTTATATATTAATGCTATAACGCATAAAATAACATCAAAATAATTTTCTTAAACGTCGAATTAGTGATCCCGAGATCATCTGTTCGACTAGCCCCAAAATTGGGTCATATAACTCCCCTCTAGAGATTTTCATCCTCGAAAATCTTACCAGTGAAGAGGTTTGGATAGTGCTCTCTCATGGCTTTTTCCGGTTCCCACATAGCCTCTTCTACACCGTGTTTTTGCCACAACACTTTTACTAAGGCTATGTCTTTATTCCTCAACTGTTTCATCTCTTGAGCCATGATTTTAATCAGCTCTTCCTTATATGTCATATCCAGTCGTACCTCAATTTTTGTTGGAGAAATTACATGCAAAGGATCGGAGCGATAACGCCTTAACATCGATACATGAAACACATTGTGCATTTTCTCTAACTCTACTGGCAATGCCAACCGGTATGCCACTGGCCCAATCCTTTCGGTAATCTCATATGGCCTATGAATCTCGGACTCAGTTTACCCTTTCGACCAAATCTCAATATTTTCTTCGACAGGGACACTTTTAGAAATACCTTGTCGCCCACTTTAAACTCAATTTCCTTTCTTTTCAAATTCGCATAAGACTTTTGTCTGGCCTCAGGCGACTTTCAAACTATCTCGGATCGCTTTCACCTTTTCTTTAGTCTCTTTAACTAGGTCGACCCCATGAATTTTCTTCTCACTAAGCTCACCCAATACAAAGGAGTCCAGACACTTACGACCATACAAGGCTTCATACGGTGCCATCCGTATACTGATCGATAATCGTTGTTGTAAGCAAATTCGACCAAGGGTAGGTATCTTTCCCAACTACTTCGAACTCTAGCACACAACATCTGAGCATATCCTCTAAAACTTGAATTACTCTCTCGACCGACCATCGGTTTGAGGATGGAATGCTGATACTAAAATTCAACCTTGTACCCAAGGCCTCCTGTAGCTTCTTCCAAAACCTCGAAGTAAATCTCGGGTCTCTATCGAGATAATAGATACAGCACTCCATGTAATCTTACCACTTCCGCAATATACAACTCAGCTAACTTGTCCAAAGTGAATAATCAACACGCACCTAGGTATAAAGTGAGCCGACTTCGTTAATCTATCAACAACAACCCACACAAAGATCTTTCTTTTTCGGAGTCATAGGCAACCCCGTCATAAAATCCATGGTGATCCGATCCCACTTCCACTCGGGAACCATCACTGGCTGAAGCAATCCCGAAGGCACTTGATGTTCAGCTTTCACTTGTTCACAAATCAGACATCTTGTTACATACTTTGAGATGTCCCTTTTCATTCCCGGCCACCAATAATTTTTCTTCAGATCGTTGTACATTTTTGTACTGCCTGGATGTACTGACAAATAACCACTGTGTGCTTCATTTAATATCTTCCGGATCAATTCATCATTCTTAGGTACACAAATCCTATCATGAAACATCAAACACCCATCCGAACTCATCCGAAAATCAGAATCCTCTCCCGATTCACACTTAGCTCTCTTAGCTTGCATCTCATTATCATTCTTTTGAGCTTCACATATCTGTTGAATAAATAGTGGCCTAGCCCTCAACTCGGCTAATATAGCACCATCGTTAGACCATGTTAAGCTCGTGCTCATAGCTTTCAAAACATACAAGGATTTCCTACTCAAGGCATCCGCAACCACATTCGCTTTTTTCGAATGGTAATCGATTACTAGCTCATAGTCCTTCAATAATTCGAGCCACCATTGTTGCCGCAAATTTAAATCCTTTTGATCCATCAAATACTTCAAACTCTTATGATCCACGAAGATTCGGCACTTCTCTCCATATAAGTAATGTTGCCAAATCTTTAACGCGAAAACAATCGCGGCCAATTCCAAGTAATGAGTCGGATAATTTTTCTCATTCGGTTTTAGCTGTCTCGAGGCGTAAGCGACTACCTTACCCTCTTGCATCAACACACAACCGAGACCATTTAACGACACGTCACTGTAGACCACAAACTCTTTCCCCGATTCTGGTTGAACCAAAATCGGCGCCTCAGTCAACAATGTTTTTAATCTCTCAACACTCTGTTGACATCTTTCAGTCCATTCGAACTTAATATCTTTGTGCAATAGTTTCATAATCGGGGTAGCAATCATGGAGAACCCCTTCACAAAACGTCTGTAATACCCCGCTAAACCCAAAAAGCTTCTGACTTCTGACAGGTTTCTCGGCGGTTTCCACTCCACAATAGCCGAGATCTTACTCAGGTCAACTCTAATACCATCACCCGACACAATGTATCCTAGACATCTGACCTCTCGGAGCCAAAATTCGCTCTTGCTAAATTTAGCATATAACTGTTTGTCTCTTAAAGTCTGTAAGACAATCCTCAGATGTTCCACATGATCACCCTCATCTCGATAATAAATCAATATGTCATCAATAAAGACAACCACAAACTTGTCTAAATATGGTCGGAAGACATAGTTCATTAAGTCCATAAAAATCGCAGGGGCATTCGTTAAACCGAACGGCATGGCCAGAAACTCATAATGGCCATACCTCATCTAAAATGCAGTTTTTGGCATGTCTTGCTCCTTAACCCTCAACTGGTAATAGCCAGACCTCAGGTCTATCTTGGAGAACACCGTAGCTCCCTTCAGTTGATCAAATAGGTCATCTATCCTTGGTAAAGGATACTTATTCTTCACCGTCACCTTGTTGAGTTGTCTGTAGTCTATACACAATCTCATTGACCCATCCTTCTTCTTTACAAAAAGCACCGGAGCACCCCACGGTGAATAGCTTGGTCTTGCAAAACCCTTGTCCGTTAACTCTTGCAACTGAACCTTCAGTTCTTTCAACTCTAGTGGGGCCATCCTATACGGAGTAACCGAAATAGGTGTCGTTCTCAGAACTAACTCAATTCCAAACTCGACCTCTCTAACTTGAGGCAATCCGGGTAACTCTTCCAGAAATACATCCGGATACTCGCATACAACTCGCACTGTTTCAATCTTTACTTGAGACTCTCGAGTATTTAACATAAAAGTGAGATAAGACTGCACCCTTTTCTCAAATATTTCTCACCATCATGGAAGAAATCATCACCGTAGTAAACTATCTCGACCCCACCGATTCAACCCGAATAACATCTCCATTTTCACATTTCAATTCAATAAATTTACTACCACAAATTCACTAAAACACTATGGGTAGTTAACCAATCCATGCCAAGAATCAAGTAAAATTCATCAAACGGCAACAACATAAGGTTTGCCGGAAAACTATGACCCCTAATTGTCAAAGGACAACTTCTACACACCTTGTCAACTAGCACATGTTTACCTAACAGGTTTTACACCTTTACCACTAATTCCATAGACTCAACAGTCATACTTAAACTAGATGCCAATCTCATGCAAATATAGGAATGGGTAGACCCCGGATCAATCAAAGCAATAACAAAGGTGTCGTAAAGAGAAAAAGTACCCGTTATTATATCTGGAGATGATGCCTCTTCGCGAGCACGAATGGTATAAGTCCTTGCAGGTGCCTGACCCTCTGACCTCATAGCAGAGTCTCGTGATGCACCTCTACCACTAGTCCCACCTCCTGGGTTCTTTTGTGGCCTACCCCTAGAAGATGCACCACTTGATCTTATCTCTTACTTCCTCTCTTTGTAATCCTTCTCAGGGTAGTTTCGGATGAAATGGTTGGGGGAGCCACACTTATAACAATTCTGGTTGTTTCCCCAACACTCCCCAGTGTGATGTCTGCCACAACTTGGGCACTTCGGGTTGGACTTTGAATTGCCCACACTTGCCATCGAGGTGACTTAAACTCTTGAACCTGAGCACGTGTCGCCTCGCTCTCTTTGCGAAAATCTAACTGATGCAGTCGTTCGAGGATTCACTTCCTTGGACCTCTTCGATTGAGCTTGGTAGGATTTACTCATCGGCATTTTTCTTGCATCCTAGGCCTCACTCACGGCTTTCCTCTTTTCCTTACTCAATTCTTGGGCCTTACTCGCCCTATCCACCAATACCACAAATTCTTTTAGTTCTAAAATCCCGACTAAAAGTCTGACATCCTCATTCAGCCCATCTTCAAACCTCTTGCATAAGATAGCTTTTGTTGACACACATTCTTGTGCGTACTTACTGAGCCTAACAAATTCACGCTCATATTCCGCCACAGTCATGTTTCCTTGTTTTAACTCAAGGAATTCCTTCCGTTTCTGATCAACAAATCGCTGACTTATATACTTCTTACGAAACTATTCCAAAAAGAAGTCCCACATTACTCTCTCCTTAGGAACCACTGATGTCAACGTTTTCCACCAATGGTATGTCAAGTCCCTCAGCAAAGACACGGCACATTTTAAACTCTCCTCAGGTGTACAGGAGATTTCGTCGAATACTCTCATCGAGTTCTCAAGCCAGAACTCCGCTCTCTCAGGGTCATCATCTATATTAGCTCGAAAGTCCTCAGCCCCTTGCTTTCGAATTTTATCTATCGGGGGCTTAGTTGTCCTCACTAAGTCTATACCTTGGGGAGCCACAGGAACTGGCTGAGGTATAGGAGGGGGAGGAGGAGGTTGGGCATTGGGGTTTGCTCGCACATACTTCGTGTACTAGTTACTCATTATTTAGAGAAAGGCTTCTCGAGCCTCTTCTCTTTGACCCCTAATCTCGGGTCCACTATGCACAGGTGCGGTCCCTTGCTGGGAGCCAGCAAGATTACTAGTCGCATCATCGATGAGTGATTGATCGGGATCCATACACTATATATAAACAAAGTTTAAAATCATCAAAAGCCACCACACTATCATTATATGCTTATGGCATGTATAGCTAGACTCCCACACACGCTACGGTAGTCCTAGAACCGACTAAACCATAGCTCTGATACCACTAAATGTAACACCCCTTATACGTATTTTGCACCAGAACCGGGTACGAGGCGTTATCGTACTTAACTCACACAATCATACAACTTTGGGCTATCAGGTTCGTTTCAAATTAAAACTTTTCCATTCATGTGTCTATCACTCTCATAATGGACCTACGAGGCCCTAAATATTCTTCCAAATGATTTCGGAGATGATTCAGAAACTTCTACGCACTTAAGAAAATTTTGCCTAAACAGGGGCCACACGCACATGGGGGAGATGACACGCCCGTGTATCAACTCACACGCCTGTGTTCGACGCCCGTGATTGACACTGACTAACTTCACACGGCCTTGGCACGCCCGTGGCCCTGGCCCGTGTGCCAAACCTTGACATTCTGACATATCCACACGGCCTATACACATGGTCGTGTGCTTCATCCGTGTGGCGATTTAAATTCTAATTGCAAGGTGCAGACTTCACACGGCCTGGGTATACGCCCGTGTGCTAGCCGTGCCTCCCACACGATCTAGACACACGCCCGTGTGTCTACCCATGTGGACGATTAGAAGGCTATCTACCAAGCCCTTTGCCACCCTACATTGCATACATACATACTCCAAATTCCATTCAACGTAATTCATGACCCAAAGACACATCTAAATACTCAATTCAACATATCAATAAACACACATAATTTGCAATAGGAACTTCCATGAGTAATTTCATATTTTCATAAATAAAAAAGTGAGACATCAACATGAAAATATAAAAAATAGTTATCTTAAAAGGGGCCAACACATCTTGGCCAAAATAACAAAATAATCTCACTAGTCTAGCCCCTATACATGCCATACACAAAATCACTAAGTCTAGATATACATAGATGAGTTGATAGTGTGGGCGATCTTCTGGTTATTGGCGTACCCCGGCTCAGCTCTTAAACTCTATAAAATAAGGGAAAAGAAAAGGGAAGTAAGCATTAAGCTTAGTAAGTTTACATGTAAACAATATAAAGTTATAGCATTACATACTAAACAAGGAACGATCCACATTCATAATCAAGCTTACTCATTTCTTCCATTTCCATATTCCAACCTTATCACAAGCTTAATGTATACATTCATTAGCATGCTTCCTTACACTTAGCACCACAATGTCACATAATACAGCACATCACAAACTTTTAGTCAATTACTCATAATCAAATTACTCGGTGGTTTCGCACTTAGCCCACCATCAGTCTTTATTAGGGTGGTATCGCACATAGCCCACCGAAAATGTTAGTTATGGTGGTATCGCACATAGCCCACCAATTGATAAATAGACGATGGTATCGCACATAGCCCATCGTAATTAAATAACTAGGTGGTATCGCACATAGCCCACCATCAAGTGTTTATTACACGTTTATATGACTATTTCGTCATTCATACAATAATTATACAATAACTACCGCATTGAATCCACTTGAATCACACATGTTCTCAATCATGCCATGCACCAATCAACAATGACAATGTATGTATGTAAAATGTATAGTTTACACATAAACTTACCTCGGTGCAAAACGTGTCAACTAACAGTTTAATCCGTAACCTTGCCTTTTCCTCGGTCAAGGTTAATTTCACGCTCTTCTTGATCTATTACAATAAAATTCATTCATTTAGATCATTCTATGATCATAATGCACCAAAATCTACACTTAGGCAAAAATGACCATTTTGCCCTTGTATTATGGCAAAATTACGATTTTGCCCCTAGGCTCGTAAATCATTTTTTTATCACATTTTCTCAATAAACAAGCCTAGGTGAACATTTATTTCTCTTAAAACTACTCACCATTCCAACTATTTCTTGCATTTATGACATAATTTAAATCTTTGCATTCTAGTCCTATTTAGGTGTTTTCATGCTAACATCTTTCACAAAAGTAGTTTCTCATCTCCCTAACATTTATTTTCTTCCATAAAACTCAGCTAACAACTCAACTAATCTCATTGCAAGTGCCTAGACTTTCAACCATATCTCAAATTAGTCCCCTCATTAACTAGCTTAAGCTTTGGGGACTCCAAAAGCACAAAAATCATCAATTAAAACCACCTAAATCACTTACTTGAATATGAATTGAGTGGCTGAAAGTTTGAACCCCCAAGAGCTCTATTTCTTCTTCAATTTTCGGTGGAAAGAGATGAGTGAATAGTGAAAGATGATAGTTTTTCTTTTACCATATATTTATTCATCTTTTCTCACCTAATTTTGACTAAACATTAAATGCTCTTGTCTCCCCATACCATATGGCCGGCCATCACACTCCAAAATGGCCTATTTGCACTTTAAATACCTCTAATTTAAATTCTATAGTCATTAGGTACTTCTACCTTGAAAATTAGAACTTTCGCACTTTATGCAATTTAGTCCATTTTCAAAATTAAGCATGCAATCATTAAAATTAAAGTACCAAAATTTTCACATAGTCATATATTAATGCTATAACGCATAAATTAACATCAAAATAATTTTCTTAAACCTCGGATTAGTGATCCCGAGATCACTGTTCCGACTAGCCCAAAAATCGGGCTGTTACACTGGGCGTATTATACATTTTGCGATAAATCATATTGTAATTTGTCTTTTTGTCCAATTAAAACCTTTACTCTTTGGTTACTCAGAATAATCTAAAATAAAATTTCCACTTAATTACTCTATGTATACTATACACCCACATGTATACGCCAGAAGAAACAAATGGGAGAATTACAATCTGCCAAACACAGGTTCTTTCACAACTATACGCCTTATCCTTGAACCTGCCTAAACTGGGGTCTAAAATAGGATCCGCAATAAGGTGTGAAGTCTGTGATCCACCAATTAAGCAGAATGTGCATAAGGGGGTCAAGTGTAGATGATGTTATATAATTATCCGCTAGGAGCAAGAAAAGCATTTGCCAAAGGCTGAAAGGATGTCCAGAACCTTCAATTCGAGGAATTCAACAACAACGTTTAAAGGTAATATTGGTTGAGACTCACTAAGTTCCGTTGAACTTACGGGTGTCAATTTGTAATGCAGGATTCTGGGAATTGAACCAGTATGCCAGGAAGGACCAAGCCAGGAATGCGCCAAGGTGGCAGTTCGAAGAGCGATATTTTGCATACAAAATGACACTCTTAAGAATCTGGCTATTAGTACTCTACGTCATGATTAAGTCCGGTTTAGCAAAGATTTAGGTTGTAATGTCTTATACTACTTTTGAGAATCTATTGTAATTAATAAATGTTTCCTTCAAAATCTTTTAACTTAGAAAAGAATATAGAAAAATAAAGGGTATGTTCAGTATGGTTTTAGCCAGTCGTAAAATTTTTGTTAAGTATTTTAAGTATTGTGGCATCCCATATCCAGGTTCGGTAAATTGGGTCGGGTATAGGGTGTTACACGATGTCACCATGAGAAGAAATCCTAGTTACCCTAGGTTTACACAATAGAAAATAACACAATTAAGAGAGAATTACGTGTTTCAGTTTGAAAGGGTTTTTCTTTCGAGTTTTCTTTGTTTTGACTCTCTCCATCTTGTACTTTCTCTTATCAGTGAAATCTCATTTTCCCTTAGTTTTTTATCCTCTTTGGAGGACTTTTTCACGTAAAATTTTTCAATCTTTTCCATTTCTTCGTTATTATTCTTGTTCGTTGCATACACAGGTCTATCCTAGTATTCTTTGAATAAGTTTTATCAAAATACTTTTAATTTTAACTTAATGTGCATAATTATAATTACAAACACAACAATTATAATATTTTTTATCATTGAATAGCATTATTACTAATAAAATTTCCCAAATTTATAATACCGTTTTTTAATATATTGATTTGCCGATCAATTTAATTCCATTTTAATCAAAATAATTACGTTCAATTTAATACGTGCAATCAAAGCAAACAATGTTAATTCAACACCTCAAAGATTGTAACATGTTACTATATTACCTCAAAAACAGTCATTTGACTAACTATTGCCATAAATTTACTTATTTCATACAATATTTACCGTAAATTTTACTAATATTTATGAATACTCCTCTTAATTAAGTTTGTTGTCTAAATAAAAGTCGTAATCTTAATTACTTCTTTAAACATTAATTTATAATTATTGTAAACACCTCATAGTATCAGAATTAATAATTAAATTTTTCATTTTTTTGGTGAAATAAATGAAAGATTTCATAGACATTCATAGATAAATTGCCTCTAGTGTTTCCCTCTTTTAGGACTTCTTGAATCTTCATAAGGGGATCATCAAACATATGCAAAACTTCATCATTCAAGAAACCCATTTTTGCTAATGCGTCTGCAATCAAAAACCACTTCTCTTTATTTGATAGAATCTGCTAAATCCTCCTGACTAGAGTAGAATTTGATCCTTCAAGTTTGCTATTGCTAATAGCTACAACGACCTCGAGATTATCAATTTGGATGATGACCTCATCGTACCCTTGTTTTTGAAGTAAGAGTAGACCATCCAATATGCCCCAAAGCTCAGCAACAAAGACCGAACACTTCCCCAAGAAGCAATTTTAACCCAAGATCCAGTTTCCTTTCCCATCACGTACTAGTCCACCTGCAGCAGAGAAACTAGAAATAGATTGTACAACACCATCAGTATTTAGGAAAAGACACATACCTGAATTTGAATGTTTAAAAGTCTATTATGGTTCCATCACCAAAGTTTATTTGTGAACTAAAGAATATTGTTTTAGCCTTACTATAAGAAACCTTAATAATTTCCTTAGGATCCATAGATTTTCCTTGAAAGATGAACAAGTTTCGATTTTTCCAGATGCTTAAAGTATTAACTTAGAAGAAGCAAGCCCATACCGATTCTCTCATGTTATTTTCAGATTGATCTTGCATATTCGAGAGTTGCCATTATGATATATTACCATAAAAGAACTATCTATTTTGATAAAATTGAATGATTTGATGTAATGCCCCAAAATTTGAGCTTTTGTTTGTCAAACTCTGTCAATAATTAAGTATCTGTTTCAGTGGTTAAGTGTCTTGTTTGTGTGTTTAAGGTCATGGGTTTAGGTCTCACTACTGGAAAATTTTGTTATTCTTTAGGTTTAATCTTTATCTAGGAACGTTCGGCTTAAGTTTAATTCCGTGTAAGTTTATATCAAGAATAAACCTACTGGTTTAATTATTTTGTTATTCTTTTGGTTTAATCTTTATCTAGGAACGTTCGGCTTAAGTTTAATTCCGCGTAAGTTTATGTCAAGAATGAACCTGCTGGTTTAATGGTTAAGCTTCTGTATACCCTTTGGTCTTGTGTTCAAGTCCCTGAGTAAGTGATAAAGAAATGTTTTGCTATTTTGTGAAATTAATCTTATTTTTGAATTATTAATTGATTTTCTTTTCCCAAAATTCCTCCTTTTAATTTTTTTTCCGTTTCAAAGTTTTTCTTTCCTTTTCTTTTGTTACCATCATTTTTCTTTCTTTCTTTTTTTTTTGTTCTTTCCTTTCCTTACTTTATTAATTTGGTTGTTGGATTTGTCGAGGAATTGGGTTGTACTTTATTCGATTGGTAAACTAATAGCATAAGTTTTGTTGCTTTTTTCTTTTGTTATTGCTTGATTTTTGTTTGTTTATTTTCAGGGTTTTCTTTTGTTTCATTTTGAACTTACTGTTAAGTTTTCAATAGGTTTCTCTTTAGGCGTAGAAGTTGCGAATCAAGGTTATTCCATGATTTAAGTTCTTGTATCATTATTTCGTGCAAAGGTAATTGTTTATCTTTATAATTTAGGGTTTTGCATCGAAGTTCTTCGATATAATTTTGGTTCGGTGTTAATTTAAATTTTTGGTTCGATTTAATTGATTAATTGGGCAAATGATTGTCATTTTTAGGTTTCGGAATTGTCTATGCTGCTTCTGCATTGAAACCATATCAGGTGTGTAACGAAAACCTAAGATTTTGCGAACGGCGAAAGCCGAAAATCATGATTGTCGACACCACACAGTCGTGTGTCAAGCCACGTGAGCCACATGATCGTGTGCCAAGCTATGTAAGACACTGACTAAGGTCACGTGGGTGTGTGTCCAGGCCGTGTGAGAGACTATTTTGATTGTGAGTCACATGGGCTAATGACGCGGGCTTGTGCCAAGACCGTGTAACTCTTTGGCTTGAGCCACATGGACGTGTGTTAGGCCATCTGTCTGACTGTGTAACTCTTTGACTTGAGTCACACAATCATGTGCCGGGCCATGTGACAGACTGTGTGAGGCACACGGGTCAGCCTTGTAGGCCCTGTGAATCCACACGGACATGTGGGCCAAAAATCTAAATTTTTCCTTAGGGCCGTAAATGTCGTTCGAATTGAACGTAGGCCTTTTGTAGGGTCCTTATAATCAGAATTAGGTTATATAACTAGGTACCTGATGATCTGATGATGAAAAATCTATTATCTGTATATATACTTGATGTGATATATGTTATATGAGTATGATTTGCATTATCTGAATATTCTCTGAATATGTATCACAATATACCCACTGATATCTGATAGCTCTGTATCTACATTGGGTTGGGAATTGTGTAAAGGAGGAAGTATGGTAGTTTAATAATTTATCGATTCTGGTGGCTAAGCCACATGTATATCTGATTATGGCGATTTATCACACGTAAATTTGGCAGCTAGTCTGTAATTATTTTGAAACGTGACGTACAATCACTATGCAGTGTGTAGGGTTGGATAAGTACTTGATACCCTAAATGATGTGTAACGGATATGGGTAAGATTATGCATCTGTATCTGATAAGCTCTGTATATGTACTTGTATTTGCCTCTGACATACTCTATTTCTGAATCGAAAAATTGTCTGGAAAATAATACCCGAAGCATGTCTACTATTATTTTGTTTAATTTATTAGATAAGTTACAGACTGTATTTGAAAACTCATTTCGTATGTTTATTTGAATTTCAGGTAACCTACAGACTTAAGCGAGTTGGCGTAGCGAGAGCTCAGACATCTCTGTTTGGTTATTTTACTATTTTATCTGAACTGATACTATTGCGTACTTTTCAGGTTGTTTTTAATTTGGATAGTCATGTTTTGGTTTAACTATTTAAAGGGTTTAGACTGTTTAAATTTTCAAGTAAATTAAGTTGAGCTTTTCGAAAATGGTTATTGTAACTCTCCAAATTTGGCCATAAAATCTAGGGTGGTTATGGGGTGTTACACTTGATTCCAAATATCCTTTACAAACGAACAATCCCTAAGAACATGTAGAACATCCTCAGTACTATGACCACAAAGATGGCACGAATCCTCTTGTCCAAAACCCCTCCAGACCCTTTCAGAGTTAGGTAAGAGTTTTTGTTTTAGGATCAACTAGAATATATGTAACACCCCTTGTAACAGTCCGATTTAGACCCTCATCAGAACGGTGGTTTCGGGACCATGAATCTGATTCAAAAAATATTTAAATATTATTTTCCTTGTTTATTATATGTGAATTAGCATGTGTGAAAGTTTCGTATGAAAATTTGATTGTTTACGTGCTTAATTTAATAAAAGGACTTAATCGCGTAAAATGAAATTTTGGTAGCCAAATGTGTAAGTGCCAAATTGATGATGTTTTTATAAATTGAAGTGTTGATATTGTAAATTGGCCATAATTTAGAGTAGTGGCCGGTTTGGTATGCATGAAATAGTAAAATGTTTGTTTATGATTAAATTAATGGCATTTTGGTAAATATGTAATATATGATAATATATGTTATAATAAAACATAAAATAAACAACATGCATTCATTTTTATTTTTTTCATGATCGAATATCAAAAGAAAGAAAAGAAAATAAGCTTTGTGAGTTTCGGCCATTTGGAAGCTTAAATTCAAGGTTCGTTTTGTTCGATTTTTGATAATTTTTATGTTTTTGAAATCGTTGCTTCGAGTACTACCCGACCCATGCTTGAATTTTTTATTTTGATGAATATTTTGAGTTATGCCATTGATGAATATTTTTGTTTTGTGATGTTTGATGATAAATTATGAAAGATATGTTTTGGATTAATATGTTTTGTATTGGAGTTTTTGATGATTTTGAATTATTAGGACTAAATTGCAAAAATAATAAATTGAAGGGCTAAAAGGCAAAATAAATGAAATATATGGATTAGAATGAGCATAAGGAAGATTCGGCCTAACTATGATGTGGTGAGATTTTGTGTATTTTGTATTTTGTGCAATTAGGACTAATTTGTAAAAGTATGAAATATCAGGGGTAAAATGGTAATTTTCCCATTTATATGTTGTTGGATTAAATTGAATGAAATTGTGTTTAAATGGGTTTAATTTGAAATTATATAGATCAAGAACAAAAGAAATCAGACTTGGATCGGGGAAAAACGAAAGTTGTCGACTAGTCGTCTCGTTCCGTTTTACATCGTCCGAGGTAAGCTTGTAGGCAAATAGACGTGTTTAATGGTAGATAAATGTTAACTATATATGCTGGTATGAAAAATATGAATTTAGATGTGCTATGCCGAATGTGAATAAGCTTGGTAACCATGTTCGAATAGCTGATTTATAACGTCCTTCGATATCCGAGGTAAGTCCTTAAGCAATTAAACATCATCTATTTCGAATATAAAATGGTTTACTATGATGATTCGAATTTTATAGCTGTATAGTAGGGTAGCCGAATGTGATTTAACATATAATTAATGTGGTTGAGTTTTATTCGACTGAGTTAAAACCTCTGAAAGTTTGTATGGACTGTTTATGGAATGACTTTATAATAGCGGTATTCAGGCTTTGAGCTTAGCAAGCCTTGTGCTGGTGAATTTAATCGGGCTTTGTGCCTAGTAGGCTTATTGCCGGTGAATAAATATCAGACCTCGGGTCTAGCAGGCCTTGTGCCGGTGTGTGATTCAGGCTTATGCCTAGCAGGTTTTATACCGGTGATTTATTTTCAAGTCTATGTCTATAAGACTTCTCATTTATGTGGAAAGTGAGCAAGTAAGTTGATCTAAATGACCTTGTATATTCGGCCACATAGGTATGTGCATATGTGATGATGTATTGAACTTGTATATTTGGCCACATGTGATGTTATATTAAACTTAAATAATTGAGTAGCAAGTACATATGTGAATGTGAAAAAGGTATTCGGCCTTGTAAATAAATAATATGAACATTATTGAAATTATTTTTGAATATATGCAATTGGTGGTATATTTGGCCATGGATATAAATATATTTATAATTGTTATACTTTGATTTATGAGTGTATGTATATAAGTGTATGGGTATTTAGTATGATAAATATGTTTTGGCTTGGTCATTGAATGATAGTTTGTTAATGTATCTTTATATATAAAAGTGTTCTTTCAGTCATTACTATGCTTATGCATAAGAAGCTGTACTTTGATTTATGAGTATAAGTATATGTGTTTACATAATGATATTTAGCTTTGAAATTGAAGGATATTTTGCTTATATATATATATATATATATATATGTTCATTCGGCCATGAATAATATACAAGTGAAAGTACATATAAAATACATGAATTTGTAAGTTTAAAGATTTAAAGTAACTATGATAGTAAAAAAAATAAAAATTGGTTTAGTTTATATGATTTGATTATGTAGCTAAGCTCTTTATTTTCTTATTAATTACTAAGCTATGTAAAGTTACTTTGTGTGTGTTCATGTTTACCTTTGTTTTATAGATTTTGAATTCAAGCTTGAGCTCGGGAATCGTCGGAGAAACTTATCACACTATCGATTGTCTTTGGTATTTTATAAGCTGAATTTTTGAACCTATGGCATGTATAGGCTAGATTGAAATTTGAAATGTTGGATTTTGGTTTTGTATAAATTAAACCATGCGAAAATGGCCTAACTTTAATGCTTTATTACGGTTTTGTTTGATTATGGCTTACGTTTATTTGGTTATTATGCTATATGTCTTGAATGAATGGTATTCATGATAGCTATTTTGTGCATTGAAACTGGTTAGTAATTTTGGATGTGTGCATTTGGTTGATTCGGTTATAACATATGGATAGATAAAAGTATGAGTGAATTTGGTTGTTAATTTGGTTAAGATGTTATTCATGAATTGGTATTAAAGGATAATAGGTTATGTTCGAATATAGAAAAATTTTATTTTGATATGTTTATTACGTAGTAGATAAGATTTGTGTATGGGATATATGTTTATATTTGGTTATTGATTTATTCTTGTGAAGTAAATGATGTTTGTGTTTGAGTTATAATATGTAATGCATTAATTAGTAAAATGTATGTCAAGAATATGTGATACATTGGAGTATGCTTAATTTATAAAATGATGATAGGTATGGCCATTTGGATTGGATAATTATTTGAAAATCAATTAATATGTACTAGTAGATCTTGGTTGTCGAATAGACATGAAATGAATATGTTTATGTATCGTTTTCAAATGGCACATTATTTGAACATTTTGGATAATCTATTTGAGTGGTTTAATTAGTTAATTTGATGATATATTTTAGCATATGCTAAGTGAATTATATGATTATTTATTTATGTTATGCAAATGTAGTAATAAGGCAAACGAATGTTACTATGGAATATTTCACTTATATGAACGGTAATAATGTATGTTTGATTGTATAAAGTATGCGCATGACATTTGTTTGATAATTAAAATATTTTATATTTGCATTATTCAAATGTCATCAAAGTTAAAGTATACATATTTGATAAGTATGTGAAATGAAATGCATTTACATAATAAAAAAATTCTGGATGAATAACCTTATAAAAGAAGTCTGTTCTGAATTGTTTTATGATCGGTAACGCCTCGTAACCCCATTCCAGCGACGAATACGGTTAGGGTGTTACATTTTTTTGGTATTAGAGCTATGGTTTAGTCGGTTCTAGGACTACCATAGTGTATGTGAGTCTAGCTATACATGCCATATTTGACCTGCGATAGTGTGATATCTCCTAACTCTGACGAAAATTATTTTGATGAGACAGATAAGTTTTCAACCGAGCTAATTTTGATAGTACGGAATGTGTACTCGAATGTTTGAATGGAAATGTGTTGATGATGAGTTGAAACTCATAAAGGTATGGAGAAAAGAGTATGATATATTGATGTTGACAAATGTTATAATTATATGAGCATATAGATTATGATATGTGAGTTGTGATTGCTATCTGAAATGTTTTAATTATAAATTAATTATTTTAGTTGGTATATGAATTAAGTGCTAAGAATAAAGGTGATTAAAAGCAAATGTTTATTAAATGTTTGGACAATGTGAAATTATTAATGAATTGACTATTTGTGAAAGTGTGTGTTATGTGTATACATGTGTAAGTTAAATTTGAGGCTTTATTACCCTCATCCCCTTATTAGTGAAATGTTCTTTGTGAAATCTATAAGATGCAGGTTGAATAAGCTCAAGAGTGTGGAATTACTGAAGTCCGTGTTCGAAAGATTAATAATGTGGCGGAAAAGAGATTGAATCAGCAAATGAAGACAGTATTAAAAGAGACATTGGATAGTTCTGCAGATTATTCAGATTATGTGACATCCTTTGTTAAAGAAGAAGTTATCTCCGATCAAATGACTTATTCAGGTATGTTAACTAAGGAAAATATTAGTTAAAAGCTTTTCTGAATTGATTTCTGTTAGTGAAGGGATAATGTGAAAATTTCTAATGGCAGAACTAGATAGTTGAAATAATGTTTGAATTGTATTGAGGGCTGAGTGTGGTGGTTATAGTCGGGCAGTTATTATGATTCCTTTTGGTCATTTTATGTGTATATTTATTCTCAGAAGTATATGTGACTGTTTAATTTCAGAAGGAATTCTTATCATAAAAGAACATTGGCTTAACATATTAATAGACGAAAGTATCGTTGGTTTGTTTGGGGTTGTATTCGACATTGCTATGTCTTTCTTTGGTATTTATTCCTTTGTGCGGATATGAAAGACGATGGTGAAATCTGTATAATGCTAATACTCTGTTTCTGCTGGCTATTGTTCTGTTAAAAATATGTGAAGATTATATTGCTTCTATACTGTGGATTTCAAAATTTACGAGTAATATTGTTCTTTCTGGACATTTTTGGAATATCATCGGAATTGATATCATTCTATATGGGTTGTAATTTTTCGATATTGGTGTGGCTTGAGATGTTGAAAATTTAGTTATTACGGTTTTCTCATGATTCTATGTGATTATCTATAAGAGATGTCCATTTGAAGGAAATAGTTATAAAAGTTGTGCTTATGCATTGGTTGTTGTTCAAATCATATTTGATTTTCTTCTAGGTTCAGATGCTTCGTTAATAGCCGGGATATTATCTATTGTCACGGGTAAGACGATGATCCTATTATGACAATATGATTTCTATTTGATGACTGTAGTATATATATAAAGATATGTCTGGATTATTCTTTCTAACGAGAAGAAAAGATTTCTTCGAAAAGACCGATTCTGTGGTTTAATCTGATCTGAAACTATTTGATAGAAAATGTAACTGGGTTATATGAGTTTGAATCTATCCGCTGGATCGGAAACAAACTTTAAATGTACATGTGTGATCTGAAAGATAGTATGGAAGTAGAACTTGTATTTTTGAGGATTTGATACAGAATTATGTCTATCGGAACAATCCTATCTGAGAAATGTTGTGGTAAATTAAAGTTAGTTCAATTGTTGAAGCTTTCTTTTGCACGAAGACATTATCCACTAAAATATTAGTTCTGATTTAGCCTAAATTGAACGAAGAGTTAACGAACCTCAGTCATGTGTCAATGGACGGGTTGAAGTATAATGATGGAGCACACAGAGATATCCTGTGATTCCTTATGGTTAGAATTGTTAAAAGACTATGAGCTTGTGATTGACTACCATCCGGGAAAGGCTAATGTTGTTACTGATGTTTTAAGCCGAAAATCACTGTTTGCTTGGTGTGCAATGAATGTGTATATGGCTATGTCTGATGATGGTTCAATAATAGTTGAATTAAAAGTAAGACCGTTCTTTATTCA
Organism: Gossypium sturtianum; assembly: GCA_025698515.1. NCBI lineage: Eukaryota > Viridiplantae > Streptophyta > Magnoliopsida > Malvales > Malvaceae > Gossypium > Gossypium sturtianum. The sequence continues at coordinate 122,246,241 of CM046943.1, read as the reverse complement.
GCAAAATTAGTGATACTCAAAAAGTTGATAATGATTTGTTAGCAAAGCAAGTCCAAGGTGATTTGAAGGTTGATTCAGAGTTTCTAAGTTGATGCTGAAATTTTTCTGAGGTTCAGAAACCAAATATGTGTTCCGAGGAATTCAGATGTTGATTCAGATAATTTTTAATGAAGCCCACAACAGTTGATTGTCTGTTCACTCAGGTAGTACAAAGATGCATAATGATCTGAAACAACTTTACTGGTGGTATGGTATAAAACGAGATATTTTTGACTTTTCTTCGAAATGCTTAATCTGTCAACAAGTAAAAAGCCGAGCATCAGGTACCTTCTGGGTTGCTTCAACTGATTATGATACCTGAATGGAAATGGGATAGAGTCACGTTGGATTTTGTATTTGGTTTTCCGTTGACACCGAGCAAGAAAGATGCAATTTGGGTTATTGTTGATTGATTGGTTAAATCGGCTTATTTTGTTTCGATATGTACAGACTACTCGCTTGATAAGTTGGCTGAATTGTATGTTTCTCAATTTGAAAGATTACATGGTGTACCTATATCTCTTGATTTGAATAAAGATCCAAGATTTACATCGGGGTTTTGAAAGAAACTGCATCATGCTTTAGGTACGAAATTACATTTCAGCACAGGTTTCCATCCACAGACAGGTGGTCAGTCTAAACGAGTCATTCAGATACTTGAGGATATGTTGAAATGTTGCATTCTTGAGTTCGAAGGTACGTAGGAACGACATCTACCTCTGATTGGATTTTCGTACAATAAAATGGTACCTTATGAGGCTTAAAATGGTACCTTATGAGGCTTTATACGGTCATAAATGTCATATGTCATTGTATTGGACTAAGCTCTGTAAAAATAAGATATACAGGGTCGAATTAATCAGAGAGACTGAACATAAAGTAAAAGTGATCCGTAAAAGTCTGAAAACGGTGTCAGATCGTCAGAAATCATTTGCGGACTTGAAACGAAAAGATATAGGGTTTCAGATTGGGGACAAAGTTATTTTGAAAGTTTTATCATGATAGAAAATACTCAGATTCGGTTGTAAAGGCAAATTGAGTCCAAGATTTGTTGTGTAGTATGAGATTATAGAGCATAACGGGTCGGTTTTCTTATAGACTGTTATTGTCATCTGAGCTAGAAAAGATTCACAATGTATTCCATGTTTCAATACTTCAAAGATATCGATTTGATCCCACACATGTGATTAATTCATCTGAGATTGAGATTAAGTCCGATATGACATATGAGGAAGAACTGATTTGTATTCCGGCTTACGAGATTAAAAAATTACGAAATAATAACATTATGTTACTTAAGTACTGTGGCATAAACACGAAGTAGAAGAAGCAACGTGAGAGCCAAAAGATGCAATGAAAGAATGTAATCCGAACCTATTCACCGGTAAGATTTTCGGGGACGAAAATCCCTAAAGGGGGGAGAGTTGTAACAGTCCGATTTAGACCCTAATCAGAACAGTGGTTTCGGGACCACGAATCTGAGTCAAAAAATATTTAAATATTATTTTCCGTGTTTATTATATGTGAATTAGCATGTGTGAAAGTTTCGTATGAAAATTTGATTGTTTATGTGCTTAATTTAATAAAAGGACTTAATCGCGTAAAATGAAAATTTGGTAGCCAAATGTGTAAGTTCCAAATTGATGATGTTTTTATAAATTGAAGTTTTGATATTGTAAATTGGCCATAATTTAGAGTAGTGGTCGGTTTGGTATGCATGAAATAGTAAAATGTTTGTTTATGATTAAATTAATGGCATTTTGGTAAATATGTAATATATGATAATATATGTTATAATAAAACATAAAATAAACAACATGCATTCATTTTTATTTGTTTCATGACCGAATATCAAAAGAAAGAAAAAAAAATAAGCTTTGTGAGTTTCGGCCATTTGGAAGCATAAATTCAAGGTTTGTTTTGTTCGGTTTTTGATAATTTTTATGTTTTTGAAATCATTGCTTCGAGTACTACCCGACCCATGCTTGAATTTTTTTTATTTTGATGAATATTTTGAGTTATGACATTGATGAATATTTGTGTTTTGTGATGTTTGATGATAAATTATGAAAGATATGTTTTGGATTAATATGTTTTGTATTGGAGTTTTTGATGATTTTGAATTATTAGGACTAAATTGCAAAAATAATAAATTGAAGGGCTAAAAGGCAAAATAAATGAAATATATGGATTAGTATGAGCATAAGGAAGATTCGGCCTAACTATGATGTGGTGAGATTTTGTGTATTTTGTATTTTGTGCAATTAGGACTAATTTGTAAAAGTATGAAATATTAGGGGTAAAATGGTAATTTTCCCATTTATATGTTGTTGGATTAAATTGAATGAAATTATGTTTAAATGGGTTTAATTTGAAATTATATAGATCAATAAAAAAAGAAATCGGACTTGGATCGGGGAAAAACGAAAGTTGTCGACTAGTAGTCCCGTTCCGTTTTACATCGTCCGAGGTAAGTTTGTAGGCAAATAGACGTGTTTAATGGTAGATAAATGTTAAATATATATGCTGGTATGAAAAATATGAATTTAGATGTGCTTATTCCGAATGTGAATAAGCTTGGTAACCATGTTCGAATAGCCGATTTATAACGTCCGTCGATATCCGAGGTAAGTCCTTAAGCAATTAAACATCATCTATTTCGAATATAAAATGGTTTACTATGATGATTCGAATTTTATAGTTGTATAGTAGGGTAGCCGAATGTGATTTAACATTTAATTAATGTGGTTGAGTTTTATTCAACTGAGTTAAAACCTCTGAAAGTTTGTATGGACTGTTTATGGAATGACTTTATAATAGCGATATTCAGGCTTTGAGCTTAGCAAGCCTTATGCTGGTGAATTTGATCGGGCTTTGTGCCTAGCAGGCTTATTGCCGGTGAATAAATATCAGACCTCGGGTCTAGCATGCCTAGTGCCGGTGTGTGATTCAGGCTTATGCCTAGTAGGTTTTATACCGGTGATTTATTTTCAAGTCTATGTCTATAAGACTTCTCATTTATGTGGAAAGTGAGCAAGTAAGTTGATCTAAATGACCTTGTATATTCGGCCACATAGGTATGTGCATATGTGATGATGTATTGAACTTGTATATTTGGCCACATGTGATGTTATATTAAACTTGAATAATTGAGTAGCAAGTACATATGTGAATGCGAAAAAGGTATTCGGCCTTGTAAATAAATAATATGAACATTATTGAAATTATTTTTGAATATATGCAATTGGTGGTATATTCGGCCATGGATATAAATATATTTATAATTGTTATACTTTGATTTATGAGTGTATGTATATAAGTGTATGGGTATTTAGTATGATAAAGATGTTTTGGCTTGGTCATTGAATGATAGTTTGTTAATGTATCTTTATATATAAAAGTGTTCTTTCGGTCATTACTATGCTTATGCATAAAAAGCTGTACTTTGATTTATGAGTATAAGTATATGTGTTTACATAATGATATTTAGCTTTGAAATTGAAGGATATTTTGCTTATATATATATATATGTTCATTCGGCCATGAATAATATACAAGTGAAAGTACATATAAAATACATGAATTTGTAAGTTTAAATATTTAAAGTAACTATGATAGTAAAAAAAAAAAAATTGGTTTAGTTTATATGATTTGATTATGTAGCTAAGTTCTTTATTTGCTTATGACTTACTAAGCTATGTAAGCTTACTCTGTGTGTGTTCATGTTTACCTTTGTTTTATAGATTTTGAATTCAAGTTTCGAGCTCGGGAATCGTCAGAGAAACTTATCACACTATCGACTGTCTTTGGTATTTTATAAGCTGAATTTTCGAACCTATGGCATGTATAGGCTAGATTGAAATTTGAAATGTTGGATTTTGGTTTTGTATAAATTAAGCCATGCGAAAATGGCCTAACTTTAATGCTTTATTACGGTTTTGTTTGATTATGGCTTACGTTCATTTGGTTATTATGCTATATGTCTTAAATGAATGGTATTCATGATATCTATTTTGTGCATTGAAACTGGTTAGTAATTTTGGATGTGTGCATTTGGTTGATTCGGTTATGACATATGGATAGATAAAAGTATGAGTGAATTTGGTTGTTAATTTGGTTAAGATGTTATTCATGAATTGGTATTAAAGGATAATAGGTTATGTTCGAATATAGAAAAAGTTTATTTTGATATGTTTATTACGTAGTAGATAAGATTTGTGTATGGGATATATGTTTATATTTGGTTATTGATTTATTCTTGTGAAGTAAATGATGTTTGTGTTTGAGTTATAATATGTAATGCATTAATTAGTAAAATGTATGTCAAGAATATGTGATACATTGGAGTATGCTTAAGTTATAAAATGATGATAGGTATGGCCATTTGGATTGGATAATTATTTGAAAATCAATTAATATGTACTAGTAGATCTTGGTTGTCGAATAGACATGAAATGAATATGTTTATGTATCGTTTTCAAATGGCACATTATTTGAACATTTTGGATAATCTATTTGAGTGGTTTAATTAGTTAAGTTGATGATATATTTTAGCATATGCTAAGTGAATTATATGATTATTTATTTATGTTATGCAAATGTAGTAATAAGGCAAACAAATGTTACTATGGAATATTTCACTTATATGAACGGTAATAATGTATGTTTGATTGTATAAAGTATGCGCATGACATTTGTTTGATAATTAAAATATTTTATATTTGAATTATTCAAATGTCATCAAAGTTAAAGTATACATATTTGATAAGTATGTGAAATGAAATGCATTTATATAAAATAAAAAAAATTCTAGATGATTAACCTTATAAAAGAAGTCTGTTCTGAATTGTTTTATGATCGGTAACGCCTCGTAACCCCATTCCAGCGACAAATACGGTTAGGGTGTTACACCCCTAACCCGTATCCGTCACCGGAATAGGGTTACGGAGCATTACCGTACAAACTAAACATTAAACATACATTTCACACATTGACATAAACATGATATAAACCATTCATTCCTATACATATCATCCTTAAATCGAGCCCCCGAGGCCCTAGAAATACCTTAGAAACAATTCGGGACCAAATTAGAAACAATCAGAAAGTATAAGAAAAAGTTATAAAAATTGGACTGCAGGGGTCACACAGTAGTGTGGCCAGGCCATGTGCCTCACACGACTGAGACACAAGCCCGTGTCTCAAGCCATGTAACAATCGAAATAGGGACACACGGCCGTGTCTCAGCCCGTGTCCTTACCTGTGTAACTCTCTGAGTTGGGTCACACAGCCAAGCCACACACCTGTGTGCCAGGCTGTGTAACTCTTGAAATAGCCACACACGCTCGTCTGCCAGGCCGTGTGCTAGGCCGTGTAAGAGCCTGACTTGATGCATTAAAATCTACAGGGTACACACGACCGTGTCACCAGGTCGTGTGTCACACACGGCTGAGTCACACGTCCGTGTCTCAGGCCGTGTGGACATGAAATTGGTCAAATTTAAGCCATTTCCAATACCAACTCATGCAACCACCTAAAAGTATTTTTTTTTTTTTTTTGCACATGATCAAGGCATCATAATATGACCAAAACCAACACGAAATGACCAATCCAATATTCCAAAATCATTCAACCAATATGCCATACAAGGCACCTCAAATGCAAACATACATACTTGACCATATTTCATTCATACACATCTAGTTCAATACCATCTCAAAACATACCATATCTTGACCATTAGTACTTCAACATAAACTTACCATTTGAGTTATACCATTCATGCATCACAAGTACCAAAATGACACAATTGAACCAACATCAATTGGTACCCAAACAACTTATACATGCCAAAATCATCACCTAGATACCAATACAAATTCACCTATCGTGCCATTATAACCTTAGCCAAAACATCAAAAACTACCGAAATTTATGTTGGATGGTGCGATTGATCTCGATGAGCTTCCAAAGTGATCGAGCTTTTGATTAACTATAAAACATAGGAAAGAAAACTACATAAACACATAATGCTTAGTAAGTTCAGTAAAACATTAACATAAATTACCATTTCAATACATAACATTAAGATTAATCATAATATAATCCAACCACAAGCTTGGCACAAGCCTAAGCACCATCAACAATACATGTTAGTGCATTCAAACATAATTCAAATGAATTAACATAAGATAAGCCATTATACATGAACATACTTCATTTGAATTCATCATTTTCATTAACATAAGCATACTTCCATTGAAGCTTACGATTTCAATCCTTTTCATAATTACAAGACATAGTTCATTTGAACACTTACCGTTCCTTCCTTTTCATGCCCGTTGAACCATTTAGAATATCATCGGATATTTCGGAAAAGCACACATGAAGTGTGCTTAAACATATAACTGTAACATTTCCTTTACATCGTTGCTCACACGAGCTGTGAAATGGGCCTACTCACACGAGCTGTGGGTCGAAATGTAAGCTACATAATGCTGCTTACACGATTTGTGGAGAATCCGCAACAAATGCAGGACCTCAGCCATCGGTAGGACATTCAAGACCAGCACCCGAACATGAAAACCCTAATGACATGTCATTTGTATCCTAGAATTCCTAAGGTTCAACCGAGAATCGATAACCATCATGGCATTGTTGGATATTCATCATTCAATTACATTACAACTAACATATTAACATATAATTGAAAATAACATTAAAACGATATTTATTCATACGAACTTACTTCCACGATTAGAGCGTAAAAACGAAGTCGATTAATCTGAGGCTTTAGCTTTTCCCCGATCTAAATCCGTGTGAGGTCTATCTTGATCTAAATAGACAAATTCAATTCATTTAATACTTCTATTATTCAATTCAGTCAATATTTCATATTTTTGCAAAATTACTAATTTGCCCCTAACATTTTAACTTTTCACAATTTTGTCTTTAAGCTCATAAATTGAAATTTAAACATTTTCATCCTTTTCTCAAGCTAGCCAATTTCTCTAGGGACCTATATCAATCCATACAAACCATCATTTCACAAATTTACCATGGAATTTTACTACTTTTACAAATAAGTCCCTAAATGACATTTTCATCAAAAATCACTTTACAAAACTTGTTTATTTATCAACAATGACTCATAATCTTCCATTAAACATCAAGAATCATGCAAGAATATTCATGGAAAACCCTAAATGTTTAAAAAAAAATTCAAACTGATCCCCGGGCTAGATAGATTAAGCTACAACGATCCCGAAAACATAAAAATCATTAAAAACGAGCTCAAAAATCACTTACATGCTAAGGGAGAACTTAGCCGAACCTTCAAGCCTCTTCAATGGGGTTTTCTATCCCTAGTTTCGGTGGAGAGATGAGCTAATGAAGATGATACATTATTTTTACTTATTTTACTTTAACTTATTTATTAAATTACCTTAATAACCTTGTTATTTAACCAAATAAAACATCAAATTCATGCCAATCTTTGTCCACTACCATTATAAATGGTCTAATTACCACCTAAGTCCACTCACATTTAAGTTTCATAGCCATTTGACCCTTTTTACAAATAGAACTCTATTTTTGCACCTTTTACAATTTAGTCCTTTTTACATAATTAAACATGCAAACGTCAAAATTTCTTAATGAAATTTTTATACGACCCCACTAATATTTCATAGACATTAAAATAATAATTTACTTGTCGAATTTGTGATCCCGAGACTACTGTTCCGATTTCACTGAAAACGAGTTGTTACAATATATTTACCTTCGTACTTTAATATATGAATTTTTTCCTTGTACTAAAGAAATTCATTATTGTAATCTTTCAATAAATTACTATATGAAAATAAGGTTTTTTTTACATAAATAATACGAAAAAAATTATGAAAATGATGTTGAAAGCAAAGGATTTATGAAAATAGGTCATTTTGAAAGAAAAACGGTGCGTCAATCAACTGTTGTTTACATCACCTATAAAAATAATATTTTAATAAAATAAATAAAATAATAATATCTTAATATCAGGCCGCATCCTTTTCACCCCAACTTTTACCCTTTTTTAAATATATATATTAGTTTTATAATTTTATAGTCTCAGGTGGAGTGGGGTGGTATAATTTTAAATTTCATATATTTATTTTATAAAAATTAAAAATTAATTCATTTATCATAAATTAATCTTTGTATATTTCCGAATTTAAAAATTAATTAAATTGATTAATATTATTAAATTAAATCATCAAATTACGTATCTCAATATCAATCGTTTATATAATTCATATCCAAAGAAATAATTAAAGGTTGGTTATAGGGTATACCTACCAGAATTAATCTAGCTTGTCCTACAACCTTACAAAGATAGGACAGAGGCCACCGTAAAGGTCATGGCTGCCATTTTTGACTTTCATCTTTTTTTCATTTTTATTCCACGGTAAATAAATATTATTAATATATTAAATTTTATATGTATGACATTTAAATTACGATTATAATATAAAAAACATGAAAATTTGGATGAAAGATTGTACTCTCTCCCCAACAAAAGTAATGGATGATAACCCTTTATGATCAATAAAAATATTGGGCTATGCGGTTTCTTTTCAGGGTTCATCATTTTAATAGAAGTGGGTTTTCTTTTTTAAAATAATTCCCATGTTTCATTAATTTTAATGTCAAGAAATAAAAATATTTTATGTATTTTTTTAATATACCAAATAAAGGATTTAAGGATTCAGCATTAACATAAAATAAACAAAAAAAAATAGAAAGAAAAGTTACGAACAACAATTATTTTAAAAAATAGGCACAATTAAATATGTGTGGTGGACAGCAGAAGCATAAACAAATAATTGGAAAAGTTTGGTGTGTAATTAAAAAGTAGTAGCGACAAATATTTATCTTTAATTAAATTGCAATGTGGATTAAGTTTTCTACTCTTAAAATCTTATTAAAATGATAAATGAATCATTATATTGACCTTTCATTAATCAAATCATGCTTTTTCATGGATTTATTATTTATTATTTTTTAAAAAACTACCCCAATAGTTAATCTTTCTACTTTCTAATAAACTGGTCAACGTCTTTCTCACTTACCCTATATCGTTTTCTTTTTATGAAAATAATTAGAGGTTTCAATAGGGTGGGTTTTGCGGGCTCCCGTCCTACCTCGCACTCAATTGGGCGAGAATGGGTTTAAGTTTTGCGGGTGATGAGATGGGAATAAGGACAAAAATTAAATTTATCGTGGGTGGTGGGGCAGACGTGGGTATAATCTTGTACCCGCCTCATCCCTACCCGCTTCGCATCATCTAGATCGCCCTGTATAATATAATAAGTATATTTAAAAAATAAAAATTTAATTTTTATAATAGTACTCAACTCACATTCATTATTTTTTTTTAGAAAAAAAAGAACACATGAACTTTACTCGATATGTGATACAGAAGTAATGGGATTGGCATGTATTGATTGCTTTTTGGAATTTTTGCACTTGTGTTACATTTGAAGACATTTATGTTATATTTGATACATTATTTGTATTTAGATATTACGTAAAGACTTTATTTTTTGAATTTTTTAAACTCATATTGAAATTATATTTTATTTACCATTTAAAGGGGCGTGAAATTTTTTTTTTAAAAATTGGTGATAATTGAAATAATATTACATATGTGGTAGGAGTTCGAAAAACAGATATTTTATACTTTTTTTATAAAAAATTATTTATATTTATTTAACTGATACTTATAAATATTATATAAAGTAAGTTACAAAATAGGTATAACGAAGATTAAGTGGGTCTGAAGTGAGACGGGATAATTTTAACCTTACGCTTCACGAGACATGGATGATTTTGAATTTTGTACCGCAACATGTCATGGGACCGTACCTATCCCGCCTAATTTACATCCCTAAAAATAATCAGTTTAATGCTTTATATTATAGTTGCCGCTGTTGACAAAGAAACAAAAGAGGGTAGGAAATTGTTGGGTCATGATTGGCTAATAAACAAGGATAACCCCTCTTTGTTTTTGTCCCTTTTTCTTGCATAATGTCAAGAACAAGTAGATAAGTGCAGGCTACTTCATTACAAGGTAACCTATGTCCAATGCTATCCTAATATCATACCGAAATCTTTATTTTTTTTCCATTTATTTATATTTAGTATAGCAATTACTACTTGTATCTTCAATAAATATAAAATGAAAATCGTTACTGTATAAATATAATAGAAACTTTTGTATTAAAAGTTATATTATATTTTACCTTTGTCGTAACCATTTTTTGATAAAACGGTAAACGACGCGGTCGACTCGATTTTTTTGAAGATGAAAATAAAACAAGAGTCGCCACCGACCTTCATTAGGTGCGATCGGATCACCTTTATTTTAATAAATATTTCAATTTACTAAAACAATATTTTTGATCTGCGAATTTTGAGAAAATGGGCTCGGGAGTCGGTTACGTGCGAGGAAGGATTAGCACCCTCGTTACGCCCGTAATTGGTACCAAACTGATTGATTGATGTCCTAATGTTGAAAACTTTGAAATGGTTTGAAAATAGATACTTTTTATTTCCAAAACTTGGAGGAATTGGAAGAGACGTTAAGGCTCTCTTATTTTCGAAGAGATAAAGTATCATGTCCAGTAAGTTAGGTCGCGACACTTTAGACTCTTGAAACTAAGCTCGCCTTTTAAAAACTCGATTTTTATTTGGAGAGGATATTCCGTCATTTGTCGAACGAGAAACCAGAACCCAGTAAGTTAGGGCTTGTCTTCCTGAAGGTCCAAATTAGGAATATTGCCTCTATTTTAATAAAAAACTTATCCGTAATATCTAGATGTCGAGTCCAGTGAGTTAGGGCGCGACATTTCGAATATCCGAGATTAAGTGTTTTGTTTAAAAATTTAAATTGCGATTTCAAAGGGGATATCCCGTTATTTAGCTTTAAACAAGAAGAACCGGAACCCAGTAAGTTAGGGCTCGATCCACTCAAATTACTAATACGGAATGTTGATTGTTATGAAAATTGAGAAGTCGGGTAAAGGTTAATGTGACAAGTTTATAATGAAATGTAAAAACAAATTACAATACGGACATGCGTAGCAAAATGGAAATAAATGTGTTTAGTACGAATGATAATATAAAGAACGAAAATGAAATAGAATAAAATGAACGAGTCAAAAATAAAGATAATGAAAAATAAAGTAAGAAAATAATAATAAAATAATCATTATAAGTATAAATACGAAAAGAAAATATAATTATAATAGTAATAATAATAAAAATAATAGCCATAATAACAGTAACGAAACAATAGTATAATAACGGAAGTAATAATTACATAATAATAATAATAAATATGACAAAAGTAAAATGTTAATAAGGACAATAATAGTAAAAAGCAAATGATAATAATATGTTAATAGTATAATAGTGACGATAATAATAATAATAATATGATAATAAAATATTAATAATAGTAAGACAACACTAATAAAATAAAGAATAATAGCATATAAGATAATAATGAAAATAAAGAAATGACAATAATAATAATAATAATAGTAATAAAAATAAAATAATGATAATAATGAAAATAAATAGTAATAATAATAATAATAAAGAAGTTAATAAAATAGTAGTAATAATAATATTAATAGCAAAATTAAAATAATAATAAAATGGCGATAACAACAAAAAAAGGAAAGGGGACTGAACTGAATTAAAAATAAAATCTAAGGGCCAATTTAAAATAAATAAAAGAGGAAGGGCCATATTGTAATGCGCACGGAAATCCAGGGACGAGGAGCGCAAATTTCCCCCGAGTGTTTAAGCGCAGCGTTTTAAAGGACCGAATTGAATGCGATGCTAAACTTTAGGAAGCGATTTAAAAGAAATTAAAACTTGATTGTAGAGCGAAAAGAGAAGCGGAAGGGCTACGCACATAAATACTCCATTTTTCCCAAAACACGCGGATCCTCGGGTAGGTAGTCGGGTTGGTCGGTTTAGGTGAAACGACGCCGTTTTGAGCTTAAAGGGCAGCCCCAAAACGACGTGCCTCTCGGTGCTATAAAGGCCCAAATTCTTCAAAAAACTCATTTGTCACCGTTTTTTTTAAAAAGAATTTTAACTCTTTCTTTTTCTCTGCAGGTGAGGATCCGCGCAACTCGGTCGGCCTCACTGCTGGCTCATTGCCGGCGCCATGTCTGCAGTGGTCTGAGCCCTAAAAGGTGAGAGATTTTATTTCTTTTTTAAAAAAATAATATAGGTATATATATATCAGAAAAGGAAGAGAAGAAAAAGCCTTGACAAATAAAAGAGAAATCACCTCTTTTTGCCCCCTGTTTTGGATTTTTGGTAGATTTTAGTGCCTTAATCTCTGCCCTTTTTTTGCTTAATCTATTCGTGCTTGTGTTTGAAGTTTTTTTTTGTATTGTATTGATTCAAAAAAAAGGTCCTTTACAATCGGTTTAGAATTGGCTTTTATAGCCATTTTTTCAAGCTTTCTGTCCCTTCCGTTTTTAATGCTTGCAGGTCAAGGGCGGTGGAGATGCGACGTGGGCGGTGCAAGTGGAGGTGCGGACGGGACGGTGGTCGATGGCTGCAGGTGGCGTCAGAATGTCAGGGGTCAGAAGACCCTAGGTGCGGCGCACCTAGGGTTTGCTCACTTTGTTTTTTTTTGTTTTTTTCTGATTGGGCTGGTTGGTTTGGTAATTGGGTTTTGATATTGGGCCATTCGGGTTTGGTTGGTTTTGACGGGCAGAATTGGGCTACAACAGCTGCCCCTCTTTGCTCATTGTCGTGTTAACGGGAATAGAGCAAAGACTTTCAAAGGACCAATTTTGCCCGGTCTTGTCGAGTCTTAACTTCTCGATGCTTCTTTTCTTCAGATAGCCTCGTTCTAGTCCATCGCACTTTGTTGCTTTAATCCACTCCATTGCCGCAACTTCAGAGGTATAGGACTCTTCGTTTTAATTGGCTAACTTCGGTATGCTCCCTGTAACCACAGGAATCGCCAAATCTATTATCTTCAATCTGATCCCCACAAACTCGTGGATCGCCGGATCGATGTCTTCGATCTGCTTCCTGCAACTTCAAGAACGTCAAATATGCTTTCTTCAATCTGATCCCTGCAAACTCAGGGATCACTAGATCGAGGTCTTCGATCCGCTTCCCCGCAACTTCGGAAGGTCAAATCGCTATTTTAATCGATCCGCAAACTCGGGGATCACTAGACCGAGGTCTTCGATCCGCTTCCTGCAACTTCAGAAAGGTCAAATCTGTTATCTTTCAATCTGATCCCTGTAAACTCAGGGATCACTAGACTGAGGTCTTCGATCTGCTTCCTGCAACTTCGGAAAGGTCAAATCTGTCATTTTCAATCTGATCCCTGCAAGCTCAGGGATCACTAGACTGATGTCTTTGATCCGCTCACGCAACTTCAGGAAGGCCAAATCTGCTATCTTTGATCTGCTCCACTGCAAACTCAGGGAGGTAGGATCTGCTATTCTTTAATTTGTTCTGCCATAGTGTCCTTTTGAGGACATAACCTGTAGAGTGAGTACATGCTTATGCCTAATGATTAGGATGCCATGAGTATGATGAGTCAGAATGTTATAAGTGCGATTTCCCATTTGAGGTGTTATCATCTATGTATCTGTCAAGGTTTCGTCTTCGTTTTCCTTGCGAAGAATCGTTTTTGTATGAACGACTTGCCCCTGTGGAAATTTCAAGGCCCCTTTCCTTTAGGCTTCGGGACACGGGTCTACATTGACTTCTAACTGTCTTCCCCGGGAATCACAACTCCTACTCGAAGAGTACCCGACTTGGTTTGTTTTTGGATCCGTTCCACAGTGATTTAGGGTTTTTGAATCTTTCCTTGTCGAAAATTGGCTGTCACCTTTCTGGGTGACTAGGTAATGTTATTCACCCTGTCACGATTACTGAATTGGGCGAGGAAGTTTGAAGAAATGATTTCCATTAAGACCCCTCTTTCTCCATTGTTTTTAATCTATGTACGTGGAAATTCTAAACAATTGTCCTGTTTCAGTTTCTCGTTTTATCTTAGAGATTCCCAAAGTAATACGTAGAACTTTCTTTTGTGAAATTATCAGTTCATCAATTATTATTTTAATGCAACATGTTTATGAATGATGGGTAACAATAGATTGACTTCAAAGAGAGTTAAAAATGAATTATCAACGATTTGATTGGGAACATATCCTTTTTTTGCGAAAAAGAATCTAACGATATGCAAGACATAAATCAAATGCCCTAGACACCGCCGATTGGGCTTCTATACAAGCTTCATGAAGGTTGCTTTAAGCTTTAGCATGTGTTCAGAAGACTCAAAGTACTTTGTTGATACCCCAATATGCAGCGTGCTTCCTCTTCTGTTGATTCTAGCGCTGCAAGGTCGCTACGTGTCTATTCAAAATTCGAGCCGCCCTTTTCAGGTTTTCAACTCAAAAGCCCTTTGGCCCCAAGGCGCCCTCTGCGGATTTTCACCTTGGCCTCTCCGTTTTTTTTTTTTTGAAGTCTCAAAGTGCCGTTTGCGGGTTTTTACCTTGGCCTCTCCGTTTCAAGCAAAGTACTTTTTAACTGAATCTGAGTTCACGGGATTGGGCAAGCTTTTCCCGTCCATCTCAGTCAGAATCAGTGCACCTCCCAAGAAAGCTTTCTTTACCACATACGGCCCTTCCCAGTTTGGCATCCATTTTCCTCTGTAATCCTTTTGTATGGGAAGGATCTTTTTCAGCACGAGGTCCCCATCATGGAATTCTCTTGGCCGAACTTTCTTGTCATAAGCCCGTATCATTCGTCTTTGGTACATCTGACCTTGACGAATAGCCCTCAATCTCTTTTCTTCAATTAAATTCAACTGATCATATCGAGCTTGGATCCATTCGGCCTCATCCAGTTTTACTTCTGACAACACTCGAAGAGAAGGTATTTCCACTTCAATAGGTAGAACCGCTTCCATCCCGTAGACCAATGAGAAAGGTGTTGACCCAGTAGAGGTTCTAACGGATGTCCGATAAGCACAGAGTGCAAACGGCAACTTCTCATACCAGTCTCTATAAGTCTCAGTCATCTTTCCCACTATCTTTTTGATATTCTTGTTGGCCGCTTCCACAAACCCCATTCATTTTTGGACGATACGGTGACGAATTGTGGTGTTTGATGTTGAATTGACTACAAACCCCGCTATCGTGCTATTGTTTAAGTTGAGTGCATTGTCTGATATGATCCTCTCAGGCATTCCATATCGACAAATGATCTCTTTTTTCAAAAATCGACTAACCGCCGATTTAGTGACTTTAGCATATGAAGCCGCCTCTACTCATTTTGTGAAATAGTCAATAACTACAAAGATGAACCGATGTCCATTCGAAGCCTTACGATATCTCGGCCCAATGACATCCATGCCCCACATGGAAAATGGCCATGGAGAAGTCATAACATGTAAAGGTGATGGGGGCACGTGAATCTTGTCTCCATAAATCGACATTTATGACATTTCTTGGCATAGTTGATCTGTCTCTCCTCCATAGTGGATCAATAATATCCAAACCTCATTATTTGTTCGGCCATTGTGAAACCATTAGCATGAGTTCCATGAGACACCTTCATGGACTTCTTCCAAGATTAACTTAGCTTGGCGGCGTCCACACATCTTAGCAAAGACTTGATCTTTTCTTTTCTTGTATAAGACTTCTCCATCCGGGACGTAATCACACGTGCTAGTCTTCTCGGCGTCTTTTATCGTTCTCGGTCGATTGATCGGGTATTCGCGATTTTTCACATACCGCAGTATATCGTAGTACCATGGTGGGCCAGCTTTCTCTCCTTCCTCGACATTGTAGCAATGGGTTGGGTCTTGATGAATACTCATTTGTATTGGTTTCATATCTTCGCTTTCATTTATTCGGACCATGGAAGCCAGGGTGGCCAGAGCATCAGCCATCTGATTCTCGTCCCTGGGTAGGTAATTGAAGGTGATGTCATCGAACTCTCTGATCAATTTTTGGGCCAATCTTTTGTAGATAACCAGCTTTGGATCTCTGGTTTCCCATTCTCCTTTGAGTTGATAGATTACCAAGGTAGAATCTCCATAAACTTCCAATACCCTGATTCTACGCTCGATAGCGGCGCGGAGACCCATGATGCAAGCTTCAGATTCACCATATTATTAGTGCAATCGTAAATCCAGTTTGCAAGTGAATGGATAATAGTCTCCTTTTGGGGACATCAGATCGCCCTAATTCCATTGCCCACGGCATTTGATGCCCCGTCGAAATTCGGGTTTCAAGGATAGTCTTCAAGGCGCCTTCTTGATTGTCCGCCACGACATTAAATCTTCATTAGGAAATCAAAATCTAAGGGCTCATAGTCTTCAAGGGCTCTCATGGCTAGAAAGTCCGCTATTGCACTCCCTTTACCGCTTTTGGTTTACATAAACGATGTCAAATTCGTAAAGTAGAATCGCCATCCGCCATCCTTCCATTCAAGGCAGTAGATTCCATCATATATTTAAGGGGATCTAACTTTGAGATGAGCCATGTCGTGTGGTACAAAGATATATTGCCTTAGTCTCCGAGTTGTCCAAATCAAGGCACACAGCACAATTTCTCAATTGGCGGGTACCTCGTTTCACATTCGGTAAATTTTTACTAAGGTAGTATATTGCTCTTTCTTTCTTCCCGACTCATCAGCCGACCCAAAGACACATCCCATCGAATTATCAAGCACCGTCAAGTAAAGGATTAATGGCTTGTGCGGTTGAGGCGCATTAATACCGGAGCATGGGACAGGTATTGTTTTACCTTATCGAAGGTCTTCTCGCATTCTTCATCCCACGTGCTCAGGTTGTGTTTCTTGAGGAGACGGAATATGGGGTCACACCTCTCTCGCTTAGTTGTGAAATGAACCAAGGCGATGTAATTTAGCCTTCCTAAGAAACCTCTAACTTCTTTTTGGGTACGTGGTGGAGGTAATTCTTGTATGGCTTTGACTTTATCCGGGTCAACCTCAATCCCCTTTTCACTGACTATAAACCCGAGTAGCTTTCCGGACCGAGCTCCGAAGGTACACTTTGACGGGTTAAGCTTCAACTGGAATTTTCTCAGCCTCAAGAACAATTTTCTCAAGACCTGCACATGCTCTTCTTCAGTTCGGGACTTGGCGATCATGTCGTCGACGTAAACCTCAATTTCCCCTGTGCATCATGTCATGGAATAAAGTTACCATGGCTCTCTGATATGTCGCCCCCGCATTTTTTAGCCCAAATGGCATTACCTTGTAACAAAATGTTCCCCACATGGTTATAAATGTTGTCTTGTCCATGTCCTCAGGATGCATCTTTATTTGGTTGTACCCCGAGAAACCATCCATGAAGGAGAACAACGAATAGCCTGCTGTATTGTCTACCAAGGTGTCGATGTGAGGCAACGGGAAGTTGTCTTTCGGGCTGGCCTTGTTTAGGTCTCTGTAGTCCACGCACATCCGTACTTTCCCGTCCTTCTTGGGGACCGGGACAATATTAGCTACCCAATCCGAGTATTTAACTACTTGCAAGAACCCAGCATTAAATTGTTTCTCGACTTCTTCCTTTATTTTTAACAAGACATCTGGTCTCATTCTTCGGAGCTTCTGTTGGATTGGCTTGCATTCTTCTCTTATGGGCAATCGGTGTACTGCGATATCAGTGCTTAGTCCAGGCATATCTTGGTACGACCATGCGAACACATCCTTGAATTCATGGAGTAATTCAATGAGGTTTCGCCTGGTTTCTGCAGTAATATGGGCTCCAACCTTCACTTCTTGCCCCTCTCCTAGGTTCACCATTTCTACCGACTCTTTATGGGGTAGGATCTGCTTTTCTTCTTGTTCTACCATTCTCAACAAATCTTGAGGCAAGTCGATTCTCGTGTCATTTTCAAAATCCCGAGATTCCTCTCAACACATTTCTTGCTTAAGCGGACTTCGAATCAGTAGTATCGTTACTCATATCATTGATGTCTAGAGACCTGTAATGGGTATCAAAGGGTGTACAAGGAACAAATGAATTTGAGGACAACTATTCACATGATATGAATGAGAACGTAAGAATAAATGATAAAATGTAAAATAAGAGAATATTTAGTAGAATTGAAGACGTATTTCATTAAAACAAAATGTCCGAACATGAGCCCATTTCACCAAAGAAATCTCATTGTTTCTAGGCTTAAAAACAACAAGAGTGTTACGAGTATTACTCTGTATCATCTCTAAAAACTACAGAAACTCCTCTTGGTCCAATTGTCTAGAGTGCTTCCTGTGTTCATATGTGCGAATGCCCGATGATTTCTTGATTAGTCACCTCATCGTGTATAGCATTGATGTGGGGATATTCGTCTCTAGAAGATTCTTCCCCGGGGTAAATTATTCCTCCTGATATGAAGGTCTGAGATATGTGGGGGAATGTCATCGGTTCCCACTTAACGTCTTCTCCATTCAGTCGGGCCTTTCTCCTTTCTCGCTTCTTTTCCATTTCCTTCCTCATTTGTTTAGCATCTGGTTTAAAACCTAAACCAAAGCGGTCTCTTTTCTCCTTCAGCATCGGGGTCTGGACTTTCCCTTGGAGATATTTGCCCAATCCTCTTCCGGGCAGTGCTCCTTTTCCCATCGTCAATTGTAATCCCATCTTGGTGGTTTTGGATAGCTTGGGCACCGGAACTTCACTTCCCTCTGCGATGAACGTCGCATTTACGAACTCTAGGGATCGGAAGGAACATTCGATAGCCTCCTCATTAGTTTCTAGGTACGGCAAGGCCTGGTAACGTCGCTATGATATCTTCTTCGCGTCACTTCCTCTGCGATGAACGTCGCATTTACGAACTCTAGGGATCGGAAGGAACATTCGATAGCCTCCTCATTAGTTTCTAGGTACGGCGCTTCGCTGGTAACTGTCGCTATGATATCTTCTTCAGCGTTTATAGTTACCAACCGATTTTCTGTTACCAGTTTTAATTTCTGGTGCAGCGATGAGGGTACGGCCCCCGCCGAATGAATCCATGGCCTCCCCAACAGGCAGTTATACGAGGGTTTGATGTCCATGACCAGGAAGTCCACCTCGTAAGTGTTAGGCCCTATCAATAAAGGTACATCTATTCTTCCCTGTCACTCTTCTTTCAGGCCGTCAAACGCTCTCACTATGTTCTGGCATGCTTTCATGTGAGAACCGTCTATTGGCAACCTCTCGAGTGTAGCCAGTGGTAGGACATTCAACGCTGACCCATTATCTATTAGCACGCTTGGCAGAGTGTACCCCTTACAACGGGTAGTTATGTGCAAGGCCTTCGTTGATCCCAAGCCTCCAGGCGGATTTCATCATCATTAAGTAGATGAAATTGTCTGGCGCTTATGTTACTAACCGGATGGTCTAACTTGTTGACTGGATATATCCTTAGTAGCATAAGTCTCATTTAGTACTTTCATCAATGCTTCGCGGTGTACCTCCGAACTTAGAAGTAGGGCTAACACGGAGATCTGGGCTGGTTGTCCAGGCAGTTGTTCCACCACGCTATATTCATTGTGTTTCAAGAATTTCAAGAATTCTTTGGCCTCTTCCTCTTTTACGGGCTCATTGATAGGGTTTCGGTTCCTTTTTTCGCCCACTCAAAGACACGATCTTCGGTTTCATTGGTTCTTCCTCTTTTTCCAGGATCATAACGCTTCCCACTACGCGTATAGAACCCTTCATTCGTGCCCTCCTCAGGACTGCTAGTGGAGCTTTCTGCCCCTGGCATCGTCACATTACAATTATAGTTCCAAGGTACCTTTTTACTATCTTTGTAGGGAAAAGAAGCAGGTTTCTGAATTATAATTTTCGGCCTTCCTGCACTTCGCCTTTAGTGTTTCAAGCGAAATGATGATTCTCGGATAATTAACTCTCGGCTTTGTCAATTCTTCCTCGGTCGCGCATACATCCTCTTCCTCTGCTCCTTTTTCATAAAACTCCAATTCTTTGTTGTCAATAAGACCTTGTACCAAAATCCTAAACTCGGCGCATTCTTGAATCTCGTGTTCCTTCGTCTTATGGAGTTCGCAGTAGTTCTTTATATCCCTCCCTTTTTCCGCAAGATCTGAATCTATCAATCCTCTTTTTGCCATTTCCTTCCAGACTATTCGTAATGGGGTTTTCACTTCTGTGACATCCTTCTTAATCTTCCTCACCCCTTCTTCACCAATCGCGTTTACCCCTCTCTCCTCGTGATTGGGCAGTGGGTTCCCCTTTTTTACCATGTCGTCGAGTGTTATAACCCCCATCTTTATTAGCCTCTCGACTACCTTTTTAAAGGCGAGGCAATTCTCTATCGAATGCCCCTCTATCCCTGCATGGTAATCGCAGTGAGCGTTAGAGTCGTACCACTTAGGGTATGGGGGCTGCAATGGTTGCAAATAGAACGGGGACACGATGTGCTCATTGAATAAAATCTGGTATAACTCTTTGTACGTTATCGGAATTGGAGTAAATTGAATCTTTTCAATATTCGGTCTGGTTCCCGATTCCTGTCTTGCAGGTCCTTGTTGTCCAAAGAAGAATCGCTTTGGTCGATTAACGTGATCGCCTTCGAGTAATTTCTTATTGTATGTACTCACGTTATTTACTTCACCATCTTTCTTCTTAGGAGCGGTTCTTCTAGTGCTTTCTCCCGCCTCGATCTTACCGCCTCTTATAGCATGCTCGATCATCTCTCCCGCCATCACTATGTCGGCAAAGCTCTTAGTCGTACTCCTATCATATGGGTTATGAAAGGGCCTTCAGTGGTATTAATGAAGAGCATGGTGGTTTCCTTTTCTAAGAGGGGTGGTTGGACCTGCATGGCGACCTCTCTCCACCTTTGCGCATACTGTCTGAAACTTTCATTTTGTCTTTTCTCCATGCCTTGCAAAGTAATTCTGTCCGGTGCCATGTCTGTGACGTGGCTGTAATGCTTCAGAAATGCTTGAGCCAAATCTCTCCAAGAACTAATGTTAGCCCGACTAAGCTGGTTATACCATCTAGTCTGCCGCGCCCACCAAACTTTCTTGGAAACGATGGATTAAGAGTTGATCATTGCTCACGAGCGACCATTCGCTGCAGAACATGGTGATGTGGGCTTCCGGGCAGCTAGTCCGACTATATTTTTCGAATTCCGGTATTTTAAACTTATGAGGCAGTACCAAATCGGGAACTAGACTTAAATCTTTTGCGTCGATCCCCTGATGATGATCGATACTTTCCAGCGCTTTGAATTTTTCCTCCACCATTTGCAACGATCCTCCAGCTTGTTTTGAGGATTCTATTCTCGACCCCACTTTCATCGCATCTAGATCGGGTACAACAGGATTGGCCGGGCTATCTCCTGGTTGGGACCCAGAGCCCATGTGATGGCTCACGGGAGGTCTAGTGTCATCCTGCCCTTGCTGGGGCCTGATCGTAATTGATGGCCTTTGGAGATATTCCTCGGCGGGACTCTTGAGTGCGGCGGGTAAAACTCTGGGAGCGCCTTCGCTATCCTCTTCGATCGGAGGCATTGGACCTTTCCCTTTGTCCGTTACTCCATTCAGCATTTGGGCCATCTGTGCTATCATGTTTCTCTGGGCCTCCAGCATTTGGTCCTTCATTTCCTGCTGGAGTTTCAACATTTGCTGTTGCATTTCTTCCTGCATTTCTTTCTCGGAATTATTCGAACCTCTCGATCCATTCTCTTAGTTTTAGCGCGTGTTCCGTAGTGATGTTCCGCTTCCAGATTTTCTCTTTTCACTTTCTTTTTCTCTGATAATTTTAGCTAATTAGACCCTCTTTTTATAAACTTAAATGCATGTAATGTGATGCAATGCAAATGCATGAATGCAAGAAAAAGACATCGATTCTGATCAACTTCATTTTAGAAGACTTTATTAGAAGGCAAGATCCTTTACATAAAGCTTAACTACAAATATGCTTTCGCCCTAAGGCCTAAAGTTCTAATTTTCTCGAGCAAAGAGGTTAGCTCTTGACTACGTAATCTGATCGCACTCATATTTCATGCTCAACATATCGGCCTGTGCTGCCAAAGTTTGTAGATGATCGGCTACCTCTCGAATCTGAACTATCGCTTCGCCCATAAGGTAATCCCGATTTCTAACTTGATCATGAGAATGGTGAAGTTCTTCTTCCCAACGCCCTTCTCTTGTTTCCGTAAGCTCAATCCAAGTTCACAAAATCGTAATGTCGATTCTAATTCTTCAATCTTACCCTTCATTTCCTCGATTTTATTTAGACTTAATTTCGGCCGCTTCGAGTTGCAACTTCGGTAGTGATGCGAGGACTGGTCCAAGCTCACCACCCTAGCTTTTAGCCCTTTCTTTTCTTTTTGGCTTTCGCCATGTCTTTTCTTAGAACCTCATTTTGTGTTTGCATTTCTGGAACTTTTCTCCCAACCGCTAGCTTTGGCTCTTTCCTCTCGGATCTCGCGTCGCCATTTCTCCGGAGTTTTTCCTAATCCGGCATTTTCATTGTCGACGCATCTTCTTATATTCCGTCTTCAAATCATCTCGGTCTTCCTCTATTTTCCTTTCTCCTTTCTTAATTTTTTCACTTCCGACTTTTTGTCCATCTACGTCTAACTTGAGGAGCATCTTCTCTTCTTCCAGTCTCTCTATCTTTCTTTCGAGTTCGAACTCATCCTTTCAAAATCTCGTTTCGCGATTTCTAGTTCGATGGGACTACTCGCAAATATTCCTCTCTTGACCGAGCGCCTTCTAGATTTGGCTCGGGGATGTTATCGTTGATCCTCCTAGTCCTCCATTCTCTCTGTATTCCGAGGTCATCATCGGGCCTATGGATAACCTCTTCATTCTCGTGGACTGATTCCGTGCACTAGAGATCTCTTTAACCTTTTTCTTATAGCTCCCCTTCGTATGAGAACTCACATTGAGCCAACCCATATGTCGTTGGTACAAACTGTCTTGAATTATATTGTCTCAGACCAGCAGAGGGGCATATGCAAAGTGGCACCCCAAATTCAAAGAGAGGAACCCACTCGAAGCTTTCACAACGATAAAGGATTTGGTCGGTAACCAACCACGGAGCTTTCCAACCGATGTCATCTTCTTGAAGGTTTTGGAAGAGCGCGATCCAATTTTTTCTTGGACACATCCTCTCTTCTAGGTGTAGCTGCTATTTCTTCTAGCTGAGAGTAATTCTCATCATAAATCGATAGGATACTTTCTCCACTTTCCGTAGTGACTATGGAACCAAGCCAATAACAAGTGCAAGACATCCAATAAACTCCGCCTTCACCCATCCTTCTCGCATGCATTCAAGGACCTAAACGTTGGCTAAGATGGCAGGAACAGTGTGTGACCCTTTGTCTAATCGGCCGAATAGATCAATAATCGCTTTAATCGATATGCCTTAAAGCTTTTGGAAATATTACTGCATCAGTAAACACACAGGCATAAGACGTCCATCCTTTTCTTTGCATCGGGATGCGCCAAGATCAAGTCTCTCAAACATATCCGTGGTATGCATTTACCTCCGCTTTCTTTTGCATTCAGTTTGAAACCCATTGTTCGCTCATTCCGGTGATGTTCATCAATTTCTTCGCAAGGTTGGGCCATTAATCGCTGGAATAAGCTTTGTCGTCCCGAATTCTTGGGCAACGAATAAGGTCGATATTCTTCTACCGTGGGAACCAGATCCACCTTCCCAAAAGAGAAACAAATTTATAAGCAAAGATTCCAAAATCGGGACATTGCTCGAATAGGTGCTTATCTATTTTGACATCAAGCATGTAAGGCAGTCACCGTAAGTACCATAGAAACGAGCTTGCTTTCGCCTCGTTATCCCACCGAGCCCAAATTTCTTTCAACTCTTGGAGCTCGCTTCGTGTGACACCGATATTGGTAAAATCCCGTAGCTCGGACACATACCCTCAACTATGCTATCCCCTTTTTCTATTTGGCATTGCTCGGACCACGTATGGGACGGCACGCATTGTCTTCCACTTTATCAAGGAATTTGCTTTCCATAACCAAACTTTCTAACTCGTAAATCGACCGTGAATCGATGCCTCTTAAATATGAAATGATATGCACAAAGAAAAATAAAACACAAAAAGTTAGTACCATGGAATACAAAGCGAGTGAAATAAACAAACACCTATCCGGTAATTACTAGTGGTCCGCATAGTTCAGCTCGGGGGTGGGTTCTTAGGCTCTTTACATGTGGTTGAGTTCTAAAGTTCGAGGCACCAAACAAGCAGATTCCTCGATCCTCACCCATTATAGGCTCATACGGACCGAGTTCGGTTCTGTGGAATACATTTCCCTATGGCCATGCGGAAGTGAAAACTTCACGAAGACATAGGTACGGATGTATTCCAAGATCCACTAGCCCATGCGGAGGTGAAAACCTCACGAAAGCATAGCTTCGCCCCACTTAAAGGTGTGACCTAATGGTCATGCAATGCAATGCCAAAGTATTCAAGAGATCAAATATAACATTGAAAATGCATTTAAAGGAACACTTAATTTTGAAACCATTTTCCAATCTTAATTATAAGGACAAAAATCGATCAATCAATGGTCCGACTCTCGACGAATAAGTCCCAGGTGAGTCGCCAAGTCGTCGTAACCATTTTTTGATAAAACGGTAAACCACGCGGTCGACTCGATTTTTTGAAGATGAAAAATAAACAAGAGTCGCCACCGACCTTCATTAGGTGCGATCGGATCACCTTTATTTTAATAAATATTTCAATTTACTAAAACAATGTTTTTATCGCGAATTTTGAGAAAATGGGCTCGAGTCGGTTACGTGCGAGGAAGGATTAGCACCCTCGTCACGCCCGTAATTGGTACCAAACTGATTGATTGATGTCCTAATGTTGAAAACTTTGAAATGGTTTGAAAATAGATACTTTTATTTCCAAAACTTGGAGGAATTGGAAGAGACGTTAAGGCTCTCTTATTTTCAAGAGATAAAGTATCATGTCCAGTAAGTTAGGTCGCGACACTTTAGACTCTTGAAACTAAGCTCGCTTTTTAAAAACTCGATT
Organism: Gossypium sturtianum; assembly: GCA_025698515.1. Classification (NCBI taxonomy): domain Eukaryota; kingdom Viridiplantae; phylum Streptophyta; class Magnoliopsida; order Malvales; family Malvaceae; genus Gossypium; species Gossypium sturtianum. The sequence goes on along the minus strand of CM046943.1, from coordinate 122,221,111 downwards.
TTTATTTGGAGAGGATATTCCGTCATTTGTTTAACGAGAAACCAGTAACCCAAAGTAAGTTAGGGCTTGTCTTCCCAAGGTCCAAATTAGGAATATTGCCTCTATTTTAATAAAAACTTATCCAGTAATATCTAGATGTCGAGTCCATGAGTTAGGGGGCGACATTTCGAATATCCGAGATTAAGTGTTTTGTTTAAAAATTTAAATTATATTTCAAAGGGATATCCCGTTATTTAGCTTTAAACAAGAACCAGGAACCCAGTGAAGTTAGGGCTCGATCCACTCAAATTACTAATACTAATGTTGATTGTTATGAAAATTGAGAAGTCGGGTAAAGGTTAATGTGACAAGTTTATAATGAAATGTAAAAACAAATTACAATACGGACATGCGTAGTAAAATGGAAATAAATGTGTTTAGTACTTAATGATAATATAAAGAACTAAAATGAAATAGAATAAAATGAACGAGTCAAAAATGAAGATAATGAAAATAAAGTAAGAAAATAATAATAAAATAATCATTATAAGTATAAATACTAAAAGAAAATATAATTATAATAGTAATAATAATAAAAATAATAGCCATAATAACAAGAATGAAACAATAGTATAATAACTGGAAGTAATAATTACATAATAATAATAATAATAATAAATATGACAAAAGTAAAATGTTAATAAGGACAATAATAGTAAAAAGCAAATGATAATAATATGTAATAGTATAATAGTGACGATAATAATAATAATAAAATGATAATAAAATATTAATAATAGTAAGACAACACTAATAAAATAAAGAATAATAGCATATAAGATAATAATGAAAATAAAGAAATGACAATAATAATAATAATAATAATAGTAATAAAAATAAAATAATGATAATAATGAAAATAAATAGTAATAATAATAATAATAAAGAAGTTAATAAAATAGTAGTAATAATAATATTAATAGCAAAATTAAAATAATAATAAAATGGCGATAACAACAAAAAAAGGAAAGGGGACTGAACTGAATTAAAAATAAAATCTCGGGGCCAATTTAAAATAAATAAAAGAGGGAAGGGCCATATTGTAATGCGCACGGAAATCCAGGGGACGAGGAGCGCAAATTTCCCCAGTGTTTAAGCGCAGCGCTTTAAAGGACCGAATTGAATGCGATGCTAAACTTTAGGCGATTTAAAAGAAATTAAAACTTGATTGTAGAGCTAAAGAGAAGCGGAAGGACTACGCACATAAATACTCCATTTTTCCGGCAAAACACGCGGATCCTCGGGTAGGCGAGTCGGGTTCGGGTCGGTTTAGGTGAAACGACGTCGTTTTGAGCTTAAAGGATGATGCCCCAAAACGACGTCTTCTCAGGGTGCTATAAAGGCCCAAATTCTTCAAAAAAATCATTTGTCACCGCTTTTTAAAAAAAGAATTTTAACTCTTTCTTTTTCTCTCGCAGGTTTGGGATCCGCGCAACTCCGTCGGCCTCTACCGCTGGCTCCGCCACTGCAGTGCCGCTGCAGTACTGGTGGTCGGAGCCCTAAAAGGTGAGATTTTTATTTCTTTTTTTTAAAAAAAAAATAATAATATAGGTATATATATATCAGAAAAGGATGAGAAGAAAAAAGCCTTGACAAATAAAAGAGAAATCACCTCTTTTTTGCCCCTGTTTTGGATTTTTTGGTAGATTTTAGTGCCTTAATCTCCGCCCTTTTTGCTTAATCTATTCGTGCTTGTGTTTGAAGTTTTTTTTTGTATTGTATTGATTCAAAAAAAGGTCCTTACAATCGGTTTAGAATTGGCTTTTATAGCCATTTTTTCAAGCTTTTCTGTCCTTCCGTTTTTAATGCTTGCGGGTCAAGGGCGGTGGAGATGCGACGTGGGCGGTGCAAGTGGAGGTCTTGACGGGACGGTGGTCGGTGGCTCGCAGTGGCGCCGTAATGTCGGTCGAGAAGACCCTTAGGTGCAGCGCACCTAGGGTTTGCTCACTTTGTTTTTTTTTTGTTTTTTTCTCGATTAATGTTGGTTGGTTTGGTAATTGGGTTTTGATATTGGGCCATTCGGGTTTGGTTGGTTTTGTGAGAATTGGGCTACAACAACCTTTTTAGTTAAAAATTAAATAAATTAATTTTTGTCTATTAAATTAAAAAGTAAATTAAGTCATTTCTATTAAATATTTTATCTATTTTTATTGTTAAAAACTAGCGTAGTTAACAAAATAACTAAATAATGATATGTGACGTGTCACATATACCTCTTATTAACATATAAAAATAAGTTTTTAATAGTAAAAATGAATAAAATTTTTAACAGAAAAATAATTTACTTTTAGATTTAATGTACAAAAATTAATTTATTTATTTTTAAATAAAAAATAAAAATAGACGTTCATGGGAACGCAATTTAAACATCGGAAAACCATAGACATACAAAGTTGAAAGAATCCGCCAGTCAGTCCATAAGGGCTCCAACCCCACTATGAATGCGAAGTTCCTGCGACCACCGACCAAAGTACTATTGCCCAATCTCAACCCTTCCTTTTTATCTCAATGGGTCCCTTCGTCAGATACTGAAGACCAAACCATGTATTTTTTATAGGAATTTTTAGCATAGCCCGGCAGGTGAATGGAAATTCAATTGTTTCCTGAATTATTTTGTACTTGGACAAGGTTCAAAATTTTCAGCTTAATTGGTACTGATTTTCTATTCATGGCCAACTATGTTTTTTTTAAGGTTTTGATATTTTTGTCTGAAAACAAAGAGGAAAAAAAACCATGAAAAAGGAATTAGTAGAGCAAGATTTTACTCTTTTGATGGATACTAAAACCGGATTTAACATGTCAATTCAAGGGATTATGAAGAATAAATTTGTGGTTGTGGGGCCTTCCTCTGGATTTAACATGTCATATTCAATATACATTTATTTAGAATATTATTACTCCATTTTCATTTGTGATTTTCATGATTTCATAGTGTTCTTCCACTCCATGTTGGTATTAGTAAAAAGAAAGAAACAGTCAAGCACGAGTTTAGAAGAATGAAAAAGGAAGTTGGACTCCATGAAAATGATATAGTTGACTGAGATTCTAATGCAAATCTATCATGAACAATGAAAGCAACTTGTATGAATATGAATTCTCAATTATATAGGATTTAAAAATTGAACAAAGATGAGTTTTTATTTTTCCCAGAAAACCTGGGAAATTTATTATCACTGTACAACTCAACAAGATTACAATCCTGAAACCTAATAATTCCCATCACTAATTTTTGTGTAATCAATCCCCTGCTAATTCTTAACCACAATAGACATGCATTTTGTATAATGCGCAACGTTTTCTTGCATTAGGGCTTTCCTTCTTTCAGCAATGAAACTATCTACTTTTAACTGAAACTCTTCATTGCTCATCTCATGTATCGCTTCCTTGCCGATTCTGCACTACAAACCACTAGTTCTCTGCCCGTTATTGCCGTCTCCGATCTTCTATACACCCGGCGGGGACGCCGTTTTCCAGATTCTGACACCACTGATCGTGTTCGTCGGTACTCTTTTGCTTCACTTTATCAGTTGAAGTTATTGCAGGCTTCGTCTTCGTCGTCCAAGGTTGTTGTTTAATTGGTGAAAGGGGACGTTTTGTCTCTGCAACATCAACCGCATTTTCCACCACGACGATTTGTTTGTCGAGCACGGTCGCCTCCGCGGGTATTATACTCCGGTGAGAGCTGACGTATTCATCGTAGATACCGGAGCTGGTAGATTGTTTCTGGGTAGACAGAATATAAACAACAAGGATGATGATGTTCATAAGGATGAAAATGAAGAAAGGGTCATTAAGAGTGTTGACGTAACGTTGGCTAAGATCTCCAGCAACCTCGATGATGTGGGGAATCAAAGGGGGGAACCAAGACCATGATATCAAAAACAAAACCAACAAAAACCCCATATAGCGAAGACCCAACCTTAGCTTCCTCTCCATGTTGTATCTCCGCAAAGCATCTTCTTTCTCTGCTTTAACGTTGTCAATTTCGAAGGAATCCATGTTTGTTTAACAAGAAAATGAGGGGTGAAATGGAGGAGAAGGTTTAAGGTTGCTTTCTAGAGGGATTATTATTAAACAAAGAAAAACAGAGTTGGATGGAATCTGCTGGTACTTAATAATACAAGGCTTTGGAAACTTAATGATTTCAATGGATTGGATGGGCTTTATATATATACACGTTGAGTACTAGAGAGGCGGGGTGTACTCGACAGTCGACACTAGTAAACTCCTTAAAAAACAAAGCATGGACCCACTTTTTAATATTATTAATGTATTAATTAACTAAACATGAAAATATTTCAATTTTGCTTCTCGGATAACTCTAACTCCACTGCACCATGACCAAGCCGTACGTATTAAAAGTTTTCTCGAGAGCACAACCGGTAAAAATATCGTTGAGGCTGTTTTATAGTGTTTTAAAAGTTTTTGTATTAAAAGTTAATTTATATTTTATTTTTTTTACTCAAAAAATGAGTAATGTTTGGTGTGTCACGTGTACTTCATGCTAACGTATAAATATTAGTTTTTAATAATATAGATAAAATTTTTAATAAAATAATTAGTTTACTCTTTAATCTAATATACATGGATTAATTTACTCATTTTCTGAGTAAATGGATTAAAATACAATCTGAGTTCTAATATAAAACCTCTATGATACTTTTATAAATATTAAAAGACAAAGTGAACGAGCTAAAGTGGATTATGTGGGTTTGGCTCCACTCTATTATTTTTTTCATTAATATCTAATAAATGTCTAATCACTATTTACATGATGAGTTTTACACATTTGAATGATAATGATATTTATATTAGATATTAATAAATAAATAAAAATATATTCTATCTTAATCCGAATTATGTTAAGGTTTCTCGTACACTTACACGATAGCCAGTGAAAGACATGGAAATGGGTCCAAACAGGCAGACCCACGAGTCGGGGGGAGGTGAGATAGGTTAGGTGGTGCCACGCCGAAGGAAATACCATGGAAGGGCTCGAACGGGTCCCATGGTGGCACCAATATCCTAAGCTGTGTCGCATTCTTTACAAAAAGTAAAATGTGGGTCCATGCATTGCTACATTTTCAATTACTTCTTTTAAATTGTGAAATTAATATATTCATCGTGCATTTCCTTATGGAGCATGAAACTTCCTATCATGTTCCCATTGGGATTAGTTGACATTTTGCAACACATTATCCAAGTTTTTCTTCTTTACCAGCTTACTTAGGTTTAGTTTGATCTTTCCTTAACAAATTTTGGAATGCATTACTTAGATTATTGTGTTAGAGATTTTTTTTTTTTTTTTGAATAAGATTTCAGATTGGGCTTTTATTAGATAAAAAAACATAAATACATTATAGTCCAGAAAGGAGAAGGCCCGATGAAAAAAATCTAGCCCCCAAACTAAAATAGAAATCGGCCCTAAAACTGTTCAATTTCCCTAAAGAAAACAGAAAACTAAAATTTCCTAACAACCTGAAATTCAAAAAAATTAAAAATTAAACAGAATACTCTAGAACCATATTAATGGTGCCTCTGAAATTGCCCAATTCAAGAAACTGGTCACTGTCAAGTCCCATCAACAGCTTTTCCTTCTTCAATACGCTTTCGGTTCCCAATAAGGCTGTTTGCCTATTGCTTTGATAGTCCCGATTTCAGCCTCACAACTCCCAATTTCTTCTTTCCATTTTCAAACCTGATTATCTTCTATCCCCCTAACCTTTCGTATTCCTTCTCTCATTCGCCTTTCCTCCATCTTCAGTCTGTTTCATCCTTCATTTCTAACTCTTTCAAATGCTCAGCATATGCCGAAATACTTCCGATCAGGTAAATTTCATCCTTCCCCTTCATTGTTTCTGTTGCAATGGTATGTGCTAATTTATTCGCTGCTCGTGGAATGTGTTCGAACCTACAGCTTTTGATTTTCGCCCTTATTCGTTGAATATCATGAATGTAAGCCCCGATCCTTGATTTATCTTCATTTATTGTCTTACATTTCTTTATTATTGTTAATGCGTCCCCTTCGATGATGAGATCTGACCACTTCATGTCAATGCCAAGTTGAGTTGTTGTCCTACAAGCGATTGCTTCAGCGACAAAAGCAGATTCAACCTGTGGGTAGATCATGGACAAGGATAAAAGAACTGAGCCTTCTCTGTTTCTGGCCACGATTCTCACTGCTGCTTGACAAATCTTTTCATCGTAAGCTACATCAAAATTAATCTTCACCGTTTGACCTGATGGATGCTGCCAACTTTTTACTTCCGTAGGGTCTTTTGGTAGTTTCTCTTCTATTCCTTCTAGTTCTGATATGTAGCTTTTGATGAAATTTGATGTTTCATTTCCAGATCTACTAATCTTTTCGTGTACTTGCTTGTTCCTGTCTCCCCAAATTGCCCATAGCGCACAACAAAAGACTTTGCATCGAGAAGGGTTACTTTGTTCGAACACCCATGTAAGCCACTGAATGAACTCCATCTGCGGTACTCTTATTACTTCTGAAAAACTTAGTTCTTTCCATACTGTTTTTGTGACTGGGCACTCTCTGAACAAATGGTTGTTTGTTTCAGCTTCTTTTCCACACCGAGGACGGATTCTATTGGTGGATAGCTTCCGGATGTGCATGTTGACCCTTGTGGGAAGATAGTTCCACGATATTCTCCAAATAGTGATTTTTATCTTAGAGGGGAGATTTAGTACCCATAATTTTTTGTAAACTTTTTTGTAGTCGGTCTGTAAAGCATAAGCTCTAGGACCTATTTCAATACCCTGTAATAGTTTATAGGCACTGCGTACCGTAAATTCACCTGAGGGCGCTCCACTCCAAGTTAGTATGTCATCATGGGCCTCTCTTGCAAGCGGGATACGAAGGATCTTAGCAGCTACATCCTCCGGGAAGGTAGAAACTATTAACTCTTCTTTCCATTTTCTACTGTTCTCATCAATAAGTTCGGCAACTTTAAAATCACACAAATTATTAACGCAAGATGATAAACTAGCATTTTTAAAATCTGGTATCCAAGAGTCGTTCAAAGCTGAAATTTCTGACCCACTGCCCACTCTCCAACACAGACCATCTGATAAGACTCCTTTTGCTGCCCATATGCTTTTCCATGTGAACGAACAATTGTTTCCCAAGCGCGAGTTTAAAAAATTTTCATTTGGAAAATATTTTGCTTTGAAAACTTGTGCGACTAATGAGTTGGGATTAGTAAGGATCCTCCAGCCTTGTTTAGCTAATAAAGCCACATTAAACTTTGCCAAACTCCTAAAGCCCATCCCTCCCTCATCTTTTGGTTGACACATATGTTGCCACTGGCACCAATGAATACCCTTTCTTCCATGTGCTTTTTGCCACCAAAATCTGGAAATAATACTTTCGATTTCTCCACAAAAGGAATTTGGAAGTAAAAAACATGACATAGCATAAGTTGGAATAGCTTGAAGTACAGATTTAATGAAAACCTCCTTACCTCCTTGTGACAAAAATCTGCTACTCCACCCTTTAATTCTAAATCAGAGCTTATCTTTAAGATTTTGGAAAGATTGCTTTTTTCATCTGCCAACTATGTTAGGAAGCCCCAAGTACTTTTCCATATCTGTTGAAGATCGCACTCATAAAATTGCCAAAATCGCTGCTTACTCTCTTCTCGAGGTGTTTGAATCTGTAGAAAATTGTGGATTTGTTAAAATTAACGCATTGACCGTAACATTTTTCATACTTCGTGAGAATTCCTTTTAGCAATCTGCGCTCCATTGTTTGTTGCTTCCATAAACAGAGATGCAGTCATCAAAGAAAGAGTAGATGTGAGATTGTTGGCCCTCTTCTACTTGCCTTCGCCCTTTTATCGGACCCCCTTTCATAACCAATCTCATTAATGCCGACAAGCCCTCACTGCATATTAAGAAAAGAAAAGGGCTAAGAGGGTCTCCTTGTCTCAATCCTCTAGTGGCACGAAAAACTCTTCCTCTTTTCCCATTAATGTTGATTGCAAAGATCTTTGTGGAAATGTATTTCAAGACTAGTTCCACCCACTTTTCTCGCAAAACCCATCCGTGACATTACTTCCTTCAGAAAACTCCACTCAACTCTGTCATAAGCTTTACTCATGTCAAGTTTGACCGCCATATATCCTTTCTTCCCTGTACGTTTTTTTCCGAAATGTATGTAGAATTTCATAAGTAAGAAGAACATTATCGTAAATTAACCTTCCCGGACGAAAGCACTTTGAACTTGATCAATACATCTCCGACACTCCTTGGAACCTATTAGCAATTGTCTTTGCCACAATTTTGTATAGAACCGTACACAAGCTAATTGGTCTGAAGTTTACTAAACTGGTGGGATTTTGAGTTTTTGGAATGAGTATGATGTCTGTAGAGTTTAGCTGTCCAAGGCTCTGCTCATTGTTAAGAATTCCAAGACAGAACTTCATAACTTCTGTACCTACTATGTGCCAATATCATTGAAAAAAGAGTGCTGGAAATCCATCTGGTCCTGGTGCTTTTGTTGGCCCCATCCCCTTTAACGCGAAAAACACTTCTTCTTCAGTGTAGTCTGATAGTAAAGCAGCATTTATGCCTTGTGAAATACTAACCTCAATACCTTGTAGTAGATGAGAAAGATCCCTAATTCCATTTGACATAAATAACTTCTGAAAGTATAGGGTAGCGGCTTCTGCCATCTTACTGTCCTCAGTGGTCTCTCCTCCCTCTTCAAGCTGTAACTTTGAAATTGAATTTCTTTTCCTTCGAGATGAGGCAAACTTGTGAAAGAAGGACGAGTTCTTATCCCCTACTTTAAGCCAGTTCGCCATTGCCCTCTGTTCCCAATAAATTTCATCTTTGTCTATTTTCATGTTCAAATTGATTCTGGTTTCAATTAGCTTTGTTATCGTATCATCATCTCTTTCTTTTGCTGCTAGCATCTCCAGATCCTTAATCAGCTTCCTTTTTCCCTCTCTATTTCTTTTGACTGATCCTGCCCATTTCTTCAAGTGTTCTTGCAGCTTTTCCAATTTCTCTAGAATTATGCTTGTAGTTGAACCCCACGATGACTTTATTTCTTCCTCAAGAGAGTTCTCCATGATCCACCACGCCTCAAATTTAAATTGTGAACTCCCCACATATATGTTGTCGCCTATTGTATTTAAGAGAAGTAGACAGTGATCTGACAATGATTGGGGTAGGTGATGAATACTGCCTGTTGGAAAAAGACTCTTCCATTTCTCATTTGCAACACCTCTATCAAGTCTTTCTTTTACATTATTTTCTGCAAAATTTCCTCTTTCCCAAGTAAATCGGACTTCAATGCCCTATATCTTCTAATTGGCGTCTTCTAAAGTCTCTAATGCCTCTATTTTCCTTTCATCTCTTGGTAACCCTCCATCTTTCTCAAAAGAGTACATTATTTCATTAAAATCTCCCTTGACTAGCCACGGGAGACTTTGATCTTCTCCCAATCTCCTTAACAGTGCCCAAGTGTCGTTCTTGCAATTAGCATAAGGCGAGCCATAGAAGCCTGTAAATCTCCATTCTTCGTTAATATTGGCCTCCTTAACCATTACATCAATGTGATTCCTAGAGAAACTCCTAAGAGTAACTTTGATATCTTCCTTCCATGCTAGACATAATCCTCCTCGCGATCCTTCAGCTTCAATATCAAATCCGTTCATAAAACCACAATTTCTCCTGACTTTTTCCATGTGTTTCTTATCAATTTTAGTCTCCATTAAGAAAACCATATGGGGATTTTGCTGCTTTAAGAAGTATCGCAGCCTTTCTCTCTTCGTGGACTCCCAATCCACTAACGCTTCAAATTTTATGCTTTTCATTGTGTCCGGTCGACTTGCCTCTTGGCAGCCGCTGATCTCATGAGTTGTGGAGCATCATCTTGCTCCATATTTTCAAGTAATTCTTCTGATAGAACTTCCCCATTAAGCTTCTTTTCTTCTAATTTCAGCTTTTTTGTTTCATTTTCATGAACTACTTCTCCACAACAATTCACAATTCCAACTTCAGCAGACTTCCTCTTCCTATTACTGTTATCGTCCTTTCTTTTCATCATCTTATGAGCTGGTTCTAACCTTTTCCATCTTGCTTTCGTAATTAAATCTGGACTGTTTATTTCCTTTTTGCTGCTAGCATCCATCTGAATGTCGTCCATGGTTTTACTTATGGCCTTTTGTTCGCTCTCCCATTTTTCCATTTTATCGCATTAGACTGCAACTCTTTCATACTATCGCTTTCTTCACCTGTTTTGTTTTTCATTGCTTGGAAAGCTGCACCTCCTGTATACGAACTCTGGGTCCTCCCCTTTTTTAAAGAGGCATTAAATTTCATACTTTCCTTTCCAATTAAGCTTGATTCTGCTTTTAAGGCTGACGTGAAAGGCGGGTCAACTTTGATTTTCTCTTTCCCTACAGGATCAAACTCTTGGCAGTCCATAATACCATGCCCCATTCTACCACAGCCAAAACAGAACATGGGTAACTTCTCATACTTAAAAGAAATCCATGATTTGTTCATATTATCAGTTGAGACAAAAATTCCTCGACGAAGGGGTTTCTGCACATCAAGATTAATTCTGAGACGACATAACTCTCCATTAATTTCAGATCTAATAACGCCACCAAAAGTAGCACCAATGGCATGTAATAAATCTTTTTTATCAAATTCTGGTGGGCACGAATTTATTCTCACCAAGACAGAGAGAAGAATTCAGCGAACTGGGCCCTATCGATCATTTGTGAGATCCTATTGAATAGGATTAGGCTTTTTCGGAACAACCAAGGCTTGCCCTCCATAACCACTTCCAGATCTTCTTCAAAATCAAACGCAATCAAATATAGATTCTGTCCCACCGTTTGAATCTCGAATTTCTTCTTTGTCTTCCATATACTTTTCATCTGTGCCTTAAAACTTTTCGGGTTATACAACTTATCTGTCCAGATTGTGCAAATCAAAGACGGTTTCTCACTAGGAGTTACAGTCGACCCTTTAACAGATAACTGTACAAGTTCTTCTGCTAGAAGGGAAATCTCGTCTCTCTCCATTCGATCGTCACCACCGCTATCTGCCATCCCAAGTCGCAGCAGTTACTGCTTTCTCTAGGACTCTCTGCAGAGCACTCTTGGCCACTTTTTTGTTAGAGAATATTTTTAATATGTCTACTAATTAGTTTTTGTTTGTGAATATTGAATTAAGAAAATCAATAAAGTCCAAATAATTACATGATTCATATAGATATTTTTATGTTTATCTAAACTTAAAAAATAATGTTATTAGGTGTGGTGTGGATAAATTTAAGATTTAAATTAAACTAATCTTTTTAAAGGAAGAGTCCAAATTAAGTTATAACTTGGTTAAGCCTCCACCCAAGAGACCCTAGTAGTATAATGGGGTGGTTTGTCCCATTGATAAGCACCATTGAGTTTTAGATGAGGGAGAAGAAGAATCTTGCTACCTTAAAGTGAGATCTTGAACGCATCAAATGATAAATTCTAAACAAAAACAAAATTTTGAATCATATTTTTCAATAATTGTATTATCTTAATCTTTTATTTTACTGTTTTATCTTATTATGTTTTAATTTTATTTTATACCAAAAATAAATTTCTAAACTAGATTAAAAATGTATTAAATGAAACATTTTATGATGGTTCAAAAGATTAAGTTTTGAATCTAAATTTGTAGTTATATTTTCATTCCCACATCATATATTTTTTTTCTTCTAGACATAGGCTATTAAAGCATCATTTAGCATGAAATCAAGGAATAGGTAAGAGTTTTGTTGCACCAATTTCATGAAAAATCTACATAGATTGGTGTAATTTGTTCCGGATTAAAATGGGTCAACCCAATAATTAGGCCACTTGTATAGGCAAATTTAGGGAGGTTGATTTGAAGATTTTCATTAACACCGCTTGAAGTTTTAAATTTTTTATTTTGATATTATAATTAGTGTTTAAAAAAAATGTGTTTTATTCTCCTTAAAGTTTTTCAAAGTTTTTTTAATTAGATTTCTTTTGCAGACTTTATAATTTTTTATGATAAATTTAGTGACATTTGTAGTTTGATTTTGTAAACTACAAAGTAGTACTACTTAAATATTAATTTGGTAAAAATAAAGTATAGTAATTGCAATATCTAAGTATAAATGGTATCTAAATATTAATTTGGTAAACAATAAAGTTAGATAATTATAAGATCTAATACAAATTGAGCATTTAATTTATTTTGTTTTTCCTAAAATTTAGTACTCAAGATTATCTCGAATTTAAAAATACTTAACCAAAGCCGAGCCTATTTTGAACCATATATATATCTTGCCCCCTTATCAATAATTTTAGCTTCACCCTAAACCATATGCAAGATAATAATAATAACAATAAATTATTTAATCATATTGATCATTTTAAGTGAATATTTATAGATAATTATGTAAGTAGAAGTTTTATGGATTAATAAATAATACTATGAAACGGGAAAAAGAAGTCTACTACCTTAGCACGTTTTCTTAAGTCTGCTAACCTTAGCATGATTTGTTTTTGGTTTTTTGGGGTTTTCTTTTTTTTTTTAAAGCATTGCTTGTCGCATTTATAGTCATGCATGGAAGAAAAATAGTAGGTTTTTGATGGTTTTCAATGGAAAACGAGTTAGCTAATCTTAATATTGATGAAGATGAGGAGGTACCGGTCCGATCCGTAGAAGAGGAAGTAGAAATCGAAGAAGATTACAACCTGTGTTTGGTGGGACGGGTATTAACGGAGAGTGTGGTGCACTTTTCATCCATGAGAAATACGCTGAAAAATCTATGGCACCCACTGGGAGGAATATCAGTCACATATATTGGAGAAAAGAGAGTACAGTTTTGATTCTATAACATGATAGATCTAAACAGGGTGATGGATGGTATGCCATGGTTTTTTAATAGGCACTTAATATTTTCCACAAGATGAAAAAGGGGGAAGATCCATTGCAAGTTTCTTAATTATTTTCTAATAGGCACTTAATTATTTTCTCTTTTTCTTTTTCATGGAATCTTTTACGACAACTAGGAAGAGATTGTAATTTTTTGTGGTTAGTTATGGGGGATTCCAATGAAGTGATGTTCTCCTTTGAGAAGAAGGGGGGACATGTAAGAAAGGAGAGGTAAATGGGTGTTTTTTGATATGTTTTAAGGGAATGTGACTTAAGTGATTTAGGGTTCTCGGGGCAATGGTTTACATGGAATAAAGGAAATTTAGCAGGTAATAATATTAGAGAAAGACTAGATAGAGGTGTAGTAAATACTAAGAGCTGGGAGCTATTTCCAGGTTACTCAGTTGAACATCTACAACACAATATCTCAGGTCATTGCCCGGTACTGCTAAACACGGTTGGAAGAATTAGGGGAAGAACACTAGCAAGGCTGTTTTACTTTCGTTTTAATGTAGACTAGGTGTTGGAAGAGAATTTTGAGGAACAAATAGTAGAAGGATGGGAATCAAATGGGGGAGATGTTCCAAGAAAATTGGCTACGCTTTGATCCAAACTAAGTAGATGGGCTAGTATGAAAAAGCCATTAGGAGGAAAAAGCAAGGGCTGTAGTCTAAATTGAGGAGTTAAATAAGGAAGAGCCCATTGATGAAGTCTTAGCGTAAATAACTAATATTAAGCTAGCACTAAATTTAGCAAGAGATAAAGAGGAGATTTTCTAGGAACAAAGGGTAAGGGTAAATTGGCCTCAAGTTGGGGGACCGGAACACGTCATTCTTCCATAAGGTTGAAAGTGGTCATAAAAGAACACGATCTATGGTTTAAAAGGCAAAACAGTAAAATTGGTATATAAAGATGGTGAACTTATTGAAATTGCTTCCTAATATTTTCAAGAACTGTTCATGTCAAAAACGGTAAGTGAATGTGACAGAATTTTTGAAAGTATTCGGCCATGTGTTATTGAAAGGCTGAATGAAGAGCTAATGGCTGAATTTTAAAAGGAGAAGGTCGCTAAAGCAGTGAAATTAATGGCTCCTTTAAAAGCATTAGGAAAGGATTGGTTTCCAATATTTTTCTATCAAAAGTATTGGCATGTTATAGGGAATGATATAATTAGATACTGTTTGGATGTGCTAAAAGGGATGAGTGATATAAAAGATATCAATAGTAAAAATATTGTCTTAATTCCTAAAATAAACTCACCAAACAATATGAGTCAAATTAGGTCGATTAGTCTTTGCAATGTTATCTATAAAATAGTCTCCAAGGTGTTAGTAAATAGGTTCAGAAAGGTGTTGAATCTATGTATTGATGAGAATCAGGGTGCTTTCGTGCCAGGGAGACAAATTACAATTAACATACTAGTGTCCTATGAAATACTGCATTCATTCAAAAAGAAGAAGGATGGCTCAATAGGCTCCTTTGCTTTAAAACTTGACATGAGTAAGGCTTACTAAACAGGGTGGAATAGAGTTTCATTAGATGTTGCAAAGAATGGGTTTTTGCAATGATTGGATTAATTTAATAATGAGATGTGTAACCACGATTTCGTACTCAGTGGTGCTAAATGAGGTCCAAGGAGGAGAATTTAGGCTTAGTAGGGGACTAAGACAAGGTGATCCTCTAAGCCATTATCTGTTCATCATTCGTGCTGAGGGGTTTTCTAAATTGATTACAAGGGCAAAAGGCGAAAGTCTTATTAAGGGAGCAAAGTTGGGAAAGAGTGGACTAACAATAAAGCATCTATTTTTTGTTAACTATAGTATTTTGTTTGGTAAGGAAACAGAAGAAAGGACAAGAGCAATGAAAACAGTGGTGTCATATTACGAAAAAGTATCTGGTCAGTTAATAAATTTTGATAAATAACTAATTTATTTTAGCAGTAATACAGGAATAGACAACCAGAAGCAAGTGGGGAGATTTTTTGGAGTAAGAATAGCAAACAACCCTAAGAAATATCTTGGGTTGCAAAAAATGGTGGGATGACGTAAAAGACATACATTTGTTGGAATTAAAAAGAGGATGAAAAGGAAACTAGAAAGTTGGAGTGTGAGATTTCTATTAGTAGGAGGAAAGGAAGTATTGATAAAATCAGTTTTACAGGCGATTCTGATTTATCCAATGCAATGCCTTATATTACCTTTTTTTTTTTTGTCGTGAGTTAGAAAATAGTTTAAACTGGTTTTGGTGGTGTAACACAACTATAAACAAGGGCACACATTGGTGCAATTGGCCAGCTATGTGTACAGTGAAATCGTATTGAGGTATGGGGTTTAGGGACTTATCCAAGTTTATTATAGCCTTGTTAGCTAAACAAGGGTGAAAGTTGTTTACGAATCCTAACAACTTATTTGCACAGGTTATGAAAGCCAAATATTATCCAGAGATGAATTTTTAAATGCAAAGTCGGGTCTTACCCTTCATACACTTAGCTAAGTATCCGAATGCCCGTGATTTACTAGAACGAGGTTTGGGATGGAATGGTGCTTCTATAAACATTTGGAATGATACATGGTCGTCTAGACTGTAATGGGAAAATATGCAATCGTAATATCAACATTAATTACTCAAAAGTGAAGGACTTAATTAATATGGAAACGTTTACCTAGAATGAGGAAGCACTTAGAATATTGTTTAATAATGAGCAGGTGAAGCAGATGCTGGAGATTCCACTGATTGATCATAGCCAGTCTGTAACACCCCAAACCCGGCCTAGACGTTATGGCCGGATCTAGCGTGTCACATCAAAATGTTATTTGAAAACTACGCGTTCATTGAAAACCCTTCTTTAATTTAAAACTTTCTACCGTTGAAAAGTCTCGTTTTTTGTTGCTTAACAAAACAAGATTTGCTCAAAGTCATTCCCTTGTAAAAATATTATTATTTTTAAAACCTTGTTTGTAGCTAAGTCCGACTTTAAATAAATTATAAACGTGATATTTTGAAAAAAAGAGTTATTATTTTAAAACCCGTGTTTAATAGCCTAGCTTTTGTAATCGAAAGAAGTACCAAATAAAAGTTAAAATGAAAATCCCAATGGCCTTATTACAAAAATTATTAACCCAATAATTAAAACAAAGTAAAAATAGAGTCGCTAAGTTCAAATTTTTAAAACATGTCGGTCGTGGTGGCCACCTCCTCGAGTCCTCGCAGCCTCCAAATCCTCTATGACCGGGATTACCGCATGCTTTAAGAAAAAGGGTGAGTTACGAGAACTCAAAGTGTGTAATTGGAACGGTGAAAATGTGCAAGTGTACACAATCGCAACAAGTAATAAAGTGACAAGTAAATATCGAAAGTTATCGCACTCATTGTGGATCAGAAAAGACTTATTTATGAAAATGATTTTTAAACACTTTGGTGAGGGAAAATATTTGGTTTTGAGAAATGATTAAAAACTAGAAAACAAAGTAAAATAAAATAAAATAAAATAGAGTTCTAATGCACGATTTCAAAAGATGATTTTAATTAAGATGATATAATTGTGTTGGATTAATTACATTTATTAACTTAGAATCATTAAATTCATGCTTATACTTGTTACTTAATAAATCACGGAAACTCAGTAATTTGTTAACTTATGAACATATTTACAAATCAAAAATCCATTTATCTCTTGTACATATCCCTATGTCAATTCGACTGATTAAACAGATTTATAAAAGTAAACATGTTATTGCACATAAATACTTATTAAATTAAATAATCTCTCGTGATATTTCTATGTCGATTCAACCGATTAATTCAACCTAATAAGCATATAAAAGACTATGTGAGGTAACAAAGTATCCTTACCTTTGAAACATTTTTAATCACAATAATCCTCGCAAGTTATGCAAGGCATATGTATCGCCAAATACAATGCTAATTTCATCTTCACTACCTTAGAAGAATTAAACATGCACAAAGTTAAGTATTGTGTCCATTAATTACAATTTCAATGCGCTTAAATAATTAATTCTTTAGTTATCTAAACAATTAAAATGCCGTAATGACTTAAGCATGATTTTACTTAATCAAGCATTTTACCGAGGCCTATAACAAAGAAAAACACAATTTTAATAATTTAAGAGGACGAAATGCAATCAACCAACACGAATTAAATTCAAGCTAAGCTGATTAAATTAATCATTCCAATAGCATAAATGTTCATAAACATGTTTGTCAAAACAACAACGAAATTTAAAGAGATAGGGAACAAGAAGCAAATCCGGTGTTTCTCCGTGGCTTGACCGATTGTTCGCTTCTTCGCTCTCCGTTGTCCCTCGGCTATCAAGGTGGCTTATGAACACTCCAATTGCTACTCCAAATGGCTGAGAAAACACCTCTTTTCCAAGAGAGAAATCGCACAAGAACAAAGGGAAAATGGAAAATGAAAAGTTTAGAGAAAGTGAGAGAGGAGAAGAGAGAATGAGATGTGAATGAGAATTGAGGGATGCCTTGAATGATCAACCAAGGGTGGTATTTATAGCTGAATGTGGCTGCTAAAAATAGCAAATCCCATCAGCCAAAGAGCCCTCCTTGGCCGGCCATCTATGTGGCAAAGTTGATGGCTTCAACTTTGCTAAATATGGCATGGGGCAAATCTACAAAGCCACTATATTTGGAGGGGTTGAATGCAACTTTGAAAAGTCCTCAATGGCTTCTTTGCAAGCTTAATTATTCAGCTAATAAGCTGATCCGGGTCAGCATATGGATGGTTTGGGCTACCCAATTCTTTGCTCGGTTCGGTTCAATCGGTTTGGTTCAACCGATGTTCAATCGGGCCTTTTTCATAATTAATTAAGATTAATTTATTTAGCCCAAATTAAATTGGGAATAAATTAAAATTAATTATATTATGATTAAATATTCATAATTGGACCATCTTGGGCTGGAAATAAATTCGCCTTGATACTTCAAATTGCTTCTCGGTTTATTCTTCGAGCAATTGTCTCACGAGCCAATTTTCGCTTCTTTGTGCGAATCATTTAAAATAGTCAAAATTAGTCAAAATTAACTATAAAATTAATTAAAATTCATAATGTTCATATTTTTAGCACAATTTAATTATTTTATAATATTTAATTATTTTCTAACAAGAATTCAATCGAAATCGCATAAATTTGAGTTAAAAAGGGCATGAAAAAGTGTATAAATTTTCGTGTTTCCACACCCCCAAACTTAATTCATTGCTCGTCCCGAGTAATGCACAAAATTGAAAAGAATTTTCTCGGAAACACCTTTGAAAAACTCCTTCAGAACAACTTTCTTCTCAAAATCATGGATTCAAGATACTTAGGCTCAAAAATAAGAAATTTGATAATTATGCTAGTTAAGTATACATATCGCTCAAATTACACCCAACAACTATTATACTAGCAAAATTAGACTAAATGTTTCTTAATAAAGACATGTTAATCCCTACCAATTTGATTTTAATTCCTTATTCAAAATTAAACCGCAATCATTAAGCTTAATCGATGTCTTCATATGTTGAACAGAGCAATTTCTCTCCACTAATGTAGGTAACATTGGAATTTTGAATCAATAGGTCTTTAATAAGGTTGTAACGTGGGTGGGCTTAGGGTAGGTAAACGATAGATAAAATTTGGCTTTAAAACCCTAGACTCAAAGATAAATCGAACCTTCAAATTTTTACCTTCGATACACCAACATGCTCTTTGTACATCTATTTTCTTTTGAGTACATGTTTTTTTAGCACTTTGCTTCATGTACTACAATTTTCGAGCAATTGGTACTTCCTTTCAACTCCCCCAAACTTATTTTCAAACGATATTCTGAATAATGCCGAGTCTAGTTTTTTCGGACAATTTTAAAGGTAATGAAGAGAAAAGTGATGGCTAAATATTGAAAAGGTCCAAATAAAATTAGGCCGTATAGTCTCAAAGTTGGGTTTCAACGGATAATTTTATCAAGGTTGGCTTGAAAGGCTCAAACGGTCCAAACAATAGTTGCCTAGATCATTTTCAATATTCCATGCTTCCTAGGATTTCGCCTCAAGAAATTACTAAGTCAATTCTAAAGACTTAAACTTTCATGCATGCCTAATTTTTTCGTAGGGAACTAAAAATTTTATGGTACGAATTTGCATGCTTTATTAAAAATACATTCATATCATTATTAAGCTAACATAATAACTTATTGAAATAATAGAACTTTATTAATACTCAAGTTTAGCATACTTAACAAAATTCAAATTTATTGAGCAAAATATATACCCTAATCATAATTAAAAGAAAATTTTATTCGAGTGGAATCAATTCAAATTTTCGGTCCTCTTACTTAAAGTGAACAATGTCCTCATTGTTTAAAGTGAATAGATACTATATACTGTGTAGGATTTTTAGAAAAGATGAGGTGAGTCAAATTGACCGCTTAAGTACCAAGCTCTCTAAAATCCAATCCTAGACATGTATATATCTATTGCCACACTTTAGCCTTTGGGACTTGTCAAATTTTATTCATGATTCCTATCTCTTATTTTATTATGCAAAATGAAAATTTCCTAATTCACCTAATCTTAAAATAACTTAAGAATAAAAATAAGCTAAAGTTAAAGTCCTCCTTTTTATTTGTTTGCCGATCCTTCCGAATTCGACTCATCTTTACTCCATCAAGATTGTCTTTGCATGAATCGCTTTGCTCCTTCTTCGATGATGAAATTCATGGTTTAAATATGAAACTGGAAACTCGTGCACAAAAATAAATGGGTCATTATAAATTTTCTTGAGGGCACTCCTCATCGAGTCATCTCTTATTTTTGCGATTTCCAAAGAGGGCTTGTTGTCGCCATTGCATGTGTTGCATTAAGTCCATCACCTTTGATAGCTCATTACTAAGATCCGAGCTAGGCGGTGGAGCCCAAATGTTGAGGTTTTGATATCGTTTTCAGCTCGATTCTATTGATTCTCGCTCAACAGAACTTCGCTGATTGCTCGCGGATTTTCTGTGGGTTCATCCTCTGCTTCTTCTGGATCCTCACTCTCTTCAACTCATTGGTCAAGAATGTAATCTTTGGCTACTTCGGTAGAGGTCCCAATCGGTGATTGTGCCTTGATTATACTATGTCTTCTTCACGTCCGCGAGGAGTTTTGCTTTTAAGCATAAAATTGTTATCGTAAAGGGAAATAGGCCGGGCCGTAACGCCTAACGGCACAATTTCGTATTTCTCTTAGGATGATTTTGCCCACATCAATGGTCTTTCCAGTTAGAATTGAGTATAATAAGACCATTCGCTCTAATGATATTGTAGTCCCATGTGAACTAGGCATAATAAGGTGAAACGAATGAAGTAGAACCATACCTTCGCAAGTGGTGTCAAATACTCTTCAAAGACGCGTGGTTCCTTTGCTTTGACACAAACCACTTAGAACTCCGAACCGTGAGTTCCTCGAGAATTTCTTGTAAATTTTCGCAGACTTAATGATGCTCAACAGAGAAGAATATTCATCGTTGTTTAAATCGTGTAATTCAAAGAATTCATTAATAGCATTTGAATTTATTGGTACCTTGATTCCGCTTGACTAGAACTTCTGGCCAATTCGCTTGAGGTCAAGTTCACAGAGAATTCACTTAACTAGTTCCTTATCCACACTTGGTCTCTTTTCACAAAACAATTCCTAATTGAGGCTTCAAAGAACTTGACGAATACGTGTCATAAAGTCTTTGTAGTTGCTTTCCTTCAAAGGTGAAGCCTTTCTCTGATGCATCTGTTGATCTTTGAAAATACTTTCAGATCTTACTTTGGCTTCTTCATGTTGAAATTTGTTTTGTGCTTCGCCAATTTGGGCGGAGGCACTAGTTCTCTCATGAGGCATGATTAACTCAACATAAGATGGAAAAATTATTTTCTTAAAAATTTAATTAATAAAATTATCAATTCTTCAATAAATTGAAAAATTGAATAATTGAATAAAAATTAAACTTAAGGGAAGAAAATTGTTCTTACCACCTTCTTCGTAAAAATTAAGAACTCCTAAAATAAAATATACTAATGAACAAAAGATGGAATTTTAAAAGGAGGGTTGAAGGCTTTTTGGCTTAGGTTGGGCGGATGGGTGCGTGGTACTCGGTCGCACGCAGCAAAGAATACGCAAGGCCTTGCGGCAGTAGGCTATGTGCCTCGCAGAAAGCGCGCGCAGGAGAGCGGTGACACCGCCTGGCTGGTGGGTGTGCGGGAGATGGTGCGCAAGGAACGTGGCTGGAGGCAACAGCGTGAGGCCAAGAACTCGCACCTGGGTCGAAGCAAAGAAACGCACGCAGGTCGTGCGATGTGGGTGCGCGCGCAGCCAAGTCGCCGTCGAATGGTCGTTGTGGCTAGGGGCTTCATGCACACTTTTTATGAGTTGGTGATTTTGGGATTTTAGGTGTTGAATGAATGAGAAAAATAGAATAGATGGATGGATTATATAATGGAAAGAGTAGGAATTAGAGTAGAACTCTTAGAGCAATTTAATAATAAAAATATTCTAATTCTAATTTACTTAATGTTAACAACAATTAATAATATGCATATGTAATTATCAATTGCTATTAATTTATTAAGATAAACATAAAATAAAATTAATCCTAACTCCTAGCTAAGTTGATAAAAATTAATATATAAATTATAAGAAATATAATTATATATTAAAGTTTATCAATAATTTATAAATATGATATTAAGAAAATATTTATTCTAGATGCCCTTTTTTAAATATTTACAAAAAGAGGCACCTAGTTTTTATTATTTATAAAAATAGCAACCAAATTTTAAAATAATTCAATTAAGTCCCTAGACTTAATGAAAATTTGAAATTGAGTTGCAATTTAAGCCTTGGGTCAAAATTGACCTTTTATTTGGAAAACCAAAAATTTATTTTTGTCATTTAGGGCTAATTTCTTGAAAATTATGTAAAAATCAATTCCTGTGAAAGATGGAGGGGTCACAAGTTTGTCCCCGCTTTAAGTTCCAATCTCCCAGATGTAATTTCTTTAAACATAATAAACCCAAAATATACTCCTAAATGATTTATTGAAAACAATAAAATCTAAAGATCGATAAACTAAACAAAAGTTTGATCTCGCTCGTGTCTTTCTCCGTAGTAATGTTTCAACACGAGCATTGACGTGAAAATTACCTCCTTTCCTTGGAGTTCAACAACGCCGTATGGATAGACGCGATGAATCGTGAAATGGACCGTACTCAACGTGATTTTAACTTACTCGGGAAGAAATTCAACTGGAATTAAATAACAAGACTTGTCGACCGCTTCAAACTCTCGAACTCGAATATGCTTGTCATGCCATTTCTTGAGTCTTTCTTTGAGTAATTTGGCATTTTCAGATGAGAACATTCGAATTCCTCTAGCTCGCTGAGTTGAAGCATCCGCTTTCTTTGGCAAGCTTAAGATCCAAGTTGTGTCGCCAAGAGCCCAAAGAGGGCTTTGTGCTCTAACTCCAAAGGTAAATGACAAAGCTTTCCCAAAGACCAACCAGTAGGGTGACATTCCTAAAGGTGTCTTGTATGTCGCTCAGAAGCCCATAAAGCATCATCTAGTCTCTTGGACCAATCTCGCTTTGCTCGGGCAAACTACCTTCTCAAGTATGCCTTTGATCTCCTTATTTGCTAGCTCAACTTGCCTATTTGTCTCATGGATGGTAAGTCAGAGCAACCTTATGTTTCACTCCATGTTTATCTAACAACCATGTTAACCACTTATTCACAAAATGGGTCCCTTCATTGTTGATAATAGCTCTTGGGGTTCCGAATCTTGTGAACACATGTTTCTACAAGAACTTCATCACAACCTTAGCATCGCTCATTTGATAAGCTTCATTTCACCCACTTGGACACATAATTCATCGCTACCAATATGTACTTACGACCAAAAGATTTGAGGAAAAGGACCAAGAAAGTCAATACCCCAAACATCAAACAATTCTACCTCAATGATATTTGTTCGAGGCATCTCATTTCATGGTGACATTTCCAACCCTCCGACATCGATCACGCCTCTTACGTAAGCGTATGCATCATTGAATAGTGTTGGCCAAAAGAATCCCGCTTGCAATACTTTTGGTCAGACGAGTACCTCCAAAGTGTCCCCACTCTGAGTCGAATGACAAGTGGTATAAAATCTTCAGATTTCATCTTCTCGCCACACATCTCCCGATCATCCGATCTCGCACACTTTTTAAACAAATATGGCTCTTCCTGTAAATAGTACTTCACATCGTGAAGAAACTTTTTCCTTTCCCGACACGCTTTATCAAGCGCATCAAACCACAAGCTAAATAGTTAGCAAAATCAACAAACCAAGGAATAGTATAAACATGATTTACCTTCAAGATGTGTTCATCCGAAATGTTTCTGGATCTAAAGT
The DNA here is from genome assembly GCA_025698515.1 of Gossypium sturtianum. Lineage (NCBI taxonomy): Eukaryota > Viridiplantae > Streptophyta > Magnoliopsida > Malvales > Malvaceae > Gossypium > Gossypium sturtianum. The sequence goes on along the minus strand of CM046943.1, from coordinate 122,197,724 downwards.
GGAGAATTTCCCTCTTGTAGTTCTAATCGATAAGTGATCCGCTACTTGGTTTTCTACCCTTCGATCTTGGATTTTTAGATCGAACTCTTGAAGTAGAAGCACCCACCTGATCAATCTCGCTTAGCATCTTTCTTGGCTAATAAGTACTTAATTCATGGAGTGATTCGTGATAGACAATCACTTTGGTACCTACAAGATAAGATCGAAACTTGTTTAAAGCAAACACAATAGCCAAGAACTCTTTTTTGTTACCAGATAGTTCGGGCTTGAGCTCTAGTTAGAGTTCGACTCATGTAGTAGATGGGGTGGAAAACTTTGTTCCCTTCACGCCCAAGACATACCCAATTGTGAAGTCACTTGTGTCACACATCAATACAAATGGCAACTCCCACCGTGTGACGATTATGGGTGTCGTGACTAATTGACTCTTCAGATCATTGAATGCTTTTAAGCATTTCTCATCAAACTTGAATATCGAGTCCTTCTCCAATAATTTGCATAATGGTTTAGCAACTTTGGAGAAGTCTTTGATAAATCTTCGATAAAACCTGGCGTGACTAAAAAGCTCCTAACACCTTTTACGATGTTGGAGGTGGAGTTTCTCAATAACATCTACTTTTGCTTTGTCTACCTCGATCCCATGCCTCGTTATCCGATGGCCTAAAACAATTCCTTCTCGCATAATAAAATGGCACTTTTTCCAGCTTGAGTACGAGATTTGCTTTCTTCGTGATCGCCTTAGTACCTTAGCTAGATTGGCTAAGCAATCATCGTAAGTATCTCCGAACATCAAAAGTCGCCCATAAAACTTCCAAGTACTTCTCAACCATGTCAAGAAAATAGACATCATACATCTTTGAAATGTAGCGGTGCATTACATAAACCAAATGGCATGCGCCTAAATGCAAACGCATCTATACGCGCAGTGTGAATGTCATTTTGTGTTGATCTTTCTGCCATCGTAATCTGATTATACCCTCGAGTACCCATCGAGAAAAAAAGAGTAATCTCGCCCCGCAAGTCTATCCAACATCCGGTCCCAAAACGCATAGGAAAGTGATCTTTCTAGTCGCCTTGTTCACCTTCCCAGAATCGATTCAAATTCTCCATCCCAGAATCGTTTCTAGTTGGTATCAACTCGTTGTTCTCATTCTCCACGATCGTGATACCTCCTTTCTTTCTTTGGCAGCATCGGATCGACTCACCCATGAATCGCCTCGAGATGGGGTAAATTATACCCGCATCCAACCATTTGATAATTTTCTTTTTCACTACATCTTTCATGATGGGATTCACTCCGTTGTCCATCAATCGCTCTCTCTCGCCATCTTCTAATATGATCTTGTGCATGCATACGTAAGGGCTAATACCGCTAATATCGGCTTATGGTCCATCCGATAGCCTTCTTGAATTGTTTCAAAACTAAGATAAGTTTATCTTCTTGTTCAAGAGTTAATTCACAAACAATCACAGCAGCAGTAGAGGCGTTACCTAAATAAACATATTTTAAGTGTGAAGGTAATACCTTGAGTTCTAACTTAGGTGGCTCTTCGATTGATGCTTTGGGCGGATGTAATCTCTTTTTCTAATTTCAAAGATTCAAAATAGGATTGCAGATTAAATCCCTTTGATTAGCTTCTAGCACATACCTAAGTATCCATCCCCTCTTCATCATTTGGAGGGTCGATGTCAAAATTCGCTCCAATGGGTCCTCAACACGCTTGAGTTCTCTCCACTATTAATTCCTCTAAATCGACATCGCAGTAACAATCATCCATTGTGTTAGGAAATCGCATAGACTTAAAGACGTTAAATGTTACCCGATCATCATCCGAACACGCATAGTCACCGCCTTTGTACATCGATAATGGTCCTTCCAGCTTGCTAAGAATGGTCTTCCTAAGATAATTGGCACTTTTTTGTCCGCTTTCAAAGTCTAGAATTAAAAAGTTAGCAGGAAAATAAATTTATCTACACGCACTCAATACGCCCTCGATTTTTCCTTTGGATGCGCTAAGGATCGATCTCGCTAGTTGAAGTGTAACCGTAGTTGGTCTAACTTCTCCTATCCCCAACTTCCTAAATATTGACATAGGCATCAAGTTGATACTTGCACCTAAGTCACATAATGCCTTACCGCAATATGTTGATCTAATGTTGCATGGTATGGTTAAACATCTAGATCCTTTAATTTTTGGGGTAGTTTGTCCCAAGATATGCAATCGCATTCCTTCGCCGTAGAGCTACCGATCATATTCTCCAAGTCTTTGTTTCTTAGACAAGATATCTTTCATGAACTTGACATAGTTCGGCATTTGCTCAAGTGCTTCAACCAACGGGATGTTGATGTGAAGTTTCTTGAGTACGCCAAGGAACTTCTTGAATTGAATCTCCGCTCTTGGCTTCAAGTCTTTAAAGGTAGGGTGGTGGTGGTTTCACATCGAACTCGGGTTTTGCTGATTCGTTTTGGCGCAATTTCGCACCTAACGGTTGTTAGTTTATCGAATTAGCCGGTCTTGGGGTTACTTTGCTCGCTTTTTTCGATTCTGTTCGTGAAACCGGGATTTCAACACTTGGTTGAACTTCTTCTAAATCTTGAGCGCCACCGCTCCTTTCTAACTTCAATGGTGTTGGGCTCTACTATCTTCCGCTCCTCAATGCCAACGCTTTACAATGTTCCTTCCTCGAATTTCTGATTCTCCGTGTCACTAGGTAGAGCACCTTGTGGTCGGTTCCTCGAGTTCGTGAGTGTCGCCCACTTGATTTTCCAAATTCTTCAATGTAGCCGCTATTCGGATTAAGGCATCATTCTTCGCTATGTATGTCTTAAGCAAACTTTCCAAGCTATTGGATGCTTCAACTTTAAACCGGTTCTCGAACTTGTCGAGGGAAACTAGGTAGCCGGGTTGGTCCTGGTTGGGTGTAAGTGGTACCGGTTCCATTTCCTTGGTTACTCTAGAAAAATTCTGATGGTTTCTCCATGATGGGTTATAAAATTTGATTGCAACCCTTGCCTTCCTCGGTTTTGGTTCTGACACCCATGTAGTATACAGATTATGGGTTTGACTTAACATTCTTCAAACAAATGTCCTCCCCACAATAGACATAGGCTACATTCTCAAATTGATTTCACACAGCTGCAAAACTATTAGACCCATTAGTAGTAAGGTTTTTAAGCATTGAGGATATTGATGATACCAGTAGATGCGAGTGAAATAAGGGCTGCCTACTTCATGAATTCCAAATGACTGCCTTCCCGACGCACTCGATCTGGTTGGCCATTGATAATTATTGCCGGGCAATCCTCTCAATAATTTCATAAGCCTCATTATAAGACTTAGAAAGGAGAGCACCATTAGCAGAGGCTTCCACTACCATCCCAGTGAGCGTTGAGACCATTATAAAATGTCTCAAGTTGAATGCAATGTGGGATTCCATGATGAGGGCATTTTCGTGAATAATTCTTTAAATCTTTCTCATGCCTCATACAAGAACTCGTCATCCATTTAGTGGAAGGCGTTGATCTCATTCCTCACTTTAGCATTCTTGCTTGGCGGAAATACTTCATGAAGAATCTCTCGCTAACTCTGCCATGTAGAGATAGAGTTCTGTGGCAATGAATTTAACTGTGCACGAGTTCTCATCCCTTAACGAATATGGGAACAACTTCAATCGTAAGGCATCTTCGCATCTTGGCTTAACTTGAAAGAATCGCCACTTCCATAAATAGTCTTAAGTGAAGATGAGGGTCTTCGTGAGGCATTCCATCGAATTGGCCCATCGTTCAAGCATTTGGAACATGATCGCTTTAGCTTCAATTGTTGTGCCTCGATTTCGGTTTCCTAATACCCTGATTAAGATCGTAAATATCGCACAACATACCGTCGTAAAGCTCTATCCCTATCATCAGCAATAAGGATAGGATTCTGAGCGTGGTTTGCTCCGCTTCCTTTATTCATATTGTCGGGTTCATCTCTTCTGGCCCTTCTCTCGTTCACTTGTCTTCTTTGTTTAAAGGTTCGCTCTATCTCGTGGTCTACAGGAGTAAGTCAATAATTTGGTCAATACTCATAAACATCTCAAATAATCACTAAGAAATTAAGTAAAAATTTCAATAGAAAAATAAATAAACCAAAATGTAAAACAGATTCACAAATAATGGCTTTGAAAAACAAATTCCCCCAAGAACGGCGCCAAAAACTTGGAACGGTGAAAATGTGCAACTATACACAATCGTAACAAGTAATAAAGTGACAAGTAAATGTCGAAAGTTATCGCACTCCATTGTGGATCAGAAAAGACTTATTTATGAAAATGATTTTTTAAACACTTTGGTGAGGAAAAAATATTTGGTTTTGAGAAATGATTAAAAACTAGAAAACAAAGTAAAATAAAATAAAATAAAATAGAGTTCTAATGCACGATTTCAAAAGATGATTTTAATCAAGATGATATAATTGTGTTGGATTAATTACATTTCTTAACTTAGAATCATTAAATTCATGCCTATACTTGTTACTTAATAAATCACTATGAACTCCTGTAATTTGCTAACTTATGAACATATTTACAAATAAAAATCCATTTATCTCTTGTACATAGCCCTATGTCAATTCGACCGATTAAACAGATTTATAAAAGTAAACATGTTATTGCACATACATACTTATTAAATTAAACAATCTATCGTGATATTCCTATGTCGATTCAACCGATTAATTCAACCTAATAAGCATATAAAAGACTATGTGAGATAACAAAGTATCCTTACCTTGAAACAATTTAATCACAATAATCCCGCAAGTTATGCAAGGCATATGTATCGCTAAATACAATGCTAATTTAATCTTCACTACCTTAGAAGAATTAAACATGCACAAATTAAGTATTGTGTCCATTAATTACAATTTCAATGCGTTTAAATAATTAATTCTTTAGTTATCTAAACAATTAAAATGCCGTAATAACTTAAGCATGATTTTACTTAATCAAGCATTTTACCGAGGCCTATAATAAAGAAAAAAACACAATTTTAATAATTTAAGAGGACGTAAATGCAATCAACCCAACATTTAATTAAATTAAAGCTAAGTCGATTAAATTAACCATTCCAATAGCATAAATATTCATAAACATGTTTGTCAAAACAAAAACGTAAATTTAAAGAGATAAGGAAACAAGAAGCAAATCCTGCTTCTCCGTGGCTTGACTGATTGTTCGCTTCTTCGCTTTCGTTGTCCCCTGGCTATCAAGGTGGCTTATGAACACTCCAATTGTCGCCCAAATAGTTGAGAAAACACCTCTTTTCCAAGAGGAGAAATCGACACAAGAACAAAGGGAAAATGGAAAATAAAAAGTTGAGAGAAAGTGAGAGATGAGAAGAGAGAATGTGATGTGAATGAGAATTGAGGGATGCCTTGAATGATCACCAATGGTGGTATTTATAGATGAATGTGGTCGCTAAAAATAGCAAATCCCATCACCAAAGAGCCCTCCCTTGGCTCGGCCATCTATGTGGCAAAGTTGATGGCTTCAACTTTGCTAAATATGGCATGGGGCAAATCTACAAAGCCACTATATTTGGAGGGGTTGAATGCAACTTTGAAAAGTCCTCAAGGGCTTTCTTTGCAAGCTTAATTATTCACCTAATGTCGATCCTGGGGTCAACATATGAACAGCTTAATGCCCAATTCTTTGCTCCTGCCTTCTGTTCAATGGCTTGGTCTCAACCGATGCTGTTCAATGGGCCTTTTCATAATTAATTAAGATTAATTTTTAGCCCAAATTAAATTGGGAATAAATTAAAATTAATTATATTATGATTAGATATTCATAATTGAACCGCCTCAATGGAAATAAATTCGCTTTGATACTTCAAATTGCTTTTTCGGGTTTATTCTTCGAGCAAAGGTTTGCCGAGCCAATTTTCGCCTCTTTTGTGCTTAATCATTTAAAATAGTCAAAATTAGACAAAATTAACTATAAAATTAATTAAAATTCATCATGTTCATATTTTTAGCACAATTTAATTATTTTATAATATTTAATTATTTTCCGACAAGAATTCAATCAAACCTGGATAAATTTGAGTTAAAAAGGGCATGAAAAAGTGTATAAATTTTCGTGTTTCAAAGAATCCCTTATTACGGCCACACCGGGCCCGAGCCCATACCATCGTGACGGCCCGGGCCTAAGCCCTATTCAGAACAACGGGCCTAAGCCCTATATCATAACAATGCAATGGACATGTAACCCAACCCTTAACCACCAAACTCTCCACCCGCACTCAACCAATCTCTCCATGTGGGGACCATGTCGACCCACCCACCAAACTCTCCAATGGTGCAAATTTAGCCGCTAACAACCAGATACGTGGTCGAGCCATTAGAATCGTAATACGTGGCAATGCCACTATAATCTGCATTTCCTCCAAATCGTAAAAACTCAACCCAATGCAATATGTCATGTATGCTGGTATCACAATCATATAAAGTTATATAAATATCACATAAACATCATTTAAACTACCACAAAGGGTATAACGGTCATTTTGTCATTTAGGGGTAAAACGGTAATTTCACCCTCAATGGTATTTCTAATTTTACCCAACAAGGGTATTTCTGCATTTTACCCGTGAAGGGTAATTCGCAATTTTACCCCTATAATGGCCTTTCGAAGGCCCATCGTCTTCTCGAGCAACACTGATAATTCTTTTGATCGAATGGTGCAATTGGGCCAAAGCCCAATTTCGACCCAAGCGCCACACGCCGCAGGCCCATTCAAACCATTTTCGGCACGATTCTCGCGAACCTCGCAGCCCACATCTATTATCCCAAGACTTACCATAGATTTTCGCCCTATGGGCCCGTTAGTAGCCCACTTGGGCCCACTTAGCCCATTTCCTACCAACAAGGCCCATTACACTTTTCACCCCACGACGAGAGTTCGTGACACTCCCAACAACTATCGCCAACCCTTGTGGCTCTGGTTTATCTCTACGAGCGCCGTGACGCCGAGTGATCTCAAATGCCGATATTCGACTTTCTGTGATTTCAACTTTTAGCCGATTCACGTAACATTGCACACTGTAATAGACAGAGGTGTGAGATTACACATCCGTTATGAGTTATGGCTTGAGACACTTTCCGAGGCACCTACGATAACAATTGACCATAATTAGTCTCAACCTTCTAGAACCCAAAATATTGAAATACATTGCTAAACTAGCTTACTTACCACGCAGACACCCATCTCCCCAACACAAAGGTAATTGACCCTATTCCGAGGTTAACGAAAAACGAGTCCCTAGCATTAATCGACCTAAAAAGAGCATATTAGAGACGCTTACTCTACTCGCAACTAGAGAAGTTGAATTTTTTCTACTGCAGAGAACCCAAATTGAGAATGAGAGAAGAAATAGCAAACCTATATCTCTGCTATAGCCACAACTTACCAACGAGTAGGAGAGACTCAAATCGTTAGAACGTAAGAGAAGAGAATATTCTACTCAAAGATCTCGGCCTACCTAAACGAATCAAGGCTTAAAGTTGGCTAGTTTTGCAAGGTAAAGAGAAGATTGAGATGAAAGAAAAGTTATGAGCTTGGCCACGTAAGAACCGAAAGAAGAAAAAGATTCCTGTGAGAAAAGGGCAAAGAACCATGTAGATAAAGATGGAAAAAGAGAAAAGAAGGTGGGAGAGGAGAGGCTTATCCGCTCAACAATGGTCAAAAAGTGAAGAAAAAGTAGAAGATTGGGGAAAGAAATGATTTCAGGGGTCAAAAGATGAGAAGAAGCAAACCAAAACAAACCCGAGATGTCACCACAAAAAAGAAACCCAAAAGAACTAAAAGAACACTTTAAAAACAAAAAGAGATTTCTGTTTCTACTCTTACTCAAAATTGCCAAAATGCTACCAATCACCCTCTCCAAATTAAATTTCACTTAGCCACACTCCCACTTTCTCGCCAACACTTCCACACACATCACTTCCTTGATTTTCTCCACTATTTCCTCCTCGGATCATTCCTAGCCTCCCATTTGAAATTTTTGACCAAGTCTTCAACTTCCTTGCAGAGTTTGATCCCAACTCTACCTCTTGCCCTCAAGACATAAAATAAAGGTCCTCATTTTGCTATTCATGGGATTCGAACCCCCTCCCTCCTTGCCTTCCTAATGACGCCACAGCCACCTTGTCACCAGCTCACTTGTGACACTTAGACACACACAGATATACTTAAGCCCTACTGCCAACAACCCTCTCCACTAAATGGCCAAAAACTAAAATTTTTCCTGCACTCAGACTGAACCTGTGCCTCCTTAGGACCCCCAAACACACTCAAATAGCTAGCCGATCAAGCACAACATGAATTTAAGCAAAAATTACAAACCCCTAACTTTTGGGGCGTTACACAGTCGAATGTTATGGTGTGGAGAGGCAACAACACGAGTAATTATACAATTAAAAGTGGTTACAAATGGTTCGTTACAGAAGGATTACAAGATATAGAAGATAAATTTACAACACAAAAAATAGATTTGAAGTCCTACTCACAAAAATGTGGAACCTAAAATTATCAAGAAAAATCCGAATAGGCATGTGGAAATTAACTAATGAATTTATGCCTACGCTTCATAACTTGAAGAAGAAAGGATTGGTAAGAGATGATCATTGCCCAATATGCAAATCGGAGGAGGAATCAGTGGCACATTTGTTTCGAGATTTCACCTTTACAAAGATGATACTGCAAGAGTTGGGAGTGGTAGACTCAACCACAAACAGAGACTAGAGTTGGAAGAATTGTTTAGCGGAAGATTTTTAAATAACAATCTCACAAAATGCAAGGTATTAGCTATTACCTACTGGACATTATGGTTCAACAGAAACAGAGTATATCATGAGGGATTAAAGCCTAATGCACAAGAGGTAATTTCTTTTATTAAAGCCTATATGATGGAAAATGAGATGCTGGAAGGAATATTGGTGTCAAAACCAATACTTAAAAACATTAAATGGGAGCCACATGATGGAGATATGATTAAAATTAATTTCGATGCCTCTTTTCAACAAGAATCAAACAATTCAAAGGCATGTATTATAGCAAGAAATAAAGAAAGGTTGGTGATGGCAGCGTGTATTTACTCGAGCAAAAAAGTCTCGACACCAGCAATGGCAGAAGCATGAGCGTGCTTGCATGAAATTACATTTGGGGAAGATTTGGGTTTCAAAGAAATTTGTGTCGAAGGAGACTCTTTAATAGTAATTAAAGGAATAGAAGCTGCAGAGGAGGACAGATCTAGTATCGGTAATGTGCTAATGGCAGTCAAAAATAAAATCTCTAAATTTACAAAAATAAGATTTCGATTTGTACCCTGAATTGGTAATAATGTTCTGCATGCACTAGCAAAGGAAGGCCGAAACCACGAACAACTGGTATACTGGATGGAGGAAGTCCCGACTTCAGTGGAAGATTTCATCAAACGAGATCAGAATGGAAACAAAATGACTAATTTTGATAGGGAGAAGTGAGACCGGAAGGGTTGTGGGATTAGTTCCAAAGAACTCAGGTTTTTAGCAGAGGGCTTCTAGAGTTTTGTGGTTACATTACCTCTGGAAGAGGGAGGAGAGCGTACACCTCTGTTACTAATGCAAGAAATGGTGGGTTGAAGATTTGGGGAAGTCAAATAGAAGCTTCTTTCTTTGTTTTGTTTTCTTAGGGTTCTGCTCATTAATTTTTTTTCTTAGTTTTTTAGTTTGTCGTTCTATTTTTTTAGGTTTTTGTTTAAGTGGAGCAGTGATTGGTTGCCCAATAGTTTGTGAGCAGTTGTTTACAGTTGGCATCTTGTGTTTGGGGCTTGTTTCGGCATCTATTCCCTTGATAAAAGCATCAGTTGTTGGTTCAAAAACAATAATACTATAAAAGTAGGTTATTTATTGAAGTTGATGAATTTTTCACATAGATTCAAAGATGTTAATCTTACTTGGATGACTATAAACATTTAGCTACGTAAAGGGGTTTCTATTCATCTAATACTTGTAAGTATTAAGGTTTAATTTTGGTTTTGTGAAAATATATTTGGTGAAAATATATCCAGTTGCGACACAGATCGAGATGAGTATTTTTATAATTCAATTTAAATTAAGGGTAAACTATATTATTAGTCACTAAATTATGGTTAAGTTTTGTTTTGGTCATTTAATTAAAAAAAGTTACAATTTGGTAATTGAACTATTCAAAAGTTTTAATTTAAATCACTAGATTGTTCAAATCGATGTTATATGGCTTTCTCTGTTCACACTGCCTACACCAGTTGAAGGCTCTATTTCCTCTTCTCTTCTACAGTTCAGGTCTTTTTCATGAAACAACATTGGACATTATGAATCTGCAAACCAAAATTCAAACAGTTTTTTCTCCAATCTCTAACACTGACCGCCAAATCGACTTGGATCTAAGATATATTCTTATACTCAGCAATATTTATTGATCCATCATATCAATAGTCAGGGGCGAAGCCAGAAAATATTTTTAGGGGGGCCGAAATTAAAATTAAAATTTTAATAGTCTATATCTTTATAATTTTTAAAGGATTAAATCAAAATTTTATCATTTTTAAGGGGTAAAGTAAAATTTTACCTTTACTAATTTAAAATTTTGAAATTTCTAAAGGGTCTAATTGGTCAATCTTCCATTTTAGGGGGGCGGGCCCCTGCCAACCCCCTAAATACACCATTGTCAATAGTCTAATCGTTACTTGGAGCTCACTGATGGAACTTTAAAAAAAACTTAACAATTCAACAATTGATGGAACTTTAAAAAAAACTTAACAATTCAACAATTTGAATAATTCAATGATTTAAATAAAACTAAAATGAGTTTACCCAAGTCAACTCCAGGCTATTTTTTTTAAAAAAAAAAGTTGGATGGATCCAATGATATAAATTTGATGTCTTTTCATCTTCTAATTTTACGAAAATTAAGAATCAATCTCTCGATTTTAATTTATTTGTCAGGAATTTATTTTCATATGTTTACAAAATTGATCTAATCAGATAATACAATTAAAGTTTTCCATTAAATTGTTGTTTTTGAGAACCATAAGTTTAGTAATCGGAATTAATAAAAATTATAAATTAGTAATGATTTATATATTAAAGAAATCCTTTAAACTATAATCACTGATTTAAATAACTCTTTATACTTAAATAAACCTTTGTTTTAATCTATACTCATAAAAGCTCTTATCTTTACTAATTTGGCATTGTTTTGCTTAGATGGAATTTAAATAAATAAATTGCATGGAAATTAATTGTTAAGTTGAATGGACAAATAAGTAAAAAGTAACATGTAAGTTGAATGGACAAATTGGTAATTTAATAAATAAATGAAAAAGATAACCTAAAACTATGTATCATCTCCCTTATTCTTTCATTTTAAAACCTAAAATTAGCCATTGGAGAGGAAGAACATTCGGTCAAGCTTAGTTTGATGCATGTAAGTGAATCTCAGCTCCGTTTTTAATAATTTTTATGTTTTTGAGTTTGTTTTAGCTTAGTCTAGCTAGCTCAGGGGTTAATTTGCAAAACTGTTAAAGGTTAAGGGACTTTTTATGGATGTTTTTGAATGAGTTTTGATGTTAGTTGATGGATTATTTATCTTTGTTGTAAAATAAACATGTTTTGTTAAGTGATTGTTGTTGAATTCTGGAATTAGGGATTAAATTGTTAAAAGTGTAAATCCATGGATTTATTGTGAAATGTTGGTTTATGTGTTTCAAGGTCCCTTGTAACATTGGTTAAATTGGATTTAGGCTTAAATGAGTTATAATTAAGTTATGAGCTAAGGACTAAATTGTGAAAAGTTAAAGTATTAGGGAAAATTTGTAATTTTACATAAATATGAACTATGGATTAAATTGAATACTAGAATTATTTAATTGAATGAAATTATTTATTTAGATCAAGATAAACCACATTCTGGACTTAAATTATGGAAAAGGCTAAAGCTCGAATTAGTTTGCAACCCTACTTACTACGAATTCTAGTTATCGAGGTAAGTTCGTATGAACTGTGATCGCTTTTTAATGTTAGCTAAATTGAATGTTTACTATGTTGTTTTAATATAAATGAATCTATATATAAATGTATCCATGTTATGATGAATTTGAGATAACGGTCCTCGTTGAACCTTAAGAATTCTTAGGATACGAATGACATATCATTAGGGATTTTATGTTTGGTGTCGGGTCTTGAATGTCCTACCGATGGTCGAGGTCTTGCATTTGTTATGATTCTCCACACCATGTGAGCAACATCGTAGTAGCTTACATTCGACCCACAGCCTTATGTGAGCAGTGCCCATTTTTACAGCTCATGCGAGCATTGATGTAAAGGAAAGGTTACGGTTATATGTAAAGGCACACTAAGTGTGAGCTTTCCCGATTATCCGATGTAATTCTAGATGGTTCAACGGGTAAGAAAAGGAATGGAACAGTAAGTAAGTAAATAGAATGGTTCATGATCTTATGAAAAGGTTGATGAATATGTGATGTATCTTTTGAAATCTATTTATGTTATAAATATATGTGATGTTGATGAACCTACTAACTTATATGTGACACACACAGCCTAGCAACACGACCGTGCTTAGTGTTACAAGTCAGTGAGTTACACGACCTAGCACACGGCCTGGCACACGAGCTTGTGTGGCAACTCAAAGAGTTAAACGACTTAGCACACAGCCTGACACACAGGTGTGTGTGGCATCTCAGTGAGTTATAGATTCATCTTCTGTTGTAGCCATCACTTTATTGATAATGGTTAGCGAGTCCCCTTCAACCATTATTCTCCGAAATCCTAGTTCTTCAAAAAAGATTAAAGCCTGATTACATGCTCGTGCTTCTGCAATTGTCACATCTTTCACATGCGAATTTGGGTAAGTGCCTGTTGCCATGATAAGCCCTTCGCTATTTCTAATAATAATTCCTGAAACAGAGCTATTTGTACAGTTATTAATACATGCATCAAAATTTACTTTGACACAATCATCATCTGTTGGTTGCCAAATAGTCTCTTTTGTTTTTTGCATGTCTCTTGATAAGCTTTCCATGCTATCAATCTCTGAAATGTAAGCATTAATGAATGAAAGAATTCTGAAAACATTTGGTCTTGTTCCATTATGATAGACCATATTACGGTTGTACCATAAGGCCCAGAATGTGAGTACTATTTTTCTTAGATATAGCATATCTCTTGTTGACAACTCCGTAGCTAACAAATTTTCCCAATTCTGGTTTTCACCATCGGTCGAGAATGATATTCCCATACTATGCAGGACTTGTATAGAAAAAAAAACACTTTCGCAAGATGTGCTCAACGGATTCTTCATTATCTCGACATACCGGGCATAAATTTTGTACTCCAATGTTTCTTTGTTGTAAATTTGATAATGTGGGTGTAACAGCCCAATTTCGGTGAAATCGGAATAGTGGTTTCGGGACCACAAATCTGAGCTGAAAATAAAATTTATTTTTATTTTATTTTATAGTCCGTATTATGATAGATATGGCATGTGAAAATTTTGGTACGAAAATTTTATCGATTTAGTGTTTAATTACGAGAAGGACTAAATCGCATAAAATGCAAAAGTTGAATTCTAGTAGCTATAAGGATTGAATAGCTATGGAATTCAAAACTAGAGGTCCTTATATGATAATTAGACTATTAAGGAAAGTATGTATATTTTTATTGGTGACTCATCTATGGAAATATAGAAAAAGGGCAAGGACTAAATTGGAAATAGCAAAATACTTATTAATTAAAAAGATGATAAAATATATCATCTTATTTTATGTCATCTTCAACCTAAAAACACATTGAAATCCTAGGTGAGAGAAAAGAAACTTTCAAGGCCTAATTGGGTAAGTTTCCTTATCTCGTTTTTAATGATTTTTATATTTTTGAAATCGGGATAGTCTAATCTATCTATTTGGGGGATTAATATGAAAAGTTATCAAGGTATGAAATATGGGTCATGGATGTATATGCTGGAAATTAGAAATTTATGGTAGAAAATGAATGATTATTGATAGATAAACAACTTTTACAAAGTGATTTTTGATGAAAACATGATTTAGGGACTAAAATGTAAACTTGTGAAATTGAAGGAAAAATTCTGAAATTTTATGAATATTGATAAACCGAAATAGTAACATATTTTAGGCCCACATTTAGTATGCTTTTGGATGATTTATCCCTTGATTTATGTAATTTGGTGCTCTTAATCCTTTCTTTTCATGTTATATACTCAGGAAAGCACCAGGGGATGAAAAGAACGCAAAACGGGCTTAAAACGAGACAAATGGGCCAAAGCATGAAATCGACATGGCCTGGATCGAAGATCACATGTCCGTGCCTCCTTAAAGATCTTGAACATAGCCTGGACCACGATTTACACAACCGTGCCTCATCAACAAAGTCCACACGGCCTGACCACGATTCACACGGGCGTGTGCATGGCCGTGCCCTCCGCGCTGCCAAGAGGAGTTTTACTCGGATTTGGATGCTTTGAGGCAAAGAAACACACTCCAAAGTCTAATTAAACCCCCAATTAGGAATTGCACTCAAATTAGGATACTTGGAGGCCAAGTAACACATCTCAAAGCCTATATAAACACCCTAGGGGTAATTTAATCGGGGAGTTCGCAGCAGGCCTTCTCGCTGTGGCTTTGTCCAGTATGTTAGCTAGGCTAAGGAGCCAAGCCGAAAGGTCAAATTTGTGGGAATCACTCAAGATAGCCAGTTGATCCATCTCAAGAAGCCGGAATTCTACTCAAGACGGCGGATCTCTCCTTCAATTCCTTCAGGGGGTTTTAGGGATTTCTTATGTTTTGTTTTATCTTTTCTCTTGAGATGTTTTCTTATTTAGTTATGAACTAAACCCTTCAAGTACCTGAAGGGGATGAAACCTGTGATGAATCTTGTTATTATTTTCTAAATTATATGATAAATACTTAGTTTGTTCTTAATTATGTGAGCTTTATCCAAATTTAATGTGCTTAGGTGGAGGAGGAATAGACCCCGCCTAAGAGTAGATCTAGCATAATTAAGCTGGAGTTGATCGCACGCCTAGAGATAGGGTGACAAGATTTTGCCGGATTAGGGTGAAACCTAATATGGGAGTCCATAGATCGATTTCATCGCTATTCTAGGGGTTATTATAAGAGAACGAGAGTTCCACTAATTAACCTAGGGTTAGACGTTATTCACCTCGAGAGAGGGTTTAATATACGTTAGGAGTCTTACTGATCAAACTAAGTAAATAAAATCATATGGTTCAGTTGATAGATAACAAATGAAGTCTAGGTGGATTCTTCCAAGGTATCATCTAAATCAACCGAGTTTCTCCGAAAGTTATCTCCCCAATTTTAGTCTTTTTCATCTTTGTATCCTTAGCTTAGTAATTCGTTAAATTTAGATTAAAAGCAACTTCACTTATTTTAGGTTAAATAATAAAAAGAAAGTTAGTATTAATACTTTTAGTTCCTTTGGGTTCGATAACTGGTCTTGCCTAAACTATACTACTGCTCGATAGGTACACTTGCCTTTAATCGTTGTCGAGTTAGTTTCGTGTTCGATTGTTCTTTTATAAATTTTAAAGCTCGATTCACAATGATCAAGTTTTTGGCGCCATGTTTGGGAATTAAAATATTAAGAAAGCTATATTTTTATTACTTTAGCCAATTTTTATTTTCCGTAATTTATTTTTATTTTTAGTTTTAATTTTAATTTTGCTAAATTTTTCTTTCTTTTCCTAGGTGTACCTCTAGTTTATGACTAGAAGGAACCCGAGAGGACCTTTTAGAATACGATGTTGATATTGAAGCTACCGCCTCGGAGAAATCGCAGAGAAATTAGGTGAGCCCTAAATTACAAAAGAAGAAGAGCGAGAAGACAGATCCAATCCTATCAAGGGATGAACGAAAATAATCTTCCACCACAAGATGTGGCGTGAAAATAATGCTCCACGCACTATGTATGATTATGCTAAACCGCATTTAACAGAGCCGAATCTAGTATTGTTAGGCTGCTATAGTCGCTAATAATTTTGAATTAAAGCCTAACATTATACAAATGATTCAATGATTTGTTCAATTTGATGGTTTATGGGATTTAAGATCCAAATACTCATATAGCCAACTTTTTAGAGTTCGTGATACCTTTAAAATAAATG
Organism: Gossypium sturtianum; assembly: GCA_025698515.1. Classification (NCBI taxonomy): domain Eukaryota; kingdom Viridiplantae; phylum Streptophyta; class Magnoliopsida; order Malvales; family Malvaceae; genus Gossypium; species Gossypium sturtianum. The sequence goes on along the minus strand of CM046943.1, from coordinate 122,181,497 downwards.
GCGTTTTCGATGATGCCATACGCCTTGGTTATTTCCCTTTTCATTAAGGAATAAAGCCAAACAGTGGTTAAACTTCGTTACCACGAGGGTCAATCACTACATGGGATCAAATGACCGAAAAATTCTTATTAAAATATTTCCACCCGCCAAAATGGCCAAATTACGCAATGATATATATTCTTTTGTGCAGATAGATTTAGAGACATTATACGATGCATGGGAGAGATATAAGGATCTCTTGAGAAGGTGTCCGCACCATGGTTTACCTTTGTGGCTCCAAGTCCAAACTTTCTATAATGGTGTAAACCCTCAACGAGGCAACTAATCGACTCACCACCAAAGTGGAACTCAATAACAAAACTCCCAAGCGACCTACTGATTTATAGAAGAGATGTCATTTGAACAACTATCGGTGGCAAGTTACAAGAACAAGGCCAATAAAAACAAAATGAGTTTACAACCTCGACGCAAAGAACCATGCTATCAAATCGTAGAGTTGATAAATAAAAAGCTTGATAGTTTGTGTTCTTCGCAGTACATCCGGTCATGCAGCAAGGCGACGCAAGTGGAACTGGTATAATCTCGAGTACCCACCCTACCAACCGGGCACAGAGAGCAAACAAATGAACTATATAGGTAATAATTTTAGATCAAATAATAACCCTTATAGTAACACTTATAATCCAAAGTTGGAGGAACCACCCAAATTTTTCGTAGGGAGGACAAGGACATCAAGGAAATCAAAGACAACAGCCTCCTCAAAATTTCTAAAATCAACCTTATCCACAAGAGAAAAAGCCGAACCTCAAAAAGATATTAGCAAAATTCATGACAGCTACTGAAGCCCATTGCCAAAAAACTGAGACAACACTTATTGACCAACAAGCATCGATTAAAGCAATCGCGAATCAAGTAGGGGAAGTCACTAAGTCAGTGGGACAGCTTGCCAAACTAATGTCCGAACGATGATAGGGCGTCTACCAAGCAACACTGAGATTAATCCAAAGGAGCAAATCCAAGCCATAACAGCTCAAGAAAGTGAAGGATTAGACGAAACCAGTCCAATACAAGGAAACGAGGTAGAAAAAGGTAAAACTGAGGTAACACAAGAAAAGCCAAAATCGGTAATCAAGGAGTACCAACCTCGCATACCATATCCCGAAGCGTTAACGAGAGACGACACAGAGAGGAAGTTCGGTAAGTTTCTTAAACTTTTAAAGAAATTACATATTAACTTACCGCTACTTGAAGCCCTTTCACAGATGCCAGATTCGAGGAAATTTTTAAAGCATCTCTTGATGAACAAACGCAAATTAGACGAGGACCCACATGTGGAATTAAACGCAGTATGCTCAGCAATGTTACAAAATAGACTACCACAAAAGCTAAAAGATCCAGGGAGTTTTACAATTCCATGTTTAATTGGTAGACTAACTATTGATAATGCGTTAGCTGATTTAGGGGCAAGTATAAATGTCATGCCTTATAAATTGTTTAAACAATTAGGTCTAGGGAAACCCAAACAAACTAGGATGAACATTCAATTAGCTGATAAAACTGTTAGAATTCCTAGGGGTATTATCGAAGATGTTCTTGTAAAAATCGATAGATTCGTATTCCCAGTAGACTTTGTCGTTTTAGACATGGATGAGGACAATAATATTCCTTTAATTTTAGGAAGACCCTTTTTAGCAATCGCGTGAGCTAAAATTGATATCTATGCAGTGAACTCATACTTGTGGTAGGCGACGAGATAGTCACTCTTCAAGCTCTTGCCTCAGCTAGGACATCGAGTAATAAAGGTACGAGCGTTAATTTTATTGATAACCATTTGGTTCAACCTTATTTACAGAAGCATCACGAAATCACCTAAATGAGCTAGATCTTAGACCTCGTACCCATAAAGAAATAATTCATGAAGAACTAAGGCTTGTGTCGATGAACTAGACAGTCGAAAAACACACTTTAAAGAGAAACTAGGAATACACGAAGTGAAACCAAAGGAAACCCCTGATTTAGTGATAGAAAACAACAAATCACTTCAAAATAGGGGATCGTGTATTGTTGAATAAGGAAGGCCCTCGAATCACAAATTCGGACCTCAAGACAAACGAAGAAATCACTTTTGAGGTACTTAATGTCTTCATATATCAGCATATCGAGGTAAGCAATCCTAAATTCAACACTTTTGAGGTAAACATTACTCGACTTAAACTTTATATCCACAACCGAATTGATCGCATGAGAAAGGATTTTCACCTCCTCAAACCACATTGACCATACGAATGAGAGGTAAAGTCTAGCTTAAGACTATAACGAGCGCTTCTCGGGAGGCAACCGAGCACTAACCCCATTAATTTTTACATTTTTTCTTCTTTTACTTTTATTTTCCCTTTTAGCACCTAACTATAAACTAACCAAAGTGCATATTTCCAGACCACACGGCCTAACACACGGCCGTGGCCGTGTGGCCACCACAGGAAGGTACAAGGGTGGGGGCAACCACCAGATCCATAATTTTTATTTAACCCTCTTCTTCCTTTTTCGTTTCCAGTTGTTTTTCTTTTTTTCATTTTCCATTATTTACTTTTACTTTTATTTTTATTTTTATTTTTATTTCTTTTAATTTTCTTTTATTTTCTTTATTATTTTCTTCTTATTATTCATCCCATTTAGATTTAGCTTAGGATACAATAAAATTAGGAAGGCTGCTTCGAGGACTCAAACGGTTCGAGACGCTTTCTCACGTTCACCTCCAATCCTATCCGGTTTCTTTTCATTGACTTCATCCATAATTCAGGGAGTTTTACTTATCCCCATATCTTCTGATCTGAACATTACATTTATATTATCTATATTTGTACATTGAGGGCAATGTACATCTTAAGTGTGGGGGGGTGAACAACCTAAAAAAGTGGCTAAATTTTTTCATTATTCTCAAATTTCTGAAATTAGGTACCAAACTTTTTGCATTTTTCTCAAAATCCTGAATTTAGTCTTGTTTTTAAGTAAATTTCTCATATTACTAATTAGGATGAAACTTCCATGATTTATGATTTTTATTGATATGTTTCAGAGTAAGTCATTGATAATTGTGCATTGATGATTAAAATTGAAGAATACTAGAGAATCAAGCATGATAAGTCTATTTTTCAAAATTAAAATTTTCTAGGTTGTTGAACTAAATCTGAATATTATCTTGAAGTTTGAAATTTACGAGGTTGATGTCAAAAATACCCATAATTTTTGTGAGATTTTGAGCCTTATAGAGCATATATTATTTTTCTTGCTCACTTTATTGATTATGAGTGTGTCAACATTGATTTGTTATTCTAGAACTTGCATCGATTATACATGTCGAGACCACATTTTTTTGATTTGATATACAGAGATGATAAAGGCACCTAGGATTTAACCCACTTACTCCACTAAAAACTCACCTTCATAATTAACCCCTAGTGAACCCCTTTGATCCTAACAACCCTTTTTATTGACTCACCCACTAATATTAACCCAAAACCCTTTGTATATTTGTTATCACCATTCCTTGACTCCCTTTTGTCGAGATTTGATTTTGAGCTTGATTTGCCTAACTATGTTTTATATTTCATTTGTTAAAGTTCTTTATTATTACTTGATTTGTTCTTAAAAAAACGAAGTATATTCATTATTAGTTATTATTAGTTATGTGATTAAGTGAGCTTATACGTTTGAATTCCAAATATTGGAGAAGAAGCTCGTATTATTAGTTTCAAAGTTTCAATTCATGTAATTATTTATTTATCGGTTCATTTTTTCTAGTTAGGTAATTTGTCAATTAAGTCTCGATTCTAACCCTCTAATTCAGCCATATTCCACACCTTTAACCCAAGCCCTGTTGCAACCCTGTTAAAGACCTTGTGATTTGTGCATCATCTCATATTATAGTGGTGGAGACTTGATTTTCAGGCAAGCCTATGGGATTAACTTTTCATGTTCGACTTTTGAGTGCCTAAATTTTGAACCTTAAACACTTTGAGTGATTTGAGTGGATATTTTGTGAGGATGTCAATCCTTGTCGATTTCGAATTAAAGGTAATTATTTAGATAAGGGGAGACACCTATATTTTCGAGATACAAAATCTATGACTTAGACAGTTTGAATTTTTAGAACTCTTTAAGTTGAATTATTCATGTATAAATTATCTATGAATTATGATAAAACATTGTTGATAGGAATTATGAATTGTAGAAAGTTCGTTTTAATTGTAAGTTGAGAATTTTGCATGAGGACAAGGAAAAGCTTAAGTGTGGGGGTATTTGATAAACCGAAATAGTAACATATTTTAGGCCCATATTTAGTATGCTTTTGGATGATTTATCCCTTGATTTATGTAATTTGGTGCTCTTAATCCTTTCTTTTCATGTTATATACTCAGGAAAGCACCAGGGGATGAAAAGAATGCAAAACGGGCTTAAAACGGGACAAATGGGCCAAAGTATGAAATCAACACGGCCTGGATCGAAGATCACACGGCCGTGCCTCCTTAAAGATCTCGAACACGGCCTGGACCACGATTTACATGGCCGTGCCTCATCAAAAAGTCCACACGGCCGACCACGATTCACGGGCGTGTGCCATGGCCGAGCCCCCTGCGCGCCAAGAGGAGTTTTACTCAGATTTGGATGCTTGGAGTCAAAGAAACACACTCCAAAGTCTAATTAAACCCTCAATTAGGAATTGCACTCAAATTAGGATACTTGGAGGCCAAGTAACACATCTCAAAGCCTATATAAACACCCAGGGGAAACTTAATCGGGAGTTCGCAGGAAGCCTTACGCTGGGGCTTTTGTCCAGTATGTTAGCTAGGCCAAGGAGCCAAGCCGAAAGGTCGATTTGTGGGAGTCACTCGAAGATAGCCAGTTGATCCATCTCAAGAAGACGGGATTCTACTCAAGACGGCGGATCTCTCCTTCAATTCTTTCGGGGTTTTAGGGATTTCTTATGTTTTGTTTTATCTTTTCTCTTGAGATGTTTTCTTATTTAGTTATGAACTAAACCCTTGAGATACTCAAGGGGATGAAACCTATGATGAATCTTGTTATTATTTTCTAAATTATATGATAAATACTTAGTTTGTTCTAATTATGTGAGCTTTATCCAAATTTAATGTGCTTAGGTGAAGGAGGAATAGACCCCGCCTAAGAGTAGATCCGCATAATTAAATGGAGTTGATCGCACGCCTAGAGATAGGGTGACGAGATTTTGCGATTAGGGTGAAACCTAATATGGGAGTCCATAGATCGATTTACTTCTATTCTAGGGGGTTATTATAAGAGAACGAGAGTTCCACTATTTAACCTAGGGTTAGACGTTATTCGCCTCGAGAGAGGGTTTAATATACGTTAGGGAGTCTTATGGATCAAACTAAGTAAATAAAATCATATGGTTCAGTGATAGATAATAAGTGAAGTCTAGGTGGATTCTTCCTGAGGGTATCATCTAAATCAACTGAGTTTTTCTGAAAGTTATCTCCCCAATTTTAGTCTTTTTCGACTTTGTGTCCTTAGCTTAGTAATTCGTTAAATTTAGATTAAAAGCAACTTCACTTATTTTAGGTTAAATAATAAAAAGAAAGTTAGTATTTGTACTTTTAGTTCCTTTGGGTTCGATAATCCGGTCTTGCCTAAACTATACTACTGTTCGATAGGTACACTTGCCTTTAATCGTTGTTAGAGTTAGTTTCCAGGTTCGATTGTTCTTTTTATAAATTTTAAAGCTCTGATTCACAGCGATCAAATACATGTGCTGTAAATTTTGTAATGGGGCTCTGCTTAGGCTTGGAATAGGGAGTAATTTGCACAAGTTTCATTTTCCGAGCCTAGGGATGAAAATGGAATTTATGGAAAAGTTAGGGGCAAAATGGTAATTTTGTCTAGGATGAAAATTAAGTCCACCTAAATATGAATTGTGATAAATTAATGTAAATTTACTCATATAGATCCGGATAGACCAAATTCGGAGCTAGAACAAAGAAAGAGGAAAATGTCGGATTAGTAGATTTATGTACACGAACATTTGTCGAGGTAAGTTCGTGTAACTAAATTATATATATTTTTATGCTTGAATTAAATGTTGTGTTTGTGAATTATATAAATGCCTTAATTATGTGAAATGATCACATATTCGTCAAAGCCCGATAAATGAAATGTGCCCGATCAACAATAATGCTCGATAAATGATAAGTGATAAAAATGTAAATTTTATGCTTGAGTTGAATGTGAACATTTGAATTTACATGAATGTATAAATGTATGAGATTGATCACATGCCTGATAATGCTTGAAAAATGTTAAATCCCGTTTGAATAATGGAAAATTCGATGGATATGTAATTTCCCGAAATGAATGAGGCTCGCATTTTTTTTTTTGGTGGGATTCAACTAGGTCGAGTAATCCTATTGACCTCATTGCTAAAAGGATTTAGACTGGATGGGTAATCCTGATATAAGTCCTCTCGAGCATATGTTATGGATTGGATTTAGCCCGGACGAGTAATCCAGATCAGGCTCTTTAGAGCATATGTTATAAAAAGGATTTAACCTGGACTGGTAATCCCGTTGTATACATGTGTGGCTCGAGAGTGCACTCTCTGAAATTGTACCTTATGGGTATTAATGGACATGAATTGATGGATTCTGAATTGTACACCTCGAGCATACTACCGGTGTATCCATCGGTATTCCAGAAAGATTCAACGAGTAAAACTCTTGACATGAGAAGATATGAATAATAAATGAGTTATTACATGTATCTACCTGAAATACACAAAAATGATGATATGTGACAATTGATACATGGAAATATGATACGATAATATTTGTACTTAGACTTTGATTGATGAATATAAGTTCATCCTTGATTATAGACTCGTACACCTTGGGTGTACTACTACTTGTGTGACCTTTATATTCGAAAAATGTGAGTAAGGTCTTGACATTAAATAAGTTGAACTCGAAACGAACTACTCTGAAACTATACTTGTAATAATAAGAGATGATTTATACATGATAAATGAATACATGTTGTGGAAAGCATATATGCTTGGAAACTTAATCGTTGTTGAGATCATACATGTCTTGATGTTATTATGGATTATATGACTGACAAGGGCAATGAGGATGTGTGTAGGGCTTGAGGTGAAATTGATTGAATATGCCTTACATAGTTACCTCAAAATAGGATGAATGGTAAGTTAAGTACCATGTTATACGTACTTACTAAGCATGCAATGCTTACCCCGTTTTATTTTTCCCTTTTTTAGAGTAAATCTATAACAGCCCGAATTTGGGGCTAGTCAGAACAGTGGTTTCGGAACCACTAATCTGAGGTTGGAGAAATTAGTTTTAATATTATTTTATGTGTTATAGCATGATTATATGAATGCATTAAAATTTTGGTGTATTAATTTTAGTGATTGCATGCTTAATTGCGAAAAAGGATTAAATCGCATAAAGTGCGAAAGTGTTGTTCTACAAGCTAAAGGTGTCTAATAGCTATAGAACATTGAATTGGAGGTCCTTAATGTGCAATTAGACCCTTAGGAAAGGGTTGGCCGGCCATAGGGGACAAGAAATGTCAAAATTGGTCAAAGTAGGTGAATTAGGTGACTAGATTGAATGAAATAAATAAAATAAAGAGAAAGATGATATCACCTTTTTCATTCATCTTCTTCCACCGAAAATATCAGCCAAGGAGGGGTTTTGGAAGCCTAAAATTTTCAGCAACTTCTCACCCTTGAAAGTAAGTGATTTTGGTGGTATTTCTTGATGATTTTTGTACTTTTGGGACCCTTGTAGCATGATCTAGCTAACGAGGGGACTATTTTGCAAAATGGTTAAGAGTCTAGGGTTTTTCCATGTGAGCATTTATGTTGTTTGTTGAATTTTTATGGAATAAAATGAATCTTAGTTGTTAAATAAACAACTTTTGTGAAAAGGGTTTCCATGAAAACCCTAAAAGGACCTTTTGTAAAGGTTGTAAATAGGTGGTGAATGTGTGAAATAATTGGTATTGTGAGTTGCTATAAGAGTAATAAATGTTCAGCTAGGCTTGTTAAAGGAGGAAATTTGATTAGAATTGATTTATGAGCCTAGGGGCAAAATCATAATTTTGTAAAAGATTAGGGGCAAAATCGTAATTTTTGCCAAAGTATGATTCATGAGTTATTTTAATCAATGTGATCATTAAATAAGTGAAATTATTATTTTAGATCAAGAAACACGAAGTCCGGACCGAAACCGGGGAAATGACAAAATTGTGGACTAAATCGAACAACTATACATATTTTGGTATCGAGGTAAGTTTGTGTGAAATTAAAGCTACATAATGCTATTATGTTTTTAATTTCTCGATATCATGAGAAATGTATATTATTTCTATGAAATTGATTAATGATGCCTCGATGAAAGTATGATGAAATTATGTAAAGTTGAAGTCCAGGTTGAACATTAGGAATAGCAAGGATACCGTTTTTCACAACATGAGATAAAGAAGGTCCCGTATAAGACCATGTCTGGGACATGACCTCGACATCGAAGGGAGATCTCGTGTAAGACCATGTCTGGGACATGGCATCGACATCGATATACGATCTCGTATAAGACCATATCTGGGATATGGCATCGACATCGAGATAAGAAATCCCGTGTAAGACCATATCTGGGATATGGCATCGGCATCGAGATGTGATCCCATGTAAGACCATATTTGGGATATGGCATTGGCATCCTGTTACATGTATGATGAGATTGAGTATCCTTCGATATTCCAAGTAGTCAACGGGTAAAGAACTAAGTTTATGTTAAAGATAGCAAAGAGCTAAGTCTACGTTCAAGAGAATAAAAGTGCTAAAGTTATGTGATGGAGTGATACAGGTACCCATGAGTAACTTACGAGTAATAAATGCTAAATGTGATATGTGATTTGGTAAGAGTAAGCATGAGTAAGTTATGTTGATGTGTTTGAGAACTTGTGTATTATTTAGTGTGATGAATGGATGTTATCATGAACTTTTATGTTGCTATTTATTTCATGCAAACTTACTAAGCTTTATGCTTACCCCTCTCTTTTCCCTATTCCTTGTAGTATCGCCAAGCTAGCTCGGGGATCGAAGGAAGTCGGAGTTTGATTCACACTATCAACTATTCTTTTGGTATAGTAAAGTTGATTAATTTTGGGTATGGCATGTATAGGAACTTGGTTATTTTGTGATATGCCATATTTGTTAGCCAATGTGTTGGCTATTAATGCTACTCATTCATTTTGTAAATGGCCATTGGAATTGGCCAATACTTGTTAAGTTTTTTTTTTTATATAATCAATGATGATGAAATTCATGAAATACAAATTGTGCAATTGAATGAGTTATGAATGAAGTATGTGCATGAGGAAGTAGGTTGATGATAAGTTGTGGATGTTTTATTTTTAGATACTAAAGGTGCCTTATTGTCATGTTGTGTGCTGCATTGAAATGGTATAAGTGTGGTTTCTTTTAGGGTGACAATTGGCTTCGTAGATAGCCTTATAGTGGTCCACACGGGTAGGCACACGGGCGTGTGTCTAGGCCGTGTGTGACACACGGTCAGCCCAATGGGCGTGTGCCCAGGCCATGTGAAGTCTGCACCTGAATTTAGGAATTTAATTCGCCACACGGTCTAAGGACACGGGCGTGTGCCTTGGCTGTGTGACATTAATAGGTTGATGACGTCAGAAACAGAATGTCAAGGTTTTTGCACACGGGCGTGTCTAGGCCGTGTGAGGGACACGAGCCATGGACACGGGTGTGTGTCCGGCCGTGTGAAAACCCCTGTAGGTTCGAAATAAAAGAATAAAATCCACACGGACTAGGGACATGGGCGTGTGTGACCACACGGCCTGCCCACACGGGCGTGTCCCTCACCATACGGGCGTGGGGCCCTATTTTAAGAAAAAATTTTCTAAGTGTTCAAAAGTTTTTGGTTTAGTCCCGAACCATTTCGTATGTATGTTTAGGGTCTCGTGGACCTATAATAGGAACGTTACGATCTCGAATGAGAAGTTTTAAGTCGAAATGAAATTGTATGTCTCGATGTTGCATGTTTGAGCAGGTTAAGTACAGTAATGCCTCATACCCGATTCCGGCATCGGATATGGGTAATGGGGGTTACAAAATCGAAGCTCGGCGAAGATCACTCACACTATCCATCGGCCCATGTCGGTACAATATGGTAAACCAATTATGGTTGTAATGGCATGTATAGGTTATATTGGCCATATTGGCATGTAAATGTAAATGATGCTTGTAATCTAGCCATTGGAATGACTAGTAATGGTTTGAGTTGATATATTTGTAATGTCATACTATGGTAGCTACACATGTGTTAAGTAGTTGATCAAATTATGCCTATCATATGGACTAAACCAAGACAAGATTATAAACATGTATGCATGATATGATATGCCATGATGAATGATGGAATTTACTTGATTTGAATGCTTGAAATGGTTGGTATTTGGATGTGTGATTCAAGTGCAGGCCATGGGTGAGATTTTGGGTGAGAAATGAAGCTAGGAATGGCTTTATTTTGTCCACACGGGCAGACACACGGGCGTGTGTCAAGACCGTGTGTGACATACGGCCTACCCCATGGGCGTGTGGCCTGGCCGTGTGTCCCCTGCAACTTAAATTCGAGAAAACAGAATGCTCAGAATTGAGCACACGAGCAGAGACACGGGCGTGTGTGTTACACGGCCTAGAACACGGGCGTGTGTCTTGGCCGTGTGAAACCTGCACCTAATTCGAATTGAATTAATTAACCACACGGCCTAGCACACGAGTGTGTGGCATGGCCGTGTGGCGCAAGTCAGAGAGCAACCTAAATTGGACACGGCCTGAGGCACGGACGTGTCTAAGGGTCACACGGGCGTGTGAGCGCTGCACCTTGGAAAATTTTTGAAATGTCACAAAAAATTATTAGAGTTTCTGATTGAGTCCCGACTCGATTCTAACACTCGTATTGGGCCTCGAGGGTCCAATTAAGGGAGGTTACGAATGATCTCACTTAATGAATAGTGATTGACATGATTTATCTAAAAAATGTTCTGAAAAGTTTCGGTAATACTCCGTAATCTTGTTTCGGTGATGGACACGGGTTAGAGGTGTTACATTTAGTGGTATCAGAGCTACGGTTTAGTCAATTCTCAGACTGAACGTAGCATATGTGGAGTCTAGAAATACATGCCATTATATAACCTGTGATAGTGTGATATCTTCCGATCCTGATGAAAATTATTTTGCAAATAGACAGAGATACTTTCCAATCGAGCTAATTTCGATGACTCTAAAAGAGATACTCATGTATCTGAGTAAAATGTTACTGATGATGAAATAGAATTTGAAAAGGTATGGATAGATGTTTTATAGTACATGAAAATGATAAGTGTTATTTTATATGAGCATATATATGAATGTTAGATTTTGAGGCTTACGATCTCCACCCCCTTACCAGTATAGTGTTATACAATGAAATTCATAAGATTTATATGGATTAAGCTCAAGAATGTGGAACTAAAGAGTTAAAAGGCTGAATGACTAATGATGTAGTCAGAATGAGAACGGGTTAGTAAGTAAATACGGTATTAAAGAGATATCATATTTTTCTGAAGATTATTCTTAATGTGTGATGTCATTGTTAAGGAAGAAGTTATTCGTGAGTAAATGACTTATCCAGATATGATAATTACAGAACGGATTAGCCGAAAAGTCTTCTGAATTGACTCTTTCAGTGAACTGAATAATGTAAGATTATTGATGACTTTATTAGTCAGTGGGATAGTGATGAAATTGCACCAATATTTGAATGCAAACAAGTTATAATCGTGATATTACAAGTAATATTTTTGGGTACTCTATAAGTTCTCGTTATTCTCAGAGGCATATGAAATGTGTGCATGTACAGATGCAATATTTGTCGTATTGAAAAGCTAGTAAATCATGATAGATGAAATTACTGTAAGTCTGGTTGATTCATGAGTGGTATTGCTCTATCATACTTGGGCTTTCTAACTCATCATGATTGATATAAAATTGGAAGATAGGGTTCATATGATATCATTTTATACTTTTACTGATTAAAGCCCTAAATTATGAATATGCAAAATTATATTATCTTTGTCACAGTTATTTCTACTGAGTATGTGTGATATTGCTTTTCTGAATTTTCTCCGAGATGTCATCAATCTCTTTATTATTCAAACATGGTTTATCTGAGAAAGATATTCATCAGTCGGAGGTAATTACATTCATTACCGCAATAAATATTGACTCAATCATGAGGTATGGTGATAGAGATCATAGATTATAGGAACTGTATTATTGCACTGGTTGATATTGAAGTGTTGCTTTATCTGTACGGCTGAAATGTCAGTCATATTATTGCACAATAGTTTAAAATCTATCTGATGGTTATGACTTTGGAAAAATTCAAAGCTTCAATGTTAATAATTGAAATAGCTGCATTGATGACATAATTATTACAGAAAGATGTAAGATTTGAATGGACTGACAAATATTAGTAAAGCTTTGATCAGTGGGAAGCCCTGATGACCGAAGCATCAGTTCTGGTTCAGTTTGAATCGGGTAAGGAATTTATTATCGCAGTGATACATCATTGAATGGATTAGCCTATATTTTGATGAAGAAAGGTAAAGTAATGGTCTATAATTCCAGCCAGATAAAACTACGGGAAAAGAATTACCCGAAATATGATCTTGAGTTGACAATTATTGTGTTTGAACTGAAAATTTAGTAATAGTATCTCAGATGGTGAAAATATCATATAACTACCGATCATAAAAAAAATTGAAGTATCTGATATTGCTAAAAGATTTGACCTTGAGATTGCGTATATGGCTTGAATTGTTGAAAGATTGTGATTTGATAATTGAATATCACTCAGAAAGAGCGAATGTGGTTACAGATATTCTGAGTAAAAAATGTCTGTATACTTTGCAAGCCATGGATACGGATTATGATTGTCTAATAATAGCTCAATTTTAACTGAGTATAGAGCTAAGCTGATGTTTCCACAACCGAACAGTGAAACTCAGAAAAGTGATAATGAGTTGTAAGTCAAATGAATATAGTGTGAAATAATTTTTGATTAAGAATTTCAGAGTAGAACTGATAAATGCCTATTATTCAGAAAACAAAGTTTGTGTACTGAAGAATTTAGAGTTTATACAGAAAATTTTACATGAATGATCATAATGGTACTATGTCTGTTTATTTGGGGAATGATAAAATGCATAATGATTTGAAAAAGATGTATTAGTAGCTCGAAATGAAATGTGGTATTTCTGAAATTGTACTCAAATGTTGCATGTACCAGCAAGATAAAGATGAAATTTTCAGGATAGTTATAGCAGTGAAGATACCAGAAATGGAAATGGGACAAAGTTACTATGAATTTTATATCGAATTTTTCCTGTCTATGAAAAAAAGAAAGATACTGGTTGGAGTAATTATCAATTGTTTTACTGAAGTCTCAGACATTTTATTCAAAGCGTGAATGAGTTTCTCACTTGATAGATTACTTGAATTACTTGTTTTGAGATTATCGATTGCATGATGTGCTAGCTTCGTTATTTCGATAGAGATCTACGGTTTATATTCGATTCAAACAAGTTACAAGAAACTCGGGTATACGGTTACATTTTAGTACCGTATTTCATTTTCAGACGATTTAATGATCAATCTGAACATATGATTCAAATTTTGGAAGATATGCTTCGATGTTGTGTACTTGAATTCAAAGGCAATTGAAAATGAAATATTTGCCGTTGGTTGAATTTGCTTGTTATAACAGTTAACAGTCAAGTATAAAATTGTACTGTATGAGGTTTTATATGGTCACAAGTGTAAAACTTTGGTGTTTTGGACTAAATTCAGTAAGAAAAGATACAGGTAGTTGGTATGATTCTTTGAAACCGAATAAAGGTGAAAGTAATCTGAGACAGTTTAAAAGCAGTATTTGATCGTTAGAAATCCGATATGGATCTAAAATTAAAAGAACTAGAGTTTCAGATTGGCGATAAAATATTTTGAAAGTTTAACCATGGAAGAAAGTTCCCCGATTTGGCCGTAAAGGCCCGGTTTGGCCGTAAAGGCAAATTAAGTCTATGATTTATCGGGTCATGCGAGATTATTGAAAATAATTAGACCTGTTGTGTATTGATTGGTATTATTATCAAAGATCTATAGAACTCACAATGTTTTTATGAGTATATGTGATATGACAGAATCGATCAGACCCATCATCTGTTATTGCTTTTATAAATGTTAAATTCAGCCTGACATGACTTACAGTGAGAGATTGATTGAAGTTCTAGCACTTGTAGAGAAAAACTGAGAAATAAAAAGGTAGCTTTAATAAAAGTTATCTGACAATGACATGATATAGAGGGAGCTACCTAGGAACTTGAGGAAATTATGAGAGAGAGTAATGTCTGAATCTCTTTACTGGTAAAATTTTCGAGGACGAAAATTCCTTAAGGAGGGAGAGTTGTAACAGCCCAATTTTAGTGAAATCTAAATAGTGGTTTCGGGACCACAAATCCAAGCCAAAACATTTTATTTTATGGTCCGTATTATGATAGATATGACATGTGAAAATTTTGGTACGAAAATTGTATCGATTTAGTGCTTAATTACGAGAAGGACTAAATCGCATAAAATGCAAAAGTTGAATTCTAGTAGCTATAAGGATTGAATAGCTATGGAATTCAAAATTAGAGGTCCTTATATGGTAATTAGACTATTAAGGAAAGTATGTATATTTTTCTTGGTGACTCATCCATGGAAATATAGAAAAAGGGCAAGGACTAAATTGGAAATAGCAAAATACTTATTAATTAAAAAGATGATAAAAGATGTCATCTTATTTTATGTCATATTCAACCTAAAAACACATTGAAACCCTAGGTGAGAGAAAAGAAACTTTCAAGGCCTAATTGGGTAAGTTTCCTTGTCTCGTTTTTAATGATTTTTATATTTTTGGAATCGGGATAGTCTAATCTATCTATTTGGGGGATTAATTTGAAAAATTATCAAGGTATGAAATATGGGTCATGGATGTATATGCTGGAAACTAGAAATTTATGGTAGAAAATGAATGATTATTGATAGATAAACAACTTTTACAAAGTGATTTTTGATGAAAACATGATTTAGGGACTAAAATGTAAACTTGTGAAATTGAAGGAAAAATTCTGAAATTTTATGAATACATGTGCTGTAAATTTTGTAATGGGGCTCTGCTTAGGCTTGGAATAGGGAGTAATTTGCACAAGTTTCATTTTCCGAGCCTAGGGACGAAAATGGAATTTATGGAAAAGTTAGGGGCAAAATGGTAATTTTGTCTAGGATGAAAATTAAGTCCACCTAAATATGAAATGTGATAAATTAATGTAAATTTACTCGTATAGATCCGGATAGACCAAATTCGGAGCTAGAACGAGGAAAGAGGAAAATGTCAGATTAGTAGATTTATGTACACGAACATTTGTCGAGGTAAGTTCGTGTAACTAAATTATATATATATTTTTATGCTTGAATTAAATGCTGTGTTTGTGAATTGTATAAATGCCTTAATTATGTGAAATGATCACATATTCGTCAAAGCCCGATAAATGAAATGTGCCCGATCAACAATAATGCTTGATAAATGATAAGTGATAAAAATGTAAATTTTATGCTTGAGTTGAATGTGAACATTTGAATTTGCATGAATGTATAAATGTATGAGATTGATCACATGCCTGATAATGCTTGAAAAATGTTAAATCTCGTTTGAATAATGGAAAATTCGATGGATATGTAATTTCCCGAAATGAATGAGGCTCTGCATTTTTTGCTGGTGGGATTCGGCTAGGTCGAGTAATCCTATTGACCTCATTGCTAAAAGGATTTAGCCCGGACGGGTAATCCTGATATAAGTCCTCTCAAGCATATGTTATGGATTGGATTTAGCCCGGACGAGTAATCCAGATCAGGCTCTTTAGAGCATATGTTATAAAAAGGATTTAGCATGGACTGGTAATCATGTTGTATACATGTGTGGCTCGAGAGTGCACTCTCTGAAATTGTACCTTATGGGTATTAATGGACATGAATTGACGGATTCTGAATTATACGCCTCGAGCATACTACCGGTGTATCCATCGATATTCCAGAAAGATTCAACAGGTAAAACTCTTGACATGAGAAGATATGAATAATAAATGAGTTATTACATGTATCTACCTAAAATACACGAAAATGATGATATGTGACAATTGATACATGAAAATATGATACGATAATATTTGTACTTAGAATTTGATTGATGAATATAAGTTCATCCTTGATTATAGACTCGTACACCTTGGGTGTACTACTACTTGTGCGACCTTAATATTCGAAAAATATGAGTAAGGTACTGACATGAAATAAGTTGAACTCGAAACGAACTACTATGAAACTATACTTGTAATAATAAGAGATGATTTATACATGATAAATGAATACATGTTGTGGAAAGCATATATGCTTGGAAACTTAATCGTTGTTGAGCTCATACATGTCTTGATGTTATTATGGATTATATGACTGACAAGGGCAATGAGGATGTGTGTAGGGCTTGAGGTCAAATTGATTGAATATGCCTTACATAGTTACCTCAACATAGGATGAATGGTAAGTTAAGTACCATGTTATACAAACTTACTAAGCATGCAATGCTTACCCCATTTTATTTTTCCCCTATTTTAGAGTAATTCGAAAGCTCGTTGGATTGGAAGCTCGGCGGAGATCACTCACACTATCCATCGGGCCATGTCGGTACAATATGGTAAATCAATTATGGTTGTAATGGCATGTATAGGTTATATTGGCCATATTGGCATGTAAATGTAAATGATGCTTGTAATCTAGCCATTGGAATGGCTAGTAATGGTTTGAGTTGATATATTTGTAATGTCATACTATGGTAGCTACGCATGTGTTAAGTAGTTGATCAAATTATGCATATCATATGGACTAAACCAAGACAAGATTATGAACATGTATGCATGAAATGATATGCCATGATGAATGGTGGAATTTACTTGATTTGAATGCTTGAAATGGTTGGTATTTGGATGTGTGATTCAAGTGTAGGTCATGGGTGAGATTTTGGGCGAGAAATGAAGCTAGGAATGGCATTATTTTGTCCACACGGGAAGACACACGAGCGTGTGTCTAGACCATGTGTGACACACGGCCTACCCCATGGGCGTGTGGCCTGGCCGTGTGTCCCCTGCACCTTAAATTTGAGAAAACAGAATGCTCAGAATTGAGCACACGGGCAGAGACACGGGCGTGTGTCTCAGCCGTGTGTGTTACACAGCCTAGAACACGGGCGTGTGTCTTGGCCGTGTAAAACCTACACCTAATTCGAATTGAATTAATTAACCACACGGCCTAGCACACGGGCGTGTGGCATGGCCGTGTGGCGCAAGTCAGAGAGCAACCTAAATCGGATACGGCCTGAGGCACGGGCGTGTCCTTTGGACCATACGGGCGTGTGAGCCCTGCACCTTGGAAAATTTTTGAAATGTCACGAAAAATTATTAGAATTTCCGATTGAGTTTCGACTCAATTCTAACGCTCGTATTGGGCCTCGAGGGTCCAATTAAGGGACATTACAAATGATCTTGGTTAATGAATAGTAATTGACATGATTTATCTAAAAATGTTCTGAAAAGTTCTGGTAATACTCCGTAATCCTGTTCCGGCGACAAACACGGGTTAGGGGTGTTACAGTGGGCATGTAATTTTTAATAATTTTCGAGCATGTAATTTTTATTTTTTCTGGCTAGTCTTAGGCTCCATATTTTTCTGAATAATAAATTTTGTACCTCATTTGGCCTATCATTGGCTACTGTATCTGCTGCTTCGAGCCATTTGTATCCAATGTTGACCGTATTGATGTCGAAATTGTCACCCCTCCATACCAAACGGTCATCTTTAGCACTGTTTGAAAGAGGCATGGTTAAAATTCTTTGTGTCGTATCTTCATAAAAAATGTTTTTGATAATTTCTTCTTTCCATTAAGCCGAATTTGCATTGATTAAATCAGCAACCTTTGTTTTTCTCGTATTAATGTCATGTCCTTGAATTTTTCCTTGTCCAAGCTCGACTAACCAGTTGTCGTTCCAAATATTAATGCTTGCACCATTTCCCACTCGCCAATCACATCCCTGCTCCAGCAACCTTCTAGATGTCCATATGCTACTCTGGTATATGATGGGTAAGAGCCTAACTTTGCATTCATAAAGTCTGTGTTTGAGTAGTATTTAGCTTTCATAACTTTTGTGAACAAACAATCTGGTTTTTCTATTAATCGTCATCCTTGCTTCTTCATAAAAAGCAACATTAAATTTGGACAAATCTTTAAAACCTAATCCCCTTTTCCCTTTAGGTCGACAAACCTTTCTCTATTGGCACCAATGAATACCCTTCTTTGTATGTGCATTACACCACCAAAATTTTGCAATCATGCTATTTAACTTGTGCATAAAGAAACGGTAATAAGAAATATTGCATTGCATAAATAGTAATTTCTTATAAAATTGATTTAATGAAAACCTCTTTCCCTCCCATTGACAATTGCCTCGTACTCCAATTCTCTATTCGCTTGATGAATCTTTCTTTAAGATTTGCGAATGCATCTTTCTTTCTTTTTTTCCCACTATTGTTGGAAGCCCAAGGTACTTTTCTGGGTTATTCGATATTCGAACCCCCAAAATTCCTCCTATTAGTTCCTTCTAGTCATCAAACACATTAGCACTAAAGTAGATAAGTGACTTATCAAAATTGACCAATTGACCCAAAACCCTTTCATATTCTACTACTATAGCTTTCATTTTACTTGCCCTATCCACTGTTGCATCTCCAAAAAGAATACTATCATTAGCAAAAAACAAATATGTTAGCCGAATTTGACTCCTACCAACCCTTGCCCCTTTTATTAAACCATCTCTCTTAGCTTCCCTAAGTAGGCTTCAAAAGCCTTCAACACATAATAAAAATAAATATGGACTTAGTGGGTCCCCTTGTCGAAGCCCTCTTGATGGTTTACAAGTTTGTTCACCATTTAAGAGCATTGAATACATCACTGTAGACACACAAGTCATTATTAAATCAATCCATTCACTACAAAAACCTAATTTAATCAGTACCTTTTGAAGGAAACACCACTCCACTCTATCATAGGCTTTGCTCATATCGAGTTTAAGAGCAAAAGAGCCTTGATGTCCATATTTCCTCCTCTTGAACGAGTGTAAAACCTCCTAAACAATGAGAATATTATCTGTTATTTGTCTTTCGGGTACAAATGTGCCTTGAGCTTCATCAATACATTTGTCTAGAATTGTTCTAAACCTATTAACAATGACCTTTGATAAGATTTTATAAAGCACATTACAAAGGCTAATTGGTCTGAATTGAGTCATACTTGTAGGAGAATAAGTTTTTGGGGTAAACACAATATTTGTATGGTTAATCTTCTCCAATCATTGTCTTCTGTTAAGTACTTGAACGCAATATGTCATAATCGCCTTGCCTACTATACTCCAAAACTTTTGATAAAATAAAGTCGGGAATACATCATCTCTGGAAGCTTTAATTGGAGACATACTTTAAATTGCCTCCTTAGTCACTTCTTCCTTAAAATCATTTGTTAGCTCTACATTACCAGTTTCATTAATGCATGGTTGAATTCCCATTAGAGTTCGAGAACAATCTCCTGTAGAGGAAGCCATAAATAATTTTGAAAAACAACCCTTAGTGACCTTGGCCATAGCCTTCTCATCTCTAACCCATTCCCCACTATCATTCTTTAGCTCTTGAATTATGTTTCTTTTCTTTCTAGCCAACGCAATACTATGAAAGTATGATGTGTTCCTATCTCCAAACCGTAACCAATTAGCTCGTGCACGTTGTTCCCAAAATAATTCTTCCTTGTGCCGTTTCTAAATTTAATACAATCTTGATCTCTCATTAATTTCGCCAAATTTTCTTCATCCGGATTCTTCACATTTAACTCTTCTAATCTTCCATTCCATTGAACCATTTGATGCTATCTTCCTAGTTGATTCGCTAGAGCCCAAAGGTTCAGTTTATTTCCTATTGATTCAAATTTAGTAGGAACTTCCCTTTAGTCTTCTTCCCACCACTTCTGAATTTCATGTTCAACATTTTCTTCGATTACCTTATTGGAATTAAATTTGAATTTTGGTTGTCATTGTCCTTTTTCTTTGAATCTGTAATCCAAGACATTAACAAGCAATGGGCAATGATCCGACATAGAATGCGTGAGATGCCTTACCCGAGAATTAGAGAACATTGACCACCATTCTGGATTTGCCACTCCTCTGTCAAGCCTTTCACGTATATTATTATTCGGCAATATTCCTCTCTCCCATGTAAACCACTGACCTAAGAATCCTAAATCTGTAAGATTACAATCGGCTAGAGCTAGACGAAACTCCACCATTTGATTTTCTTATCATTGCCGCCCTCCCTTCTTTTCAAAAGAAAAAGAATTTCAAGAAAGTCTCCCGCACACAAACCAAGGTAGATGATTGGTGTTATTTAAATGTCTTAGCAGATGCCAAGAATCCCTCATACGATTTTTCTCTGGTGATCCATAAAAACCCGTAAGTCTCTAATTTTTTTCTTATTCCTCTTATGTAATTTCAACATCAATGTGAGGTGCGGAGAAACTTCGTAATTGAATGTTACACCCTTGCTTCCATCCCAACGAAAATCCTCCCTTAGAACCCATGGTGTCAACATCAATGCCATTCTGCATTTCACAAATTCTTCGAATTCGTTCCATCTTTTTTGCACAAACTTTGGTTTCCATCAGAAACCAAATTTGGAGCTGAATATGTCTCACTTTGTTCTTGAGACGCCTTACCGCCTGTGGGTGCCCCAATCCCCGGACATTCCAACTTAGTATTTTCATTGTGACAGGTTGGTTTGCTTTTCAGCACCTACCAATATAGTATGAGAATTTTTTGAATCCTTCGAATCCTCTATATGGGAAACAATAGAACTCACCGAGAATCTCTATCTTTTCTTAGTATCAACCATTCCAATAGGGATTTCCTCCGTATCAGAACCAAGTTCCATAAACCTCGCCTCTATTCCATAGTTCATCCCTTCCTACTGAACAGTATCTTGTCCTCTTCTATCTTGTCTTGTATTATTGTTTTGAATAACTCCAATCGACCTCTCCTCATTACCCCCAAATTGTCCTCCTATAGGCGATTTGGGTACCAATCTATCCTCTCTCAGCCACTTGCAATCTTTCGCCTGTCCCATTCTTGTTGGTGCTCTTATTGATAGATCCCATCCAAAAGCAACTTCTTGTGACTCCAACGTTAATCTAATTGGACAAAAACCTTCCCATGCCCTAATCTGCCACAAAGATAACAAATAAAGAAATTTTTTCATACTAAAACATAGCATATATAGTTTGGTTTTGACCGATAGTTATTCGCTTCTATCTTTTTAGTGGTCTGCGAACATCCAACTTAACTCTCATCCTCAAAAAAAAATTAATTCCCCTAGTAATTGATCCCGCATCATACTCTGAATTTTTCGATAAAATCCCCAGTTGATGTGCCATTCCTCAGATTTACACCCTCCCGGTAAGTTGTGTATTTGTACCCAAAATTCGGTGAAAATTAAAGTAACTTGTAATAGGCGCTCCCCTTTTTCCAATCGATGAAGTAACACAAGGTGTCTGTTGAAGAACCACAGTATTCCCCTTAATACCCTGTTAATATCAATTTCATGATAAAACCTAAATAATATTCTTTTTTCTCCCAAATCAGTAATAGATATTCCACCCACTGGATGCCATACTTCTGCTAGTGTCTGTCTCATGGATGGAAAGTGTACTACGCTCTCCGTTAATACTTTCCCAACCAAGCACAATTCGTATTCCTCGTCCTCTTCTTCATCAATGCTTTGCCCTTCTATGATTTCTTCTTCATCGTCTGTTATATTCAAATTTGCAAGATCTTCATCCATTATTTTAACGCTTATCAATGTTCTTTCTAAAATTGCAGGAATTGAAGTCGTCACAAAAACCCAAGATTTCGATACAACGTGCTATTCAGCAAACCAATTATTAAATACTATAAGAGTTTATTTAAATAAATCATGACTTTTTTAATATATAAGTCATTAGTAATTTATATATATATATATAAACTCAATAGTTATGATTCATGTGATTACTGAGAGCAGAACTATTTTTAAAAATTTTCATTTAATAAAAAAATAAAATTTTAATTAAACCATAATAATTAAATTAGCAACAATTGAGTAGGGGTGTCAAAGTTGATTGGATGTTGGGAAAATGTCAAAATTGACAAGTAGGGTTAATGAAGACATAAATTTGGAAATCAGTGGATGCCAAGAATGGGAGACTAAGAGTAAAATGTCAATATCTCTGTCCCATAATAATAACATGTCTATTTCACACAACTTTCCTCTCTATTTCTCTTTTGAAACTTCCAAGTCTTTAATTGACTAGTTGATGGAGTATATACACGACTGCTATTTTTTTTTTTTTAATTTTTGATGTCTTAGTTAAACCTTCAATAAAAAAACAAAAAGTATATGAATATATGGAATTGACTGTCATTTTCTATTAAAAAGAAATATATCCCACTTTACCAGGAATCCACCTAAGTATTTGTTGCTATCTTATTCATGTTGTGCCTCAATTTAATTTATATTTTATATGATTAGTCATAATGGTACAAATTAAATACAAGTTAGACAATTTTCTTTTAATAATTTTATAATTTTTTATGTTAATAATTATTTTATGTAAATTTAATATAAATTTCATTTATTAAATTATATTATATATGAAAATACCGGGCAGAAAGTGGAGGATAATTTTTATATTTGGTCTCCAAAATCATTTCTGTACACCTTTCATGTTTATGAATCATGATTAATGAGTAATTAAGCTTAGGTAAAGGTTATTTTGTAATTTTACATTATCACAACAAACTTACACTCAAATGGGTCCCAAAATCATTAGGTAATACCCTGCATTAAAATTTTTTGACAAACCTCCTTTCCCCCCCGCATATTTGGTCCCATCAAAAGTTCACTTTTCGAAAATTTTAATTTGTTTGGATGTAATTCCAACTTTTACTATACAAATAATTTATTTATTTTCTCACAACCCAAAATTTTTTAAGTCGTAATTAAATTGTATATTTGTATGATAGTAAAAATATAATTTCACCATTCCTATAGTATATATATTTTATAATTTTTAAAAGATCAAATAAATTTTTTATCATTTTTGGGGCCAAAGTGTAATTTCATCATTACTAATTTAAAATTTTATAAATTATAAAAGGGCCTAAATAATTTTTTTTTTTCATTTTAGGGGTGGTGGGGCCCTACTACTACCTCCATAGCTTCGCCAACGCTTTGCTCAAAATGTATCATTTTTAGAGTTACTTTTTCAATAAACAATAAAAAGCAATTCCTTTGATAATCAGATTTTAGTGTATTGCTTACTATTTTTGTGGAGTGTGCCTCGTATTTTCGGATATTTTGCAGCCACTTGACGCAACCAGAATCGAACCAGAGGTGACGTCTCGACGAGGAAGCATGGGACATCACAACGACGCGACATATTCCTCAAGCAACGCAACCGCATTTTTACAACCAAGCAGGACTCTTTCTTCCACTCGAACTTTGATTACTCCAGAGAAGTTTTAGTCAGATTAATTCTCTATTTTTAGCCTATTAATAGAGTCATTATAATTCTAATAGAGGTAATCATAACACAACATTAGAGAGAAAATTGAGAAAGAGTTGTAGAGAGCTTTAAGGGAATTATATGTTTTAAGCCAGAAGGAGCTTTGTATTTGGAGTTAGGGTTTGTCTTGAATTTTTCTATCTTGTACTCTTCGTTTGTTTGCTCATTACTGAAGTCTCTTTTTCCCGTGGTTTTTTATCCTCTTGATTGGAGGAGTTTTTCCACGTAAAATTTGTGTGCTTAATTTTCTCTATTCCTTTTTTCTCGTTGTTCATACAGGTCGATCCCCCAATAAATTAGTATCAGAGCTTGGTTAAGATTCTTCAACCAACTCGTTCAGAGATGATGACAATGAGATTTGATATCAAGAAGTTTGATGGGATCACAAATTTCAGTTTATGGCAAGTTCGGATGACTACAATACTGGTTCAGAATGGCCTAAAAAGTCGTTACAAGGCAAAAACCCGTGGATTCGGATCAATCAAAATGGGAAGAACTTGATGAGAAGACTCTCTCTGCAATTCAGTTGAGCCTCACGAGTAATGTGTTGCAAGAGGTGCTTTTGGAGAAAACAACATCTGCTTTATGGTGGAAGTTAGAACCCCTTTACTTGACAGTCTCTAGCTAATTAATTGGTGTTGAAACAGTGCCTATACACATTTCGTATGGCCGAAGGTGCGTCCATTAGGGCTCACATCAGTGAATTTATTACTCTCGTGAATAATTTGAAGAATGTTGAGGCTAATATAGATGATGAAGATCAGACTATGCTATTATTGTGCTCTTTGCCCCATTCATATAATACTTTCAAGAAAACCCTAATTTATGGTAAAGATAAACTCTCGTTTGAGAATGTGAAAGGAAACTTGTTAAGCAAAGACAAACTCGACAATGACTTAGGTTTAGATGCGCAAGCCTCGATTTCTGTTGCAAGAGGCAAACAACGGTCTAAGGATTTAGGTCAGAGCAGGTCTAGGTCAAAATTGAATTTGAGAAATAGAGACAAAACCTATGGTTACTATATGAAGTTGGGTCATATAAAGGCAGAGTGTTATAAGTTACAAAATAAAAACAAAAGGGCTATTGAGAACAACGAGAAAGGAAAGTAAAAAGCCGAGGTAGCCGGAGCTAGTGTGGCCGAGGATAAAGGTGATGATTTGTTGCTAGTGTCTACAACCGAAAGGTCTAAACTTACGTTCAAGTGGATTCTAGATTCGAGGTGTTCTTACCACATGTGTCTTAACAAGGACTAGTTCTCCACATATAGTAAGGTGGAGTTGTACTTATAGGGAATAATTCACCCCGTAAGATAACCGATATTGGTGCCGTTCAAATCAAGATGCAAGACGACATTATTAGAACGCTATCAAATGTCAAGCATATGTCTGAATTGAAGAAGAATATCATCTCATTGGGTATTTACGACTCAAATGGTTGTAGAATCGTCATCAAGTCAAGCGGCATTAGTGTATCTCGTGGAGCTCTCATTATGATGAAAGGTTTGAAAACTGGAAGCCTATATATTCTGCAGGGTTCAACAATGACTGGTGCAACATCAATTACTGAGGTGGAGTCAAAACAATCGCCACATCGTGATGAAGAATCACGTGACATCGTGACGTCACGATGAATTCCATCTATTACGGATTCAGAGTCAACTCGGTTGTGGCATATGCGACTTGGTCATAGGAGCAAGAAAGGTATAACCATTTTGAATAAAAGAGGTTTTCTTCATGGACTAGGAGTTGGAAAGATAGATTTCTATGAACATTGTGTTTGTGGGAAACAAATATGTCATACCCGGTTCTCTTAAAGACCCGAATTTAAAGAAGAGTCAAGGAGCTAATTGTAAAGAAATAGAAATTTACGGGCTTTATTGAGATATTTAGAAACTTAAGCGGTTGGTTGAGAATGGTTAGACTTTAATTTTGGTTTAGTTAGACTGGAACCGGTTGGTTCTATAGTGAGAGACAGAATGATTAAGATTGAGTGGTGGTATTGGTTTGTGGAGACCGTGCCAATGAAGTATATATATAGGTGTGTGTGGAAACAAAATTCTTCTCAATTCTGTTTACCAATTTTTCTCTCTAAAGCATCGTCTTCTTCAGTCGCTCTGAAGAAGAAGAGGATATAGCTGAAGGAAGCTCTACCTATTACAGCCATTGTGTGAATTGAAGTCTAGTAGTAAAGAAATTGAGAAACTGGTAAGGTTTCTTACCTCTCTGTACTCGTGGATCGAAGAAAGAAGTAGAGTAAGAGCTCTTAAAAGTTTCTATATAATTATGGATTTTGGGTTCTTAAGGTTTGAACACCTTTAGTTTAACCGATAAATGGTTGTTATGCTTAAATTTGCTGGGGACGGAGGAGGTTGGCGTTTGGACAACTTAAGCTATCAAGGATAAAAGAAGCAAGGTGAGTCTCTACACCTTACTTTTGGGTGAATATTGATGTTGTGTTACTTGCTTAAACCACATTCATGGCTATTTCGAGTTGTGTCCTAAACCATGGTCGTGTATGAACATGGAAGTTAGGTAAGCTGTTGATAACTCTTGAAAAGAGTTATATTTCATGCCTTTAGACCAAGCTAATTGCTTGTACTTGGTACATTTAGTTGCATTTTAGGACATTTCATTGGTATTTTCATCATTGCATTAGAAGCTTGGACTATGTTTAAATGTTAGGAAATTTTAATTGCATGTGGAAGGGTTGTGTTTGGTGGTTTGGCAGGTGTAGGATATGGAGAAAAAAATAAAATAGTGAAGGTTTTTGGGGCAAAAGTTTAGACAGTTTGCCAACACGAATGCCGTGGCAATTTCAGGAAGATGACCGAGCCAATACTCAACGCATACCAGTTTCAACCCAACTCTACTTGTACCAAAAAAATCTATACCAGTTTCAACCCAACTCTACTTGTACCAAAAAAAAATCTATCTAAAAAAGAGGAGAAGATATCGTGGGTTGTTGGAGTTACCCTAAGAAGAAAAGCTTATAAAAAGCCAAAGGAGGAAACCCTAAAGAGTATGGAGATCCGGAGGCAATAATAGAGGGTAGCGACTGAATAGAGACGAAAGGAGGAAACTGAAGGTAGTCCCTCTCAGTCACCACAAGACACTGTGTTGCTGGATTGTAGATTGACTTAGCGACAACCTTCTTTCTAAGTTCTTCCATTATTTCTTAATTTGTTCTCCCGTGAATTTATTTGATCGAAATGATGTTGGGTATTATTTTGAACTTGAATTTTAATTGTCAACCCATGAAATAAATCTCATAGGGCTGGATTACATGATGAAACTTTTATTTTCTTTAATGGTTGAATCATATATTTGATTTAATCTACTGTTTCATTCAATTGTTTTTATTTCCCAATTGTATGCGTACATTCTCCAGACATAGATGAGTGTGCAGTATGCCCATAAACTGAATCTATTCCTGAAAAAGGTTAGATTAGTTGGACTGGAATTGAATGATACAAGCGGGTATTCGACCAAATACTTGCAGCAGACTTTAGACATAGAGCAGTGTTTGTATAGAATGAAGACAAAACAGTGCAGGGTACTGTGCTAAGGCCTATAGACACACGCCAGGTAACTTGAGATCTAGCTCTCGAAAGAAGCAGGTCACTTTAGGTCTTTTCTGAGTAGTAGATTGAGTACAATTTTGTTAAGGCATTACTGAAAGTAAGGGAAGATTCTTAGTCAATTATAAATACATATTTAACGTAAATATTTATTAATAATAACAACTACTGAAAACATTATAATATATTAATATTATCTTTTAATTAATAAAGATAATTTCATAAATTATCATCAGATTTCTAAGAAAGTGTTGAATAAGTCAAATGTGATTTTTTTTTATACAAAGTGAACCAAACGTATTAGTATAATATTTTCAGGACTTAAATCAATACTTTTCAATGTATACTAATTAGGGGTGAGCATTCGATCGAACCGAATCGAAAATTTTCGAGTTAATCGAGTTTTCGAATCGTATTTTATCATCCTAACTTAATTTGAAATTTTCTCGAATCGAGTCGAGTGAGATGAAATTCGAATCGAATCGAATCGAATCGAATATATTTGTTCGGGTTAAATTTTAAAAAAAATGACTTTAGTGTTGTTTATTTTTATGTAATTTTTCAAAAAAATAATTTTCTTTAAAGTTTTTAAACATGATCATACAACAAAAAATTGAAGTAAATAAGTGAATAAATAAAAGCAACACAACATCAACCTAAATAAACAATATGAGTCCAAATAAACAAAAAAAAAACAATACAACAAGATTATAATAAAAAACATAAGTAAAAGTCCAAGTAAACAACATGAGTCCAAGTAAACAGCATGAGTCGATGTAAACAACAACAACATTATAATAATAAAAAAACATAAGTAAAAGTCCAAAATGTAATAGAAACCTACACCAGTCCAAACAAACAAAAAAAAGAACACAACAAAAGTCCAATTAACCAACAACAATAACAAACCAAACCAAACTAATAACAATAACACATCAGTTCAAAAACCATTATAGAATAGTTTAAGTTTCTTCTTGTGCTTCAAACACCGTTGGCATTGATAATCTTGAAATATTTAGTAAAAGTATTGAATGAGTTAGTTAAATGATAAAAAATCTTCGCAAAAATAAATTAAATAAACATTTAACTTTATAAACTAATGCTAAGTATATTACCTTCTTGATCTTTAGGTATTTTTGACAAGTCTAGCAAATTTAAAAACAAAAGTGTTAGTTAAATTATGCTTACTAATATAAATAACACAAAAGCTTATTTTATAAATTAAAATTTATATATTACCATCTTCCATGGTTTGAAGTTCATCAACATAATCTTCAAGATTGATGGCATCATTAGATTTCCGAAGCCGATCTTGTGTGCAAACCAAAGCCTCGACCATGAGAGGAGTTAGAGAACTTCTAAAACTATCGAGAACACGTCCACCCGTGCTAAATGCACTTTCCGAGGAAACCGTTGAAATAGGAGTATCAAGAATACTCGAGCCATTTGTGAAAGAATAGAGAATCTAGGACTGTTCATTTTCCACCACAACAGTAAATAAAATGAACTTGAATTGTTTACTTCTTCATCCTCACCCAAATATCTATCCAACTTAGATTTGCTTTCTAATCCAACTTGTTTCTTCTTCTTAAGGTATTTTTGTTTGGCCAAGCCCGTTTTCATTTCTGACTGATCTATTTCCATTGAACTACAAAGATTTGTCGAAGAACTAGATCTACCTTCAAACAGTTGAATTCTCCCGGCATTAGAAGAATACTCGTTGAACAAGCAATGCAATTCTTCATCAATCATTTTCATAATGTCATTAGCAACATTAGGAAAAAGCAAGTTGACCCCAAAGTCCAAAAAACTCATTTTACATCGTGGATCAAAGATGACCGCCAAGTAAACTAGCATGTTGATCTTGTTTCCTTCACCCCAATACTTATTATATTTATCTCTCATTTTGGAAGTCATAGAAATTATGTCTATATCTCCACAACTTTGCCACCCATCAAAAAGACAATGCACATTTGTCAATACTTCAAAAAGTGAATAAGAGGTAACATGCAAAGATCCGGACACCTTGGTCAAAAAGATGATAAAAAGGCTCTAATACTTTTATAACTCTTCGAACAATTTCCCAATCATCAAATGTAGGAACTCCATCTCCAAAGAAGAAGGTCAAGAAAAAATTATTGTCATCACGCGTATATATGATTCAAATGCACGCTCATATTTTTCGCCACCTTTAACATCATATATGTTGAGCTCCATCTAGTAGGCACATCTAAACACAATTGAGCCTTACTAGCTATCATTTCTTCTTTTACCCGTTGGTTGAATTTTATCAACCTCGATGGTGATGCTCCTATATACCTCACAAAGCACCTCTAACTCGATCCACGTATACGAAACATCATTAATCTTTCAGATTGCACAATGAGATTAAGAATGTGTGCAACACATCTCATATGAATAAATTTTCCATTTGCAATGTGAAGCATTTCGATGATTCAATTTCTTTCTCAAATATTCAATGGCAACACTATTAGCGGATGCATTATCAACCATAATAGTGAAGACCCTCTCAATCCCCCAATCTCGAAGACATTTTTCAATAGCTTGACCTATGCTTTCACCTCTATGAGCGGATATTGGGCAAAAATTTATAATTCTTTTTTGCAACCTCCACTCATCATCCACCCAATGTGCTGTTAAAACCATGTAAGATATCCTCTGCAATGAAGTCCAAGTGTCTGTCGTCAAACAAACTCTACTTATATCTTTTTCAAAACAATTCTTCATCACACTCTTCATGGAGTTAAATAAATCAAGACAATCCCTTCTAATTGTCAAACGAGATGGAAGACTAAACCGTGGGCATGCTATAGAAAGAAAGTATTTAAAACCCTCTCCCTCTACAATTTTAAAAGGTAGTTCATCCACAATTATCATACGAACCAATGCTTTTCTAATAGCATCTTTATCAAACACCCAAGTTGATAAATCCGTTGTTTCTTGGCTAACATTCACAAATGCTAATTCTGATTGCTTCGGATCAGAAGTATTACCTCGAGGTCTTTTTAGGCATGTTTTCAAATGGTTATTCAAATTTGTTGTAGAACCCGAAGTTGTTTCCATGGTGTAAGTAACATCACATGCATTGCACCTTGCTCTCTTCTCCCCCTCTTTCGTCACAAATTTGGTGAAATGGTTCCAACAAGCTGCCCTTGGAGTAATCTTTTTTCGAACATTTTCCTTGGTTGTTGTTTGATCATCTCTACTTAGGGAAGAATTTTGTGAACTTTGAGTTGAACCATCTCGCTTTGGATCACTCATCTACAAGTAAACATTTGTTGCAATCACTAATGATGACCAATAACTGATTTAAAATCAAACTTAATAACATTTATTCTTTAATTCATTTTTTGAAAATATAAAATATAATATTTGTCATTTCACAGACAGAACTGTTTTAGAGTAATTCACTTCTGAACAACAACTTAATATTTATACTTAGAATTAGCTAATTTAATATTTATTTTCAGATAATAATTAAACATGCAATTTTTTTATAACATTTTAATACATTTATTCAGACTACCCCATTTTGCACAAAATAAACTGCCCTGTTTATACAACAGTATTATGTATATTGTATAACATCAAATTAGACAGGTTATTACATCAAGTATGCAATCACTCAATCGGCAAGAAATCATAATTAATATGTCTGTCTTTGAACAACTTAAGTGCATTGATAATGCAAAAGATTAAGGCACATTAATAGCTTAAATGTTAAACATTAATCCCGAGGATGAATTGTTGAAATTCTAACATTCGAACAATCAAAATCCAACATTCAATAGTAGAAACAGCCGAAACTTATAGCATTTAAATCATAAATTTCCCTTTAATTTAGACAACAACAAATAGTAACAATACATAGTCTTCAAATCAATAAACAACAGCTCATTTTTTTTCCAACACTCGGTCAACATTTAACCCTTACAATGAGTAGCCAAATTAAAAAAAAATATGGCAACATTGAACCGAAGTTCCCTTCATTTAAAATAGCAGTTAATGGCTTTTAAATCAAAGGATTTGTATGTTATATTTTAGCATTAGTCAACATTAAACACGCAAAGTTCAAAGAAGGAATAATTTAGACCTTGCTTGCCTTCTCTATTTAGTGCAAGTTGCTAACTCTTTCACTTGAAATTGGAGGAAATGCCCTTATCATTAGACTCTAGACAAACGCTATCATCTCGTGATCAAAATTTTTCTATTAGTACATAAGTACGAGATATGACCCTCCAACAACAAAAATCACAAAAAAAAATTGAAAATATCCCAACACCGTACCCAAGTTTGACTAATAAATATAAAAATATCAACTAATCTATTCTACAAGATTTTATTTTTTTGCTAATTCAAATTTCTCTTGCAGGCTTTCACCAAATTTGCTTTAGATGTCAAACAAAATAATAACCAACTTGCCAGTTTCTAAAAGTTCAAATGAATTGAAGGAAATTGACCTTCTACTCGTAATTTAAACAAAAATGAAGGTAAAATATATCAGTATCCAAAAGTGCTCCAAAACTCAAAATAATTTGAAAATTATTTTGAATGAAAAATACTCTGATCCAAAAATGAAGGTAAAATATATCGAGATCCAAAGTGCTCCAGAAAGTTCTCTTCAAAGATTTTATTTAATATTTACTTTGTGTTTATTGGATTTGCTCAGTAAAATATTTTAGACCTATGTTGCTTGAACTCTTCACTTTTCTTAAAGTAATCTGTATTCAACACATTCTCGATATGCATATGGGGTCATATCATACATCCTCCAAGGATCCACCAAATACATGAGAGGCGGTATGAAAACATGAAAAGGAAAAGACTTCTACTTATTTAATAAAACAAGATTCATATTCACAAAACTTGTGGTAAAATGTTTGTCGAAAAGGAGCTTATCTACCAAAAGAATACACCGCCACATGGTCCGACTTGTTTAGACACGATGCTCCTTATCTACCACAGTCGACTTTCTACATAGAGGAAAAGAATACCGACTATGAACAAATGATGTTCTTACCGAAGCAAACCCACCGCACATGAAACTTGTTTGAAGGTTTGAATGAACGAATAATTAAGAAGAAGAAGGAAGGAAGAAGGGTTTATTTTAGGGTTTTTGAGAAAAATAAATTTTAGAGTTTGAAGTTTGAACTTTGAATTGAATGGAAATGGAGAGAACTGCAACAGAGAAGAAGAAAATTAATTTGGGGTTTGGAGTTGGAGTTTGGGACGATGGAATTTGTTACTCTTTGGGGCTTGGGGGGTTTGATTTGGGGAGGAATTGGGTTGGGATTTGGGAAAATAAATCTTTGAAATTTGATGGGCTTGGGGAAATGGGATAAAATAAAATATTTGGGCTTAAGGAAATTGGGTTAAAGTAATTAAGTAAAAGCCTAAAATTTTAAAAAAATAAAAAAATATAGTTTATATTCGGTTTATTCGAATTATTCGAGTTATTCAAATTCGAAAATTCAACTCGATTCGAACTCGAAATTCGAAACTCAAAATTCGAGTTGATTCGATTAACTCGATTAACTTGATTCGAATAATTCGAAATTCGATTTTTTTTTCGATTTTTTCGAATCGAATCGAGTTTTGCTCACCCCTAATACTAATCGCCGAAAATTAATTTATCCTTTAATCACATCTCATTGAAATCATAAGCAAAAACACCAAACGCACCCTAAAAATGAAAAGAAAACAAAATGTAAAATAATTAAATTAGGATTGTCGAAACCATTTTAAAATTTTGATTTAAAAACGGGAGTCGACTTTTAAAAACGAAAATGGGAGTCACCACCAATCCTTTTACTTTGGTGTGATTGGATCACCTTAAAAAACATTTTATTTCAAAATACTGATTTTTGGTCTACGAAAAAAACAAAAATGGGTTGGAGTCGCAGTTACGTATGAGGAAGGATTAGCACCCTCATAACGCCCAAAAAATTGGTACCTAATCGATAAAATCATGTCCTAATGTTGAAACTTTGAAAAATTTTAGAAAATGGTCCTTCTATTTGAAGAGAAAAAAAAAACTAGACTTACCTATCCCAAAGAAATAAAACACCATACCCAGTAAGTTAGGATATAGCATCTCATGACTTCGAAACTAGGCACGTCTTTATTTTAGAAAATCCCTATCTCGAGACACAAAACATCATATCCAGTAAGTTAGGACACAACGTTTTGAATTCCCAAGAATAGGTTTTTTGATTTAAAACTTGAAATTTCTTTGTTCCGAAAGAATATAAACATCACATCCAGCACGTTAGGACACGATATTTTTAATTCCCGCGAAACAAAAACATCTCATAATTTACAAAACTTGTTAAAAGGATATTTAGTTATTTAGTCAAACGGAAAATCACAACCCAGCACGATAGGGCACTATTTCCCGAATTTCTAAATACAAAACATTGCCTTATTTTAAAAACCTTTAAATAAAATATAGTAATTTTGCATAAATGTATTTTTACTTTAAACAATAATCTATGTGACAGTATTGCATTTATACATTATCGAACATAAATATTAAAAGCAATTATGACATACTAACATTTCATATCTATATAAATAATAAAGTAATAATAATATAGAATAATAAAAAATAATAATAATATAATATAATTAATAATAATATATAAGGATTATACATAATAAAAATAATTAGTGAATAATATATATATAATAATTTTGAATAAAAACATATATATACATAATACTAATCATAAAAATTATATATGTAATAAATAATGTAAATAAAATAGGTTATATAATATAATAAACTTTATATAAAACAAAATTAAAAATAATACATAATATAAAATTTAAAAAAAACATATAATATAGTAATTAATATATAAAAATAATATGTAATGAAAATAACTTTAAGCTAAATAAAAATAATATATAATAATAGTTTAATATATAAAGATATTACATAGAAAAATATATAAATTTATACTATTAATGTATTAATATATAAATAATAGAGTAAATAATATAGATTATCTAATATAGTAAAATAATTTAATACAATATTAAAAATAATAAAATAAAAGGATAAAAAGGAAATTAAAACAAAGAAACAGGGATTAAAATGGCAATTTTGCCAAGTTTCAAAATGGCGTCGTAATAAATTTAGCCTTTAATGTAGCCCGAGGATTAAATTGAAACGAAATAAAAATTTCAAGGCTAATTTAATAAATAATAAAAGTCTGAATTAAACTAAATTGAAAACAATGAAATTACGGAAGGACTAAAGGGATAAATTTCCTATTTTCTGAAAATACGCGGATCCTGTTCGGGTCTCCGGGTCAACGCGCGGATCCTATAGCTCCGAACGACGTCGTTTTGCACTTATTAGATTAAGTGAAAACGGCGTCGTTTCTTCTATGTTATAAAAATAAAGATTTGGCCTAAAAAAACATTTTTAAAACAGTTTAAAAAAAAAACATAAAGAAAGCTCTGAAGGGCCCTTAGCTCCTTTGACGGAGCCTGGTCATCGGGCTTAGGGGGCCTTCATCTCCACACGCTACACGCGCTCGCCGTCGTCGCTGCATCTTTGACTCAGTATAAAACTCGTCCCTTTTTACTATTATTTATGAAATATCCAGGAACTCGAAAGCAAAGATAAAAAGAAGTGTAAATCACCTCTGAGAAGGCTTTTTATTTCTCTGTATTCGAATGATTTTTTTTGTATTCTTTTTGTTTTTTCTGTGTGTTTTTTCTGTCTGTCTATTCTTCTATTTCTCTCTCTGTCCTCTCATTACAAAATAAACCAGGCTTTTATAGTCTTGAAAAATAAAAATAAAAAAGGAAAAGATTTTTGTTGCCTATTCTTGCTGTTGTTTTCCTTCTTGTGCAGGCGAAAAGCGGAGAACACGGCAATGATGGCGCGATTCGGGCGCAGATCGTGGTGCGACCGAAGGCTTGGCGCGGCGATTGGGGTGCTGCGGTGAGGATTGCAGCGCGAACACAGCTCTGGTGTCGAGGCTTGCGGCGCGACTGTTGGCCTCCTGCCATTGCGGCGCCTAGGGTTTCTAGAAACCCTAGGCTTCTGCTGAGACTGGTTTAATTACTGGGTCGTGTAGGTTTAGGCTAGTGGGTTTAATTGGGCTACTGGGTAGAAACGAGTCAGGGTGTATTCGGGAAATGGGTAGTTTGTTTAGGTCTGGGTCATAGTTTTGGGTCAAGTCTGTTTGTGGTATTGGGCTCGAATATTGGGTCTGGTTTTGTAAATGGACTGTAAAGCATAAATTGAGACTGGTTTATTTTTTATTTTTTTAAGCCCGGGCAATAATGGGCTATTATAGCTGCCCCTCTTTGCTCATTGTCGTGTAACGAGAATAGAACAAAGACGATAAAAGGGCCCATTTTTGCCCGGTCTTTGCCGAGCCTCGACTTCTTGATCCTCGCCTTCTTCAAACGGCTTCCAATCCTAACTGTATCTTCAGAGGTACTTGAAACTTCATCTTGATTTCAGTAAGTTTGATAGCTTCAATCTGCTTCACTGGGACTTCAGGAAGGTGATATCCACTATCTTTTAATCTGCTCCACTGCAACTTCAGGGAGATCAGACTAATGTATTCGATCTGTTTCCTACAACTTCGTGGAATTGCGGATCTACAATTTTAATCTACTCCCTACAACTTCGTGGATTGCCGGACTAATGTCTTCGATCCGCTTCCCCGCAACCTCGTGGAATGCCAAACCGCTATTTTAATCGCTCCCTACAACTTCGTGGATTGCCGGACTAATGTCTTCGATCCGCTCCTACAACTTCGGGAATGCCAAATCTGTTATTTTAATCGCTCCCTACAACTTCGTGGATTGCCGGACTAATATCTTCGATCCGCTTCCTCGCAACCTCGGAATTGCCGATCTCGCTATTTTAATCTGCTCCCTACAACTTCGTGGATTGCCGGACTAATGTCTTCGATCCGCTTCTCGTAACCTCGTGGAATTGCCGGATCTGCTATTTTAATCGCTACCTACAACTTCGTGGATTGCCGGACTAATGTCTTCGATCTACTTCCCGCAACCTCAAGAATTACTAGATCCGCTATTTTAATCGCTCCCTACAACTTTAGGGATTGCCGGACTAATGTCTTCAATCGCTTCCTGCAACCTCGTGGAATTGCAAGATCTGCTATTTTAATCGCTCCCTACAACTTCGTGGATTGCCGGACTAATGTCTTCGATCCGCTTCACGCGCAACCTCGGGAATTGCGGATCGCTATTTTAATCGCTCCCTACAACTTCGTGGATTGCCGGACTAATGTCTTCGACCGCTTCGCAACCTCAAGAATTGCCGATCTCGCTATTTTAATCGCCCCTACAACCCGGTGGATTGCGGACTAATGTCTTCGATCCGCTTCTCGCAACCTCAAGAATTGCAGATCGCGCTATTTTAATCGCACTCCCTACAACTTCGGGGATTGCCGGACTAATGTCTTCGACCGCTTCCCCGCAACCTCGTGAATTGTCGATCTCGCTATTTTAATCGCTCCCTACAACTTCGTGGATTGCCGGACTAATGTCTTCGATATGCTTCCACGCAACCTCGTGGAATTGCCGGATTCGCTATTTGAATCGCTCCCTACAACTTCGTGGATTGCGGACTAATGTCTTCGATCCGCTTCCTACAACTTCGGGAATTGCGGATCGCTATTTTAATCTGCTCCCTACAATTTCAGGGATTGCCAGATCTGCAAATTCACCGATATTGCTACACCGTCCACTGAGGGACATGTCCTGTAGACTCGGCTTAGTATGTTTATGTCACATTACTAAGATGCTATGATCAAAATGAATCAAATGCTTCTAGCTACATGTAACATGTCATGAAGATGATTCCTTTAAAGGATTAGGATTAGGATGCAATGATCGAAATGAATCAAATGCTCCTAATGAAATTTACCATGATACAAAAATGTTATGAGTATGACTCCTACTCTAGGTGTTATCACTCATTTGTTTTTCATCTTTGTTCATCAATCATGTTCTGCTCAACAAGCTTGCCCCAATGATAATTCTGAGTCCTCTCCACTTGAACCTTGAGACATGAAGTTGGTACCCCACTGCAACTTCAGGGAAATAACATTTGGTTTCTTCCATCCAAACTGTTACCACTCAGAGGTATAGAACTGGTATTATTTTCCATCAATTTAACCTGTTACACCATTCACTGGATGTATGAGTCTGAGATTTACATGAATGTAGGGTCTCCTGACAATAATCCCTTTTTACACTTGGATTGACCTTGTTTGTCATTTGCCGATATGGTATCACCAACGAAATTGTCTTATCCAATAAGAATCCGAAGAGATAATCGTTTTTCACTGTTTCCAACCCTTAGGCTTGGTGAATTCTGAACAATAGTCATGTTTCAGATTCCTCATATTATTTAGAAGTTTTCAGAGTAATATGCAAAACTCGTTTTATGAAATTGTTATTAGTCCATTAATCGTTATTTCAATATAAAATGCTTGAAAAAGGTCACAAAAATGGACGAGAAAGAAATTAATCAGGAGCATGGCTCGGAAAAATAATTTAATCAAAGATAACCCTGATCAATAAAAGAAAATTGTTTTGGGTGTATC
The DNA here is from genome assembly GCA_025698515.1 of Gossypium sturtianum. NCBI lineage: Eukaryota > Viridiplantae > Streptophyta > Magnoliopsida > Malvales > Malvaceae > Gossypium > Gossypium sturtianum. Next base: position 122,143,392 of record CM046943.1, on the reverse strand, counting down.
TCAAAAGAATAAAGCAATCAAAGATTACAAATTCAAAAATGAGTAAGATAGAAGCTAGGTGCCCTGATATCGCACACGAGCTTCTCTGTTCAAACTTCTTGAGGACCATTTTAAACTCAATATGTGTTTAGGGGATCCGGAGTACTTTGTCAATGCCCCAAGACGCGACATACTTCCTCAATGTAATAAGATTACTGTATGCCCCGCTTTTTTTGGTCAAAATTTGAATCGCCCTTTTCGGGTTTTCAACTCAAATCCCCTTTGGTCTCAAAGCGCCCTTTGCGGGTTTTCGCCTTGGCCTCTCCCTTTTTTTTCTCGAGGTGCCCTTTACGGGTTTTCACCTTGGTCTTTCCTCTTTCAGGTAAAATACTTCTTGACTTAACCTGGATTCACCGGATTGGGCAAGTCTTCACTATATGTCTCGGTCAATATCAATGCTCATCTAGAACAGGCCCTACATAAGTCCATCCAAGTTCGGCATATGCTTTCTTCTAAAATCGTTTTGTAGAAGAAAAATCTTTTTCAACATCAGGTTTCTTCGTAGAATTCCCTAAGATGAACTTCTTTAACGTAAGCTCGCATCATCTAGCCGTGACAAATAGCTTTTAACCTTTTCTTCAATTAGGTTTAATTAATAAAAACGCTTCAAATCTATAAACCAATGTGTAAGATGTTGCCCCGGAAAAGGTCCTGGCCAACGTTCGATAATCATAGAGAGTAGTGATAGCTTCTTATGCCAATCTTTACAAGTCTTAGCCAAATTTCTTTTTCTTTTTTCTTTTTTTGGCAACTTTTGTTGCAATCGTGATATGTCGTTCGATCTTTGGACAAACTGTAAACTTTGACTTTGTACAGTTATTTAAACGTGATCCATTATGGCATTCTGCTAGCATCTGATCCCCTTTTTTTTGGCGATTTGATGGCTATCAACTTTGTAACATTGACATATGAAACTACTTCCACCCTCTTAGTGAAGTAGACGATAACCATGACGGTAAATCGATGTCAACTAGAAGCGTTTGACGAGATTGGCCCTATCACATCCATGCCCCACATATGGAAAATTTGTGAAGAATCTGAGTAGGCACGTGAATCTTGTCTCCTTAGATACGGCATAGCTGATACCATCCCTTTCTATGTTGATCGGAAGTGCCCGATCCTCATGTTTAGCCCGCATCTTAGTAGCCCAGGCATGATCATACCAGGCATGTCCTAATATGATCGTGCAAAAACATCTTTGAATTCTTGAAAATAACTCAATGATGTCTCGCATTATTTCTATGGTGAGCTGGGCTTCGATCTTCACTCCTTTTCTAGGCTCATAATATCTGCTGACCCTTTGTTAAGTGAGGTCTATTTTTCATCTTGTTGAACCATTCTTAACAAATCAGAAGGTATATTACATTCTCTGTCATCTTCAAAGTCCTTAGGTCCCCTAGACCCATATCTCATTCAAAAAGGGAGTCAATAACAACGTCGATCATGTCGTTGATATCTAAGGACCTAGTGTAGGGTCGAAAGAAGATTTCAAAAGAATAAATGATTCAAAGAATGATTATTTGTATGGTATGGTTATAATGAAATAATATTGTAAAACAAAATAATGTACAATATGAAATGGAAAGAATAAAAGAATATTTGCTTTAAAAAATGCATTTTATTGAAATAAAAATTTAGGACACAAGCCTATTTCACAAAAGAGTTCTTATTGCCTTTAGGCTTAAGGCAACAAGCATGTTTTGAATATTACTCTAGATCAGCTCTAAAAATATAGGGATCTCTTCCACAGTCCCATTATTCAAAACACTCCCAAATATCCAAGGGTTTGGAAACATTGTTCCCAATTCCCTCTTCGTTTTCGATTTCTTCAAGGGATTGCAACTTTCTTGTCTCCTCCTTCAATTATCGCATTTACTGCCTCGTCAAAGTGATCAGGTTTTGATGAATCGTCGACCTTCACAATTCCCATTTTGATGACCCTCCCAACTACCTTTTTGAAGGCAGTGCAGTTTTCTATGAAATGCCCCGATATTCCTGCATGATAATCACATTGGGCATTCTCGTTATACCATTTTGGGAACAGAGGTTGCAACGGTTCCAAATAAAATGAGACCACATGTGCATCAAACAAACTTTGATATATCTCCTTATACGTCATTGGAATTGGCGTAAATTGGAGCCTTTCAGAGTTTTGCCTGGTGCCTGATTCTTGTCTTGTCGACCCTTGTTGCCCAGCAGTGATTACCTTTTCCTGGTTAATAGTAATTACTTTTGAGTACCCTTTGTTGTATGTACTCGTATTATTCACCTCGTCATCCCTTTTCCTAGGAGTAGACCTTCTAGTGGTTTCCCCTGCTTCAATCTTGCCACCCCTTATGGCATTTTCAATCATCTCTCCTGCCATCACTATATCTGTAAAGCTCTTCGTAGTACTTCCTATCATATGAGTGATGAATGGAGCCTTCAAGGTATTGATGAAGAGCATTGTAGTCTCCTTTCCTAGGAGTGGTGGCTGAACTTGCATGGCGACCTTTTATTTGATTTCTTCTCCATTTTTTGCAAAGTGATTCTGTCAGGCATCATATCCTTGACATGATTGTATTGCTTCATGAAGGCTTGAGCTAAGTCTCTCCAGGAGCTAATGTTAGCGCGACTGAGCTGATTGTACCACCTAGACGCTGCCCCCACCAAGCTGTCTTGGAAACAATGAATCAAGAGTTGATCATTGTTAACATAGTCGGTCATGCGTTTGCAAAACATAGTGATGTGGGCTTCAGGGCAACTAGTCCCATTATACTTCTCAAATTCCGGCATCTTGAATTTATGAGGAAGCACCAGATCTGGGACCAGACTCAAATCCTTTGCGTCAATACCATAGTGATGGTCAGAATTTTCCAAAGCCTTGAACTTTTCTTCCAACCATCTACAACGATCTTCCAACTGTCTTGAAGATTCAGTTCTGATTCCCTCTCTTTCTACCATGTCCAGATCAGGATTGGTAGGGTTATCCCCAGGGGTGGATCCTATGCCAACTTGAAAATTCATGGGTACTCCCGCGTCAGCTTGCCCTTGCCGATGCCTAATTGTGATAGGTGGCCTTCTGGGATATTCCTCATGTTGTGCTTGCACGTGTGGCGGAGTGAATCCCCTAGGAAAGTCCTCATTGTCTTCAGTATTAACTTGGGGACCCTTTCTTTTGTCCATTATCCCACTCATCATCTGGGCCATTTGAGCCATCATATTCTTTTGTGCCTCCAACATTTGGTCCCTCATCTCTTGTTGGAGTTTTGCCATCTGCTCTTGCATCTGGTCTTGCATGTCTCTTTGGAATTGTTCCATTCTTTGATCCATTCTCTTTGATTTGGCACGTGTACCGTAAGGATGTTCAGCTTCCAGATTTTCCTTCACTTTTTCTCTCTCTCTCTTTCTGTTATAAAGTTAACTAATTAGATTATCTCTATGGACTTGAATGCATATGATGTGATGTAATGCAAATGCATGAGTGCAAAGAAAGAGAGGCATTGATTCTGAATTCAATTCTATTAGAAATTTTTTTCTAGAAAGTAGATTTCTTTACATAAAACGGATCACATATACGACCATGCCCTCATATTCCAAGCAAAAACATCAATCCCCTTCTTCGCATAGGTCAAATCTTACAAACTTCTAATAGATGCCTCCTATTAACTCCTTTTTGCTTGATCTGGGCCTCGACTCACTGCTCACTTATCCTTACAATGCTCATTAGCCTCTTCAAGAAAGCCTTAGCGTGGTGATTCTCGAATAATCTTTGTTCGCTTGAATCTTTGGGCAATAAACTCTTGTATTCCTTCACGGGCTATCAGTCTTCTCTCGTTGTGTTTGCTTGAAACATATTCAGACAACCGTATTATAATCCACTTTATCAAAAAAATCCATTTCCTTATGGCAAACTTTTCTATTTAGCAATCGAATTTGAATCAACACCTCTTTTCTATGATGTGGATGCAATGCAATCAAAAAAACGTTAGCACAAGAAAAAATAAATAACATAGAACACCTATCTGGATGACCACTAGGGTTTGACGTAGTTCTACCTAGGGTAAGCCCTTAGGTTTTCTACATGTGGTTTAGTTCTAAAGTTGAGGTACCCGAACCAGCAGATTCCTCGATCCTCACCCATTATAGGCTCATACGGACTGTGTTCAGTTCAGGGGAATACATTTCCCTATGGCTATGCGGAGGTGAAAACCTCACGAAAGCATAGTTTCTCACTCCCACTTAAGGGTGCGACCACAACGGTCATGCAAATGCAATGCAAAGATATTTCAAAAAATAAAATCACATGCAATAAAAAGGATGATGATTTTTCAAATCAAAATTTCAAATTTGCAACAATAGGACATAAAATTATTGACTTTACGGCTTGACTCTCTTATTGGTCCCCAGTGGAGTCGCCAAGCTATCGAAACCATTTTAAAATTTTGATTTAAAAACGGGAGTCGACTTTTAAAAACGAAAATGGGAGTCGCCACCAATCCTTTTACTTTGGTGTGATTGGATCACCTTAAAAACATTTTATTTCAAATTACCGATTTTGGTCTACAAAAAAACAAAATGGGTTCGGGAGTCTACATCACGTATGAGGAAGGATTAGCACCCTCATAACACCCAAAAATTGGTACCTAATCGATAAAATCATGTCCTAATGTTGAAACTTTGAAAAATTTTAGAAAATGGTCCTTCTATTTGAAGAGAAAAAAAAACTAGACTTACCTATCCCAAAGAAATAAAACACCATACCCAAAGAAGTTAGGATATAGCATCTCATGACTTCAAACTAGGCACGTCTTTATTTTAGAAAATCCCTATCTCGAGACACAAAACATCATATCCAGAAGTTAGGACACAACGCTTTGAATTCCCAAGAATAGGTTTTTGATTTAAAACTTGAAATTTCTTTGTTCCGGAAAGAATATAAACATCACATCCAAAGACGTTAGGACACAATATTTTTAATTCCCACTAAACAAAAACATCTCATAATTTACAAAACTTGTTAAAAGGATATTTAGTTATTTAGTCAAACGGAAAATCGCAACCCAGCACGATAGGGCACTATTTCCCGAATTTCTAAATACAAAACATTGCCTTATTTTAAAAACCTTTAAATAAAATATAGTAATTTTGCAAAAATGTATTTTTACTTTAAACAATAATCTATGTGACAGTATTGCATTTATACATTATCGAACATAAATATTAAAAGCAATTATGACATACTAATATTTCATATCTATATAAATAATAAAGTAATAATAATATAGAATAATAAAAATAATAATAATATAATATAAAATAATTAATAATAATATATAAGGATTATACATAATAAAAATAATTAGTGAATAATATATATATAATAATTTTGAATAAAAACATATATATACATAATACTAATCATAAAAATTATATATGTAATAAATAATGTAAATAAAACAGGTTATATAATATAATAAACTTTATATAAAACAAAATTAAAAATAATACATAATATAAAATTTTAAAAAAACATATAATATAGTAATTAATATATAAAAATAATATGTAATGAAAATAACTTTAAGCTAAATAAAAAATAATATATAATAATAGTTTAATATATAAAGATATTACATAGAAAAAATATATAAATTTATACTATTAATGTATTAATATATAAATAATAGAGTAAATAATATAGATTATCTAATATAGTAAAATAATTTAATACAATATTAAAAATAATAAAATAAAAGGATAAAAAGGAAATTAAAACAAAGAAACAGGGATTAAAATGGCAATTTTGCCAAGTTTCAAAACGGCGTCGTAATAAATTTAGCCTTTAATGTAGCCCGAGGATTAAATTGAAACGAAATAAAAATTTCAAGGCTAATTTAATAAATAATAAAAGTCTGAATTAAACTAAATTGAAAACAATGAAATTACGGAAGGACTAAAGGGATAAATTTCCCATTTTTTGAAAATACGCGAATCCTGTTCGGGTCTCCGGGTCAACGCGCGGATCCTATAGCTCCGAACGACGTCGTTTGCACTTATTAGATTAAGTGAAAATGGCGTTGTTTCTTCTATGTTATAAAAATAAAGATTTGGCCTAAAAAAAATATTTTTAAAACAGTTTAAAAAAAAACCTTAAAAAAAGCTCTGAAGGGCCCTTAGCTCCTTTGACGGAGCCTGGTCATCGGGCTTAGGGGGCCTTCGTCTCCACACGCACGCGCCACGCTACTGGGCGCCACTGGCGCTCTCGTGTATGAAACTCGTCCCTTTTTTACTATTATTTATGAAATATCTAGGAACTCGAAAGCAAAGATAAAAAGAAGTGTAAATCACCTCTGAGAAGGCTTTTTATTTCTCTGTATTCGAATAATTTTTTTTTTTGTTTTCTGTTTGTTTTTTCTGTCTGTCTATTCTTCTATTTCTCTCTCTGTCCTCTCATTACAAAATAAATCAGGCTTTTATAGCCTTGAAAAATAAAAATAAAAAAGGAAAAGATTTTTGTTGCCTATTCTTGTTGTTGTTTTCCTTCTTGTGCAGGAGAGTAGCGGAGAACACGGCGATGATGGCGCGATTCGGGAGCAGATCGTGGTGCGACCGAAGGCTTGGCGCGGCGATTGGGGTGCTGCGGCGAGGATTGCGGCGCGAACACAGCTCTGGTGTCGAGGCTTGCGGCGCGACTGTTGGCCTCCTGCCATTGCGGACCCTAGGCTTCTGCTGAGACTGGTTTAATTACTGGGCCGTGTAGGTTTGGGCTAGTGGGTTTAATTGGGCTACTGGGTAGAAATGGGTCAGGGTGTATTCGGGAAATGGGTAGTTTGTTTAGGTCTGGGTCATAGTTTTGGGTCAAGTCTGTTTGTGGTATTGGGCTCGGGTATTAGGTCTGGTTTTGTAAATGGACTGTAAAGCATAAATTGAGACTGGTTTATTTTTTATTTTTATTAAGCCCGGGCAATAATGAGCTATTACAAGGATGATTTTCATAATTGAAGAACCTAAGACCTAGTAAATGTACGTATGCAGATTGTGACCCGAGTCAAGAGATTCAAATGCCAGGAAAAAAACTATGAGGTCCACATTTCCCCATTGAAACGATGCTTTCACATTTATGAGTTCATCAATAAAGACTTCCACCCTTTTTAACTTTACCCGGTTTTCTCAAACAAGCTTTCGTTTTTTTTTTCTTTTTCTTTTTTATTTTTTAAATATCACCCTAGGCAAAAGAAATTTACCAAACTACCCAGGACTACCATCCATTTTTCTATGACTAAATTACATAAATTATCACTTATGTTTTAATTATCGAATTTTAATTTGTTACTAAATGATTATTAGCATTATCGATTGTAACATGTTTGTTATTGCGCCATTAAATGTCGTTAAATGATGTAACGATAAATTAAACATGAAAGATATTATACGCTTAAACGCATTCAAATCCAAATTTTTTATATTGTTGTAACTCAAAATTAAACCCCAAATCATAATCCAAAATATTCAAACAGATCATAAGTGTCCAACTCAAATATTATCCAACACACTTAATTTTCAGATGACTTGATGAAAAGTCTCCAACCTTAAACCTCATCCAACCCACCTAAGGGTTTGTTTGTTTTATTGAAAATGACTTCCGGAAAAAAATTCTGGAAAATAACTTACTTACCTAGAAAAGTTAATAGTTTTTTGGTGTTTGGATGAATCTATGTAAAATATTTTTTGTTGTTTGACAGATTTCTTAAAAATATTTCATAAAAACTATTTTCAATGAAACAAACATACATTTGAGATTTTCTTATTTTTTCATTGTTTAATTGAGTTTATTTTTTATCTATAAATTTATATTTTACATTTTTTTGCATATATTAAAAATATTTTGTTAAATTCAGGTCATTTTTTAGTTACATAACTACCAAACGAGTATTTTTTTATTTAAAAATGTGACATCAACAAATTTGAAAAAAAATTTTAACAATGTCAACAATTGGACTTGATTTTTAAATATGAAAAGTAGAGGGACTAAATTGCAAAATTGTGAAGAGTACATAGACTCATGACATATTTAACCTTTATACAACAAAATATTTATTATTAATATATTTATAATTGTAATAAATAATTATTATTAAAATATTAATATTAAATATTTTCAATACTATGTGAAGAATATTATTTAAATTTATTATTTTTAAAATTTATTATTAAAATAAAATTGAAATATTAAATAATTTATTAAAATAATAAATTATATTAATTATATTAATAATTTATTATATGATTAAATATAAATAATTAAATATGTATGTTTAATAATATTAAAAATATAATATTTTATATTAATCTTTTAATAATTTTAAATATTTTTAAAAATAAAAATAAAATTTGTTATTAATATAATAATATTAAACTTGATTTAAGTTAATTTTTATATAAAAATAGAATTACCTATTGAAGAGCTCTTTTTCGCTTATACTTTTCAAAATGGTAAATCATTTTCCGTTGACCAAGTTGTTTTATATTAAACAAACAAAAGAAAATGTAGAAAATATTTTCCTAAAATCTTTTACATGTAAAAAAATAGACCCTATTTTTTAAATCCGAATCCAAAACAATCATATATTTTTATTAAATTAAAAATGATTCGATCAAAACCAAACCTTATCCAACACATCTCATTTTTAAATTTGAAATAATGATATTTTCACTAGATTAAAAAAAAATATTGATTGAAAATATCCAATTTAAATTATATTAGAGGTGTTTCTGGGATAAATCAGGCGTGATTCCCAAAAAATAATTTTAGACTCAAACCCAACTTTCCCTATCTAAATTCTCCATTTTACTAAGTAAAAAGTAATAAAAATATTTTTTATTTAAATTTAATTACAAAATTATATAAATATTTAAATAAAATTATTTATATATATTTAAACAATAAAATGGGCCGGATTGGCCCAAGGTTGAAAAACTAAATCCAAACCCGGGAAACACAGACTGGGCTGGGCGGCCCATGAAAACTCTAAACGCTATCCTATATTACAGCTTCTTTAGGCCTATTGGCCCATTTTCTTGTCGAATGACCCAAATATTATTAGCATAGAACCAAAGCCATTAAAAGGGCTTTCGTTTTTCTCTCAATCTGTCTTGAAGAAGAAGAAAAACCCTCTTAAAATACCCAGAGAGAGTGTGTTGAAGCCAGTTTCTTTCAATCGAAGAAGAAAGCTAGCAATTAAGACGGTGGCGTAGAGGAAAATGTTCAGGAACCAGTACGATACAGACGTTACCACATGGAGTCCTGCGGGGCGGTTGTTCCAAGTGGAATACGCGATGGAAGCTGTGAAGCAAGGTTCAGCCGCGATCGGGCTTCGATCTAAGACCCATGTAGTTTTGGGTTGCGTCAACAAGGCTAACTCCGAGTTGTCTTCTCACCAGAAAAAGATTTTCAAAGTCGACGACCACATCGGCGTTGCCATCGCCGGTCTCACCGCTGACGGCCGCGTCCTTTCTCGGTATATGAGAAACGAGTGTATTAACTACAACTTCACGTATGAATCGCCACTTCCTGTTGGCAGACTTGTCGTCCAACTTGCCGATAAAGCTCAGGTCTTTCATTTCTTGAAATCCTATATCTTTGAACTTTTTTCTTTAAAAAAAAGGGAAATGACCTTTATTTTGAGTGTAGTTAAACTGATGGGTAATGTTGATAATTGGGTTTTCTTTGAGAAATTGAAAGTTGAAACCCTAATTAGTGGGTTTCTACTGAAGCATTTAAGTAAATAGAAGTGCAAAATTAAGCATAAAATGGTTATTGACTCACAGTTAAGCGCGGCTTCCGTGTAGAAAACATTAATGGATCAAGTAATGTAGAAATAGAACTGCCCATTTGCATTACTGCTGAACTGATCAATGATTGAATTAATAGCCGAAGTTCTATCTGGAATAGAGGAAAATGAAACGGATAATGCGGATTAGTATGATACAAACAGACAGAAGGGTATAACTGAGGGGTCCTCTTTCTTACTGATTATGTATTCAATTGGTGAGTTAGCTTTACTTGCAAGTTATGGATGAGGGTTTGACTGTAATTGGCATCAAGTGACTTGGTCTGGTAATGATATTGTATTTGCGATTTGTTTCTGACCAAAAACTTCAGGGCATAAAGCAGGCAATAGACTATTCCATATAAAGGCTGATTTGAAAAGATTGTGGGAGGTGAGTGTATTCCAGTTATTGTTTTATTACCTTGTTAGGCTTCTGTTAATTGAAGGATGAGAGTATAATAGGATTGAAAAGCTCAATTGTGGTTTGAATGGGCTTAATGGTTTCTTTGCATACAACTCGGAGAGCTTGGCATGTCTTTGTGTGCTCGGTTTTAGCTGTTCTGGTGTTAAGTGATTGAGTAGCAGTTTTCTAACTTTTCATGATTACTTGATCTGTTCATTTGTTGATGCAAGAAGTGAGGCTGAATGATAAGTCTTTGAGGTTGGTTATAGTGAGTGACCGTAAATTGTGATAGATGATCTATGTTTTCATATGGCTCTTTGACTAACATAAAAACTGTGGAAGCCCTCTGATGTTTATCTTTTGCTTCGTCTCCTTACTGTTATTCTGTGCTTACCCATTCAATTCACTGCTAAATTTTGTATATTACTCAACTGTATCTTAATTCAAGTGCATATTTGGAGCTCTGACATTGTTTGTAATAATCTTGGAATCTAACTTGATTTTTGATAGTTATTCTCTTATTAATGTAGTGAGTTCACTTTTTCTTTTGATAATTTTGTTTTGGGGTGTTTACTTTTAACCCCGTTAAATGAAACATAGTTGATGCCAAAGATGGCAATTTCTTGCGGAACACCAAACCTAATAACATATTAGTGTTATTTGTTTGTGCAATTGAAATGGGGGACATGCTTGTGTTTGGTTGCAGGTCTGCACCCAACGCTCTTGGAAACGACCTTATGGGGTTGGCCTGTTGGTGGCTGGCTTGGATGAATCTGGGGCTCATCTCTACTACAACTGTCCGAGTGGAAATTACTTTGAGTACCAGGCTTTTGCCATTGGGTCACGCTCACAAGCTGCAAAGACGTACTTGGAGCGGAGGTTTGAGAACTTCGCAGATTCCTCTCGGGACGATCTGGTCAAAGATGCTCTTATGGCTATAAGGGAAACCCTGCAAGGAGAAACTCTAAAAAGCTCTATATGTACAGTTGCTGTGGTAGGGGTTGGAGAGCCGTTCCATATTTTGGATCAGGAAACTGTACAACAAATGATCAATGCCTTTGAGATCGTGGGAGAGCAAGAAGGACCAGCTGCTGAACCTGATGCTGCTGCAGGACAAGAGGCTGCAGCTGAGCAGGGTGGTTCTACTGACGAAGGCGTGGCCCCAATGGATATTTAAGGATACCAGCATCGGGGCCCATCTCATGTTTAGATAAGGTTTTCTAGCGTGTGTTTGCGGATTTGAGTTAGTAACTGGTAGACATTATTGTGTTGGATATTTCCTTCTTTCTTTTGCAAACTATGTTTTTACAATTGCTGCAAGCATGCACATGCTCGCCTGACCCAAAACTTAAAACTAAATTCACAGTTATACCCAAGATACAGTCATTCAAGTTGTCAACTTATTTTGAGTGTTGGTACAAATTTGATGCAGGCATCAGGGTTTGTGACTGACCCAAACTTTGCATCAGTGGCAAAAAAACGCTCGCGAACATATATATAGATAGATTTGAAAGTATTCAACAATTTATAAATATGTATATAATTTTTTATAAGATTAACAGAGATTAACAGTAATACAAACATACATGAATTATGCAATAAATTGTCATTTATTCATTAACTACCGCATGCATAATCCCTTGCTTTAAAAGAGCAACCTAGTATTCAGCATTGTTTATTACTATTACAAGAAGTACTAGGCCTTATACCACAGAGAGAAGTACTACGTCTAAGCACAGCAAAGCCAGTCGCCTGCTTTATACTGATACACGAGGAGAAGGGCAATTATAAATAGAAAACAAGCATCTTAGGTACATGGAACATTAGACATCAAATTACCTCTCTCCGGTCATGAACTGCGACTCTGAGTAACCATACAAACAGTAGAGTTTTATACCTAAAAGAAGCCATGGTTCTATCCTAAAACATGTCCGGTATTATTTGGAAAAGAAAAATCATCCCTCTGCCATGTACTTGAACATAACAACAAATTTTTCTTGATGCCAAATCTCAAAGAAGCAACTAATAAATAAAAAAAAAGATCATTTTTGAGAGGACTTTTGCTCTTTATCTGGTAGGACATTGTCTGGAAGAATTAGTTCTGGTGGAGTTTCACGGACAACGCCCAGCATTGAGTCATACTCTTCATCCCTCTTCGCAAACTTCTTGCGAAGAACTTTCTCAAATTCAATTTCATTAAAGGGTTTTGCATTCTCAGCAGCATGTACCTGTGCAAGGTTGATATAATTGGTGGCTGACTGGGAAATAAACGCTATCTCTTCTTCAGTTAGCTTCCTCAGGAATTTAGCTGGATTGCCTCCCCACACCTGTCAACCAAAGAAGATCGAACACCTCATCATCTAAAGTACAGGTACATTTTAACAGCATGGTATGACTTAAAATATTAATATGAGCAGTAGAACTGTCCCTGTATTATATTTGTTACCAACAGGTGTCATAACACCTGTTTTATCTTTATCATCTGAACATATATGTATATGTTTTCTAACTTCTAATGCATGTTTCTGGTTAATTTTTTTATTCATAAATGCTACAACAAGAAACGAAGGTGACTTTGATTAACAGATAAATCAACAAGTTCATCAAATATTTTTGAAAACATGACCAGAAGACCATGGAGTTCGTGGTACCTCCCCAGCAGGGATCCTTGTATTCTGTCTCACAAGGGCTCCAGCAGCAACCATAGCATGTTTTTCCACAACTACACCATCAAGAAGTGTGGCTCCCATGCCAACAAATGCTTCATCCTCAACGGTACAGCCATGTAAAACAGCACTATGACCTGATCATTTCAAAGTTTCAATCATACCTTATTGATGGAAGAAACTTTTTTATCAGGTTAACTCACATGAAATGTATGGCCGATGCCACTTTACTTACCTACAGTAACATTGTTTCCAATGTTAGTTGGTAGCACTTTCCCACTTAGATTAGACTTTGCAACATGCACAAGGGAGTTGTCTTGTATATTAGTTCCAGATCCAACACTAATGCTGTTGACATCCCCTGTTCAAAGCGTGACAAGGATGATAATCAGCAAAATCTAGTAAAAATAATGTCAAAGAAATATCTTCTTAACCCAAAATTCTATCTCCTTGATAGGAGAAGAATGATAAATACTAGTAAAAATGAACCTGCTCTACAGGAGAATAAGTCTGCCATCTTATGCATTGTGGTTGTATTTAAGGTTTTAAGAAGCATGTGGAGTTGAGGACATGAACCAGGTGGAGAACAAGGTATTTTATACAAGTTGCAAGCACTCGCTTGTGTGAATGAATGATTATTTAGGATGGCTAAAATGTTAAATGAAATAGTAAGACGTACCAGGAAGACAATACCATACAAGATAAATAGAAAATAAAATTAAAAGAACTGACAATTTAAAGTTGAAACCAATAGTTAAATTTACAAACTACATTCCTGTAAATCAATTGTTAAAAGTTGAGACAAGTAATATCCTCACTAGGACTGGCTACATTTCTCTAGACCAATTGTGATAAACCCAGACATGTAGTAAATTTAAACTCATTCAGAATATGTGCAGAAATAATCAACTTGAGTCTACTATCTTTATTCACATAGTTTTCAAATTAAAGCACACTAAACATAAGCCAATAGTATTACCATTAATAATGTCTATTTGTTTCTCAAGTAACCATCTAAAAGTTAATTAGTATAACCCTAAAACTTCATATGCTAAGTTGGATATATAGTCCATCCTTAAATAATTTCTGTTTTTTTTTTTTGGTCGAAACCAGGGTGTCCACTGCCAATAGCAGTGACTAATCCCCTCACCGCGAGTGCTCTCCAAAGAGGTAAATGGCTGGCCATGAAATGTGCTCCTTTCCCATGGGCAAGGATCAAACCCCCCGACCTCATGATTAAGGGATGAGGCAAGCAACCACCACACAACACTTCTTTGGTGTGAGAAAGTTGCAAAGTTGGAAGTACATGCAGCTAATAGGGACGTAGGCATATAGTTGGCCTTTATTAGACTTATGTTGCTAATAGTTTTTGTTCTTTAATCAATTGAAAAAAAAAAAAAAAAGACTACTGCCATTAAACAAAAACCAAATTGAGTATATAAGCAAGTATCTTACCCCTTAAAACACATCCATACCAAATAGATGATCCTCTTCCCACCTGAACATCGCCAATGACAGATGCGCTAGGGGCTACAAATGCATCCTTGTCCACCAGAGGAGATTTATCAAATACGTTCATCAGAGTCCGATGCCTGGAAACTATGAATAAAAATAAAAAGAAAACATAAATGCAATCGGATAATGAAAAGAAAAAACTAAAGCGACATAAGCAAAATCCTATCTTTGAACACAAAATGCAATGATAACAAAAAAAAAAAAAAAGAAGGTAAAACGAAGCCGAATTACCTCAGAAATCAGAAAGGCAAATAACCAATTAACCAGTACAATTGGCTAAATTAGGAGGAGAAAAAACCCTAAGTTTATAATCATAACTGTACTTGTAATTTTATACAGAGGCAGTCTAATTGTTTAATAATAACATCAAAGAAAGTGTAAGCTAGAAAATGAGAAGACATAAAAAGTATATTTGATATTTGAAATTAGCTGAAAACCCCCAAAGATTGAATCCATATTTGAGATTGGAATCAGCTTAGGAACGGAAGTTGAAGATGGATATGAAATAAAACTCACGTTGCTCCTGGAAAAATAGTTGCCTTGTAGGCGGCAGCCAAGGCGATCGAGAGCCTGACCGGTCTCCCGAATCCAGAATCCGACGGTGTATATTGCTTTTCCAAGGCTTCCCATCTTCAGCTTTGATCGGTGATTGCGCAGCGGGCGAGTGATTAGGAAACAAAGCTCGAAATGGTGAGAAGGGAAATAATGCTCTCAGACCTCTATTAGTTTAGTGGTAGACTGGTAGGGTTGAATCTTCTGGGCCTAACTCAACTTCTCTCAACTCAGTCTGAGTCTGTTGTATTGAGTTGAGTTGTCTTGGACTCTTCTTGAGTGATAGCCCAATAATAATATAGGTGTTTGGATTAAAGTTAGTAAATGATTAATCTCGGAACTTTGTTTAATTAATTTATGGGTAAATTGCATCACAGGTCATCCAACTATGAGTCATTTTCATTTTTGTCACCTAACTATGAATTTTTAAAATTGGTCACCTAGCCATGGATTTATTTCTTTTTTGGTCACCCAACTAATCATTTGTCTATTTTCATTAATTGCACCGATGGAAAGGTGACGTGATAGTTGAAAAATTGGTATAATATTAAATTTAACTTTTAATTTTACCTATTATATCGATTTATTCATAATTTTAAAAATTAACGCTCAGAATTTACAAATGGTCTCAATTTAGTCGTATTTTTAAAACATTTAAAAATTATAAAATAAATAAATATTTTTAAAAATATAATAATAAATTATTTAAATTTATATTAAATAAAATAATTATATTAATATTAAATTAAAAAAAAAACCTTCCTCTCTTCCCCCACCGTCCCTCCCCTGGCGTCCCTCTCCCTCTCCTTCTCTGTTGTTGTTGCTGCTGAAATTGCAACAAGTCTCGTAACTGTAAAACCAAGAGGTGAAAGGTACAACTGCCACATCCACTACCCCTATGCTCTGTCCCCCAAAGTAGAGCTTCTCCCCCAGCTCTCCTTCCAGGGTCTTCAAGCATTACATTAACTCCTCCTTTGCTTCCTCTTGGTCTTCTTCTCCCATCCATATTCTCCTCCCAATGCCATATATCTATCGTGTTTGCATATGCATGGAATTATTCAGCATTTATGTTCAAACCAAACCAAATATAAAAATGATTACTATACTATGCACTGGCAATGGAATAAAAAATATTAAACACTCATCTTTTTTTATCAATATAATCGGCACAAAAGAAGGCTTGTGAACGTTGGTAAGGATCAGAAGGAAGTAAAGGTGATTTGTGATTCCAAAGTTGGACCATGTATTGGAGGATGGTGAGATGGGTTTCCCATTATGAATGAGAACAGGGATGTTTTTATGGTTGGGTTCATTTCAAGGAGTAGAGGCTCAAGTTGTTTCAAAACGGTGGGGAGAGAGGGATGGGGAGGGGAGGGTTTCATTATTTACTATTAATATAATTGTTTTTCTTTAATATAGGTATAAAATTTAAATTTATTATTATATTTTTTAAAAACATTTATGTATTTTTATATATTTCTTTATTTTTTTTAGAATTAGGATTAAATTGAAATACTTCTAAATTTTGAGGGTTAATTTTTAAAATTATGACTAAATCGATATAATATGTAAAAGTTGAAGTCTAAATTTTTTATTATACGAATTTTTAAACTGCCACTTCATCCTCCCGTTAGTGCATTTAACGGAAATTGACCAAAAAAAATACCAATCACGATTAGTTTGGTGACCAATTTAAAAAATCATAGTTGGGTGACCAAAAAGAAACAAATATATAGTCGGATGACCAATTTAAAAAATCATAATTGGGTGACCTGTGATGTAATTCACCCATAAATTAATTAAACAAAGTTCCAAGATAAATAAGTCAATGAATTTAGAAATTTTTTAAAGTATTGATTGGGATAAAAGAAATTTAGGATTAAAGTGAAAAGGCAATAGAAACTAAATAATGCATTAAAAAATTGTCAAATTGTACTTGTTTATCACATTGCCAAGAATTCTACTTTTTTTCTTGATAATGTTAACCGATTTGTTATTGTAATATTGAAATTAATTAAATTAATCTCCTAAATTTTAAAATTATATTTTATATTTCCATATTAATCTTAATGAAATCAACTTGATAACTTATATTTAATAATTGTCTACTTAAGCTTAAATTACTTTTGATTTTATAATCTCAAATCTTTCATACTAAGCTTAAAATAAAGTTATTGCAATTAATTAAATTAATTGCTTGTTCTCCCTTTGTGTAAAGAATGTAAAATTTATTAGATTTAGATATTATGCAAATCAAATCTCTAATATTGCATAAACATTGATTTTAGGGTCTTTAGAATAATATGATTTTTACAAGTTTAAGAGATACTTGATGTGGAATTAGATTTCGCCATTAACCTTGACAAAGAAAAACATGAAGAACACCCGATAAATTGATTTCTCCCTCTTGGCCTATTCCCTTAATTATACAAACCCTAAGTGATGGCATAATAATCAACTTTATGGATAGAGTTCAACTTCTATTCAAAGTAGAACTCTTATCTCCTTTAAATTGGGCCACATTATTTTAGACTTAATTGGATCTACAAAATTAGGCTAAAATCTTACATTCTCCCACTTGGCCCAATGAGGTAAAATATAAACTCTAATAGAATAAACTTTTTAGCGCATAAAAATAACACTCATCATAATTACGACATTATAGATTGCGAATGTGAGTTATGACGGTTGTATATAGCTTAAGTCACATGCTTCCTTCTATATACTACAATATTACATCTCAATATAATATGTCTTTAAGTAACTATAAAGCTTTTCTTGTTTTAAATGATTTCAAAAACTATGTACTATAAAGCTTTTCTTGTTTTAAATGATTTCAAAAACTATGTGAACACAATCATTATAGCAAGAAATATGTCCATTTTATTTCAGAGACATCATAATTGAGTTTAGAGTGTCAAAACATCATAAAATTCGATTCATCAACACAACCAAAACCCAATCTATGTACATGTTCTTTAAATATCTTTGGTTGTAAGCCTTTAGTTAACGAATCAACAACCATAAGATCAGTTCTAATATGCTCTATAGACACTATTTGTTTTTGAACTTCCTCCTTAATTGCAAAATATTTTTTTTTGGTGTAAAATGGCAAAATATTTTAATTCCATATGTTTTTTACATTTGGAATATTTGTTATTTTTGGAGAAAAATATTGTTATGGAATTATCACATTAAACTTTCAGTGGCTTGGTGATGGTATCGACTACCCCAAGTCTCGAAATAAAGTTCCACAACTATAATGCGTGAATAGTAGCCTTAAAACATGCTACAAGCTCTACTTTCATCATAGATGATGCAATGACAAATTGTTTAGTACTTTTCCATGACATGGCTCCTTTAGCAAGCAAAAATAAATAGCCAAGACATCTAACAAAATTTGAATTCAAGTATCTTCAATTGAGTAGTTCTCTTATACATGAGCATGTAATTCTTTATCCATTGTAGGTACCGTAAAACTTTCTTTGCATCTTTCCAATGATCAATTCTAGGATTACTTCAATATTTGCCAAGCATCCCAACTGCAAAGCTAATGTTGAGTCTTCTACTGTGTTTGATCATACATTAAACTCCCACAATGAAGCATAAGGAATTGATTCCATTCCCTTTCGCTCCATATCATTCTTTGGACACAAGATGTGACTAAATTTGTCCATTTTTGTATAAGAACAATTCTCTGAACAACTATACATATTAAATCTCTAATAAAACTCTTTCGATATAGTTTTTTATGAGACAATCCTAACAATCCTTATGATCTATCATGGAATATTTCAATTCTTATCACATGGGATGTTTCTCCCATATCTTTCATTTTAAATTTATTCGAGAGAAAAACTTTTATCTCACGCAATATACCAAAATCATTTACGCAAGAAAAATATCATTAACATATAGAGCCAAGAAAATAAATTTGTTTCCACTAATCTTTTGGTATATAAATTGATCAATGATGTTTTCTTGAAAACCGAAAGGCTTTATGGTATCATTAAAATTGATGTACCATTTTTGTGAAGTTTGTTTGAGTCTATATATTGACTTCTTAAGTTTACACGCCATATGACATTTTCCTTCAATTATAAAATATTCAAGTTGGTCCATATAAACTTCTTCATTAATATCTCCGTTTAGAAAGGTTGTTTTCACACCCATTTGGTGTAACTCTAAATCGTAATAAGCTACAAATGTCACAATAATTCTTAAGGAATCTTTCTTAGAGACTAGTGAGAAAGTCTCTTTATAATCAATGCTATCTTTCTAAGTGTAACCTTTGACAACAAGTTTAGCTTTATATTGTTCGATATTGCCATTTGATCACATCTAGTTTAAAAAACCATTTACATCCAACTCGTTTTGAACCTTTTGGCAATTTGACAATGTCCCAGACTTTGTTTTGTTCCATAGATTTCATCTCATCTTTCATGACGCTTAACCATTTATCAAACTCATCACTATTTATGGATTTTGAAAATGAAACTAGATATCTATTGATTCCAATATCAAAATCTGATCATTACAAATAAATCACATAATCATCAGGAATAATCGATTTTCTCTCTTTTTAAGATCTTCTTAATGACATTATTTATGGTCCATTTTATTAGACCTTTGTGAGTTAGTTTCTTCTATTGTTGTTTCATCATTTAAATGTTGTTCAACATTACTAGGGCATTCATTAATTGTTGGAACAACATTTGTGGATAAAGGAACATTTTTAGGTGTAGGAAATTCTACTCTAATTTCTTTTATATCCATAACTTGTTTTCAAACACTCCCACTAACTTCACCATTTTCAAGGAATCTAGCATTACTAGTCTCTATGTTTCATACTATTATTTGGTACATAAAACCTATATCCTTTATATTTATCTAAATAACCAAAAAAATATCCACTTTCGTACAAAAATCTAATTTTCTTTCATGTGGATTATATATTGTTGCTTTCACTTGGCAACCTCAAACATGTAGGTGCCTTGTAATACCCCTTACCCGTATTCGATGCCGGAATAAGGTACGAGGCATTACCGGAACACATACACTTGTAAATGTATTAAACCGAGTCATAAAATTTCATCCAAATTAAAACTTTTCAAATTTTTATCTTTGAGTCCCTAAATAGGGCCTACGAGGCCCAATACATACTTTGGAAGTGGTCCAGGACTAAACTGAGAACTTTGGAAAAACATTAGAAAATTTCTTGAAAAAAACAGGGGCACACGCCCGTGTCCAAGGCCATGTCCTTCATACTGACCAAGATACACGCTTTGTGTGTTAGGCCGTGTGGCGTTTCAAATTTCCGAAAATCAAGTGCAGACTTCACACACCCTGGGCACATGGCCGTGTGGCCACAAGTAAGGCTATTTACCAATCCCTTTGCCACCCCAACACACTTATACACTTATACAAATTTATCATCACACAACATGGTATTATTAAGCATTCAAACATCCACACTAAGACATCCACATACCATTTACAAATCACATTCATCATGCACAACCACACATACACTTAACTAATCATAGCATATAAATTACTTAACCATTCACATTTAGTATTTGCCACACATAATTATCACACATTCACTCATCCAACCCAAACAAGCATGCACATTCATGTAATGATTCATCATAGACTTATAACATAATAAATATTGGCCACATCAAATGGCCTTATACAACAATGACCTTCAATTAGCATAGGCCAATATTCTAGGCCAACTCATAATAACATGTACACAAATGACCAAGTCCCTATACATGCCATAGACTTAAAAAGCTAGAATAAAATTCATCGATACCAATCCATAGCTTCTTAGTGTGATAGAATCTCCGACGACCTCCAACTCGAGCTAGCATCTGTGACACTATAGGAAAAAGAAAGGAAGGGGGTAAGCATTATAGCTTAGTAAGTAGGTATGTAAATAATAAGTGATTTATTAACAGGCTTTTATAAATCTTCACAATATGTTCTGAACATAATACAATAATAATTGCACATCGTTCCACTATTTATTCATGTTCATCTCAAGCTGTATACCCGAGTCACAGTCACTAAATTATTTATATATCGAGCTACAAAACTCTAAATTAAGATCCACTAATTTTCCCTAAAACTAGACTCACATATCTTCTTACCATAAAATTTTCAGAATTTTTGGTTTAGTAAATAAGTACAGTTTATTCTTTAAAGTTTCCCCTATTTCGCTGTCCGACAGTTCCGACCCCTCTACATTAAAAATTAATTATCTCATCGTACAGAATTTGGATAATATTCCCGTTTATTTCTCTTGAAATTAGACTCATTAATAAATTTAAGACTATAAATTATAAACCATAATTATTTTTATACAATTTTTAATGATTTTCCAAAGTCGGAACAGGGGATTCCGAAATCATTCTGACCCTATCTCACAAAAATTCGAATATCACAGAATATGAAATTATTTTGTTTACACCGTTTCTTTCATGTGAAAATAGACTCATTCAGATTTAATTTCATATCTTATTAAACCTCTAATTCGATTTCCACCATGTTTGGTGATTTTTCAAATTCACACAACTGCTGCTGTCCAAAACTGTTTTGTTGCTAAATTTACTCTTTCATAATTTCACTTACTCCATTTCATCTTACCGAAGGTTCGATCAAATATCGAGCACATTGTTCATAAATTTTCACACTTATACCTGCACTTATTCATCACATAGTCATATTAAATTACACTTAGTCGTTACATGATCACATGTATTTTCACTTAGTCAATTTCCCGTTGAACTCATCGGAATAATAACAGATACACGGTGGCTTGCACATAGTACCACCCTTGTAGCCGAAGCTATCTGGTGCACATAGTAGCCTGCACTTAGTACTACACATGTGACCAAAACCATCACTTACACATAGTGGCCTGCACTAAATACCACACATGTGATCGAAGCTATCGGGTACGCATAGTAGCCTGCACTTAGTACTACACATGCGACCTATCCGTCTGGTACACGTAGTAGCCTGCACTTAGTAATACACACGTGACCTAAAACCATCTCGTAGCTCTCTTGTACACATAGTGGCCTACACTTAGTACCACACATGTGACCTAGCTACCTCATTTGTATCTTTTACATTCAGGAAGGTTCAACCGGGAATTCTCACTTTTCAACATTTTATCAATTCATCCATAATCAATCACAATTCATAATTTACATCAAATAATTACTCCATATTCAACCATATCTCATATAATATAACAAAATATTAAAACATAAATAAAAACGATGTATCATTTACATACAAACTTACCTCGACACCAAAAATGGCAAAAAAGGACCTAACCGTCAATTTCTCGTTTTGTTCCCCCGTTCTAGGTCTGAACCTCATTTTCTTTGATAATCGAGCTTGGAAGCTTGAAAAACCCTAGCCATGGTTTCCCCTTGTGAAATTCGGCCATGGGGTTGAAGATGGACAAAAATTGGCTTTTAATTTTGTTTTTAATTCATTTTAATTACTAAATGACCAAAATGCCCCTAACTTAAAAATATTCTATTTCACCTATTTCATGGTCTATTTTTGTCCAACAAATTAACCAATGGTCTAATTATCATTTAAGGACCGCAAATTTAAAATTTCATAACAATTGGACA
The DNA here is from genome assembly GCA_025698515.1 of Gossypium sturtianum. Classification (NCBI taxonomy): domain Eukaryota; kingdom Viridiplantae; phylum Streptophyta; class Magnoliopsida; order Malvales; family Malvaceae; genus Gossypium; species Gossypium sturtianum. The sequence goes on along the minus strand of CM046943.1, from coordinate 122,120,744 downwards.
CCTCTAACATGTAGAACTCAACTTTTGCACTTTTTACAATTTAATCCTTTTGACTAAATTGAGTGCCCAAACGTCAAAATTTTCGAATGAAATTTTCACGAAATTGTTTCGTGAAATCGTAGACCATAAAAATATAATGAAAATAAATTTTATTATGTCGAATTCGTGGTCCCGAAACCACTGTTCCGACTAGGCCCAAAATCAGGCTGTTACAATTCTCCCCCCTTTAGGGATTTTCGTCCCCGAAAATCTTATCAGAATGAGGTTTAGCATCTTTTCTCACAGTTTCCTAAACATCACCAAATAATCCTCTTCGAGGCAATACTTTCAGAAACACTTTGTCATCGATCTGAAACCCAATATAACTAAGTTTCACTTCTGTATAACTTTTATGTCGGTCTGAATCTGTTTTCAACTTTCACGATTGCTTTCACCTTTTTATCATAATCACAATTTAATTTAGTTTAGTGCTCAGAGTTTCCTGTAGCTTTTTCCATAATCGATAATATAACTCTCGGATGTTGAAATAATCATACGAAATTTTCATCATCGATCAAACACAATCTAAATAACATTTCTCTTTCTCCAAGGATAAAAGAAATACCGATACGGGACTCATAGTATCTTTATCTCAATATCACGCCAATATCATCGTTGACTGTAATAATCCTGATTGTATTTGTTATTCGGCCTTTCCCTGATGACAAAACAACATCTGGACACAAAAAAAATATTCAGAAATACCGAGTTTCATATCCGTATACCAGAACATTTACTTCAAATCACTGTACTTTTATCTTTCTTTGGATGAACAAACAAGATACTACGGTGAGATCTGAACGAAAACTCTCTGCATAAGCCCTGAGTTCCCTAGTACATGAATTCTATCTCGGAATATTAATATCAGTAATCAGATCTGATCTAAAAATTCAGAATCAAAAGTCGGTTCATATTGTATTCATTTAACTTACCACTTACCAGCCCATTTTTGAGCTCTTCTGATTTATAACGGAAACTTCGGTTTAGCTTTCACTTTAGCTAGAATCAGAACACCATCAATAAGATAAATCTTGGAACAAATACTCACAAAATATGCAAAGATTTTTCATTCAAGCATCCACAAGTATTTCAACTTTACCCAGAGGTTAGTCAGTATTCACACACATTCTTTCAATTAAGAGAAACTGAATCAATATGTCCCTGTATCATGCTTTCAAGAATAAAATTTCTTCTTTCAGACTGCTTGTCTATAAATCTAGGTATGCACAACATCATTTTCGAACCAGACGATATACATAAACACACATAGCTTAATTTATCTTCTAACTGAACAGCTCATTCTGATTGAAATAACCGAGTTGATCTTACTGTTCAATAATAACATAACAAAATGCTCCTTTCTCCATGCTATTAAAACAACTCAAACACACAATCTTTCAAAATTCTCTTATCATGCCATCAAAGGCCTTTACAATTACATTAGCTCTAAGAAGCAAAGATATCCCGATTGAATACATTGACTTTAATTAACTTACATGAGAAAAGAAGTCCATCATACAAATTGAAGCTTGTGATTTCACTACTTATACCTAGAGGTGTACATGGGCCGGGCCGGGCTGGGCTCGGGCCGGGCCCAACTAAAAACCTAAGCCCGTTTTCTAGGCGGGCCCGCCCGTGTCCGAAATATGGGCCTAAAAATTGTCCAAGCCCGGCCCGACATGGAATTGGGAAACCCGAGCCCGGCTCGGCCCGGCCCGTATTATTTTTTTATTTTATTAAATTAAAAATAATAAATTAAGTCTTGATATTCTTTTTTTTTTTATTCAAAGGAAATGGAAATAACAACTTTTTATATTCTCCACTATAACCAACTATATCTGTATGTAATCCTTACAATGTTTTGCCATGAAAGCTTATTTAAAGACAACATAGTGTCTGATTAGACTAACCAGAGAAGGGCATTCCTTAATGCATTATTTATGACTACTTTCTGCATTACTTTAATTCCTTTCTTTTAAGGAACCCAAATTGAAACTGTTAAAAATTTCCCTCCAACCCAAACGCCAAATCCAGATCAAACCCACCTCTTTTTAAGTATTGATATTCAATCAATATATTATAGGATCTCAAAGATCATATCGAAATAATATTAAAAATAACAATAGAACAGTAAAAAGTAATTATATTAAAATTGAAACAAGTTGTTTGAACTAACATAATAACCAAATTAACAATAAAACAAAAGTTCTACAATATCGAAATAATATTAAATACGACAATAGAACAATAAAATACCATAAAAGAACAATAAAACAACATCAAAAAGCCCCAAAACAACATCAAACAAACATCAAAAAGCAGCCCCAAACAAGCATCAAACACAACAAGCGACAACAAAAGCGAAAACCAAAAATAGCAAAAAAATATCACTAAATAGCGGAAAAACAACATCACCAACAATCCCAAAACAGCACCAAAAACCTGCAAAATATAATCAACCAACCAAAATATCTATACATTAACCAATTAACATATTTAATTTTATAATAAACTATAAATTGTAAGCTAAATTAAATTATCAATAGTTAGAAAAGAAGGTAACCTAAAAAGCAATCGAAGAAATATCGTCCTCATCGTCCTCATCGTCCTCATCGTCCTCATCGTCATTCTTATCACCAACTTCTAACATGAAATAAGAATAAATAATTAGATTATCAAATTGATAAAAAATAATATAAAATTACAACAATAAAACAAGAATAATAATTACCCGTTGAAAATCCCTTAGCTCGCATCCAATCATCAAGGCATACAACGGCTTGAACCATTTTTGGCTTAAGTGAACTCCTCAAAGGTGTGATAACTTTTTACCCATGCTAAAAGCCGATTCGGAAGCTACTGATCGATATTGGAATGGCCAAAAGATCACGAGCCAATAATGAAAGCTCATTATATCGAACTGAACTTTTGCTCCAATAATCCAAAACATCTATTTGACTATTCAACTCAAGCTCCGGTTCTTCCAAATAAATGTCCAACTGTGACTTTTCACTCTTAGTGCTAGATTCATTTAAATACCGTTTATAATCATCACTCTCATCAAAACCTCCCCCAAAATCAACACTATGATGCAAACTAGAATCAACGGGATCTTTATCTGAGACATTAGAATTCTCAGCCAAAGAGGAAGATGTGGATTTGGATTTCTTAGCATACTCGTCAAGCAAGAGTCTAATATTGCTAAGAATGTTTTCAACAAAATCAGAAGCATGAATACCATAGATTGTAGTAAAGCAATATTGCACATAATTCAACTTGTAACGAGGATCTAAAATTGCAAAGACATGACAATACCAACGAATACTCAGCCCAATATTTATTAAATTTTTCTTGCATTTGCTTAACCATTGGAGTTAAAAAAGAATGAGGACCTTTAACTGTATCGAGCAAGACCTTGTGAACCTTCCAAACCCCTCTGAAATAAAGATTGGCCGTCGGATAATTAGAACCAGAAAAAATACAAGTCACATCATAAAAGACTTTCAAAAATTTGCAAAGAATAACAACATTTCTCCACTCCTCGTCGGAAAGTGCAAATATTTGATAGTCTTTATCCTGCTGGCCCCAATAATCTAGCACATCTCTATAGTAGACAGAAGATTCAAGCATCAAATAAGTAGAATTCCATCTCACACACACATCTTGACGCAACTTTTTGGTCACATTCAAATGAAAACTTTTGTCGGCCACATCATAAAATTTTTTCCTACGAATTCCTGACTTTTTTATGTACTTAATTCCATTTCGAATCTTACCAACAACATCATCAGCAAGTTCCAAACCAGCTTTAACTATAAGATTCAAAATATGTGCACAACATCTAACTTGAAAAAAAGCACCATCACACAAAATAGCTCGGTTCGCACGAAAACTATTTTTAAGACAAGAAACCAACACATCATTATAAGAAGCATTATCCAAAGTGATGCTAAAAATTTTCTTGTCTATACCCCATTGAGATAAACATAAAACAAGTTCATCCGCTATGCTTAAACCATCATACGAAGGAAATAAAGCTCTAAACCTTATGATTCTCTTTTGTAGCTTCCAATCTTTGTCAATCCAATGAGCAAGAATGCAAATATATTCATCATTAGTATGCTCACAGTTCCAATTATCGGAAGTTAGACAAATTAAACCAGTGCTTTAGCCAACTCTTCTTTAACATGATCTCTCTCTTTTGCATAATACATTAGGACATCCCGAGCATTTGTTACTCTACTTATATTCTTAAAATTAGGACTAGCAATTCTCATCATGTATCTAAATCCTGGTTCTTCAATTGTCCTAAATGAATGCTTGCCACACACAAGAAAAGTAGAAAACAGCTCGGCGACACTCATCAGCATCAAACTTATAGGTTTTTATAGATGAATCACCTCCTAATGATGGTTGATTGGCTATGGTGTATTGAGTGATGTCCTTATTAATTTTTTTCAAACATTGATTTAGATGACGTCTTAAATGAGAGGTTCCACTAGAAGATTTAGCAGAGAAGATACTCTTACAGTGATTACATTCTGCCTTCAATTCATTTTTGTCCTCGCATTCAAGCTTTGTCATTTCATCCCACACCTTTGAAGTGGTAGACTTTTGACGTTTGGCAGCACTTTCATACTCATTAAACCCATCGTCCACAGGGATAGGAGTGTTCGAACTAGCCATACTCATCAAAACTTAAGTCCGAAATTCAAATAAACCAAACTAGCCCAAATTATTCATAGTCATAAAAACAACCAATGGATGTAAACATTTCAAAGTTGACCTAAGGCAGCATATTTTCTTGAATTTAAACCATAATTTGTTGAACTTAAAGCCCACTAGATAATACTTTACCAAAAACATCTGAAACCAATTTAAAACTTCCAATTAAAACCTCCAGGCACCATAATTTTCGCAACATTTAACACAACCAATTTACTCTTTCAGACATCTCTAAACTAAACCTTTAAGCAAAGATTAAAATACCATTCGAGACACCATTAATTCCGAGTCTTAAGAAAGTTTCCAACACCATAAATTCGCAACATTTAAAACAACCAAATTAATACTTTTAGGACATCATTTTAATTAACTTTTAAGTAGCCTTAAACAAACGACATTTAAAACAAACAAATTAATACTTTTAGGACATCATTTTAATTAACTTTTAAGTAGCCTTAAACAAACAACATTTAAAACAACCAAATTAATACTTTTCGGATATCATTTAAAACAAAAGCGGCATTAATCCTCTATTAATGTAGCAGAATATAGGCGTCATAAATACCATCTAAGGCAACCAAATTAACTAAAAATTAAAACTTAATTGCACCCAATTTATTCTCAAATTGTTGGAACTATTTTACATTTAATTTTTTTAGACCAAAAGATTAAAAATAACACCACAAGAATTAACTATTCATAGAGTCATGTACAAAAAGTTATTCACAAAGTCAATAAGCAAAAATAGGGTTTGAAGGAACGTTGCTCGATGGTCTTTGAGTCGTCGACCTTTCTGCAAAAATCAACATTTCACGTTTAACGTATTGTGGGGATTATAGGTCTAAAACTACCAGGAAAAAGGAGAAATAGTGAAAAAAATCGAATAAAAAATCCAAGAAAAATGCAGTGCATCCAATATCTGCAGGTATAAAATCCTCGAAATAAAATTACCGAAATTTCACAATCGCTAATGGCATAACAACGGGAATAAAACGAAAACCAAAAATTACATTAAATGAAATAAATTATTATCATTACATATCATGACAAACATTGATTTATTCAAATAAAAAAGATCAGAGAAAACTCCGAAACGAAGACAAAATCATGAAAATAAATATTAGATGTGTTATAGTATAGACAAACAAATCATTATTAAAAAAATAGATGTGCATGTAGTCCTAAAATAACAAACCCATAAATTATTATACTAAAATAATGAGACACCCATAACTCATAACATCAATTACCTTTAAAATCATCTACTTTTCAATTAATTGAAAAGAATAACAAACCTTTTGAACTGTTTGGTTCCAGAGAAACAGTAAGAAACAAGAAGGAAAATCAAAATTCTTCGAAACGAGATGCACGTGCAATAGAGCTGAATAAAAAAAGAACCGAACGTAAGACAGAGATGAAGAGGAAGGTGGAGAGTGGAGATTAGGGATTTTGATTTCAGAAATGGAAAAAATGGGAGAAAGAGTGGAAGTCTGGAAGAGAAAGGCACGTGAAAATGTATTTCTAAAGTTAAAATTTTATTAATAAAAAAAATAATAAAATAATAAAATATTTGGGCCGGCTAGCCCCGACAAAAAATCATGCTCGAGGCCCGCCCGTTTTTTTAAACGGCCTAATTTTTTGTCCAAGCCCATTTTTCGGGCCTATATTTTTGCCCAAACCCTCCCATATTTGGGTGCCCGGCCCATGTACACCTCTAGTTTGCTGATGTCAATTCCTTACATGAAAATTAGAGAAATCTAGATACCAGAATCACCACGTTTCTATGATCGAACCAGAAGCATAATCATAATAGACATAGTTATCACAAGCTGAAGAACACACTTTAAAGATAAGCCATGATTAATAATTTAAGAAGTATGAATGATAGGAAAACCAAGATAAGGAAATTCAAGATACAATACCATACCGAAAATTCGAGAACATAACTCATAAGAAAATAATAAAGATCCTGATGATTCCTCAGAGAAAGCCGGAAAGAAAAAAACACTGCCATCGACTCTGGACTTCCATCATAACAGAGATAATATATTTCTAAATATTTATATATAAGACAGAATAATATCCAAGAAAAACGGAAGAATAGTCCCACATAAATTTTTACCATCGACTTTATGCCAACATAATAGAATAGAATTCCAAATAGATAAAGAAATACTGATCATAAACCGACCCGACCAACAGGGCTTTCGTCTAACATCATAGTTAGCTAGCATTCTCATAACATAAGAACTCCATTAGAACTGAACAATCACACACATATCTCTAAGGATAAAAGAATATATATATAGAATACCCAGAAAGATCATCATATTCATCTCAACTATAACTATCACACAGAGACATCTTTACTACTCAATTATTATTTCTCTGAATAATTCTGTCATCATGTACCCCGCATCATTCCATTCACTAACGAAAACCAATTCGGGAAGAATCTCAGCAAACACATTCTTTAGACTTCATACTCAATTGAGTCGAATAGTCGAGACTAGCTTCTTCTTTATCCTTATCCGTGAAATTGCATAATCTGTGTAATCTTTAAAAATAATCTGATATTTCTTCTAAAACTGAGTTCATTTGTCACACTATACTCAACTCTGTTTGCATTACTAATTATTTCACCCCTGAACTCTTTAGTTTCCCACTTATGAACTTATTCAACATAATTCTCGCGAACTTTCATCATAAAGCAACACTGGTAAGGGGGTGAGGTCGTAAAGCCTCTAACTTGACTTTCATAAATACACACATATGACTTAGCATTCATCATCAACGTAATATCATCATAATCACATAATTCACTCTAAGCAAATTTTCATACTTAGTCATGTTACAAGAACTTTTTGATTATCTTATTCAATCAAGTGTACTTAAACATACATTACATGAATTTTGAGTAAATTTACTCATAGCACTCACTTAATCAAGCATGTTAGGCACATAACATCATATGAATACCAACATATATAAATGAGCTTATCACAACATAGACTTTCGTTTCATTTCACTTTTCCACATTTCCCAACTTATGGTTATCTCATTCCGCACATTAACACATGCATATCATGAACCTCTATTCATACCTTTCCACATTTCAACAAATTGTAAGCACATTTCAATCATCTCAATATCATTTTTAGTATTATCGATAATAGCTCGATTGGAAGTCATCTTTGTCTTAACAAAACAATTTCGTTAGAGCCGGGAGATATCACACTATCACAGTTCAAATATGGCAAGTATAGCTAGACTCTTGCACACGCTATGCTAGTCTGAGAATCGACTAAACCATAGCTCTGATACACTAAATGTAACACCTCTTACCCGTATTCGACGCCGAAATAAGGTACGAGGCATTACCGGAACACATACACTTGTAAGCGTATTAAACCGAGTCATAAAATTTCATCCAAATTAAAACTTTTCAAATTTTTATCTTTGAGTCCCTAAATAGGGCCTACGAGGCCCAATACATACTTTGGAAGTGGTCCGAGACTAAATCGAGAACTTTGGAAAACATTAGAAAATTTCTTGAAAAAAACAGGGGCACACGCCCGTGTCCAAGGCCATGTCCTTCACACAGCCAAGATACACGCCCGTGTGTTAAGCCGTGTGGAGTTTCAAATTTTTGAAAATCAAGTACAGACTTCACACACCCTTGGCACATGGTCGTGTGGCCACAATTAAGGCTATTTACCAAGCCCTTTGCCACCCCAAAAACTTATACACTTATACAAATTTATCATCACACAACATGGTATTATTAAGCATTCAAACATCCACACTAAGACATCCACATACCATTTACAAATCACATTCATCATGCACAACCACACATACACTTAACTAATCATAGCATATAAATTACTTAACCATTCACATTTAGTATTTGCCACATATAATTATCACACATTCACTCATCCAACCCAAACAAGCATGCACATCCATGTAATGCTTCATCATAGACTTATAACATAACAAATATTGGCCACATCAAATGGCCTTATACAACAATGACCTTCAATTAGCATAGGCCAATATTCTAGGCCAACTCATAATAACATGTACACAAATGACCAAGTCCCTATACATGCCATAGACTTAAAATGCTAGAATAAAAATCATCGATACCAATCCATAGCTTCTTAGTGTGATAGAATCTCCGACGACCTCCAACTCGATCTAGCATCTATGACACTATAGGAAAAAGAAAGGAAGGGGGTAAGCATTATAGCTTAGTAAGTAGGTATGTAAATAATAAGTGATTTATTAACAGGCTTTTATAAATCTTCACAATATGTTCTGAAGATAATACAATAATAATTGCACATCGTTCCACTATTTATTCATGTTCATCCCAAGCTTTGTACTCAAGTCACAGTCACTAAATTATTTATATCTCGAGCTACAAAACTCTAAATTAAGATCCTCTAATTTTCCTGAAACTAGGCTCACATATATTCTTACCATAAAATTTTCAGAATTATTGGTTTAGCCAATAAGTACAATTTATTCTTTAAAGTTTCCCCTATTTCGCTGTCTGACAGTTCCGACCCCTCTACATTAAAAATTAATTATCTCATCATACAAAATTTTGATAATATTCCCGTTTATTTCTCTTGAAATTAGACTCATTAATAAATTTAAGCATATAAATTATAAACCATAATTATTTTTATACAATTTTTAATGATTTTCCAAAGTCAGAACAGGGGATTCCAAAATCATTCTGACCCTATCTCACAAAAATTTGAATATCACAGAATATGAGATTTTGTTTACACCGTTTCTTTCATGTGAAAATAGACTCATTCAGCTTTAATTTCATATCTTATTAAACCTCTAATTCGATTTCCACCATGTTTGGTGATTTTTCAAAGTCACACAACCGTCTTTGCTGTCCAAAGCTGTTTTGTTGCTAAATTTACTCTTTCATAATTTCACTTACTCCATTTCATCTTACCGAAGGTTCGATCAAATATCGAGCACATTGTTCATAAATTTTCACACTTATACCTGCACTTATTCATCACATAGTCATATTCAATTACACTTAGTCGTTACATGATCACATGTATTTTCACTTAGTCAATTTCCCGTTGAACTCATCGGAATAATAACAGATACACGGTGGCTTGCACATAGTACCACCCTTGTAGCCGAAGCTATCTGGTGCACATAGTAGCCTGCACTTAGTACTACACATGTGACCAAAACCATCACTTACACATAGTGGCCTGCACTTAATACCACACATGTGGTCGAAGCTATCGAGTACGCATAGTAGCCTGCACTTAGTACTACACATGCGACCTATCCGTCTCGTACACGTAGTAGCCTGCACTTAGTACTACACACGTGACCTAAAACAATCTCGTAGCTCTCTTGTACATATAGTGGCCTACACTTAGCACCACACATGTGACCTAGCTACCTCATTCGTATCTTTTCTATTCCGAAGGTTCAACCGGGAATTCTCACTTTTCAACATTTTACCAATTCATCCATAATCAATCACAATTCATAATTTACATCAAATAATTACTCCATATTCAACCATATCTCATATAATATAACAAAATATTAAAAACATAAATAAAAACGATGTATTATTTACATACAAACTTACCTCGACACCAAAAATGGCAAAGAAGGACTTAACCGTCAATTTCCCGTTTTGTTCTCCTGTTCTAGGTCCGAACCTCATTTTCTTTGATAATCGAGCTTGGAAGCTTGAAAAACCCTAGCCATGGTTTCCCCTTGTGAAATTCGGCCATGGGGTTGAAGATGGACAAAAATTGGCTTTTAATTTTGTTTTTAATTCATTTTAATTACTAAATAACCAAAATGCCCCTAAATTAAAAATATTCTATTTCACCTATTTCATGTCCATTTTTGTCCAAAAAATTAACCAATGGTCTAATTATCATTTAAGGACCTCAAATTTAAAATTTAATCACAATTGGACACCTCTAACATGTAGAACTCAACTTTTGCACTTTTTACAATTTAGTCTTTTTGACTAAATTGAGTGCCCAAACGTCAAAATTTTCGAACGAAATTTTCAAGAAATCGTTTCGTGAAATCGTAGACCATAAAAATATAATAAAAATAAATTTTCTTATGTATTATTTGTGGTCCCGAAACCACTGTTCCGACTAGGCCCAAAATCAGGTTGTTACATGCCTTAGGTTAGGTTTCCTTTCAGTCCACAACTCAAAAGGAATTTTTGGAACTATCTTACTTGGAACCTTATTTAATAAATATACCATAGTTTTGAGTGTATGCATCCACAATGATATAGGTAATGAGGAGTTACTCATCATACGCCTAACCATATCCAATAAAGTCCGATTACACCTTCTACAACACCATTTTGTTGAGGTGTGCCTAACATAGTATATTGTGCACATATGCTAGCACTTTCAAGGAATTTAGCAAATGGACTTCAACATTGTCCTATTTAGTAAAGTTTCCATAAAATTCACCACCTCTATCAAATCTTACTATTTTCACTTTTCTATCTAATTGCCTCTCAACCTTATTAACGTATATCTCAAGGGCATTTGCTGATTGATATTTTTCATCAAGCAAAAAGATGTAACAATACCATGAAAAATAATCAATAAAGGTGATAAAATACTTTTCTCCGCTAAAAGATCGAACATCAAAAGGTCTACATATATCAATGTGTATTATCTCAAAAAGCTATGTACTTCTTATGGCGTCGTTCTTAGTATGTTTGGTTTGCTTTCCCTTAATGCAATCCACACATACACCAAGATTAGTGAAATCTAGATTCGAGGTAGAATCTCATTCTTTATTAATCTTTCTTTGGATCCATTACTCAAACGTTTATGCCACAAGTAAGCAAAATATTCATTTAGCATACTAGGCTTAATTCCAACATTGATATAATCAACAAGTAAGGATTCCACAAAGATATTATCAAGTTTCAATTCATATAAACCATCAATAAGGATTTTTGAACCTAAAAAAAATCATTTTAAATAAATTAAAACAATCATGTCCAAACTTAGCATTAAACCTAGAAACATCAAGTTTTGAAAATGATATAAGGTCTTTAGAAACTGGAGGTCCATAAAGAGTTTGAAATAAGTATAAGTGATAACCAGTATTCAAGACCAAATGATAAGTCCTTATACCTTTAATTGAAGCCTTCATACGGTTCCCCATATATATAGGAAATCTTTAGTTGGGTTTGTGGTTTGGATCAAAAGGAATCCTTGCATAATGTTGGATACATGAGTAGTAGCACCAAAATTAAACCACAAACTATTATTAGGAACTTTAGTTAAGTTTGACTTCGAAACATACAGAAACATAAAATTTACCTTTCTTTTCAAACTAAGCTTTATGTTTTCGGCAATCTTTCTAATATTGTCCTACTTTTTTTACAAAAGTGACACTTATTTTCCATTCTTTTCTTTTTCTCGCCATTAGAAATATTAATAGGCAAATTTTTTTCTTAAACTTGTTGGTTTTGCCTTAAGTTCTTTTTCAGCTCCTTAACCCATAAGGTGGATGGAATTACTTCCTTGACTTTTTAATCTTGCTTCCTCCTAAATGAGATTACTGGTCAATTCATTAACATCCCACTTGTCTTTAATAATTTTAATTTGAAATGACTCATAATTCAAAGGTAGTGAGTTCAATATGACCTGCACTAAAAAAGAGTCATCCGCCATCATCCCCAAGGTCTTTAGTCTTACTGTAATATTAGACATCACGATGATATGTTCTTGCATTCCTCTCAATGTTGGAAAAAATTCAGTTTGAAAATGGTTTCTTGAACAGCGGAAAATAAAAATTTTGAAAACCGAGCCGATTTGTGATATTTATAGCAATAAACTCTTTACCGAAATCGTACCTATGTGTTCGGTTAGACGGATCCTTGTCGTTCCTGGCTTTCAACCGAACAGCCTTCTCCGTTATTCTCGTACCATGAACTATTTTGAGTGTGGGCTTAAACAATTTGAATCAAACGCAAAACTTGAAATAGTTTTCTTTACTTTCAATGTGAAAGCAAAATCTCTTCTTAATAGAAACCGGTAAAATTGGTATTCTAGAAAATTAATTTAATACTTAAAGAATAAACTCTCACTATTTTCGGACAGAGTAACAATATCTTAAAGTTGTATATCTATCCCTACCAGTGCTATCTATTTATAGATAGAACAAGTAAAACCCTTGTTGAATTGAAGAAGTCTATTTCAAATAGAAAAATGAACTATTAGTCTAACTAGAAGTATAAAGGTAGCAACCCTAGTTAATTATACTAGGGTTTGTGACCGCCTTTGGACATACCAACGTCCAAAGTAAGAATGTTGCACAAAATATATCAAACAGGCGGTGTTCGCAAGTATACGGGTCAGATTGTAATATAGTTACAACAAAATAGGATAGTACTCCGAAGATCGTACCCAATGGAGGCGAGCACTAAATTAACCCTAACCTAAACACAAATAGAGCTAATTAGCACTTTTAATAAATTATATTACAAATAAACATAAAGAAAATTTTTTGGTATTTTTGTAAATAAAGAATAAAATAATAAAAAGAAAAATACTTTGAGAAATTTAATATAGAAACAGAATCAGATATGAGCATGGGTGATTAGCTCACTTTGGTAATCATAACTAATTGTCGCTTTGGGTTCCCTGTTCAATCAACTAGTCATTACCCTAGCAGGATCTCTTTATCTTCCATTAGACTAACGAGTCGGCAAGAACTACTTATCTCTCGACCTCATAGTCTAGATCGATTTGAGACCAAGGTGTTCACAGATAGGCCATATCAATTTTGGGTTAATTCCCATCTAGATGACTTCCTAGGGTCGTCAAGCCTAGTGTAAGTTCTTCCTCTCCCGAACAACTGATCTGCTAAGAAAACCCTGCACAATAATCAATTAATCATACCTCCACTTGCCAATCCTCCATAAGAGGATTAGTTCCTCATGAATCTCAAAAGCATAATAAACTTGATGCAAAAGACAAACATTAATAACAAATCAAGACAAAGGTTTAAGAGAATCCTGAATTGTATTGATTGAAGCACGAAATCCACAAAGAGTTGACAAAGTTCCACAAATCAGATCTATCGACATATGCAAATAGCAAAATTGAAAATAATCTAAGACTAAGAAAAAGGAAAAACTGAAAACTAAAATTACAAAAAAATATATATAAAGTATGAAAGTTGTGCTTTAACAAGTGTTTAAGAGCTTATTTATAAAGTTAGGGTTGTTATTGTCCTCAACCCTAGGTCAGTTGACACTCTCGTGCTTAATATTTGATTGTGTAGACCAAAATGCCCCTGGCTCGTAATTGCTTCCCGTACAGGACTGATGTCGCGACACCCTAGTACCTATGTCGCGACATTGAATGCAGTATGCTCGTACTCAGGGTATCTTCAGGGGTGTGCCACGACATCCCTTAGCTATGTCATGACACCAAAGGCAGGCTCGATATTCTTGTATTCTACTTCCTATGGTGTGACGCCAAGCTCCCTATGTTGCAACACAACGCCTATTATTGAGTTTGTATGCCCTCTAATGGTCTCCTGCACACTCAGTAAGTATATTAGCTCACTCTTAGGCCTAATTTAGCCTCTAAGGTCAATAAAAGACGCAAATACACTTTTTATTGTATGTAAATGAAATTATAAAAACTCGACTAAAACATAATAAAAATGCTTGTACTCAAGCTCCTCAAGTGTGAAAACTAGTTTAATCTGCTACACCGAATTACGACAGATCAGTTTGTCATCCCTCTCTTAAACATGAGGGGCTTTTAGGCCTCTCTCTTATCGGGTCTAATTACAAGTACTTCTTGGACTTTTAACCCAGTACTTTATAATTCGATCCAACCCGGTACTTTTTTTTCTATTTCCCAAAATAAACATCTCAAATTAATAAATTATTTCCTAATTAAATAATTTTCTCAACCCAATTCTAATCCCGTTAAAATCATGACGATTTCACTGTAAAAGAATATATGAGAAAATATATTTAATAGTTCTATATTCAATGGGCTTACTATGACCAAATGATTTATTTCCATTTTCAAACTTCATTTAATTTGAAAACCATAAATTTATTTCCAAGTCATTTTCATTTTTCATTTTAGAGAAAACCACATTCATTTCCAAATGTTTTCATTTCTTGATTTTTATTTTCATTTTGGAGAAAACCACATTCATTTCCAAATGTTTCTCATTTCTCCATTTTCACAATTTGTATCCATTTCTGTTCATTTGATTCAACATGCAATTTATTTTTGGTTTCAACGAGCTAGCGCAGGGACCAATTAGACATATGCAATTAGGTCTCAAATGATTTATAATTAATTTCTAGCTTTTCACCAATTAATTATAAACTCATTTAGTCACGAAGTTATTCCACTATAGTATCATGATTGAGCTCTCCCTAACGACATACCATTACGAAAGCAACTCGATTAGTTCTCGTCCAATGACCTTGTCATAAGTGTGTTACCCTCATAGGATATCCTTAATATCTTTAGGATAAACTCATTCTCCCAATATGATCCTATTTTATCTCATTGTAACCATTACATCTTTCCTTCATGAAAAGTCAATTACTATGTAACATCTTATACCCAACCCAATCATTAGGTTCAGGTACCAAATGCCACAATTAGACCATATTACTTAACAACATATTTCCAATTTATTTACTTCTACGTTAGATTTAATGTTACGTTCCCATAAAAATTTAATCCAATTAATTAACTATCCATAATATTTCCATAAATGAACATCATATGAAACATCCTATTTTACGACTAGCTAACTCAGTAGACTAATGTTCTTTACAAGCATATCCATCTATTGAAATATTTATACACGTAATCTGACAAATTGGATTCTGCTTTATTACATATTCAATCCCCGAGGAATAGCCTATAAGGGCACCCCTCTATATGCATGATACCACATCAAAGAAGGCCACATGGATTCTGCGAGGTTTGGTTTGGTTCCTTCGCACAATAACCATGTCAACCTTCGATCTTGCAATCAAGGCAAACCACTCATAAGTTCGAATAATCTTAGTGAGTTTCCATACATCAATTATTAAATAATATGTATTGATATTACGAGTAATAAGGATGAATGCACGTAAATAAACTCCTTGAGTTTCATATAAGCTCTTACAAATTGGATGGCGTGGTCGATGCCTATAAGTTCTCTTTGAATGAATCATTGGCGGACATATCGGGGGCAGATTTGGACATAATCATACTCTTTCTGACACCCTTTTTTGAGACTTGACTTGTCAAGCTTCACCTCATGTGTAACACCCTTAACCCGTATCCGTCGCCGGAACAAGGTTACGGAGCATTTCCAGAATATACAGATCAAATACAAACATTTTATATTATTTAACATTCATGTCAGAAATTATTCATAAAGTACCTTATATGAGCCATTGATGCCCAAAACATACATTAGAAACAATACGGGACTAAACCGGGTACTCAGAGAATTTTTCGCGAAATTTTAATTTTTTCCAAGGTGCAGGGGACACATGCCCGTGTGGTCAGGCCGTGTGGCTCACACGGCCAAGAGATATGCCCGTGTCTCTAGCCGTGTGGGCATTTGAAATAGGGCACATAGTTGTGTCCCAGCCCGCATTTGTACTCGTGTAACTCTCTGACTTGGGTCACACGGCCAAGTCACATGCCCGTGTGCTAGGCCATCTGAACATGAAAATTTGCATTAAATAGGTGCAGGGGTCACACGGCCAAGCCACACGCCCGTGTGCCAGGCCATGTGATCAATTCTGAGCATTCTGTTTTGAAATTTTAAAGATGCGGGGACACACAGCCGAAACACACGCCCATGTGCTAGGCCGTGTTTCACACACAGCTGAGACACACGCCCGTGTCTCTGCTATGTGGACGAAAATAGGTCATTTTCAAGGCCACTTTTCTCACCCAAATTTGTCTTCCACCTACATAAACACTTTAACACATACACAAGCCAATCCAAACCATTTAAACCAAGCCAAAAATCAAGTCTTATGCATGACATATTACTTCATAAATCCATATATCCAAACTTACCTATTTGACCAGAAATACATTTAGACATACTTATGAAATTTACTATCAATTATCCATACTTAACACTCATATCAAACATGACATTATCTCATATATATATACACATCAAAACATATTCATCACAAGCCATTCCAATGGCTAGTTACAACCAAAACATTTATATGCCAACATTGGTTATTTAATCTTATACATGCCATTATAACCAAAAATTAATTTACTATTTATACCGAAATGAGCCGATGGATAGTGTGATGTGTCTCCGATCAGCTTCCAACCTTAACGAGCTTCCGAGCTACTATGAAATAGAGGAAATAAAACAGAGTAAGCATTTAATGCTTAGTAAGTTCGTATAACAGGAAATAAACTTACTATTCATTTACATTTAGAGTAAGCATACAAAATGCATCCAAGCAATTTGGCTAATAGCCTAAACACACAACTTCATCAACATGTTAGTCATGTATTTCATGTGAATATCAAGAATCAGGGATGATCTCATCAAATATTAAATTTCCATGTGTTTTCAGGTGTATACAGGAGATAGTATCTCATTCAGAATTCACCTTAACTTATATCAGAACTTTGTCCGTTGAACCATTTGAAATATCGATGGATACACGGTAATACATATGAAGTGTATGAATCTATAATCCGTCAATTCATATTCGGGAGTGCTCATTAAAGCACATAATAGGGAAGCCCTCTCTCGAGCCATATAACGGGAAGCTCGTGTGAGCCATGTAACGGGAAGTTTATCCGAGCTGTATAACAGGAAGCTCATAAAAGCCATAGTTGGGAAGCTCATGCGAGCCAATAATGGGTAGCTCCGAAGAGCCATTAATCGGAAAGTTTCAGATAGCCATATATCGGGAAGTTCAAGTGAGCCATATCGGGAAGCTCCGGAGAGCCATTAATTAGGAAGCTCACAAAGAGCCTTTAATCGGGAAACTCACGAAGAGCCATATAATGGGACACTCATAAGAGCTGTGGTGTGTCTACACCACATGCAGAATCACAACCAATCGGGATGCTCCGAAGAGCTATTTACAGGAAGCTCGTAAGAACCATATAACAGGAAGCTCAAGAGGGCTAATAACGGGATGCTCATGAGAGTTAATAACGGGACGCTCTTTCGAGCTGTGGTGTGTCCGCAATATATGCAGGACCACAACCAATTCGGGAATCTTGTATCCATCGAATTTCATTTATTCAAACGAGACTTAACATTTTTCGAGCTTTGTTGGATATGTAATCAATTTCATGTACATGGCAATTATACAATCACATACATACAATTCAATTCAAACATATAAATATACAATTTAGTTACACGAACTTACCTTGACAACTGTTTGTTGATTTGTTGTCTACTAGTCCGACACTTTCCCTTTTCCTCGACCTAATTTCGTATTTTGTCTATCCTGATCTATATGAGTAAATTTAACTCAATTTAATACAATTCATATTCAATTCAATCTAATTCACATCTTAGGAAAATTACTATTTTGTCCCTATACTTTTATTTAATTACGATTTCATCCCTAGGCTCGAAAAATGAAATTCATGCAATTTAACCCTTATTCCAAGCCTAACCGATTTTTACATGTAACATTAACAACCCATGTGTTTCATAAAATTTAGAATTTTTCATGAATTTTACATCTTTACAATTTAGTCCCTAAATCATAATTTCATCAAAATTCACTTTACAAAAGTTGTTTATCTATCAACAACCTTTCATTTTCTACCATAAATTTCATAATTCATACATAATCATCCATGGAAAAACTCTAGTACTTTGATAACTTTACAAATTAATCCCTGAGATAGCTAGATTAAGCTATTACAATCTCGGAAACATAAAAATTACTAAAAACGGGACAAGAATCCATACCTAATTGAGCCAAAACAACTTGCTTGAACTCAACACCCAAAAACTAGGGTTTCCATGTCTTTTAATTGGGAAAGATGATATAAACTGATGATATTAGATATTTATCTTATTTATCATATTTTATTTATTTACTTTTCAATTTAGTCCTTTTCTTTTCTTAAATTTCCATGGATGAATCATCATACTTATCTACTAACTCCTCTCAATGGTCTATTTACCATATAAGGACCTCCAATTTTGAATTCCATAGTTATTTGATACTTATAACTACTAGAACTCAACTTTTGTATTTCATGAAATTTGGTCCTTTTATCAATTAAACATGTAATTGGTAAAATTTTCTTAACAAAATTTTTATACAATATTCCTATCATACGGTAGACCATAAAATAATTTTAAAATAATTTTTCTTACGGGCTCGGATTTGTGGTCCCGAAACCACTATTCGATTTCACTGAAAACGGGTTATTACATCATGATTTTATTCTACCTTGTTGGTTTGACTCATCAAAAGATAGCCACGTAAGCAGGCATACAGAATGTCAATTAACTTTGATGGGCTTGTAGGCATTTCACCAAAAAGGTGGATTCTTACCTTGATTCCTTCGTGTTGAACTCAACATCGTCTTACTCTATTATCTCGACATTTACTTACACCCTCGTATGTGGCCTTCGAGTATAGGTTCTGGCGAATAGTTTTAATAACTACTCATTTCTTGTAAAAATGTACTTGTAAGATAGCCTTGCTAGCTTTCCTTTTCAAGATAGTCCAAATAGATACTCCTCTTCATTCGATAGTCCTTGACGGACTTTCCAAAACCAATAGTCCTTGGCAGACGTCCCTTCTTTAGATAGTCCTTGGCAGACATTCCACCTAAGATAGTCCTTGGCAGACTTCTTTTTCTGGCGACCTCTTTGCATGAAGCAGTTAGAAATAGAGTCTAGAGAATCGTCTCGCTTTCTCATAACCAATGATAGCTTGTTCGTTGCCTCTGACGGACTCTTAATGGCGGAAACATATTTGCAATTACTCTGAAAGAAAAATACCTTTTCCCACGTATATCCACGTGCAAGACGCTTTTACATATTCCCCATGCCTTCACATCTTGGATGGACCTCTTATTAGCACACTTGTCAGTGTTCTCATATGTGTTATAACCATTATGACAAACTTGTCATCACGTGATTCATATAGTAGTTTTCACGTGTATGCACTGATGGGCTTCCCTGTTTATTGTCCTAGCAGACTTTCCTTTCACCATAAGGGAGAACCTGTTCTCCACTGGATCATGCCATGGCTGGCCATAGACTTTCGACTCTGATGATTCAGTAGACCATTTTCATGGTGGCGCTCCATAGAACTAGTAGATTATTTTCATGATGCCATTCTATAGAGCTAGTAGATCATTTCCATGATGTCGCTCCGTAGAGTCAGTAGACCATTTATCCAACCAAACCTCCTCAACTCCTCCTTTTTTAACTCGAACACCTACATGTTCGTTCGCAAAGCCAAACTATTATCATATTTCAGTGACTCTAATTCCCTTTCAATCTACCCATTCCTTCATTGCGCCAATTTTCCTATCTTCACTAACCCACCAATACTTCCCTTCATACTCCACATTTTATAAACAAGCATATCATGTACATCATTACAATCAACACATTTTATTCTTACAACTCTACTCGTTTAACACAACCATTCTTGCAACTCTCTTACTTGCATAGACCTATGCATGCATATGTTCTCCATACAATCCCAGACAACAACACTCTTACACAGCCATAGACTCAGACCAAACTCAATAAAAAAGATACAAACAACATAACAACTAGTGAACACCCAAATGTGGAGTACAAAAACTCACATGCTATCATTCCTCCCTTACAACTTAGCTTTTCCAACAGCCAGAATCTCTTCTATCCTGGTTAGCTAAGCATGATAACAAAATATACCGAATAAATCGAATGCATTCATGCTTTAAATCCAAAATCTAGAAACTTATAGAAACCTTTCAATTTTTTTTACAAAAACCCCCAACTTCACTTTTTCTCAAATCCACGGGTACAGAAAGATTTAGAAGCTTACCCGTTCATCATATTCTTAACTTTTCAGACTCAATTCTCATGTTCATCGCTCTATGCAGAGCTTTCCTTGGACACTCTCTTCTTCGGAACAACTAAATAAGAAGATGAAGAAGAAAAGAAAATGAAACAAGATTGAGAAGAATTTCCCCTCAGAATGATACTTCTCGGCTATATATATAATATTACACGCACAATCACCTAAAAACCTCATCAAAACCAACAGTTGACATCATTATGTTTCCCACTCAGGAATAAGCCAGTTCCAACGTAACTTAACCAGAATTATAACCCAATTATTTTCTATTCAACCACAAAAAATTTCAATTTTTTTTACAGTAGAGGCTGCCAAACCTATGGTTTCTTTTAATTAACTCCCAACTTTTCTCTAAATTTTGAACTTTAATAGACACCGAGTGTGACATACTATCAAATACCAATCAAGTCATTCATGACAAAGACAAACGAATCGTGACCACCTTTACTTTTCATCAATCACGTAATGCTAATGAGAGGATATCATTTACCCATATCTCGGGCTATGAATTCCACTATTGTGAATGACGGTACATACTGCAGAAGTGTATACCCAACGCACCAGCTTTCGGTTCCTTATCTATTTGAACTCAGGCTTTTACTTACATCAAAATATACGAGTCACGCATACATAGTTCGTCATCCTCTCAAGATTAAGGTATGCCACACTTTGAAAGTCATAAGTAAATAAATCTCTAAACGGATTCAGAGTCTATTCTTCTTGGGTCCAGTCCGATGTACTGTCAGTCCAGTCAGTCACATCTATGTCTCTATCTTCTAGGAGTCATCCGCTCTGATGCCCAAGACAAGGCATCTCCCTAATTGGACTTAATAGACGACATATTAGTCTTTCAATTGGTTTGTTCATTTCCGATTAGACTAAGGATAGGTTTAGGTTTGTTTACTAATATAAGTTGTCTTTCCGTATTACGATCCGACCACATAATACCATTAGTATTAGTTAAACATTAGACAACCAATGAGTTATTATTTGCTTCTATTTTTCTTTACATGCAAAAACCACACGAGAAAAATTATAAAATGTATATTAATGTAATTATGAATAATTTTATTAACCTATCTGTTTGAAAAAAATACAAGTGTACATAGACGAAAATACTACATTTATGGCACCAGGTCCAACACTCGACCCATCATGCTTCAAGATCGTGAGTCGTGCCATTAAGGTACTAGTGAGTGACTTATCCATAGAACGGAATCGTTCTACCACAAACATAATATATTCTTTTGCACTTTCAATTTGTGGAATTGTGGTTTTAATGTTGTTGGCAATAATCATCCGCAAAAACATAATGCTCAATCTATTTGATCGTTCCCATTGTTTATGGTAAAAAAATCTCTTCCTCATTGCTTGAATCAGTAATAGTAGTAGATTTATCTTCTAATAGTGTCAAGTCAAAATCCCAAAAACTTAAATAGAACTTGACTTGTTCACTCTATTAAAAGAAGTTTAACCCTTTAGATAAAATAAATGATAAAACTTGAAAATGAAGAGAAAATGCTACAAAATAATTCATGAAAGCAAAACAATACATAAATGCTCAAATATTGAATTCAGATATGCAAACAATCCAAGTATATCCTAGTTCTCCTCTGGTTAGATACTACAATATACTATCATAAATAAATGTTAATAAACTTAATGGACAAATAAATAATTTTCATCAAATATATATGTTGTCTTTGGACATTCAAATATATGTATCTAACAAAAATATTAATCTGCGACCATAATTTTCACTATTCATGAAATAAGTAATTCACTTTTGAGCAAATTAAGAAATCTTAATGAGTAGTGAAAGTCAACTATCCAATTTTCCATTATAAGTATTTAATTAAATAATTACATGAATATTGACAAAATAACATAATGAACATCTATAAAACTTTTTAATCGACCACTTTAATAACTAATAAAGTATATACATCACATACATATCAAACTTAAGATGAATATATTATATAAAAATCATAATTAACAATTATTAATGAATTAATTTTCAATAATAATAATCATGGTAATATAAAAATGAAAATTTATCGCATCATAATCGCAAATTCTAATGCCATGGCTACATAATAGTTTCTCTTGATGCGATTTGCAATATCATGAAAAGAATTAAAAAATTGCATCATTACAAATCATAAGGTGCGGAGGTACATGGATTTCCAATTCCCATGTAACTATGAGGTGAATAGGACTATAATTTTATTAACCAAAACATGTATATTAGTGTAGTCATGGATAATTTTATTAATTAATCTGTTTGAAAAAAAAATGTAAGTGTACATAGATGAAACTATTATATTTATGGCATCAAGTCTAACACTCGACCAATCATGCTTCATGGTCGTAAGCCGTGCCATTAAGGTACCAGTGAGTCCCTTATCCACATAACGAAATCGTTCTTCCACAAACATAATATGTTCTTTTGCACTTTCAGTTTGTGGAGCTGTGGTATTAATGTTGTTGGCAATAATCATTCGCAAAAACATAATGCTCAATCTGTTTGGTCGTTCCCATTGTTTATGGTAATTTATATATAGGTGAAGTGGTTTCAAGTAATCAACTAATCATATCAAATCATCTTGGAAAAGTAAAGATAAAACTTGTACACAAATTGATTTAGAGAAATAAGTACCTAATAACATCATTTCAATACTTACTCTTCTTGTTTCAACAAGTTATCTTAACAAACAGACTAAGCAAAAAGCATATTAAATTCTGCACTTACGAACTCTGCTCGCATTTCATTTGGGGGTTTGCCAAAACCCTTAACAGTTCGCACTAGCCAGTTCGTGAGGTGATTCGCACATTGATAACATCTTGGTTGAGCTCGCATCTTTGATGAGCTCACAGTTGTGTTTGAGCTCACAAGTTTGGATGGGCTCGCAGCTTTGCGACCTGAGTTCGCCATTGAATGAATGGCCACTTCGTAACAAAAGGATCAAAGTTACGTGAGGTGATTCGCACATTGATAACATCTTGGTTGAGCTCGCATCTTTGCTGAGCTCGCATGCTTGGTGAGCTCACAGTTGTGTTTGAGCTCACAACTCACAAGTTTGGATGGGCTCGTAGCTTTGCGACCTGAATTCGCCATTAAATGAATGGCCATTTCGTAACAAAAAGATCAAAATTACACTTATCAAAACCTTATATTTTACCTTTAAGCCTTAGATTTGCTTTTCTTGAAGGCCAAGTTCATTAGATTTGCTTGATAATGAACGCTTTGAATTCATATTTTAGAAGGAGATTTTTGTGGATATATACTTCAATTTAAAATGGTATTTTATCCCCCAAATGTTACTTGGGGAAGTTGCCTTATTTTGCCTATAAATAGGCAGTGCCGATGCACATTGGATATATCTTTTGGGAGTGTATTTACTTGAGCTACTACCATCTTCATTGCTTGTATTTGCTTTGTTTATTTCACTCTTTATATAGGCTTTCTTAGTGAGATGAATATTATTGTGAGTGAGTAATTGTAACTATTGGGCATATTTGTTAGGGTTACAATTGCTTGTTGTTGTAACTATTGGGCATATTTGTTGAGGTTACAATTGCTTGTTATTGTAGCGGTAGATTGAGCTTTAGCCAATAAATTTTTGGATTTATTATTGAATAAATCATTCACTGATAAGACTATGTAGATTAAGATTTTTATCCGAGCTGTGTTAAAAAAATCATGTGTGAATCTCTCTTTAAAAACTGTTGTTAAGCTATCTTATTCCAAACTATGTTAGAACATTAGTTAACACATCGAATTGGGATAGGGAGCAAACTGACTTCTTTTTCAACTCCTCCTTGATGGTGGATCTGTTGGTTGTAGGTATGACGGCCTGCCATTGTTGGCTTCTTCGATCACTCTCCTTCCTCCCTTGTTGCATGCCGTAGCCACCAAAAGTTGTGGTGGCTAGGGTTTGTTTCTTTGGGATTGAGTTGGACCTTGATTGCCCAAGTACTCATTATTTGAATTTTTTTGGACTTTTGAGCCTCCTTATTCAGTTGCTAAAAAAATTGCAGATTAGTCCACTTTAATTTCTTGAATTTTATAATCATATTTGTAAAATATATTTCATAGGTCAAAGATGGTGTTCTATACCAAACTAAACTTTAGTATAAGAGATTTAGAATCTTCTCTAGAACCACGACATTCTCTCAACTCTACGGTCTTTAATGGTACATCATTTGTATTCATGAACCAGTCCATATATATTGATTTTCAGAGTTTGAGGTTTTGGCTCCTTTATCCCATAATTTACCTAAAGCAATGCTCTGAATTAATTTTGCTTGCATGGCTGTTTATTGATGACCTGGTATTGGCTTTTGTGGATGGTGTAAAATGTAAAGAAAGAGCTGCTTGTAATATTCAGAGATATGGACTATGAGTACGACACAAGAAGAATAGCATGTTTGGCATTATGTTGAATGATAGTAACGAGAAATTTATGACATACACACAGAATCCTCAAGTCCTCTGCACAAATCTCTCAGTGACAGTTTTTGAATTATTACTGGTATCAGTTTAATAACAATGATCTGATTTGATTTCTAGCTTTCTCAAACAAAACGACTGAGGCCTTCTTCCACAGTGGTGTATTTCACTTCAGGGTAGAGCTCAGAAGCTTCGTATCCGAATGATGGATCGATCTCGAAGTTGGTGCTGTCACCATTGACAAAGATTGAGTGACTGATGGCCAACACAATATTGATTGGGATTGGAGACTCTGCAAGAATTTGATAAAATGCATGAATAAATAACCAAAGTATAATAAGATTCCTATGAACAAATCCAAAATAAGAGCAGGAGATTTTATCAACCTTGGATCTGTTTGAGAAGTTGGTCCTCAGGAACATATGTTTTCTCAAGGGTTTTGCCAATCAACTTCTCCCACAGGGCGATGAGCTCGTTAAATGAGTAGGTGTTCTTGGGAGGCCTGATGAATAGAGTCTTGTTCGCTGTTCTGGGGTCATCGACAGCTTTGATGGTGTAGGTTCCGATGTCAGCTTCATGGTTGAAAACAGCTGCAAATGGTGATGGCAGATGCTTTATTTAATCTCTAAAACTAAGCGGTCATCAAGTTTCTGATTAGAAATGCTTTGTTTACCTTTAGGATTTCCATCACCTAGAATAACCACCTTGTCTCTTGGGGGAGAGGTGGCTCCTGGCTGCGACAATGTAGGAAGAAAATAGCCTGCAAAGCAGTTAGCAGGCACATAAGTGTAAGGGATCCCTTCAGCCTCAACAGCACGACGGATTTGAGCCTTGATTGCGAATGTCGATTTTGCTGGCTCAACCGCATTGTTCTTGTCCACGTCCATTCCAAATTCCGATGGGAAAAATCTCTGATCAAAATCCGTTAGAATAGAGTGAGAAAACGGTAAGTTGATGGGTCCAGAGTCACCAAAATGTGTTCAATTTTCTTTTTCTTTTTTTTTTGGTATAAACCACAAGTGCCCACGTCCAGGAAAGATATTCAAGTAAAGTTCTCTCAATAATGTGGAGTCCAGAAGTCGAGCTTGGTTCAAATGCATGGTGTTGAATTTCATATGCGTGTAAAAGTAGATCTAAAACTGTTTAAGTTGTTCTACCGTACCAGGGTTAGTAAATAGTAAATACTACGCATCTACAGCATCATTTACAATAACTACCAGCACATGGAGGGTCCATTCCACCAAAGTGGCCTCATACGGGTTTAATTATATCAAAGTGGTTGCAGCTAATTTGATTTACAGTGATGTAAGATACTATGTTGAAGCCAAACTTGAATATAAAACAAATTAAAGAGAGGAAACACCCACCTTGACATTCCCAGCTTCTTTAATAGCAGCAATGATCTTAACTTGATCTGCCAACTGCATTTGACCCACAACCGAAATCACCACATCAACTTGCTTTATTGCCTTGACCAAACCCTCATGGTCGTACATATCCCCCTGGATGACACAACAATAAAAAATAAAGATATGTCACAGCCAGCCATGGATGTATGTGAAGAAGTAAAAGGTTACTACTTACTAACAACAAATGGACCCCTAAGTTCTTGAAGTTGTCGACAAGTTTTCCCTTAACAGGGTCGGAGACGGTGGACTCCCTTACAAAAACAAAAGTGGGATGACCCTCTTTTGCACTGGCTTCCACAATGAACTTTCCCAGGTATCCAGTTCCTCCGATGATCAAAACCTTGCTCTTTTCAGCCATTGAAGAGTTTCTTCAGCTACAGAAACGACAACCCAGATGAGAGATGTATTGGGACAAATGTATTTGCGATGGTATTTGAATTTGATGCACTATTTATGGTTGAAGTTGGAAGAGCCTTGTTAGTGGGAACTTCGTGCCTCGTGGGTCCATAGAACCAAAATAGAAAAAAAGGGCCCATGCTCCGTGAAAAACCAATGAGAAAAAGACGTAAACTACTCATGGTCCATGGTCCACGTATCATTATTTAAAATAATATTTTAAAACTTTAAACTTGTTGTAAATTCATTGATAAATGGATATTCATAACACCTAAATTTATCTTATTATAACCCTTAAAAAGATGAATATCTATAATCCCTTAATTTGTTGTCTTGTAACCCTTAAATCATTTATAAGGCCTTAATGCTTTGTAACTTATTATTTTTAAAGCCCTATAAATAGAGGGTATGAATAAGCTCCAATATGAAAATTAAATCATCCTTTCTTCTTTTATTTTTTCTCTCTTGTTTATTCTATATTTCTTTTAAATTTTATAACAAAACTATATTTTTATAATTTTATAGTTAAATTTATTTTAAAAATTGATTGATCCTTATTCATAAAATTTCTATCCAAAACTTTGTACGAAGTAATTTACTAGATGAAATATGATAAATATTACAATTTTTCATTGAAAGTAAAAAGGATTTTTTTGGTCGGTTGAGTCTTAGTTCGATTGGTATGAGTATTATTGTGAGAGCAGGAAGACGTGAGTTTAAGTGCACTGAAATATATTATCCTCCTATTTAAGGGTTGGGAGGGATTACAGTTAATGATAAGAATCAATAATGAGATTAATGTTAAAAAAGAGAAAATAAATTTTTATTATTATTTTTTAAAAGATCATATTAGTTTTTATTTAATATAAAATAGTAAAGAAAAGTATTTAAATAGAAAAGTAGTTGGTGTCCAAAAAGATAGATAAAGTTGAAAATTTATTAAACACCGCATAAGTTTCAGATTTAAACTTATTTTTTAAAAAAATAATTAAAGAGGCTTATTTATTTAAAAGACAGGACAGAAATTGGTTGAATTGTCACTGAAAATTCTTGGTTTGGGAGCAAATAAGAAGTTAAGCAGTCATTATTATCGTGACTGAGATGTCTCAACTATGCTGTGTTCGGTGAAGGTCAGTTGGGTGATTTCACTATTTCTTAAAATAAAGAAATGAAATAAGGTAGCTTCCAGAGAAAGAAAAGGTATAATTATTTATTTTACTCTTACTTTTCAGAAAAAGTCATTTTAGTTTTGTATTTAATGTCAACATTAATTAATTTTTTTAAAAATTTTAAAAACTAAAAATATATAAAAACAATTTTTAAAAATTAGAAATCATTAAAAAGTATAAAATTATAAAAAAATTATTTTTTCTATAATTTAAAAAATTAATTTAATGCTAATATATAATTTACGTGACAATTCATATATACACTACATTAACAAAGTTAATAAATATTAATTTTTCATCTATTTTAAGAAACATGACGAAAAGTTAAAAATTCAAAGTGTTTTTTTTTTTCTTTTAAAGTTAGAGAGCTGAAAATTTTATTATGCCAATAAAAACGAAATGAGAACTTGTGATTTGGCGGCTATTTTATCAAATTGACTTAAAAAAATTTAATATTTATAAAAATGACCCAGGTTAAAAAACAATCACCAAAATAACTTGAAATAAACAGTAGAATGGGGTTTTGGGCACCCAATAGTAGGCACCACCTAGATTTTGGCCCCACGATTGCCTGATGATTGTGTCAGGCTTAAAAAAATTGATTTTTTATTATTTTGGGAACCCAATGGTCGGCACTACGATATTTTTTTTAAAAATCGTATCATACTAGTATACAAAAATACCAATATTTTAGGAAAAAAATTTGGTTCTGGCCTCCTAATGGGCGGCACCAGAGTGGAAAAAAAAAATTTGGTGCTGGGCTGTAGATGGCCAACACCAGGTACTTTTTTCGTGTCCTGATGCAAATTTTTTTACTTTTCTACACTGATGGCCGGCACCAAACTAGTAATAAAAAAAAATTGGATGCTGGCCATATAGTGGTCGGCACCAGAGATGTAAAAAAAAAACCTTTTTTTTGTTCTGTCATACTGGTATACAAAAATACTAGTATTTAAAAAAATTGGTTCTGGCCTCCTAATGGCCTGGCACCAGAGTGAAAAATAAAAAAAAAATATCCTTGGTGCCGGCCATTGGGTTCCCAAAGTAAAAAAAAAAATCAATTTTTTTAAGCCTAACACAATCATCAGGCAATCATGGAGCCAAAATATTAGGTGGTGCCAGCCATTAAGTACCCAAAACTAATTCTACTATTTATTTCAAGTCATTTTAGTGATTATTTTTTAACTTGAGTTATTTTTATAAATATCAAATTTTTTAAAGTCAATTTAGTAAAATTGCCTGATTTGGCATTGTAGGCAAAGTGTGAACGTGGTCAAGATAACGTTTGCCTAGTCCAAGACAGGACATTGTAGGCACTGTCTGAACCTGGCCAAGATACCGTTCCAATACATATTTAGAAAAGAAAAAAATGGCAGTTTGTCCATTTCAACAAGCAGCAATAAAGAAACTACCTTGTATCAAAACTATTCAAACCCTTGTACGTCAAATTGTTGAATTTGTAAGATAATATTTATTTGTTTTTTCAACTTTATAAAACAATTCTTTTTATTTTTTTATTTTTAGTTCTTAAATTTATATTATTTATCAAATCAAATTAAATTAGATGAAAAAGTTAAGGTTTGTTAATTTTGTTAAAACATGTTATACATGTAGATTCCATGTCAATAATTACTTAATTTTTTTAAATTTAAAAAATTAATTAATTGTTAATGTAGCATACATACGGATTGCGGTGTTAGCAAAGTTAACAAGCATTAATTTTTCATCTATTTTAAAATGATTTGACAAAGAATATAAGTTCTAATAGCTAAAAAAATAAAATTAAATAAAAGACTAAAATGACATTTTTTATAAAATTAGAAAGATAAACAGTTTTTTTTTATATTTAATGAATTCATATGCCTGTTTGGTTTGGAAATATGAATGGGTCAAAATTTTGAATTTGATTTTCAACATGAAAAAAATGGGTTTGATTTTTATAAAAAAATCAGTTTGATTTCAATTTAAATTAAACTTTGAATTTCAAAATCTAAAATTAATTGAAAAAAAAAGTTTTCTTTTTTCTCTTCTCAATGTCACTATCACCTTTACTTCAATAGTTTTTTTTTTTTAAAAGAAATACAAATAAAAAAATTAAGTGTAATACATCGGATTGAGATCCTCTATCAATCTTAACTCAGTTCTTTTGTCACAGTTTATCTTAACAATCTTATCTACAATTTTATTTTCTTCTCAAGGAATATACTCAATCCTCCATTGACGCAAGAGCTTTAATAAAGAATGAATTCTTCTTACCAAGGCGGAATTAGAGTTCTCTCAATCCTCATCTTGATTATATTGATTACTTCAAGATTATCTGTCTGAATTAATACTCTTTCAAATCTCTAATCAAGTGCGAGTTTCAACTCGTCAAGAATGCCCCAAAGCTCAAAATCACAATTACCCAAATACCTAGTAAAACCATTAATCCATCTCCCATTATGATATAGCATTCCAAGATAGACTCTGAAAAACATAGAGGTTCCGATACCTCCAAATGCACCATATTAAAATCCCAAAAAAGCAATACATTTTTTTAACATCACTTTAACCGCAATAGTTGCCTAATAAGTTAAGCAACACTATATATTATTAGAATTTTTAGTTATTTAAATTTAAATCTTAAATTATCAGTTTTTTTACGCTTGAGATTAATTTAATGAATATATTATTGTTATAATATATTATTGCTAAATATAAATAATTTTTAAATCTTAAATTTAGTTTAAATTCAAATCTAAAATTAATATTTTCAAACAATTATTTTGATTAATTCAAACTTGAAAATCATAAATTTACGAGTTATATATGTGAAATTTAAAATTTTGAAATCTAAATTTTAGTTCCCATACTGCATATTTTTAAAATATATGAAATTTCAAATCCAAATCTTTTGTTTGGATATCCAATAAAAAAATTGATTTGGATTTTAGCATATTCCAACTCAATTCCATAAGAGATAAATTTTGAATTTTAAAATTCATTTTAAAATTTGGAATTTTCAATCCAATGTTAATAAATAAATAAAAAAACAATGATTTTTTTCTCTCTTGATTCACTGTGTATTCGAAACAATATATCAAGTATATCATACCAATAGGCATACCATTTTTATCCTAATATTGATACGTAATTTTGGTTACAATTTCAATTTTTCACACACATATATATAATCTAATTTTTAATAACTTAATAAATATAAATATATTTATATGTAAATATAAATTTTAAAATTAGTAATTATACTCAATAATTTAATTAAATAATTACAGTTTAATTTTGTAATAAGCCCATTTTGCTTGGGCCCATAAAACAAACCAGAATAAAAAAAAAAAAAAAAACAATGTCCAGTTTTAATACGGTCCAATTTACAAACAAACCCGGACTAAGCAGATTACGAAGCCCATTAACACCCGGACCCAACTAAGTCTAATGGCCCAATGGCCCAATAACGATGTCCGCCCAAATACCAAGCAGAATCGGGACCTAGGGTTTACGGAAAACCCTCGCGCGCAAGCGCGCAAAGATCGCAGCCCTTCGGTCACGCCCGCAATTAGCGCGGATAGCCTTAAATCACCGCCGAGATCTGCGCCATTAACACCGCAAAAGGAAAGAAGAGCACAGCAGAAGGAGCAAATAGGGCAAAATAGAATTTGTATTTTATTTTATTTTTTGGGTTATAAAAACCCCCATGAAATTTGTAAGATGGACACACACAAGATACAAGCAGATACAAAAAAAAAAAAAAAACAACAACAACAGAGGTGATTTTCGAATATTTATTCGCGTCTCTTTTTATTATCTTTCGATTTATGCTATTTTTTTACATATAAAATACTACTAAAATAAAAGGCATAAGTGTACCTCTCGATTCGCGCGGAAGAAACGAAATATCTGGCTTTCGGCCGCCGTATGTAGCGGCGCTTGCGGTGGCGCGTGGGGTACACGCGCGCAATAGTCTCGTCATCGAGCACGGGCGGATTCGGCCTCGGCCGTGGGGAGAGAGCCTTCGGGGCTTCTGTTTTGATTTTTAAAAAAGGGGTGTTTAAAATGATTTTTTGGGGTTAATTTTAACTTATATAAGTGATCCATACGGTGCCGTTTTGAGGGTTGCCTTTAGAGCCAAAAACGACGTCGTTTCATGGCCACTAGATCCGCGCGTTGACCTAACCCGGGAGGATCCGCGCGTTTCTGTGAAATGGGATATTTGCGCATCAGGCCCTTCCGCCTTTTTAGTTCTTTTAATGAAGTTTTCTTTTATTTTTACTTTTACCCTTAAGTTTTGTTCTGTTTTTTATTTGGTCCTGCTCAAAGCGCCGCGTTTTGGAGGGTGTGGGATATTTTCCCTTTTAGCCTCTCCTAGTTACTCGCGTGTTCTAATCGGCCCCTCCTTTTAATTTTATTTCTGATTTTGCCCATTATTCCTGTTTTAAGTTCAATTTTGCCCTTTTTTTATTTTATTTCCTTTATAATTTTCGATATTTTATTATTATTGGTAATTTTATTTTTTTATTATAACAATTATTATTATCATTATTATTACTATTATGGTTATTATTATTAGTGTTATTTTAATATTTATTTTTATATATTATTACTACTATTATTATATTCACTGATATCATTTTTTTTTTTTTATTATTGTAACACCCCTTAACCTATACCCGTCGCCGAGTTAGGGTTATGAGGCGTTACCGAACTAGACACAATTTTTCACTGATCATTTATGGAATAAACCCTATCACGTATATTTAAATTTTTCCATATCCACAATAATAAACAAGACTTACATTACAAACCATGTTTCATAATGCAATACATCATAACTCATAATCTATACAAGTTTGAATCAAGCTTCCACTTAACAAACCTCAAATTTTCGTATGTCAAACATATGTAAGTACATCTATCTCATTAGCCGAATATCAAGATATTATTCTATACTTTCTGCAAATATGCATATTAAAACGAATAGGTCCATAATACTTAAATAGCTTGTCATTCACATATGACACTTGACAAGATATAGCATGACCAAACAAACACATTATACTACCATAATATGCGCATTGTCCCTAAACAAAAGCCATGTCAATCCAAAATTTTCAAGTCATTTTACCTTATTAATCCATGGTTACAAGATCATTGAATAACCTACCAAACACACATGATATGTGACTAATTCAATTTATATATAAATACAACCAATTCATTGATCATATATTCGGTTCTCAAAATAAAACTTCAATGATCAACCCAAAGCATTAGTATATACATTTTCATGATCATCCTCGAATTATACCAAGCACATAATAATCTAAGTAGAGATATTTGCGACATAATAAGCATACTTATACATATATATGATCATTTCTATACAACTACATCTAACTTCCAAGCCTTATGTGCATACGTCTTATATCAAAGATTAAAGCAGAAGATTATATCAAACATACAAACGATGTTTAACCCAAAGATAATGACCTTATTCGCAAGGCCATATATATATACATTTACAAAACCGAACATCATTCATTACTTATCAAAATACAAGCCTATACATGCCTTTGATTCAAAAAGCAAACATATATATATACCAAAGAGAGTGATAGTGTGGTTGACTTTCTTGATGATCCCCGAGGCGTAGTTGAATCAATGATCTATAAAATGTAAATACAAACACATACTGAGTAAGCTCGCTAGCTTAGTAAGTCTTAAGCAAAAGATAATTCACTAATCAATCACTTTAACTTTTATAATCAATAAATTGTAGTACATTATATATGTATATTTCGATATGCAATTAATACAAAAGCTGAATACTAGTAATATATTAACTCAATTACTTATACTTCTTCATCATCAACATGCAACTCATCAAGGCACAAAGTACATGTATTACATGAATCGCATGTTTATAATCATATAAATTTAACATTCATATCCATTACATTATCACACTAAAAATTCTATTATTTCTATATTCATACACGTCGATCATAAGCTCAAATTCACATAACACCTTTCTTAACATAATATTTCAAATCAAGTAACATTAATCACAACTTACCTTACTTCGATGAATTTAAATGAGACTTATGCTTACGAGTTTTTAACTCAATAGATTAACTACGTTACAACTCGAGAAATTTATGGTTCCTTCATTTTAAAGTATCACCTGGCATTAAGCTCGCTAGGCACGGCCGAATATAACACCGGCACTAAGCCGCTAGGCACGAAGCCCGAATATGTCACGGCACTAAGCTGCTAGGCTAGGCACGGCGAATATGTCATGGCACTAAGCCTGCTAGCAGCAAGAAGCCGAATATAACACCGGCACTAAGCTCTGCTGCAGCACGAAGCCCGAATATAACACCCGGCACTAAGCACGCTAGCACGAAGCCCAATTATCAATATAGTTAACCATTCATTCCACATTTTATAATGCTAACTTCACCACCATTCATATTTCACAAATTACAATCATATATCAAACCAAGTATACTTATTCGAATCACATTAAATAAAATTACCATCAACCAACTTATTATCCTCACATTCGCCAACTCAAGAATTTATACTATAAATATATCAATTTCATCATTCATTAAATTCGTAAATAATTCTTTAACATATGTTAAAGCAGGACTTACCTCGATTGTCGACGGATGATCACAGTAAACCTGGCTACTCGAGAACCTTTGTTTTCCCCAATCCAAATTCGTTTTTCTTTGTTCTTGATCTAAACACATTAAAATTTAGCTCATTCAAGTACATTTCATCTCAATTTAGTCCCTAAGCATATAATTAGGCAATTTACCATTTTACCCCTACTATTTCATATTTTCACAATTTAGTCCTATTTGCATAAAACACAAAATACACAAAATTTCTCAACACTACTTAAGGGCTGAATATGTATAGGGACTATACAAGTCCATTTCTTTCATTTATTTCGCAAATAAGCCCCTCTAAAAATTTATTCTTGCAATTTAGTCCAAAATACTCAAATTCACTAAAATTTCCAATACAAAATATACTAATCTTTAACATATCTTTAAAATAAAATTATCAAACATCAAAAACTACATGAACACATTAATGGCCGAATATCAAACATGCTTAGATTCAAAAATTTCAACATGGGTAAGCTAAGTTCAAGCAACGATCTCAAAAACGTCAAAATTAACAAAAATCGACTAAAAACTCACCTTGAATTTTAGCTTAGAATTGCCGAAAATTAAAGGGTTTCAAAGTTTCATTCTTTCTCCCACATTCGGCCAAAGATGGATGAAAAAGATGATGGCTTATTATTATAATCTTTTAACATATAAAGTAAATAATTATTTAATTACTAATTTAACCTTTAAAATAAAATAAAACTAATATAAAACTTAAGGTTAGTTATGACATATGCCACCCACTAACTTGAAAATGGGCTAATTGCCCTTTTAATGCCCCATATTAAAAAGCCATCATCAATCTAGCACTTTACACTATAGTATACAACTTTTACACTTTACGCGATTTAATCCTTTTTGTTAAATTGAACACACAAACGATAAAATTTTTCTACGAGACTTTCACACACATTAATTCACATATAATAAACACAAATATAATATCAAAATATTTCTCGGACTCGGATTCGTGGTCCCGAAACCACCATTCCGATTAGGGTCAAATTCGGTCTGTTACAACTCTCCCCCCTTTAAGGATTTTCGTCCCCGAAAATCTTACCGTTAAACAACGTCAGATATTGTTGGCTCATTGAGTCCTCGTGCTCCCATGTAGCCTCTTCAACTCGCGTCCGATTCCATAGTACTTTCACTAATGGAATCTTTTGTTTCTTAACTCTTTTATTTCCCGAGCTAAGATACGGATCGGTTTCTTCCTCATACGTCATATCAGTCGATTTCAAGTCCGGACGGAGTAATCACATGTGATGGATCTCGATCCGTATCACGAAGCATCGAAACGTGAAATACATCGTGTATCTTTTCTAACTCGGAAGGTAACTTCAATCTATAGGCAACAGCCCAATACGTTCGATGATTTCATACGGCCCGATAAATCTCGGACTCGCTTTGCCTTTCCGACCAAAACGAAGTACTTTCTTCCACGGAGATACTTTCAAGAATACTCGATCTCCAACTTGAAATTCTATATCTTTACGTTTCAAATCAGCGTAAGACTTTTGACGATCCGATGCGACTTTTAAACTATCTTTGATTATAGCCACTTTCATTCGGATCTCTTTAATCAAATCGACCCTAATATATTATTCTCACCGAGCTCGGTCGAAGACAAAGGCGCACGACACTTGCGGCCATATAAAGCTTCATAGGGTGCCATTTTGATACTTGATTGAAAAGCTGTTATTATAAGCAAATTCAATCAAAGGTAAGTACCTTTCCCACGCACCTTCAAACTCGAGAATGCAACATCTCAACATGTCCTCAAGTGTTTGAATAGTTCGCTCAAACCGACCGTCTGCTTATGCGGGTGAAAGCGGTGCTAAAATAGAGTTTAGTACCTAAAGCATCCTCGCAACTTCTTCCACAATCGCGATGTGAATCTCGGGTCTCTGTCTCGAGATAATAGAACTCAAGACACCATGTAATCTCACGATTTGATATATATACAACTCAGCAAGTTTATCTAGTGAAAAGTCCGCATTTAACCAGGTACAAAATGAGTGATTTGGTCGGATCTATCTACTATAACCAGATCGCATCTTTCTTGCTCGGTGTCATAGGCAAACCAGATACAAAATCCATAGTGATTCTATCCCATTTCCATTCAGGTATCATGATCGGCTGAAGCAACCCAGAAGGCACTTGATGCTCGGCTTTTACTTGCTGACAAATTAAGCACTTTGACACAAATTCAGATATATCCCGTTTCATGCCAGGCCACCAATAAAACTGTTTCAAATCATTATACATTTTCGTGCTACCCGGATGTATCGATAATCGACCACTATGAGCCTCACTCAGAATCATCTGAATCAAATCTGAGTTCTTTGGAACACACATTCGACTTTTAAAGTTCAAACAGTTCATTTCCATCATTTGAAACTCGATTCCCCATCTTTTTCACACTGAATTCGTCTAGCAATCAAATCTTTGTCAACTTTCTGTGCATCACAAATTTGCTGAATAAACATTGGTCTTGTTTGTAACTCGGCTATGATCGAATCATCACCAGACATAACCATCTGTGCGTTCATCGCACGAAGAGCAAATAATGATTTCGACTTAACGCATCTGCCACAACATTAGCTTTTTCCGGATGGTAGTCAATTACCAACTCATAGTCTTTCAATGATTCTAACCATCTGCGTTGTCTCAAGTTCGAGATCTTTCGAATCATCAAATACTTTAGACTTTTATGATCCGAATAAACGCGACATTTCTCGCCGAATAAGTAATGACGCCAAATTTTCAATGCGAAAACAATGGTCGCGCTAATTCTAGATCGTGAGTCGGATAATTTCTTTCGTGCGGCTTCAACTGTCTCGGCGTAGGCTATAACTTTGCCTTCCCGCATCAAAAGCGCAACCCAACCCATTCAAAGAAGCATCACTAAAAATGAAAAATTTTTACCCGATTCAAAGCTAAGCTAACTGCTGGAGCTTCGATCAAAAGGGCTTTTATTTGCTCGAAACTTTTCGACACTTTTCCACCACTCAAACTTGACATCTTTTTCGTAGTAGCTTTGTCAAAGGTGTAGCTATCATGGAAAAGCCTTTGACTTAATCGTGCGTAGTATTCCGTAAGTCCCAAAAAGCTCGAATTTCGAGAGACATTCTTCGGTGGTTTCCAATCAAGTATAGCCGATAATTTGTTGGATCAACCCGAATACCAAGTGAAACAACATGACCCAAAAAGTCGACTTCCTTCATCCGAACTCACACTTATCGAACTTTGCATACAATCGCTGATCTCGTAAAGTCTGTAATACTAATATCAAGAGTTCAGCGTGTTCGGTTTCATCTTTTGAGTAGATCAAGATATCATCAATAAACACTACTACAAATCGATCCAAAAGCTGTCTCAAAACTCGATTCATTAAGTCCATAAAAATAGCAGTGCATTAGTGAGTCCAAAAGGCATAACCAGAAACTCAAAATGTCCGTACCTCGTCCGAATGCGATCTTTGGCACATCTCTGTATCTCGACTGACTGAATCGATAATAACCCGATCTCAAATCTATTTTGAAAATACCAAGCCCCTTTCAATCGATCAAACAAATCATCAACTGAGGTAGCGGGTACTTATTCTTTATAGTTACCTTATTCGATTCTGCCGATAATCAATGCCACGATCGCATCGTTCCATCTTTTTTTCACAAAAGAACTGGTGCACCCCAAGGAGAGAAACTTCGGTCGTGCAAAGCCCCTATCACATTAACTCTTGCAAGCTGTGCTTTCAACTCTTTTAACTCGGTAGGTGCCATCGATACGGAGCTATCGAAATCGAGTCGTTCTCTGTACTAATTCAATGCCGAACTCAATCTCTCGTCTTGGTGGTAAACCCGATAGTTCTTCAGGAAACACATCGGGTATTCACACACAACAAGATCTGATTCAATCTGCTTTTCGGACACTTTATTATCCAAAGACATAGGCTAAATAAAGCTTCGCACCCTTTTCTCACATACTTAGGGCTAACATCGAGGATATTATCGTAGGAAACCCACTTAAATCACTGGATTCTATTCTAATGATCTCACCGCTCGACGTCTCAAATCAATAAGCTTTCTTTTGCAATTCACCATCGCATCATGCAAAGTTAACGATCCATTCCCAAAATTATATCGAACTCATCGAAGGGCAACAACATTAAATCGGTGGAAAGCAAGAATCCCGAATCATCAACGGGCAACCTCTACACACTTTATTAACAAGTACACATCTACCCAAAGGGTTGGACACACGAATCACAAACTCAGAGACTCAATCGGCGAGTCTTCATCGAATACTAGAGTTTCACACACATATGAATGAGTCGAACCGGGATCAATCAATGCAATCACGTGAGTATCATAAAGGGTGAAAGTACCTGTAATGACATCGGGGAGGAAGCATCCTCTCGGCTCGTGTAGCATAAGCTCTAGCTGGAGCTCTAGCCTCGATCGTATTGCGGTGTCCTTCGTCCTCTCTCGATCGCCACCTACATTTGCTCGAATGTGCGAGTGGTCTACCCGTCTTTGGCACACCGCTGCTCGGTCTAGTGTTACGAGTCGCATTTTGCTCGGTTAACATCGGGCACTCTCGAATAAAATGATCCGACGATCCACATTTAAAGCAAGACCGATCACGAACTCTACAACTCCTAGGATGCCATTTCCCACAATGTTTACATTCACCCGATTTTGTGGAACATTCACGACACTAGCTATCGAAGTGGCTCGGGAACTCACCGGAGGTCGATCACGTCTAGGCAAGTCTCAAGTGGTTTTATGTCGATGGGGTCATCTCTGAACTTTTTATGCACAGAATGGAAAATTTTACTCGATGGTCTTTTCGAGTGTCTCTAGCTTCTACTTGACTTTTCTTTTCTCCTTTCCGAGCTCTTCGGCTTTACAAGCTCGCTCGACTAATGTCACAAACTCTTTGATTTCAAGAATGCCAACAAGTAACTTTATGTCTTCATTCAGGCCGTCTTCAAATCTTTTACACATAATGGCTTCGGTAGATATACACTCCCGAGCATAACGGCTCAATCTGACAAACTTTCGCTCATATTCTGTCACATTCATGCGACCCTGTTTTAATTCCAGAAATTCTTTTCGTTTCTGAT
This sequence comes from Gossypium sturtianum, assembly GCA_025698515.1. Taxonomy (NCBI): domain Eukaryota; kingdom Viridiplantae; phylum Streptophyta; class Magnoliopsida; order Malvales; family Malvaceae; genus Gossypium; species Gossypium sturtianum. The sequence continues at coordinate 122,080,598 of CM046943.1, read as the reverse complement.
CGATGAATCTTTGACTGATATATTTCTTACGAAACTCAATTTGGAAGAAGTCCCAAGTTACTATTTCTTTCGGAACCACGGATACCAGTGTGTTCCACCAGTGATAGGCAGTGTCCCGAAGTAGAGATATAGCACACTTTAGGCATTCATCTGGGGTACAAGATAGCTCATCAAGTACCCGAATAGTGTTATCAAGCCACATCTCGGCTCTCGGCGTCATCATCATCATTGGCCTTGAATTCCTCGGCCCCATATTTCCGATTTTATCAACGGAAAGCTGCTAGATCTCATCGGATCTATCATCCGAAGTCTTTGAAGGTACGGAGTTGGATTATTCGGGGTGGAGGTTGTTGTACAGCCGGATTAGTGCGAATAAACTGGGTAAACCATTCGCTCATCATCCGGTAGAAGGCTTGTTTAACCTCCCCTCATGGCTACCCAAACCGGGTGAGAGAGTCTAATGGCGCGATCCACACTGGGAGACCAGAGCAACGCTCTCCACATCATCACTACGGCTCTATCGGGATCATGATCCATTTACTATATAAAATATAATTGAAATTGTCGAAGTCACCACACTATCATATATACAATTCAAAAACATGTATAGCTAGACTCATACACACTACGGTAGTCCTAGAATCGACTAAACCGTAGCTCGATACCAATTAAATGTAACACCCTTAACTTTGCCGCACGTCGCCGAGTTAGGGTTATGAGGCGTTCACCAGAACTAGATACAATTTTTCACGAGTCATTTATGGAATAAACCCTATACGTATATTTAAATTTTTCCATATCCACAATAATAAACAAGACTTACATTACAAACCATGTTTCATAATGCAATACATCATAACTCATAATCTATACAAGTTTCGAATCAAGCTTCCACTTAACAAACCTCAAATTTCAGTATGTCAAACATATGTAAGTACATCTATCTCATTAGCCGAATATCACATATTATTCTATACTTTACGCAAATATGCATATTAAAACGAATAGGTCCATAATACTTAAATAGCTTGTCATTCACACATATGACACTTCGGACGATTATAGCATGACCAAACAAACACATTATACTACCATAATATGCGCATTGTCCCTAAACAAAAGCCATGTCAATCCAAAATTTTCAAGTCATTTTACATTATTAATCCATGGTTACAAGATCATTGAATAACCTACCAAACACACATGATATGTGACTAATTCAATTTATATATAAATAAAACCAATTCATTGATCATATATTCGGTTCTCAAAATAAAACTTCAATGATCAACCCAAAGCATTAGTATATACATTTTCATGATCATCCCCGAATTATACCAAGCACATAATAATCTAAGTAGAGATATTCGCACGACATAATAAGCATACTTATACATATATATGATCATTTCTATATAACTACATCTAACTTCCAAGCCTTATATGCATACGTCTTATATCAAAGATTAAAGCAGAAGATTATATCAAACATACAAACGATGTTTAACCCAAAGATAATGACCTTATTCGCAAGGCCATATATATATACATTTACAAAACCGAACATCATTCATTACTTATCAAAATACAAACCTAAACATGCCTTTGATTCAAAAAGCAAACATATATATATACCAAAGAGAGTGATAGTGTGGTTGACTTTCTTGATGATCCACGAGCCCGTAGTTGAATCAATGATCTATAAAGCGAAATACAAACACATACAGAGTAAGCTCGCTAGCTTAGTAAGTCTTAAGCAAAAGATAATTCACTAATCAATCACTTTAACATTTATAATCAATAAATTGTAGTACATTATATATGTATATTTTTATATGCAATTAATACAAAAGCTGAATACTAGTAATATATTAACTCAATTACTTATACTTCACTTTGTCATCAACATGCAACTCATCAAGGCACAAAGTACATGTATTACATGAATCGCATGTTTATAATCATATAAATTTAACATTCATATCCATTACATTATCACACTAAAAATTTTATTATTTCTATATTCATACACGTCGATCATAAGCTCAAATTCACATAACACCGTTCTTAACATAATATTTCAAATCAAGTAACATTAATCACAACTTACCTTACTTACGATGAATTTAAATGAGACTTATGCTTACTCCGAGTTTTTAACTCAATAGATTAACTACGTTACAACTCGAGAAATTTATGGTTCCTTCATTTTAAAGTATCACGGCATTAAGCCTACTAGGCACGGCCCGAATATAACACCAAAGACTAAGCTCGCTAGGCACGGCCCGAATATGTTACCAAGCACTAAGCACGCTAGGCACGAAGCCCTAATATGTCACGGAACTAAGCTCGCTAGGCAAGAAGCTTCGAATATAACACCGGCACTAAGCACTGCTAGGCACGAAGCCGAATATAACACCGGCACTAAGCTCGCTAGGCACGAAACCCGATTATCAATATAGTTAACCATTCATTCGTATTTTATAATGCTAACTTCACCACCATTCATATTTCACAAATTACAATCATATATCAAACCAAGTATACTTATTCGAATCACATTAAATAAAATTACCATCAACCAACTTATTATCCTCACATTCGCCAACTCAAGAATTTATACTATAAATATATCAATTTCATCATTCATTAAATTAAGTAAATAATTCTTTAACATATGTTCGCTTAAGGACTTACCTCGACTGTCGACGGACCGCGTAAACCGGCTACTCGAGAACCTTTGTTTTCCCCCGATCCAAATTCGTTTTTCTTTGTTCTTGATCTAAACACATTAAAATTTAGCTCATTCAAGTACATTTCATCTCAATTTAGTCCCTAAGCATATAATTAGGCAATTTACCATTTTACCCCTACTATTTCACATTTTCACAATTTAGTTCTATTTGCATAAAACACAAAATACACAAAATTTCTCAACACTACTTAAGGGCCGAATATGTATAGGGACTATACAAGTCCATTTCTTTCATTTATTTCACAAATAAGCCCCTCTAAAAATTTATTCTTGCAATTTAGTCCAAAATACTCAAATTCACTAAAATTTCCAATACAAAATATACTAATCTTTAACATATTTTTAAAATAAAATTATCAAACATCAAAAACTACATGAACACATTAATGGCCGAATATCAAACATGCTTAGATTCAAAAATTTCAACATGGGTAAGCTACCGTCAAGAAACAACGATCTCAAAATGTCAAAATTAACAAAAATCGACTAAAAACTCACCTTGAATTTTAGCTTAGAATTGCCGAAAATTAAAGGGTTTCAAAGTTTCATTCTTTCTCCCACATTCGGCCAAAGATGGATGAAAAAGATGATGGCTTATTATTATAATCTTTTAACATATAAAGTAAATAATTATTTAATTATTAACTTAACCTTTAAAATAAAATAAAACTAATATAAAACTTAAGGTTAGTTATGACATATGCCACCCACTAACTTGAAAATGGGCTAATTTCCTTTTAATGCCCCATATTAAAAAGCCATCATTAATCTAGCACTTTACACTATAGTATATAACTTTTACACTTTACGCGATTTAATCCTTTTGTTAAATTGAACACACAAACGATAAAATTTTTCTCTGAGACTTTCCACACATTAATTCACATATAATAAACACAAATATAATATCAAAATATTTCTCGGACTCGGATTCGTGGTCCCGAAACCACCATTCCGATTAGGGTCAAATTCGATGCATTACAATTATATTTATTATTATATTTATTTTATTTTTATTATCAGCCTTATTATTACTATTATTATTTCTATTTTTAGCATTATTTTTATTTTTACTATTATTATTTGTTTATTAATATATTTTTATTATCATTTTTTATTATTCTATTTATTTATTAATTTACCATTAGCTTCTACTTTTTTTTATATTATTTTCTTTTATATTATTTTCTTTTATTTGTTTATTTTGTTTTTGCTTTATAGTATTTTATTTTTACCTTAGTTATTGTTATTTATATTTTTATCACCATTATTTTGTCATACAAATTAGTGTTGTAATTTACTTTACATTAATTTATAGAATCATATTACATTTTATCCGATTTTCAAAATAAGCAAACACTCCACGTTCTAGGGTTTGAAAGAAATCGTACCCTAACTTACCGGGTTTCGATTTTTCTTCGAGTCCAAAGAACCTATTACTTTCTTTTTAAAAGTTAAATAAAAAAACTTATTCTTGGGGATTTGAAAATGTTGTGTCCTAACGCACTGGATGTGACATTTCGTTATCTCAAGATAAGGATTTCGAAAAAAAAGGCAATGTTGCATATTTGGAAATTTCGAGAAATTGTTCCCTAACGTGCTTGGGTTTCGGTTTTTTCGTTCGTCCAAATAGTTAAATATCCTTTTAATTTCGGGTTTTGGGAAATTAAGAGATGATCTTAGTTTCAAGGTTAAAATGTCGCACTCTAACATGTTGGATGTGATATTTTATCCTTTTGGAACAAAAGAGACTTAATATTCCAAAACGGGTTATATAAACATTCTTTAAAAGGAATTGTATTTTAAAATCTTTTTAAATTCTCGACATAAGGACATTAATTAATCAATTAGGTACCATTTTTTGGGCAATACGAGGGTGCTAATCCTTCCTCATACGTAATTGACTCCCGAACCCGTTTTCTTGAATTTCGTAGACCAAAATCATTGCTTTAAAACGTTTTATGAGGTGATCCGATCACACCTTAGGAAAAAGGGATTGGTGGCGACTCAATTTTCGTCTTTTAAAGTCGATCCCCATTTTTACCATAAAAACTTTAAAAATGGTTTCGATAGCGACTCCGTTGGGGATCAATAAGAGAGTCAAGCCGTTAAAATTGATTGTTTTTGTCCTTTGTTGGAAATTTGAAATTTGATTTGAAAACTTGATTTGGAAATTACGATCATTTGGTCGCATTTGTTTGTATCATTTTTGCGTACATTACATTGCATGACCGTTGTGGTCGCACCTTTTAAGTGGGAGTGAGAAACTATGCCTTCGTGAGGTTTTCACCTCGCATAGGCTAGTGGACTGCTTCCGGGATATATCCGTACCTATGTCTTCGTGAGGTTTTCACCTCCGTATAGCCATAGGGAAATGTATTCCTCTGAACTGAACTCGGTCCGTATGAGCCTATAATTGGTGAGGATCAATGAATCTGCTGGTTCGGGGACCGCAACTTTAGAGCTAAACCACATGTAGAAAACCTAAGGGCTTACCCTAGGTAGAACTATGCCAAACCCTAGTGGTCACCCAGATAGGTGCCCTATTCTGTTATTTATTTCTTTGTGCTAACGTGTTCTCTTTTGTTTTGATTGCATTGCATTCACATCATAGAAAAGAGGTGTTGATTCAAATTCGATTGCTAAATAGAAGAGTTTGTCATGAGAAAATAGATTTCTTGATAAAGTGGATTATCATACGGTCGTCCGAATATGGTCCAAGTAAACACAACGAGAAAAGACTGATAGTCTGTGAAGGAATCTAAGACTTTATTGCCCAAGGATTCAAGTTGACAAAGACTATTCGAGAATCACCACGTCTCAGCTTTCTTGAAGAGGCTAACGAGCATTATGGAAATAAGTGAGCAGTGAGTCGCGGCCCAGATCAAGCAAAAAGGTGCTAATGGAGGCATCTATTAGAAGTTTGCAAGATTTGACCTTTGCGAAGAAGGGGATTGATGTTTTTGCTTGGAATATGAGGGCGAGGCCGTATATGTAATCTGTTTTATGTAAAGGAATTTATTTTCTAGAAAAGTTGTTCTAATGAAATTGAATTCAGAACCAACGCCTCTCTTTCTTTTTGCATTCATTTCATGCATTTGCATTACATCGCATCATATGCATTTAAATTTATAGAAGGACCCTAATTAGTTGAAATTATCAAAGAGAGATAAAGAATAAAAGGTTAATCTGGAAACTAAACACCGTTGCGGTATACGCGCTAAAAAAAAAGAAAAAAAAACATGGATCAAAGACTCGAATAGTTCCAAAGAGACATGCAAGACTAGCTACAAGAGCAGTTGGCAAAAATCCAACAAGATATGAGGGAACAAATGATGGAAGCCCAAAAGAATATGGTGGCTCAAATGATTCAGCTACTGAATGGGGCAATGGACAAGGAAAAAGGTCTCATGACTAATGCTGGAGAAGATAATGAGGATTACCCTCTGGGTTTTACCCCACCGCATGCACAACCTGAAGCATATCCTCAAAGGCCATCTGTTATAATTAGGCCTCAACAAGGTCAAGCTGATGCTGGGGTACCCATGAATTTCCAAGTTGGCTCAGGATCTGACCCATGAGATAACCCTGCTGATCCTGTTATCCCTGATTTAGATATAGCAGAGATGGAACCAGGGAACGAAGTTTCCAAGACCTTGCATACTTGGGAGTGTTTTGAATAATGGGACTGTGGAAGAGATCCTTATATTTTTAGAGCTAATCTAGAGTAATATTCAAAACACACTTGTTGCCTTAAGCCTAGAGGCAATAAGAATCCTTTTGCGAATTAGGCTTGTGTCCAGAATTTTTATTTCAATAAAATGCATCTTTTGAGAAAATATTCTTTTATTTTTACCATTTCATACTGTACAAACAATTGTTTTTTTGTTTGTTCTTTAGACTTTCTTTCAAGTATTCTTTCATTCTTTATGACCATACAAATAATCATTCTTTGAATTATTTATTCTTTGGAAATCTTCCTTCGAACCTACAATAAGGTCTCCAGATATCAATGATGTGAGCAATGCAGTTACTGACTCAGAATCTCCTTTCGAGTAAGATATGTGTCTAGAGGGATCTCAGGACTTGGAAGATAACAGAGATTGTAACCTATCTTCTGATTTGTTAAGGATGGTAGAACATGATAAAAAACAGATCCTACCTTACATAGGGTCAATGGACATTGCAAACCTAGGAAAGGGGTGAGGATCGAAGCCCAGTTCACCACAGAAATAAGGCAATACATCATTGAGTTATTTTCAAGAATTCAAAGATGTTTTCGCACGATCATATCAAGACACGCCTGGGAAAATCTTAAAAGAGGTCCATAAGAGTGTTTAAAGAACATGATAATGGTTCTACAAAAGCCAGGCTAATCATAAGGTTCGGGTACTATTGGTTCTCCATAAAAGGGATATTGCTTCAGTTATGTCGTAAAGGCCAAATTAAGGAAGACAAGACTTATGTGCTTCATCTATTTCTTCACAGATTTTTTTTATATGTGGGGAATGGATATTATGGGGCCGATCTCGTCAAAAGCTTCTAGTCGACATCAATTCATTGTCGTGGTCGTCGTTTACTTCACTAAGAGGGTGGAAGTAGCCTCATATGTCAATGTTACAAAGTCGATAGTCATCAAATTCCAAAAAAAAAAAGAGAGCAAGCGCCGACAAAGAATGCCAAAAAGGACAATGTTAAAAGTTTGTAGTCTGTTCAAAGATCAGACGCCATATCATAGAGCAACAAAGGCAGCCAAAAAGAAAAAAAACAAAATAAGGATTGTAGGAAGGATGACCGAGACCTGTAAATATTGGCATAAGAAGCTACCATTTATTCTCTATGCTTATCAAACGTCGACCAGGACTTTTTGCTGGGGCAACACTTTCCCCATTGGTTTATGGAATAGAAGTGGTCTTGCCCATGAAAATCGAGATTTCTTTGCTCCAAGCTTTGATTGAGTCAAGAATTGGATGAAGTAGAATGTCTCCAGTAAACTTGGCTGAAGAAAAGGGTTTGAAAGTATTCATCATAGTTAAATGTACCAAAAATGGATGATGTTGATTTATGTCGAAAATGGTCCACCCAAGGGAATGTCATGATGGGGACCTAGTATTGAAAGATTTTTCTTCTACAAAATGATTTCAGAGGAAAGCAGATGCCAAACTGGGAAGGACCTTATGTTGTAAAGAAGGCCTATTCTGAAAGAACATTGATATTGACCGAGATGGATGCCAAAGACTTTCCCAATCCGATGGATTCAAGTTCGGTCAAGAAGTATTTTACCTAAAATGGGAAAGGCCAAGGTGAAAACCCACAAAGGGCTCCTTGAGATCAAATTCAAAAAAAAAAATAGAAAATAAAAGAAAAAAGAAAGAGGAGAGGCCAAGGCGAAAACCCGCAAAGGGCGCTTTGAGACCAAATGGGTTTTGAGCTGAAAACCCGAAAAGGGCGGCTCAAATTTTGATCAAAGATAGGGCATATGGTAGTCTTGCTATGCCTGAATTAACAACGAGGAAGTATGTTACGTCTTGGGGCATTGACAAAGTACTCTAGATCCTCTAAATACATATTGAGATCAAAATGGTCCTCAAGAAATTTGTATAGAGACGCTCAGGCTGCGATATCTGGGGCATCTAGCTTCTATCTTACCCATTTTGAATTTTCTATCTTTGATTACTTTATTCTTTTCAAGATACACCCCAGTCAATTTTCTTTTATTGCTTTGGTTATCTTTGATTAACTTATTTGTTTCGAGCTATGCTCCTGATTAATTTCTTTCCTGTCCATTGTTGTGATCTTTTTCAAGCATTTTATATTGAAATAACGATTAATGGACTAATAATACTTTCATAAAAGGAGTTTCGCATATTACTCTAGAAGCTTCTAAATAATATGAGAATCTAAAACAGGACTATTGTTTAGAACTCACCAAGCCTAAGGGTTGGAAATATTGAAAGATGATTATCTCTTCGGATTTTTATTGGATAAGACATTTCGTCGATGATACCATTTCGATAAATGACGAGCAATGTCAACCCAAGTATAAGAGGGGATCATTCTCAGGAAAGGAAAATGATACCTTGCATTCATACATTTGGTCATTACACCCAGAAAATGGTGTAACAGATCAAATTGATTAAAGATGATACAAATTCTATACCTCTGAGTGGTAACAGGATGGATGGAAGAAACCAAATGTTATTCCCCGAAGTTGCAAAGTGGGAGGTACAAACTTTATGCCCCAAAAGGTACGAGTGGAAGGGACTCAAATTACAATGGGGCAAGCTTTTTTGAGCGAGAATATGATTGTTTCTTTGGGTTTTTCACAAAGATACCAATTTAACGAGAAAGCATGGTAACGCATCGGTGATAGAACCTTGATGAACTATGAGCAGTGACAACCTAAACATTAAAAAGGGATCATTCTCATGCATTTATATATCATTCATACACTTCCAATTAGGAGCATTTGATTCATTCCGATCATTGTATCCTAATCGTTGTACATTAAAAAAAAAAGAGAGAATGAGATCATTCTCATGACATTCTGCATTCATGCAAATGTCATCCCTAATATCATTTAGTTAGGAGCATTAGATTCATTTCGATCATTGCATCCTAATCATTATACAAATGGGATCATTCTCGTGACATTCTGCATTCATGCAAATGTCGTTCATAATACATTTAGTTAGGAGCATTAGATTCATTCTGATCATAGCATCCTAATCATTTGGCATAAACATAAGCATATGAAATTGAGTCTACAGGACATGTCCCCCAGAGGATGGTGTAGCAACATTGGTGGAATCACAGATCTTATCTCCTAAGCAAAGAGTGGAGCGGATCGAAGATGGTGAATCTTATATCTTCCGATGTAGCAAGGAAGCGATTTTAGCCACTAGCCTTATCTTCCCGAGGTAGCAAGGAGCGGTGAAGATTATAGTCTTATCTTCCGATGTAGCAAGGGAGCAGACTAAAAATTGTAGATCTTGTCTCCTCGAGATAGCAGTGGAGCAAATCGAAGACGGCGAATCTTATCTTCCCAAGGTAGCAGGGGAGCAGATTTTAGCCACTAGCCTTATTTCCCCGAGGTAGCAAGGAGCGGTGAAGTTTGTAGTCTTATCTTCTTGAGGTAGAAAGGAGCAGATCAAGATTGTAGACGGTGAATCTTATCTTCCCGAGGTAGCAGGGGAGCAGATTTAAGCCATTAGTCTTATCTTTCTGAGGTAGCAAGGAAGCAGACTAAAGATTGTAGATTTTGTTTCCCTGAGATAGCAGTGGAGCAAATCGGAGACGGTAAATCTTATCTTCTCGAGGAGCAGGGGAGCAGATTTTAGCCACCAGCCTTATCTCCCTAAGGTAGCAAGGGAGCAAGCTGACGATTATAGTCTTATCTCCCTGAGTTGCAGCGGAGTAGACTGAAGACAACAGATCTTATCTTCCTAAAGTTGCAGGAAGCAGATCGAAAGACAGTTAATCCTATCTCCCTGAAGTTGCATTGGAGCGGATTAAAATGATGAATCCTATACCTCTAAAGTTGTAGTAGGTCGGATTGCATTTATCATAGAAAGTCTCATTTGCCTGAAGTTGCAGCGGAGTAGACTGAAGACAACAGATCTTATCTTCTTGAAGTTGTAGGAAGCAGATCGAAGACAATTAATCCTATCTCCCTGAAGTTGCAGTGGAGTGGATTAAAATGATGAATCCTATACCTCTGAAGTTGCAGTGGGTTGGATTGAATTTACCATAGAAAGTCTCACTCCCTGAAGTTGCAGCGGAGTAGACTAAAGACAACAGATCTTATCTACCTGAAGTTGCAGGAAGCAGATCGAAGACACTTTTAGATCTTGTCTCCTTGAGTTTGCGGTGGAGCAGACTGAAGATAGCAGATCTTATCTTCCTAAAGTTGCAGGAAGCAGATCGAAGATACTAGTCTGACCTCCCTGAGGTTGCAGTGGAGCAGATTAAAGATAGCGGATATTGCCTTCCTGAAGTTGCAGTGAAGCAGATTGAAGCCATCAGAAATTGAAATCAAGATGAAGTGCCAATACCATTGAAGTTGCAGTGGAATTGGAAGCCATTTGAAGAAGACGAGGACCAAGAAGTCAAGGCTTGGCAAAGACCGGGCAAAATTGGACCTTTTATAGTCTATGCTCTATTCTCGTTACACGACAATAAGCAAAGAGGGGCAGCTGTAATAAGCCTATTTTGCCCGGGCCCATAAAACAAACTAGAATAAAAACAAAAAAAAATGTCCAGTTTTAATACAGTCCAATTTACAAACAAGCCCGTGACTAAAACAGATTGCGAAGCCCATTAACACCCAGACCCAACTAAGTCTAATGGCCCAATGGCCCAATAGCAGTGTCTGGCCCAAATACCAAACAGAACCAGGATCTAGGGTTTCTGGAAAACCCTCGCACCGCAAGCGCCTAGCACCGCCCTTCGGTCACGCCGCAATTAGCGCGGATAGCTTTCGTCACCGTCGAGATCTGCGCCATTAACCTGCAAAAGGAAAGAAGAGCACAGCAGAATGAGCAAATAGGGCAAAATAGAATCTGTATTTTATTTTATTTTTTGGGTTATAAAAACCCCCATGAAATCTGTAAGATGGACACACACAAGATACAAGCAGATAAAAAAAAAAAAACAACAATAGAGGTGATTTTCGAATATTTATTCGCGTCTCTTTTTATTATCTTTCGATTTATGCAATTTTTTTACATATAAAATACTACTAAAATAAAAGGAATAAGTGTACCTCTCGATTCGCGCGGAAGAAACGAAATTTCTGGCTTTTGGCCGCCGTATGTGGCGGCGCTTGCGATGGCGCGTGGGGTACACGCGCAACGGTCCGTCATCGAGCACAGGCGGATTGGTCTCCTACGTGGGGAGAAAGCCTGGGCTTCATTTTGAATTTTTTTAAAAATGGGTGTTTCAAATGATTTTTGGGGGTTAATTTTAACTTATAAAAGTGATCCATACGGCACCGTTTTGAGGGCTGCCTTTAGAGCCAAAAACGACGTCGTTTCATGGCCACTAGATCCGAGCGTTGACCCGACCCGGGGAGGATCCGAACGTTTCTGTGAAATGGGATATTTGCGCATCAGGCCCTTCCGCATTTTTAGTTCTTTTAATCAAGTTTTCTTTTATTTTTAATTTTACCCTTAAGTTTTGTTCTGTTTTTTATTTGGTCCTGCTCAAAGCGCCACGTTTTGGAGGGTGTAGGATATTTTCCCTTTTAGCCCCTCCTAGTTACTCGCGTGTTCTAATCGGCCCCTCCTTTTAATTTTATTTCTGATTTTTCCCATTATTCCTGTTTTAAGTTCAATTTTGCCCCCTTTTTTTATTTTATTTCCTTTATAATTTTCGATATTTTATTATTAATTTCATTATTATTATTGGTAATTTTATTTTTTTATTATAACAATTATTATTATCATTATTATTACTATTATGGTTATTATTATTAGTGTTATTTTAATACTTATTTTTATATATTATTACTACTATTATTATATTCACTGATATCATTATTTTCCCGATTATTATATTTATTATTATTATTATTTTATTTTTATTATCAGCCTTATTATTATTACTATTATTATTATTTATATTTTTTAGCATTATTTTTATTTTTACTATTATTATTTGTTTATTAATATATTTTTATTATCATTTTTATTATTCTATTTATTTATTAATTTACCATTAGCTTCTACTTTTTTATATTATTTTCTTTTATATTCTTTTATTTTATTTGTTTGTTTTGCTTTTGCTTTATAGTATTTTATTTTTACCTTAATTATTGTTATTTATATTTTTATCACCATTATTTTGTCATACAAATTAGTGTTGTAATTTACTTTACATTAATTTATAGAATCATATTACATTTTATCCGATTTTTAAAATAAGCAAACACTCCACGTTTTAGGGTTCGAAAGAAATTGTACCCTAACTTACCGGGTTTCGATTTTTCTTCGAGTCCAAAGAACCTATTACTTTCTTTTTAAAAGTTAAATAAAAAAAACTTATTCTCGGGGATTTGAAAATGTTGTGTCCTAACGCACTGGATGTGACATTTCGTTATCTCAAGATAAGGATTTCGAAAAACAAGGCAATGTTGCATATTTGGAAATTTCGAGAAATTGTGCCCTAACGTCTTTGGTTTTGATTTTTCGTTCGTCCAAATAGTTAAATATCCTTTTAATTTTGGGTTTTGGGAAATTAATGGATGATCTTAGTTTTGGGGTTAAAATGTCGCACTCTAACATGTTGGATGTGATATTTTATCCTTTTGGAACAAAAGAGACTTAATATTCCAAAACGGGTTATATAAACATTCTTTAAAAGGAATTGTATTTTAAAATCTTTTCAAATTCTCGACAAAAGGACATTAATTAATCAATTAGATACCAATTTTTGGGCGTTACGAGGGTGCTAATCCTTCCTCGTACGTAACTGACTCCCGAACCTATTTTCTCAAATTTTGTAGACCAAAATCATTGTTTTAAAATGTTTTGTGAGGTGATCTGATCACACCTTAGCAAAAAGGGATTGGTGGCGACTCAATTTTCGTCTTTTAAAGTCGATCCCCATTTTTACCATAAAAACTTTAAAAATGGTTTCGACAAATTTTAAATGTAATTATAAAAATTAAAATGTTTAAGATAAAAAAAAACTAAAACTTAAGTTTAAAATAAAAAAAAATGTTGTACCAACCAGTATAGACCGGTACAAGTCGATATTGACTGGAACGAGCCAAAGTACATCAGAACGGCCGAAAAGTACCGAAATCTTAACCATAACGAAACCTACACTACTTGATACCAATTGAGAAATGAAATGATATTTACCAACTGATATAACTTGAACCAATATGGTACCAACTACCAGGGGCGAAGCCAGAACAATTTTTTAGGAGGGGCCGGATGAAATTTTAATTTTTTATAGTTTATATATTTATAATTTGTAAAGGATTAAATCGAATTTTTATAATTTTAGTGGGGGCCAAAGTGTAATTTTACCTTTACTAATTTAAAATTTTTAAAAATTTTTAAGGGCTTAAATAACAATTTTACATTTTAGGAGGGCCGGGGCCTATGCCAGCCCCACTGGCTTCGCCCCTGCCAACTACCATGGTTCAAAACACACAAATCTTTCTATCATTTATTCTCATTTGCTTCACCCAACACCATCCCTTCACTACCGCGTTTTTTACCCAAATAATATAAAAAAATAATTAATTACGAAAAAGGTATAAAAATAGAATAATTACGAAAATAGGCATTTGCTATAGTGTTCTAACGGTGCCGCCTGGCATATTGGCGGCACCAGACTAAAATATGATATCTAAAAACTTCAAGGGCCTTATATGTAAATTTCCCTTTTTAATTGGCAGATGAAAAAACGCTTCAAGGGTGCCGCCAGACAATATGGACGCACCAAATTTTAAAAGGGTAAATTGCACCCTAAACCCCTTATTTATTATTAATTTTTATTCTCCTTTAACACCAAAAATAGATTGACCTCTTATCAATTAATCTAAAATGTTTTTCTACCAAAAAGTATTTTTGTAAGTAAGCCAATTCCAACTCGAAATAAATTTTATTTATTTTTCAAAAAATATTTTTATTGTTCAAATTATATTTGACATAACAATTAATGGTATTTATAGTAATTTTCTTTTGATCTCATTATATTTGGAAACTATAAATTTAACTAATAATTATAATTTATACATAATAAGATTTTTCTACAGCTTTTATAATTATAATTTTATACCGTGTCCGTAAGTCAAATTGATAATAAAATTATAAATATTTTTTAAAAAATAAATAAAATTTATTTCCAGTTGGAATCAACTTACTTACAAAAATACTTTTTGGTAGAAAACTTTTTAGACTAATTGATAAGAGGTCAATCTATTTTTAGTGTTAAAAGAGGATAACAAATAATAATAAATAAGGGGGGTTTAGGGTGAATTTATCCTTTTAAAGTTTAGTGCCGACATACCGTCAAGCAGCACCCTTTGAAATGTTTTTTCAACACCTAATTAAAATGGGAAATTTACATATAAGGTCCTTGGATTTTTTAGATCATCACATTTTAGTTTGGTGCCGCCAATATATCAGGCGGCATCGTCAAAATACTGTTGCAAATGTCTATTTTTGTAATTATTTTGTTTTCTATACCTTTTTCATAATTAATTAATTTTTAAAATATTATTTGGATAAAAAATCCCAAAATTTTGTACCAATCAGTATAGACTGATACAAATCGATATTGATTGAAATGAGCCAAAATACACGAGAACAGTCGAAACATACCAAAATATTAACCACAATGGAACCTATACTACTTGATACCAATTGAGAAACAAAATGATATTTACCGACTGATATAACTTGTACCAATATGGTACCAACTACCATGGTTCAAAACACACAAATCTATCCTTTATTCTCATTTGCTTCACCTAATATCACCCCTTCACTACCGCGTTTATCAAACGCCTCTATCTTGAATTTGTATTAATTACAAAAAAAAAAAAAAAAAAATTGTTATGTAGTGCCTTTGTAGAATTTTTTTAAACCTCAAATAATTTTATAATAGAACATGTAAAAATCATAAATTTATTGTATTATTTGCTGGAAAAAATATTTTTCATGATTAACTTTTTATTATTGTTTGATATATGATATTTTTAGTATTATTGAATATTTAATACTTTAATAAAATTGTGATTATTTTTTTCCATGGTGTTCTAAAATATTAGGCTCTTTTATTATATGCAAAGAAAATGCACAAAAAAAAGTTCATATATAAACAAATATTTCTATAAGAAAGATGCATACAAATAATTTATTTTAAAATTGAAAATATAATGTTTTGATAATATAGTTAATTTATTTATATAAATTTTGCACCCATCAAAACAATGAAAACTGAAGAGTAAAAATCATCTAATCTATCTTTTAAATATTTGAGATACAAATTTTTAATATTATAAAAGTCATTATTGTTATAAAATAAATAGACAGAGAGTAAATAATAAAGAAAATGGGAGAGCAAAAGAGACTATAGTTTATTGATAAATCGGAATATTTAAAAAGCTTCTTCAAAATCTCTATTTATAGGCATATGAAGTATAAATGAAGTAGAGATCTACTTCTAATGACTATTAGAATTTAAAGTACATCCCATTGGATGTCCATTGGTAGATAATGTGCCTCGTTAAAACCTTACTAAGATAAAAACCCTGTGGAAAAAAAATCCTAGTGAAGGAAAAATAGTACACATATCTATAATACACATAATATGCTGCCTCATTAAAAACCTTACCAGGAAAACTCAATGGGACAAAACCTCGGTTAAGAGAAAGAAAAGTACAGCGCGTATTTACTCCCCCTCATGAAAACATTACATACTTTCTCATATTCTACGTATTCAATTTTGAATACTAGAAAATGACTATTTGAATGTATTTGCTAAGCATTTATATCACCATTCTTTTGAAAGTCATGAGTGAGGGAAAATTTTATCTCTTTAGGAGTTTCAACAATAATCATAGCAAACTTTAATCATGATTCTTCTATAAAAACACAAATAGGTATTTTGGATCATTTTATAATCCTCCTTCAACTACTATTTACCACATATATTCAAATTATTTCAATTCATATTGTAACATCCGTGTTTTAACTCGGGGTTAGGAACAGTGATGGATTGGGTCAAGAATTTGTGCAAATTTTTGAAATATAATAAATAATAATTTTTAGTATTAAATTAGGAAGTATTTAAATCCAATGAGAAATTAGAAAATACTCCTTAGGTAGGAGAATTTTAAATAGATACATTGACTTAATTGAAAGAATAGAGAATTTATTGTGGCCAAAGTAGGAAAAATAATAAGTTAGGAGATACATAGTAGTAGAGAAAAGGAAGGAAGGATCAAGAAGAAATTTAACCAAAGTGTTGTATGAGTCATCCTGGGAAATATGAAAGATGAGGAAGGACAAAGTGGTAATTAGCCAAGTAGATATTTATTAGGTGTAATAATGATGGGTAAAAGTGTAAAGATGAATGGCTAGAGGGCTTATTAGCAATTTGACCATTTTAATTAAAAATGTGAGATATTTTAGTAGAATGGTGTAGAAAGTGGGAGAAAAGATGAAAATATATCATCTTTTCACCAAGCCAAACCGTCACTTCTTCCCCTCAAGTTCCATCCAACTTTTATTTTTTTATTTCTCTTCATGTGCTTCCTCCATTGTTGAACCATTCAAGCTTCTAAACCTTCCTTTTTCTTTGAAATTTCTTTAGTAAAAACTAAAGAGAAGGCTAGTGAACATCTTAATCTCATGAGAAAACTTCCATGGATGGGTTAAAAAAGAGAAAAGCATGAGTTAGAGTTTTGGATTTTCAAAGAACTAAGGTAAAAGATGATGAAATTATCATACCAAACATGTTTATTTATATTAAATAGTATAGGAAAGTCACTTGATTGTGGTTTTTAACATTTAAATGTTATATGTTTGCTATGAAAATTGAAGAGAAAGAAAAGAAAGGAGGGGGCCTAATTGAAGGAAAAGGGAAAGAGAAGGCTAAAGAGTGAAGGAAGAAGATGATATTTCATCTCAATTTTTGTTGTAAGTACTACAAGATTTTAAATTATGTTTATTTAAATGCTTATATTATAATATGGAATAACTTAGAATAGAAATGTAAAATATATATTTATATTTGTAAATAGATAATAAAAAGGGGATTAGATTATGAAATAATGAAATTTGTAAAGAAAAATATAGGTGGAGAATATGAAATGGTATGTTTGTTTGAACACTAAGTAATGATGTTGTGGTAAAAGTATATGTGTGAAAAAGGTGTGATATTTGTGATTTGTGAAATGGGGACTAAATTGTAGATGATGGAGAAATGTGAAATCTTTTCTGAAATACTTATGCATAGTATTTAAATGTATGAAATTCAGCTTTAATGCCTAAGTAGACAAAATTTAAAACTACTAGGATATTAGTGGCATGCCATTAAGGGACCTTAGCGCGCTCTCCGATTATTAGCACATTAGTGCTCTTCGTTTAGCACATTCGTGCTCTCTATATAGCATTTGTAACAGCCCGTTTTCAGTAAAATTGGAACAGTGATTTCGGGACCACAAATCTAAAGTCGGGAAAATTTATTTTTATTATTTTTATATAGTCTACAATATGATAGAAATACTGTATAAAAATTTCGTTAAGAAATTTTACAGTTTACATACCTAATTTGATGAAAATGACTAAATTGCATTAAGTGCAAAAGTTGAGTTCTAATAGCTAAAAATATTAAATAGCTATAGAATTTTAAATTGGAGGTCCTTATATTGTAATTAGACCATTAAAATGCTTAGTGGATAAGTATGAATAGTCATCATTGGAAATTTAATGAATTATTAAGGGTAATTTTGGAAATTAGTGATTTAAGTTAAAATAAATAAAAATAAAATAATCTATTCTCATCATCATCAACAAAAAAAAAAAAAAAAAGAAAGAAAGAAAGAAAGAAACCTAGCCATGGAAGCTTGAAATATTAGCAAGCTTATTTTGCTCAATTAGGTATGTATTTTTGTCCCTTTTTTATGATTTCTATGTTTTCGAGATCGTAATAGCTTAATCTAGCTAGCTCGGGGATTAATTTGTAAAATCGTTAAAGTATTAGGGTTTTGCCATTGATGAGTATGCTTGAATTTTGAAGTTTTATGATAGAAAATAAAAGGTTATTATTAGATAAACAACTTTTGTAAAGAGAATTTTGATGAAATTATCAATTAAAGATTAAATTGAAAAGATGATAAATTTATGGTAAAATTTGTGAATTTTATGAAATATATGAGCTGCTATTAATAGGTATAAAAAATCGACTAGGCTTGAGTAAGTATTAAATTGTATGAATTTTATATTTTTCATTAAGGACTAAATTATCAATGAATTAAAAGTATAGGGACAAAATAGTAATTTTTAATAAAAAATGTGTGTTGAAAAGACTAAATTGAATATGAATTATATTAAATTGAGTTAAATTCATTCAAAATATAGATCATATCATATTAGACTTAGTATGGAGTTAGATCGAGGCAAAGGAAAAATAAGGATTAGTCACATATTAGCATTAATCATACACATAAATATATATATATCGAGGTAAGTTCGTATAATTAAATTGTCCATTTATTCACATGTCAAATACCAAGAATTTAATATTAACATATAACTAACATTTAATGCCATGATTTAAACGCCAATACCGAATCATAAATAACTTATAACCATCACCTTTATTTCATCACATAACTTAGTTACCTAATTTACAATATAAACAATTTCCACTTTGATTCATGTTTTGAATTATGAAACTCAATAATAGGTCACTAACAATCCACATCTCAAACACATGCCTCAATCACATATATCAAACTTTCCAAAAGAACTAAACATAAGTCATAGATGGTTACTCCATGCCAAACATATATGTATATATACCTAACATGAACTTATATCACAACCGAATTCACAAACCAAGCATAACACACTCATATACTATGACTAAGATTACTTAAACATTAGATCATTAGCATTAAAATCGAGCCATTTTCGCATGGCTTATATACATCAACAAAATATCATATAAGTATTAAACTAGCCTATACATGCCTTAAGTTCAAAAATCCAAACTTTAAAGATACCAAAGTAGGTCGATAGTGTGAATGACTTCGTTGGCGATCCCCGAGCTCGTAGCTTGATCAAAATCTAATAAACCGAACAACAATCGCACACGAGTAAGCTAACTTAGCCTAGTAAGCCTTAAGCAAAAAAATATAATCATTTAATCAAACAATTAAACATTATTAACCAGTCCTTTGATAACCTTAATATAATTTCTTAGCACAATTATGCCATCATGGCGAATACCACCATCCTTACAAAGTAATTTAATTATCACTTATCAATTCCATATAATGAGATATGTTTCGTATACAATGATTGAATAAATACCAAGTACATACTTACCACTTATAACGAATATACACATATAATAATATCCTTTAATCTTCACATGTATACCATTATAATATCTATATAATATCGTTTTATCCACACCTATAAGGCCGAATATACAAAAGCACATTGTTAACTCACTAGTTCAATATACATTACATGTATATTTACCCTTTTGGCCGAATCTACATGACACATTCATGTTCACATCCAAATCAACTTTCAATATAGCATACACATCATTTATAAGGCCGGATACCATTAATAGAATTTTTTTTTTACGAATATGCCTCAATTATATCTCAACCAGTAGTATCAATCATAATATACTAACTTACCTTATCCCGTACAACCAATAGGCTTTCATGTACCTGAACAATTAGCTCAATTATTGTACTCAAAATTCCACATCTATAATGATCCATTGAAACACATACATATGAATAATCACCGCATAAAGCACGCTGAGAGCATAAAGCACTGAAACACACACTGCTTGGCACTAAGCACGCTGACCAGAAGTGCGATATTTAATCAGGCATTTGGCACGCTAGGCAATAAGCCCGATATACTTCACCGGCACAAGGCCTGCTAGGCAATAAGCCCGATACATTTCACCGGCACAAGGCCTGCTAGGCAATAAGCCCGAATATTGAAATTATTCATCCATCTCATGCACATTACATATTACTAATATCACATATATCACGTATAATTCATATCACTGTAGCATATCAAACTCAATTCAATATAACTACATTTCATTATTAAATCACTTACCACATTCGGCTTTGGCCAAATTCACATTTATAATCTCAGAATTCAGCATGTAATCAAGGTTATAACCGATATTATGATATAAATTGCTTAAAGACTTACCTCGAAAATCGTCGGATGACAAGAACCGCTATTCGTTAACTTTAACCGTCTTTCCCCGATCCAAGTCTATTTTTTCTTTGTTCTTGATCTAAACATATTCAATTTAAGCTCATTCAAACACATTTCATTTCAATTTAATCCAAAAACACCTAAATGGGTAAATTACCATTTTGCCCCTAATGTTTCACATTTTACAAATTATTCCTATTTGCACACAAAACACAAAATACGCAAAATCTCCCAACACTATAGCTAGGCGAATCTTCCACATAGCCATATAAGTCCATGCATTTAATTTATTTTGCATTTTAACCCTCAAAAATTTATTTTCTCAATTTAGCCCTATTTACTCAAAATCACCAAAAATCTCAATACAAAACATATTAATCAACATATATCTTTCATAATTCATCAACTATCATCATAAAACTCATGAACTCATCAATGGCACATTTCAAAATATTCATCAAAATAAAAATTTAAGCATGGGTCTTGAAGTATTCAAGCAACAATTTCAAAAACGTAGAAATTATCGAAAACGGATCAAAATCTAACCTTTAATTCAAGCTTGTAAGTGCCAAAACTTTAAAGCTTTTTCTTTATTTTTCTTTAAGACATTCGGCCAAAGATAAGTATTATGGCTTTCTTTTTCATGTTTTTGTTTTATATAATATAACTTATAATATAATATTTATTATTTAATAAACCATTACCAAATAAAATAAGCCATTCATCACATTAATGTGCCGTCCACTACATGTCAAAAGGCCAATTTACAATATAAGGCCTCCACCTTAAAAAGCCACATCAATTTAGCCATTTATCAAATAAGAGGCCACTTTTACTAATTATGCACTTTAGTCCTTTTGTCAAATTAAACACACGGATAGTCAATTTAACTCACGTAAATTTAGCACATGCTAATTCACATATCAACGGCATTGTAATATAATATTAAAATATTATACAGACTTGGATTTGTGGTCCCAAAACCACTTTATTCGACTAGGGTGTAAGCGGATCATTACAACTCTCCCCGCCAGGGATTTTCGTCCCCAGAAAATCTTCACTCATTAAGCAGAATCGATATTGTTGTCTCATTGAATCCTCGGGCTCCCACGTAGCCTCTTCTATCCCATATCGATTCCACAGTACTTTTATTAACGGAATTTCTTTATTTCTCAACTCTTTCACTTCACGGGCTAAAATACGCATTGGTTCCTCTTCGTATGTCATATCAGATTGGATTTCAATTTTAGATAAGGCAATCACATGTGACGGATCGGATAGGTATCTACGGAGCATCAAAACATGAAACATGTTGTATATCTTTTCTAGTTCAAACGGTAACTTTAATCTATAAGCAACAGTCCGAGACACGTTCAATGATCTCATATGGTCAGATAAATCTCGGACTTAATTTGTCTTTACACTTAAACCGAAATACCTTTTTCCACGGAGACACTTTTCAAAAATACTCGGTTGCCGATTTCAAATTCTATGTCTTCGTTTCAAATCGTATAAGACTTCTCGACAATCGATCTTCGCTTTCAAACAAATTCTCGGATCAATTTCACTTTTGGTTACGAATCTTTAATCAAATCGATTCCGTGCAACTTATTCTCACCGAGTCCTAATACAGAGGTGTACGACATTTATGTCCGTATAAAGCTTCATATGGTGCCATTTAATACTAAATACGAAAATTATTATTATCGTAAATTCGATCAACAGCGAGTCTTTTGTTTCCACGAACCATTAAACTCAAGTATAAGTGTAATTTTGCCCAAAGCTTCTTGCAATTTCTCCGAGAATCGCTATGTAAATCTCGGATCTTTAATCGACACAATAGATAATGGCACCGTGCAATCTCACAATCTCGATAATATAACACTCGACCAATCTCTCTAGTGAGAAATCAAATCTTCCGAAAATAAAATGGCGATTTAGTTAATCGCCAACTACGACTCATGTCGCATCTTTCTTTTTTGAGTCAAGGCCAACCGTAAACAAAGTCCATTGTTACTCTATCTCATTTCCACTTAGGAACGAGAATCGGATGTAGCAATCCATCGCGGAACTTGATGTTGACTTTTACTTGTTGACAACTAAACATTTCAAAACAAAGTCAGAAATGTCTTGTTTCATATCAGACCACCAGTAGTGTTGCTTCAAATCATGGTACATTTTAGTACTTCCCAGATGAACAGATAAACAACTATTATGCGCTTCATTCAAAATCAATTGAATCAACCCTGGATTTCTCGGAACACAGATACTATCCTGATATTTCAAACAATCATCCACAATTTAAAATTTAGATTCAAAATTCATTTCATCATCGAGCTCATTTAGCTAGCAATTCATTATCGACTTCGAACAGGCTTCATATATCCATTTAAAAACAACGGTTTTGTTCTCAATTCCTCTATTACAAAACTATCATCAGACAAGTCTAACTGAGCATTCAAAGCACGTAATGCAAACAATGACTTTCTACTCAACGCATCAGTAACAACGTTTGTTTTACCCGGATGATAATCTAACATCTTTCTAAAGTAGTCTAGTCAACGGAGTACCTATATTTCAAGATTCTTTTTACAAATTTACTGTAATAACGATTTAAGCCCATAAAACTACGAACTTGGACACATTCTTCGGAGCTTCCAACTCAAAATGGTAGAAATCTTACTTCCGGATCTACTCGGATTCGAAGCTAACACAATATGTCCTGAAAACTAACTTCATGCAACAGAATTCACATTTCTTTGAATTTCGCGTATAATTGTTTTTCTTTCAAAGTTTGCAACAAAATTCTCAAATGTTCAAGCATGCTCTTTTTATTGATTAAATAAATCGTCTATTCGAGTAACGGATATTTGTTCTTTATTGACACATTATTTAGCGGCGATAATCGATACACATCCTCATCGTGCCATCTTTCTTTTTCTCAAATAGAACAAAAGCACCCAAGGCAGAAACTCGATCTAGCAAACCTACATCGATCAATTCTCTTAATCGTGACTTTAATTCTTTCAACTCTGTTGGTGCCATTCTATCGTAACTATCAAAATAGATGTAGTACTAGGCAACAAATCAATAACAAATTCAACTTCATGAATCGGTGGCAAACTCAAGTAACTCTTCAGAAATACATCGTAAAACTCACAAATAATAGGCACTCGATTCAACTTTCTTCTCGGATATTCTTGAATCAATCACATAAGCAAAATATGCTTTGCAATCCCTTTTTCATATAATTCTAAGCTTTCAACGATATTACAATGAGCAAACCATTCAAATCACCCGACTCAAACCTTACAATCTCATTAGTCGGGCATCTCAAATCCATCGCTTTTCTTTTGAAACTCACAATCGCATCATGTATAAATAACCAATCCATACCTGAATAATATAGAATTCATCAAATGGCAAGAGCATCGGATCAGCAAGGAAACAAATATCTTGAAACATTAACAAACAATTCTTGCATATTTGTCAACCAGGACACTTTTACCTAAAGAGCTCGATACTTTTATGGCAAACTCAGTGAACTCTACAGCAAAGTCTTACTAAATACTAAGTTCATGCACATGTATATGAATGCGTAGAACCGGGTCTATCAAAGCAATTCTGTATACCATAAAGAGTAAAAATACCGGTTATTACATCAGATGATGAAGCTTCCTCTCAAGCTCGGATAACATACGCTCCGACGTGTGCTCTAGCTTTGTATCGACAACACTTTGTCTCTCATAGCTCTCGACTACCACGATGTTTTTTTACATTCTTTAAAGATCTACTTTCACAAGTACACTATCGGATCTCGAGTGCAACAATCTTCAGCCCAGCGGACTCAGGACAATCTCGGATAAAATGATCAGCGATCCACATCCAAGCAAGCTCATCGTTAAATCTACAACTTCGGATGCCTCGGCTTGCAAGCTCTGGCCAACGAGTACAACGAACTCTTCTATTTTCAAAATCTCAACTAGCAACCGATTATCTTTATTAAGGCCATCTTGAATATTTTGCACATTATAGCTTCGGAGGGTACACATTCTCAGAGCATACTTGACTCGGGTCTCACAAACTCTAGTTCATACTCGAAAATTGAGTCATTCGACCTGCTTTAATTCCGAGAAATTCTTTACGTTTTTGATCAATGAATCTCTAACTGACATATTTCTTATGAAACTTCGATGCGGAAGAATTCCCAATCACTTTCTCTTCGAGTCCACCAATACTAGTGTATTCCACCGGTGATATGTGGTGTCCTCAATAGTGATATTGCACATTTTAAACATTCCTCCCGGAGTACATGATAACTCATCGAGCACTTCGGATAGTATTATCAAGCCACATTTCGGCTCGTTACGCATCATCATCGTCATTAGCTTTAAACTCTTGGCTCGTGTTTCTTGATTTTATCTACGGGAGAGCCGCCTAGTCTAATCGGATCTACTATCTGAGGTACCATAGGTATCGAGTTGGATTATTCTGGGGGGGTGGAGGTTGTTGCACAATCGGGTTAGTCGGATATATTGAGTAAGCCATTCGTTCATCATCCGGTAGAAGGCTTGCTTAGCCTCCCCTCATGGGCTACTCGAGACAGTCGAGAGTCTATCGATTGATCGATCCATGTGCGAGATCGGCGCCACGCCCCAAGCATCATCACCATGCCTGGCTCTGTCGGGATTCGTTTACTATAAAAGCACAATTCGATGTCGAGAAGTCACCACACTATCGTATTATAATTTAAGGCATGTATAGCTAGACCCACACGCTCACAGTAGTCCTAGAATCGACTAAAACGTGCTTCGATACCAATAAAATGTAACACCTTAACCCGTGTCCGTCGCCGGATTAGGTTGCAAGGCGCATAGAACAAAACACAAGTTGCCATAAACAATTCATTATTCACTTGATCTTTTAAACGACATTAGTCGAATATGCATATGCTTATAAAGACTTTTGAAACTAGATAGAAATCACGAAATACAAACATACATATATTTTATATAGGATTTCATTAAATCATGCTCAAAGTATATCACTTGCTCACACATCTAAACAAAACATGGTTCATAACATCTAGATGTACATAATTACACCCTAATAAATCAATTATGTCTTCCATAGTTTGAAAAGTCTAAAGCTAAATTTAATATACATACAGATATATGTATCATATGCGAACATGTTAATTCAAAATATATATCATATTATCTTATCAACTAATTGAATATGCACATATTTGCAAAATACATTAATAAAGCATGATATCACATATTAGTATTAATCATACACATCCATATATATATATTATGACGCGTATATGCCGACTCAAACATATAACGTTATCATATAGCTGACTATAAAAGTTACAATATAAATGATCTCCAAATTTATTCATATTCAAACTTACACTTAAATGGTATGCCATAATCGAATCAATCCAAACATATTCAACAAATAAATTGTTAAAACAACTCACCCATTCAAGCATTCCATTTCATTTCACCTACGTGATACAAAAACCATATTTCTTAATCAAAAATATTTCAGAGCCTAACTTAGTCCTCACATGTCAAATACCAAGAATTTAATATTAACATATAACTAACATTTAATGCCATGATTTAAACACCAATACCGAATCATAAATAACTTATAACCATCACCTTTATTTCATCACATAACCAGGTTACCTAATTTACAATATAAACAATTTCCACTTTGATTCATGTTTTGAATTATGAAACTCAATAATAGGTCACTAACAATCCACATCTCAAACACATGCCTCAATCACATATATCAAACTTTCCAAAAGAACTAAACATAAGTCATAGATGGTTACTCCATGCCAAACATATATGTATATATACCTAACATGAACTTATATCACAACCGAGATTCACAAACCAAGCATAACACACTCATATACTATGACTAAGATTACTTAAACATTAGATCATTAGCATTAAAATCGAGCCATTTTCGCATGGCTTATATACATCAACAAAATATCATATAAGTATTAAACTAGCCTATACATGCCTTAAGTTCAAAAATCCAAACTTTAAAGATACCAAAGTAGGTCGATAGTGTGAATGACTTCGTTGACGCATCCCTGAGCTCGTAGCTTGATCAAAATCTAATAAACCAACAACAATCATAGCAGAGTAAGCTAACTTAGCCTAGTAAGCCTTAAGCAAAAAAATATAATCATTTAATCAAACAATTAAACATTATTAACTTGATCCTTTGATAACCTTAATATAATTTCTTAGCACAATTATGCCATCATGGTGAATACCACCATCCTTACAAAGTAATTTAATTATCACTTATCAATTCCATATAATCGAGATATGTTTCGTATACAATGATTGAATAAATACCAAGTACATACTTACCACTTATAAGAATATACACATATAATAATATCCTTTAATCTTCACATGTATACCATTACAATATCTATATAATATCGTTTTATCCACACCTATAAGGCCGAATATACAAAAGCACATTGTTAACTCACTAGTTCAATATACATTACATGTATATTTACCCTTTTGGCCGAATCTACATGACACATTCATGTTCACATCCAAATCAACTTTCAATATAGCATACACATCATTTATAAGGCTGGATACCATTAATAGAATTTTTTTACGAATATGCCTCAATTATATCTCAACCAAGTAGTATCAATCATAATATACTAACTTACCTTATATCTGTACAACCAATAGGCTTTCATGTACTGAACAATTAGCTCAATTATTGTACTCAAAATTCCACATCTATAATGATCCATTGAAACACATACATATGAATAATCACCGCATAAAGCCCTGCTAGGCATAAAGCCCGAAACACACACCCGACACTAAGCCCGCTGGGACCCGAGGTCCGATATTTAATCATAGGCATTTAGCAGCTCGCTAGGCAATAAGCCCGATATACTTCACTCAGGCACAAGGCACGCTGGGCAATAAGCCCGATACATTTCACCCGGCACAAGGCACCGCTGTAGGCAATAAGCTCGAATATTGAAATTATTCATCCATCTCATGCACATTACATATTACTAATATCACATATATCACGTATAATTCATATCATCAGTAGCATATCAAACTCAATTCAATATAACTACATTTCATTATTAAATCACTTACCACATTCGGCTTTGGCCAAATTCACATTTATAATCTCGAATTCAGCATGTAATCAAGGTTATAACCGATATTAACTAGTATTAAATTGCTTAAAGACTTACCTCGGAAATCGTCGGACGACAAGAACCTGGCTTAGTTAACGTTAACTTTCGTCTTTCCAGATCCAAGTCTATTTTTTTTCTTTGTTCTTGATCTAAACATATTCAATTTAAGCTCATTCAAACACATTTCATTTCAATTTAATCCAAAAACACCTAAATGGGCAAATTACCATTTTGCCCCTAATGTTTCACATTTTACAAATTATTCCTATTTGCACAAAACACAAAATACATAAAATCTCCCAACACTATAGCTAGGCCGAATCTTCCACATAGCCATAATGTTAAATTGAATTATTGTTTGTGAATTTTATAATTGCCATGAATAAATACCGGTTGTATATCTAACAATTACTGAGTTCCGTTTGAACTGTAAGAATTTATAGGATACAAATGACATGTCATTAGGGTTACCAATTTGGTTGGGGTCCTGCATGTGTTGCAGACACACCACAGCTCGTATGAGCTTCTCAATTTACAGGTTGCATGAGCTTCTCGATATTCAACTCGCATGAGCTTCCCGTTATTCAGCTCGGAAGAGCTTACTGTTTATAGCTCGTATGAGCATACATGAATATAAATTGAGGGATTATAGTTAACTACACCTCGTGTGTACTACCTGTGTATCCAACGATATTCTAAATGGTTCAACGAGCACAGTTCTGTTACGAGATTATATGAGTTCGATATGAGCTATTATTGGTATTTATATGAAAAACATGAAATGTGTTTTTTGATGAATTCAACCATGTGTGTTGTATCTTAAATGTGATTTTCATGGCTAATATGTTGGTGATAATGTGTTTAGGCTTTTGGCCAAATTGGTTGAGATATGTTATGTTTACTTACCTATTTTATGGAAATATGGTAAGTTAAATATTGTATTATACGAACTTACTAAGCTTAAATGCTTACTCTATATTATTTTCCATGTTTTATAGTAATTTGGAAGCTTGTTCGGGTTGGAAACTGGTAGGAGCTATTTCACACTATCCATCGGCTCTTTTGGTACTTTTAGTAAATTAATTCTGGTTATAATGACATGTATAGGTTAATTTAGCCAATGTTGGCATATACTTGTTTTGTTGAGATTAATCACTTAGTTGGCTTGTGTTTGGTATATTTTGATGTATATATATATATGGCCTTATCATATTTGATGTGTGTTTGATATGGTTGAATGATGGAAAACTTATAGGTATATTGATGTTATGTTTGAAATAGTATGTTTGGTACAATTATGCATATATGTATTTGGTTATCTAGGTAAATTTGGATATTTGGTTGACATGTCTTTAAGTTGTCATTTGAGGTGCCTAAGGGCATATTGATTGCATGTGATGATATTTCATGTTTAAGACTTGATTTTGGCTTGTTTTGGAATGCCTTGTTATGGCTTGTTGATGTGCAAATTATTGTGTTTAGGTTGATACCAAATTGGGTGAGCAATGTGGCTTGAAAAATGGTCTATTTTTATCCATACGGGCAAAGACACGGGCGTGTGTCCCCTGTATCTTTAAAATTGCGCAAGTCAGTATGCTCAACACGGCCTAGCACACGAGCGTGTGACTTGGCCGTGTGACCTAAGTCAGAGAGTTACACGGGCTGGGACATAGCCGTATGTCCATATTTCGAATGCCCACATGGCCTGGCCACAACGGTCGTGTGTCCCCTACAACTTTGAAAAATTTCAATGTTTTTCGAAAAATTCTTTGAGCATCCGATCTAGTCCCAACTTGTTTCTAACGTGTATTTTGGGCCCCGATGGCTCGTATAAGGGACAATATGTATGATTTCGATTGATTTCTTATATGAATGTTATATTATATAAAATGTCTGATTAATTAATCTGTAAATTTCGGTAATGCTCTGTAACCCTATTCTGGTGACGGATTCGGGTTAAGGGTGTTACAACACTTTAGTGCTCTCTATTCAATAGTGCATAATAATGCACCTCTATAATTGTTCCGTATATCCAGTGTGTTCTATAAAGTCTACTATGGGCTAAGAATATGAGTCGTGAACAAAAGTGAATCATCAATGTGATGAGGTAAGTTTAATAACTTATAAAGGTAAGTTAAATTTTATTAAAGTAAGGTATAGTTGTATGAATTTGGTATGTGTGTAAGTATGTATTAATTGAATAAGTTTAAAACATTATGTTATGATTCAGTTACTTATTTAATTCTTGTAGTGCTTACTAAGCCTTCATCGACTTAACGCGTAGGTACAGTTAGACTCGAAGAGATAGAGTCAGGCTAGGAGATCTCTCATTTCATCACATCCTCAAGAGCTACAAGAGTAGGTACTATATTTTGAGTTAAAATGGCATGTGCATAGGTAGACCAAATGTGTTCCTAAGTGTTAGGGACTAAAATGCAAACTCTTGAAACTCTATCTATTTTGGTTTTATTTGAAGTATTTTGGTTCTATATGAAATGAATTGCTGAAACTATAAGTATGTTTGCAAATGTGGTTTGCTAATATGATGATTATGATTGATTTGGAGTGATTTTAAGTAGTTTTAATACATTTTGAATTGGTCTTAAGTGTTGAGAAGAATCTAATATATATTGTAGAGGGTTTAGTGAACTTTTAAACTGATTTTTGCCAAAATTTACCCGATGTATCGATAACAAGGGTATAGGTATCGATACCTAGGCTTTGAAATACAAAATTTCCAAAACAGAATGTGATTTTGGTATCGTTTTTATCATTGGTATCAATATCGAAGGCCTCCGAAAATTCAAATTTTGATGAAGGTATCGATACCTAAGGCCTAGGTATCGATACCTTCATCAAAATTTGAATTTTCAGAGTTCCAGAATGCTATTTTGGTATTGATTTTGTGCAGTGGTATAGATAATTTTTAAAAGGTATCGATACCTTTTGTTTTGGTATCGATACTTTTCCTCTGTTTTGAGTAAAAATAATGTTAAAATCATTTCCAAACATAATTTAACATCCAATAATGACCCCATACGACCGGACCGGGTATAGGGGTGTTACACATATAAATGAACAATTTTTGAGAATTTCAATATGCTTCTAGCATCCTAAATCATTCAAGGAATTAATATAAACTTTACTATATGGTGGTTCATAAAAGGTTGTAACAACAACCATTAGACGCAAGTTAAATCTTATATGAATTGCCAAAATAATATATCTAAAAGTTATTGCATCCATCACAAAAGAATATTGTATCTTTTTATAATCAATGCCAAGACTTAGCGAAAAACTTCATATTTTTATTCTGCTTTTGCAAAACTACTTTATTTGCACCCTTGCTGGCTTTATACCTTTAGATATTTGGACTACTGGTCTAAAAACTCCATGAATTTAATTGTACTTGAGTTGTGTCTTTCTATTTTGATCAATTTATTCCATATCTATATTTTTTAATAGATTTATTCAAGATCCTCTTTTTATTTTAATTATTTCAATAATAATATTGCATGCAAAATCATTGTCGACCACTTTTATTATCTAGTTCCATATTTTCTCGAATTGACATAACTTATCGAGATATCTTATTTTCACTATTTTAATCTTCAGTTTCAAGTACCTGAATCTCTTATGGAGTTTTACTTATTAGTTATTTCTTGGGTTTCTTGTAGAACACCCGCCTCCACTATATGACCATCTAGAAGAATTTTTATCTTTGGAACTGATCAATCTATTATTTATTCTAATTGATTGTCCCACTGGGACTTTGATTCAAAGTAAAATATTATATGGTATATAATACTTGGTTATTCTCATTAAGTTTGTAAATACATCTGACAGTTAACTTGTAATGAGTTATCCTTGTTGAACTCTTGGTTCAAATTACTCTCCTTTTAACTCATTACAAGTTATTATTTATCTCCCCCTAATGTCGGGAAAACTATCAAATCAAAACGGTAATCACAAATCATGTCATAATTAAAGCTCCAATACATTTAAAACATTTAATAATACAAGGAGACTTGTAATTAATATATATTCTCAACTTTCTTTGAGGATTCACTAATCTTTGTGTGTTGTGGTGGAGCAATTGGAATATATACGCACATACAAAAATTCAAAGATGAGAAATATTTAGCTATTGACCAAAAATCAATTGTAATTGGGAGTATTTATAACTTATTGGTTTGATGCATACAATACGTAAATCAACATAATCTCATGTTGAAATAGGAAATTTAGTTCTCATAAGCAATGGTTTAGACATTAATCAGAACGTTCAATCAATAATTTCTCTAAACCATTATGCGCATAAATAACAAACTTTTACGAAATTTTTTAAAACTCAATCAATAAAAGAATGAGATATAAACTCATCACTATTGGCAAGATAAATTGTCTTAATTGCATGATCTAAATTTAATTATTTAAACAAGCAATCTTGCAAATGACAGGTCGCAAGTTGATAACACATACGCAATTATTTTGTAGATGCATCTACCAAAATCATATAATATCAAAACCATCCACATAGTGGATGAATAGGCCCATATTCATTTTAGAAATGCAAGACATTAAATCTAAACTTTAGCTAGTGAGTTTCTAACAATCAATTTTCATTGAGAACAAGCAACAAATGAGAATTCTTTAAATTAAAGAATCTTTTGGTTCTTTAATGAATGTCCATATGAATTCTCAATTAATTTTCGCATCGTATATGATCCAGGATAGTTTGACTGGTCACGCCAAGTAGTAAATGCATTTGTATCAGTAAATTTCTAGTTTACTTTAACATGCGTTTCAATTGTACTAAATTGTAACAAATTGATAATTTTACTATCATTCCTTTTACTTTGTATCCACATATAAGTGCTATTGTGACATTTACTACTGGAAATGTCTAAATCAATGTGAAGTCTATAATGTCACTAAGTTAACAAAATGAATATAATTTCCAAACAATTATATGCAATATTCGCTTCAGGGAATATGTCAAAATCTTTAAATATATAAAAAAAATTTATTAATAGCAAACTTTGAGAGTGAATCTCATTTTCCAGGTGTACAATAGGTACATAACCAATGACTATTCATACATAAGTTTTCTCTCTTGCAAGTTCTCATCAGTAATGTTTTTCCATGTAATTTGAATTGAAAACTTATTTTGAATGCTGTAGAGTTATACTCAGTTTTAAAAAAAACTTGCAACTTCAGGTCTATCCAACCATAACGAGCTTTAAATAGAATTACCATATTCTATTGCTCATAAGTAGATCTTTCACAATCAAATATTTTGCTTTCAACCCCTTAATGGGGATGATGACAAAAGAAGATCATAAAGATAGTCACAATCAATTCAATTTATAACAAGAGTAATAAATATAAATCAATAACCCAATCCTCTTTTGATTCATATAAAATATAATATTTTCCTCATTCACAATATTAATATGAGATCCATTATAAATATATTTTAAAACCAATGGATTAACCATCACAATGTATTAATATATTAGCTTTTCTGGAGCTTTCGACTAATTTTATACTACCAAATATTAGAATAATATTGGTTTTTATTTTCTTTTGTGCTTGCATTCACTTCAGGGAATGCAATAGATTTACTAGGACGAACTTATAAATGTCCTAAAAAATTCTTTATTTCATAATCACCATCGCAAACATGCGTGGATTTCAAATTAAAATCTATCTATTCATGTTGTCATGATCAGTCTCCAATTATAATAAACATGATATAATAAATACATTATAGTAAAATATACCTAAAGATTTTTAATATCATCATCATCACCCTGGCTATTATCACGAACACTACTGCAAGTAGTAAAACAACTTTGTTTTCGTAATAACATTTATAATCTAATAGTAAAAATCATTTAATAAACAATCAAAATTTTCGTGTACGATGCTTGAAAGTTATCCGATACACATTGTACCAAATTTCAATACCACATATATGTTATAAAATCTTATGAAGCTTCTAATTAAATATTTATAAATTCAATTTAAAAGATATAATACAATCTTTCAACATTAGCAAGTTAACAAGACTTAATAGATCCTATCAAATTTCCCTTTAATCAACTATGGTAGGTTAATAACACTTTCCACCATAATTTTAATCAAATTACAATAATATTTAATAACAAGAATTTAATAATCAAAATTTTAAACATCTAAATATTATGCATACTATAATTTAATAAAAGAATCTTAGTTTAAAGGAACTTTACAGTAATAATATTTTTTATAAAATAATTTTACTAAAAATCAATCAACAAAGGAGAAAAACATACCACATAAGGATTATATAAATTTTTTTTTGCATAAAAGGACATAAAAAATTTAGAGATTTATGTGCATTGAGTGGTTAAAGACTTTAATGATTACCCATAGTGCGCATGCCTCAATTGAAATAGCAGCAACGGTAGTGCTGATAACATGTTATAAAATAAATAGACAGAGAGTAAAGAACAAAGAAAATGGGAGAGCAAAAGAGGTGATATTTTATTGATAAATTGGAATATTTACAAAGCTTCTTCAAAGTCTCTATTTATAGGCATAATAAGTATAAATGAAGTAGAGATCCACTTCTAATGACTATTAGAATTTAAAGTACATCAAATCTTGATCTTGATGGACATCCGTTTAATAAGATATTCATAACAATTATGATATTTAAATTTTGTAAGGACATTATGATATTTTAATTATATTTATTAATAATTTATTTATTTATGGTATAATTGCAATTCAAACCTGAATTATTTATGGAGAAGGTGAACATCCGATTAATAGACCACAATTAATAAAAATATTATAGAGGCCCCTATACTAGAAGTCGGAATGCATTTTGCATTCTCTATTAAAAAAAGGAAAAATTAGTCCATATACGTTAGATTAAAGAGCAAATTGGTCCTTTTGTTAAAAATTTCATCAATTTGTAATGTTAAAAGTTGATTTTCATACGTCAGCATGAGGTACACGTGGCACGCCACATGTCACTATTTGATTATTTCATAAGCTACATCAGTTTTTAGCAATACAAATGAATGAAATTTTTAACAGAAATGATCAATTTAGTAAAAGTGGCAAAATGCAATTTGACTCCTAGTACAGGGGCCTCCTCCATGATACTTTTACCGCTAAAAACTGATTTGTCCATTTTTACTCTTAACAGGGATTAATTTGTCCATTTTTTAGTAAAAGTGATAAAATACAATTTGACTTCTAGTACAGGAGTCTCTATAATACTTTTACCGCTACAACTTGAGTTCTAATAATAATTTATTTTAATTACATAAAATGAAAATATTTCATTAAAAGATAAAAATAATTAAGGGTAAACTACACCATTAGTCACTAGACTATGTTAAGTTTTCATTTGATCATTTAACTAAAAAAAGTTACAATTGGTCGTTAAACTATTCAAAAGTTTTTATTTAAGCCACTAGGATGTTAAGTTTTTTTAAGTTCTGCCAGCGAGCTCCAAACTACGATTCAAATATCGGTATGGTGGATCAGTACCCATCGATGATTAGAAGAAAATACATTAGATTCAAATCGATTTAATAGTCAATGTCGGAGATCGAAGAAAAGGGTTGTCTAAATTTTGGTTCGTAGATTCATGATATTTAAAGTTGTTTGATGAAAAAAATTGAACTATAAAAAAAAGAGAAAAGGAGCTTTCAATTAATGCAGGCAATACTAACAAAGAAAACTATATAATATCGATTTTAACATCTCAATAACTTAAATAAAAACTTTTGAATAATTTAATAAATAAATTATAATTTTTTTTAATTAACTCAAATGAAAATTTAGTGTACCCAATAATTAAATGTAGGGACTCAAAATTCGGTTGTGATGGTGTGGTCCACAGGGCTGATAATGACTCCCATGATTTTATTTATTTATCACGCCTGCCCCCACACTTGATACTCCTTGCGTTGGCCGGCCCCATAAACTTTTGCTTAAAATACTTAACAATGGGTCCGTCCTGCCACTCAAATATCTTGAGAAAACTTAAGAGAATATTTTAAGGGGTGCCATCACAGCTTTTTTTTTTTTTTTAAGATTTATCATTTTTCTACCAAAACAATTACCATCATCATCTTTTTAATCTCTAAGTGTAATCTTAAAAATCTGGAATAAAATATCAACAAAGCATAATTAGAGGTTTTTGCCATGCATATGACGCTTGCAGTAGGAGAAAGTCAGGAGAACTACATTAGTAAGTTTATGTTTAAATTTAAAAAGTTAAAAAATAGTTATTAAAATATTCAAAATTTTTTATTTAAGTCACAAGGTTATTAAAATTACTGTTGTATGATTTTTTCGTTCACATCATTTACACCTAATCGAAATCTCTTCTTTTCCTTCTCTTTTATAGTTCAATTTTTTTTTTATAAAAATGTTGAAGGTCAAAAATCTGTAAATCAAAATCCAAACAATTTTACTTTTTGATCTCCGACATTGATCTCTAGATTGACTTGGATCTAAGATATGTTCTTCTGCTCATTGATAGGTACTAATCCATTGTACCAGTCGTCAAATAGTTACTTGGAACTCACTAGTCAAACTTTAAAAAAAAATTAACAACCTAATGACTTAAATAAAAGTTTTTGAATAATTCAATAAGTTAAATAAAAATTATAATTTATTTTAAAGTTGAATGGCAAAATGTAAATTTATTAATTTATTTCATCAACATTGTGGTTACATCTTGTTCATCACATACATGATATTATGATAAATTGCTTTGAGAATTCAAGATGATATGCTTTCTTTTAAATAAAGCTGGTAAAAGGAAAACCCTGAGAGCCTCACAGATTTAAATGTTCTTTGTTGTTATTTATATTACAAGTCAACCAAATTATGATTCAGAGATTAATCCTTACATATTACTGTGTCTTGGTTCTTATTTTTAAATGGTTATATGTTACCATGTATTTTTTTTTGTTTTAATAATCATAATATAAATTCTTATTATATCTATTCTTTTTTAACACAATGCTTAAAATTACTCATAATCTCTCCTCAACTTATAAATAAAAAAATAATACACTTTAGCGCACTCTAATTCACATGTACACCCTAAATCACATCTTCCTGCATTACGGATAATATCTATACCAATCGAGGTAAGACTCAATCGACATATTTTAACATAGTTAACCAGCTGGTTTTAAACTAAACTAAATAATCAGTGGTCAATTCCGATAATATTTTCGGGAATCATAATAAACTTTCTCAAGAACCTGGATTCTTTTAACGTAGTGCAGTGAAAAACTATGAAATCATAAAAAGATTTTGCACAATTCTTCTTGGTTTACCAAAAAAAAAAAAGAAAAAGAAAAAGCCACCACTAGAAGAAAATTCCGTCATACAGATCTGTATACAGCACAAAAGCTTAGCAAATCTTAAGCTGTCAAAGAAACCCTAGAGACCAATACTTACAACAGATTCATCCCCACACTACTATCACTAATTTAGTCCTCTCTCTCTATACTTTGTACAGATTCAAAACCATGGCACACTCAACACGCACAAACCAGCATATTATCTCAGTAATATTATGTTCTATATATACAGATTAAGTAGATAAATACACCCACATACGATACCATTAGGAGTTAAAAACACTAATTGGCACTGATTCCAGAATCTTTGTTAAACTTTGAAGTAGCAAGGCTGGCAACATGGAACTGTGGTTGGTAATTGTTTGTAGGGCGGTCAAGAACTGGAGGTTCATTCAAGAATGCCCAAGTGCTCCTTGTCCACCTACAATCATCCATGGAATATCTCTTAATTTCAAGTTTTTAAGCTTTTCTTTTTGGTGGGTATTCAATAAGATTTTAGCTACTTACCAGCCACTTTGCTTTACGATATTTTCCAGGCTTGTTTCTGTGTCCATGTCTAGGAAACCCTGGTTTCTATTTGGTATAGGCATGGAGCTTGATCTCATATATTTCCTTCCATACTTCATCAATGGAGTTTCATGTTATATAGATGTCAAAAGATGGTACTCATTCAGTACAAAATTACCATGTTACACTGATTATCAAACAAATAATTTGTACCTGCTGATTGCAACTATCTGGTGAACCATATATAGCATTAAGATGCTCTTCCTCTGTTTTCCTTTTTGATCTCCAGAAAGCTTCAATCTCTTCTTTAGTAAGTGACCGATTTCTTTTAAGTATAACTGAAATATTTTTCATATGATCAAAGATTAAACAACAAGGGTTAAGTTTTTTTTTTAAATAAAAAAAAAAACAGAGAAAAGCATGGAAACAGTTAGGCATGTAGTAAGAGGTTTCTGCAAAGAACCTGATGAAGGATCAGATATAGGAGAATCCCATCCTGACAATAAAGAACCCATTAATTTGTTGATGATCTATCACTTGCTTGAACCAAAAGTAAAGTGAAGTAAGAAATATCTTGAGAGAAAAATGGGGTTTTATATAGGCGAGTGCGAGCGGAGTGGAGCCTTATCTTTTCCTTGGTTTTCAGTGGGGCAGTCCAGTCTACCCTTTAAGGCTTCAACTCGTGCTTATCCTCAAAAACATGTAATTTTCTTTTTCCTGTGTAAATGGAGACAAAGAAGACCGATTTATTGAGAATTTGAGACGGCGACAAAAATGGTGGCCTTTTGATTGTGATAAGCCTCACCAAACCTCTGCCCATTGATTTCATACCACGCGTTACTTACTTTTGATCTTATTTGTCAGCCTCACCATAGAGTGAAGAGTGAAGTGTGAAGTGGGATTTTGTGAATTTCTTTTATAGAAGAATAAAATGAAATTTGAGTTAAAATAAATATTTAATTTTATTTAAATAAAAAGAAAAATTCAACTTGATTGAACCACTAATGACTTTTCCATTGATAAATTAATCAAAATTGTGCATAAAAAATAGAATTGAATTATGACTAATTATTTTATTCAAAAGTTTAAATAAAAAAATTTAAATCAATTGCAATTTTGCTCATCAACATGGCTCATTGGAAATTTTCCTCAAAATTCCTATTTGCATTTCCGGATGAATTAATAGTATTTGTTGATATTATAATCTTTTAAATTTTAAAATTTTAAAATAAATGTATATTAATAGTATATAAAATATATGTTTTATTATTAAATTTGAAAATAATTATAGTAAATAAAAATATCAACATTTTATTATAAAAATTTGTATTAACAAATAAATTAATTTATGAAAAACAAATATAATAAAAGATAAAAATCATAATTTTAATATAAAAACAATAACAATAAAATTAATTTAAAAGTAATATGAAATAAAATTTAATTTATTAAGAATAATTATAATTAACGGTTATAAATTTGTCAATATTTTTCTTACAATTTCTTTTGTATTAATATCCTGAACGTTGGTGAAGCTGTGAGGTGACTTATTTGAAAAATATTTTATTAAAATGACAATTTTTAGTAAGAAAATTATGGAACATTAAAATTTTAAGGTTATTTATATACTATTGAAAGAGATATATAATAATATTTCTATTAGTTCAATACAATACAGTTACCATGGTGATTCTAATACAATATTAAGATTTTATAAATGCAAATGAATGGTGATTCCAATACAGTATTAAGATTTTGCAAATATAATACAATATTAAGATATCACCATGGTGAATCTAATACAATACTAAGATTTTACAACCGAATGGTGATTCCAATATAATGCACTTAGCCACCAAAATGTTATGATTTTCTAAAATGTAACTTAGTATTATAACCTTTTTGAGGTTATGACATTTAGTCACATTTTTGTGGTGTTATGACCTTTCTAAAACGATATTTTATGGTATTTCTAAAACTACACTTAGTGTTATGACTTTTCTTAAATGACATTTAATCACATTTCTGTGGTATTTATCTGTGCCTCAAGTTCGAGTGTAAAAATATACAATCCAAACTTTTTTTTTTCTGCTCTTGAGTGATTTTTGACATTATTCAATTTTAAAGATGAAAAATATACAATACAAACTTTTGAGTTCTGGCATTGTTTAAATCAAATGTGCAATTATTTTATTTAAAGGTATAAAAAGAATTGTTCCATTCAAAAAATAGACATTACAGGATAGTATTTCTTAATCATTATATATCCTTGGAATATTGTATTTTTTATTGTTCTACACATAGTGAGAAAATAACTATTCTTAAGAAAATGGTGCGAAGATGTCTTGCCTTTCAAATTTTTTTGATCCAAAATTTTTATACAATAATTAAAAATAATAATTATATTAATATAAGATGAGGACCATTAGTGATAAACAGTATTTAGAATTTCTTTACATATATATAATTTGTTTTAGCTTAGGATGTGATTAAATTTATATTGTAATATTAAATTTAAAACAAAAAGTTTTATTTCTTTAATTATGTCGTAAGTTTTTCATTTACTAAAAAACACTCTTATATCTCACATTTACATTAGGGGCGTAGTTAGGAGAGCTAGTAGGGGCCGACCCTCCTAAAATAGAAAATTTTCTATTTAGGCTCTTTAAAATTTTTAAAATTTTAAATTAGTAAAGATAAAATTATACTTTGGCCCCCTAAAAATGATAAAAATTTGACTCAATCTTTTAAAAATTATAAAGATATGGACTATTAAAATGATGAAATTATAGTTTTATTATTGTAAAAATTAAAATTTAATTTCGATTTTCTCTATAAAAATTTTCTAGCTTCGCCCCTAATTTACACTATAATTTTCTCACTATTTTCATAATAATAATATTTAAAACAAAGCATTGAGCAACTCAACGTTGGCATCGATATTACAACATGTGCACTAAATTATATCATATATATAAATATTTTATATATAAAAAATATGAAATAATTAAATGCACCTTTTAATTTAAATACAATAAACCAGTACGTCATATATATATATATATATTATATATATGAGTATTACTTTACACCATTATTAATTAAAGGCACGTGAATTGTTTTATAATTATTATCAATATTATCATTTACACACATTAAATTATTTAAATTTATTTATTAAATAACTTATTATGACATTCAAATTATAATTAATTTATACATTAAATATGTCCGTGCATCACATGAGTAAGAAAACTAGTAAATATATAAATGAGATTTTTTAAAAGGGAATTAATTTAAATATTAAAAATAATAAAATGCCAAATTTCATAAAAATACAATATGAACACAAATTATTTTAAGACATTATAATATAATATGTGTGTGTGACGTGTTCAAGCCACAATATTCAAGAGTATCTAGGCCTGTTATTGAGATGTAGTGTGGTAGTTACTCACCTCATTCATTAATTATATGGTTGGGAGTTTAATCTCCACCCATAAAAATGGAACGCATTTTATGTTCAATAATTTACTTCTTCAAAGAGCACATGTGATAAAAGAATTAATCAGTGTTGACGATGGATATCTTAATTTCAAAAAAAAAAAATTATGTTTTTAGTGCTCTAGTATTGTCTAGAAATGATAATTGATGAGAATGAGATTACCCGAGAAATCATTCGGCAAGAGAGCTAATCTAAATACACCTTTTGATGGGTGTGGAATCGAATAAAAAATTAATATAATATTTTACTCTTATAAATTTAATTTCTAAATAGTTATGAATCATTTATTAAGTTTACTTTTTTATATTCCCTCGAAAAAAAATCACTTTTTATAAAACAAAATTAAAATCGAAAAGAAGATTTTCAAATTAAAATAAAAGAGATAATATATTTTTTGGCCCCTAAATTGGTAACTAAGTTTATTTTGATATCTATTATTTTTGTTTTATTTTGGTACTTGAACTTGACAATTAAATCCATATTCAACTAAATCTAGTTGCCAAGTTCAGGTATCAAAGTGAATGAAAAAAAGTAAATGTACCAAAATGAACTTAATTGCCAAGCTTAGGAGCAAAAATCATATTATCCCAAAATAAAAAAGGCATAATGATAATTTAAGCCTTCAATGTTTAATTTTTTGTCAATTTGACCCTTACTTTTTCTAAGCTAAATTTGGCCTTCAATCTTTTAAAAGAAGTCAAATTTGACTATCAATCTTTCAAAAATAATTGAATTGTTTTTTTAATGGAAATGTTGACTAAAATATTAAAATTTTAAACATTACAACCCACATAACAGTCCTTATGTGCTTCATATGTTCTTTTT
This sequence comes from Gossypium sturtianum, assembly GCA_025698515.1. NCBI lineage: Eukaryota > Viridiplantae > Streptophyta > Magnoliopsida > Malvales > Malvaceae > Gossypium > Gossypium sturtianum. The sequence continues at coordinate 122,038,438 of CM046943.1, read as the reverse complement.
CAATATACAAACGTTTAATTTTTTCAATTTTACAATATTTCTTTTTTATAATTTTTTTGACAAATAGTTTTTGAAGTGTTTGACAAGGAGAAGATGGTAGTGGTAATAAAGGGGCAAATTTACCTAGATTTTAAATTAATGTAACATCCTAGGAAGGGCCTATGCATTTTTGATCATATAAGATAAATAAATTTTTGATACTTTTGAAACCTAGAAATGAATGAAATGAAATGAAAATGAAAATGGAAATGGGATGGTGGAAATGGAAATGAGAAGAAATGGACATTTTTGGAAACTTAGGTTTTGGAAACCTAAACATTTTTGGAAATGATCCAAAATGGAAACTTAGATACATGAAGGGAAACTTGGATATATGAGAGAAATAAAGGAGTTTTATTCACATAAATATGTGAATAATAAGAGATAAATAAAGGAGTTTTATTCACATAAATATGTGAATAATAAGAGATAAATAAAGGAGTTTTATTCACATAAATATGTGAATAATAAGAGATAAATAAAGGAGTTTTATTCACATAAATATGTGAATAATAAGAGATAAATAAAGGATTATTTTCTAATGAGATAATTGAGGAGATGATTGATGGATTAAAGGCTTTTATCTTTTAAATAAGAGAGATAATATTATCAAAAGAGGAGTGGTGGCCAAGCAAAGGACTCCTAGGCTGATAACTTTGGCTATAAAAGGAGGACAGGAGGGCTACTCATCAACATTTGCTCCTCTTCCTCTCTCAGAAATTCTCCTAGGCAAAACCCCTCTCTGCCGAATTTTCATTAAGCAAAAATCCCTCTCTTTTCTTCTATTTTCTTCTCCGTTTTCTTAAAGTTTTGAATCTTTGTGGATTCTAAGAAAGAGGCAATCATCCACAACATCAAAAGGGGATCTTTCGGGAAATCTAAGAATCTAAGGTAAGGATTATAAATATAAATATGTGGTTAAAGATTATGATTCACGTTTTCAAAGTTAGATCTAATCTAACACGAAGTTATAGGATTTCAACAGCTTATAAAGGAATCCTCTTGATTTGGAATCCCATCATAAGGTAAGGGATATTCGGCCAAGGCATAAATTGTTTAAGTGTTTTCCATTATTTCAAAAACCGAAACCGACTTGGTTACATACCTAGTATTAGCCGATTTCAAGGAAGAGGAATTCTAGCAACTGTTGGGACTTGATTAAATCAATTCGGCAACTAGGTAAGTAATTCTACTTCTAGTAGGATTTGGTTTTAAGACCAAATAGGTTTATTTATATGTTTTAATTAATGGCCGAATATAGGAGTGAAAGATCTAGATCGGTAGATCGCTCTACACGAATTCACGGAAACTATTAAGCGAAAAGGTGTGTACTCTTACTAACTTTCAATAAACTGCATGGTAATCATTAGATATGTAAATATGTAACAAGATGTGAATGTGGCTAAGCACCACAAATGTGGTAAGGAGTACCAGTGCACGTTTCCTACTTTTGGTAGGATTGTGAATGTGATATACTTTGAACATGTGATTAGTAACATGAATGAAAATTTAGTATGTGAAATATGTTATGAAATAATTGGGGCATTCGGGATATTTGTGGAGGAAGAAAGTGAAGGTGATGACTACGGTCTCACCAACGTAAAGTGGTGACTACGGTCACATAAAGTGAAAAGTGGTAACTCGGTTACATCTAGTGAATACAGATGTCTAATGACACAACATAAGTGGGCGATGAGCACGTCGACCGCAAATGATCGCCTTCGATGGTGTGTAGCGGATGGAGGGTCGACTTAGTAGTCCCCGATGTGTACAAAGTTGGTATGCGGGTGGTGTGTAGCGGATGGACAATTAGGTTTGGATTTGGGTTGCATCATCCTTTATTTTGTATGAACATGATATTGATATGACTTGTATGCTCGATTTGTTGGAATTAGTACTATGTACACATTGAGTCTGTTGACTCACCCGCTTGGGAATTATTTTTCAGGTGATGAGCAAGAATGGACCGGTCGCGGCAGGAGCTAAAGGTGGCCATGCATCGCTTGAAGAAATTATTTGAAATTTGGACTTTATGAAATTTTAGTACTTTAAACTTTATTTTGGGTTTGAATGATGTAATAAGGCCATAAGGCCCAATTGGATTTTCTTTATTTACATTTATTTTTATTTGAATATGATACAATTTATGTTTGATTAAAGATAAGTAAATTTATTTCTTTTAAAATAATAAACCCAAAAATTATTTTGTCACCTTATTTAAGTTGGATTTCAGAATTTATTAAATAGGTTTCAAATTAAGCCCAACCCAAAACAATTTTTAAAATTACACAAATTTTCTCTAAGTCATTTAGAACATTGAAAACCGATTTATTTAAGGAACATACCAGATCCGGTTCAAGCTCGTGGGCCGGGTGTGGGGTGTTTCAAGTAAAGAGAGGGTAAAGGAGACTATATTTAGGTAAGATGCACAAGGTTACTCAAGGAGAAGGAAGATCCTTTAGTCATCATTCCTTGGGATATTTATAGGGGAAGGCCTTGTGTTTGGTAGTGCCACGTCACTAACAGTATAGGTGGTGGTAGGTTGGTTGTCATTAAGCGTGATACTGCTCTAACATTCCCTTTGTTGAGGTAGTATGAGGTTGTTATACTTTAGTGGTCCCTTGGTGGTCTTCTTTTGGAGATAAGTGTGTTCTCGCTAAAAAGCGGATGGTTTAGTGGCGGGTGGTTCAATGGAGGATGAAGCATACGGGTGGTTAGTCACCCATTGATCACTCGGACGATGTGAGGTGGGAGACCATCCGTGGGTGCTTCTCAAGTAGCTTCTCGTGGTGCCACATGTCCAAGACGGGTAGGAGTATAATAAGTGGCATGTCAACATAAAGTACATGTGAACTACCATGCAAATTGCCACACCAACTTCATTAAAAAAATTAATGCTATAATCAACATTTCCATTTTAAAAAGCGATTAACTCTTTTTGAAAAATTAATAGCCAAATTTAGCTTAAAACAAAAAAGAACAACGACCAAATTGACAAAAGATGTCAACATTTAAGATTAAAATTTATCATTATGCCATAAAAATTGCTAATAATATAGATATTTTTCTAAACTAAAGATCATTAAAGATTCATAAGAAAGGTGGCAAAGCCACACCCCTTATTATTTTTTTTTCTAAAAAGAAAGATTAAAAAAAAAGGTAAATTATACCATTTGTTATTAAATTATGGGTAAATTTTAAATAATCTAGTGACCAAATTAAAACTTTTACAATTAAGTGATAAAAAAAATTGTCCATAATTTAGTGACTAATGATGTAGTTTACCTTAATTTTTATTATCTTTTTGTTGTTATTTGAATAATTGAAATTAAACTTATCTTAGTCAGTTTTCTACTTGCATAAATAAGATAAATTATCCATGAAAATTTTTGTGCCTTTTCATCCTTTCCAAAACTTTATACATACAATTTGTGCTTGGTTGGACTTGAAGCCATGTCCAAAAGATTATAGAACATTGTTAAGGATTAAACCTTGGGTGGGACCCTCACACATCTGGTATTATGTCTAGTGAGGGGTTTTGTCACCTGACTCCGTTGAGAACTAAGTGCTTAAAGAAATAAATGATTCATACAGTAGAAGTGTGTTATCGAATGTTAACAAAAGCGAAAAGCGAACTATACGCATGAGAGTTTGATCCAAGGTCGCATGACTCAACAGAAGGGACCTCTGTTCAAAAGGTATAAACGGCAGTTTTGGAGTGGTCAAACTGCTAGGAATGAAAACAATATTATTCCTTTTTTCTAAAGCTGAAATACCTCGCTGGGTTAGGAAGTTCTCTACCAGTGGCAAACTTGTTGAATTGTCAAGTTGACAACTCAAACAATGTGGTTAATGTCTCACATAGACCTATGCTTAATCTTGCTGGTTGCTCTATGCATGGAGGTGAGGACAGGATAATAAGGGCCTCAATTCTAATAGCTAATCAGACTGGAACTAAACCTAACCCTTCATCTGTTGTATTGCAGGCCAAGGATTTTTCTTTGCAAACTGCATCGAAGCTTACAAAGCTCAAATCATGTTGTATCAGTGTTGGGAACCACATTGGAGAAACCAACCAATCCACAGGACATCCCAAAACCAAGTACAAGTCAATTTACAAAACAGACCCTATAACAGGACATACATGAATACAAGATCAAAATGGAACTAACAAAATTCATGGCTAATCCCCCTACATATTCTTACAATGTAAATTAATATAAATACCAATACCATATGCCTATTCCTGGAGAGAAAAAAGAAACCAAAAGTCAATGTAGGACATTCCATAAAAACCTTGATAGTTTCTTTCTCAAACATCCCAATGTCTTGTAAGATGATATTTTGAGTCTGGAGTTATTGCTGGTGCTGGAGGAGACATTTGAATTTCCTTGGCTCCATCTGCTTCCAGATCTTGAACATTGAGAAGCATTCATCCAGTCCATGAGCTCCAGCAGTGTCAATGCATTCTCGGATCCTTTAGAACTCCCGTTCACTGATATGTTGGACAAAGCTTGAATTATGTTTTCTGTCATTATCATTTTACAATACCCTGTGTTCTCGTAGCATAGAAACAGGAGCAACTCAACACCAACTTCTTGTTCTTCCTTTTTACTGGATTCCAAGATTGTGGCGATCGAAGTACATAAACCAGCTTCAACAGCTTCAATTCTAGCCTCCTCAATGTCACGTATGTTGTTTATAATCCCAACGCAATACCCTGCAACATTTGGATCTTCAAGAAAAGAAACCAACTTTGGAATATAACCCAAATATGTAATATGGTAACCAACATTGCTGCCATTCGATAAATTCCATAGGATCTTCAGAGCAAGCATGTTAAATTCTGTGACTGTAGTGTCCAGAAGTTTTAGGATGGAAGGCAAAATGCCACATGCCACAATTCTGGACTTATAGTACTGTTGCCAGGATAAGATTTCCAGTATTGCAAGGCACTCTCTAGTTGTTTCTGAATCCAGTAATGATGCCAACAAATAGATAACATCTTCATGACAGGGAGGTAAATCGATTCTGCAGGTAAGAACAGATACTTTTATCTATCAAGTCTGGAAATATGTCGGACACGAATGAAGAGTCAGAACAACATAGGCGAATAATATAGACATTCAATCAAAAACAGATTTAAATGGCATTGGCAGTGCCAATCAATGTTACCTGCAGCCACTTAAAATCGCCAAAAGCACCTCTGCTCCATCTTTTTGCATTTTTACATCACATAAATCATTTGCATCCTTCAAAAATTTAATCACAGGAACAACATGACTATTTGAAAAGGTCAAACGCTGGGCCTTATCGTTGTCTTCTAGTAGCCCTTTGACATTTTGAACAGCCTTGCATTGAGATATCCAGGAATGTTTATCAAGTTCAGAAAGACAGACAACACGAATACCATCAGTGCTTAACTGATGATGATGTATTCGATGGTGGGAATCCGCAGCAACCTGAGGCAGCATGGACTTAATCTCGTCATTAGATTTCCCGTCCGAAAAATCAAAACTCGAATCAGTACTCACTGAGTCAAGTGTGACGCTCCCTATTTCGAGTCGAAAACCAAGAACGGAAGTGCCAAAGCTAGCAATGGAGCAGGAAGAAGGTTGACGTAAGGAAAGCAGGGAAGGAACTGGTTTTACATGTTGAGGAACATTGATTCCATGCCTCAAAAGCCACTTAGAAATAAGGGCTTTCATTGCTAAATTTGGTGTGAGGGAAAATTGCATCAACTTTGTATTAGTCACAGGGCACATCTGATTGCCTTCATTAAACCACTTCTCGATCCAAACTCGTTCGAATGTTTGCCCAGAAGCAATAATTACAGGATCATAAAGCAATCTCTTAGAGATTGGGCATATGATTTGGTCAGGAATTATAGGAAGGAAGAAATCATAGCCTGAAGTTTCAACATTTTCGTCTCCATCTTCTTTCATCAATGAAAAAAGGCTTTCTTCTTCCGTTCTTTTAGGTTGGAGTTGCCAAATTAACTTGCCATGTTTCTTGAGAAGATACAAGAGATAAGTCAAGACTTTCCTCTTATTTGGGTTTGTATCCTGGACACTTCCAAGCAGTTTCTTGATGGATCTTTTCTCTATTAAAAGAGAAAAAGGAGATGTAATACTCAGTCTCAAAGAAGAAAGTCGAAGAGCCTCAATTTCGGATTGCTTCCTGGAGGCTGATGCTGATTTGTCATGTTCTAACAGTGCAATTATAGCTGCTCCAGCTTCATGTTCTGAAGCTTCTAATTGAAACCTTGCACTTCTAAGTTCATCTATAATTCCAGCTATCTGTAAACAGTAATGTCTCCTTTAATCACAATCAAGGAAACTGCAGCTAACTCACAAAACAATATATCTATATATACCATTCCTATGTTACTCCGCCCCCCTTAAAATTTGACATATACACGTATCCGGCACTCGCATCTGAGTCCGAATAACATAGTATCATTCCATCATTAGAGTAAGAACAGCACCAAATAATGCATGGAATGACTAAAGTAAATCAAGCACTTTATGATCCTCCTGCGAGGAAATTTTAAAAAAAGACAGAATAGTTTTCGAATATTATTACAAACCTTTGCAGCCAACACCGATGGAACCATTTCTCGAACTTGAATCATGCAAATCTCCAAAGTTTTCCGAATTTTATCACACCTCAAGAGTAAACCTTTACCTGTAATTGCCTAAATATTTGATAAATACGATTGTTATACAAATTATGTCAATATCCTCATAATTATGTGAATGGCTTACTGAATAAATTGGACCATCAGAAACCTAACATGAGATTTTGTTTCTTAATAAAACAACAATCTGGGACTATGATAACAACGCCTAGATTCAGCAGATAACTGTTTCATACATATTTTATTTCTTACGTAAACAGAAAAGTAAAAAAAATTAAGAAGTACCAAGTAGAGTTTGCTGGATTCAGAACAGAGCTGGATTAGTAAGTTGGCTTTATCCATTGCCGATTGTAATGAGCATAATGCACGCATTCCTAATGTGCATCCTGGCCGAGCTGACTCAAGAGCTGCAAACATGGGCGAAATGCTATCAACGAGTTTCTTCAGCTCCAAGCACATTAACCGATGTATCTGCATCCATTGGCGATTGATAAGTACACAAACAACAAAATCTCTCAATACCAAAATGATACCTTCTTGGATAATATTCTGAAGAAGTGGAAATAACCCCGACTGTGGTAAGGTTCTTACTTAATTTCATTATGTGGGATATTTTATAGAGCTTAGCTAAGAGGACCAAATAAGGAGATAGTAAGAGCGTTTCTCCCTTTCTTTTAACGAAAATAGTCAACTTTTTGTTTGCAACGCTTCCTTTCTCTACGAAAGAACACTGCAACAGCTCGGAATATATCAAACTGTGATTCTTCTAGGGAAAATATGGTCTAAAAGCAGTTAACACGTACCTTAATGGTGCTGTGATATGGAAGATCAACACTCTGAGTAGCACCAAGTTCCATATCATAACAGTATCCTCACCCTACACATTGACCAAAACATTTGGAGCACTTAAATGATTATATTTGCATAATATATCATTTACACATCTGAATTACTGATTACAGTTACATGAATACTTCCACCAATTATTTTGCCAACATTATATGATCTGTTAAGTGAAATATAATTGAAAAGAATGGAAACCAGAGGATTGTTATGGACCAAGTAGCCTTGCAAAAAAACTCTTTGAGAAGTTGAACCTTAAAGTGTCAAATAGAACTAAAAAGAAAACTTACCCGGTTATTCTACTGCCAGAAACTCAGTAAACAGATCCGTTAAAGACCCAAGATTGAAACATGAAGATGAAGGGCAAAGGAAAGTGTAATCACAATGAAACTATAACTCAAGGTATCACATGCCCGTGGAACTAGTTTTCTTATTCAGTTTATACTTCATATTTCATAGAATAAAAAGAAAACAACAGGATTTATGAGAAAAACAGTCATTGTCAGAAAGACTCCATATTTCCACAAGAAAATTTCCAGGAGGTGGCTAATGTGTGAGAGAGAGAGGAATAGGATTGTCCACTTATCTTTTGTCTGTTTAGAAGCACACCAATGCCTCCAAGAGACAGTTGACTCTTCCAAAATGGTAAAAAAGGGAAATTAAATGTTAAAACGACCTCCAAGCAGGGGGCCAAAGGCAGAAATTTTTTAATGGGATGAAATTAAATTTTAATTTTTATAATAATAAAAATATAAATTCATCATATATTTATAATTTTTAAAAGATTAAATTAAATTTTAGTATTAATAAGAAGAGTTAAAAGTATAATTTTATATTTATTAATTTAATATTTTAAAACATTTAAAGAATTAAATAAAAACTTTCTCATTTTAGGGGTTGACAGTACTACGCCTTGCCTCCATTTGTTAGGGTGAAACAAGACACAGACATTAACATGACAATGTGAGGACAATTGTGAAACCAAAGAAACCAGTGTGATTGGACATCTTTTCACCAATAAAGAATACCATGCTTATGCTTTACCCCTCTCCCCCTCGACAGGGAATAGGTTTTCTGAGCCGTGTTAAGTTTTGTTGGTGTGATTACTTTGTCTATGGTTTTGGGGACTTTTCTTTTATAGGGTTAACCTTTGCTTACCCTGTTTCTTTTTCTTTTTTTCTTTAAAGTCTCAAGAATTCCATAGAGTAAGTATAAGATTTTCAAGTGGTGATGGTGAGTGTGATAGGAATGGATTCCAAGACTCAGATTGACGTTCTCCTGACAAAGGAATATATATATTCTGTGTTTTTGGAGCTTAATATTGTGTTAATGCATCATTCTTTCTGTTTTGTATTGCCATAGTAAATTCTAAGCATAACATCTCTGTTACGTAGAAAGAAGCTTATAGAGTGTCACTATCAATGTAGGCTGAGCCCAATTCAAGTATGATCTCTAGCTTTCAAGATCACTGATACATATACATTAAACTTCACCCATGGAGATTAAGTTTAGATTTAGGGTTTTTTTTAGGATTCTGCTCTTTTATGCTGAGTTGGTTTTCTTATTTAACTTTGCCTGTTCAAGTTTCTATGGAATTCTTAATGTTTTTACTATCTATATAAAAGGAGAGAAAATGATTCTATCCACCCGTTATATATCCCACTCCAATAAATTAAGGTCATCTCTGTCAAAACCATTTTTAAGTTTTTATGAAAAACAGGGTTTGATTTTAAAAACGGAAATAGAGTCGCCACCAATCTCTTTTTACTTAGGTGTGATTGGATCACCTTGTAAAACATTTTATTTCAAAACATTGATTTTGTTCCACGAAATACAAGAAAACGGGTTCGGGAGTCGGTTACGTATGAGGAAGGGTTAGCACCCTCATAGCGCCCAAATATTGGTACATAATCGATAAAATCATGTTCGAATGTTGAAAATTAAAAAAAAAATTAAAATATGATCCTTTTATTAGAAAGAAAATCAAGACTTAACTATTTCAAAGAAATAAAATGTTATATCCAGTAAGTTAGGATATAACATCTCATGACTTCGAAGTTAGGCTCACCCTTATTTGTAAAAAATTCTTATCTCAAAACACAAAACATCATATCCAGTAAATTAGGATGCAACGTTTTGAATTTCCAAGAATAAGTTTTGATTTGAAAATTTATGAATTTCAATTTTAAAAGAAAATGGATACTTAATATTTTAAGTTCAACGATAAAAATCGAAGCCCAGTGAGTTAAGGCACAATTTTTCTTGAAGTCCTCAAATATTAGGTATCACCGTATTTTTTAAAACTATTTGAATAAAATGCGTCAGTTCAAAAGGTGTTTTTATAAAACAATGGTTTGAGTAAGATATTACAACATACATATTTAATAGCAATTCTACATAATTACAAGTTATACTAAGAAAAAATTATAAAAGAATAATATAACATAAATATATAAAGAATTATGTTAAGAAATAATAAACGATCAAAAGAACATAAATAAATAAACATGTGATATAAAATAAATAGCGATAATTAAGACTTTCACGAAATAGCAAAATCAAATGAAAAAGGGAATAATATATTTAAACATTAAAAAAATTAAAAGAATGTGACGATTTTTTTAAAATGATTTAATATATATATAAATAAAAAAAGAAAATTAAAAGTAAAAAATTATTTATAATAAATGTATATAATTTAACAATTTAATACATATATATAAATGATTACATATAATAAAAATAATTAATAAATAATATATAATATTTTTATATAAAAACATATATATATATAATGTACTAATCATAAAATTTATATATAAATAATATAAATAAAATAGGTTATATAATATAAATAGATTCTATACAAAACAAAATTTTAAAAATAATATATGATATAATATAATACTATATAATATACAAGAATGTATAATATAATAATAAATATATAAATCATAGTATATAATAAAAATAATATTAAACCAAATAAAATAATAAATAATAAATAATAATTTAATATATATAAAGATAATACATATAAAAAAATATATATATATATATATATATATGAATTTTTAACAAAATTAATAAATAATAAAAATAATATAAAATTTTAATATGATAAAATGATTCAATATGATATTAGAATAATAAAAAAATAAAATAAAAAATAAATAAAGGAAGGAGGATTAAATAGCAAATAAAAATAATTATAAAATGATTAAATCAAAAATGCGAGTCATACTGTAGGGGCTAATATGGCAATCATGCCAAATTTTCAAAACGACGCCGTTCGGATATTCACCATTCAATGGCCTTCGGACCAAATTGAAACAGATAGGAAATTTCAGGGCTAAATTATCAAAAATAAAAAAAATTCAAATTGAACTTAATTTAAAAAACTAAAATAGCGGAAGGACCAAAGTGGCAATTAGCCCTTTTAACAAAAACGCGCGGATCCTCCTTGGGTTTTCGGGTCAACGCGTGGATCCTCCTTAAAACGACGTCGTTTTTGGTTTCAAGGGCAGCCCTCAAAACGGCGCCGTTCCAGCATCCTATATAAGCCAAGTTTAATACCAAAAATCATTTGAGCACCGCTTTAAAAAAAAAACCAGCAAATTCTCTCAAACCCTCCTCTCCTCTGACTGGAGCTCGGTCATCGGGTTCCTGAGCCACGCGCTCCACGCGCCCCACGCGCCGCCACCGTCGGTGGCCGAAGAGTCGAATCTCTCCGTTTTGAAGGTAATATTCTCTCATTTTTTATTTTTTGTGTTATTTTGTGTATAGAATATGCATAAATCGAAAACAAAAAAAAACGAATCAAAGAATAGGAAATCACCTCTGTAAAAAAGAAAATCGTGTATTTTGTTCTCTGTTTATTTTTTGTGTATTTTTTTACTTCCGTCCCCCTTTTCTAGTTACAAAATAATCGGGCTTTTATAGCCTTGAAAATAAAAATAAAAAAGGAAATCATTGTTGCTGCCATTTTTACTGCTGTTTTCTTTCCTTTCTTGTGTAGGCAATCGACGAAGATCTCGGCTGTGGTGCGGGATTCGCGCGCGGATCGCGACGCCACTGAAAGCTGGCGTGGGCGCGATGAGTTGATTGCGGCGCGAGGGGCTGGTACTTGCGGCGCCTAGGGTTTCAGAAAACCCTAGGCTTACTGAAACTACTGAAGTTTTGGGCCCCTTTGGGCCGCATAGGTTTTGGGTTAGTGGGTTAGGTTTAGGTCAGGGTCTGTTTTGGGGCTGAGTATTGGGCTCGAGTGTAATGGGTAATGGGTAGCTTGGTTTGTAATGGGTCCTATTTAAGTTTGGGCTTTATAAAAGGACTGTAAGAAAATAAACTTGGACATTTATTTTTTATTTTATTTTTGGATTTTGTTTGTTTTTAAGCCCGGGCATAAATGGGCTATTACAGCTGTCCCTCTTTGCTCATTGTCGTGTAACGAGAATAGAGCAAAGATGATAAATAGACCCATTTTGCCCGGTCTTGTCAAATGGCTGGTATCTTCAATCTGCTCCACTCCTGCTCAGTGGAGATAAGATCTGCTATCTTCAATCTGCTCCATTGTCGATACATGGAGACAAGACTGAAAGTATCTTCGATCTGCGTTATTTGAGATCTACTATTTTCTTGCTTCTTGCAACTTAAGAATGCGGATCTCGCTATCTTCGATCGCTTCACTTGCAACTTCAGGAAGACAAGATCTACTATCTTCAGTCTACTCCACTGCAACTTCAGGGAGACAAGGCTGAAAGTATCTTCGATCTGCTTCCTGCAACTTCAGGAAGATGAGATCTGTTGTTTTCAGTCTACTCCACTGCAACTTCAGGGAGATAAGACTGGTGGCTTCGATCTGCTTCCTGCAACTTCAGGAAGATGAGATATTCTATATTTAGTCTACTCCGCTGCAATTTTAGGGAGATAAGACTGGTGGCTTCGATCTGCTTCTTGCAAGTTCAGGAAGATGAGATCTTCTGTCTTCAGTCTACTCCGCTGCAACTTCAGGGAGATAAGGCTGATGGTGTCTTCGATCTGCCTCCTGCAACTTCAGGAATATGAGATCTGCTGTCTTCAGTCTACTTCGCTACAACTTTAGGGAGATAAGACTAATGGTGTCTTCGATCTGCCTCCTGCAACTTTAGGAAGATGAGATCTTCTGTCTTCAGTCTACTCCACTACAACTTCATGGAGACAAGACTGGTGGCTAAAATCTACTTTTCTACTACCTCGGGAAGATAAGATTCGCCAAATTTGATCTACTCCACTGCTGTTTAGGGAGATAAGATCTACAAATTCACCGATATTACTACACCGTCCCCTGAGGGACATGTCCTATAGACTCGGTTCCATATACTTATGTCAAATGACCAGGATGCTATGATCAGAATGAATCAAATGCTTCTAGCCACATGTGTTATGAGTGACATGAATGAAACATGTCATGAAAATGATTCCTTTTTAAACGTTTAAGGATTAGGATGCAATGATCGGAATGAATCAAATGCTCCTAATGAAATTTGCTATGATACAAAAATGTTATGAGTATGATTCCTACTCTAGGTGTTATCACTCATTTGTTCTTCATTCTTGTTTATCAATCATGTTCTGCTCAACAAGTTTGCCCCAATGTAATTTCAGAGTCAACTCCGCTTGGATCTTGAGAACACAAAGCTTGTACCATCCTACCACAATGAGAATTGAAACTTTTTCAATCTGTCCCATCTGTAATTTTTAGGGTATAGGGTTTATTTTGAATTCAACCCATTCCACCACAATTCAAGGTTTCTAAATTTTTCATTAACTTAGTTTGTCACACCATTCCCCGAATGTTATGACCTGATGACATCACTTACTTTCATCACATCAACTTATTATTTTATCCAATTATCATTTGGACAAAGAATTCAGAGAAATAGTCTCTATCCAGACTCTTATTTCTCAAATATTTCTATGCACATGGAAATTCTAAACAATTGTCCTGTTTCGGTTCCTTGTTTTATCTAGAAATTTCCAAAGTAATATGTAAAACTTCTTTTTGTGAAATTATTAGTTCATCAATCATTATTTCAATCAACACATTTATGAATAATGGGTAACAAATAAATTGATCTCAAAGAGCGTTAAATGAATTATCAGAAATATAAAGAGAATTAACTGGGAATATATCTTTGAGAAGAAAAAGAATCCAAAGATATTGAAATGAATAGGACAAAGATCATATGCCCTAGATATCGCAGATTGAGCTTCTATATTGAAATGTTAAGCTTTGAGCTTAACATGTGTTTAGAAGACCCAACGTACTTTGTTGATGACCCGATATGCAACATACTTCATTTTTATTGATTTAGGTATAGCAAAATGGCTGCGTGCGCATTCAAAATTTGAGCCACCCTTTTCGGGTTTTCAACTCAAAACCCCTTTGGTCTCAAGGCGCCCTTTGCGAGTTTTCGCCTTGGCCTCTCCATCATTCATTTTTTTAGAAACTCAAAGCGCCCTTTGCTGGTTTTCACTTTGGCCTCTTCTCCTTTTCAAGCAAAATAATTTTTGACTGAATCCGAGTTTATGGGATTAGGTAAGCTTTTCCCATCCATTTCGGTTAAGATCAGTGCTCCTCCAGAGAAAGCCTTCTTCACCACATATGGTCATTCCCAATTCGGCATCCATTTTCCTCTGAAATCATTTTGTATGGGAAGGATCTTTTTCAATACAAGGTCCCCCTCATGAAACTCTCTTGGGCGAACTTTCTTATTGTAGGCTCGCATCATTCGTTTTTGGTACATCTGACTGTGACGAATAGCCCTTAGCCTCTTTTCTTCAATTAAGTTCAACTGATCATACCGAGCCTGAATCCATTCAGCTTCATCCAGCTTTATTTCTGACAAAACTCAAAGAGAAGGTATTTCCACTTCAATCGGTAGAACTGCCTCCATCCCATAGACCAACGAGAAAGGCATTGCCCCAGTAGAGGTTCTGACGGACGTCCGATAAGCAAAGAGTGCAAACGGTAGTTTCTCATGCCAATCATTATAAGTCTCAGTCATCTTCCCTATTATCTTCTTGATGTTTTTATTGGCCGCTTCCACTACCCCATTCATTTTTGGACGATACAGAGACGAATTGTGGTGTTTGATCCCAAATTGACTACAAATGTCTACTATCGTGCTATTGTTCAAGTTTAGTACGTTGTTTGATATGATCCTCTCGGGCATTCCATATCGACAAATGATCTTTTTCTTCAAGAATCGACTAACTGCTGACTTAGTGACGCTAGCATATGAAGCAGCTTCTACCCATTTCGTGAAGTAGTCAATAACCACAAAGATGAATCGATGCTCATTCAAAGCTTTCGGTGAGACTGGTCCAATAAAACATCCATGCCTCACATGGAAAAAGGCCATAGGGAAGTCATAACATGCCAATGTGACGGAGGTACATGAATTTTGTCTCCATAAATCTGGCATTTATGACATCTCTTGGCATAGTTGATACAATCTCCTTCCATGGTGGACCAATAATATCCAAATCTCATTATCTGTCTGGCCATTGTGAATTCATTAGCATGTGTTCCACAAACGCCCTCATGAACTTCCTCCAGGATTTTCCTAGCTTCAACAGCATCAACACATCTTAATAGTACTTGATCCTTTCTCCTTTTGTACAAGATATCCCCATCTAAAACATAGTCAGAGGCCAATCTTCTTAATGTCCTTTTCTCATTCTCAGTTGCATGCTCCGGGTATTCACGATTTTTTACGTATCGTAATACATCCTGATACCAAGGGTGGTCATCTTTTTCCTCATCTTCCAGATTACAACAATGAGTTGGAACTTCGAAAATACTCATCTGAATAGGTCTCATGTCCTCTGGTCTATTTATTTTGATCATAGAAGCCAAGGTCGCCAAAGCATCTGCCATCTGGTTTTCATCGCGTGGGAGATAATTGAAAGTGATGTCATCAAACTCCTCAATCAATCCCAGAACTATTTTTTGATAATCAATTAGTTTGGGATCTCTTGTCTCCCACTCTCCTTTAAGCTGGTAGATTACTAAGGTAGAATCCCCGTATACTTCTAATACTCTGATTTTACGCTCTACAGCTACTCGAATTCCCATGATGCATGCTTCATACTCCGCCATGTTATTCGTGCAATCAAAATCTAATTTGCATGTAAATGGATAATGATCACCACTAGGGGATACCAAGATTTCCCAATTCCATTTCCTACAGCATTTGACGCTCCATCAAAGTTTAGCTTCCACGGACATTCTTCAGTAGTTGCCACATACATCAGCTCTTCATTGGGGAAATCAAAGCTCAAAGGTTTATAATCCTCTAAAGCTCTGCTAGCCAGAAATTCTGCTACTACGCTTCCTTTTATAGCCTTTTGGTTCACATAGACTATATCGAATTCAGATAGCAAAATCTGCCACCTTGCCATCCTTCCATTCAAAGCAGTTGACTCCATCATATACTTTAACGGATCAAGATTTGAAATTAACTAGGTAGTATGATATAACATGTACCGCCTCAACCTCCGAGTTGTCCAAATCAAGGCGCAACATAATTTCTCGATCGACGAATATCTCATTTCACAATCAGTGAACTTTTTACTAAGATAGTATATCGCCTTTTCTTTCTTTCCTGACTCATCATGTTGGCCAAGCACACATCCCATGGAGTTATTGAACACTGACAAATACAGTATCAACGGTCTATCTAGATTAGGCGAGAGATAATACTAGGGCATTTGAAAGATATTGTTTGACTTTGTCAAAAGCTTTCTGGCACTCATCGTCCCATACACCTTGGTTGTGTTTCTTAAGAAGACAAAATATGGGATCACATTTATCAGTTAATTGTGAAATAAATCGAGCAATGTAAGTTAATCTTCCAAGAAAACCTCGAAGTTCCTTTTGAGTGCATGGTGGAGGCAATTCTTGTATTGCTTTGACCTTGTTTTAGTCAACTTCGATTCCTCTCTCGCTGATTACAAAACCCAGTAATTTTCCTGACCGAGCTCCGAAGGTACACTTTGCCGGGTTGAGCTTCAATTGAAACTTTCTCAATCTCAAAAATAACTTCTTCAAAATTTCAATGTGTTCCTTTTCTGTTCGAGATTTGGCGATCATGTCATCAACATATACTTCAATCTCTTTATGCATCATGTCATGGAATAAAGTTACCATGGCCCTTTGATATGTTGCCCCAGCATTCTTTAGTCCGAATGGCATTACCTTATAACAAAAGGTACCCCACAATGTTATGAAAGTAGTTTTCTCCATATCCTCAGGGTGCATCTTGATCTGATTATATCCCGAAAAACCATCCATGAAAGAAAACAATGAGTATCCCGCCGTATTATCCACCAACGTGTCAATATGAGGCAAAGGGAAATTGTCCTTTGGGCTGGCTTTATTTAAGTCCCTATAGTCTACACACATCTGGACTTTTCCATCCTTTTTAGGTGCAGGAACAATGTTGGCAACCCACTCTGAGTATTTGACCACTTGTAGAAAACCAGCATCAAACTGTTTCTTGACTTCCTCCTTTATCTTCAACACCACATCTGGCCTCATCCTTCGTAACTTTTGCTGAACTGGCTTGCACTCTTCTCTTATGGGAAAGCGATGCACTACGATATCAGTACTTAGACCAAGCATATCTTGGTATGACCATGCAAAGACGTCATTGAATTCCCGTAGCAACTCAACAAGGTCTTGTTTCGTCTCCTCGGCTATGCGCGTTCCAATTTTCACAACTTTTCCTTCCTCAGGGCTATGTTTTCTACCTCCTCTTCATGGGGTAAAATCTGTTTCTCTTCTTGCTTTACCATTCTTAGCAGATTTGGAGATAAGTCACAATCTCTGTCACCTTCAAAATCCTGAGATTCCTCTAAACAAATGTCTTGCTCAAAGTGGACCTCTGGATCTGTAGTATCATTGCTCACATCATTGATATCTAGGGACTTGTGATGGATACCAAAGAATGTACAAAAAACAAATGAATTCAAGAACAACTATCCACATGACATGAATGAGGAATAAAAAATTTGGAATGAAATTAGAAAGTTAAAAGAATAAAAAATGAAAGAATATTTGCTCAAGTTAATTATCAAAGATGTATTTTATTGAAACAATAATGTCTGAACATGAGCCTATTTTACAAAAGCAATCTTATTGTTTCTAGGCTATAAAAACAACAAGAGCGTTCTGAATATTATTCTGTATAATCTCTAAAAATTATAGGAAGTTCTTCTGCAGTCCAATTGTCCAAAACGCTTCCATGTTCATAAGGGCGAATGCCCAACAGGTTTCTTTGCTCAACTTCTTCCCCATGTATGGCATTAATGTGAGGATTTTCCAATAACCCTCTCTCAGGGTGAATTATCCCTCCGGATACAAAGGTCTGGGATATGTGGGGGAATGTCATCGATTCCCACTAGATTTCTTCTCCATTCAGACGTGCTCTTCTTCTTTCCTGCTTCCTCTCTATTTCTCTCTTCTTTTGTTTAGCATCTGGCCTGAAACCCAAGCCAAAACGGTCTCTCTTCTCTTTCAGCATCGGCACTTAAACTTTTCCATGGAATTGTCTACCCAGTCCTTTTCCTGGTAAGGCTCCTTTCCCCACCATCATTTGTAAGCCCATCCTAGTGGTCTTGGATATCTTAGGCACCGAAACTTTATTTCTTTCCAAAATGAATGTTGCGTTGACGAATTTTAAAGACTAGAAAGAACACTCAATGGCCTCCTCATTTGTCTTTACATATAGTGCGTCATTGGTAACAGTCGCTATGATGTCTTCCTCCGCGTTTATAGTAACCAGCCGACCCTCTGTCACCAGTTTCAACTTTTGGTGCAGTGATGAGGGCACTGCCCCCGTTGAATGAATCCAGGGCCTTCCTAGCAAGAAGTTGTAGGAGGGCTTGATATCCATCACCAGAAAGTCCACTTCATATGTGTTAGGCCCAATCAGCAACGGTATGTCAATTCTTTCCATCACTCTTCTCTCGGTGCCATCAAATGCTCTCACTATGTTCTGGCATGTCTTCATGTGAGAACTGTCTATCGGCAACCTCTTCAGTGTGGATAACAGAAAGACATTCAAGGCTGATCCATTGTCGATTAACACACTTGGCAGAGTGTATCCCTTACAACGAGTAGTGATATGTAGAGCTTTGGTCGATCCCATACCTCTAGGCGAAATTTCATCATCACTAAAGCAAATGAAATTATCGGCACTTATGTTACTAACCAAACGGTCAAGTTTATTGATAGATATATCCCTAGTAACATAAGTTTTGTTCAGAACTTTCATCAACGCTTCGCGATGCACTTTTGAACTTAAGAGTAAGGCTAGCACTGATATGCGAGCTAGTTGCTTACGCAGCTGCTCTACCATGCTGTATTCACTGTGCTTCAAGAATTTTAGAAATTCTTTAGCCTCTTCTTCTTTCACGGGTTCATTGATAAGGACCTCAGGTCCTTTCTCTCGTTCAACCGCCACAGTTTTTGACTTTGCTGGTTCTGTTCTGACGTTTACCGAGTCGTAACGTCTTTCACTTCGTGTGTAGAATCCCTCATTTTGGACTTCCTTGGAAGTGTTAGCTAAGTTTTCCACTCCCGGTGTCATCACATTACAGTTGTAATTCCATGGTACTATCTTGTTATCCTTGTAAGGAAAGAAAACAGGTTTCTGGATTACGACTTTAGGCGTGATTTGTGTTCCGCCTTCTGTGTTTATCGGTCGGGAAATGATGATCTTCGGATAATTGACTTTTTGGTTTGTCAACTCTCATTCTGTTACACATACATTTCCTTCCTCTGAGCCTTCTTCATAAAATTCCACTTCCTTATTATCCATAAGGCTTTACACTAAGACCCTAAACTCAGCACATTCCTGGATCTCATGCTCCTCTATTTTGTGGAACTCACAGTAGTTCCTTATTCCTCCACATCCTTTCACAGAATCTAATTCTATCAGTCATCTTCTCATCATTTCTCTCCACACCATTCTCAACGGGGTTTTCACCTCTGAGATATCCTCATTGGTCCTTCTTACGACATCCTCTCCAATTGCGTTTATCCCCTTATCTCCATGGTTAGGTAATGGGTTCTCCGAACTAGGTGTATCATCAAACTTCACAATCCCCATCTTGATAAGCTTCTCAACTACCTTTTTGAAGGCAGTGCAGTTTTCTATCGAATGCCCGTTATTCTTGTGTGGTAATCATATTGAGCGTTTGAGTCATACCATTTAGGATATGGGGGCTGTAACGGTTGTAGATAAAATAGGGACACTACATGTGCGTCGAATAAACTTTGGTATAGCTCCTTATACGTCATTGGGATTGGCGTAAATTGGAGTTTTTCAGAATTTTGCCTTGGGCCTGATTCTTGTCTTGTCGACCCCTGTTGCCCAGCAGTAACTACTTTCGGCTGGCTCACAGTAATTGCCTTTGATTACCCTTTGTTGTATGTACTCGTATTATTCACCTCACTGTCCTTTTTCCTAGGAACAGATTTTCTAGTGGTTTCTCCTGCTTCAATCTTACCACCTCTTATGGCGTTTTCTATCATTTCACCTGCCATCACTATATCCGCAAAGCTCTTGGTGGTGCTTCCTATCATATGAGTGTTAAATTGTGCCTTCAAAGTGTTAATAAATAGCATGATGGTTTCCTTCTCTAGGAGAGGTGGTTGAACTTGCATGGCAACTTCCCTCCATCTTTGCGCGTATTGCCTGAAGCTTTCATTCGATTTATTTTCCATGTTTTGCAACATGATCCTATCAGGCGTCATGTCTGTGACATGATTTTATTGCTTCATGAAGGCTTGGGCTAAGTCTCTCCAGGAGCTAATATTAGCACGGCTGAGTTGATTATACCACCTGGATGCTACCCCACTAAACTGTCTTAGAAACAATGAATTAAAAGTTGATCATTGTTCACGTAGCCAGTCATGCGTCTACAGAACGTAGTGATGTGGGCTTTAGGGCAGCTAGTCCCGTTGTATTTCTCAAATTCTGGCATCTTAAATTTATGAGGAAGTAAATTTGGAACCAGACTCAAGTCTTTTGCGTCAATACCATGGTGATGATCGGCATTTTCCAAAGCCTTGAATTTTACCTCCAACCATCTACAGCGATCCTCTAACTGCCTCGAGGATTCAATTCTTATCCCTTCCCTCTCTACTATATCCAAATCAAGTATAACAGGATTGGCTGGGTTATCTCCTGGGTTGGATCCTGAGCCAGCATGGAAGTTCATGGGCATTCTAGTATCAGCTTGCCCTTGTTGAGACCTAATCGTGACAAATGGCCTTTGAGGATATTCTTCAGGCTGTGCATGTGGTGGGGTAAAGCCCGGGGAAATGCCTTCGCTATCCTCTGCAGTAATAGCCATGGGACCTTTTCCTTTGTCCATCGCTCCGTTCAGCATTTGGGCCATTTGAGCCATCATGTTCCTTTGAGCTTCCAACATTTGGTCTCTCATTTCTTGTTGGAGCTTTGCCATTTGCTCCTGCATCTGGTCTTGCATGTCTCTCTGGAATTGTTCAAGCCTTTGATCCATACTCTTTATTTTGGCACGTGTACCGTAATGGTGTTCGGTTTCTAAATTTTCCTTCTCTCTCTCTCTCTATGTGATAATTTCAACTAATTAAGCTCTCTCTATGGACTTAAATGCATATGATATGATATAATGCAAATGCATGAATGCAAAGAGGCATCAATTCTAATTTAACTTCATTTTAGAAAACTTTATTAGAAAACAAAATCCTTTACACAAAACGGATTACAAATATGTTTTCGCCCTAAGGCCCAAAGTTTTGATTTTCCTAAACAACAAAGCTAACTCTTGGCCACGATCTGACTATAGCTCATACTTCGTGCTCAATGTATCAGCCTGTACTGCCAAAGTCTGTAGGTGATCAGCTACCTCTCAAATCTAGACTATTGCTTCACCCATGAGATAATCTCGACTTCTAACTTGATCATGAGAATGGTGAAGTTCTTCCTTCCAACGCCCTTCTCTTGTTTCAAGAAGCTCGATCTGAAGTTCACAGCCATGCAATGTCGATTCTAACTCTTCGATCTTACCTTTCATTTTCTCAATCTTGTTCAGACTTGACTTTAGCTCGATCGAAGAATTACGGCTTCGATGGTGATGAAGAGATCGTCCAAGTTCAACCACTATAGCTTTTAATTCTTCCTTTTCACTTCGACTTTCTGCTAAACTCTTCTCTAGGGCCTCATTTTGCGCTTGCATTTCTTGAAATTTCCTCTCCCAATAGTCAGCTTTACCCTTTTCCTCCTGGACCTCTTGTTGCCATTGTTTCGAAGTCTTCCCTAATCCAGCATTCTTCATCGATAGACGCATCCTCTTATATTCTGTCTTCAAGCTATCTCGATCTTCCTCAATCTTCCTTTTCTCATTTCTTATTTTTTCAGTCTCTAGTTTCTGAACATCCACGTCTAAGCTTAGGTACACTTTTTCCTCTTCCAACTTCTCTATTCTCTTTCCGAGCTCCAAATTCCTTCTTTCAAAATCTTGTTTTATAATCTCCAGTTCTGATGGAACCACTCGTAAAAATTCTTCAATTGATCGAGCGCCTTCTGAACTTGGCACAGGGATATTGTCATTGACTCTCCTACTCCACCATCCACTATACTCTGGGGTCGTCATTGGGCTCACGTTCACTCTCTTCATGAGATGGGTCTGATTCCAAGCATTAGAAATCTCCTTAACCCTTTTCTTGTAGCTATCTCCTTTATATAAAAACTCACTTTGTACTAATCCATGTGTAGCCAGTACAAACTACCTTATTCTGAATTGCCTTAATACGAGCAAATACGCATATCCAATGGCTCCCCAAATTCCAAGTAGAGGACCCACTCAAAACCCTCACACCGATATAGAACTTCATTAGGAACCATCCAGGGAGCTCTCCACTCAACATCTTCTTCTCGGATATTTCGTAGAAGCACTATCCAATTTTCTTCAGATATGTCGTCTCTCCTTGGAGTAGCCACCATCTCTTTTAATGGAGAGTAATTTTCTGAGAAGACCCGATAAGAAACCTTATCCACCCCCTAGAAACGACTATGGAACCAAGTCAACAACAACTGCGCACATCCTATAAATCTGCCTTCCCTAGCTCTCCTACATATACTCAATGATCGAAATATCTCCACCAAGATCACAGGAACAGGTGTAACTTGTTTGTCAAGTCGATTAAAAAGATCTTAGACAGCTTCATCCACGTATCCCAATGCCCTAGGGAAGATCACTAATCCATATATACTCAAAGAAAATACATCGACTTTCTTTTTCATATCAGGATGCTCTAAAATCAAATCCTTCAAAGCTTTCCATGAGATGCACTTATACTTACCTTTTTGCTTGATTCTGGCTGTGACCCACTGTTCACTCATCCCCGTAATATTCATCAGTTTCCTCACAAAAGTTGGAACATTAGGAGTCCTTGAGTAAGCTTTATCTACTTGAATCTTGGGATAACGCAATAGAACTGTATACTCCTCCACCGTAGGCACCAAATCAACTCTTTCGAAAGTAAAGCAACTATACGCAGAGTTCCAACATTGGGAGATGGCTCGAAACAGATGTTCATCTACCTTAATGTCCAACAGGTACGAAAAATCCCCATAGTTGCAGTAAAACAAATGCTTGGTCTCATTACTCCAATGATCCCATATCTCTCTCAATTCTTGAAGATTATTCTGCGTCACACTGATGCGAGTGTAGTCCCATAACTCTGATTTGTACCCTTCGACTAGGCTATCTCCTTTTCCTAACTGTGTTTGCTCTGACCACCTACGGACGGCTGCATTGTCCTCCACTTTATCAAGGAATTCGTTCTCCATAACGAGCTTTCTGATTTAAAAACTGACCGTGAATTGATACCTCTCTAAAATATGAAATGACATGCAACAAAATAAAACACAATCAATTAGTATCATGGAGTAAAATATAAAGCAAATAATCAAATGCATATCTAGGTGATTGCTAAGGTTTGGTATAGTTCTATCTAGGGTAAGCACTTAGGTTTTCTATATGTGGTTTAGCTCTAAAGTTGAGGTACCTGAACCAGCAGATTTCTCGATCTTCACCCATTATAGGCTCATATGGACTGAGTTCAGTTCAGGGGAATACATTTCCCTATGGCTACACAGAGATGAAAATCTCACGAAGATATAGGTACGGATGTATCCCGAAAGCGATTCACTATCCTGCACGGAGGTGAAAACCTCACGAAGGAGTAGCTTCTCACTCCCACTTAAAGGTGCGACCACAACGGTCATGCAATGCAATGCAAAGATATTTTATAAAAATAGAACCATATGCAATAAAAAGGATCATAATTTTTAAACCAGATTTTTAAATTCAGACACAATGACATGAAATTATCGATTTTACGGCTTGACTCTCTTATTGGTCCCCAGTGGAGTCGCCAAGCTGTCAAAACCATTTTTAAGTTTTTATGAAAAACGGGGTTTGACTTTAAAAAACGGAAATGGAGTTGCCACCAATCCCTTTTTACTTAGGTGTGATTGGATCACCTTGTAAAACATTTTATTTCAAAACATTGATTTTGGTCCACGAAATACAAGAAAACGGGTTCGGGAGTCGGTTACGTATGAGGAAGGGTTAGCACCCTCATAGCGCCCAAATATTGGTACCTAATCGATAAAATCATGTCCAGAATGTTGAAAATTTTAAAAAAATAAAAATAAAATATGATCCTTTTATTAGAAAGAAAATCAAGACTTAACTATTTTAAAGAAATAAAATGTTATATCCAGTAAGTTAGGATATAACATCTCATGACTTCAAAGTTAGGCTCGCCCTTATTTGTAAAAAATTCTTATCTCAAAACACAAAACATCATATCCAGTAAGTTAGGATGCAACGTTTTGAATTCCCGAGAATAAGTTTTGATTTGGAAATTTATGAATTTCAATTTTAAAAGAAAAGGGATATCTAATATTTTAAGTTCAACGATAAAAATCGAAGCCCAGTGAGTTAGGGCAAAATTTTTCTCGAAGTCCTCAAATATTAGATATCACCGTATTTATTAAAACTATTTGAATAAAATGCGTCAATTCAAAAGGTGTTTTTATAAAATAATGGTTTGAGTAAGATATTACAACATACATATTTAATAGCAATTCTACATAATTACAAGTTATACTAACAAATAATAATAAAAGAATAATATAACATAAATATATAAAGAATTATGTTAAGCAATAATAAACGATCAAAAGAACATAAATAAATAAACATGTGATATAAAATAAATAGCGATAATTAAGACTTTCACAAAATAGCAAAATCAAATGAAAAAGGGAATAATATATTTAAACATTAAAAAAATTAAAAGAATGTGACGATTTTTTTAAAATAATTTAATATATATATATATATAAATAAAAAAAGAAAATTAAAAGTAAAAAAGTATTTATAATAAATGTATATAATTTAACAATTTAATACATATATATAAATGATTACATATAATAAAAATAATTAATAAATAATAAATAATATTTTTATATAAAAACATATATATAATGTACTAATCATAAAATTGCATATATATAAATAATATAAATAAAATAGGTTATATAATATAAATAGATTCTATACAAAACAAAATTTTAAAAATAATATATGATATAATATAATACTATATAATATACAAGAATGTATAATATAATAATAAATATATAAATCATAGTATATAATAAAAATAATATTAAACCAAATAAAATAATAAATAATAAATAATAAATTAATATATATAAAGATAATACATATAAAAAATAATATATATATATGAATTTTTAACAAAATTAATAAATAATAAAAATAATATAAAATTTTAATATGATAAAATGATTCAATATGATATTAGAATAATAAAAAAATAAAATAAAAAATAAATAAAGGAAGGAGGATTAAATAGCAAATAAAAATAAGTATAAAAGGATTAACTCAAAAATGCGCGTCATACTGTAGGCGCTAATATGGCAATCATGCCAAAATTTTCAAAACGACGCCGTTTGGATATTCACCATTCAATGGTCTTCGGACCAAATTGAAACAGATAGGAAATTTCAGGGCTAAATTATCAAAAATAAAAAAAATTCAAATTGAACTTAATTTAAAAAACTAAAATAGCGGAAGGACCAAAGTGGCAATTAGCCCTTTTAACAAAAACGCGCGGATCCTCCCCGGGTTTTCGGGTCAACGCGCGGATCCTCCTTAAAATGGCGTTTTTGGTTTCATGGGCTGCCCTCAAAACGGCGTCGTTTTTGTTTTCATGGGCTGCCCTCAAAACGGCGCCATTCCAGCATCCTATATAAGCCAAGTTTAATACCAAAAATCATTTGAGCACCGCTTTTAAAAAAAAAAAACCAGCAAATGCTCTCAAACCCTCCTCTCCTCTGACTGGAGCTCGGTCATCGGTTTCTGAGCCACGCACTCCACGCGCCCCACGCGCCGCCACCGTCGGTGGCCGGAGAGTCGAATCTCTCCGTTTCGAAGGTAATATTCTCGCCTTTTTTATTTTTTGTGTTATTTTGTGTATAGAATATGCATAAATCGAAAAAAAAAAAACGAATCAAAGAATAGGAAATCACCTCTATAAAAAAGAAAATCGTGTATTTTGTTCTCTGTTTATTTTTTGTGTATTTTTTTACTTCCGTCCCCCTTTTCTAGTTACAGAATAATCGGGCTTTTATAGCCTTGAAAAAAAAAATAAAAAGGAAATTATTGTTGCTGCCATTTTTACTACTATTTTCTTTCCTTTCTTGTGCAGGCAATCGACGAAGATCTCGGCTGTGGTGCGGGATCATTGTGGATCGCGCGCGCGACCAAAGCTGGCGTGGGCGCGAGGAGTTGATTGCGCGCGAGGGTCGGTACTTTGCGGCGCTAGGGTTTCGAAAAAACCCTAGGCTTATCAAACTATCGAAGTTTTGGGCCCCTTTGGGCCGCATAGGTTTTGGGTTAGTGGGTTAGGTTTAGGTCAGGGTCTGTTTTGGGGCTGAGTATTGGGCTCGGGTGTAATGGGTAATGGGTAGCTTGGTTTGTAATTGGGTCCTATTTAAGTTTGGGCTTTATAAAAGGACTGTAAGAAAATAAACTTGGACATTTATTTTTATTTTATTTTTAGCTTTTGTTTGTTTTTAAGCCGGGCATAAATGGGCTATTACAATCTCATTTTCTTTTTATTAGATCTGGAAGGTCTTCCTGCATTGTGGGTTTTTTTTGTCATTATAATTTGATATTGTTTCTTTTGATTGATGAGTGCAAGACACTCCTTCGTAGTATGAGTTCCAGCTCTTTGCTACCTGTTTTTCATGAAGAGAACATGTGTGTTAATGTCTTAATCCGTATTGGTAGTATTTTACAACATTGACCCTCTCAAGATGTTTTTTCTTCTGATGATTTATTTTTTATGTTGATCCTCCTGTTTGTTTATGGCGTTTGCATTTGGACGATGCCCAAGGGCAAACTATCCAACTTTATTTTAAGTACTAAATAATACTTGATCCTTTTTTTTTTAAAAAAAAAGAGTAGATTTTTAAAAATAAGGGTCTAAATTTCAATGTACCAACTATTAAGAGACTTATAGTCATGATTATTTGAATTGGATTGGAAATCGGTCGGGGTACTAGTCCGAAGAGAGGCAATAGACTAATTGATCTGCGAACTGGTACGAACCAATTGAAGAAGGTTAAAAAAATTGGTTGAATTTTTTTATTATAATTTTTAATGATTTATATAGTAGAATCATATGAACCAATTCGATAACTAGTTCAATTTTGAAAATCTTATTTAGAGTATATTTTATTTTTCAAAATTTTAAGAGATATATAGTCAACTTAACATGAATAATTCTATTAGATGAAAGGAACATCTCCATTTGTTGGAAAACAAAAGAAAACCCCATAAAATATCTCGACGACCTTATAGTGGACTTAAAATAAAAACAAAATTAATAAAATTTGAAGCTATTGACCAATATTAATAAATCAGAAGGTTTTTAAAATATATATATAAAAAAATGACAAATTTCATTGAAGAGAAAAGTAGGTGGTGGAAGCAGGGGGAAGCCAAAACAATTTTTTAGGGGGGCCGGATGAAATTTTAATTTTTTATAGTTTATATTTTTATAATTTGTAAAAGATTAAATAGAATTTTTATAATTTTAGGGGAGCCAAAGTGTAATTTTATCTTTATTAATTTAAAAATTTTAAAAATTTTAAAGATCTAAATAATAATTTTACATTTTATGGGATCGGGGCACATGCCAACCCCTGGCTTCGCCCCTGGATGGAAGGGTCAATGAGATGTTGATGTTTTTGCCACCAAAAACTTCAATGACATAATCCTTTAAAGCATGTATGGAGCTTGTTTGTTTACTTGGTCATCAATGGAAGGAGTCAAAGTTGAGAAAAAGTACTTGAATCTCGTGTTATAAGAAAATAAGACCATACCCAGATTTTGTTGAATTCATAACCATCAAGTTTCACTTGTATCCCAGATAATCTAATCAAAACCAAATAACCAGAAACAAAAGGCCAGTGTTCTTCCCTGCAACCCCTTTTCAATGAATCAACACAAACTAGTTCCAGACTTTTTATATATTTCTTCACAGATAATAAGTGAACTAGCTTCAATTAGAAATTTCACTTATGACAGGATAGAAACAAAGGCACCCTAAGTTCAATATTAGTTAGCAGTATTGTTTCTTATTTATGGTCAAGATAATCTCCTTTATGGTGGAATGAAGCTTGAAGCACAAGACCTGGTGAACACAACCGCCCAAGCAAGGAAAAGGATTCATTGGTGTAGTTTTAGCCACTCACAAATCTCTGAATCTTCTCTATCAGAAGGAAAACCAACGCCAAGTCAAAACAGCTTCAAGCTATTGGTGATCTCTAGAACATCAAAAGCATCTGTTTTATCTTTTTTCTTTGGTTTTGAAGTTTCAAAAGCATCTGCTGATCCTTATCTTTTGGGACATTCCACAAGCATAGCACGCCTTTGACTACTTTGTTTGAGTAGATCCAACGATAAGAAAATCACGTTACCAAAAATACTTGCTTTATTCAAAGGTTCCCTCTAATAAGAGTGGTCCTCGTGCATTATATACTCTAATGAGTGAATGATATAAATTTATTTATCAGTGGAGTAGACTTGTCCAAGTGCTCGAAAGGCACTGTTATTTGCTGTGGCATTCAATATCCTAAAGGGCAATATATGACTTAGATATTCCTGAAGCTTGGAATGGACTTTGGGGCATATACTTTTAAACCCACACAAATAAATTTTCGCACTTCCAATCATAAGGCCCACAGGGGAACGGTTCCCAGGAGGCATATCTTTCGCCTAAGAGGAGCCGCAAATTGAGATGATAAGGGTTCTAAATATCAGAAGACCTATACAGTAAATCACGGCTAAAGTTGTCTACGAGTCGGGCCATTCGACTAGGTTCATCCGAAAAATGAAAGGGTTTAAACAAAATTATAGACTAAAAGTATAGGCTTAAGCAAAAAATGAGCCTCAGATAAGCTTTTTTTGACCCGGCCCCCGCCTGGATACATGTCTTTTTAAAATTTGTTGAGAAATATTTGTTTCAATATTTTTAATGTATTTTCAGGGAAACATTTGTTTTAATGTTTTTACTGTATTTTATATATTTATATTTTCAAAATTTGTTTTATATAATAAAATAATTTTGAAAAAAGTTAATACGGGTCAAGCCCGAGTTTAGCATCTACAATTTGGTTTGGGCTTAGACAAAAATTTAGACCCATTTTTTGGGTCGGCCTGAGCCCAAACCTATCAATCAGGCCTAAAATTTTGTTAGGGTCCGGCTCGAACCTGGGACAACTCTAGTCATGGCCCTTCTCTCACTGCATATGGACTATAAAAATATTAGAAGAAGATTATCAATTTATCTTTTAGAAGGAACTAATTTTAGCTCACGTCCCACAAAGAATATATGATCAGTGGCGGAGCTAGGGGTTGATAGGGGCTTGAAAAATTTTCCATTTTAAGTATTTTTATAATTTATAAATGATAAAATTTTGATTTAATCTTAAAAAAATTATAAAGATATAAGCAATTAAAATGATGAATCGTAAAAATATACAATTTAATTCCGCTCAAATTTTTTTTTCTAACTTCGTCCCTGTATATGATCTAAATAATCGACACAACAATAGAGATATTAAAATATATTCATAATTAATATTGACAATATTTCATAAAATAAAATAATTTATATAATTTATAAAATTTGAATCACTTCATATTAAAATAATTATTTCTTTATTTAAAAAGGTAAAAAATGCTATCATTTAAAAAAAATCAAAAGATATTATATCTTCAAATAATTAATTGATCAAAGTTTAAATATAAATTTTAATACAGTAATGATACATGTGAACCTGAGTTTGAATCAAAGTTATACCAAAAAATTATACATGCAAATATAATAATTTAATTGATGTCTATGTGTGATTTATCCATAACTTATTAACCAAAAAAATATTAATTATAAATAATAATGTGTGAAAATTGCTTAGTTATAAAATATATAATTTTGTAACAAATAACATAAAATAGATAATTTTAGTAAAAAAAAAAAAAACTGTTTAGTTAATTTTAAATAGAGATGTTCACGAGTTGAGTCAAGTTGAGTTTAGGCTGGGTCAATGTATGATATTAACACACATTATATTTTTCAAACCTGACCTAATCAGAAACATGGACCACAAATTTTACTCAATCTGCCTATATGTATAAAAGACGAACTCAAACTCATCTTAGGGCCACCAATATTATTTTTATCTTTAAACTAGATTATTTTTAATATAATATTTAATGATTTTATATTTTTTGTTAAAATTTTAAACATAAAACTTAACAACAGATTTTAATGTTTACATATATATTATCATATATTTAATATGTGATATAAATTACATAATTATAAAAAATAAAATTGAACAATATATACAAAAGAAAAAAAAAAAAAGGCCTTGGACGAGATAGAAGATGAGATATCATTCATATCCCAAGGTCCATCAACACTAGTGCACATAGGTTGGATAAGGTTGTTGCCTAAAAGTTCTTGAACCTTGTTTCCACCCAAATTAATGAAAATGAGTTTTGATTATTAAAATCTCAATTTTGCAACTTGAATTTTGGCTAGCTATGTATTGTTTGAGTGTTTGGAAGGTCACTCCTCTATTAGGTGTTTTAAACTATTACAAGCTGCTTTTTTTTTTTTTTGTATATGTGTTTTGATCAATAAATTACTATAGGAAATAAAATATAAGTAACAAAAAAAAAAAAAAAAAAAAAAAAAAAAAAAAAACTCTTATCATCAAGCCATGAACATATTTGATCTCTCACGGCTAGCTTTGTCATAATATTCACCTCATGAAATACAATAACAGAACATATATTGCCAACCTTACACTATAACAGGTTTGTTCCTTTAAGTATGAAAGAAATGTTGAACAAAGGTAAAGAATACAGAGAAGAAACAAATCTGAAAATAGATGAGAAACTAATTCTTTGAAATACTGTCAAATGTAATTTACATTGTTGAAACCATTTTTAATTTTGAAAAAATGGGGATCGACTTTAAAAACGAAAATGGAAGTCGCCACCAATCATTTTTTAAGGTGGGATTGGGTCACCTTGAAATTGATCATTTTAATAAAAAAACATTTTGATTTATTAAAACAATGATTTTGGCTTACAAAATTCAAGAAAACGAGTTCGGGAGTCGGTTACGTACGAGGAAGAGTTAGCACCCTCGTAACGCCCATAAATTGGTACCTAATTGATTAACTAATGTCTTAATGTCGAAAATTTGAAAAATTTAAAATACGATCCTTTTTATTTGAAAGAAAACTTGAATAAATCGAATTGTACATCAAGACCCACTTATCTCAAAGAAATAAAATGTCACACCCAATGAGTTAGGATGTAACATTTCAAGACTTCGAAACTAAGCTTGCCTTTATTTGTAGAAAATCCTTATCTCGAGACAACAAAACGACATATCCAATAAGTTAGGACACAACATCTTGAATTCCCGAGAATAAGTTTTGATTTGAAACTTATGGGTTTCGATTTCAAAAAGGAATACTTGACTTAGCAAAATGTATTTTTTTATTTAAAACAATGATTCGAATAAAATATTGTATTAATACATTACAAAACATAAATACCAAAAATAATTTACGAAAATTACATAATATACTAACATTTAATACTAACATAGATAATTAAGAGGAAGAATAAAGTAAAATAGCGAATGATACATGAAATAAAATGATTATACTAAAGCAAACATAAAAATAATAAGCAGATAAAAGATCATGGATAAACAAATAAAAGATATAAAATAGTTAATAACAAAAAATATGCAAAAGATAAGAACTACGAAATAAATATGAAACTTTGCATACAAGATCTAGTACAAAAATAAAATAACAATATAAGATAAATGACATATAATAAATAATAAACAGATACTACAACAAAATTTTCTTTTTCTTTTTTTAAAAAACATGTATGTAAAAAAAAATGATATGGCGAAGGCTAAAATGAATATATATATATATATATAATAAAATAAATACATGTTTAAAATAATATATATAAAAAAACTTTGGATATAAAAAATATGTATAAGGGATAACTTGTAATAAATATATAACATAACAACTTAATGTATTATAAAAAAGTATATTTAAAATAAACAATACATGGAAAACTTTATAATAATAATAAATTAATTTAAATAATATACAATATACAAATTTTAAAATATAAAAAACAATATAGAATTTAATAGAATAACCTATATAAAAAAATGAAATAATTTGATATAATGCTAAAGTAATTAAAAATAAGAAGAAAAAATAAAAGAGGATTTAAAAAAAAAATTAAGGAAACAGGGATTAAATCGGAATAAAAATAAAATCCAGAGTAAAAATGTAAAAGGACCAGATTAGAACGCGCGTCATACTGTAGGGACCTATTAGGCAATTATGCATTATCTCCTAAACGACACCGTTCCATCTCCTGCCTTAAAATGGCCCTAAGGACCAAATTGAAACAAAGGCCATAATTCTGGGCCAAATTGAAAATAAAAAAAATGCAAATTAGACATAATTATAAAATTGCAATAATGCGGAAGGGCCCATAGAGCAATTAGACCTTTTAACAAAAACGCGCGGATCCTCCCCGAGTATCGGGTCAACACGCGGATCTTAGCATTTAAACGACCCGTTTTGGTCATTAATTGACCATACCAAAACGACGCCGTTCCACTGGCCTTTATAAACAAAAAAATAGCTAAAAATCATTTTCTAAACCAGCTTTAAAAAAAAAAACAGCAGAAGCCCCAACAAATGCTCTGCCTTCATAGGTCTTCTGACCTCCGGCCGTCCTCGCATGCGCCTCACGCGCCTTACGTGCCGTCGTTTGCGGCGGCCCTAAGGCTAAGAAACTTCGTTTTTCAACGCCAATCAAAAAGGTAAACTTGTTCTATCTATTTTTAGTATTTGTATATTTAAAAAAATATTTGCATGAATCGAAAGAAAATGGAAAAATAAAAAATACTAAGCGAGATGTAATAAACGAAAATCACCTCTGTTCTTTGGTTTTTTTTTTGTATTGTATTATGTGTATATGCGTGTTTTTTTTTGCAGATTATACTAGGGTTTTTATAGCCCCGAAAATAAATAAAAAAATAAATACAAAGATACTTGCTGTTTCTGCCATTTTTCTTTCCTTTTGCATGTGGCGAAGATGGGGCGGTGAGGAGCGCTATCCGCGCGCTGATTGCGGCGCGACCGAGGGGCCTGTGTTGGGAGCTGCGGCGCAAGACCCTTGCTAGGGTTTCCAGAGGCTGAAAACATTTTGGGCTAATTGGGCTCATTTAATTTTTGGGCCACCGGGTTATGGGTCTTGTTGGGTTTGGGTGTAATGGGGTATTGGGTAGTCTGTTGTAAATGGACTGTAAAAAAAACTTTTTAAACATTATTTTTTTTGTGACATAGGCCCGGGCAAATTGAGCCTATTACAGCTGTCCCTCTTTGCTCATTGTCTTGTAACGGGAATAGAGCAAAGACTATAAAATGACCAATTTTGCCCGGTCTTTCCGAGTCTTGACTTCTTGGTCCTCGTCTTCTCCAAATGGTTTCCAACCCAACTGCAACTTCAGGGGTATTGGAATTTCAACTGCAACTTCAGAAGTAATGAACTATCTGTTCTACTGCTCTTTCAGGGAAATAAGTCTGACGGCTTCAATCTGCTTCACTGCAACTTCAGGAACATAAGATTTGCCATAAGATTTGCTTTCTTTGATCTGCTCCACTACCACTTCAGAGAGGTAAGGCTAGTGTCTTTGATATGTTTCGCTGCAATTTTAGGGAGACAAGATCTGCAATCTTTAGTCGCGCTCATTGCAAACTCGTGGAAGTCAGTTGATGATGTCTTCAACTTCAGGAAGGATCTGCTATCGCATCGCAAATTCATTCGCAACCTCGCAACCTCGGAAGGCAGGATCTGCTATCTTTTAGCCTACTCCACTGCAAACTCAGGGAGACAAGGCTGATGTCTTCGATCTGCTTCACATCGCAACCTCAAGAAGGCCGGATCGCTATTTTAGTCTGCTCCACTGCAACTTCAGGGAGGTCAGGCTGATGTCTTCGATCTGCTTCACTGCAACTTCAGGAAGGCATGATCTGCTATCTTCAGTCCGCTCCACTGCAAACTCAAGGATGCTAGACTAGTATCTTCGATCCGCTTCACTGCAATCTTAGGAAGACAAGATCTGCTATCTTCAATCTGCTCCACTGTAAACTCAGGGATGCTAGACTGGTATCTTCGATCCGCTTTACTGCAAACTCAGGAAGACAAGATCTGCTATCTTTGGTCTGCTCCACTGCAAACTCAGGGATGCCAGACTGATGTTTTTGATCTGCTTCGCTGCAACCTTAGGAAGGCAGGATCTGCTATCTTTTAGCCTGCTCCACTGCAAACTCAGGGAGACAAGGCTGAAAGCGTCAATCTACCCTACTACATTGTCCTATAGAGGTCATGACCTGTAGAATGGGTATATGCTTATGCCGAATGATTAGGATGCCCTGATCGAAATGAATCAAATGCTCCTAATTAGACGCGCTATGATATATGAATGCAGAAATGTTATGAGCATGATTCCTACTCAAGGTGTCATCACTCATTTGCTCTTCATCCTCGTTCCTCTTGAAATATCAATCATATTCTGCTCAAATAATTTGCCTCATGGTAATTTCAGAGTCCGCTCCACTTGAACCTTGGGGACATAAGGCTTGTACCGCCTTCAAACCATCCCACCATTATTTATAGGAATCGAAACTTTTTCAGTCCGTCCCTACTGCAATTTAAGGGTACAAAATTTGTTTCAACTCCAATCCATTCCACCGCAACTCAAGGGTTTTGAATTTTTCCCCATCAATTTGGTTTGTCACCATTCCCCGAATGTTATGACCCAATAAATATGCCTGTAAAATGACATGGCTTATTTTCGTCACAACAACTCGTTATTTTGTCCAATTACCATTTGGACAGAGAATTATGAGAAATAGTCTCTATCTAGACTCTTCTTTCTCAAATATTTCCAATCCTTATACATGAAAATTATAAACAATTGTCCTGTTTCGGTTTCTTGTATTATCTAGACATTTCCAAAGTAATATGTAGAACTTCTTCTGTGAAAATATTATTAGTTCATCAATCATTATTTCAATGCAACATGCTTATGAATGGTAATAATGGACAACAAATAAATTGATTTTGAGGATAGTTTGAACTGAATAAATTATCAATAAAAAGGAGATTAACTGGGAAAACATCTTTGAGAAGAAAAAGAATCCAAAGATAGTAAATTGATATGAGTAGGACAAAGACCAGGTGCCCTAGATATCGCAGATTGGGCTTCTATATACAAACTCCATGAAGACTACTTTGAGTTTAACATGCGTTTAGAAGATCCAAAGTACTTTGTTGATGCCTCGATATGTAACATACTTCATTTCTTGTTAATTCAGGTATAGCAAGATCATTGCATGCCCATTCAAAATTTGAGCTGCCCTTTTCGGGTTTTCAACTCAAAACCCATTTGGTCTCAAGGCACCCTTTACGGGTTTTCGCCTAGGCCTCTCCTTTTTTTTTTGAAGTCTCAAAGCGCCCTTTTTGGGTTTTCACCTTGGCCTTTTCTCCTTTTTA
The DNA here is from genome assembly GCA_025698515.1 of Gossypium sturtianum. NCBI lineage: Eukaryota > Viridiplantae > Streptophyta > Magnoliopsida > Malvales > Malvaceae > Gossypium > Gossypium sturtianum. The sequence goes on along the minus strand of CM046943.1, from coordinate 122,002,581 downwards.
AGCAAAATATTTTTTGACTGAATCGAGTTCACAAGATTGGGTTAGCTTTTCCCATCCATTTCGATCAAAATCAGTGCACCTCTAGAGAAAGCCTTCTTCACCACATATGGTCCTTCCCAATTTGGCATCCATTTTCATCTGAAATCCCTTTGTATGGGAAGGATCTTTTTCAATACAAGGTCCCCCTCGTGAAATCCTCTTGGGCGGACTTTTTTATCATAGGCTCGCATCATTCGTTTTTGGTACATCTGACCATGACGAATAGCCCTTAGCCTCTTTTCCTCAATCAAGTTCAACTGATCATATCGAGACTTGATCCATTCCGCTTCATCCAGCTTTATCTCTGACAAAACTCGAAGAGAAGGTATCTCTACTTCAATAGGTAGAACTGCCTCCATCCCGTAAACCAATGAGAAAGGAGTTGCCCCAGTAGAAGTTCTGACGGACGTTCGATAAGCATAGAGTGCAAATGGTAATTTCTCATGCCAATTCTTATAAGTCTCAGTCATTTTCTCTATTATCTTCTTGATGTTTTTATTGGCCGCTTCCACTGCCCCATTCATTTTTGGGCGATACGGAGATGAGTTGTGGTGTTTGATCTTGAATTGACTGCAGACTTCTGCTATCGTGTTGTTGTTCAAGTTCAGTGCATTATCTGATATGATCCTCTCAGGCATCCCATATCGACATATGATTTCCTTCTTCAAGAACCGGCTAACTGCTGACTTAGTAACGCTAGCATATGAAGCAGCCTCCACCCATTTCGTGAATTAGTTAATAACCACAAAGATGAATCGATGCCCATTCGAAGCTTTCGGTGAGATCGGCCCAATGACATCCATGCCCTACATGGAAAAAGGCTATGGAAAAGTCATAACGTGTAAAGGTGAAGGTGGTACGTGAATTTTGTCTCCATAGATCTGGCATTTATGACATCTTTTGGCATAGTTGATACAATCTCCTTCCATGGTGGACCAATAGTATCCGAATCTCATTATTTGTCTAGCCATTGTGAATCCATTAGCATGTGTTCCACAAATGCCCTCATGAACTTCTTCCAAAAATTTCCTAGCTTCAACAGCGTCAACACATCTCAATGGTACCTGATCTTTCCTTCTTTTGTACAAGATATCCCCATCTAAAACATAGTCACAGGCTAATTTTCTTAACGTCCTTTTGTCATTCTCAGTTGCATGATTAGGGTACTCACGATTCTTTACGTATCGCAATACATCATGATACCAAGGGTGGTCATCCTTTTCCTCCTCTTCCATGTTATAACAATGAGCTGGAACTTCAAAAATACTCATCTGAATAGGTATCATATCCTCTGGTATGTTTACTTTAATCATAGAAACCAAAGTTGCCAAAGCATCTGCCATCTGGTTTTCACCACGTGGGAGATAATTAAAAGTGATGTCATCAAATCCTCAATCAATCCCAAAACTATTTTAGGTAATCGATCAGTTTGGGGTATCTTGTCTCCCATTCACCTTTAAGCTGGTAAATTACTAATGTAGAATCTCTATATACTTCTAGCACTCTAATTTTACGCTCTACAGCTGCACGAATTCCCATGATGCATGCTTCATACTCTGCCATATTGTTTGTGCAATCAAAATCCAATTTGCATGTGAATGAATAATGATTTCCACTTGGGGATACCAGAACTGCCCCAATTCCATTTCCTACAACATTTGATGCTCCATCAAAGTTTAGCTTCCACGGATACTCTTCATTAGTTGCCACATACATTAGCTCTTCATTGGGGAAATCGAAGCTCAAAGGTTCATAATCTTCTAAAGCCTTGCTAGCCAAGAATTCTGCTATTGCGCTCCATTTTATAGCCTTTTGGTTCACATAGACTATATCAAATTCAGAAAGCAAAATCTGCCACCTTGCCATCCTTCCATTCAGAGCAGTTGACTCTATCATATACTTTAATGGGTCAAGTTTCGAAATTAGCCAGATTGTATGATATAGCATATATTACCTCAACCCCCGAGTTGTCCAAATCAAGGCACAACACAATTTCTCAATTGACGAATATCTCATTTCACACTCAATGAACTTTTTACTGAGATAATATATCGCCTTTTCTCTTCTTCCTGACTCATCATGTTGACCAAGGACACATCCCATGGAGTTATTGAACACTATCAAATATAGTATTAATGGTCTATCTGGATTAGGCGGAGATAGTACTGGGGCATTTGATAGATATTGTTTGACTTTGTTAAAAGCTTTCTGGCACTCATTGTCCCATACACCTTGGTTGTGTTTCTTAAGAAGACGAAATATGGGATCACATTTCTCAGTTAATTGTGAAATAAACCTAGCAACGTAATTTAACCTTCCAAGAAAACCTTGAACTTCTTTTTGAGTGCGTGGTGGAGGCAATTCTTGTATAGCTTTGACCTTATCTGAGTCGACCTCGATTCCTCTCTCACTGACTACAAAGCCCAGTAATTTCCCTGACCGAGCTCCAAAAGTACACTTTGCCGGGTTAAGCTTTAATTGAAATTTTCTCAATCTCAAGAACAACTTCTTCAAAACTTCAACATGTTCTTTTTCTGTTCGAGATTTGGCGATCATGTCATCAACATATACTTTAATCTCCTTGTGCATCATGTAATGGAATAAGGTTACCATGGCCCTTTGATATGTTGCTCCTGCATTCTTTAGCCCGAATGGCATCACCTTATAAAAAAAGGTACCCCACAATGTTATGAAAGTAGTTTTCTCCATATTCTCAAGATGCATCTTGATCTGATTATATCCCGAAAAACCATCCATGAAAGAAAACAGTGAGTATCCCACCGTATTATCCACCAACGTGTCAATATGAGGCAAGGGGAAATTATCCTTTGGGCTGGCTTTATTTAAGTCCCTGTAGTTACACACATCCGAACCTTTCCATCCTTCTTAGGGACAGGAACAACATTGGCAACCCACTCTGAGTATTTGACCACTTGTAGAAAACCAGCATCAAACTGTTTCTTGACTTCCTCTTTTATTTTTAACACCACATCGGGCCTCATCCTTCGTAGCTTTTGTTGAACTGGCTTGCATTCTTCTCTTATGGGAAAGCAATGCACTACAATATCAGTACTTAGCCCAGGCATATCTTGGTATGACCATGCAAAGACGTCTTTGAATTCCCGCAGTAACTTAACGAGGTTTTGCTTTGTCTCTTCGACTATGTGCGTTCCAATTTTCACTACCTTCCATTCCTCTAAGATTACATTCTCTACCACCTCTTTATGGGGAAAAATTTGTTTCTCCTCTTGTTCTACCATCCTTAACACATTCGAAGGCAAGTCACAATCTCTGTCACCTTCAAAATCTTGAGATTCCTCTAAACGCATGTCTCGCTCAAAACGGGACTCTAGATCTGTAATATCGTTGCTCATGTCATTGATATCTAGGGACCTATGGTAGGCACAAAGGAATGTACAAAGAAAAAATGAATTCAAGAACAACTATTCACATGATATGAATGAGAATAACAAAAAATTTGGAAGGAAATTAGAAGATCAAAAGAATATAAAAAATGAAAGAATATTCGCTCGAATTGATAATCAAAGATGCATTTTATTGAAACAAAGATGTCTGAACATTAGCCTATTTCACAAATGAAATCTTATTGCTTCTAGGCTTTAAAAACAACAAGTGTGTTCTGAACATTACTCTGTGTAATCTCTAAACACTACAGGAAGTTCTTCTGCAGTCCAGTTGTTCAAAACACTTCCAGGTTCATAAGGACGAATGCCCAATAGGTTTCTTCGTTCAGTTCCTTCCTCGTGTATGACATTGATATGGAGGTTTTTATTTCTCAACAATCCTGTTTCGGAGTGAATTATCCCTCCTGATACAAAAGTTTGGGATATGTGAGGGAATGCCATTAATTCCCACTTGACTTCTTCCCCACTCAACCGTGCTCTCCTTCTCTCTTGCTTCTTTTTCATCTCCTTCTTCCTTTGTCTAGCATCTGGCCTGAAACCCAAGCCAAAACGATCTTTTTTTCCCTTCAGCATCGAACCTAAATCCGTCCTTGGAGATATCTACCCAATCCTTTTCCCGGTAAGGCTACTTTCCCCACCATCATTTGCAGGCCCATTCTCGTGGTCCTGGATATCTTAAGCACCGAAACCTCATTCCCTTCCAAAATGAATGTTGTGTTCACGAACTCTAAAGATCAAAAGGAACACTCAATGGCCTCCTTATTTGCCTCTAAATATGGCGCGTCGTTGGTAACAGTTGCTATGATGTCCTCTTCAGCATTTATAGTAACTAGCCGACCTTGTGTTACTAGTTTCAATTTTTGGTGCAGTGATGAGGGCACTGCTCCTGCCGAATGAATCCAGGGACTTCCCAACAAGCAATTGTAGGAGGGCTTGATGTCCATTACAAGAAAATCTACTTCATATGTGTTTGGTCCAATCAACAAAGGTATGTCGATTCTTCCCATTACTTTTCTCTCAGTGCCATCAAATGCTCTCACTATGTTCTGGCATGTTTTCATGTGAGAACTATCTATAGGCAATCTATTCAGCGTAGACAATGGTAAAACATTCAAAGCCGATCCATTATCGATTAACACACTTGGCAGAGTATATCCGTTACAACGAGTAGTGATGTGCAGAGCCTTAGTCGATCCCATGCCCCCAGGTGGAATTTCATCATCACTGAAATAAATAAAGTTGTCGGCACTTATATTACTAACCAGACGGTCAAGTTTGTTGACAGATATATCTTTAGTAACATAGGTTTCATTCAACACTTTCATCAATGCCTCGCGATGTACTTCTGAGCTTAAAAGCAATGCTAGCACTGATATGCGAGCCGGTTGTTTGCGCAGTTGCTCTACCACACTGTATTCACTTTGCTTCAAGAATTTCAGAAATTCTTTAGCCTATTTGTCCTTTACTGGTTCGTTGATAAGTGCTTCAGGTCCTTTCTCTCATTCAACTACCGAGGTCTTTGATTTTACTGGTTCTGTTTTGACGTTTACCGAGTCATAACGCCTTCCACTACGTGTGTAAGATCCTTCATTTTGGTCTTCCTTGGAATCGCTAGCTAGGATTTCCCCTCTTGGTATTGTCACATTACAGTTGTAATTCCAAGGTACCATTTTGTTATCCTTATAAGGAAAGGAAACAGGTTTCTGGATTACGACCTTTGGAACCATTTGTGCTCCTCCTTCCATGTTTCTTGGTCGGGTGATGATGATCCTCGGATAATTGACTTTTTGGTTTTGTAACACCCCAAACCCGGCCCATTCACTACGACCGAATTTGAAATGCCACTGCGGAACACGTTCGAAAATATTCTTACTTAAGAGTAAAAACCGTTAAAAATTTGTTGCCTTTAATAAAACATTTTTTTGTGACTTAAAATATTCTAAGTAAAAATTTAATTGTTATAAAATACCGGATTCAAAACTTTATTATGTACAGATTTAAGAAAATAAAACCATTGGCGATAGATACCTCAATTGTCAATCCATAATAAAACATAATAATAAAGATACTTAATAAAAATACTTAAATACTTTAATGGGCCTTATTACAATAAACACTTAATCAAAATACTAAAAATATAAATACTTAATTAATTAAAATATCTTTCTGCATGGGCCACCTTGTACCACTCAAAACCCGGTCCAAGCATCACCGAAATGTTGGTAAAAATTGGGTGAGTCATACAGCACTCAAGTGTGTAATTAAACCACTCGAATTCCACCCACATGTTAACCACATATTATCCCATATATCAGATAACAAATATCATATTCACATATTACCACATTCGGGCTTGGCCCATATTCATATCACATTCATATAATAGGGTAGTTAACCACAAAATTTCCACATACCGGGCTTAGCCCATTTCACACCTCGATCCACATTCATATCTGGGCTTAGCCCTTTTCTTAATAATCCACATATCAACTGGGCCTAGCCCATTTCCACATTAATCCACAAACTAAAATAATATGCAAAGTTATGCAATTATGAAGCCCAACCCAACCTAGGGTCCATCCGTTACTCCTACCTTAGCAGACTTCGCCCAAGGCGTGGCTAATCCACCGTTCACATAGTGAACCACATATCTTACCTTGGCGGACTTTGTCGCTCAAGGCCGTGGCTAATCCACCGATCACATAGTGATCCACATATCTTACCTTGGCAGCGGACTTGTTGCTCAAGGCCGTGGATGAGCCACCGATCACCTAAGTGATCCCACATATCATTCGACCCACGGTGATGCACACGACTATCAACCGCCGAGGTGGGCACCTAGCCAACACCTCCTTGATGAAGCACACAGCTAACATCAAGCGCTAATGTAGCACAAGGCTAACATTAGACCACGTACATAAAGTACACCCGCATACTTCTTTCATATCCCAACCCATTCACATGCCACATAAAATAATGATACAATGTAATGATGCATGAGCATGTTCATCAAGCATATTATCACATATTCATATTAATAATCACATATCATCGGGTTTGGTACTTACCGGATTATCGACATACCCTTGAGGGTATCCTTATCACAATTTCTACTACACTAGTTAGCACATTCATAACACATACACATTTCGCATACATATCATATACAGGAAAACGGTGGGTTAATCACACACCGACTTTCTAGCTTAAAATCTCAACTACTCGAATCTAACACGATCTAGAATCCCGATACTCTGCTTACTTGTCGATTAGCCCCTAAAAATCATAATACACAATCGGTCATACCTAAACTTATAAAATGGCCTATGACCGAATACCACATTAACTCACCTTGAGTAGTCGAATCCAAGAGGCTCTTCTAAGACTCCTTAACGCGGCACTATTGTTGCTTGTGAAGACTAAATGAGAATAGGTCGGCTCTTTTATGGTGAAGAAGAAAACACAAAAGTAGAGGAGTTTATCGCCTAGAGGATTGGCTATGGTTCACCAAAGTATTTCGGCTTTTAAAAGAATTTTTAAAGAAAGGAAGAGAAGAAGGAGTTGAGCAATACGGCAACGGTGGCAAAGGGAAGATTCGGCTAACAAAAATAAAAGAAAGGAATTGGGAAAGGGATATAGATTCGGCCAAGAACAAATAGAAAAGAGGAATGAAACATAAGCGGCTTTGCACAAGGGAAAAAGGGCACTAATGGGGAAAAGAAACTAAATTCGGCACCCTATTTATACTACTCAATTTGCACTCCTACCTCCTCTCAAATTCCACTTCCTTCTCCTATAATAACTCTTAAACACATATTCAAAATATATAAAATAAATCTATACTAATCTTCTATTTATCACCTTAATAAAATAAAATAAAATCCATCTCATTATCTCCTAATCACCTATTCAAAATTCTAAAATAAATCAATTATCCTCCACTTAATCTCCTATTCTATCTACTAATCTACCTATTTAAAATAATAAATCACATAATTATCCCCTATATCCTCCAACTTAAAATAAAATAAAATAAACAAAAATATCCCTTGCTAATATCCCACTTTCTTCTCTAATTTATCTCTATAAAATCACCTATTTTATTCCTATATCACCTATTTAAAAACAAATAAAATAAAGGCCACCCTTATCACCTAATAAATAAAAATAAAGTCCAGCATTAATCCATTATCCCACCGAATTTTGAAAACACAACCGACTTTATCCATTTGAAGATCCCATGTGCCACCCAATTCCTTCTCTCCCCTTTCACGCCAAAGATGGAAAAAAAAAACACCAACCCGCTGCCCCCAAGGTTCGAACTCCGATCCCCGCCCAAAGAAGCTACAAATCATGCCCCAAGCCACTGCCGTGGCGGTTTCTTGTGATATAAATTCGCCCCATTTTCTTTTAAGAGCTCTTTCCTTAGCTCCCTCTTGCCTTAATGCCCAAAACAAAAAATAAAACACCCATTTCTTTGCTCAGTGTTTCAACCCGAGCCCTCGTTTGCGTTATTTCCAGCCCTTAAGTGGCGCATGGAAGCCACTTTACTGTGCCAACACTTGTGTCCAAAAATGCGAAAATTATTCTTAAGGCCTCCTTAGCCCAATTCCCTTTTACACCTAAAACCAAAAATTTTCCTAAGGCATTCTCCTACATCTTAAAGTTCTCAAGGCCCTTAAAACTCATCCAATCACACATCAAGCATGCTAACACTTGAATTATGCATAAACGCATAACCCCTAATTTAGGATGTTACAGGTTTGTCAACTCTCCTTCTGTCACGCATATACTTCCTTTCCCTGAGCCTTCTTCATAAAATTCTAATTCCTTATTGTCCATAAGGCTTTGCACCAAGACCCTGAACTCAACACATTTCTGGATCTCGTGCCCTTCTGCTTTGTGGAACTCACAATAGTCCCTTACTCCCTCACATCCTTCCACAGAATCTGATACTATCAATCCTCTTCCTACCATTTCTCTCCAGACAATTCTCAACGGGGTTTTTACCTTCGCAATATCCTCCTTGATCCTTCTCACGATACTGTTACCAATCGCATTTACCCCCTTATCTCCATGATTAGGTAATGGATTTTCTACACTTGGTGTATCATCAAACTTTACGATCCCCATCTTAATATGTCTCTCGACTACCTTTTTGAAAGCAGTGCAGTTTTCTATTGAATGCCCCGATATTCCCGCATGATAGTCACATTAAGCGTTTGAATCATACCATTTGGGATATGGGGGCTGTAATGGTTTTAGATAAAATGGGGACACCACGTGTGCGTCAAATAAACTTTGATACAACTCCCTATACGTCATTGGGATTGGCGTAAATTAGAGCTTTTCAGAGTTTTACTTTGTACCTAATTCTTGCCTTATCGAACCTTATTGTCCAGCGGTGATTACTTTTGGTTGGCTAACAGTAATTGCCTTCGAGTACCCTGTGTTATACGTGCTCGTATTATTCACCTCATTCTCATTTTTCCTTGGAGTTGACCTTTTGGTGTTTTCCCCTGCTTCTATCTTGCCACCCCTTATGGCATTTTCAATCATTTCTCCTGCCATTACTATATTCGCAAAGCTCTTTGTGGTACTTCCTATCATGTGAATAATGAATGGGGCCTTTAAAGTATTGATAAAGAGCATTGTAGTTTCCTTTTCTAGGAGCGGTGGACTGAACTTGCATGGCAACTTCCCTCCATCTTTGTGCATACTCCCTGAAGCTTTCATTTGATTTTTTCCATGTTTTGCAAGGTGATTCTGTCAGGCGTCATGTCTATCACATGATTGTATTGTTTCATAAATGCTTGTGCTAGGTCTCTCCAGGAATTAATCCTAGCACGGCTCAATTGGTTGTACCACCTGGACGCTACTCCCACCAAGCTATCTTGGAAACAATGGATCAACAGTTGATCGTTATTAACATACCCAGTCATCCGTCTATAGAACATGGTAATATGGGCTTCAGGACAACTAGTCCCATTGTACTTCTCAAATTTTAGCATTTTGAACTTGTGAGGAAACACCAAATCTGGAACCAAGCTCAAGTCTTTAGCATCAATTCCATGGTGGTTATCAGCGTTTTCCAAGGCCTTGAAATTTTCTTCTAACCATCTACAACGGTCCTCTAACTGCCTTGGTAATTCAATTCTCGTCCCTTTCCTCTCCGCTATATCTAAATCAGGGATAATAGGATTAGCAGGGTTATCTCCTGGGTTAGATCCTGAGCCAACTTGAAAATTCATGGGCACCCCAGTATCAGCTTGACCTTGTTGAGGCCTAATTGTAACAGACAACCTTCGAGGATATGCTTCAGGTTGTGTTTGTACATGCGGTGAGGTAAAACCTGGAGGATAATCCTCATTATCTTCTCCAGCATTAGTCATGGGGCCTTTTCCCTTATCCATTGCCCCATTCAGTAGCTGAGTCATTTGAGCCACCATATTCTTTTGAGCTTCCATCATTTTTTCCCTCATATCTTGCTGGATTTTTGCCAACTGCTCTTGCAGCTAGTCTTGCATGTCTCTCTGGAACTGTTCGAGTCTTTGATTCATTTTTTTTCTTAGCACGTGTACCGTAACAGTTTTTAGTTTCCAGATTTTTCCTTCTCTCTCTCTTTGTGTGTAATAACTTCAACTAATTAGGATCCCTCTATGGATTTTAATGCATATGATGTAATGTAATGAAAATGCATGAATGCAAAAAAAGGTATCGATTATGATTCAATTTCATTTAGAAAACTTTATTAGAAAATAAAATTCTTTACATACAACGGATTACAAATATGCCTTTGCCCTAATGCCCAAAGTTTTAACTCTCTCAAATAACGAGGCTAACTCTCGACCCCGGTCTGACTCTAGTTTGTACTTCACGCTTAGCAAATTAGCCTGAGCTGCCAAAGTCTGTAAATGATTGGCTACTTCCCGAATCTGAGCTGCAGCTTCTCCCATGACGTAGTCTCTGTTTCTGACTTGATTTTAAGAATGGTGAAGTTGTTCCTTCCAATATTCCTCATTTGCTTCGAGAAGCTCAACCCGATGTTCACAATTTTGTAATGCAGATTCTAGTTCTTCAATCCTTTTTTTCATCTCTTCGATCTTGTTTAGACTTGTCTTCAGCTCAATCGCAGAATTACGACTTCTATACTGATGGAGTAACTTTTCAAGATCTGCCACTCTAACCTCTAATCCTTTTTTTCGCCTTGAATTTCTGCCAAATTCCTCTCTAGGATCTCTTTCTGTGCCTGAGTCTCTTGGAAATTTCTCTTCCATCGATCAACTTTGGTCCTTTCTTCTTGAATCTCTCTTTGCCATTGCTCTGACATTTTTCCCAATCCGACGTTTCTCACTGATAGACACAATTTCTTATAATCCATTTTCAAACTACCCAGGTCTTCTTCGACTTCATTCTTTCTTTTCTTTAATTTCTCGGCTTCTAGCTTTTGCAAATTAGTATCTAACCTCAAATACATTTTCTCTTCCTTTAGCTGTTCTATCTTCTTCTCGAGCTCTAAATTCCTCCTTTCGAAATCTTGCCTTATGATCTCTAGCTCTGATGGGACCACTTGCAAGTATTCATCTCTTGATCGGACGCCTTCTAGATTCAGCTCAGGGATGTTATCATTAATCCTTCTAGCCCTCCATTCGCTGTATTCTGGGGTCGCCATTGGGCCTGCGGATAATCTCTTCATCCTACGAGTCTGCTTCCAAGCACTAGTAATCTCCTTAACCCTCTTCTTATAGTTATCCCCTCTGTATGAGAACTCACATTCAGCCAGCCCATGTGTTGCTGGTATGAACTGTCTTGATCCATATCGCCTTAGTACGAGCAAAGGAGAATACCCAACGACTCCCTAAATTCCAAGTAAATGAACCCAATCAAAACTCCCACACCGATAAAGAATTTCGTCGGGAATCATCCAAGGAGCCCTCCACTCGATGTCTTCCTCTTGAAGGTTTTGAAGGAGTGCCATCCAGTTTTTCTTCAGACACGTCTTCTCTCCTTGGTGTAGCCACTATCTCTTTTAATGGAAAGTAATTCTCAGAAAAACCCGATAAGAAACTTTCTCCACCTTCCAGAAATGACTGTGGAACCAAGCTAATAACAACTGCACGCATCCAATGAACCTACCCTCGCCGGCTCTCCGACATGCATTCAAAGATCTGAACGTCTCAGCTAAGATCGCAGGTACAGGCGTGACCCTTCTATCAAGTCGATCGAACAAATTAGTGACTGCTTCATCTACATGTCTTAGAGCTTTAGGGAAAATTACCAAACCATAAATACACAAGGCAAAGACGTCAATCTTCTTCTTTACATCTGGATGTGCTAAGATCAAGTCCCTCAAACTCACCCAAGGAATGCATTTACCCTCACCTTTCTTCTGAATTCTGGCTGCAACCCACTGTTCACTCATCCCTGTGATATTCATAACTTCTTCACAAAAGTTGGGACATTAACGACACTAGAATAAGCTTTGTCAACTTAGATCCTGGGACAGTGAAGCAAGGTTGTATATTCCTCCACCGTGGGCACTAAATCTACTTTCTCGAAAGTGAAACAACTATAGGTAGGGTTCCAAAACTAAGCCATAGCCCGGAACAGATGCTTGTCTACCTTGATGTCGAGCAAGTAGGGTAGATCACCATAATTACGATAGAACATCTACTTAACCTCATCATCCCACTGGGTCCATATTTTTTCAACTCTTGGAACTCATTTTGTGTCACACTAATACGAGTGAAATCCTATAGTTCCGACACATACCCCTCAGCTAAGCTATTCCCTTTTTCTAGTTGCATTTTCTCTGACCATGCACAGACAGCTACATTGCCCCCACTGTATCAGGAAATTCATTCTCCATAACAAGCTTTCTAATTTAGAAATCGAACGTGAATCGACACCTTTTTAAAATATGAGATGACATGCAATAATAACCAAAATAACAAGTTAGTTATCATATACAAAGAATAAAATTCAAAGTAAGTGAGAAAACATCAAACACCTATATGGATAACTGCTAGAGTTCAACATAGTTCTACTTAAGGTGGGCTCTTAGGGTTCACTATATGTGGTTTAGTTCTAAAGAAAAGGTACCTGAACCAGCAGATTCCTCAATCTTCACCCATTATAGGCTCATACAGATCGAGTTCAGTTCAGGGGAATACATTTCCCTATGGCCATGCGGAAGTGAAAACTTCACGAAGACATAGGTACAGATGTATCCCTGAAGCAATCTACTAGCCCATGCGGAGGTGAAAACCTCACGAAGGCATAGTTTCTCACTCCCACTTAAGGGTGCGACCACAACGGTCATGCAATGCAATGTGCGCAAGAAAATAATATTCATATGCAATGATACAAACAAATGCAACAAAAGGATCGTAATTTTCAAATCAAATTTTCAAATCGAATTTTCAAATTTCTGACAAAAGACAGAAAATAATCAATTTTACGGATTGACTCTCTTATTGGTCCCCAGTGGAGTCGCCAAGCCGTTGAAACCATTTTTAATTTTGAAAAAATGGGGATCGACTTTAAAAACGAAAATGGAGTCGCCACCAATCATTTTTCGAGGTGGGATTGGGTCACCTTGAAATTGATCATTTTAATAAAAAAACATTTTGATTTATTAAAACAATGATTTTGGCTTACAAAATTCAAGAAAATGGGTTCGGGAGTCGAGTTACGTACGAGAAAGGGTTAGCACCCTCGTAACGCCCAAAAATTGGTACCTAATTGATTAACTAATGTCCTAATGTCAAAAATTTGAAAAATTTAAAATACGATCCTTTTTATTTGAAAGAAAACTTGAATAAATCGAAATGTACGTCAAGACCCACTTATCTCAAAGAAATAAAATGTCACACCCAATGAGTTAGGATGCAACATTTCAAGACTTCAAAACTAAGCTTGCCTTTATTTGTAGAAAATCCTTATCTCGAGACAACAAAACGCCATATCCAATAAGTTAGGACACAACATCTTGAATTCCCGAGAATAAGTTTTGATTTGAAACTTATGGGTTTCGATTTGAAAAAGGAAATACTTGACTTAGCAAAATGTATTTTTTTATTTAAAACAATGATTCGAATAAAATATTGCATTAATACATTACAAAACATAAATACCAAAAACAATTTACGAAAATTACATAATATACTAACATTTAATACTAACATAGATAATTAAGAGGAAGAATAAAGTAAAATAGCGAATGATACAAGAAATAAAATGATTATACTAAAGCAAACATAAAAATAATAAGCAGATAAAAGATCATGGATAAACAAATAAAAGATATAAAATAGTTAATAACAAAAAATATGCAAAAGATAAGAACTACGAAATAAATATGAAATTTTGCATACAAGATCTAGTACAAAAATAAAATAACAATATAAGATAAATGACATATACTAAATAATAAATAGATACTACAACAATTTTTTTTTTTTTTTGAAAACATGTATGTAAAAAAATGATATGGCGAAGGCTAAAATGAATATATATATAAAATAAAATAAATACATGTTTAAAATAATATATATAAAAAAACTTTGGATATAAAAAATATGTATAAGGGATAACTTGTAATAAATATATAACATAATAACTTAATGTATTATAAAAAAATATATTTAAAATAAACAATACATGGAAAACTTTATAATAATAAATCAATTTAAATAATATACAATATACAAATTTTAAAATATAAAAAATAATATAGAATTTAATAGAATAACCTCTATAAAAAAATGAAATAATTTGATATAATGCTAAAGTAAATAAAAATAAGAAGAAAAAATAAAAGAGGATTTAAGAAAAAATTAAGGAAAGAGGGATTAAATCAAAATAAAAATAAAATCCAGAGTAAAAATGTAAAAGGACCAGATTAGAACGCGCGTCATACTGTAGGGACCTATTAAGAAATTATGCCTTATTTCCTAAACAACGCCGTTCCATCTCCTGCCTTAAAATGGCCTTAAGGACCAAATTGAAACAAAGGCCATAATTCTGGGCCAAATTGAAAATAAAAAAAATGCAAATTAGACATAATTATAAAATTGCAATAATGCGGAAGGGCCCATAGAGCAATTAGACCTTTTAACAAAAACGCGCGGATCCTCCCCGAGTATCGGGTCAACACGCGGATCTTAGCCTTTAAACGACGCCGTTCCACTGGCCTTTATAAACAAAAAAAAAAAAAATAGCTAAAAATCATTTTCTAAACCAGCTTTAAAAAAAAATAGCAGAAGCCTTAAAAAATGCTCTGCCTTCATAGGTCTTCTGACCTCCGTCCGTCCTCGCATGCGCTTTACGCGCCTCACGCGCCGTTGTTTGCGGCGGCCCTAAGGCTAAGAAACTTCATTTTTCAACGGCAATAAAAAAGGTAAGCTTGTTCTATCTATTTTTAGTATTTTTATATTTAAAAAATATTTGCATGAATCAAAAGAAAATGGAAAAATAAAAAATACTAAGTGAGATGTAATAAACGAAAATCACCTCTGTTCTTTTTTTTTTTTGTATTGTATTCTGTGTATATGCGTGTTTTTTTTACAGATTATACTAGGGTTTTTATAGCCCCGAAAATAAATCAAAAAATAAATACAAAGATACTTGCTGTTTCTGCCATTTTTCTTTCCTTTTGCAGGTGAACGGCGAAGATGGGGCGGTGAGGAGCGCTATCCGCGCGCTGATTGCGGTGCGACCGAGGGGCTTGTGTTGGGAGCTGCGGCGCAAGACCCTTGCTAGGGTTTCCAGAGGCTGAAAACGTTTTGGGCTAATTGGGCTCATTTAATTTTTGGGCCTCCGGGTTATGGGTCTTGTTTGGTTTGGGTGTAATGGGGTATTGGGTAGTCTGCTGTAAATGGACTGTAAAAAAAACTTTTTAAACATTATTTTTTTGTGACATAGGCCCGGGCAAATTGGGCCTATTACATACATGATGTTCATTTTCTGCTGAGCTACATAATTATACTAACATTGAATGTTAATCGCTATTAATAGAAAGGCTAACAACCAAAACAAACTAACTAACTGCATCTACTTACAATAGACTCTAACATTCACCGAACTTCCTGAACTTTGAGAACACGAAGAAGATTTCTAAAATGAGCAAACAAAGAGGCAGACAATGGTTTTGTGAGAATATCAGCAACTTGATCACACGCCGGAACCTCCCCAACAAGAAGTGAACTACTAGCCACCTTTTTACGGACAAAAAATAGATCAAGTTCAACATGCTTGAACTTAGAGTGTAAAACCGGATTAGTAGCTACAACGACAGCACCAGAGTTATCTGTAACAGCCCGATTTAGGGGCTATCTGGAATAGTGGTTTCAGAAACACTAATCCGAGGTCGGAGAAAATTACTTTAATGTTATTTTATGAGTTAGAGCATGATTATAAAGGTGCATGAAAATTTTGGTGCTTTAATTTTAGCGATTGCATGCTTAATTTCAAAAAAGGACTAAATCGCATAAAATGCGAAAGTTATATTTTACAAGCTAAAGGTGCCTAATGTAACGGCCCGATTTAAGGGCTAGTCGGAACAGTGGTTTTGGGACCACTAATCCGAGGTCAGAGAAATTTATTTTAGTATTATTTTATATGTTATAGCATGATTATATAGGTGCATGAAAATTTTGATGCCTTAATTTTAGTGATTGCATGCTTAATTGCGAAAAAGGACTAAATCGCATAAAGTACGAAAGTCTTAGTTTACAAGCTAGAGGTACCAATTAGCTATAGAATTTTAATTGGAGGCCCTTAAAATGAAATTAAGCCTTTCTGAAGGTCATAGCCGGCCATAGGGGGGACAAGAGGATTAATTTAGTCAATGTTTTGGTGGTGTTAGGTGATTAATGAATAAAATAAGAGAAAAATAAATAAAGAAAAGATATCATCTTTTTCTCATTCTCCCTGTAACAACCCTAACCCGAGACCATCGCTGGAATAGGGTTAAGAGGTGTTACCAATCAATCGGAACATTTCACAATCAATTCTCAACACAAAGTCAATCATCATTAAAGCATATCATAACATAATCGTAAAGTCCCTTATTGAGTTCCTCGAGACCTCAAACACATGCAAGAAATGGGTCGGGACTAAACTGAACACTTACAGAAATTCTCAAAAATTTAAAACTTTTTGAACACTGCAGAGGTCACACGCCCGTGCAATCAGGCCGTGTACCTCCCACGGCTACTAGACACACCCATGTGTCTTGGCCGTGCCAAAACAGAGCATGTATTCTGACTTCCCCACACGGCCACCAAGCACGCCAGTGTACTAAGGCCGTGTACTGTTAAGCAATACACTGACTTATCCCCACGGCCACCAAGCACGCCCGTGTACCATGTCCGTGTACTCTTAGCCTATATACTGACTATATCCCACGATCACTAAGCACGCCCGTGTGCCATAACCGTGTAGACAAATGTAACACCCCAAACCCGGCCCAGACGTTATGGCCGAATCCGAGAATGTCACATTGAAGGCACAATTCAAACGATTTGCTAAGTTAAAATTTAAGGCCTAAAAGCCCAAAATCCTTGAATCTTGTTAAGTAGTGATAAAAGCCCATTTAATTATTTTAAGTATCCCGAAAACCGTGTTTAAACATAAGAAATTACTCAGGTTTAATAATTAGGTAAATAGTTGAAACAACAAAACTCAAAATCCAAAGTCAAAACGGAGTACAAGGCCTTATTACATCCAATGAAAATAAAGCAATTAAAATCATGTCTTTTGAAACAAATAAATAAAACTTCTAAATATCTTGTAGTGTGGCCATCTTCGAGTCCTCTCCCACGTCGAGCCGTTTATTGAGGATCACCTGAAACATTTAATAAAAAGGGTGTGAGTTTCGAAACTCAGTGTGTACGACCCTTGGCAATCAAATCAACATACAAATTTACATTGGACCTAAGCCCTATCAAAATCAGTGGTCTTGGGCCTTAGCCCACAATGACCTCATACCACATCAGAGTTACATGAATGCAATGCACCCATCCCAAATCCAACCCTGCATACCATTTCCCTTCCAACCCTACACACCTGTGGGGATATAAATATCAACCCACCCATCCCTACACACCAAAGGTAGCACCAACAGCGGCACTACTCAAACGTTGCAGCAAAGCTGCTAAACATATAATGGGCTTAAAGCCACCGTTGGTTCCACGGTCGTCAAGCGACTATGCGATCCTCAAATCTTCCTCCGTATCATCAAAACCCACCCAAGTGCAACATATATCTTTTGAATGCAACATACACATTTCACACATTAAGCACCTAGGGGTATTTTAGTCATTTCACTACCCAGGGGTATTTCGTAAATCTATTCTACATGGGTATTTAGGTAATTTTACAAAACAGGGGTATTTTGGAAACTTTGTAAATCAGGGACATTTTGGTAATTCCGCAAATCAAGGGTATTCTGGTAATTTTACAATTTAGGGGTATTTTAGTAATTTTGCAAATCTAAGGATATTTTGGTAATTTTCAAATCAGGGGTATTTGGTCCTTCTCGGGTTTTAGTTATGAACTTTGGCCCATAAACAAGTCCTTGCGGCTAAAGTGAACAGACACTATGCACCAGGTAGGATTCTAGAAAAGAGGAGGTGGGCCACTAGGACCGCTTAAGTACCAAGCTCTCCCTAGATCCACTCCTAGACATGCATATGTCCGTTGCCACACTCTAACCCGGGGACTTGTCCACGGACATGTTTAATTATTAGAATTAAGTTTTATGCAGTTTGAGAGTTGTTCAGAACTAGGCCTAAAGTCCATTAAGCCCTAGCATACTTGTCTACGTCCCCATAAAGCCCATCAAGCCCAAATCACATCCTTACGGCCCATTAGGCCCAAATCTCATTCATATGGCCTACTAGGCCCAAAACAATTCCAAATCATGTAACATGCATGACTAACTCAATACGTATGACCAAACCAAACAATTTCATCAAACTTAGCCTCAGGGCCCACCGGGCCCGTTTAGCCACTTTCGACTTTTCGGCTTTCCGGCATTGCCGATATCGTGTGTGTAGTGTTCGTACACACCTGATCACTACAACGTGCTATCCTATCTTTAGCCTTGATCCTACAACCAACCAACCTTCAATCAACCACTCATACTTAATCAAAAATATTTACTCAAAAGCCGAAACCTTACCGTAACCTTACCGTGTGCCACCGGGTTCTAATAGCCCTTCCTTAGCTACTAATCACAAGTGTTCCCTAGATCTGCACTCACACATACACCATCAAAAATTTAGGTGACTCGTAATCCACAGAAGTCATCCACACATTCGGCCATTCACTTTAACCATAATCGAGTTGAGTACACTTACCCTTGCTAACAATCCTACCACGCTTGCGATCTTGGAACCGTATCCTTGTTATCATAGAATGAACGACAAGATAGTTAGATAGCCTTTTGACTTTTAACAAAACATACAAGAGAGGTTAATCGAATACTTACCAAATCCACTTTCGATCCTGCGGCCTAAATTCGACTTTTTAACCTTGACTTATAGTCAATAACAATCGGTTTGTGATGGAGGAAAACAATAAGGGTTTGGCACAAATAGGAATTTCGGCAAGAGAAGATGATGGCAATTCGGCAGTAGAAGGGTTTGGCTAAGAGAGAATTCGAAAAAAATAAATTCGGCTTTAGGAGATTTCGGCAATAGGGAGAATTCGGCTATAGGAAAACCGATTAAGGGGGAAAAAACTAAAGAGAGCTCAAAAAACCTTTCAAGCATTCGACCCCCTCCTTTTATAGCCACCAGCCGAACACACCTTTCCCCACAGTCCCCTTCGGCACCAACTTCTCCCTCTCCTCATCTCCTAACTTTTCTCCCTAATAACACCTCAATCTTATCCGAAATTTCCTCCAATTCCAACACACCTGCTTACTTCAAACTCTCCACGACAAGAGTTCAAAACCAACACAACTCTGGCCGCCCATACTATAAAATAAACACTCCAAAAATGCCATTCCTAAGCCTCGAACCTTGGACCTCCTCAGCTGACAACACGCCACCTTATAGCTCCCCAAGTGACGCCACTTGTCACTGGGCCACAAGCCCATTTGTGTCACTTTTCTTCTTCATTTATTTAAAAGACCTACTAACTGAAGTCATAGTTCCCTTGGGCTAAAACCAAAATTTTTCCTATACCCTTACTTGATCCCAGGACATCTCCAACACCCCTAGACACTCCAAAATCATTACACCTTTAAAGCCGTCATGTCATTTGTCATTTTCTTGCTCACTTAAAAATTTTATGAAACCCAAAGCCCAATAGGCCCAATTCTTCTAGGCCCAAATTCAGTGCGTTACAATTCTACCCCCTTAAATAAATTTCGTCCTCAAAATTTCCAACTAACTATTAATCGTACTACCCAAGTCTCACCACTACGATTTCGCTGTGCACTCTGATTTAATAACACATAAACATTGTACGCATACAGTTTCTATACCCAAAAATATCGCATCCACACAAAACATACCTGACTTAATGGTGATTGAACAATCCTGAGCCTTATGCTCCTCAGACCCGCATCTTAAACACGCTCCTGACTTCCTCCAGCATTCACCGGATGGCGTATACGTAATATTCGCAAGCCGAAAAGTTTGGACGTAACTTAACATGCTTCACAGAATGAGACTGCGGCCCTAGAAAACTGCGATCTCTTTTTTTCTTACAGTCCACGCACCTAACCCAAAGTGTTTCACCAATTTTTTTAATCTCCTCGGTACCTTCCTAACTAGTTGAGTCAAAGCACATCAGCCCCTAACACTTCCACGGCCTCTGCGCGACGACCCCTGCACTTCTTCTAGCGCTCATCATCGATTTTCGTATTATCTGAATTAGGAATTTTTATGAATTTAGTACATAGTTTCACTGTTTAAAGCACATGTTTTATGCAAGTAATAATTTAAAAGTTGTTTCAGCGGTCGAAGATCCACTACATGCTTAAGTTTCCTACGGGCTTTAGTCTCTAAAAACCTATTTTAAAGTAGCCCATATGTAGATATAGTTCCGTAATTTTATCAAAGGTAAACACAGAAAACTTACTTGGCTCGACGTCGAGGGCTCAGTGAACCACACTTCAAGAATCCCTGCAAACACTTCTTAATCTACTTGTTAAAAAAAAAAATCTAAGGCCCATTTCACAGCCTGAGCTTTGCAACCGGGCTCTGATACCACTAAATGTAACACCCCCAAACCCGGGCCAGACGTTATGGCTGAATCCGTGAATGTCACATTAAAGACACAATTCAAACGATTTGCTAAGTTAAAATTTAAGGCCTAAAAGCCCAAAATCCTTGAATCTTGTTAAGTAGTGATAAAATCCCATTTAATTATTTTAAGTATCCTGAAAACCGTGTTTAAACATAAAAAATTACTCAGGTTTAATAATTAGGTAAACAGTTGAAAAAAAAACTCAAAATCCAAAGTCAAAACGGAGTACAAGGCCTTATTACATCCAGTGAAAATAAAGAAATTAAAATCATGTCTTTTGAAACAAATAAATAAAACTTCTAAATATCTTGTAGTGTGGCCATCTTCGAGTCCTCTCCCACGTCGAGCCATTTACTGAGGATCACCTGAAACATTTAATAAAAAGGGTGTGAGTTTCGAAACTCAGTGTGTACGACCATTGGCAATCAAATCAACATACAAATTTACATTGGACCTAAGCCCTATCAAAATCAGTGGTCTTGGGCCTTAGCCCACAATGACCTCATACCACATCAGAGTCACATGAATGCAATGCACCCATCCCAAATCCAACCCTGCACACCATTTCCCTTCCAACCCTACACACCTGTGGGGATTAAATATCAACCCACCCATCCCTACACACCAAAGGTAGCACCAGCAGCGACACTAATCAAACGTTGCAACAAAGCTGCTAAGCATATAATGGGCTTAAAGCCACCGGTGGATCCACGATCGTCAAGCGACTATGCGATCCTCAAATCTTCCTCCGTATCATCAAAACCCACCCAAGAGCAACATATATCTCATGAATGCAACATACGCATTTCACACGTTAAGCACCTAGGGGTATTTTAGTCATTTCACTACCTAGGAGTATTTCCGTAAATCTACTCTATAGGGGTATTTAGGTAATTTTACAAAATAGGGGTATTTTGAAAACTTTGTAAATCAGGGATATTTTGGTAATTTCACAAATCAAGGGTATTCTAGTAATTTTACAATTCAGGGTTATTTTAGTAATTTTGCAAATCTAAGGATATTTTGGTAATTTTTAAATCAGGGGTATTTGGTCCCTCTCTGGTTTTAGTTATGAACTTTGGCCCATAAACAAGTCCTTGCGGCTAAAGTGAACAGACACTATGCACAAGGTAGGATTCCAGAAAAGAGGAGGTGGGCCACTAGGACCGCTTAAGTGCCAAGCTCTCCCTAGATCCACTCCTAGACATGCATATGTCCGTTGCCACACTCTAACCCAGTGACTTGTCCACGGACATGTTTAATTATTAGAATTAAGTTTTATGCAGTTTGAGAGTTGTTCAGAACTAGGCCTAAAGTCCATTAAGCCCTAGCATACTTGTCTACGTCCCCATAAAGCCCATCAAGCCCAAATCACATCCTTACGGCCCTTTAGGCCCAAATCTCATTCATATGGCCTACTAGGCCCAAAACAATTCCAAATCATGTAACATGCATGACTAACTCAATACGTATGACCAAACCAAACAATTTCATCAAACTTAGCCTCAGGGTCCACCGGGCCCGTTTAGCCACTTTCGGCTTTTCGACTTTCCGGCATTACCGATATCGTGTGTGTAGTGTTCATACACACCTGATCACTGTGACGTGCTATCCTATCCTTAGCCTTGATCCTACAACCAACCAACCTTCAATCAACCACTCATACTTAATCAAAAATATTTACTCAAAAGCCGAAACCTTACCGTAACCTTACCGTGTGCCACCGAGTTCTAATTGCCCTTCCTTAGCTACTAATCACAAGTGTTCCCTAGATCTACACTCACACATACACCATAAAAAATTTGGGTGACTCGTATTCCACAGAAGTCATCCACACATTCGGCCATTCACTTCAACCATAATCGAGTTGAGTACACTTACCCTTGCTAACGATCCTACCACGCTTGTGATCTTGGAACCGTATCCTTGTTATCACAGAATTATCGACAAGACAGTTAGATAGCCTTTTGAATTTTAACAAAATGTACAAGAGAGGTTAACCGAATACTTACCAAATCCACTTTTGATCCTGAGGCCTAAATTCGACTTTTTAACCTTGACTGATAGTGAATAACAATTAGTTTGTGATGGAGGAAAACAATAAGGGTTTGGCACAAATAGGAATTTAGGCAAGAGAAGATGATGGCAATTCGGCAGTAGAAGGGTTTGGCTAAGAGAGAATTCGGCAAAAAGAAATTCGGCTTTAGGAGATTTCGGCAATTGGGAGAATTCGACTATAGGAAAACCGATTAAGGGGGGAAAAAGAAAAACTAAAGAGTGCAAAAAACCTTTCAAGCATTCGGCCCCCTCCTTTTATAGCCACCATCCGAACACACCTTTCCCCACAGTCCCTTCGGCACCAACTCCTCCCTCTCCTCATCTCCTAACTTTTCTCAATGATAACACCTCAATCTTATCCGAAATTTCCTCCACATCCAACACACCTACTTACTTCAAACTCTCCACGGCAAGAGTTCAAAACCAACACAACTCTGGCCGTCCATACTATAAAATAAACACTCCACAACATGCCACTCCTAAGCCTCGAACCATGGACCTCCTCAGCTGACAACACGCCACCTTATAGCTCCCCAAGTGACGCCACTTGCCACTGGGCCACAAGCCTATTTGTGTCACTTTTCTTCTTCATTTATTTAAAAGGCCTACTAACTGAAGTCACAGTTCCCTTGGGCTAAAACCAAAATTTTTCCTATACCCTTACTTGATCCCAGGACATCTCCAACACCCCTAGACACTCCAAAATCATTACACCTTTAAAGCCGTCATGTCATTTTTCATTTTCTTGCTCACTTAAAAAATTTATGAGACCCAAAGCCCAATAGGCCCAATTCTTCTAAGCCTAAATTCGGGGCGTTACAACAAAACAGGCCCTTTGCAAGGCCAATTTGCCACCCACACAAGGGTCATACCTACAAACATCAATACAATACCAATTCATGCTTTCAAATGTACTCAATCATACCATTTCATGCATTGTTCAATCACCAACTAAACCATTTACTTCCATGCTCATTATCATCACAACTAAAGCCATTCAAAGTGACAATTATACATCTCAAAACATATGTAATTCAAACATCATGTAATCCATATCAAAGTTCATTTTCAAACCACATCTTTCCCAATCAACTAAGTCATGAAATATACCATATTCATAGCTCATTCATAAACTCAACATCTTTAAACTTCCAAGCCAAATCACATGGCAAGTATTAAATCTTTAAAAATATATCATAACATCTAGCCTATACATGCCATAATTCATCTATATACATCTTTCCAAAAGTACCAAAATAGATTGCCGATAGTGTGATTGTTATGCTGACGATCCTCGGATTCGAGCTAGCTTTACAGACATTGCAAAGCAGAGAAACAAATCACACAGTAAGCTTTCCAAAGCTTAGTAAGTTCGTAACATAACACATTTAAATCAAACAAACCACCACATAGATTATTTTGCATATACATATATATACATCATATCATCCAAAACTAATATGTTCATTTAACATTTCATAATCTCATTAATAGATTCATCAACCACATAGGTTCCGAGCGTACCTTAGCCAACACCTAGTAATCAATTACATTTGCTACTCAATACTCACTTTTCCCTTTCGATCAACTTCCATCTCTTCTTCGATACAATCGCACACTTAGTGCCCAAATATTTAGCCGAAGCTTAATTATCATCGCACACATAGTGCATTTATATCAAACCGCTCTTCAATCGGTATCACACACACAGTGCCAACCACAAAGTTGAGGTTTATATTATTTTGCACACACAGTGCTAAACATTTCAATCACGTTTCTGAATACGCACACTAAGTGCTACATAACTAAAACTCAAACTCTCACATAGCATCCACATTTCAATATCAATATAACATTCATTTCATAGCATTTAACATAACCAAATATTCGTATTATGTCCAAACTTACCTCGGACGTTGAACTATCGAAACGGTCGGTCAATCGAGCACTTTATCTTTGCCTCGATCTCGATCTAAACCTCTCCTCTCTTGGTCTATACACATTCAAATTCAATCCATTCAATCACCAAACAATTCATTTTAGTCCAAACACACATATTTAGGGCATTTTACAAAATAGTCGTCACATTTTCACATTTCGATACTTTAGTCCCTAATTCACAAAATCATCAAATTCACATAATTTCTTTCTACACAAGCCTAGCTGAATTTTCCTTGTGTTCATACAAGCCCACATATTTCATTTATTTCACAATTTAGCCCCTCAATTTACACTTTTCTCAATTTAGCCTAATATACTCAATTTCACCAAAAATCCAAATACAAACTATGTGAGCTCAACACCAAGTTTTCATATTTCACTATCAACTAGCACATAGCTCAAGCATTCATCAATGGCTCATCACAAAACATCATCAATTCACAAAATTACAACATGGGTTAGCTAGAGCACGAAGCAATGATTACGAAAACGTAAAAATTTTCAAAAACCGACTCAAAATCATACCTTAATTAAGCCAATTCCTAGCCGAAATTATCAAAGTTTCAAGCTCTTTTCTTTTGTTCTTATTTCGGTGGATGGAAGATGAGAGAATGGCCATTTTCATGCTTTGTTTTTATGATTTAATTTATTTATTAATCAATTGACAACTTTAACCTTATATAATAAAATTATAGAACATATTTTTCAAGGTCATTATTGACCATAACCATCCACTATCAATAGTAATAGGCAAATTGCCTTTTAAGGACCTCACATTATAAAGACATCATCAATTAAGCATTCAACGATTAGCACACAACATTTTACACTTTATGCACTTATGTCCTTTCTTACAATTCAACACACAGTTGATAAAATTACCACAGAGAATTTTCACACAAGCTATATCACATATAATTAAAACCAGAGATAATATTAAAATATTATTCGACCTTAGATTTGTGGTCTCGAAACCACTGTTCGACTAAGGTCTAAACCGGGCTGTTAAACTTCCTACCACCAAAAATTTCAGCAAGAGAAGGGGTTTAGAAGCTTGAAAATTTTCAGCCACTTCAATCTTTACAAGTAAGTGATTTGATGATCATTTCGTGTTTATAATGATACTTTTGCAACCCCTAAAGCTTAAGCTAGCTAAAGAGGGGACTATTTTGCAAAATGGTTGAAAGTTTAGAGTTTTTCCATGTGAGTATTTATGTTGTTTGCTGCATTTTTATGAAAGAATATGAGTCCTAGTTGTTAGATAAACAACTTTTGTGAAAGGTGTTATCATGAAAACACCTCAAAGGACCTTTTTGTAAAGGTTGCAAAATATGTTGTAAATGTATGAAATGATGATTATTGAGGGATGCCATAAGAGTAATAAATGTTCACCTAGGCTCGTTTAAGGAAGAAATTGGGTTAGAATTAATTTACGAGCCTAGGGGTAAAATAGTCATTTTGTGAAAGTATAAGGGGAAAATGGTAATTTTGCCAAAGTATGATTATTGAAATGTGTTGATTAATGTGATAATTAAATGAGCTGAATTGATATTATAGATCAAGAAGAACGAAGAATTAACCTTGACCAAGAGAAGGGCAAGGTATTAGATTAGATCGGTAGTTTGACCTATTTTGAAATCGAGGTAAGTTTGCGTGCAATAAGTTCAACATCATGCTAGTATGTTTTAAAATGTTGATATTTGTGAAGATGTATAATATTTCTATGAATTTGAGTAATGATGTTGAATGAGAAAATGATGAGAATTGTTATGTTGAAGTTCCGGTTGGACTTAAATAAATGAGAGAATAATATCATCTAGACTTGAAATGGGTAAGGTCCTGTATAAGACCATGTCTGGGACATGGCCTCGGTACCAAATTGAGATCCCGTATAAGACCATATTTGGGATATGGAATCGACATCGAATATGAGGATCGTATAAGACCATATCTTGGATATGGCATCGACAATTGATTAGAAATCCCGTATAAGACCATATCTGGGATATGGCATCGGCATCTAGTGGTGACCCCATGTAAGACCACATCGGGGCGTGGCAATGGCGTCGTATTCATGTGAATGATGATGATCATGTATCCTTGAGTATCCCAAGTGATTCAATGGGATAAATAGTTAAACTTATAATTGAGGTGATATTAGTGTTAAAGCTATATGATGAAGTGATACAGGTATATGTGAGTAATTCAGGAGAATGGTTTACGAGATTTGGCACGATATGTAATTAGTAAGGGTAAGCATGAGTAAACTATGGCAATGTGCTTAAGAATTTGTGTCTTTGTTCAACGAAATTAATGGATGACATTATGAGTTTTATTGTTGTTACTCATTTCATGCAAACTTACTAAGCTTTATGCTTACAACTCTTCATTTCCCTTTTCCTTGTAGTATTGCCAAGCTAGCTCGGGAATTTGTAGAACGTCGGAGTTCGGAAGTCACACTATCAACTTCTTTTTGGTATAGCAAAGTTAGATTTATTTTGATTATGGAATGTATAGGACTTGGTCATTTTTTTATGTCATATTTGTTAGCCAATGTGTTGGCTATTAATGTTATTCAATTCATTTTGTAAATGGTCATTGGAAATTGGCCAATACTTGACAAGTTCATTTATTCAATGATGATGAAATTCATGAAATGCATGTTTGTGTGGATGTTTTGGTTTTGAGTTCTTAGAAGTGCTCTATGGTTATGATATATTTTGGATTGAGTTGGTATAAGTTTGGTTGTTGTAAAGGGTGGCATTTGGCTTGGTAGATAGCCTTTCAAATGTCCACACGGGTAGACACACGGGCGTGTGTCTAGGCCGTGTGTGACACACGGTCAGCCCCATGGGCGTGTTGATTGGCCGTGTACTCCCTTGCATGCTAGGTTTACAAGTCAGTATACTCAGTAGTAAACACACGGGCAGAGACATGGCCGTGTGTCTCATTCGTGTGGAAGGCACGACCATGGACATGGGTGTGTGCCCAGGCCGTGTGAAGTCTGCACCTAAAATTGGGAATTTAATTCGACATATGGTCTAAGGACACGGCCGTGTGCCTTGGCCGTGTGACCTTAGAGAGGTGATGACGTCATAAACAGAATGCCAAGGTTTTTGGCACATGAGCTAAGACACGGGCGTGTCGAGGCCGTGTGAGGGACACAAGCGTGTGTCCGGCGTGTGAAAACCTCTATAGGTTTGATTTGAAAAATAATTCCACACGGGCATGGAACACATGAATGTGATATGCCACACAGGCGTGTCCATTCTTCCACACGGGCGTGTGGACTATTTAATGTCAAATTTGTTTAAGTGTTCAAAAGTTTTTGGTTAGTCCCAAATTATTTCGGGTATAAGTATAGGGTCTCGTTGACCTATAATAAGGACATTAAGGTCTTGAATGAAAAGTTTTATTTCAAAACGAAATTTTATGAACTGATGTTGTATATTTGAGCAAGTTAAGTACGGTAATGCCTCGTTACCCGATTCAAGTGTCGAATACGGGTAAGGGGTGTTACATTTAGTGGCATCATACTACGGTTCAGTCAATTCTCGGGCTAACATAGCGTGAGTATAAGTCTAGCTATACATGCCATATGAATGAGTATTTACATAATGATAGTGTGACGACTCTTGACAATTTGAAT
This sequence comes from Gossypium sturtianum, assembly GCA_025698515.1. Taxonomy (NCBI): domain Eukaryota; kingdom Viridiplantae; phylum Streptophyta; class Magnoliopsida; order Malvales; family Malvaceae; genus Gossypium; species Gossypium sturtianum. The sequence continues at coordinate 121,974,204 of CM046943.1, read as the reverse complement.
TGTGTTTTTATATAGTATATGGATCCTGATCGAGCTGCAGCCGATGATGCTGCAAGTAATGCGTCGGCTCCCGTGCCAGGGACCGTGCCAGTAGAAAGTAGACCCAAGACTTTGGGTCAGGGAATAGAGGCTCGAGAAGCCTTTCTCCATATGATGAGTAACTGGTATACCGAGTTTATACGAGTAAATCCTAATGCTCAACCCCCTCCACCCCCACCAATTCCTCAGCCTACCCCTATAGCTCCCCAAGTGGTAGAAGTAGTAAAAAGAGAAAGGCTTCTGGTCGATAAGATCCAAAACAAGGAGCTGAGGAATTTCGGGCTAGTAAAGATGATGATCCGAAGAGGGCGGAATTTTGGCTTGAGAATACCATCAGAGTATTGGACGAGTTGTCATGCACATCTAAAGAGTGCATGAAGTGTGTGGTATCTCTCTTGAGAGATTTGGCCTATCAGTGGTGGAACACCCTTGTGTCGGTGGTACCAAGAGAGAGTTAACTGTGAATTCTTCCAAGAGGAATTCCAGAAGAAGTACATTAGTCAAAGGTTCATTGACCAGAAAAGAAAGGAGTTCTTAGAGCTAAAGCAAGGTCAAATGACAGTGACTAAATACGAGCGTGAATTCGTAAGGCTCAGCAAATACGCTCGAGAGTGCGTATCGACAGAAGCCATCATGTGCAAAAGGTTCGAGGATGGGTTAAATGAGGATGTCCGTTTGTTTACTGGTGTCCTCGAACTAAAAGAAATTGTGGTGCTGATAGATAGAGCCTGTAAGGCCGAAGAACTGGTCAAAGAGAAAAGGAAAGATAAAAACGAGTCTCGCGACTCGAAGAAGAGACAGTTAGGCAAGTCATTCCAAACCTCATCCAATAAGTCAAGAGATTTCACTATTCGATCGACCACCTCAGCTGGGTTTAAAAGTAAAAGTAAGGGTAGACAGTACCCGGGGTCTAAAGCTCAAACTACCTCGGTTGCTAGTGTTGGCAACGCTCGACCGAGTAGACTGGAATGTCTGTAGTGCAGCAAACATCATCCTAGGAAGTGTTAAGCAAACGAGAAAGGTTATTTCAAGTGTGGATCTCTAGACCATTTTATCAGAGATTACCACGAGGTGGGTGAGAAAGAGAGACCTCAGAATGCAAGACTGGGAAGTACTGGTAGAGGAAGACTACAGAGAAACTCGGGAAATGAAATGAGTAGTAAGAACACATCTAGAGATCAGACTGCAAGAGCTGAGGGTAGAGCACCGGCGAGAACATATGCCATTCGTGCTCGCGAGGAGGCATCCTCCCCCGACGTAATTACGAGTACATATTCTCTTTACGATACTCATGTTATAGCTTTGATTGATCCGGGATCTACCCACTCATATATTTGTATGAAATTAGTCTCTAGCATGAACATGCCTGTAGAATCTACCGAATTTGTAATAAGAGTGTCGAATCCCCTAGGCAAATGTGTGTTGGTCAATAGAGTATGCAAAGGTTACCCTTTGATGAGTAGGGGTCATTATTTTCCGGCTAATCTTATGTTATTTCCGTTTGATGAATTCGATGTCATCCTTGGGATGGATTGGTTAACCACTCATGATGTGATAGTGAATTGTGGAAGGAAGTTTATTGAGTTGAAATGTGAAAGTGGAGATCTTATTCGTGTAGAATCAGATGAGCAAGATAGATTGCCAGTAGTGATATCTTCCTTGTTGATTCAGAAGTATCTAAGAAAGGGGTACAAAGCTTACCTTGCCTTTGTGATGAATGCTAGATAGACTGAGTTAAGAATTGAATCAGTGACCATAGTATGTGAGTATCCGGATGTTTTCCCAGGGGAATTGCTAGGGTTACCTCTAGTTAGAGAGATTGAATTTGGGATTGAGTTAGTTCTTGGTATTGCCCCCATTTCTATTGCTCCCTACAGAATGGCTCCAACCGAGCTAAAAGAACTGAAGGCATAGTTACAAGAGTTAACGAATAAAGGTTTTGCAACACCGAGTTATTCTCCGTAGGGTGCTCCCGTATTATTTGTGAAGAAGAAAGATGGTTTCCATGAGGTTATGTATAGATTATCGGCATCTCAATAAGGTAACTATGAAGAACAAGTATCCGTTGCCAAGAATCGATGATTTATTTGATCAATTGAAGGGAGCCTCGGTATTTTCCAAGATAGACTTAAGGTCCGGATATTATCAGTTGAGAGTCAATGACTCGGATGTGCTGAAAATCGCATTTCGGACAAGGTATGGCCACTATGAATTTTTGGTCATGCCTTTTGGTTTAACAAATGCCCCTGCAGTTTTCATGGATTTGATGAATCATATTTTTCGATCGTATTTGGATAAATTTGCAGTAGTTTTTATCGATGATATATTGATCTAATCTCGGGATGAGAACAAGCATGCTGAACATTTGAGAACGGTTCTGCAAATTTTGAGAGATAAAAAATTGTATGCCAAGTTTAGTAAAAGTGAATTTTGGCTTAAGGAAGTTGGATTTTTGGGGCACATTGTATCGGGAGATGGAATTAGAGTTGACCCAAGTAAAATCTCAGCAATTGTGGATTGGAAGCCACCAAGGAATGTAACCGAAGTTAGGAGTTTTCTGGGCCTAGCTGGCTACTATAGACGTTTTGTCAAGGGATTTTCCATGATAGCTATTTCGATGACAAAGTTGCTACAAAAAGATGTAAAGTTTGAATGGAAAGAAAAGTGCCAGCAGAGCTTTGAGAAACTAAAGGCGTTGTTGACTGAAGCTCCTGTTTTAGTGCAACCGGAGCCGAGAAAAGAATTCGTGATTTACAGCAATGCATCCCTGAATGGAATAGGTTATGTACTCATGCAAGATGGCATGGTAATAGCATATGCCTCTAGACAGTTAAAGCCAAACGAGAAGAATGACCCGACCCATGATTTGGAATTAGCCACAATTGTATTTGCACTAAAGATTTGGAGACACCATTTATATGGTGAGAAATGTCGGGTGTTCACTGATCATAAGAGCTTAAAGTACTTGATGACTCAAAAGGAGTTGAATCTAAGGCAGAGAAAATGGTTAGAGCTAATAAAGGATTATGAGCTAGTGATTGACTACCATTCGGGAAAGGCGAACATGGTCGCCGATGCGTTGAGCATGAAATCCCTGTTTGCGCTGAGAGCCATGAACACACAGATAGCTCTGTCAGATGATGGTTCTATATTAGCCGAGTTGAGGGCTAGACTAATGTTTCTTCAAGAGATTTGTAAAGCTCAGAAAGGCGACAATAATTTACAAGCTAAAAGAGTTCTATGTGAGTCAAATGTTGAGTCGGACTTTCGATAAGTCCTGATGGATGTTTGATGTTCCGAGATAGGGTCTTTGTACCCAGAAATGATGAACTTATCCGGAAGATTCTGCATGAAGCACATAGTGGATGTTTGTCTGTACATCCAGGCAGCACGAAGATGTATAACGACTTGAGGAAATGGTATTGGTGGCCGAGTTTGAAGAAAGACATTTCGGAGTTTGTATCGAGATGCCTAATTTGTCAACAAGTGAAGGCTGAACATCAAGTACCTTCGGGTTTACTTCAGCTTATTATGGTTCCAAGTGGAAGTGGGACCGTATTACTATGGACTTTGTGACGGGTTTACCATTGACGCGAAAAAGAAAGATGCTGTATGGGTCGTGGTTGATAGACTCACGAAGTCAGCCCATTTCATACCAGTACGGGTTGACTACTCGCTTGATAAGCTGGCGGATTTGTATGTGTCAGAAATAATAAGACTTCACCGGGTACTGTTGTCGATTATTTTGGATAGAGATTCGAGATTTACTTCACGGTTTTGGAAAAGTTGCAAGAGGCTTTAGGCACAAAATTGAGCTTTAGTACAACTTTCCATTCGCAAACCTGGTGGGCAGTCGGAAAGAATAATACAGATACTTGAAGACATGTTTCGATGTTGTGTTTTGGAATTCAAAGGTAATTGGGAGAAATACTTACCATTGGTAGAATTCACCTATAATAATAGCTTTCAGTCAAGTTTGAAGATGGCGCCTTATGAGGCATTGTATGGGCGTAAGTGTCAAACGCCCTTGTATTGGTCAGAACACAGAGAAAACCAGATTCACGGGGTCAATTTGGTAAGAGAAACTGAAGAGAAAGTAAATGTGATACGTGAGTGTCTAAAAGCTGCCTTAGATAGACAAAAGTCCTATTCGGATTTGAAGCAGAAAGAGATTGAGTTTCAAGTCGGTGATAAAGTGTTTCTAAAAGTATCACCATGGAAAAAGGTCCTTAGATTTGGCCGGAAAGGCAAGTTGAGTCCGCGCTTTATCGAACTCTATGAGATTATCGAGAGGATAGGGCCGGTGGCTTATCGTTTGGCTTTGCCACATGAGCTAGAAAAGATTCATGATTTCTTCCACGTGTCTATGTTACGCCGATACCATTCAGACCCTTCACATGTGATTGTACCATCGAGGTAGAAATTCAACTGGATATGACTTATGGTGAGGAACCGGTTAAGATTTTGGCACGAGAAGTCAAATGGTTGAGAAATAAAAGTATAGCACTTGTGAAAGTCCTATGGAAATGGCACGGGGTAGAAGAGGCTACATGGGAGCCCGAGGAGGCTATGAGAAACCAATATCCCAACCTTTTCACCGGTAAGATTTTCGGGGACAAAAATCCTTAAGGGGGAGAATTGTAACAACCCGATTTAAGGGCTAGTCGGAACAGTGGTTTCGGGACAACTAATCTGAGGTCGGAAAAAAAATTATTTTAGTATTATTTTAGATGTTATAGCATGATAATATAGGTGCATGAAAATTTTGGTGCCTTAATTTTAGCGATTGCATGCTTAATTGCTAAAAAGGACTAAATCGCATAAAGTGTGAAAGTCTTAGTTTACAAGCTAGAGGTACCAATTAGCTATAGAATTTTAATTGGAGGCCCTTAAAATGAAATTAGGCCTTTCTAAAGGTCATAGCCGGCCATAAGGGGACAAGAGGATTAATTTAGTCAATGTTTTGGTGGTGTTAGGTGATTAATAAATAAAATAAGAGAAAAATAAAGAAAGAAAAGATATCATCCTTTTCTCATTCTCCCTACCACCGAAAATTTCAGCAAGATAAGGGGTTTAGAAGCTTGAAAATTTTTAGCCACTTCAATCTTTACAAGTAAGTGATTTGATGATCATTTCTTGTTTATAATGGTACTTTTGGAACCCCTAAAGCTTAAGCTAGCTAAAGAGGGGACTATTTTGCAAAATGGTTGAAAGTTTAGAGTTTTTCCATGTGAGTGTTTATGTTGTTTTCTGCATTTTTTATGAAAGAATATGAGTCCTAGTTGTTAGATAAACAACTTTTGTGAAAGGTGTTATCATGAAAACACCTCAAAGGACCTTTTTGTAAAGGTTATAAAATATGTGGTAAATGTGTGAAATGATGAGTATTGAGGGTTTCCATAAGAGTAATAAATATTCACCTAGGCTCGTTTAAGGAAGAAATTGGGTTAGAATTGATTTACGAGCCTAGGGGTAAAATAGTCATTTTGTGAAAGTATAAGGGCAAAATGGTAATTTTGCCAAAGTATGATTATTGAAATGTGTTGTTTAATGTAATAATTAAATGAGCTGAATTGATATTATAGATCAAGAAGAACGAAGAATTAACCTTGACCGAGAGAAGGGCAAGGTATCGGATTAGATCAGCAGTTTGGCATATTTTGAAATCAAGGTAAGTTTGTGTGCAATAAGTTCAACATCATGCTAGTATGTTTTAAAATGTTGATATTTGTGAAGATGTATAATATTTCTATGAATTTGAGTAATGATGTTGAATGAGAAAATGATGAGAATTGTTATGTTGAAGTCCCGGTTGGACTTAAATAAATGAGAGAATAATATCATCAAGACTTGAAATGGGTAAAGTCCCGTATAAGACCATGTCTGGGACATGGCCTCGGCACCAAATTGAGATCCCGTATAAGACCATATTTGGGATATGGCATCGACATCGAATATGAGGATCGTATAAGACCATATCTGGGATATGGCATCGACAATTAATTAGAAATCCTATATAAGACCATATCTGGGATATGGCATCGGCATCTAAAGGTAACCCCATGTAAGACCACATCTGGGACGTGGCATTGGCGTCGTATTCATGTGAATGATGATGATCATGTATCCTTGAGTATCTCAAGTGATTCAATGGGATAAATAGTTAAGCTTATAATTGAGGTGAAATTAGTGTTAAAGCTATGTGATGAAGTGATACAGGTATATGTGAGTAATTCACGAGAATGGTTTACAAGATGTGGCACGATATGTAATTGGTAAGGGTAACCATGAGTAAACTATGGCAATGTGCTTAAGACTTTGTGTCTTTGTTCAACGAAATTAATGGATGACATTATGAGTTTTATTGTTGTTACTCATTTCATGCAAACTTACTAAGCTTTATGCTTACCCCTCTCATTTCCCTTTTCCTTGTAGTATTGCCAAGCTAGCTCGGGAATTTGTAGAACGTTGGAGTTCGGAAGTCACACTATCAACTTCTTTTCGGTATAGCAAAGTTAGATTTATTTTGATTATGGCATGTATGGGACTTAGTCATTTTGTTATGTCATATTTGTTAGCCAAGGTGTTGGCTATTAATGTTGTTCAATTCATTTTGTAAATGGTCATTGGAAATTGGCCAATACTTGACAAGTTCATATATTCAATGATGATGAAATTCATGAAATGCATGTTTGTGTGGATGTTTTGGTTTTAAGTTCTTAGAAGTGCTCTATGGTTATGATATATTTTGGATTGAATTGGTATAAGTATGGTTGTTGTGAAGGGTGGCATTTGGCTTGGTAGATATCCTTTCAAATGTCCACACGGGTAGACGCACGAGCGTGTGTCTAGGCCGTGTGTGACACACGGTCAACCCCATGGGTGTGTTGATTGGCCGTGTGCTCCCTTGCATGCTAGGTTTACAAGTCAGTATGCTTAGCAGTAAACACACGGGTAGAGACACGGCCGTGTGTCTCAGCCGTGTGGAAGGCACGGCCATGGACATGGGCATGTGCCCGGGCCGTGTAAAGTCTGCACCTGAAATTGGAAATTTAATTCGACACACGGTTTAAGGACACGGGCGTGTGCCTTGGCCGTGTGACCTTAGAGCGGTGATGACGTCATAAACAAAATGCCAAGGTTTTTGGCACACGGGCTAAGACACGGGCGTGTCGAGGCCATGTGAGGGACACGGGCCAGGCACACGGGCGTGTGTCCGGCCGTGTGAAAACCCCTGTAGGTTCGATTTGAAAAATAATTCCACACGGGCGTGGAACACGGGCATGTGATATGCCACACGGGCGTGTGGACTGTTTAATGTCAAAATTTTTTAAGTGTTCAAAAGTTTCTAGTTTAGTCCCGAATCATTTCGGGTACAAGTATAGGGTCTCGTAGACCTATAATAAGGACATTAAGGTCTTGAATGAAAAGTTTTATTTCGAAACAAAATTTTATGAACCGATGTTGTATTATTGAGCAAGTTAAGTACGATAATGCCTCGTTACCCGATTCAAGTGTCGAATACGGGTAAGGTGTGTTACACCTAATAGCTATAGAATATTAATTGGAGGTCCTTAAAGTGGAATTGACCCATCTAGTAATGGTGGACCGGCCATAGGAGACAAAAAGATGTCAAAATTGGTCAAGTTGGTGGATTAGGTGATAAATTGTCTAGAAATATAATAAAATAAAGAAAGAAAAGATATCATCTTTTCTTCTCTTCTTCTCCACCGAAAATTAGCAGCAAAATAGGGGTTTGAAAGCTCAAAAATTTCAGCAAGCTTTTTTTCTTACAAGTAAGTGATTTTAATGGCCTTTCTTGATAATATTTGTACTTTTGGAACCCCTAAAGCTTAAGCTAGCTAATGAGGGGACTATTTTGCAAAATGGTTGAAAACCTAGGGTTTTTCCATGTGAGCATTTATGTTTTTGCTTCATTTTTATGGAAGAATATGAGTCCTAGTTGTTAGATAAACAACTTTTATGAAAGGTGTTATCATGAAAACACCTCAAAGGACCTTTTTGTAAAGGTTGTAAAATATGTCGTAAATGTGTGAAATGATGAGTATTGAGAGTTTCCATAAGAGAAATAAATGTTCATCTAGGCTCGTTAAAGGAAAAAAATGATTATAATTGATTTACTAGCCTAGGGGTAGAATAGTCATTTTGTGAAAGTATAAGGGCAAAATGGTAATTTTTCCAAAGTATGGTTTTTGAAATGTGTTGATTAATGTGATAATTAAATGAGCTGAATTATTATTATAGATCAAGAAGAATGAAGAATTAACCTTGACCAAGGAAAGGGCAAGGTATCGGACTAGAACGACAATTTGGCCTATTTTGAAATCAATGTAAGTTTGTGTGTAATAAGTTCAATATCATGCTGGTATGATTTAAAATGTTTGATATTTGTGAAGATGTATAATATTTATATGAATTTTAGTAATGATACTGAATGGGAAAATGATGAGAATTGTGATGTTGAAGTCCCGATTGGACTTTAATAAATGGGAGAATAATAAAATCAAGACTTGAGATGAGTGAGATCCCATATAAGACCATGTCTGGGACATGGCCTCGGCACCGAATTGAGATCCCGTATAAGACCATATCTGGGATATGGCATCGGCATCGAATTATGAGAATCGTATAAGACCATATCTGGGATATGGCATCGACAATCGATATGAAATCCCGTATAAGACCATATCTGGGATATGGCATCGGCACCTATAGGTGACCTCATGTAAGACCACATCTGGGATGTGGCATTGGTGTCGTATTCATGTGAATGATGATGATCATGTATCCTTGAGTATCCTAAGTGATTCAATGGGATAAATAGTTAAGCTTATAATAGAGATGAAATTAGTGCTAAAGCTATGTGATGAAGTGATATAGGTATATGTGATTAATTCACGAGAATGGTTTACGAGATATGGCATGATGTGTAATTGGTAAGGGTAAGCATGAGTAAGTTATGGCAATGTGCTTAAGACTTTGTGTTTTTCTTCAACGAAATTAATGGATGACATTATGAGTCTTATTGTTGTTACTTATTTCATGCAAACTTACTAAGCTTTACGCTTACCCCTCTCATTTCCCTTTTCCTTGTAGTATTGCCAAGCTAACTCGGGGATCGTGGGACGTCGGAGTTCGGAATCACACTATCGACTTCTCCTTGGTATAGCAAAGTTAGCTTCATTTTGAGTATGGCATGTTTAGGACATGGTCATTTTGTTATGTCATATTTGTTAGCCAAAGTGTTGGCTATTAATGTTGTTTAATTCATTTTGTAAATGGTCATGGGAAATTAGTCAATACTTGACAAGTTCCTATAATCAATGATGATGAAATTCATGAAGTGTATGCTAGTATGGATGTTTTGATTTTGAGTCCCTAGAAGTGCTCAATGGTCATGTTATATGTTAGATTGAATTGGTATAAGTATGGATGCTGTGCAGGGTGGCATTTGGCTTGGTAGATAGCCTTACAAATGTCCACATGGATAGACACACGGGCATGTGTCTAAGCCGTGTGTGACACACGGTCAGCCCCATGGGCGTGTTGATTGGCCATGTGTCCCCTTGCATGCTAGGTTTACAAGTCAGTATGCTTAGTAGTAAACACACGGGCAGAGACACGGCCGTGTGTCTCAGCCGTGTGGAAGGCACGGCCAAGGACATGGGCGTGTGCCTAGGCCGTGTGAAGTTTGCACCTGAGATTAGGAATTTAATTCGCCACACGGTCGAAGGACACGGGCATGTGCCTAGGCTGTGTGACATTTATGGGTTGATGACGTCATAAACAGAATGCCATGGTTTTTGCATGGGCTAAGACACGGGCGTGTGTCCGGGCGTGTGTCCCAGCATGTGAAAACCCCTGTAGGTTCGAATTAATAATAAATCCCCACGGGTGTGGAACACGGGCATGTGAATTTTCCACACGGGCGTGTTCCATCCTTCACACGGGCGTGTGACCCTGTTTACTTTAAATTTGTCTAAGGGTTCAAAAGTTTCCGGTTTAGTCCTGAATCTTTCTGGGTATGAATTTAGGGTCTCGTAGACCTATAATAAGGACATTATGGTCTCGGATGAAAATTTTTAATTTGACATGAAGTTTTATGGATCGATATCGTATGATTGAGCAATGTAGGTATGGTAATGCCTCAAACCCGGTTCAGGTGTCGAATACGGGTAAGGAGTGTTACATTATCACACCAAATAGTAGGAATATCAACGGAACAAAAATTAGTTCTTGTAACAACAAAATAATCCACGTGACATCGGATGCAGTAGCAACCAATCCTCGATATTCAGCCTCAGCAGTGGACCAAGACACAACTTGCTGCTTCTTCGAGCACCAGGAAATAGGGTTGCCTCCAAAGTAAATACAATAACTCGTAGTGGACCATCGATCATCAAAATCCAATCCCCAGTTGGCATCAGCATAGTCGACCAATGATAGTCGGGTAGAAGGGCGAAATATCATCCCATGATCAATAGTACCACATAGATAATGTAAAACTCATTTTAAAGCAACCATATGAATGTTTGTCGGGGCATGCATGAACTGACACAGACGGTCGACAACATATGCAATATCAGGCTGAGTTAAAACAACATACTGTAACGCACTGGCAAGACTCGTATATTCCGTAGGATCATCAAGAAGCCGGCCATCATGTTTAGACAAAGTGGAAGAACTAACCATAGGGGTATGAACTGCTTTGGCATTAGTTAGAGAGCACCGGCCAAGAAGATCAAGGACATACTTACGCTGACACAGATGTAGGGTCCCGGTGGCAGAACGTGTAACCTCAACACCCAAAAAAAATATAGATCTCCCATGTCCTTAAGGGAGAACTCAGTGTGAAGTTGTCGAACAAACGTATTAATATCCTCAGACGAATCTCTTGTAATAATAATATCATCCACATAGACGAGGACATACATAGTGGTCTTATTGGCAACACGAATAAATAGAGAGGCATCAGACTTCGAAAGAACAAACCCTAATAAGACAAGAGAATTCTTTAGCTTATCAAACCAGGCACGTGGAGCTTGCCGCAACCCATATAAAGCTTTTGTTAACCGACACACAAGTGATTTGCCATCATCACCATACTGTACATATCCTAGAGGTTGTTACATATAAACCTCTTTAATAAGATCACAATTAAGAAACGCATTGTTGACATCAACTTTTCGAAGTTGCCAGTGTTTGGATACTACAATAGAAAGAATAGTTTGAATAGTTGCTCGCTTAACGACTGGACTAAACGTTTCTCTAAAATAACATACTGGTACCTGATAACATCCTTTAGCAACTAAACGACCCTTACGACGAGTTACAGTACCATCAGGATTTCTTTTAACCTTAAATAACCACTTACAACTAATTTCCTTCCTTTCAGGTGGTAAAGACACTAACTTTCAAGTGCAATTACGAATCAACACATCATACTCAGCCTGAGTTGCTGCTTTCCGATCCTCATGAGCAAAAGCTTCATCAATTGTGTGCAAATCACACTCAGAAACTTCAACAGCTAAGACTTTAGGTTTAAAAATAACTGCTTTAGAGCGCGTAACCATCTGATGAGTATTACCAAGTGGTAGAGGTGTAGAGGCAATAGTAGGAGTGACTGTGTAACACCCCATACCCGATTCTCGAGGCTAAAATCAGATACGAGAAATTACTATGCTTGAACTTCCTTAAACATCTACTTACGGGCTACAAAACTTTGTTCCAAATAAAAAACTTCTCTTTCTTAGTCAAATCATTCATATCGTGGGCCTATGAGGCCTTAAACTTGCGTCCGGAAACTTTTACAAACCAAAAGAAACTTTTCTTTAAAACAAGGGCCACACGCACGAGTTGGTATAGGGACACGCCTGTGTGCCCTTAAGACATGCCCGTGCTTTCCACCCGTGGTTGACACTGACTAAATCCACACGGCCTGGACACACGCCCGTGTGCGTCAGCCGTGTGACAATTGAATTTCTAAGTGTCAAGTGCAGACTTCACACGGCCTTGGCACATGCCCATGTGCCAGCAGTGTGTATCACATGGCCTGGACAAACGGCCGTGTGACCAGTCCGTGGCCTAATCTGACTTAAGATACTAAGGTGCAGGAGACACACGCCCGTGTGTCTATCCGTGTGGGCACTTAGAGGCTATCTTACCAAGCCTTTTACCACTCCCGTTTGCATACATTCATATACTACTTCAAAACATTCTTAAATAATCAATTAAAACACATGAATTAACACATTTAATCATTAAAGAGATAAAGTCTTTATCCCATACACTAGGGAGAACTACTCCCAATACAAATTGTAACACCCCTAACCCGAAACCGTCACTGGAACAGGGTTAAGAGGTATTATCGATCAATCAAAACATTTAATATCTAAAATTTACGACACAAAGTCAATCATCTTCAATCTCATTCAATTACAATCATGGGGTCCCTTATCGAGGTCTACGAGACCTAATTCACATGCTATAGAGGGGTAGGGACTAATTTGAAACACATACAGAATTTTTCCGAAATTTAAAACTTTTCTAAGATACAGGGGAGACACACCCGTGGGAGGAGGCCGTGTGCCCTCCACGGCTACTAGACACCCCCGTGTGTCCATCCGTGTCTATATACTGTCTATTTCAACACGTTCAATAGGCACGCCCGTGTGCCCATTTGTGTCTATATACTGACTATTTTAACACGGTCACTAGGCACGCCCGTGTGCCATAACTGTGTAATACTAGGCTACATTCTGCCAATTTACCCACGGTCTTAGGCACGCCCGTGTGCCTCAATCGTGTGACATTATAGGCCATTTACAAGGCCAAAATGTCACCCACTTAGGGTCAAACCTACAAGCAACACATACCAAAACATATCATGCACATGAGGCAACCCAAAAACTTACCAAAATGACCATTCAATTTATGCATTCAATTCCCATTCCAACCATAACAAATTCAATACCAAAACTTATCTCATCACAAGCATAAAACATTCAATATCAAACATCATTACTTCTCAATTTCATTAACTCATACTAGCATTTTACCAACACAAAGTTACCATTCATAAGTCAATTTCTCAACCCACAAACCATGCCAAAAGATGCATCACATATATCAAATTCATTCATGTTAAGACTAGCACATATCTAGCCATATTTCATGGCTACTTACAAACATCAAACATGATTCAAATGACCAGCCTATACATGCCATATTTAACTATATACATTTTTCCAAAATACCAAAAATAGATAGCCGATAGTGTGACTAAGATGCTGACGATCCCCTGATCCGAGCAAGCTTTTACGACATCGCAAAGCAGAGAAACAAATCACACAGTAAGCTTTATAAAGCTTAGTAAGTTCATAACATAATACATAATATCAACATGTCATCACATAGATTAATTTTACTATCACAAATAATACCATCCACAACCAATATGTTCAATTAACTCATTCACAACCACATTCATAGCTTCATCAACCACATAGATTCAGAGCGTACCTTAGCCAACACTTAGTTGTCAAATACTTTTGCTAATCAATAATCACGATTCATTTCGATCCACATTCGTTTCTTCCTCGATTCAGTCGCACACGTAGTGCCTAAATAGTTAGCCAAAGCTTAATTAGCATCGTACACTTAGTACATTCATCTCAAACCGATCTTAAATCGGCATTGCACACACAGTGCCAACCACAAAGCTGAAGCTTATAATACCCCGCACACATAGTGCTATTTATCCTGATCATGTTTTTGAATACGCACACTTAGTGCCATTTAACTCAATCTATCACATAGCATCCATTTTGTAATAATATCACACCACTTATTTCATAGCATTAAACATAGTTAAATACAGGTATTATGTCTGAACTTACCTCGGGCGTCGACTATCGATATGGTCGATTAATCGAGCACTTTATCTTTGCCTCGATCTCGATCCGAACCTCTTCTCTCTTGGTCTTCAATCAAACCAAAACCATGGTCGAACCCTTAAGCTTCTTTTCTTTCTTTTTCTTTGTGTTTTTCGGCAAAGATGAGTAAAGATGAGCAAAAATTTGTTTTTGTTTTATTTATTATAACATTAATAATTGATTTCCCATTCTACCCTTTTATTAATCATATAAGACAAATACAAATGGTTATTTAGTCATTTAACACCCCACTATCTTAACAATGGTTTATTAACACATAAGGCCTCCACCTTAAAAAGCCAACCACAAATAAGTACTTATAATTCAGCACCTAGCTTTTACTCTTTACGCGATTAAGTCCTTTCTCTTAATTCGACACTCAAACAAGCAAATTATCACACAGAATTTTCACACAGGCTATTTCACATACTATTCACACAGAAAATATCATTAAAATATTTTTACGACCTTGGATTTGTGGTCTCGAACCACTGTTCCGACTAGGGTCTAAACTGGGATGTTACAACTCTCCCCCCTTAGGGATTTTCGTCCCCGAAAATCTTACCAGTGAATAATTGTGGATGTTGCTCTCTCATAACGTTCTCTGGCTCCCACGTAGCCTCTTCAATTCCATGTTTGTGCCATAATACTTTCACTAAGGAAATTCTTTTGTTTCGAAATTCTTTAGTCTCTCGTGCCAAAATTCGGATCGGTTCTTCACTATACACAAGTCTGATTGAATCTCAACCTCAGTAGGAGCAATTACATGAGACGGGTCTGATCTGTACCGTTGAAGCATTGACACATGAAACACGTTATGAATCTTTTCCAACTCAGATGGCAATTTCAATCTATAAGCAACCAGCCCAACTCGTTCAATAATCTCATACGGTCCGATGAATCTCGGACTCAGCTTGCCCCTCCGACCGAAACGAATTATTTTCTTCCAGGGAGATACTTTCAAAAACACTTTATCACCAATTCCGAATTCAATATCTTTTCGTTTCAAATCTGCATAAGACTTCTGACGATCTAAAGCCACTTTCAAACTATCTCGAATCACTTTCACTTTCTGCTCAGTCTCTTTTACAAGATCAACCCCGTGAATCTTATTCTCGCTCAGCTCAGTCCAATACAATGGAGTTCTACACTTTCGACCATAAAGAGCCTCATATGGTGCCATTTTAATGCTAGATTGAAAACTGATGTTATATGCGAAATCAATCAACGATAAATGCTTTTCTCACGTACTTTCAAATTCAAGTATGCAACACCTCAGCATGTCTTCGAGAATCTGAATGATTCGTTCGGACTGACCATCCGTTTGCGGATGAAAAGCAGTACTGAAATGCAATTTCGTGCCTAAAGCATCTTGCAATTTCTTCCAGAATCGCGAGGTAAATCTCAGATCTCTGTCAGACACTATAGATATAGATACCCCATGCAATCTCACGATCTCATCAATATATAATTCAGCCAATCTATCAAGTGAATAATCTATTCTCACTGGAATAAAGTGAGTGACTTCGTCGTCAATCTATCAACTATCACCCGGATCGCATCTTTCTTGCTCGGAGATAAAGGCAACCCCGACACAAAGTCCATCGTAATTCTCTCCTATTTCCACTCAGGAATCATAATCGGTTGTAATAAACTGGATGAAACTAGATGTTCAGCCTTAACTTGTTGACAAACTAAACACTTCGACACAAAGTCAGAAATATCTCTTTTCATACCATGCCACCAATAGAACTGTTTCGGATCATTATACAGTTTGGTACTCCCCGGATGTACAGTCAAATGACTATTGTGAGCTTCATTCAAAATCATTTGAATCAACTCTGAATTTCTAGGAACACAAATCCGATCTCTAAATCTCAAACAATCATTACTATCAACTCAAAATTCCGATACAGCATTTGAATCACACTGAACTCTTTTTGCCAATAACTCATTATCAATCTTCTGAGCATCACATATTTGTTGTAAAAACAACAGTTTTACTTTCAATTCTGCTACAACCACATCATCACCACATAGATCTATCGTATTACTCATAGCTTGCAAAGCATATAACGATTTACGACTCAAAGCATCAACTACAACGTTAGCTTTACCCGGGTGGTAATCTATCACAAGTTCGTAATCTTTCAACAATTCTAACCATCTTCTCTGCCGCAAGTTCAAGTCTTTCTGAGTCATCAAGTACTTAAAGCTCTTATGATCGGTATAGATGTGACATTTTTCCCGAATAGATAGTGACGCCAAATCTTCAATGCTAACACAATCGCAGCCAATTCAAGATCATGCGTTGGGTAGTTCCTTTCATGCGGTTTTAAGCGTCTTGAAGCGTAAGCAATGACTTTCCTTATTACATCAGCACACGGCCCAATCCATTCAACGATGCATCATCAGTAAACTATGAATTCTTTGCTCGATTCGGGTTGAGTCAAAGCGGTGCTTCATTAACAACACTTTCAATCGCTCAAAACTTTGTTTGGCACTTTTACGACCACTCGAATCTAACATCTTTCGTAACAACTTTGTAAATGGAGTCGCGATCATCGAGAAGCCTTTCACAAATCGTCTATAATATCTCGCTAATCCCAAAAACTATGGACTTGAGACACATTCCTCTGAGGCTTCCATTCTAAAATAGTAGAGATTTTACTTTGGGTCAACTCGTATCCCAAAGCCGGTGATACAATATGTCCTGAAAAATCGACCTCATGCAACCAAAATTCACATTTGCTAAACTTTGCATACAAATGTTTCTTCACGCAGAGTTTGTAGTACAATTCTCAAATGCTCAAAGATGTCGCATCTCATCTTGCGAATAAATCAAAATATCATCAATAAATACCACAACAAAGCGATCCAAATACGGTCTGAATATCCGATTCATCAGATCCATAAACACTGCAGGATCATTGGTTAGTCCAAAAGGCATCACTAAGAATTCGTAATGTCCATACCTCGTTCTGAAAGAAGTTTTCGACACATCAGATTCTTTAACTCTCAACTGATAGTAACCTGATCTCAAATCTATCTTAGAAAATACTGTAGCTCCTTTCAGCTAATCGAACAAATCATCGATACGAGGCAATGGATATTTGTTCTTTATCGTCACTTTGTTCAACTGTCGATAATCGATACACATTCTCATAGTCCCATCTTTCTTTTTCACAAACAACACAGGAGCTCCCCTGGTTGAGAAACTCGGTCGTGCAAAACCTCTATCAGTCAATTCTTGCAACTGAGATTTCAACTCTTTCAATTCGGTTGGGGCCATTCTGTATGGAGCTATCGAAATAGGAGCAGTTCCCGACACTAACTCAATACCAAATTCCACCTCTCGAATTAGAGGTAATCCTGGTAATTCTTCAGGAAATACATCTGGAAACTCACAAACCACAGACACAGATTCAACTTTCTTTTCCGACACCTTTGTATCAATCACGTACGCCAAATAAGCTTCACAACCTTTTCTCACATAGTTCATAGCTTTCATCGCAGATACAATAGCTGGTAATCCCTTCATATCACTGGATTCGATTCGAACTAGCTCACCGTTCTGACTTCTCAATTCAATACTCTTTCGTTTACAATTCACAATGGCATTATGCAGAGTAAGCTAATCCATACCTAGAATTATGTCGAATTCATCAAAGGGAAGCAACATCAAATTAACAGGAAAACATATATCACGAAACATCAATGGGCAATTCTTGCACACCTTATCCACTAAAACAAACTTGCCTAAGGGGTTCGATACTCTAATCACAAATTCAGTAGACTCAACAGGTAGAGTCTTATTCAATACTAAGTTCATACACACATAGGAATGGGTTGATCCAAGATCTATCAATGCAATGACATCAATATCAAATAAAGTGAAAGTACCGGTGATGACGTCTGAAGATGATGCTTCCTCTCGTGTACGCATAGCATAGGCTCGAGGCGGTGCTCGCTTCTCGACCTCACAAATTGTGTCGATTGTCCCCTTTGACTTTCGCTCACATTTCTATTGTTTCTGGGTGGTCTACCTCTAGCCGTCACATTAATCGATCTTTTATTCTGAACATTCTCTTCTTCGACCATCATTGGACAATCTCGAATAAAATGATCTCGAGATCCACATTTATAACAAACTCTATTGTTGTACTTGCCCCAACACTCTACCACATGTCGTCTTCCACACTGTCTGCATTCAGGTTTGTTACTCTTAACACTACCAACACTTGGTTCATTTGGAGCTTGAATTCGTAAACCAATACTTTGTCTCGAACGATCTCTACTTGGATGTCCCAACGAAACATTTGAACGGTTACTTGCATCTCTGTATCTATTAGTAGAAGGTTGAGAAAATTTATTGATCGATCTCTTTCTTTCATCACGAGCTTCGAATCGGCTTTCTTCTTTTTCATCGAGCTCTTGACTTTACACGCTCTTTCAACTAACACAACAAATTCATTTATATCGAGTATCCCAACCAATAGCTTGATGTCTTCATTCAATCCCTCTATGAAACGTTTGCACATAGTAGCTTCGGTCGAGACACATTCTCTCGCATATTGACTCAATCTTACAAATTCTCACTCGTACTCAGTAACAGACAAACGGCCTTGTTTTAACTCTAGAAACTCTTTACGTTTTTGATCAACAAAAAATTGACTGATATACTTCTTTTTGAACTCAGCTTGAAAGAAATCCCAGGTGATTCTCTCCATCGGAACCACAGATATCAATGTTTTCCACCGCGATATCGTGTTCTCAACAAAGAAAGCGCACACTTAATGCACTCATCAAGATTCAACGACATCTCATCGAATACTCGATTGTATTCTCAAGCCAAAACTCGGCTCGCCAAAGCATCATCATCGGATGTGGCCCTAAACTCCTCAGCCCCATATTTTCGAATCTTATCTACAAGTGGCTTATTCAACTGCATTCGGATCTACAACTTGAGGCACATCGGTACTTGCGGGGGTGAAGGTTGTGGAGTTGTTGGATTTGTTCGAACGAACTCAGTAAACCATTCACTCATCATACGGAAGAAGGCTTGCTTAGCCTCTCCTCCTCGCTACCTTCATTCGGCCTAGATGTGGCTTGCTTGTCGTCCCTTGAGGAGCGCATTACTCTTTACGTCATCAAGAATCGCTTGATCGGGATCCATTACTATAAGAAAACACATTTTCAATCGTCAAGATTCATCACACTATCGCAATTTCATATATGGCATGTATAGCTAGACTCACACGCGCTACGTTAGTCCGAGAATCGACTAAACCGTAGCTCGATATTAATAAAATGTAACACCCTAACCCAAAACCGTCACCGGAACAAGGTTAAGAGGTATTACCGATCAATCAAAACATTTAACATCTAGAATTTACGACACAAAGTCAATCATCTTCAATCTCTTTCAATTACAATCATGGGGTCCCTTATCGAGGTCTACGAAACCTAATTCACATGCTATAGAGGGGTAGGGACTAATTTGAAACACATAAAGAATTTCTCCGAAATTTAAAACTTTTCTAAGATACAGGGGAGACACGCCCGTGGGAGGAGGCCGTGTGCCCTCCACGGCTACTAGACACCCCCGTATGTCCATCCGTGTCTATATACTATCTATTTCAACACGGTCACTAGGCACGCCCGTGTGCCCATTCGTGTCTATATACTGACTATTTTAACACGGTCACTAGGCATGCCCGTGTGCCATAGCCGTGTAATACTAGGCTACATTCTGCCAATTTACCCACGGTCTTAGGCACGCCCGTGTGCCTCAACCGTGTGACATTATAGGCCATTTACAAGGCCAAAATGCCACCCACTTAGGGTCAAACCTACAAGCAACACATACCAAAACATATCATGCACATGAGGCAACCCAAAAACTTACCAAAATAACCATTCAATTTATGCATTCAATTCCCATTCCAACCATAACAAATTCAAAACCAAAACTTATCTCATCACAAGCATAAAACATTCAATATCAAACATCATTCCTTCTCAATTTCATTAACTCATACTAGCATTTTACCAACACAAAGTTACCATTCATAAGTCAATTTCTCAACCCACAAACCATGCCAAAAGATGCATCACATATATCAAATTCATTCATGTTAAGACTAGCACATATCTAGCCATATTTCATGGCTACTTACAAACATCAAACATGATTCAAGTGACTAGCCTATACATGCCATATTTAACTATATACATCTTTCCAAAATACCCAAAATAGATAGCTGATAGTGTGACTGAGATGCTGACGATCCCCTGATCCGAGCAAGCTTTTATCGACAAATTGCAAAGCAGAGAAACAAATCACACAGTAAGCTTTATAAAGCTTAGTAAGTTCATAACATAATACATAATATCAATATGTCATCACATAGATTAATTTTACTATCACAAATAATACCATCCACAACCAATATGTTCAATTAACTCATTCACAACCACATTCATATCTTCATCAACCACATAGATTCAGAGCGTACCTTAGCCAACACTTAGTTGTCAAATACTTTTGCTAATCAATAATCACGATTCATTTCGATCCACATTCGTTTCTTCCTTGATTCATTCGCATACTTAGTGCCTAAATAGTTAGCCGAAGCTTAATTAGCATCGTACACTTAGTACATTCATCTCAAACCGATCTTAAATCGACATCGCACACATAGTGCCAACCACAAAGCTGAAGCTTATAATACTCTGCACACATAGTGCTATTTATCCTGATCATGTTTTTGAATACGCACACTTAGTGCCATTTAACTCAATCTATCACATAGCATCCATTTTGTAATAATATCACACCACTTATTTCATAGCATTAAACATAGTTAAATACGGGTATTATGTCCGAACTTACCTCGGGCGTCAACTATCGATATGGTCGATTAATCGAGGACTTTATCTTTGCCTCGATCTCGATCCGAACCTCTTCTCTCTTGGTCTTCAATCAAACCAAAACCATGGCCGAACCCTTAAGCTTCTTTTCTTTCTTTTTCTTTGTGTTTTTCGGCAAAGATGAGTAAAGATGAGCAAAAATTTGGTTTTGTTTTATTTATTATAACATTAATAATTGATTTCCCATTCTACCCTTTTATTAATCATATAAGACAAATAAATATTATGGTTATTTAGTCATTTAACACCCCACTATCTTAACAATGGTTTATTAACACATAAGGCCTCCACTTTAAAAAGCCAACCACAAATAAGTACTTATAATTCAGCACCTAGCTTTTACTCTTTACGCGATTAAGTCCTTTCTCTTAATTCGAAACTCAAACAATTAAATTATCACACAGAATTTTCACATACTATTCACACAGAAAATATCATTAAAATATTTTTATAACCTCGGATTTGTGGTCTCGAACCACTGTTCCGACTAGGGTTTAAACTGGGATGTTACACAAATACAACCAACTCTAGATTCTCTTAGGCCAATACAATTTGGCTACATTGGTTAGAACTTAATCAACTTTAAAAGAATCCCTATACATGCCATGACTCATAAGGACTTGATACCTCATACCTGTGGTCCGCTTCGATAGTGTGAAAACATCTCCGGTGGCCTCCAACCCGAGCTAATTAAAATAACCTATAAGAGATGAGAAAAGTAAGGGAGTAAGCAATAATGCTTAGTAGGTTCATATGCATAATCTGACAAATATTGACATTCATTGAATATACATAACCACAAAGTATTTTACCGAGTTTTTCTCATTAACTCTCGGTAACTTACTCAACCATTCGTGAAGCTTACTCATTCTATCTCTTACCACATTCTTACCATGCCACAAGCCAATTGCTCATTTAATTAGTACATATTCCTGCACTGATCACCACATGATCATATAAAACAACTCATCAAGCATTTTTAATAAGATACTCATACTATTAATCTCTCGGTGGTTTCGCACTTAGCCCACCATTGAATCTCTAATAGGGTGGTATCGTACACAGCCCACCAATCATTTATACTTATGGTGATTTTGCACTTAGCTCACCAATCATTTATAAACGATGGTATCGCACACAGCCCATCATTACCATCAATAAGGTGATGTCACACATAGCTCACCGTTATTTTACATTCATGGATAATAATCCACATGTATATCTCTATTTCAAATGTTCATCTGAGAACATCCTCACATACTTCTATTCTTACTTAACTTTCAACGATACTCGTTTACATTCACACAATGCATAAATGAATCTATCTCATACAACTAAGGCGTACTGAATACACATAACCCACTAAGGGTTCATCATATACTGAATCCATATCAATTCAATTCTAACACACACTTGTGCTTTTCGTGGTACGACCACATACTTTCTTTCTTTCAACATATACGTTGAATCACTCAAGTTATTAAATAACTCTCTTGAGTCTCATACTCAAAATGTCACATAGAATTTATACCCCAATAGGGTCTTACTTGCATTAACATATCGATGCCATGTCCCTGACATGGTGTTATACAAATTCTTACATCGAGGCTATATTCCAATATGGTCTTACACGAGGCCTTAACTATCATCATATCATTCTAAATACAATTCCCATTACTCTTAGATTCAATTCTTTTGACCTCTCATCAAAGATATTTCATACATTCATAGAGTAAATATACATTCCATACAACATTGGAACATTAAATTAACTCATACGTAATTGCAACATTTGCACATGAACTTACCTCGATGTCGAAAGGGCCAAAAGGGACCTTTTTGCCCACATTTCTCTTTTCATCCGTTCTAGGTCCGAAACTCATTTTATTTGATCTAGAATAATGAAATTTACTAATTTAATCATTTATAAATCATAATACACCATAATCTACACTTTAGGCAAAAATGACTATTTTGCCCCTACACTTTGGCAAAATTATGATTTTGCCCCTAGGCTAGTAAATAAATTTTCATCTCAATTTCTTATTAAGAAAGCCTAGCTAAACATTTAATCCTCTTACAACTATCCACAATTCCATCTATTTCATGCCTTAATGAACAAATTACAACTTTTGCATTTTAGTCCCAAATAGGTGTTTCCATGACAACACCTTTCACAAAAGTTGTTTCTCATCATCCTATCATTCATTTTCTTCCATAAAAACTCAGTTAAAAACTTAAAATCTCACATGGTAAATCTCTAAACTTTTTACCATAATGCAAAATAGTCCCCTCTTTATAAAGCTTAAGCTTTAGGGATCTCAAAAGTACAATTTTCTTCAAGAAATACCATCCAAATCACTTACTTGAGTGGAGTAAAGCTTGATGAAATTTTGAGCTTTCAAACACCCATTGTTTGCTGAAACTTTTGGTGGAGAAGAAGAGAGGAAAGATGATATCTTTTTCCTTTCTTTATTTTATTATAAAACATCAATTTAACCCACCAACTTTGACCAAAATTAAAAGCTCTTGTCCCCCTTGTCTACATGGCTGGCCAACACATCCTAGAAGGTCAAATTGTTCTTTAAAGACCTTCAATTAATATTTCATAGCTATTCAACACCTTTAGCAATAAAATAGAACTTTCGCACTTTATGCGATTTAGTCCTTTCTCACAATTTAGCTAGAAATTGCTAAAATTAAGGCACCAAAATTTTCATGCATCCTTATAAACATGTTATAACACATAAAATAACATGAAAATAAATTTATCTAACCTCAAATTAGTGATTTCGAGATCACTGGTCCGACTAGCCCCTAAATCGAGGCTGTTACAAATCTCCCCCCTTTGGGATTTTCATCCCCGAAAATCTTATCAGAAGGAGTTGATACTAACATTCTTAAAACGTTTACATCTACTCTTCAAAATCACGAGTCCACTTATCCTCAAGTTTCTCTTGTCAACAATCTTTAGGCTATAATGCGCAAAGTCGAAGCGTAACTTGAGACTTAGGTTATTCTTCCTCTAGGGCATATACTATGTCCAGTAATCCACTAATTTGGAACTCCGTATGAAACACCCCAAACCCGGCCCACGAGCCTTGACCGGATCTGACATGTTCCTCGAGTAAAACATTTCAAATTGTTTCCAAGATAAGTTATTTAACCCTCGATTTAATAATAATCGTATCATAATAAAAATTTGAAACATAAAACAGTTTAATAATAATGGCCTTATTACATCAATAGCAAACCAGAAATAAATCCAAACTTAAAAATAAAGTCTCAAAATAAAATAATCAGAACCGTGAGCATGGCCACCACTAAGCTCCCATGACCCTGGCCCATCATCTCGAGTGTCACTAAAAGATATCCCACAACGGGGTGAGTCAAACAGACTCGGTATGTAATAATAACACACAGTCTCAACAATTTAGGCATGTCGGATCATACATATTCATATAGCAATTACATATAATGATGCAATCCCTAACCCAACCTAGTTAACCATCCGCTACACATCACCCGCACTGCCATCACACCGTGGGGATTACTAAATCGACCCTCCATCCGCTACACATCATCGAAGCGATCGTTGCGCACGCGACTTGCACATCGCCTTATAAATTTTGTGGCATAGCCACCAGATAATTAAATGTGACATAAGTCACCACATTGATTATGTGACATGAGTCACCAAATATCGTGGTAAAACCACCGGATCACTTCCTTTCATAAGCACCCATATGCCCCATGTCATACAAGTCATGCGAATATCATGCCTTAAGCCTTATTTCATATTCATAACCAATTCTCATTCATGCCACATTCACGGTTCATAGTACTATTAACAGAGTTTGGAGAATAACGTTCCCTGAATATGCCGTACCATTGAATGGTACCTTTAGCCATATCTTTCACATTCTTATAAACACATATATTAAGTTAATACCGTAAATCTATTAAGAGTTAGTGTGGGGTTACACACCTGGTTTACTAACGTGTTCACTGAATTCCGAAAGTCTCGATCTAATGCTCTAGACCTCTAGTTCCTTGCGGATCTAAATCCCGAAATTAATCCTTGCTCCTGGTGATGTCGAAATACCTTAGATCTAGAAATCCCGAAAATCTCCTCTAGAAGTCGGCTACTCCAAAAACCCCGAAAGATCCTTCAAGGTTTCGGCTAGAAACAATAATGGGATTAGTGCCTTAATTTTCGACAGTTAGAGAAAGAAAAGAACAAGAGTTCGGCTAGAGAGATCCTTACCAATAAGATGACTAAGACGCAATTGATCACTACCTTCAAGAAATCGGCAAGAGAGCTTGTAGGAGAAATCGATTCAAAGAGTGGCAATGAAGTGAACTTTCAGCTTTGAACAATCGGCTAGGGGTTACCTTGAGTGTTCGGCTTTTGATGATCACTTAGAGAGATTCGGCTTCAACAAGGGAAAGAAAAGAAAGAATATGAGGCTTATGGAGAATCGGCAATGATGGGATTTGAGAGAGGAATATTCGGCTTGGCTAATTGAAGAGGAAGGGAAGAAGAAACAAAGAGAGCAAATTGAATTCCTAAGGACTTTTCGGCACAAAAGAGAGAGATGATAAGAGAAGAAATTTCGGCATACCTATCATATCATCAAACCGAAAATGCCATCCTCCAATGCCCCATATTCGGCCAACTCCTCTTCCCCTATCAAAACCCAAATTTTCCTCCTTATTTTTCTCTTTAACACCCATTCAAAATAATTTGAATAATCAATCAATTATCCTTTGCCCCTAGCCGAAATTTTAAAAAGAATTTGACTTGATCTATACTCATCCACTCAGTGCCCCATTGCCGCAAAAATAAAAGCCCCAAAATGTTGCTTGTGCTGCTCGAACCCAAGCCCTTGCACACTGATTATGGCGTCACCTCCCTAGGCTTTAAGTGGCGCCTCCTTGCCACTCTAACAAGCCCATTTTTATGTCCAATTTCCCTTACAATTTGTCTTAAGGCCTATCAAGCTTAGCTCCTCTTTAAAACTTAAAATCAAATAATTTCTAAGGCTTTTTCCTACACTCTAAAGTTCTCAAGATTCATAAAACATATTTATAATACACACAGGCATGCTTCCACATATATTTAAGTAAAAATGCACAAGCCCTAAATCCCGGATATTACACTGTACATGTCCAAACGATCGTTCGGGTCTTCTTGGTTGATTCACTACAATTCGAATGACATTCCCCTCCTTGGGAATTTTGTCAAACCAAATTTGAAATCTATAAGGTTTTATCTCACTTTCTTATTAAAACATTCACCAACTGTAATAGTCTTGACTTGTAAGCTTGAAAACTCAGCTTTTAGTGGTCAACTACTTCTGACCATAACTCAATCATATTGTGAAATGTACTCTACTGTCACAACATTTATGCACATAACTGGATTTCCTTATTCTTGCATTAGTAGGTATGCTATTACTAAATCTCATACCAAAACTTCTGTATTTTATCATCTTAAATAAACTCATTCAGAGCTTATTTAGAATACCATTTACTATCTCACTTCTGAACCCTTTTATTCTGAAAAGAAGACTCGTTCTTGTCATTAACCTTGCTGAAACTAGGATATTACCAACTAAGATCAACCGAGTAACTAACTCGCATTGTCTAACATGGATCATTCATTCAGACATCTGTACTATGTCTACTATTTGAAAAGTATTACAATAACTATACCTGTCATTGTAATAGTTCTAGCCATTTTCACTATTTCATTTTCAAAATCTTCTGTAGTATATGATACTCTTACTCATTAAAAATTCAGCAAATATACATTGATTTTCCCATGGGTCATTACATAACATTTAACCCAAAACACAGACACAAAAGTGATCATCTCTGGATCACCAACCTATCAACTCTTTTTCTCAATACATTAATCTACTCTTTTCTCCACACTGAGAACATATTTTAAGCACACTCTCATCTGAGTTTCTATTGCTATGCTAATCTAAAACCTTTACTATCATCATATCTCACGATAGTAGGGACATCTCGATCAAATTCATTAACTCTATCCATCTTATTCGAAAACTCATCATACGACGTGAAACTTGTGATTTCATTTCTTATACTAGAATCATGACCAACTTCCTCCTCAAGGTACCCAATTAAGGTTACGAGGAGATAGAGGAATGTCGATTTCAATTAACTAAATCGACAACTGTTTAGTCTACTTTTTTTGTTAGTTAACATTCTCACACAATCACAATTTCATGAAAAGAACGACCACATCATCCCTGAAGGGAAACATGTATTAGTACATAATACTAAAGGAGATCATTATAATCCCAACCGTGGCACTAACTAACCATGCACAAACCATAGGCTCCTAGCCAACTTACTCATACTTGCCCTTATATAACACGTTCCGTGTCATATATCGTAATCGTCTCTTCGTGATTCATTCACGACTACATGTTTTCACTCTTTCACATGACTTTAGTACCATTCTCATTTCTACCTCTAGACTCATCTATCTATCCCATTGATCACTGGGGGTAATCAAAGACGCATATTCATCGTCATTCATGTAGGTATGAAACCAATGCCACATTCCCGGGGTGGTCTTATATGGAGTCACCTCTAAATGCCAATGCCATATCCCGGATAAGGTCTTATATGGACTTCAACATCAAGCATCGATGCCATATTCTAAATATGGTCTTACACGATTCTCATATTCATTACCGAAGCCATACCCCGAATATGGTCTTATACGGGATCTCAATTTGGTGCCGAGGCCATGTCCTGGACGTGGTCTTATATGGGACCTTATCTATCTCATATTTTGATGATAGCATTATCATATTCATTATAGTCCCCTAGGACTTCAACCTCACGTTCCACAACAATTACTCTATTTAGTAGAGTATCGTGTATCCGCGTGATACAAAGCATTCTCAACTATGCTAACATAAATTTTTGCATTAATCACATGCAAACTTATTCAATTCGACTCTCATAACATCTTATCATGATTTAACAGTGGTAAGGGGGTGAAGTCGTAAAGCCCCTAACTTGATTCTCGTGACTACATACATGTGATTTAACATTCCTAATTAACGAAATATCATCGTAGTCACACAACTCGCTCCGGGCAAGTTTTCATACTTACTCATGCTACAATGGTTTCTATCACCCATAATTTCAAACAATGACTTCACTTACTCAAGTTCCACCTTAATGTCTACTCAAGTATTCAACATTAAACTCTAATTTCTCTTATAATTGCTTATCAAGTTAGAGAATATCTTACGGGTTTGAGTACATCGTTTACTTGATTGCCATAGTCCAACTATGGTCTTACTCGTATCACCACATCATAGCCCAGCTATTACTTTACATGTCATCACGATGCCATAGCCTCGCTATGGTCTTACACGAAATCTCATATCAATACCAATGCCATATCCCAGATACGGTCTTACATGGAAACTCATATCGATGCCGATGCCATATCCCAAATATGGTCTTACACGAAATCTTATATCGATATTGATGCCATATCCCAGATATGGTCTTACACGATCTCATACCGAAGCCAGGTCCCAGACGTGGTCTCATACAGGATTACTATTTGATGCCGATGCCATATCCCAGATATGGTCTTATACGAGATCTCACAACAAATATCGATGCCATATCCCTTATATGGTCTTATCCGATTATCTTATTCAATCACGAAGCCATATCCACGATATGGTCTTACATGGGATCATGTATCGATGCCAATGCCATGCCCCAGACATGGTCTTATATGAGATCACATATACCGCCATGGTCCAACCATGGTCTTATTCATCATTTTATCATTGAACGACCGTACTCATCTCTTGCATTCTACTTAGTCAAACTTTTAGTTTTAACTCTCACACTATAATATGTGTGACTTTGTATACAGGTCATAAGATGAAACATTATATCTTCTCTACTTTAATGAAATACACGTGATTTTTAACCATGTGGACATATTTATCATAAACAATAGCATCACAAATCTCAAATGCTTACTCTTACTAACTCTTGCATACATCATGGAACTTACTAGTCTCATGCTTGCAAGGTAAACAAGATAACTGTACCACTTGATCACATAGATCAACATACTTTACTATGATAATCATAATCTCTAATTCATCATTCATAACATGAATAATACTCATAATCAACTTGATAATAGCTTTACTTACTCATCTTTCTTGTTATCTCATTTAAGCTTTACTTGTTTGCCCGATGAATTACTATGAATGATCGAGGATACTGAATCTCATTTCACATGTATCTTGATGCTAATGCTATATCCTTGATATAGTCTTACATGGGATCTCTTACTTGGTATCGATGCCATGTCTTGACATGGACTTACACGAAGTCTTGCTTGTGGGTTCCCTTGGGAACTTACCATTGCCATGTCTTGACATTATCTTATTGGTAACTTTACTCATGAACTGGTCAATGCCGAGCCTCGGCTTGGACTTACATGAAATCTTCCTTGTTACTCACCAATGCCATGCCTTGGCTTGGACTTACATGGGATCTCTATCTCTTGATAGCTTTTCAATGCCAAGACTTGTCTTGGTCTTACATGACATCTTTGCTTGGAGACTCGCCAATGCCATGCCTTGGCTTGGGCTTATATGGGTCTTCATCTCATAGTAACTCTTCAATGCCAAGACTTGTCTTGGTCTTACATGATAACTTGCTTGATTGCTGATGCCATGTCTTGACATGGTCTTATACGGACTTTCTTGTCTCATGTGGCAGATTGAGTATCCTAAGTAATTCATTTTCAATCGGGGCTTTCATATACATGCTCTTAATAACTTCTTTGTTTAATAAATCATTAAATATTTTCATGGAAATAATGTGCATTTAACAACATAGCAAGCAATTCAATGAAAATATCCATGAAGCTTAAAAATCATACAAACTTACTGAAATTAGCTCCGTTGGGAATCATCTCTGTCTTAACAAAATAATTTCATTAGAGCCGAGAGACATCACACTATCATTGTCCACATATGGCATGTATAGCTAGACTCTTACTCGTGCTAGGTTAGTTAGAGAACCGACTAAACCATGCTCTGATACCACTAAATGTAACACCCTATACCCGATTCCGAGGCTAAAATTGGATACGAGACATTACTATGCTTGAACTTCCTTAAACATGTACTTACGGGCTACAAAACTTTGTTCCGAATAAAAAACTTCTCTTTCTTAGTCAAATCATTCATATCGTAGGCCTACGAGGCCTTAAACTTGCGTCCGAAAACTTTTACAAGCCAAAAGAAACTTTTCTTTAAAACAGGGGCCACACGCCCGTGTTGGTATAGGGACACGCCCGTG
Organism: Gossypium sturtianum; assembly: GCA_025698515.1. Taxonomy (NCBI): domain Eukaryota; kingdom Viridiplantae; phylum Streptophyta; class Magnoliopsida; order Malvales; family Malvaceae; genus Gossypium; species Gossypium sturtianum. Next base: position 121,943,884 of record CM046943.1, on the reverse strand, counting down.
TGCCCTTAAGACATGCCCGTGCCTTCCACCCATGGTCGACACTGACTAAATCCACACGGCCTGGACACACGCCCGTGTGCGTCAGTCGTGTGACAGTTGAATTTCTAAGTGTCAAGTGCAGAATTCACAAGGCCTTGGCACACGCCCATGTGCCAACCGTGTGTATCACACGGCCTGGGCAAACGGCCGTGTGACTAGTCCGTGGTCTAATCTGGCTTAAGATACTAAGGTGCAGGAGACACACGGCCTAGACACACGTCCGTATGTCTATCCGTGTGGGCACTTAGAGGCTATCTTACCAAGCCTTTTACCACTCCCGTTTGCATACATTCATATACTACTTCAAAACATTCTCAAATCATCAATTAAAACACATGAATTAACACATTTAATCATTAAAGAGATAAAGTCTTTATCCCATACACTAGGGAGAACTACTCCCAATACAAATACAACCAACTCTAGATTCTCTTAGGCCAATACAATTTGGCTACATCGGTTAGAACTTAATCAACTATAAAAGAATCCCTATACATACCATGACTCATAAGGACTTGATACCTCATACCAAGGGTCTGCTCGATAGTGTGAAAACATCTCCGGCGGCCTCCAACCCGAGCTAATTAAAATAACCTATAAGAGATGAGAAAAGTAAGGGAGTAAGCAATAATGCTTAGTAAGTTCATATGCATAATCTGACAAATATTGACATTCATTGAATATACATAACCACAAAGTATTATACCGAGTTTTTCTCATTAACTCACGGTAACTTACTCAACCATTCGTGAAGCTTACTCATTCTATCTCTTACCACATTTTTACCATGCCACAAGCCAATTGCTCATTTAATTAGAACATATTCCTGCACTGATCACCACATGATCATATAAAACAACTCATCAAGCATTTTCAATAAGATACTCATACTATTAATCTCTCGGTGGTTTCGCACTTAACCCACCATTGAATCTCTAATAGGGTGGTATCTCACACAGCCCACCAATCATTTATACTTATGGTAATTTCGCACTTAGCTCACCAATCATTTATAAACGATGGTATCGCATACAGCCCATCATTACCATCAATATGGTGATGTCGCATATAGCTCACCGTTATTTTACATTCATGGATAATAATCCACATGTATATCTCTATTTCAAATTTTCATCCGAGAACATCCTCACATATTTCTATTCTTACTTAACTTTCTACGATACTCGTTCGCATTCACACAATGCATAAATGAATCTATCTCATACAACTAAGGCGTATTGAATACACATAACCCACTAAGGGTTCATCATATACTGAATTCATATCAATTCAATTCTAACACACACTTGTGCTTTTTGTGGTACGACCACATACTTTCTTTCTTTCAACATATACGTTGAATCACTCAAGTTATTAAATAACTCTCTTGAGTCTCATACTCAAAATGTCACATAGAATTTATACCCAATAGGGTCTTACTTGCATCAACATATCGATGCCATGTCCCTGACATGGTCTTATACAAATTCTTACATCGAGGCCATATTTCAATATGGTCTTACACGAGGCCTTAACTATCATCATATCATTCTACATACAATTCCCATTACTCTTAGATTCAATTCTTTTGACCTCTCACCAAAGATATTTCATACATTCATAGAGTAAATATACATTCCATAAAACATTGGAACATTAAATTAACTCATACGTAATTGCAACATTTGCACATGAACTTACCTCGATGTCGAAAGGGCCAAAAGGGATATTTTTGCCCACATTTCTCTTTTCATCCGTTCTAGGTCCGAAACTCATTTTCTTTGATCTAGAATAATGAAATTTACTGATTTAATCATTTATAAATCATAATACACCATAATCTACACTTTAGGCAAAAATGACTATTTTACCCCTACACTTTGGCAAAATTACGATTTTGCCCCTAGGCTCGTAAATAAATTTTCATCTCAATTTCTTATTAAGCAAGCCTAGCTAAACATTTAATCCTCTTACAACTATCCACAATTCCATCTATTTCATGCCTTAATGAACAAATTACAACTTTTGCATTTTTGTCCCAAATAGGTGTTTCCATGACAACACCTTTCACAAAAGTTGTTTCTCATCATCCTATCATTCATTTTCTTCCATAAAAACTCAGTTAACAACTTAAAATCTCACATGGTAAATCTCTAAACTTTTTACCATAATGCAAAATAGTCCCCTCTTTAGAAAGCTTAAGCTTTAGGGATCTCAAAAGTACAATTTTCTTCAAGAAATACCATCAAAATCACTTACTTGAGTGGAGTAAAGCTTGCTGAAATTTTGAGCTTTCAAACACCCCTTGTTTGCTGAAACTTTCGGTGGAGAAGAAGAGAGGAAAGATGATATCTTTTTCCTTTCTTTATTTTATTATAAAACATCAATTTAACCCACCAACTTTGACCAAAATTAAAAGCTCTTGTCCCCCTTGTCTACATGGCCGGCCAACACATCCTAGATGGTCAAATTACTCTTTAAAGACCTTCAATTAATATTTCATAGCTATTTGGTACCTTTAGAAATAAAATAGAACTTTCACACTTTATGCGATTTAGTCCTTTCTCACAATTTAGCTAGAAATCGCTAAAATTAAGGCACCAAAATTTTCATGCATCCTTATAAACATGTTATAACACATAACATAACATGAAAATAATTTTATCTAACCTCGAATTAGTGATTTTGAGATCACTGGTCCGATTAGCCCCTAAATCGGGCTGTTACAGACTGAACTAGACCATGAGGTATTGGGGAAGGAAAGGCCCCGAGGTGGAAGCATATCTTCAGTTGAAGCTAAGTCTGTAGCATCACCAGTGGATGTACCATGAGAGAAAACCACATCATGGGAAACTTCCGCAAAATAACTATTAAAGAGAGCAGAAGATTAGGAGACAGGCTGCACAATAGGAATAAACGTAGAAACATGCTCACTCGTCAGGTTAGTAGACAGAGGTTGATCAAGAATCAAAAATCGATGTTCATAAAAACCAACATGGCGAGAAATGAATATTTTACCGTATGGTGTAAGACACTGATACCCTTTGTGCTAAGAACTATACCAAAAAAATATGCATGGTTGAGATCAGAATTCCAATTGATGATTGTGAAAGGGTCGAAGATAAGGAAAAAAAATAGCATCCAAACACGCGTAGATGATCATAAGAAGGATCTTTACCATAAAGAACCATGTATGGAGATCGCCCTTCAAGATAGGGGTAAAAAGTCTGTTTATTAAATGCACCGCATGTAACAACCCGACTTAGGGCCTAGTCGGAATAATGGTGCGAGACCACAGATCCAAAGTAGAAATATATGTTTAAATGATTTTTATAAAGCTTATGAGGTGCTTGCATGGTTGTGTGAAAATTTCATGAAAAAATTTTATTAATTAGTAAATAAATTGTCTATTAGGACTAAATTGAAAATATTAGAAAATATGAGATTCTAGAAGATTTATGTAATATCCTGATTTGGTGGGTCTGTGCATTTGGTAGGTTGGGTGGCTAAGTTGGTAGGTTGAGGCTTTGAGGTATGTATTGGGCTCAGGCTTGGACTTAAATCTGGGTTAAGTTGCTTAAAAATAATGCTAAGTTAAGTAATTATGTTAGTAGTAAGTTGGGCTCGTGGCCCAAAGGTTGGAGGTGCTATGGGTGAGCATAGAGGTGGCGTCACTTAGGAAAGAGATTGGGCCATGTGTGGCCGCTTGGGGCCCAAGTTTAAGGGGTCCAAAATTCAGCACTCCTAGGAGGGAGGGAAGGACGGCACATGAGCTACATTTTAGGAGCTTTAATTCTTTTATTTTAGAGATTAAATGCTGATAATAAGGAAGGGAAAGAGTTGGTTTTAAGGTGGTCTCATCTAAAGAAAGGATAATGGATGTGATAATAGATGGATAAAATTTATCAGGAGAGGGGAGAGTTGGCCGAAACTCCAACTCAAGGTGTGTGTGTGTAGCCGAAATTAGTAGCCCGATGGTCCATCTTTTCTTTCATTTGTTTTCTTCTTTTCTTTCTTTTCTCATACTTTTCTCTCTTATAGCCGAAATTCCCTAGCCTTATTTCCCTCTCCAAAATTCTTCTAAAAGCCAAATCCCCTCTGTTCATACTCCTTCTCCCATAGCCGAATCTACAAGGGTGGTTTCGTTTTCCCGAAGGTGCACCATAGCCGAATAGTCTTCAAGGCAGATTGGTGAGTTTTCGAGATTTCTCTTCTCTATGATTTCTCTATTTTTCATCAAGTTTCTAATCCGAATCATTTGTTCTAAGGCCCTACTATCGGTTTCACTCTCTCGCTCTTGAAAGCCGAATCTGTTGTGTTGTGGCTCAGAGTGCCGATTTGTGGAAAGCCGAATGTAGGTTGGTGGTGACATTTTCTTAAAGACTTTCGGGATTCGACAGTTTAGGTAAGGGTTTCATCTAAACACTATGATTATATATTAGATCTCATCGGTTTGATTGGTTTAGTGACCAAGGGGTTATTTTAAACTCGAAGAATAGTCAAGCAGTGGAGGTTGGATTTGTAAATCCAACGCTAAAGTACAAGAAACAAATAAGTATCGGGAGTTGGATTGTAGGCCTATAGTAGTAGTCTAGAGAGACTCAGAGCGTAGAAGCGATAAAAGTGTTAGTACGAGAACGTGTGTGTAACTCTTACACACTTTCTTTACTTATTATGTTAAATGTTATGTGTTGTTAAAAGCCGGAATGACGACAATGGTTACCAAAATACCCTTGTGGGTAAAAGGCGAGGATGCCGGGTAAGTTGTTATGTTTCTCGCGTTGATTGTGATCTATGAGAGCATGATATTCTGTATACATAATTATGTATGATAAGCATGATCATACTGATATTGTTAGCATAACTCTGTGTTATGGGTGATGAGAGGAGGGGGAAGTATGATCTATCGATTGTCACGAGTGATTTGGCATCACAACAAGTGGGTTGGCCCCACATATTATAAAAATTGTGACTAAGTCTCACATATGTTGGTTTGCACCACCGGTGGTTTGGTACCACATATGTTATTTTTGTAACTTGGTTACAGTGGTTTGGTACCACCAGTGGTTTGGTACCACAAGGGTAGATTTGGGAGACATGGATGGATACTTAGGTTGTGGGTTGCATGACATGCATATGTGTAAATGAATTTGTGTAAGAGCATAACTTCTCTTGGGATGGGGATTTATACACTGAGTCTAGGTGACTCACCCCTTCCTTTACATTTTGCAGATAAGACTTAGATCGTAGATATGGAGCCGGAGTGGACTCGAGGTGGCCATGCTCAGCATTTGTTTTATATCAAAGTTTTCTGTTTGGACTTAGCTATTTTATTTAAATTTTGGGTTTTCCTTGTTGTAATAAGGCCGCCTAACTTTTATTTCTGTGATGTTTTATTTGGTTGTTTTTTTTTATAACTTTCGATAAGCATACTTGGTAAATGTGAATTGGTTGTTTTTAAAACCTCGATAAGAATGTGTTTTCTGAAATGTTCACTAATTAAGTAGTTAGTATGGAGTAACAATTGAGCAACTAAGTTTTTCTAAAGCAAGATTTAACACGTTTTGAACACCACAAGATTTAAATTCGTTTTCTCTAAAATTATTCAATAGTTTTCTCCTTAAACAAAATTGACAAGTCGATTTTCAAACATTTTCTTTCTCGTAGCACGCCAGACTCGGTTGTAGTGGTTAGACTGGGTTTGGGGTGTTTCATTTTGGTATCAGAGCCAAGTTCAAAAGCTCGGTTGTGGGTTTAAGGCCCAAAATATGTTTTGAGGGGTGTAAAATGATTTTTAAGGAGATGAATATCTCGAAAAGTATGGCACCTGAGTCTCCAGCACCGATCCACCAGGTAAGTACCCTAACCTTTGATTTAATGTTTATGTGTGGGCTTTGGGGGCTTTAGACGTAGTTGAGCATGGTAGAACTGATGGACCATAGGGTTAGTTTACACAACTTCTTAATTACATAAGACTTAAGCCGAATCAAACAAACCTGTGAGTAAGTCGCCGAGTTAGGGTGTGGCAACCGCCATGCGCATGTCTAGGATTGGATTCAGGAAGAGCTTGGTATTTAAGCAGTCCTAGTGACTCACCTCCTCTTCGCTCGAATCCTACCTGGTGCGTAGTGACTGTTCACTCTGACCATGAGGACTTGTTCACAGGCTAAATCCGATAATTAAAACCCGAAAGGGACCAGCCACACTGTTTTGTAAAAACCCTAGTTTTGAAATTATCAAATTACCCCTTGATTTGTGAAAACTACCCTGAATTTGGAAAAAAGACCAAAGTACCCCTGGTTTGTAAATTACCAAACTACCCCTGATTGACAAAATTACCAAGATACCCCCGAGTTGCAAAATTACCAAAATATCCTTGCTTCACGAAATTACCAAAATACCCTTAATTTGTAAAATCACTGAAACTTTGTTTTGGAAAAATTTCAAAAATACCCATGTAGTAAAAATTACTAAAATACCGGGTAGTGAAGATGATGAAAATACCCCTACACGTTGAATGTGGTCTGTGGATGTTTTTTGTGTGATGAATGCACTTAGAACTAGGAGATAAGCTCAAATCGAAACTATAGATAGATTCGACTTTGAAAGAATCACTTTTAAAACTATTTTCCATAAAATTGCTCGTGGATAAACAAAGTGAATGTAATTAATAATACATAAAATTCTTAACCAGATAAATGCGAATGGGAAGAATGAGTACACGAGGTCATGGACGTCCACCGCGTGGCCGGGGTAGGGGTAGGATGACCTTGTCAGAGCCAGCAGGGTCTGGCCATGGGTCTGGGAATGTCGCCGATCTCACCGGAGAGGAAGCTAAGTTTCAGGATCGATGGTGATAATGATGTAATATCCGTGCAAGATCGCGTGAGTTTTGGAGAGAGTTGCCGGGCGGCGCGGCACAGAGCCCAAAATCGGTGGTTGAGCGACTCTCGAGCTAATGAGTAGAGGTGTTTAGGGGTGTCCGTGTAGCTCCCAACACCTTTGTTGAGTCTTGGTTAGAGGTAACAGAACGTATAATGGATGACTTAGACTTCTCGACCGAGGAGAAGTTGAAGGGGATAGTGTCTCTTCTTCGGGATGAGTCGATCGGTGGTGGCTCACGGTCGTGGATGGTGTAGTGGCTGATGATATCACCTGGGATTATGTTAAGGCAGCCTATCAGAGGAAGTATGTGGGAGCTGGTTATACTGATGCGCAACGTAGGGCTCCCCGAATTTGGTTCGGGGAGTAAGTCCTACACTGAGTACGAGGCGAAATTTTGAGGTTAAGTAGGTATGCTCTGGGTATGGTGGCTACGGAACATGAGCGTTGTGTTAGGTTCGAGGATGGGCTAAGAGATGAGCTACGGGTGTTGATTGCACCTCGCGAGAAAGGGAATTCGCCGCTCGTGGAAAAGGCCAAAATAGTTGAGAGGTGAAATGAACCGAGAAACAGAAATCGGAGAGAGGCAAGGATAAAAGGAGTTTTGGGCCATCGTGGTCCGTGGAAGTACTCGAGAAAAGGGCTAAATTTGATGGACCGGATCGAGTCAAAAAGCCTCTTTGCTTTCGGTGGCCACCTCAGTGCGTTAGATGTGGGAAGTCTCATTCGGGAGAGTGTTGGGCTGGTAATAGAGGGTGCTTTGAGTGTGGGTCAATGGAGCACCGGGTAAGGGATTGTCCGCGAAAGTTAGCTAGGACTCAAGCTGAGGGTCAAGGACGTGGTCAATTCAGGAGAGATGGCCAGCAACCACAGAGGGGTTGAGGTGCAGTTAGGGGTGGTAATGGTAACGGACGAGGCCGTGGAGCACCTGACCGAGGTGCTGGGGGTGCTAATGCTAGACAACCTGGGTTGGTCTATGCAGCCAAACGTCGAGAGGAGGAGGCGACGACCGGACGTCATAACCGTACATTTTTAATTTCGGGTTGCCTTATCTTCGCTTTGATTGACGTTGGTTCAACACACTCATATGTAGCTAGTAGCATAGTGGGAACTCTAAACTTAGCCTATGAGATTTTTGCTAGAAAGAAAGATGATGAGTTAGCCCTCTAGGACACTCGTGGTAGTAGACAAATCGTATAGGGATGTACCCCTAGAACTTCAAGGGGTCGTGTTTCAAGCGGATTTGATGGAACTACCCTTTGGGAGTTCGATTTAATCTTAGGAATGGATTGGTTGGTTAAGTACACGCGCAGAATCGGATCATGCGGCTAAGCGCATGGTGCTAAAATTGGCCGAGGTGAAGAGGTGGTGATGATAGGTGAGAGAAGGAATTACCTATCTAATGTGGTGTCCATGTACCAAGGCGGAAAAGATGGTAAGGAAAGGATGTGAGGCGTTTGTGGTTTATGTTTGTGCCTTGGAAGTTAAGGATTTTGCTATAGGAGGTGTTCGAACGGTGAAGGACTTTGTCGATGTCTTTCCGGGAGGAGCTTCCGGTTTGCCACCGGATCGGGAGGTGGAGTTCGGTATTGACCTTCTACAGGAACAGCGCCGAGTGTCTATTGCTCCATATAGGATGGCGCCAAAGGAATTGGTGGAGTTGAAAGCACTGATTCGTGGAGTTATTGGATTGGGGTTTCATTCGCCAAGTTATGGATTGGGGAGCGCTGTGCTCTTTGTTAAGAAAAGGACGGTCGATGCGAATGTGCATAGACTACCGTCGATTGAATAAATTGACAATTAAGAACAAGTATCCGTTGCCTAGGATAGATGACCCGCTTGACCCGGCTTAAGGGAGCATCGGTCTTTTCCAAGATAGATTTGAGGTCGGGGTATCACCAACTTAAGGTAAAGGAGGTAGATATCCATAAGACGGCATTTCGTACTCGATATGGGCACTATGAATTTCTGGTAATGCCGTTCGGGTTGACGAACGCACCGATAGCGTTTATGGATATGATGAACCGGGTGTTTCAGCCATACTTGGATCGGTTCGTCGTAGTATTTATAGATGATATCCTGGTGTACTCGAGGACGGAAGAGGAACACGACGCGCATTTGCGGGTAGTGTTGCAGATTTTAAGGGAAAAGCAATTATACGCCAAGTTTAGTAAGTGTGAGTTTTGGTTGAAGGAAGTTACTTTTCTAGGGCATGTGGTATCAGCAGAAGGGATAAGAGTGGATCCTCGAAAGATTGAGGCAGTATTGGATTGGAAACCACCCAAGTCGGTGGGGGAGATTCACAGTTTCTTGGGGTTAGTAGGCTACTATAGGAGATTTGTGGAAGGGTTTTCTTCGATAGCGGCACCTTTGACAAAATTGTTGAGGAAGGAGGTACCTTTTGTATGGACGGATAAGCAGCAGGAGAGTTTTGAGAAGCTGAAGAGGGTTTTGACTGAGGCTCCGGTCTTGATTCAGCCTGTGGCAGGGAAAGATTTTGTGGTGTATTGTGACGCTTCCCATATGGGGTTAGGTTGTGTATTGATGCAGGAGGGGAAGGTTGTTGCTTATGCGTCTCGGCAGTTGAGACCGCATGAAGTTAACTATCCGACGCATGATCTAGAGTTGGCTGCAGTGGTCTTCGCTTTGAAGGTGTGGAGGCATTATTTATACGGAGAGAAGTCGGTGATCTACACGGACCATAAGAGCTTGAAGTATCTGCTGGCTTAGAAGGAGCTGAATTTGAGGCAACGAAGGTGGGTGGAATTATTAAAGGATTACGACTGCTCGATTGAGTATCACCCGGGAAAGGCAAACATGGTGGCGGATGCGCTAAGTCGGAAAGTGGTGTCGGATTTGAGGGCGATGTTTGCTCATCTTAGTTTGTATGAGGACGGAAGCCTGTTAGCGGAATTGCAGGTGAAGCCATCATGGGTAGATCATGTTAAGGATAAATAGCTAGTAGATGAAGTCTTAAGTGCTCGATGCTTGCAAGTGCAGAATGGTGGATTGGAGGGGTATAGTCCGAGCAAATGATGGAGTATTATGTTTTTAGGGAAGGTGTGTATGCCTAAGGATGTGGAGTTAAAGCGCGTAAGATTTTGCAAGAGGCACATAGCAGTCCATATGCTATGCATCCGGAGGTAGTAAGATGTATCGGGATTTACGGGAGCAGTTTTGGTGGCCTGGTCTTAAGCGTGAGGTAACGGAATTTGTGGGTAAGTGTCTGACATGTCAGCAAGTCAAGGCTGAACATCAGTTACCGTCAGGTTTGTTACAGCCGATTAAGATTCCACAGTGGAAGTGGGAAAGGATCACAATGGATTTTGTGAGTGGGTTACCCCTCACACCCACTAAAAAGGATTCGGTTTGGGTGATTGTGGACCGTCTGACGAAGTCTGCTCATTTCATACCTGTACGTATGGATTTCTCTCTTCAGAAGCTAGCGAGACTATATATAGCGGAGATTGTAAGGTTGCATGGGGTGCCAGTGTCGATTATTTCGGACAGAGACCCTAGATTTACATCCAGGTTCTGGAAGGCTTTGCATCAGGCATTGGGTACAAGGTTGGATTTCAGTACGGCATTCCATCCCCAGTCGGATGGACAGTCGGAGAGGGTGATTCAAGTCTTGGAAGATATGCTAAGGGGTTGTGTCTTGGATTTCAGAGGCAGTTGGGAAGAATTGTTACCGTTGGCGGAGTTCGCGTACAACAATAGTTATCAGGCGAGTATTAAGATGGCACCATACGAAGCATTATATGGTCGGAAGTGTCGTACCCCTACGTGCTGGACGGAGTTGGGGGAGCGGCAGTTATTGGGTCCGGAGTTGGTTCTTTGAGAGAGAAGATAAGGTGAGGTGATTAGAACTCGGTTGAAAGAAGCTTCAGATGTGCGAGAGAAGTCTTATGCCGACCTTAAACGAAAGGATATAGAGTTTGCAGAGGGGTGACAGGTCTTCTTGAAAGTGTTGCCATGGAAGAAGGTTATGAGGTTTGGTAGGAAAGGCAAGTTGAGCCCTAGGTTTATTGGGCCTTATCGGGTATTGAAGCGAGTAGGACCAGTGGCTTACCAGCTCGAGTTGCCACCAGAGTTGAGTCAAATTCACAATGTATTTCACGTTTCCATGCTTAGACGCTATCGCTCGGATCCGTCTTATGTGGTGCCAGTGGAGGAGATTGAGGTGAGTCCAGACTTGTCTTTTGAGGAGGAACCAAGCATGATCCCGGATCGGGATGTTAAGGTTTTGTGTAGGAAATCGGTCCCTTTGGTAAAGGTATTATGGCGGAACCATGGATCGGAGGAAGCGACATGGGAGCCGGAGGATATCATGCGACAGTAATATCCTCAACTCTTCTGACCAGGTAAATTTTGAGGTCAAAATTTATTTTAAGGGGGGTAGAACTGTAATATATCGATTTGGTGGGTATGTGCATTTGGTAGGTTGGGTGGCTAAGTTGGTAGGTTGAGGCTTTGAGGTATGTATTGGGCTCAGGGCTTGGACTTAAATCAGGTTAAGTTGCTTAAAAATAATGCTAGTTTATAATTTAAGTTAAGTTGAGTTAAGTAATTATGTTAATAGTAAGTTGGGCTCGTGGCCCAAAGGTTGGAGGTGCTATGGGTGAGCATAGAGGTGGCGTCACTTAGGAGGAGATTGGGCCATGTGTGGCCGCTTGGGGCCCAAGTTTAAGGGGTCTAAAATTTGGCACTCCTAGGGGAGGAAGGACGGCACATGAGCTACATTTTAAGAGCTTTAATTCTTTTATTTTAGAGATTAAATGCTGATAATAAGGAAGGGAAAGAGTTGGTTTTAAGGTGGTCTCATCTAAAGAAAGGATAATGGATGTGATAATAGATGGATAAAAGTTATTAGAGAGGGGAGAGTTGGTCGAAACTCCAACTCTGAAGGTGTGTGTGTGTAGCCAAATTAGTAGCTTGATGGTCCATCTTTTCTTTCATTTGTTTTCTTCTTTTCTTTCTTTTCTCATACTTTTCTCTTATAGCCGAAATTCCCTAGCCTTATTTCCCTCTCCAAAATTCTTCTAAAAGCCGAATCCTCTGCTCATACTCCTTCTCCCATAGCCGAATCTACAAGGGTGGTTTCTGTTTTCCCGAAAAGGTGCACCATAGCCGAATAGTCTTCAAGGGAGATTGGTGAGTTTTCGGGATTTCTCTCTCTCGCGATTTCTCTATTTTTCATCAAGTTTCTAATCCGAATCATTTGTTCTAAGGCCCTATCGGTTTCACTCTCTACTCTTGAAAGCCGAATCTTATTTGTCTTGTGGCTCAGAGTTGATTTGTGGGAAAGCCGAATGTAGGTTGGTGGTGACATTTTCTTAAAGACTTTCTGGATTTGACGGTTTAGGTAAGGGTTTCATCTAAACACTATGATTATATATTAGATCTCATCGGTTTGATTGGTTTAGTGACCAAGGGGTTATTTTGAACTTGAAGAACAATCAAGCAAGCGGTGGAGGTTGGATCGTAAATCCAACGCTAAAGTACAAGAAACAAATAAGTATCGAGAGTTGGATTGTAGGCCTATAGTGGTAGTCTCGAGAGACGGTAGCGTAGAAGCAGTAAAAGCATTAGTACGAGAACCAGGTGTGTAACTCTTACACACTTTCTTTACTTATTATGTTAAATGTTATGTGTTGTTAAAAGCCGGAATGACGGTAATGGTTACCAAATTACCCTTGTGGGTAAAAGGCAAGGATGCCGGGTAAGTTGTTATGTTTCTCGCGTTGATTGTGATCTATGAGAGCATGATATTCTGTATACATAATTATGTATGTTAAGCATGATCATACTGATATTGTTAGCATAACTCTGTGTTATGGGTGATGAGAGGAAGGGGAAGTATGATCTATCAGACTGTCACTAGTGATTTGGCATCACAACAGTGGGTTGGCCCCACATATTATAAAAATTGTGACTAAGTCTCAGTGGTTTGGCACCACCAAAGTGGTTTGGTACCACATATGTTATTTTTGTAACCGGTTACAGTGGTTTGGTACCACATATGTTATTTTTGTAAGTGGTTTTACTAGTGGTTTGGTACCACAAGGGTAGATTTGGGAGACATGGATGGATACTTAGTTTGTGGGTTGCATGACATGCATATGTGTAAATGAATTTGTGTAAGAGCATAACTTCTCTTGGGATGGGGATTTATACACCGAGTCTAGGTGACTCACCCCTTCCTTTACATTTTGCAGATCGGACTTAGATCGTGGATATGGAGCCGAGTGGACTCGAGGTGGCCATGCTCGACATTTGTTTTATATCAAAGTTTTCTGTTTGGACTTATTTGTTTTATTTAAATTTTGGGTTTTCCTCGTTGTAATAAGGCCGCCTAACTTTTTTTATTTCGTGATGTTTTATTTGGTTGTTTTTTTATAACTTTCGATAAGCATACTTGGTAAATGTGAATTGGTTGTTTTTAAAACCTTGATAAGAATGTGTTTTTCAAATGTTCTTTGATTAAGTAGTAAGTATGGAGTAACAATTGAGCAACTAAGTTTTCTAAAGCAATATTTAACACGTTTTGAACACCACAAGATTCAAATTCATTTTCTCTAAAATTATTCAATAGTTTTCTCCTTAAACAAAATTGACAAGTCAATTTTCAAACATTTTCTTTCCTCATGTAGCACGCCAGACTCGGTTGTAGTGGTTAGACCGAGTTTGGGGTGTTACAATTTAAGTATGAAATAAAATTATAAAAATTACTAGAGGTCCTTATTTAGCAATTAGACCATTATATGTTAAGATGGACAAAAATGGACATGGGAAGGAAAAATCTCAAGAAAGGATCATTAAGGGCATTTTTGTCATTTGGTTAATAAAAGAATTAAAAGGGAAAAAGAAGTAAAAATCATGTCCATCTCCCTTCCCCTTGGTCGAAAATCACAAGGAAGACATAGCTAGGGTTTCTTCAACTTTCAAGCTTGATAGTAAGTGCATCCTAGCCCTGTTTTTAACGTTCTTCGTATTTTTGAGACCATCATAGCTCGGTTTAGCTATTTCTAGCTATATTTTGAGCTAGGGTTTATGTTTGGAAATTTACCCATGTATGACATGCATTTATTTTGATGTTTTATGGAAGAATATGAAAGTTTGATGTATGATAAACATCTTTTTTTAAGTGATTTTCATGAAAAATGCACAAAAAGACTAAATTGTAAAAGTTGTAGAAATGGACATACATGAGTGAAATAGTGGAAATTGAATGTTGTTATAGTTGAGAATATGATTCGGCTAGGCTTGAAATGCAAGAAAGTTGTATGAAAATCATTTTACAAGCCTAGGGGCAAAAGTGTAATTTTGTAAAAGTTTAGGGGCAAAATTGTAATTTTTCCAAAATATGAAATTCGAGTCAGTTTAGTCAATGTGTGTATTTAACAAGTGAAATTGTTATTATAGATCAAGAAACACGAAGCCCGGATTGAAATAGAGGCAAGAACAAAATCGAGGACTAAATCGAGCATCGATACACATTTTGAGATTCGAGGTAAGTTTGTATGAAGTTAGAGTTTCATAATGTTTGATATTTGAAATTACTTAATATTGTGACAATGTATGTCATTGCTATGAAAATCGAGTGATGAAGCCTCGACGAGGAAATGATGAGAATAAGTTATATGAAATTCTGGATAAAGATTCGAAATAATAAGGTTACCCATGTATTTGCACTGAAATAAGAAGATCCCGTGTAAGATCATGTCTGGGACATGGCCTCGACACCAAAGGAGGATCTCGTATAAGACCATGTCTGGGACATGGCATTGACATTCATGTACAATCTCGTATAAGACCATGTCTGGGACATGGCATCGACATCGAGCTATAAGATCCCGTGTAAGACCATATCTTGGATATGGCATCGGCATCAAGGGGTGATCCCATGTAAGACCATATCTGGGATATGGCATTGGCATCAAGTTTTATGAACGATGAGTTCGAGTGTTCTACGATAATTTGATTAATTCGTGGGCAAAAGAGCTAAGTATGTAAAATGGTATAGAGCCAAAACTTTTTATGGATGACCTTGGGTATCATTCATGTTATGAATGATGAAGATTTGAGTTTATGCTTATGTTAGTGTAAGTGCTAAGTCATGTGATTGAGTGGTACAGGTACTATGATTAAGTACAAGTTAAGAAATCCTAATGTGACATGAGATGGGTAAGAATAAGTGTGAGTAAGTATGAATAAGTATGCCTAAGCATTTGAGACTTATGTTGCTATTGTTTCATAAGATGGATGAATTTAGTTTGAGCAATTATGTTGCTTTAGTATTTCATGCAAACTTACTAAGCTATATGCTTACCCCTCTTCTTTCCATTTCTCTTGTAGTTTTGCCAAGTTAGCTCGGGGATCATTGACCGTTGGAGCTCGGGTCACACTATCAACCATTCTTTTGGTATAGTAAAGTTAATTCATTTTGAGTATGGCATGTATAGGAACTTGATCATTTTGTGTCATGTCATGTTTGAAGGCCAAAGGGTTGGCTATTAATGTTTCACACTCATTTTGTAAAGGGCCATGGTGAATTGGCCAATATTGTCAAGTTTATGCTATAAAGTTGATCAGTTTAATGAAAAGAATGTTCATGCAAGATAATGAGTAAAATGTGGATGGATTGAATGATAATTTAGGTATTGATATTGTTATATTATGTGTTTCTTGTGCTGAAATGAATGAGTTTAAGTTTTAGGGTGGCAAAAGGGCTTGGAAAATAGCCTCTAAGTGTCCACACGGGTAGACACACGGGTGTGTGTCTAGGCCGTGTGTGACACACGGTCAGCCCCCACGGGTGTATTAATTGGCCGTGTGTCCATCCATCTTGTTGCGAGAATATGATTCGTCACACGGGCCAAACACGGGCGTGTGCCCTGGCCATATGCCATTATGGGTTTGATGACATCATAAACAGAGAGCTCCACGGGTGAAGAACACGGGCGTGTCTAGTCCGTGTGAGGGACACGAGCTACTGACATGGGCGTGTGTCCGGCCGTGTGAAAATGCCTTTAGGTTCAAAGGAAAAATAAATTCTACATGGGCTAGGGACATGGGAGTGTGAGACCACACGGCCTGCCCACACGAGCGTGTCCCCATGTCTCACGAGCGTGTGACCCCTGTCTAGGCAAAAAAATTCAAAGAGTGTAAAAGTTTCCGGTTGAACTCCGAAACCTTTTGAATGTATATTTAAGGCCTCGTGGGCCCATGATATGTATGTTATGATTAAGAAAGAAAGGTTTTAAGTTGGAAATGAAATTTTATAGCCCGTAATTGCATGTTCAAGCAAGGTCAAGCATGGTAATGCCTCGTATACGATTCCAGCGGCGGACACGAGTAAGAGGTGTTAGATTTATTAGTATCAGAGCTACGATTTAGTCGATTCTCGGACTAACATAGCGTGAGTATGAGTCTAGCTATACATGCCATACGTAAGAGTACTTGTGTAATGATAGTGTGACGACTCCTGATGATTTGAATTGTATTTTTATATAGTTTATGGGTCCTGATCTTGACTGAGCTGCAGCCGATGATGCTGCAAGTGATGCGCCGGCTCCCGCGCAAGGGACCGCGCCGATAGAGAGTAGACCGAGACTTTGGGTCAGGGAGAAGAGGCCCGGGAAGCCTTTCTCCGTATGATGAGCAATTGGTACACCGAGTACATAAGAGCAAATCCTAATGCTCCACCTCCTCCACCCCCGCCTATTCCTCAACCTACCCCTATAGCTCCCCAAATGGTGGAAGTTGTAAGAAGAGAAAAGCCTCCAGTTGATAGAATCGAGAAACAAGGAGCCGAGGAATTTCGGGCTAGTAAAGATGATGATCCGGAAAGAGCCAAATTTTGGCTTGAAAATACCATCAGGGTATTTAATGAATTATCTTGTACACCTGAAGAGTGCATGAAGTGTGTGGTTTCTCTCCTGAGAGATTTAGCTTATCAGTGGTGGAATACCCTTGTGTCGGTGGTACCAAGGGAAAGAATTTCATGGGAACTTTTCCAAGAAGAATTCTGGAAGAAATACATAAGCCAAAGATTCATCAATCAGAAGAGAAAGGAATTCCTTGAACTGAAACAAGGTAAGATGACGGTGACTGAGTACAAGCGTGAGTTTGTGAGGCTAAGCAAATACGCTCGGGAATGTGTGTCCTCCAAAGCCATCATGTGTAAGAGGTTTGAGGAAGGACTAAATGAAGATATCAAGTTGTTTGTTGGTGTCCTCGAGTTGAAGGAATTTGTTGTGTTAGTGGATCGGGCTTGTAAGGCCGATGAATTAGTGAAAGAGAAAAGAAAAGCTGAGATGGAGTCTCGTGACTCAAGAAAGAGACAATTGAGTAAGTCATTTCAGTCCTCGTCCAAGAAGTCGAGAGATTTTCATACCCGATCAGCTACTTCAGCCGGGTTTTCAGGCAAAAGCAAGAGTAAACAGATTTCAGGGTCTAAAGCCCAGACCACATCAGTTGCTAGTGTTGGCAACGCCCGACCGAGTAGACCGGAGTGCCCGCAGTGTGGCAGATGTCATTCCGGTGAATGTCGAGCCAATGAGAAGGCTTGTTTCAGGTGTGGGTCTCTAGACCATTTTATTAGAAATTTCCCAGAGGGGGATGAGAAAGAGAAGCCTCAGGATGCAAGATCGGGAGGCACTGCTAGAGGAAGACCACAGAGAAACTCGGGAAGTGGGGCGAGTAGTAAGGGTACCCCTAGAGAGCAGGCTGCGAGATCTGAGGGCAGGGCGCCTGCAAGGACTTATGCTATTCGCGCTCGCGAAGAAGCATCATCTCCTGATGTGATTACGGGTACATTTTCTCTCCATGATACTAAAGTTATTGCTTTAATAGATCCGGGATCTACCCATTCATACATTTGTATGAAATTAGTATCTAGAATGAGTATGCCCGTAGAGTCTACAGAATTTGTGATAAAGGTGTCTAATCCTTTAGGCAAAAGTGTGCTAGTTGATAAAGTATGTAAAGATTGCCCATTGATGATTAGAGGTCATTGTTTTAAGGCAAATCTCATGCTATTGCCATTTGATGAATTTGACATTATTCTTGGTATGGACTGGTTAACCACTCATGATGTGACATTAAATTGTGGAAAGAAATATATTGAATTGAGATGTAAAAATGGGGATACTCTTCGTGTTGAATCATATGATCAAGACAGGTCACCGGTAGTGATTTCTCACATGTCGGCCCAGAGGTATGTAAGAAAAGGGTATGAGGCCTATCTTGCCTTTGTGATGAATGCCAAAGAAACCGAGTTAAAGATTGAATCAATACCGATAGTATGTGAGTACCCAGATGTTTTTCCCGAGGAATTACCAGGATTACCTCCGGTTAGAGAGGTTGAATTTGGTATCGAGTTAGCTCCCGGTACAGTACCGATATCAATTGCTCCTTACAGAATGGCTCCAACGGAGTTGAGGGAATTGAAGACACATTTACAAGAGTTGACGGATAAAGGCTTTGCAAGAACGAGTTGTTCACCATGGGGTGCCCCAGTGCTATTTGTGAAAAAGAAAGATGGCACCATGGGGTTATGTATAGATTACCGGTAGCTTAATAAGGTAACAGTGAAGAACAAGTACCCGTTGCCAAGGATCGACGATTCGTTTGATCAATTGAAGGGAGCCACTGTGTTCTCCAAGATAGACTTGAGGTCGAGATACTATCAGTTGAGAGTAAAAGACTCAGATGTGCCAAAGACTGCATTTTAGACGAGGTACGGGCATTATGAATTTTTAGTCATGCCTTTTGGTTTAACGAATGCCCCTGCGGTGTTTATGGATTTGATGAACCGCATTTTTCGACCGTATTTAGATAAGTTTGTGGTTGTTTTTATTGATGATATATTGATATATTCCCGGGATGAGCATGAGCATACTCAGCACTTGAGGACCATTTACAGATTCTACGAGATAATCAGTTGTACGCCAAGTTTAGCAAAAGTGAATTTTAGCTCAAGAAAGTTGGATTTCTAGGACATATTGTCTCGAGAGATGGGGTTCGAGTTGACCCAAGTAAGATTTCAGCTATTGTTGATTGGAAATCGCCGAAAAATGTATCAGAGGTTAGAAGTTTTCTGGGCTTAGCCGGCTACTATAGGCGGTTCGTCAAGGGGTTTTCCATGATAGCGACTCCAATGATGAAACTGTTACAGAAAAAATGTAAAGTTTGAATGGACGGGAAAGTGCCAACAGAGTTTTCAAAATTAAAGACAATGTTGATTGAAGCTCCAGTTCTAGTGCAACCCGAGTCGGGAAAAGAATTTGTGGTATACAGTGATGCATCCTTAAATGGATTGGGCTGTGTACTTATGCAAGAGGGCAAGGTGATAGCGTATGCCTCCAGACAGCTAAAGCCACATGAGAAGAATTACCCGACGCATGATTTAGAGTTGGCTGCCATTGTTTTTGCACTGAAAATTTGGAGACATCATTTGTATGGTGAAAGATGTCGAATTTTCACCGATCATAAAAGTTTAAAGTATTTGATGACTCAAAAGGAATTGAACTTAAGGCAACGAAGATGGTTAGAGTTGATGAAAGATTATGAGTTGGTTATTGACTACCACCTGGGAAAGGCGAACGTAGTCGCCGATGCTTTGAGTAGAAAATCCCTATTTGCATTGAGAGCTATGAATACACGGGTAACACTGTCAAATGATGGTTCTATTCTAGCTGAGTTGAGAGCTAGACCGATGTTCCTTCGAGAAATCTATGAGGCTCAAAAAGATGACAGCGACTTGCAAGCCAGAAGAGTTCAATGCTAGTCAGGTGTTGAGTCCAATTTTTAAACCACTTCAGATGGGTGTTTGATATTTAGAGACCTAGTATGTGTACCGAGGAATGATGAGCTCATTCGTAAAGTTTTGCATGAGGCAAATAGCGGATGTTTATCTGTACATCCGAGTAGAACCAATATGTATAATGATTTGAAGAAATGGTATTGGTGGCCGAGTATGAAGAAAGATATTTCTGAGTTTGTTTTAAGATGCTTAATTTGTCAGCAAGTAAAGGCCGAACACCAAGTACCCTCGGGTTTGCTTCAACCTATAATGGTACCCGAGTGGAAATGAGACCAAGTTACCATGGACTTTGTAACAGGTTTGCCATTGACACCGAGCAAGAAAGATACTGTATGGGTTGTAGTCGATAGACTTACGAAGTCAGCCCATTTCATACCGGTGCGTGTTAACTATTCATTAGATAAGTTGGCAAACTTGTATATTTATGAGATTGTGAGGCTACACGGAGTGCCCTTATTGATTATATCGGATAGAGATCATAGATTCACATCCAGATTTTGGAAAAAATTGCAAGAGGCCTTGGGCACAAAGTTGAATTTTAGTACAGCTTTCCACCCCCAAATCGACGGTCAGTCGGAGAGGTTAATACAAGTACTTGAAGATATGCTTCGGTGTTGTGTTCTTGAGTTTCAAGGCAGCTGGGAAAGGTATCTACCTTTGGTAGAATTTGCCTACAATAACAGTTTTCAGTCGAGTTTGAAAATGGCACCTTATGAGGCTTTATATGGGCGTAAGTGTCGAACGCCTTTATATTGGACTGAACTTAAGGAAAACTAGATTCACGGAGTTGACTTGGTTAAAGAAACCGAAGAAAAAGTAAAGGTGATTCGAGACTATTTAAATGCTGCTTCTGACAGACAGAAATCTTACTCGGATTTGAAAAGGAAAGAGATTGAGTATCAAGTCGATGATAGAGTATTCCTGAAAGTGTCGCCATGGAAGAAAGTTGTTAGATTCGACCGGAAAGGCAAATTAAGTCTACGCTTTTTCGGACCATACGAGATCACCGAGAGGATTGGGCCGGTAGCCTATCGGTTGGCTTTGCCACCTGAGTTAGAGAAGATTCATGATGTGCTTCACGTGTCTATGTTACGATGCTACCGATCAGACCCTTCGCATGTGATCACACCGACAGAGGTTGAAATTCAACCCGACATGACTTATGGTGAAGAACCAATTAAGATTTTAGCCCAGGAAGTCAAAAATTAAGTAATAAAAGTATAGCTCTAGTGAAAGCCCTATGGCAGAGACATGGGGTAGAAGAGGCTACATGGGAGCCCGAGGAGGCTATGAGGAACCAGTACCCAAACCTTTTCGCTGGTAAGATTTTCGGGGATGAAAATCCCTAAGGGGGGAGAATTGTAATAGCCCGACTTATGGCCTAGTCGGAATAGTGGTGCGAGACCACAGATCCGAAGTAGAAATATATGTTTAAATGATTTTTATAAGGCCTATGAGGTGCTTGCATGGTTGTGTAAAAATTTCATGAAGAAATTTTATTAATTAGTAAATAAATTGTCCATTAGGACTAATTGCAAAGATTAGAAAATATGAGATTCTAGAAGATTTAAGTATGAAATAGAATTATAAAAATACTAGAGGTCCTTATTTAGCAATTATACCATTATATAAGATGGACAAAAATGGACATGGGAAGGAAAAATCTCAAGAAAGGATCATTAAGGGCATTTTTGTCATTTGGTTAATAAAATAATTAAAAGGGAAAAAGAAGTAAAAATCATGTCCATCTTCCTTCCCCTTGGCCGAAAATCACAAGGAAGACATAGCTAGGGTTTCTTCAACTTTCAAGCTTGATAGTAAGTGCATCCTAGCCCCGTTTTTAATGTTCTTCGTATTTTTGAGACCCCCGTATCTCGGTTTAGCTATTTCTAGCTATATTTTGAGCTAGGGTTTATGTTTGAAAATTTACCCATGTATGACATGCATGTATTTTGATGTTTTATGGAAGAATATGAAATTTTGATGTATGATAAACATATTTTTCTAAGTGATTTTCATGAAAAATGCACAAAAAGGACTAAATTGTAAAAGTTGTAGAAATGGTCATACATGAGTGAAATAGTGAAAATTGAATGTTGTTATAGTTGAGAATATGATTCGGCTAGGCTTGAAATGCAAGAAAGTTGTATGAAAATCATTTTACGAGCCTAGGGGCAAAAGTGTAATTTTGTAAAAGTTTAGGGGTAAAATTATAATTTTGCCAAAATATGAAATTCGAGTCGACTTAGTCAATGTGTGTATTTAACAAGTGAAATTGTTATTATAGATCAAGAAACACGAAGCCCAAATCGAAACCGAGGCAAGAATAAAATCGAGGACTAAATCGAGCATCGATACACATTTTGAGAATCGAGGTAAGTTTGTATGAAGTTAGAGTTTCATAATGTTCGATATTTGAAATTACTTAATATTGTGACAATTTATGTCATTGCTATGAAAATCGAGTGATGAAGCCTCGACGAGTAAATGATGAGAATAAGTTATGTGAAATTTCGGATAAAGAATCGGAATAATAAGGTTACCCATGTATTAGCACTGAAATAAGAAGGTCCTCTGTAAGACCATGTCTGGGACATGGCCTCGGCACCAAAGGAGGATCTCGTATAAGACCATGTTTGGGACATGGCATCGACATCGAGCTATAAGATCCCGTGTAAGACCATATCTGGGATATGGCATCGGCATCAAGGGGTGATCCCATGTAAGACCATATCTGGGATATGGCATTGGCATCAAGTTTTATGAACGATGAGTTCGAGTGTCCTACGATAATTTGATTAATTCATGGGCAAAAGAGCTAAGTATGTAAAATGGTATAAAGCCAAAACTTTTTATGGATGACCTTGAGTATCATTCATGTTATGAATGATGAAGATTTGAGTTTAGGCTTATGTTAGTATAAGTGCTAAGTTATGTGATTGAGTGGTACAGGTACTATGATTAAGTACAAGTTAAGAAATCCTAATGTGACATGTGATGGGTAAGAATAAGTGTGGGTAAGTATGAATAATTATGCCTAAGCATTTGAGACTTATGTTGCTATTGTTTCATAAGATGCATGAATTTAGTTTGAGCAATTATGTTGCTTTAGTATTTCATGCAAACTTACTAGGCTATATGCTTACCCTTCTTCTTTCCCTTTCTCTTGTAGTTTCACCAAGTTAGCTCGGGGATCATTGAACGTTGGAGCTCGGGTCACACTATCAACCATTCTTTTGGTATAGTAAAGTTAATTCATTTTGAGTATGGCATGTATAGGAACTTGATCGTTTTGTGTCATGTCATGTTTGAAGGCCAGAGGGTTGGCTATTAATGTTTCACACTCATTTTGTAAAGGGCCATGGTGAATTGGCCAATATTGTCAAGATTATGCTATAAAGTTGATGAGTTTAATGAAAAGAATGTTCATGCAAGATAATGAGTAAAATGTGGATGGATTGAATGATAATTTAAGGATTATTCATGATTGATATTGTTATATTATGTGTTTCTTGTGCTGAAATGAATGAGTTTAAGTTTCAGGGTGGCAAAAGGGCTTGGAAAATAGCCTCTAAGTGTCCACATGGGTAGACACACGGGCTTGTGTCTAGGCCGTGTATGACACATGGTCAGCCCCCACGGGTGTGTTAATAGGCCGTGTGTCCCCTGCATCTTGTTGCGAGAATATGATTTGTCACACAGGCCAGCACACGGGCGTGTGCCCTGGCCGTGTGCCATTATGGGTTTGGTGATGTCATAAACAGAGAGCTCCACGGGTGAATGACATGGTCGTGTCTAGGCCGTATGAGGGACTCGGGGTACTGACATGGGCATGTGTCCGGCCGTGTGAAAATGCCTGTAGGTTCGAAGGAAAAATAAATTCTACACGGGCTAGGGACATGGGCGTGTGAGACCACACGGCCTGCCCACACGAGCGTGTCCCCATGTCACACGGGTGTGTGACCCCTGTCTAGGCAAAAAATTTCAAAGAGTGTAAAAGTTTCCGGTTGAACTCTGAAACCTTCCGAATGTATATTTAAGGCCTCGTGGGCCCATGATATGTATGATATGATTAAGAAAAAAAGTTTTAAGTTGGAAATGAAATTTTATAGCCCGTAATTGCATGTTCAAGCAAGGTCAAGCATGGTAATGCCTCGTATCCGGTTCCAGCGGTGGACACGGGTAAGGGGTGTTGCACCGCACATGTGAAGGCGTACCCCCAGAATCGCAAAGGTAGAATAGCTTGAGCGAGGAGTGTAAGAATGACATCAACAATATGACGATGCTTTCGCTCAACGAATCCATTCTTCTCAGATGTGTGAGGAGAGGAGACTCGATGAGTAATGCTATGTAGAGTAAGAACAGATGTGAAAGCGCGATACTCGCCACCCCAATCACTCTGAAATTGTTTAATTTCCTTCCCAAATTGAGTTTTCACCATCTTCTGAAATTGAAGAAAGCATTCAAGGGCTTGGGATTTTTTCTGAATAAGATAAAGCCAAGTGAAACGAGTAAACATGTCAACAAATGAGATATAATACCAGTTGTTACCACATTCAACAGAAGTAGGCCCCCACAAATCCGATACAACTAACTCAAAAGAACAAGTATACTGAGTAGTAGACATAGAAAATGGTAATTTGTGAGATTTTCGTTTTTGATAGGCATACATATAGACCCAAGAACATCCTTATTAGAAACAACATGGCATTTATGTAACAGTCCGGTTTATACCCTAGTCGGAACAGTGGTTTCGGGACCACAAATCCGAGTCAGTAAAATATTTTAATATTATTTTTTGTGTCTTTGATATGTGATTAAGTATGTGCTAAAGTTCCGTGAATTAATTTGTTTGTCTGTATGCTTAATTTGAGAAAAGGACTAAATTGCATAAAATGGGTAAAAGTGGCTTTCTAATTGATTAATGGCCAAATTGATGTGGCTTTATTATTGTGAAGTCCTTAAAAGGCAAATAGTCTATTTTTAGTTATAGTGGACGATATTAAGTGTGGTTATGCATATATGTGTGTTTTATATTAATTTTATAAGTTAAAAGTTTATATTATATAATATAAGTTATAATATTATAACAAAAACATTATAATAAAATAAAAGGGGGCCATTATCATCATATATTGCCGAAAAACAAAGAAAAGAAGAAAAGAAAAAGAAAGCTAGGTTTCGGTTGGTTTTAAGCTTGATTAAGGTAAGTTTTGACTTCAGTTTTTGATAATTTCTACGTTTCTGTAATCGTTGCTTCATGCTCTACAAAACCCATGTCTCAATTTTATGAATTGATGAATATTTTGCAAAGTGCCATGTATGAACATATAAATTTTGTGATGTCTAATAGTGTTATATGAAAGCTATATGTTAGATGAACATATGTTGTTCTTGAATTTTTGATGAATTTAGCTAAATAGGGCTAAATTGATAAAATAGCATTTTGAAGGATTAATTTGTGAAATAAATGAAATGTTTGGACTTGTATGAAATACATGAGCATTCGGCTAAGCATGAGTATATGGTGATTTTGTATATTTGATGTTTTGAGAAAAATGGACTAAATTGATAAAATGTGCAAATTTGAGGGCTAAAATGCAAATTGCCCTAAATGTGTATTCATGAATTGAATTGAATGAATTAGTCAATAAATGGATTACATTTGAATATGTATAGATCAAGAGCCGTAGAAAACGGACTTAGATCGCGGAAAGGCGAAAGTAGTTAAATAACCGAGTTCGAACCAATATCTGAATCCGAGGTAAGTCGATATACAAATAAATGTATTTGCGTTGAATTATTTGAATGTATATGATATGTGAAATACTATGATCATCCATTGAGGTGGAATGTGTGTGAAATTCGAGTTGGCTAATAAGTCGATAAACTGATAAAGTCCGAGAAGTCCCGTGTGAACCTAGGAATAGATAGGAATTACGTATGTCATGAAATAGGTGTCTATTATGTGATATCATGTAAGACAACGTCTGAGACATTGGCATTGATTCAAGATTTCGTGTAAGACCACGTCTGGGACGTTGGCATCGATAAGAGATTTTGAGTAAGACCACGTCTGGGACGTTGGCATCGATATGGGATTTACGTATAAGACCATGTCTGGGACATCGGCATCGTATTTGATTCGTGTAAGACCCTGTCTGGGACAGTGGCATCGATATCAGATTACATGTAAGACCACGTCTGAAACGTTGGCATTGTACGACTATTCCGAGCACTCTGAGTACCCTATTAGATTCCGAACGATTCAATGGGCAAATCCGAGATACAAACGATTATGTGAGTTGTATATCCGTTTCCAGACGCTTTGGTATGTACACTAAGTGTGTATGAAAGGTAAGTATCTATATGAACTTACTAAGATGATTATGTATATGAAATGATGAGATTATATGAGAAAATGTGCTTGAAGGAGCTATATGTATATGTGATATTTGAGTTGAGAAATATGGTAAGATATGGCTAAGCAAATGAGCCAAAGAATATATGAGATGAATTTTCTATGAGTACCAATAATGTTATTATATCACTTTAGTTATGTGCAAATTATGTTAAATTTATTTGTATATGGCTTACTAAGCTTTTGAAAGCTTCTGTTTTATAGATCGTCAAAGCTACTGAAGGCTCGGGACCGTCAATGATCGTCATCACACTACTCAAACTCATTTTGGTACCTTTTGGAAATGTATATACTAAGTATGGCATGTATAGGCTAGTTATTTGGTATAAGTTTGAGATATGAACGTAGCCATATGATGTGGCTAGTTATGTGTTAGTATGATGTATTTGTGAATACGTTATATGATATTGGTTTTGGCATGATCTCATGGCTATTAAATGGAGAAGTTTATGATAAGTATATGGATGGAATTTTGGGTATAAATGTTTTCAGAAAAGAAATGGTTATATGAGAGGTAAATGTAGATGAATCTTGATTGATGGTAAAAGTATTTTAGTTGTGTAAATTGGAATGTTTGAGAATGAGATTGAATGCAAAACTTTGTTGATTAGTTTGATATGTTTTTGAATGTCAATTGTGCATAAAGTGAATTGGTGGATGGCTTGTAGGTTTGACCCTTTGTGGGTGGCATTTTGGCCATGCGAGTGGCCTGTTTTGCCAACACGGTTGAGGCACACGGGCGTCCCTAGTGGCCGTGGGATTTAGTCAGTATATAGCCTAAGAGTACATGGCCTTGGTACACGGGCGTGCCTGGTGGCCGTGGGGATAAGTCAGTATACCTTGCCCTGTTTTGGCACAGTTAGGACACATGGGGGTGTCTTGTAGCCGTGGGAGGCACACGGCCTGACTGCACGGGCGTGTGACCTCTGCAGTGTTCAAAAAGTTTTAAATTTTTGAGAATTTCCGTATACGTTCGGTTTAGTCCCGACCCTTCTCTAAAACATGCTTAAGGTCTTGGTGACCTATCTAAGGGACATAGTGGTTGTAATTGATGACTTACAATATGAAATGTCTGTAAACGTTTCCGATCGGTCCGGTAACGCCTTTAACCCTAATTCACGACAGATACGGGTTAGGGGTGTTACATTTGGTTGGTATCAAGCTACGGTTTAGTCGATTCTCGGACTAACGTAGCATGTCAGAGTCTAGCTATACATGCCATATATCTGAACTGTGATAGTGTGATGAATCCTGACGTGAAAAATGTGATTTTCATACAGTAATGGATTTCGAAAGAGCCGTAGCTGACGACGTAGAAAGCAATGCGCCTGCGCCCGTTGAAGGGAGAGTGCCCTCTGATCCGAGACCAGCTACGAGTGGTCATGAGGGAGAAGCTAAACAAGCTTTCTTCCAGATGATGAGTGAGTGGTTCACTCAGTTTGTTAGAAATAATCCGACTTTTTCGCAACCTCCGCCCCCGGTTAATCCCCCTCAGACCTCTGCTATGCCTTCGACTATGAATCTGAATCTGTTGAACAAGCCCCCGGTTGACAAAATTTATAAATATGAGGCTGAAGAGTTCAGGGCTACCAGTGACGACGATGCCGAAAAAGCTGAGTTCTGGTTAGAAAACACTATCTCGGTATTTGAGAAAATGTCACTGAGTCTCGAGGAATGCATAAAGTGTGTTGTTTCTTTGCTACGAGATGCGGCCTATCAGTGGTGGAAGACCCTAGTTTCTGTTGTTCCGAAAGAACGGGTGACATGGGATTTCTTTCAGATTGAGTTTTGGAAGAAATAAATCAGTGAGAGATTTATTGATCAGAAACAGAAAGAATTACTGGATTTGAAACAGGGCCGTATGACTGTTACTGAATACGAATGAGAGTTCATGAGATTGAGTCAGTATGCTCATGAATGTGTATCCACAGAGGCAATAATGTGCAAAAGATTCGAAGATGGTCTTAACGAAGACATCAGTTTACTTGTTGGGATTCTGGAAATAAAAGAGTTTGTGGTACTTGTTGATCACGCGTGCAAAGCCGAAGCCCTCGGGAAAGATAAAAGGAAAGCTGAGTTTGAAGCTAAAGATGTGAGAAAAAGATTTCAGAATAGATCATTTCAGTCTGCTTCGAAGAAATTTCGAGATGAACAAATTCGTTCGAGAGTTAATATGGGATAATTGAATAGAGATCGAGCTAGATCACAAATGAGCTCCAAAACTCCGGCAACTTCAGTAGCAAGTGTTGGGAATGTTCGATCCGAACGACCTGAGTGTAAGCATTGTGGTAAAAGACAGCCGGGAATCTGTAGATTGAATGATCGGGCTTGTTTCCGATGTGGATTGTTAGATCATTTTATTCGTGATTGTTCAGAGTCTGTTGAGCCAGAGACTAATTAGAATCCGAGATCAGATAATGCTCCAGTGAGAGGTAGACCTTCGCAAAATACAAGAAATGTCTGTGGTAGTCAGAGAACTATGAGAGATACTGTTGCAAGATCTGAAGGTAGAGCGCCTGCCAGAGCATATGCCATCTGAGCTCGTGAGGAAGCTTCATCTCCTGATGTTATAACGGGTACATTTACTCTTTATGATACTTCTGTGATTGCTTTGATAGACCCTGGTTCTACTCATTCGTATATATGCATAAATTTGGTATCCAGTAAGACTTTGCTGCAGAGAGTCTCATCGAGTTTGTTATAAAAGTATCGAACCCCTTAGGTAAAAGTGTCCTGGTTGACAAAATATGCAAGAACTGTCCGTTAATGTTTCGAGATATCTGTTTCCCTGCTGATCTGATGCTATTACCGTTTGATGAGTTTGATATAATTCAGGTATAGATCGTTGACATTGCATGATCTTTGTTGTGGAATCAAAAGAAAGACTATTGATTTGAGTCGTCAGAATGGTGAAATAATTCGTATTGAGTCGAATGATTTAAATGGATTGCCTGCTGTGATATCTGTGTTGAAAGCTCAGAGTTATATGAAAAAGGGTTACGAGGCATATTTTTCTTATGTGATTGATTCGAAAGTATCTGAAAATAAAGTAGAATCTGTGCCAGTTGTTTGTGAGTTCTCTAAAGTATTTCCAGAAGAATTACCGGGACTGCCTCCGATATGTGAAGTTGAATTTGGATCTGTTGCCTGGTACGACACCAATTTCGATAGCTCCGTATAGAATGGCACCAACAGAGTTGAAAGAGTTAAAGTCACAGTTGCAAGAGTTGACCGATAGAGGGTTCGTTATGTAACATCCCAAACCCGACCCAAACGCCGTGATCGGATCTGGTATGTCACATGGGAAAAATAATTTGTATGTAATTTCGTGTGTTGCAGAATGTTAGAAAGTTCCTTTTTAAAATCATCAAGTTTAACAGTCCATTTGAAAACTTAGTAATTATTTAGTGAAAATTTCTTATATAGCCAAATTCTTGTGTTTAGGTGACGTTTGAAAACTCTGTTACTTAAAGAAATCACGAGGTTTGTTATTGCATGTGGTTTGTAAAATCGTTGGTTAGGTTTTGAGAAAAACCCCTTTTTATTTCATTCTATTCAGAAAATGTTTGACCGATCAAGTTTGTGATATTAACGTCTTAATAATTAAACCATAATTAAAAACCAAAATAAAAGTGGCCTTATTACAAATTAAAAACCTCCAAAGGTAGCAAACGATAAATAAAATAAAGTTTTAATTGAATACCCTACGCATGGCCACCTCGAGTCCAATCCAGCCCAATCCACTGAACTAAGAGTCACCTGCAATTTGTTTAAGCAAATAAAGTGAGTCACAAGACTCAGTGTGTAATTAGTCCACATAATCCACAAGTGGGCCTAAGCCCCCATATCACAATCGGCCAAAGCCCAATCAATATAGCATATCAGAATAATCAGAATGATAACCTAACCCGGCCTAATATTCCATCCTCTACACACCGCTCCATATGTCCATCCTCTACACACCGCTCCATATGTCCATCCTCAACACACCTGTGGGGATTTCTACAATCAACCCTCCATCCTCTACACACCTCTTTGGCAGTCATGCTGACAGCCACGCTACTCAAAGTCGATATAATGTGTTCTAGCCACCGATAAATGTGTAACCAAGTCACCGATAAATGTGTGACCAAGTCACCGATATACAATAAGGCATCGAGCCATCGAAATAGTGTGACAGAGTCACCGATATACACTTCCCATCATAATCATTATCAATTCCAAAAATCCCATGCACATGCAAGCATAGTATAATGAGCATATAATATAATATCATACAATTACTATTTAGAATACATGCACAACCATGCTAACGACAATGTTTATAAAACTTAATCGAAGGACAACTAACCTGGTGTTACGATTTTACCCTTCATGGGTAACTCAATAGCCCTTACCAAACTTTCGGCTTTCACACAGTTCACATAAACAATTTATACAACATAGAAAGTGTGGTAATTACACACCTGTAAACACGAAGAACTATGCTATCAATCTCGCTAACACCCTCACTTGCGGGAATCACCGCGATCTACCTATCCCTCTCCGAAGCTGGCCTACAACCCGGTGGAAAGTCTCAAACGGCAGAAACTGCACGTTTCTTAAACTTAGGGGTAGGGACTACGGGTCCAACCCCTTTCTTCCCTTGACTGGCATTCGAATCCATGACAGATCTTGATCAGAGAACCAGGTTAAAGCAACGAAAAGAACGAAAGAATAGATACTCATAACGAAGAAGTTTCTTACCTAAATCGATAGATTCTGAAAGCTAACGAACTGGTGTTGAGAAATCGGTTGAGTCCTTACACACTCCTCACATTAGAATCGATTCTCCAAGATAGATTAGAAGAAATGGCCTTTCGGCCAAACGAGTTGGTAAGAACCCCTTACCTAGATCGACCTCCAAACACTAGCAGATCATGAGTAAAAGAATGCGAAGATGAGACCCCCCTCCTATATTCGGCCAATGCATCAAAGTACAAGTTAACTCCTTCGGTTTTACCACCAGGAAGAGAAGGGAAAAGAACTGAAAATGAAGAAGGAGAATACTTACCACTAAACAGGAAGAAGCCAATTTGAGAAAACTAGAAAAATAAGTGACGGCAATCCACTGAAATAAGAACGAACGAAGAGAAATGAACACACAAAGGAGATTCGGCTATAATGAAAAATAACACAACCCAAAGAGAAAGAATAAGGTTTTAGCTTTGAAGAAACAAATGGAAGACAAAAGGACCAAGAAGGTGTTTCGGCTTTGAAGAAAAACTCGTGACAAATGGTGAAAAGAAAAATGGGGCACTAGGTTCGGTTGAAGAGAAAGAAAGATGAGAAGAGGAAGAAAACAAGAAGAGAAAACCCCTTTGAGAGAGAGTTGAAGTTTCGGTTTTGAAAAGATGAGAAAAGAAGCAAAAATGTTCACCAAAGCAAGAGAGAAAAGAAGGAGCTCCTAAGGTTGATTCGGCTAACTAAATTCTCCAAAATGAACACTTAAGGGACGGCACACCCTTATGACCAATAATGCTCAAAAGAAAAGAAAGAGAAGTCTAATTCCCAAAGAACTTTCGGCACACTCACCTCACCTAGCCCCAAACCGAAACTCCCTCAACATCCCTACCACATTCGGTCACCACTTCCCCCAACAAACCACCAAATCCCTTGATCAACTCCTACATTCACTCTCTTCCCATCACTTGAATTGGTTTGAATAATTCCACTCCACCTTTCTCTCATGGCCATACATTCAAAAATATTTGACTCATTCAACTCCCACTCTTCAAGGTCCAAACCGAAATCCACCACCTCTCCATCCTACGCCAAAATAAACTCCAAAAAGTAATCTATGCAACTCGAACCTGCTCCCTCACTGCTTCCTTGGGGCGTCACCTACCTGCATCCCAAGTGGCCCCTCCTTGCCGCTTTACCACTGCACTTCTTGTGTCAACAAACACAAGCATTAATCCTTAAGGCCTGTCCCAGCTAGTTCTCCCCTAAAGTGCCTAAAATTAAAATTTCCACCAAGGCTTCGGTTTAACCCGAGCCTTCCCGGAGACCCCAAACATCACGAATTAGCACATAAAGCATACCAAACACACAGAAACATATAAATGCAAAGCCTCTAATTCCCGGATGTTACAGGTCTACCCCCTTAAAGAAATTTTGACCTCGAAATTTACCTGATCAAAAGAGATGAGGTATTGCCGCCGCACTGCATCCTCAGGTTCCCACGTAGCTTCTTCCGTACCATGATTTCGCCACAAGACTTTGACCAAAGGAACTGATTTCCTTCTCAGCATTTTAACGTCTCGATCTAAGATCTGCACAGGTTCCTCCTCAAAGGACAGGTCTGGTCTTATGTCAATCTCCTCCACTGGCACAATGTGAGACGGATCCGAACGATAGCGCCTCAACATTGAGACATGGAACACATCATGTATTTGTTTCAATTCCAAAGGCAACTCAAGCTGGTACGCCACTGGTCCCACACGTTTCAATACCCGATAAGGCCTGATAAACCTGGGACTTAGCTTGCCCTTCCGTCCAAACCTCAAAACTTTCTTCCAAGGTGAAACTTTCAGGAAGACTTGATCACCCATCAGAAATTCTATATCCTTACGCTTCGTGATCAAAGATAGGATTTTACGCCTATCGGAAGCCTCCTTCAACCGAGTTCGAATCAACTTAACTTTTTCCTCTGTCTCTGAAACCAAATCCAGACCCACGATCCGACGCTCACCCAACTCTGTCCAGCAAGTAGGTGTACGACACCTCCGTCCATACAACGCTTCATAGGGCGCCATCTCGAATACTAGCTTTGGTAGCCGTTGTTGTAAGCGAATTCCGCCAACGGTAGAAACTCTTCCCAACTACCCCTCAAGTCTATGACACAACCTCTCAACATATCTTCCAGGATCTAAATTACCCTCTCAGACTGACCATCAGTCTGTGGATGAAAAGCTATGCTGAAGTCTAGTCTTGTACCCAATGCCTGATGCAAAGGCCTTCCAAAATCACGAAGTAAACCTAGGGTCTCTATCCGATATGATCGACACTGGTACCCCATGCAACCTCACAATCTCTACCACATACAGATTAGCTAACTTCTGTAATGGTGTAACACCCCAAACCCGGTCAATACGCCACGACCGAATCTGGTATGTCACTAAGGAAAATATTTTTGAAAGAATCGAATTAACAATTAAAATATTGTGATATGGCCGATTGTAGGACAAAGTGATCTAGTGCGGTAGATCGGATCATCGGATTTTAGTATTGCTTTGGTGAAAGGTGTGTATCTTACACACTTTATAACTTGGTTTATATATGTATATATGAGTGATAAATGACTATTCATGTTGTTAAAGCTTGAAACAATGAGATATTGATATGATACCTTGATGGGTATGAGCAAGGATACGGGTAAGTCCGTTTCGATATGATATTACTATATGTTGTATTGGTTATATGTTCATATCAAAATATATTGACATGATTTGTTTATCTATTGCATTGGTATGGGCAATATGAGAGGAGGGGGAAGATTGATATTTGTGTCTTCTGACACCGGAGGTTTGGTACCTCCAAAGGATTTGGTATCACATTCGTGTCTTGGACACGTGAGGTTTGGTACCTCATAGCGACTCGTCCCTCGTGGATTAACTCCACCGTGGGTTGGCCCCACTTTTGAGATATGGGATCGTCCGCGCTGATTTGGTATCACATGTGGGTTGGCCCCACAACTTGATGATTCGTGTCTTCTGACACGGTGGTTTGGCACCACGGTGATTTGGTATCACATTCGTGTCTTGGACACCGAGGTTTGGCACCTCATAGCGACTCGCGTCCCGTGGTTAATACCACCGTGGGTTGGCCCCACTTTTGAGATATGGGATCGCCTCGCGCTGATTTGGTATCACACGTGGGTTGGCCCCAGATGGATTATTTGTGACTTTGGTCACCAAAGTGATTTGGTATCACATTTATATCGTGACTCTGGTCACCGGTGGTTTGGCACCACCAAAGGGTTTGGTACCACACGGGGTAGAAAAGGAGTTATGGATGGCTAGGTTGGGTGCATTATACATATATGTTGCTTTTTTTATAATTTGTGTAAGTATGTGGTATTTACCGAGAAAGAGGGAATATGCATCGAGTCTTGGTGACTCACCTTCTCCTTATATTTTCAGGTGATTCGTGAGATCGCGGATATGGAGCCGGATGGACTCGAGGAGGCCATGCAATAAAGTTTGGTTTTACATGAACTTCCATTTGGGTACTTTATTTTAATTTGGTTTTCATATTTTATGGATTTGTAATAAGGCCTGCTTAATTATGTTTTGGATTATTTTTATGTTTTGAATATATTTAAAATATGGCTTATAAATTACTTGGTTAATCTAATAATTGAGCTCAAAGTTTTCTAAACTAAAAACTCGCAATGGTTTTAAAAATCTTACCATCGGGTAATATGAATAGTTCGAGAGAAAAATTACAAGTTAAGTGTTTTCAACAAATTAAGTGATTTCTCAAATTCAGTTTCTATACTCAATTGCAAACGGATTTTCAAAGTGATATTTCAAATTTTCTTAAAAGATATAAATGTTTTCTATCCTATGATTTATCAACTAAGTTTTAAAGTTTTATGTAATTCAAAGTAAATCTCAGCTTTTAAGCTTATTTTGAAAAAATAAAGAATTTCAAAAGAGTTTTTCACAAAATTTAATTGTTAATTCGATTCTTTCAAAAATATTTTCCTTAGTGACATACCAGATTCGGCCGTAGGCGTATTGACCGGGTTGGGGTGTTACAAATTGGTATCGAGCCAAGTTCAAAAGTTTCTACTGTGGGCCCGAGGCCCAAAATGTTTTAAAGAATGGATTTTAAAATGTTTTGTTGAAAATTATATGGTTGAAAAGGCATGGCCTCGAGTCTCCGACATCAATCCGCCCTGGTAAGTACATCAAATTGTTGATTTTGATGATATGATATGATGATGTTGGCATGATCAGTATAGTAGTAGGAACTACTCTAGAGACCCAAACTATAGGTTGAATGTACTCGCTAAACAACTTCTTATTAAAATTATTCATAAAATCGTGTTTTAAAGAAAGTGGAATAATGACTAATGCATAACGCTTTTTAATCGATAAGTCGAGATGTTAGACATGAGCACTCGAGATCGTGGACGTTGTGGATGTGGTAAAAGCCGAAGTGTTAGGGCTAAATTTTCGCATCGAGGCATAATTCCAAAGAAGGGAGGCGTTAGCATCGCTAGTGGCTGAGATGTAATATCATGATCGGGTTCGGATTGATGAGTCGACTCGAGATAGTTAAAGAATCGGTGAAGCACTTGGAGTTGGGTCCGTGGATCTGTAAGAAGAACAGAGATCACGGTTCTCTAGTGGTCACAATCTCGCTCAGAAACATGTCAAGGCATGGTCGAACTTTTTGGCTTGCGATTATTGTGGAAGGTGTCATCCGGGAGAATGTTGGAGGAAGATAGGAGTATGCTTGAGATGCAGTGTCTAAGGAGCTTAAGGCTCGAGGATTGTTTCTCACTCTCAAGTCGTATGTTTTGGTTGGAAGTGATGGTTGATTGTAGAAAAAATTTTTGGTATAAGTGTAAGTGTTAGATAATGGTTTGTTATGGTGGATTAGTATGTTGGTTGTGTGAAAAAAAGATTTAAGATTTTGTTAAAAGTACATTGTGGTTTTATTAAGATCGTGAGAGTGCAAAGAAGAACGTAGTGTGGCGAGATAGGATATACGATCGTTAGTTAGTTGGAAATTTTGAGGACGAAATTTCTTTAAGGAGGGTAGATTTGTAATATCTCGAAATTGGGCCTAGTAGGATTGGGCCTTGAGCTTTATGAAAATTTGAGTATTATTTGTGTTGGCTCGGGTATGAATTTTGTGTGTTAGCATAGTCTTGTGAAGGCTTGATTTTATTTAGGAATCTAGAATAAATTTTAGTATGGTTTATTTAATGAAGTGGATTAAGTGAGCTTGACACTTAAGTTAATTTAAGTGTTAAATTAAAGCACAAGAGGAGTAAGTGGCAAGATGGTTAAGGAGCTTGAAAGGTTGTTTGAGGTTAGAGGTTGAGTAGCATGTTTAGCATTTTGAAGGTTTATTTTTGAATCCTAGCAATTATGGACGGTCAACCTTTGTTTATGATAGGTTGGACTCTTAATTTTGGTAAGTTGAATTTTGTTTAAGGAAAGCTTGAAATTGGGGATAAGAATCTTAAGGTTATGGAAGGTTATCTTAAAGTTATGGTATTATGAGGGGACAAAAGGCATGGAATATGGAGGATGTTTTGGAAACTTTATTCAAGGCTTTAGTGCATGTATGCGGACGGCATGTATGGCTAGGGGTGGCCGAATGTAATAGGTAGTTTGGGGGGGATATTGGCCAATTTTGTCATTTGAACATCTTTTGCATTTTTGTTTTCCTCTCCAAAAACTCTTTCTTTGGCCGAATGTCATTGTGCATTTTGTGCAAATGTAGCTTTTGTTTTAGCTCTTATTTTGTTGAACCAAAAATGCTATTTCCTTTCTTTCATCTTTGCTTTTGAAACCAAAACTTCATTTTGGTATTTTTGCACTTTTCTTTTAGGCAAAATAGGTGTTGGCCGAATCTCATCTCTCCCACATCTCTTTTCTTTTCTTTTTTGACATTTGTTCATAATCACATTTTCATTCTACTAAAGAAAGATTTTTGGAGAGGAAAACAAAAATGCAAAAAGATTTTCAAATGACAAAATTGGCCAATATCCCCAAACTACCTATTACATCTCGGCCACCCCTAGCCATACATGCCAGCCCACATACATGCACTAAAGCCTTGAATAAAGTTTCCAAAACATCCTCCATATTCCATGCCTTTTGTCCTCATAATACCATAACTTTAAGATAACCTTCCATAACCTTAAGATTCTTATCCCCAATTTCAAGCTTTCCTTAAACCAAAATTCAACTTACCTAAAATTAAGAGTCCAACCTATCATAAACAAAGGTTGACCGTCCATAATTGCTAGGATTCAAAAATAAACCTTCAAAATGCTAAACATGCTACTCGAACCTCTAACCTCAAACAACCTTTCAAGCTCCTTAACCATCTTGCCACTTACTCCTCTTGTGCTTTAATTTAACACTTAAATTAACTTAAGTGTCAAGCTCACTTAATCCACTTCATTAAATAAACCATACTAAAATTTATTCTAGATTCCTAAATAAAATCAAGCCTTCACAAGACTATGCTAACACACAAAATTCATACCCGAGCCAACACAAATAATACTCAAATTTTCCTAAAGCTCAAGGCCCAATCCTACTAGGCCCAATTTCGGGATGTTACAAATGGATAGTCAACACGAACAGGTATGAAATGAGTGGACATCGTCAACCGATTTAAAATCACCCATACAAAATCCTTCTTAGTAGGCG
This sequence comes from Gossypium sturtianum, assembly GCA_025698515.1. NCBI lineage: Eukaryota > Viridiplantae > Streptophyta > Magnoliopsida > Malvales > Malvaceae > Gossypium > Gossypium sturtianum. Next base: position 121,906,269 of record CM046943.1, on the reverse strand, counting down.
TGAGAGGTAGTCCACTAACAAAGTCCATCGTTATCCTCTCCCACTTCCACTGTGGAATCTTCACCATTGTAATAACCTTGAAGGTAGCTGGTGCTCTGCTTTCACCTACCGCACATTAAACACTTTCCCACAAACTCGATAATTTCCGCTCAATCCAGGCCACCAAAACTATTCACGCAGATCCTAATACATCTTATTCCCTCCAGGATGCATCGCGATATGGGCTACTATGCGCCTCCTGAAGAATCATCCGCCTCAACTCAACATATTTAGGCATGCAAACCCTCTCACGGAAACATAGAACCCCATCAATGCTCAAGTCAAAATCCTCTACCCCACCATTCAAGACTGTGAGAAGTCGAGCACTCAAGACATCATCCAATAACCGCTTCTTTAATCGACTAACCCACGTCGGCTTTACTTGAAGTTCAATTTAGCACACTCCCATCATCATACAAGCCTGAGATGGGCAAACATCGCTCTCAAATCCGGATATCACTTTCCGACTTAACGATCCGCCACCACGTTAGCTTTTTCCCGATGATACTCGATCGAGCGCTTGTAATCCTTTAATAGTTCAATCCACCTCCACGCCTCAAATTTAACTCCTTTTGAGTAAGAAGATACTTTAGACTCTTGTGGTCGGTGTAGATAATGGACTTCTCCCCATACGAGATAGTGTCTCCGGATCTCTTGAGCTTAACACTACCGTTAGCCAACTCCTGTGTCATGCATGGGATAGTTTATCTCATGCGGTCTTAATCGCCGAGATGCATACACAACTACCTTCCGTCTTGCATTAACACACACCCTAACCCCGCAGTGTGAAGCATCCTGAAGAGACAGTGAACACTTTCCCGCTTCAGGTGAATCAAGACCTCAAGCCTCCGTTAAGATCTTTTCACTTCTCAAAACTTTCTCGCACGCTTGACACCCAAACAAATGGTGTTCTTTCCGTAATAACTCTCAAGTATGGGTGCCGTAATTAAAGAGAAACCTCAACAAACTCCGGCTTGTAGTATCTAGCTAACCTCAGAAACTTCGAATTTCTCGCCATGCATTTAGGCGGTTTCCATTCCAACACATTTCCGATCTTCCGAGGATCAACCCTAATCCCCTCACCTGATACAACATGACCCAAAAAGGTAACTTCTTTCAACCAAAATTCACACTTATCGAATTTGGCGTATAATCGCTTCTCCTCAAAATCGCAGAACCACCCAAGATGTGAATCGTGCTCTTCTTCCGTTTTGAATATACTGGGATGTCGTTCATGAACACCATGACAAACCGGTCTGTAAAAGGTTGAAATACCCGATTCATCATATCCATAAATGTACCGCGATTCGTTAACCCAAACAAGATTACTAAAAACTCATAGTGGCCATAGCGAAGTTCAAACGCCGTCTTCGAATATCCGCTTCCTTGACCTTGAGCCGATGATATCCTCCGACCTCAAATCTATCTTCGAAAAGACCAAGCCCCTTTAAGCTAATCAAACAGTGTCGTTAATCCTCTGTAATGTGTACTTGTTCTTAATCGTCAACTTATTAAATTGACGGTAATCAATGCACATGCAAGATCGACCATTCCCTTCTTCTTCACAACAAAGACCGCGCCCCACGGAGACACACTTGGTCGGATAAAACCACGATCCAATAGCTCCCGAACCGGGCCTTAAGTTCCGCCAGCTCCTTCGTGCCATCCTCGTAAGGGGCGATGGATACCGGAGCCGCTCCCGAAGTAGCTCAATTCCAAACTCCACCTCGCGATCCGGAGGCAACCCTGGAAGTTCTTCAGGAAAAACATCCACAAACTCCTTCACTGTTCTTACCTCATAAACAGTCACCTCCTTTGTATCCAATGCACTGATAAAAGCTAGGAATGCCTTGCACCCTTTTCGAACCATCTTAACAGCTCTTAACGCAGAAACCACATTGGACAAATAATTCCTCCTTTCTCCTATCACAATTACCTCAACACCCTCTGGGGTACTCAACACCATTCGCTTAGTCGCACAATCCAATTTAGCATGATGTTTAACCAACCAATCCATGCCTAAGATAAGGTCGAATTCTCTGAATGGTAATTCCATCAAGTCTGCCGAGAATACTATTCCTTGAATTTCTAAAGGCACCTCCCTAAACATCTTGTTCGCTACTATAGATTGTCATAAAGGGCTAACCACAGTCATCTCTCTAGGGGTATTTCAGATTCTATACTTAAAGTCTCAGATACAACGTTAGCAACATATGAATGGGTCGATCCAATATCAATCAAAGCAAGAAATGGCTTATCAACTATAAGAAACGTACCGGTTATGACGTCCGGTGCGTCGCCATCCTCTCGCCGCCGTGCTGCATAGACTAAACCCGGTTGTCTTGCATCTGTACCACTGACACCCCTGCCCGGTGCTCCACGACCCCGACCATAACCATTCCCTCTTCTGATCGGACCACGACCTCTCGGCATTTGCTATCTACCCCTTCCTGGCTGTACATACCCCTGACCTACCATCCGTGCCCTGGTCATTTCTTGTGGACAATCCCTTATTAGATGATCTTTTGACCCACACTTGAAGCATACCCTATCTCTTCTCCAGCACTCTCCTACATGTGACCTCTCACACTGAGCACATGGTCGAAATTGCCCAACAAAGAATCGGCATTGTAACACGACCCGCCCATCAACCCTAGGCCTCTTTGGGAAACCCCTGATGACCCCCGACGATCCATAACTCCTCTTATTTCTACCTTTATCCTTGTCCCTATTTTGCCTCTTAGTCCGCTTTACCTTTCGGCTATTTTAGCCTTTTCCACCGTAATAGCAAAATCCCTCCCCACATGGAGCTATCAACACTGCAACTCGCCCTCGTAGCCCATCTCTCAACCGCACGCAGCACTCATAATCTGTCACAACTATCCTCGGGCGTAATAACTCAACCGTAGAAATTCTCGCCAGACGTACTCACTGCCGATTTACTCTCTTGTACCGATTCGTAAATGCTTTCCTCCGAGCATCCACATAACTTGCCCCAATGTATTTCTTCTAAAATGCGTTTAAAGAAATCCCGGGCCGATGCGATTCGGGCCAAGTATTCTCTCATCGTGAGCCACCACCGATATGCCTGCGCCCCAAAGAAGAGACACCACCCCTTTTTCGCTTTTTCCTTCCGCGTGCGCCTAAGTCATCCATAATCCGCTCAATCGCTCTAGCCAAGATTCACCACATTTGGAGCCACACCGAGATACCCCTAAATGTTTCAACCCCGCTTGCTCAAGTCACTCAGAATAGACTTCCGAGATACCGTCCAAGTGCTTGCCCCAACAACTCGCCTCCAACACACGCAACATTGCTTGAGACAGAGCATCATCCCCACTAGTTCTATCTTGCGATCCCGCTTCTACCACCGGTGACGCTGGCGCCTCATCTTTAGGCTCATGCCTTGTCTCCGAGAACTCAGCCTCAATACAACGATTCTCTACCACGGCCGCGTAACACGTCCCCCTGCCCTCTAGCACTCATGTCTATCGCTTCGCCTTAACTGCTTTACCAATTTTATGCATTAGCTTTTCTTTTCACCGATTATTAACGAGTAGTTTTATGAGATTAGGTTATAAGTAGTTTTCCGTAAAAACACATGCATACCTAAAGGTTTCCATTTCTAAAGTAGATTTGCTAGATTCTAAGTTTCATAGCACGATATATCTACTTCATACAATTCACTCAATTCACGATGTAAAACTTACTGTGTGGACTTGGTGCCGAGAGACTCGGGTGCCATACTTTCAGAGAACCTCAGACCTATATATATTTTCTTTTTTAAACCATCTTTAACCCTAATTTGGAAAACATTTTGGACCCAAAAACCCATAGCTGAGTTTTGAAAACCTGGCTCTGATACCAAATTGTAACATCCCAAACCCGGCCCAAACGCCGTGACCGGATCTGGTATGTCACATGGGAAAAATAATTTGTATGTAATTTCGTGTATTGCAGAATGTTAGAAAGTTCCTTTTTAAAATCATCAAGTTTAACAATCCATTTGAAAACTTAGTAATTATTTAGTGAAAATTTCTATATAGCCAAATTCTTGTGTTTAGGTGACGTTTGAAAACTCTGTTACATTAAATAAATCACGAGGTTTGTTATTGCATGTGGTTTGTAAAATCGTTGGTTAGGTTTTGAGAAAAACCCCTTTTATTTCATTCTATTCAGAAAATGTTTGACCGATCAAGTTTGTGATATTAACGCCTTAATAATTAAACCATAATTAAAAACCAAAATAAAAGTGGCCTTATTACAAATCAAAAACCTCCAAAGGTAGCAAACGATAAATATTCCCAATCAATATAGCATATCAGAATAATCAGAATGATAACCCAACCCAGCCTAATATTCCATCCTCTACACACCGCTCCATATGTCCATCCTCAACACACTGTAGGGATTTCTACAATCAACCCTCCATCCTCTACACACCTCTTTGGTCATCTTGCCGATACCACGCCGCTCAAAGTCGATATAATGTGGTCTAGCCACCGATAAATGTGTGACTAAGTTACCGATAAATGTGTGACCAAGTCACCGATATACAATAAGGCATCGAGCCATCGAAATAGTGTGACAGAGTCACTGATATACACTTCCCTTCATAATCATTATCAATTCCAAAAATCCCATACACATGCAAGCATAGTATAATGAGCATATAATATAATATCATACAATTACTATATAGAATACATGCACAACCATGCTAACGACAATGTTTATAAAACTTAATCGAAGGACAACTAACTCCGTGTTACGATTTTACCTTTCATGGGTAACTCAATAGCCCTTACCAAACTTTTGGCTTTCACACAGTTCACATAAACAGTTTATACAACATAGGAAGTGTCGTAATTACACACCTGTAAACACGAAGAACTATGCTATCAATCTCGCTAACACCCTCGGGGCCGAGAATCACCGCGATCCGCCTATCCTCTCCAAAGTGGCCCACAACCCGGTGGAAAGTCTCGAACGGCAGACACCGCACGTTTCTTAAACTTAGGGGTAGGGACTACGGGTCCAACCCCTTTCTTCCCTTGACTAGCATTCGAATCCATGACAGATCTTGATCAGAGAACCAGGTTAAAGCAAAAAAAAGAACGAAAGAATAGATACTCATAACGAAGAAGTTTCTTACCTAAATCGACATATTCTGAAAGCTAACGAACTGGTGTTGAGAAATCGGTTGAGTCCCTACACACTCCTCACATTAGAATCGATTCTCCAAGATAGATTAGAAGAAATGGCCTTTCGGCCAAATGAGTTGGTAAGAACCCCCTTACCTAGATCGACCTCCAAACACTAGCCAGATGCAGAAAAGAATGCGAAGATGAGACCCTCCTCCTATATTCGGCCAATGCATCAAAGTACAAGTTAACTCCTTCTATTTACCACTAGCAAGAGAAGGGAAAAGAATTGAAAATGAAGAAGGAGAATACTTACCACTAAACAGGAAGAAGCCGATTTGAGAAAACTAGAAAAATAAGTGACGGTAATCCACTAAAATAAGAACGAACGAAGAGAAATGAACACACAAAGGAGATTCAGCTATAATGAAAAATAACACAACCTAAAGAGAAAGAATAAGGTTTTGGCTTTGAAGAAATAAATGGAAGATAAAAGGACAAGGAAGGTGTTTCGGCTTTGAAGAAGAACTCGTGACAAATGGTGAAAAGAAAAATGGGGCACTAGGTTCGGTTGAAGAGAAAGAAAGATGAGAAGATGAAGAAAATAAAAAGAGAAAACCCCTGTGAGAGAGAGTTGAAGTTTCGGTTTTGAAAAGATGAGAAAAGAAGCAAAAATGTTCACCAAAGCAAGAGAGAAAAGAAGGAGCTCCTAAGGTTGATTCGGCTAACTAAATTCTCCAAAATGAACACTTAAGGGACGACACACCCTTATGACCAATAATGCTCAAAAGAAAAGAAAGAGAAGTCTAAGTCCCAAAGAACTTTCGGCACACTCACCTCACCTAGCCCCAAACTGAAACTCCCTCAACATCCCTACCACATTCGGTCACTACTTCCCCCAACAAACCACCAAATCCCTTGATCAACTCCTACATTCACTCTCTTCCCATCACTTGAATTGGTTTGAATAATTCCACTCCACCTTTCTCTCATGGCCATACATTCAAAAATATTTGACTCATTCAACTCCCACTCTTCAAGGTCTGTAACACCCCAAACCCGGTCCAAATTTACGACCGAATTTGGTATGCCACGGAGAAAAGTTTTTGAAAATCCCTTTAAGCCGATTAAAATTTTTGATAAAAGATATTGCCTTGTTTTTAAAACGGTTGAGGTGTATAAAGAAAACATCACTTAGTGTTGTTTAGAAATATATTAAATCAGGTTGTTACAGATTCAAGTGTACCCGATGGCACAATAAAACATTTTACGTATTAATTTTTATAAAACATGTGTACCTATTTTAATATCATGAAGTAATTTAAGCAAATTATCAAAACATGTAAAATATTCCAAGTGCAATATTAGGAGGCCTTATTACAACTTAAATAAAATAAACCCATAATAAAATAAAATAGTTCAAAATCCACCTAGTCCATATTTTCATTTCATGGCCACCTTGAGTCCATCCGGCTCCTTATCCGCACTACGAATCACCGAAAAATGTTAAAGGAAAAAGGTGAGTCATCAAGACCCAATGTGTAACCCTTTTTCCGGTTTTAATGCAACGTCATACACAAATCACAATTAATTTAATATGCACAAGTTTAATATGCACCCAACCTAACCATCCAAACACCTTTCTCTACCCCGTGTGGTACCAAACCACTAGTGGTGCTAAACCACCGTGACATATAGTCACAAAATCCGTCATATTGTGGTGCCAAACCATTGGTGACCCCAAGTCACAAATCAAATGATGGGGCCAACCCATCGTGTGATACCAAATCACTTTGGCGTCAATCCCGTATCTCAAAGTGGGGCCAACCCACGGTGGTGCTAAGCCACGGGGACGAGACGCCATGAGGTGCCAAACCTCCGGAGGTACCAAACCTCGTGACCGTAGTCACAATGTGTTACCAAAACACCGGTGTCCGCCGACACGAATATCACCGCCCCTCCACTCATAAAACCCACATTCAATCAATGATATTTAACAACAATCATGCCAACATGCTCATTTATAAACATACATAGGATGTATCAATAATCATTTATAAGCCACATATATCAAATGTGTCATGCTTCCCAAAAGCATCAAATAACAAATCATATTGTCAAGAACTTACCCGAAGCCTTGCTAAACCTTTATGGTATTAAACTCAAATCTACACAAATCCGATTAGCATACACATAATACTTTGCACGTTAATTAATTATAAGTGTGTATGTACACACCTGAAATTAATGAAAGCCTTAAATCCCGAAGAACCAAATCGGCTACCCACAAAATCCTTGCCCTATATTCAGCCAAACACAAGATTAGTGCCATGGCCATTCGGCCAAACCAAAAATTAATTGAAAAGGGTTCCTTGTGAACCCGAAACCTTACCCAAATGCCTTTGAATACTAGCCACCACACTCCAAGCGTTTTTGCTTTCCCTAAATCGGCAATCACATGTTAATAGCCTTCGGCTTTTGAATACTTAAAAGAGTGATCTATTAAAAATAGATTCTTACCACCTTACCTATAACCGATCGACAGAGAATGGAGAGTCAAATCTTTTGCTTGAAAATCCCGTAGTTCCTAGATGATATCGATTCAAAGAGGGGTTAGCCTTCTTGTTTGCAAATACCGAAATTTTGGCTTTCTCCAACCTATAAATCGACAGAGAGAAAGGGTAGGGAAAAGAAAGACTCGGCTATCACTTACCTTCACCAACGATTGCCACAAGAAATCCCGAAGAGATCTTTTCCTTCCTAATATTCGGCCAAAGTGAAATAGAATAGGAGAGGAAATTTTCGGCACACCAAGGAGTGGATTCGGCTAAAGGAAAGGAAATAATGATGAGAAAAGAAGATGGGGTTTCTGCAAGGAGTAGAGAGAGTTTTGGTTTTGAGAGAATGAGAAAGGAGAGAAAAAAATAATTGGAGAGGAGGGAATAGAGAAGAAATTGGCTACTTGCAAAAATGGGGAAAAGAAAAACAAGATGCTAGGTAGGTGCTTTTAAAGGATTCGCAAAACCCCCTTCTTAAGCTTGCCGTCCACTCTTCCCATGAAGAGTTCCAAATTCTAAGCAACTTCCTTGAATTGCTTCTTGACCAACCCTTGATTTAATTCAAAATTATTTGAATTAATCACATGCCTAATTTTCCTCTATCAATTATTATAAATCAATCCTAATAATAATCCAATTAAAATCCTTGATAAAATCCTTGATTATAACCTTATTATCCTTACATTAAAAATTGGTCATCTCTTTCTCTTTCTTGCCAACTTTTCAAGATTAATCAAATAAAATCCATTTAAAGCTAAATAATATTCTCATACTTTCCTTATTATCCCAAAGTTTAAAATTGAGAATTTCCCTCCCCTTAATGCCGTCCAAAAATAAAGATCAAAAAGGGAAAATTCGTGACTCGAACATAGGTTCTCCCTTGCTCCTTGTGGCGTCAACTCTAGCACCTAAGTGGCCTCCCTTTTGCCACTTTTCCAAGTCATTTTTTTATGATAATAATTCCCTCATTTAACCTTGTAACTCCTACTTACTAAGGCTTCCTTCCTTTAAAGCTTCACAAATAAATTTTCTCCTAATCCGAGCCTACCCAAGACCCCTAATTAAGTCTTTATTCCACCATGAATAATGTCACCGCAATTCAAACACAAGCAAAATAATTCAATCACAAATAGCCCCTATTTTAGGATGTTACGCTTCTACTTCTTAAAAAAATAATTTCGCCTCAAATTACCGATCGTAAGAGATGGGGGTATTGTTGCCGCATCACATCCTCGGGTTCCCACGCCGCTTCCTCCGCACTCATGGTGTCGCCATAGCACTTTCACCAAGGGTACCGACTTCCTACGCAAAACCTTGACATCACGATCTAAGATCCGAACCGCTCCTCCTCGAAAGATAAGTCCGAATTAACCTCAATCTCGCCACAGCACAACGTGCGATGGATCGGACCGATACCGCCTAAGCATCGACACATGGAAGACATCATGAATTTTTCTTAACTCGCCGCAACTCGAGCTGATAAGCTACCGCCCCACTCGCTTCAACACCGAATATGGCCCAATAAACCTAGGGCTTAGCTTTTCTTTTCTTCCAAATCGCAACACCTTCTTCCAAGGCGACACCTTCGTAAAGACTTTATCTCCTACCTCGAATTCCATTTCTTGCGCTTGAGATCGGCATAAGACTTTTTGCCTATCTCGATGCCTCCTTGAGACGAGTCCGAATTATCTTCACTTTATCTTCGCCGCTACCAATTCTCGACCCAAGACAAGTCGTTCTTTTAGTTCCGTCCAACACGTAGGAGTACGGCACTTCCGTCCATACAAAGGCCTCGAATGGTGCCATTCGAATGCTCGCTTGATAACTATTGTTATAAGCAAACTCGCCAACGGTAGATACTCTTCCCAACTACCACCGAAATCCGTAACGCAACCTCTCAACATATCTTCTAAGATCTGAATCACTCTCTCCGATTGTCCGTCGGCTTATGGGTGAAAAGTCAGATCAAGTCCAATCTTGTCCCCAAAGCTTGATGCAAGGCTCTCCAAAACCTTGACGTAAACCTCGATCCCTATCCGAGATAATCGACATCGCACACCATGCAATCTTACTATCTCCGCCACATACAACTTTGCTAGCCTCTCAAGGAATAATCCATTCTTACCAGGGTATGAAATGCGCCGACTTAGTTAGTCGATCCACAATTACCCAAACCGAGTTCTTCTTGCTAGGCGTGAGGGGTAATCCATCGACAAAGTCCATAGTGATCCTCTCCCATTTCCACCGAGGATCTTCACCGGTTGGAGTAACCCCGATGGCAACCGATGTTCAAACTTTCACTTGGTCGACACGCCGACACCTTCCCACGAATTGGGCCACTCTCACGCTTCAACCTGTGCCACCGTAATCAAGCTTTCCGCAAATCTCCATACATCTTGCTACCTCCCGGATGCATAGCGTATGGGCTGCTATGTGCATCTTGGAGAATTCTTTGCCTCAACTCCACATCTTTCGCATACAAGCTCGCCCTTGAAAACATAACACTCCCTCGCTGCATAAACTGCACTCCTTCCAAACCACCATCTTGAACTTGCAACCTCCTCGCATTCAAACTGTCATCCTCCAAATCGCTTCCTTAATCTCTCGATCCAAGTCGGCTTAACTTGCGATTCGCCAAAAGACTTCCATCGTCAGATAGACCGAGGTGAGCAAACATCGCTTCTTAAGTTTGTCACGACTTTTTTGGCTCAAGGCGTCACCACTACGTTAGCCTTACCCGGATGGTATTCAATTGAACGTCGTAGTCCTTTAACAGCTCAATCCAACGACGCCGCTTCAAATTCAAATCCTTCCGAGTCAAAAGATACCTCAAACTTTTATGATCCGTAGACTATCGACTTCTCCCCATACAAGTAATGCCGCCATATTTTCAAAGCGAAAACCATCGCCGCTTAACTCCAAGTCGTGCGTTGATAGTTAACCTCATGCGGTCTTAGCCGACGGGACGATAGGCCACTACCTTCCCTTCTTGCATCAATACGCATCCCAAACCAAGATGGGACGCGCACACAAGAAACCGTAAACAACTTTCCCGCCTCAGTTGTACTCAAAACCGAGCTTCCACAAAATCTTCCTTAGCTTGTCAAAACTTTCTTGTTGCTTCTCCGACCATACAAATGGAACTCCCTTTCTTAACAACTTAGTCAACGGCGCTACGATTAAAGAGAATCCTTCCACAAACCTCCGATAATATCCCGCTGCACTCCAAGAAGCTTCGAATTTCTCGCCACCGACCTAGGGGTTTCCAATCCAACACCGCTCCACCTTGCGAGGATCTACTCTAATCCCTTCCACGACACCACATGACCTAAGAAAGCCACTCTCTAAGCCAAAATTCACACTTACCGAATTTGGCATATAACCGCTTCTCTCTCGCATTTGTAGAACTATACGCAAATGCATGTCATGCTCCTTCTCCGTCTTTGAGTAAACCAATATGTCGCCTATAAACACCACGACAAATTAATCCAAGTATCTTTGAAACACTCTATTCATTAAGTCCATGAATGCCGCTGGTGCATTAGTCAACCCAAAAGGCATCACCAAAAACTCGTAATGCCCATACCTTGTTCGAATGCCGCCTTGTGCACATCAACCTCTTTCACCTTGAGTTGATGATATCCCGACCTAAGATCTATCTTCGAAAATACCGATGCACCCTTCAGCTTGGTCAAACAAGTCATCAATCCGGAGGCAACGGATACTGCTTCTTGATCGTTAACTTGTTCAATTGGCGGTAGTCGATACACATCCGCATTGAACCATCCTTCTTCCTAACAAACAACACAGTGCTCCCCACGGAGATATACTTGGTCGGATAAATCCTTTGTCCAAAAGCTCCCGAATTTGAGCCTTCACCCACCAATTCCTTTGGTGCCATTCGGTAAGGTGCTATTGACACAGTGCCGCTCTGTAGCAAGTCTATACCAAATTCAACTTCCCGATCCGGAGGCGCACTTAAGTTCTTCCGGGAACACATCAGCGAATTCCCATCTGTTCGGACCTTCTCAACCACGACGACTTAGCTTCCAAAGCACAAATTTGAACCAAAAACGCCTCGCAACCTTTCCGACCATCTTTTCAGCCTTCAACGCAGACACTACATTAGATAGGTAATCTCTTCTATTACCTATCATGACCACTTCATCACCCTCACCATCTTAAGAACCATGCGCTTAGCAACAAGATCCAACCTTGCTCGATACTTAACCAACCACCCATACCAAGGATCAAATCGAACTCCCCCAAACGGGCAGCTCCATCAGATCACCACAAACACGACCCTTGGAGTTCTAGAGGTACATCTCTATATAGCTTATTAACAACTACAGAGTGACCTAAAGGACTAATTATACCATCTCCTAGAAGAAGGCCTCAAGTCTAAGTTCATAGTCTCTACCACACTACTAGCAACGTATGAATGCGTCGAACCCACATCAATCAAAGCAAGATATGGAACACCAAAGATTAAGAACGCATCGGTTATAACGTCCGGCAAGCGCCACCTTCCTCTCGACGCCGCGCATAGACTAGACCAGCCGCCTTGCTTCAGGTCCGCCTGCACCTCGCCCCAAATTCCGCGACTTCGATTAGATCCATTTCCTCCTCTACCATTACCACGACCCTCCGTGGTGGTCCTACATTCCTAGCCCGAGCACTGCTCGACCCTCCGACCGATTCTTGGCTAACTTTCGAGGACAATCCCTTACACGGTGGTCCAAAGACCCACATTCAAAGCAACCCTTCTCACCGGTCCAACAACCTCCCCAATACGATTTGCCACAGCTGACATAAAGTGAGCCTGTCTCTCGGTTAGCACCATGGGCCTTCCCGCCGATTCGCCCACTCGCTCGCCTCTTTTCGAACATTACCACCCGATCCAGACGACCCAAATCCTCTTTTCTCGCTTGTTCCTATCATAGTTCCGTCTCACTGACTCCTTGACCTCTTCTGGCTACCTTAGCCTTTTCCACCAAGACAAGAAACTCACGCTCCATCTGCGGAGCAATCAAGAACCTTAACTCATCCCTAAGTCCATCTTCAAAGCGGACACAACGATCATGCTCCGCTGACACTATACCTCGAGCATAGCGGCTCAACCTCAAGAATTCTCGCTTCATACTCCGACACGCACTTATTTCCTTGTACCAACCCTAGAAAAGCTTTCTCTCAGGCATCAATGTAGCTTGTGCCCACATACTTCTTTCCGATAAGCAAACTTTGAAGTATTCCCAAGTCGATCATCCGTCAGAGCACCATCTCGAACCGTGAGCCACCATCGATATGACTCATCCTTGAGAAGCGACACCGCTTCCCTTCGCCTCATTCGCGATCTATCTCATCCATGATTCTTTCTGGTCGATTCCAGCCAATACTCACCAGATTGGGCGCTACATCGGACACACCTCGGAAAAATTCAGCTCGCTAGCTCAAGTCTCTCGTGTACCGACTTCCGAGCTCCTCCACCTCCACCCATTCCATCTACTCTCTCTAGAACCCGCAAGATCGCCAGACACATCATCACCCGTCCGATCCTCGCCTCCTCGCCCAAAGGTTGGGGGTGGTGGTGGCGGTGGTACCTCATTCTCGCGATCCCCGACCCGATCCGACGGTGTTCTCGACACACGGTCATCCTACCCTTCCGCAAGGCCCACGACGGCCACGTCCTCTAAAGCTCATTCTAACTATCGTGCTTTAACTGATTAGGAAATTTTTATGAATTAGTACATGTTTCACTTGGTTATCCGCGAAGAAATTTTATGAAAAGAATTTAATAGAGATTCTTTCGATCAATCAAAGTTTTAAGTCTTCTATCCTAGTTTACACAGTAAAAGTACATCCATTCCCTATACCTTTCATACCTATGCACTCTTCGGGCATTATTGTCCGTTTCTATCCTGTGGGTATTTTTCGTAATTTTGCCACTAGGGAAATTTCAGTAATTTTGGTAAGTTGAAGAATATTTTGAAAATTTTCCAAAGTAAATTTTTGTTGCTATTGAAATGAGTATCATAACGATTTTTAAAACTTAGAGCTTTACAAAAAACAGGTTAATCCCTTTTGGGTTTTATTTAACGTGTTTAGCCTATGACCGAGTCCTCTTGGTTAGGGTGAACCTGGTTACGCACTGCAGGAATCCCGCGAAGAGGAGGTGAGTCACGAGGATCGCTAAATACCAAGATCTTCCGGATCCAATCCTAGACATGCGCACTAAGGTTACCACACCCTAACTCGGCGACTTGGTCACGGGTTGGTTTTAATTAGGCCATTAAAGTCTTATGAGTTTTGTTGGGGTGGACTAGTCCTAAGGTTCAACACCTATCACACTAACTACGTTCCCTTCTTACCCTTCTATAATAATAATCCATACAAAAAGTTAGAGGTACTTACCTGGGCGGATCGGTGCCGGAGACTCGGTGCCATGCTTATTCAAAACCAAAATATTTCAAATAGACCTACCAAAACATTTTTGGGCCTTGGGCCCCCACAGCCGAGCTTTGAACTTGGCTCTGATACCAATTTGTAACACCCCAAACCCGGTCCAAACATTACGACCGAATTTGGTATGCCACGGAGAAAAGTTTTTGAAAATCCCTTTAAGCCGATTAAAATTTTTGATAAAAGATATTGCCTTGTTTTTAAAACGGTTGAGGTGTATAAAGAAAACATCACTTAGTGTTGTTTAGAAATATATTAAATCAGGTTGTTACAGATTCAAGTGTACCCGATGGCACAATAAAACATTTTACGTATTAATTTTTATAAAACATGTGTACCCATTTTAATATCATGAAGTAGTTTAAGCAAATTATCAAAACATGTAAAATATTCCAAGTGCAATATTAGGAGGCCTTATTACAACTTAAATAAAATAAACCCATAATAAAATAAAATAGTTCAAAATCCACCTAGTCCATATTTTCATTTCATGGCCACCTTGAGTCCATCCGGCTCCTTATCCGCAGCTACGAATCACCTGAAAAATGTTAAAGGAAAAAGGTGAGTCATCAAGACCCAATGTGTAACCCTTTTTCCCGGTTTAATGCAACGTCATACACAAATCATAATTAATTTAATATGCACAAGTTTAATATGCACCCAACCTAACCATCCAAACACCTTTCTCTACCCCGTGTGGTACCAAACCACTTGGTGGTGCCAAACCACGGTGACATATAGTCACAAAATCCGTCATATTGTGGTGCCAAACCACTGGTGACCCGAAGTCACAAATCAAATGATGGGGCCAACCCATCGTGTGATACCAGATCACGGGCGCCAATCCCGTATCTCAAAGTGAGGCCAACCCACGGTGGTGCTAAGCCACGTGGACGAGACGCTATGAGGTGCCAAACCTCCGGAGTACCAAACCTCTGGTGACCGTAGTCACAATGTGTTACCAAAACACCGTGTCGTCGACACGAATATCACCGCCTCCACTCATAAAACCCACATTCAATCAATGATATTTAACAACAATCATGCCAACATGCTCATTTATAAACATACATAGGATGTATCAATAATCATTTATAAGCCACATATATCAAATGTGTCATGCTTCCCAAAAGCATCAAATAACAAATCATATTGTCAAGAACTTACCGAAGCCTTGCTAAACCTTTATGGTATTAAACTCAAATCTACACAAATCCGATTAGCATACACATAATACTTTGCACGTTAATTAATTATAAGTGTGTATGTACACACCGAAATTAATGAAAGCCTTAAATCCCAAGAACCAAATCGGCTACCCACAAAATCCTTGCCCTATATTGGCTAAACACAAGATTAGTGCCATGGCCATTCGGCCAAACCAAAAATTAATTGAAAAGGGTTCCTTGTGAACCCGAAACCTTACCCAAATGCCTTTGAATACTAGCCACCACACTCCAAGCGTTTTTGCTTTCCCTAAATCGGCAATCACATGTTAATAGCCTTGGCTTTTGAATACTTAAAAGAGTGATCTATTAAAAATAGATTCTTACCACCTTACCTATAACCGATCGACAGAGAATGGAGAGTCAAATCTTTTACTTGAAAATCCCGTAGTTCCTAGATGATATCGATTCAAAGAGGGTTAGCCTTCTTGTTTGCAAATACCAAAATTTCGGCTTTCTCCAACCTATAAATCGACAGAGAGAAAGGGTAGGGAAAAGAAAGACTCGGCTATCACTTACCTTCACCAACGATTGCCACAAGAAATCCCGAAGAGATCTTTTCCCTTCCTAATATTCGGCCAAAGTGAAATAGAATAGGAGAGGAAATTTTCGGCACACCAAGGGAGTGGATTTGGCTAAAGGAAAGGAAATAATGATGAGAAAAGAAGATGGGGTTTCAGTAATGAGAGTAGAGAGAGTTTTGGTTTTGAGAGAATGAGAAAGGAGAGAAAAAATAATTGGAGAGGAGGGAATAGAGAAGAAATTCGGCTACTTGCAAAAATGGGGAAAAAGAAAAACAAGATGCTAGGTAGGTGCTTTTAAAGGGATTCGGCAAAACCCCCCCTTCTTAAGCTTGCCGTCCACTCTTCCCATGAAGAGTTCCAAATTCGCAACTTCCTTGAATTGCTCTTGAACAACCCTTGATTTAATTCAAAATTATTTGAATTAATCACATGCCTAATTTTCCTCTATCAATTATTATAAATCAATCCTAATAATAATCCAATTAAAATCCTTGATAAAATCCTTGATTATAACCTTATTATCCTTACATTAAAAATTGGTCATCTCTTTCTCTTTCTAGCCAACTTTTCAAGATTAATCAAATAAAATCCATTTAAAGCTAAATAATATTCTCATACTTTCCTTATTATCCCAAAGTTTAAAATTGAGAATTTCCCCCCTTAATGCCGTCCAAAATAAAGATCAAAAGGAAAATTCGTGACTGAACATAGGTTCTCCCTTGCTCCTTGTGGCGTCAACTCTAGCACCTAAGTGGCCTCCTTTGCCACTTTTCCAAGTCATTTTTATGATAATAATTCCCTCATTTAACCTTGTAACTCCTACTTACTAAGGCTTCCTTCCTTTAAAGCTTCACAAATAAATTTTCTCCTAATCCGAGCCTACCCAAGACCCCTAATTAAGTCTTTATTCCACCATGAATAATGTCACCGCAATTCAAACACAAGCAAAATAATTCAATCACAAATAGCCTCTATTTTAGGATGTTACAAGGTCCCAACCGAAATCCACCACCTCTCCATCCTACGCCAAAATAAACTCCAAAAAGCAATCTATGCAACTCGAACTGCTCCCTCACTGCTTCCTTGTGGTGTCACCTACCTGCATCCTAAGTGGCGCCTCCTTGCCGCTTTACCACTGCACTTCTTGTGTCAACAAACACAAGCATTAATCCTTAAGGCCTGTCCCAGCTAGTTCTCCCCTAAAGTGCCTAAATTGAAATTTCCACCAAGGCTTGGTTTAACCCGAGCCTTCCAGAGACCCCAAACGTCACAAATTAACACATAAAGCATACCAAACACACAGAAACATATAAATGCAAAGCCCCTAATTCTCGGATGTTACACGTTAGACCGAGTTTCTCACCTTGGGGTGCTCCTGTTCTGTTTGTGAAAAAGAAAGATGGCACGATGAGAATGTGCATAGATTATCGTCAGTTGAACAAAGTGACTATAAAGAACAAATATCGGTTGCCCAGGATTGATGATTTATTTGATCAGTTAAAAGGAGCTACTGTGTTTTTGAAGATAGATCTGAGATCGGGTTACTACCAGTTGCGAGTAAAAGATTCAGACATTCTGAAAACTATTTTCAGAACAAGGTACGGGCATTATGAATTTTTAGTTATGCCTTTCGGACTAACAAATGCTCCTGCTATTTTTATAGATCTGATGAACAGAATTTTTAGACCGTACCTAGATCGATTTGTTGTTGTATTCATAGACAACATTCTGATTTATTCACGGGATGAAACTGAACATGCTAAACATTTGAGAATTGTGTTGCAAACTTTGAGAGAAAAATAATTGTATGCAAAATTTAGTAAATGTGAATTCTGGTTGCGTGAAGTCAATTTTCTGGGACATATTGTATCGGCCTCTGGAATATGACTCGACCCGAACAAGATTTCTGCTATTCTGGATTGGAAACCTCCGAGGAATGTGTCTAAAGTCCGTAGCTTTTTGGGACTAGCTGGTTATTATCTTTAGTTTGTAAAAGGGTTTTCAGTGATAGCTACTCTGTTGACCAGATTGCTTCAGAAAGATGTGAGATTTGAATGGTTCGATAAATGTCAGAAAAGCTTTGATCAGTTGAAATCTTTGTTAACTGAAGCTCCAGTGTTAGTACAATCGGAATCGGGCAAAGAGTTTGTAATATACAGTGATGCTTCGTTGAATGGTCTGGGATGTGTATTGATGCAGGAAGGAAAAGTAATAGCTTATGCCTCGAGACAACTTAAGCCTCATGAGATGAATTATCCGACACACGACCTTGAGTTAGCCGCGATTGTGTTTGCATTAAAGATTTGGCAACATTATTTGTTTGGCGAGAAATGTCACGTGTTTTCAGATCATAAAAGTTTGAAATATCTGATGACTCAGAAAGATTTGAATCTGCGACAGAAAAGATGGCTAAAACTGTTGAAAGATTATGAGCTTGTAATAGATTATCATCCGGGTAAAGCTAATGTAGTTGCCGATGCATTGAGTCGAAAGTCACTGTGTGCATTACGTACTATGAATGCTCAAATCAGATCTGTCCGATGATAGTGCAAGTGGTAAATTTGAATTGAAAATGAAATTGATTGTTTTTACAAAGAGATATGTGATGCTCGTAAAGTTGATAATGAAATGTTAGCGAAATGAGCTCGTACATGCGATTCGAATTTCGATTACGAGTTTCAAGTTGTTGATGATTGCTTGAGATTTAGAGATCGATATACGTTTCGAGAAACCCCGAGTTAATTGGGGTTGATTTTGAACGAAGCACATAATATTCGTCTATCTATTCATTGGGTAGTACAAAGATGTACCATGATTTGAAGCAACATTATTGGTGGTCCGGTATGAAACGAGATATTTCGATTTTGTGTTGAAATGCTTAGTACATCAACTAGTGAAAGCGAGAACATCGAGTTCAAATCTCGGTTTGTTACAAATTGATTCGATTCCCAAGTGGAAATGGGATAGAGTGACAATGGATTTTGTTTCGAGATTGCCTCTGACTCCGAGAAAGAAAGATGTGATTTGGTTCGTAGTTGATCGTTTGATGAAATCTTCCCATTTTATTCCGGTACGATCTAATTTCTCGCTTGAAAAGTTATTTGAACTTTATATTTTGGAGATTGTGTAATCGCATGGGGTGCTACAATCCATTGTGTCCGACAGAACTGAGATTTACATCAAGGTTGGAAGAAATTACAAGAAGCCTTAGGCACAAAAGCGCATTTCAAGATAAACATTTCATCCATGAAGCGGATGGCCAATCTGAACGGATTATTCAGATTCTCGAGGATATGTTGAGATGCTGCATCCTTGAGTTTAATGGTTCGTGGGAACAGTATTTGCCATTGATTGAATTTGCATACAATAATAGTTTTCAGTCGAGTAATAAAATGGCACCTTATGAAGCTTTATACGGATGCAAATGTCGTACACCTCTGTATTGGACCAAACTCAGTAAAAATAAGATACACGGGGTTGATTTGATAAAAGACACTGAACAGAAAGTGAAAGTAATCCATGATAGTCTGAAAGTAGCGTCTGATCGTCAGAAATCCTATGCGGATTTGAAACATAAAGATATTGAATTTGAGATCGGTGACAAAGTGTTTTTGAAAGTATCTCCATGGAAGAAAGTACTTCGATTCGGACGCAAAGGCAAGTTGAGTCCGAGGTTCATTGAACCGTATGAGATCATTGAACGAGTTGGACCTGTTGCGTATAGATTGTTGTTGCCCTCTGAACTAGAAAAGATACACAATGTATTCCATGTTTCGATGCTCGGTAGATATCGATCCGATCCGTCACATGTAATTGCTCCGTCTGAAATTGAAATCCGATCTGATATGACCTACGAAGAAGAACCAATCCGTATCTTAGCTCGTGAAGTGAAAGAATTGAGAAATAAAAGAATTCCGTTAGTTAAACTGTTATGGCATCAACACGGAATAGAAGAGGCTACGTGGGAGCCTGAAGATTCAATGAGACAGCAATATCCGAATCTGTTCATCGGTAAGATTTTTGGGGACAAACATCCCTAAGGGGGAGAATTGTAACTGTCTGGTTTATACCCTAGTCTGAACAGTTGTTTCGGGACCACAAATCCGAGTTAGTAAAACATTTCAATATTATTTTCTGTGTCTTTGATATGTGATTAAGTATGTGCTAAAGTTCCGTGAATTAATTTGTTTGTCTGTGTGCTTAATTTGAGAAAAGGACTAAATTGCATAAAAGGGGTAAAAGTGGCTTTCTATTTGATTAATGGCCAAATTGATGTGGCTTTATTATTGTGAAGTCCTTAAAAGGCAAATAGTCCATTTTTAGTTATAGTGAACGGTATTAAGTGTGGTTATGCATATATGTGTGTTTTATATTAATTTTATAAGTTAAAAGTTTATATTATATAATATAAGTTATAATATTATAACAAAAACATTATAATAAAAGAAAAGGGGGCCATTATCATCATATATTGCCGAAAAACAAAGAAAAGAAGAAAAGAAAAAGAAAGCTAGGTTTCGGTTGGTTTTAAGCTTGATTAAGGTAAGTTTTGACTTCGGTTTTTGATAATTTCTACGTTTCTGTAATCGTTGCTTCATGCTCTACAAAACCATGTCTCAATTTTATGAATTGATGAATATTTTGCAAAGTGCCATGTATGAACATATGAATTTTGTGATGTCTAATAGTGTTATATGAAAGCTATATGTTAGATGAACATATGTTGTTCTTGAATTTTTGATGAATTTAGATAAATAGGGCTAAATTGATAAAATAAAATTTTGAAGGATTAACTTGTGAAATAAATGAAATGTTTGGACTTGTATGAAATACATGAGCATTCGGCTAAGCATGGGTATATGGTGATTTTGTATATTTGATGTTTTGAGAAAAATAGACTAAATTGATAAAATGTGCAAATGTGAGGGCTAAAATGCAAATTGCCTTAAATGTGTGTTCATGAATTGAATTGAATGAATTAGTGAATAAATGGATTACATTTAAATATGTATAGATTAAGAGCCGAAGAAAATAGACTTAGATTGCGGAAAGGCAAAAGTAGTTGAATAACCGAGTCCGAACGAATATCCGAATCCGAGGTAAGTCGATATACAAATAAATGTATTTGCATTGAATTATTTGAATGTATATGATATGTGAAATACTATGATCATCCATTGAGATGGAATGTGTGTGAAATTCGAGTTGGCTAATAAGTCGATAAACTGATAAAGTCTAACAAGTCCCGTGTGAACCTAGGAATAGATAGGAATTATGTATGTCATGACATAGGCGTCTGTTATGTGATATCATGTAAGACCACGTCTGGGACGTTGGCATTGATTTGAGATTTTGTGTAAGACCACGTCTGGGACGTTGGCATCAATAAGAGATTTTGTG
The DNA here is from genome assembly GCA_025698515.1 of Gossypium sturtianum. Lineage (NCBI taxonomy): Eukaryota > Viridiplantae > Streptophyta > Magnoliopsida > Malvales > Malvaceae > Gossypium > Gossypium sturtianum. Next base: position 121,884,919 of record CM046943.1, on the reverse strand, counting down.
TAAGACCATGTCTGGGACATTAGCATCGATATGAGATTTAAGTGTAAGACCATGTCTGGAACATCGGCATTATATTTGATTTGTGTAAGACCGTCATGGGATAAATGGCATCGATATTAGATTACATGTAAGACCACTTCTAGAACGTTGGCATTGTATGACTATTTCGAGCACTCTAAGTACCCTATTAGATTCTGAACGGTTCAACGGGCAAATCCAAGATACAAACGATTGTGTGAATTGTATATCCATTTCAGGTACGTTTGGTATGTACACTAAGTGTGTATGAAAGGTAAGTATCTATATGAACTTACTAAGATGATTATGTATATGAAATGATGAGATTGTATGAGAAAATGTGCTTGAAGGAGCTATATGTATATGTGATATTTGAGTTGAGAAATATGGTAAGATATGGCTAAGCAAATGAGCCAAAGAATATATGAGATGAATTTGCTATGAGTACCAATAATGTTATTATATCACTTTAGTTATGTGCAAATTATGTTAAATTTATTTGTATATGGCTTACTAAGCTTTTGAAAGTTTACTTTGTGTGTGTTTGCTCTGTTTTATAGATCGTCAAAGCTACTGAAGGCTCGAGACCGTCAAGGATCGTCATCACACTACTCAAACTCATTTTGGTACCTTTTGGAAATGTATATACTAAGTATGGCATGTATAGGCTAGTTATTTGGTATAAGTTTGAGATATGAACTTAGCCATGTGATGTGGCTAGTTATGTGTTAGTACTATGTATTTGTGAATACGTTATATGATATTGGTTTTGGCATGATCTCATGGCTATGAAATGGACAAGTTTATGATAAGCATATGGATGAAATTTTGGGTATAAATGTTTTGAGAAAAGAAATGGTTATATAAGAGGTAAATGTAGATGAATCTTGATTGATGGTAAAAGTATTTTAGTTGTGTAAATTGGAATGTTTAATAATGAGATTGAATGCAAAACTTTGTTAATTAGTTTGATATGTTTTTGAATGTCAATTGTGCATAAAGTGAATTGGTGGATGGCTTGTAGGTTTAACCTTTGTGGGTGGCATTTTGGCCATGCGAGTGGCCTGTTTTGCCAACACGGTTGAGGCACACGGGCGCGCCTAGTGGCCGTGGGATTTAGTCAGTATATAGCCTAAGAGTACACGGCCTTGGTACACGGGCGTGCCTGGTGGCCGTGGGAATAAGTCAGTATACCTGCCCTGTTTTGGCACGGTCAGGACACACGGGGCTATCTTGTAGCCGTGGGAGGCACACGGCCTGACTGCACAGGCGTGTGACCTCTGCAGTGTTCAAAAAGTTTTAAATTTCTAAGATTTTCCGTATATGTTCGGTTTAGTCCCAACCGTTCTCTAAAACATGCTTAAGGTCTTGGTGACCTATCTAAGGGACATAGTGGTTGTAATTGATGACTTACAATATAAAATTTCTGTAAACGTTTCTAATCGGTCCAAGCGCTTTAACCCTAATCCGGCGACGGATACGGGTTAGGGGTGTTACAATTTATGTAACACAGGCTGAACAATACGGTCAGACGGATGACCCAACCGCCGATGCCAAAGCTCAAAAACTTTGTTGTCCATAGAATCTGAATTAACACCAGTGTGATGCATGGAAGGATACTCATAGTTACCATCAGAAGACACTGAGGAAAATCGATACAACCTACGGATAATAAATTCTTGCGGATGGTTGGTGCAAGTAAAACATTAGAGAGATGAAGTAACCTATTGTTCGCAGCCAAAGTAGAAGATCCAATGCTCCTAATTGAAATACGAGTCCCATCACCCATTAAAATAGGAGCAGTACATGAATAGTGTGGGGACTCGTTCAGAGCAGAGTCCTCCTTACGGATATGGTGCGTAGCCCTCGAGTCAGGATACCATGTCGAAGTACCCATGTTTTGAACTGGAGATCCATATTAGGCCAAGTGCATTTGAGAGTCAGTACTAGTGGAAGAGTCAGGGCCTGAGACATCAGGAATGCGAGGAAGCCCAACATTAGGACGTGGTTCTGAAGAAAAATATTGACGTATTGCCGCAAATTTTGGTGGCTGAACATGAGAAACACGGGCCCTAGGCTCAGTGGACCAAGGCACTTACGGCCCAACTGAGGCCTGCTGATCATGGCTCCTTGGAGTTGATATTTGATTACCCAAATGAGACATAGGCATCCCACTATTGTCATAACCCACATGGCTAGAGTGTTGAGGCCTAAAACCTTGTGGAAGAGTCAGCCCATTATCACTAGAGTAGACATGTTGAACCGCCGGTCTAAATGAAGAAACATTAGGGTTAGCATCATTATTAGGAAAATGAGAGGGAGAAAATAACCCATTTTTATTTCTGCCAAAATCTAACGACAACACTTGAGGTACCAATTGCAATTGGTAACCAACGCCATTGCCAAAATCGATGACAGCATTTGAGGCGCAAAATGCGGCTGGTAACTACTGCCACACGCACCAAAATATTGATTAAAAGACAAACGAACCAACGCCGGCGCCGAACCTTCATAGCTCTGATTAAACTGATAAAAACACTATTGTGCGAGGTGACCCAAGCGGCCACAAATCTGGCACTGCACACGGCCCTTGAAATCGTGACCACGACCACCCGGTGAGGGCCGAATGGAGCTAGAAGTGTCAGCCATCGTCGGTGTCGAGGGTGGGATCGACTCAGTGAAATTCGTATGATAAGGAGTCTCAACAACCAGGCGTTGTTGTCTCATTTCAAACTCAAGAAGAATATCTATCAATCGACGGAGTGGGAGAGGTTCAGAGGAGAAGGAAGCAAGGGTAACCACCGCGTCGTACTCCAACCACAACCATACGAGAACAATCTTAACCTTCTCAGAGTCTGAAATCTGGTGGCTAGGGGCCGCAAGGAGAGCGCAGGTATTTTGAATCTTCGCAACATATTATTTGATCGTCATTGTACCTTTCTTGATCGAATGCAGATCATGTTTGATTCGAGATAATCAAGCACCAGATACGGTGGCAAACATGCGATTAGCGGTGGTCTAGACATCATTAGATGTTCGCACATCAGTAAAGCACGATAGTAATGAACCACTTATTGTGGAGAGTAACCACGATGCAAGAAGTTTATCCTACTGATGAAAAATGGAAGCCTTTGAGTTCAAAACCATCTGGCCATCCGAACTCGGCACAAATTGTGCCGGAGACAATTGAGATCCGTCAACAAATCCGGTGAGATTATATCATTCTAAAATATGTTTAACATGTTGCTGCCACTGGATGAAGTTGCCATCATCCAATTTAATCGTGTCATGTTTAGGAAAACTTTGAATCAAATGAATCGTATGCAGAGTCGAGTGACAAGCAAATGTGTCATAGCATGTATAGGTGGAGAATGACCATTAGCAGCAACAGAATCTATGGACTAAGCCATTGAGAGCATAGCAAGAAGTGCACCAGAATCTCAGGCAACTGATACCATGAAAGAAATGTTGAACAAAGGTAAAGAATACAGAGAAGAAACAAATCTAAAAATAGATGAGAAACTAATTCTTTGAAATACTGTCAAATGAAATTTACATGATGTTCATTTTCTGTTGAGCTACATACTTATACTAACATTGAATGTTAACCGCTATTAACAGAAAGGCTAGCAACCAAAACAAACCAACTAACTGCAACTACTTACAGTAGACTCTAACAAAATATATCCCACAATTTTTATGGTCAAATGTAACAATTATTGTGTCAAGAACCAACATTCTTCCTCTAATTAATAAATTCACAAACTCCCATTCATAAATGAATTTATTTAATTAGGCTCATTTGGAAAACTTTCATTACATGTTTTTCCTTCCCATTTAATTCAAACAAAATTAAAGTCACTAATATCCCATCACATAATTTTATGCTCATAAATTTCACACAATATATACACATTAGCCATCACCATTTCCATTGAACGTGACTTTTAAGCTTTAATGTCTCATGTGACAGTCTTTTTGCTCACCCATCTCACATCATGTATACATATAAACCATCATAATTTTGAAAAATTTCCACACCCTCTTCATTTTAATAAAAACCAGTCATGCTTAATAATATTTAAATTCATTATAATAATATTTTTACTTCATTTAATGATTAATCCCTTAGCTCTACCATCTGTCATAAAAAATGAACTCAAAATCCTTATAAATCCTATGTTGAAAAAATATGGACATCACATATATAATACGCATAATTACATGTTATTATTTACTATCATAAAAGATTAGCCCAAATTAAAGTGATCTAATTTGGTTAATGTTTATTGGGCTTTCGTTATTAACTAAAGTATGTGCCAAATCTGTGTAGATAATCTAGTAACTAATTTCTAGTTGATGATAGATTGATTAGAAATTAGGGTTAATGTGCAAAACTTATATATTAGGGTTATGGTCCCCAAATTACACTTATGTAACTTTTCTAATATCTCATCTTTAGAAAAGAGAGTGTGGCACATCCCAAAACTCAAGTTAGTAGAATTGGCTTTGTAAAATCGAGAGTGCTCATGCCCCAATTTATAAGGTTATCCTTGAGCATTTGTAAATAAATGAGTTACTAGCCTAATGGTTAAGTATTAAAGAATCCTCCTTAGAGTCCCAAATTCGAGCCCTTCTCTCTCAAATTTTTTTAGAATTTTCGGCAATCCAGTTGTCACACCCCAAAATATATACGATGAAGTAATAAGATTAAACAAGAAATGAGCTATAGGCCCAATGGTTAAGTGATAGTGCAACCATCTTAGAAGCCCTAGGTTCAAGCCTCTTCTTCTCTTTTTGTTTTTATTTAATTTCGATCGTAACATCCTCAAAATATATGTACGGTTCAATGTTTAAATTAAGCAAGAAATGAGAAATAAGCTTAATTGTTAAGCGTTAGTACTCCTTCCTAGAGATCCTGGGTTCGAGCCTTCTCCTTCCCTTTCATTTTTCTAATTTTAGCAAGGCTAGGGGAAGTTTGCATGTGCTAGGGTTTACAAACCCTAAGGATTTAACCAATTCTTTCCTAACTAGAATTTACATCTTTCCCCTTCTCAAAATCCTAATATAATTTGCTTTCCATCTTATTTTTCTTTTTATTTTCCTCCTCTATTCTCTTATTCTTGCACCTTAATTCCATATTTTGTGCTGCCAAAATTTTCCTTTATTAAATCGCTTCCCATTCGTTGATTTCTATCAGAGTTTATATTATCGTTAGTAGGATCCATTACCTTTTCCAAGAACCGATAAGTACGCTTTTTTTCAATAATTAGATCCTGTATATCAATTGTTCCAATCCCCGATATTAATCTTTTCGAGTTGTTTAATCAGTTTCTTTCAGATTTTGCCAAAATCCCTACAATTGAATTTAACATATGAATACTTGTATGGTTGTCATTTGAAGGACTGAATCTAGGTGAATTGGATCAAAATTGATAGTGGGGAACATCAATTAGACCCATGGTGAAAGGTGTGTGTCTTTTCCAAGTGAATTGGTGGTGATCATGTGTAGGGTTAGTGTAACAGCCCGATTTTGGGGCTAGTCAGAATAGTGGTTTCAGAACTACTAATCTGAGACCAGATAAATTATTTTTAATAATTTTATGTGTGTTATATCAAGATTATATGGGTGCATGAAAATTTTGGTGCCTTAATTTTAGCATTGTATGCTCAATTGCGAAAAAGGACTAAATCGCATAAAGTGTGAAAGTTTCATTTTACAAGCTAGAGGTTTCTAATAGCTATGGAATATTAAATTGGAGTTTCTTAAAGTGAAATTAGGCCTTCCTAAAGGTGATGGCCGACCAAGGGAGACAAGAGCATTAAATGGGTCAATATTTGGTGAAATTAGGTGGCTAAATGAATAAAATAAGATTAAATAAAGAGCATATCATCGTTTACTATTCTCATTTCTTCTTCCACTAATAATTCAAGTGAGAATAGGGGGTTTTGAAGCTCAAACTTTTAGCCAAGCTATTCTCTTCCAAGTAAGTGATTTTAGAGGTCTTTCTTGATAATTTTTGTACTTCTGGAACCCCTAAAGCTTAAGCTAGCTAATGATGGGACTATTTTGAAAAATGGTTGAAAGTTTAGGGATTTTCCATGTGAGTACCTGTGTTGTTTGCTGAGTTTTTATGAAAGAAGATGAATCTTGAGTATTAAATATACAATTTTTGTGAAAGGTGTTTCTATGAAAACACCTAAATGGGACCTATTTGTAAAGGTTGTAATTGAGTAATGAATGAATGAAATGATTTGTATTGTGAATTATTATAAGAGAAATAAATGTTCAGCTAGGCTTGTTTAATGAGAAAATTTGATGAAAAATAATTTACAGGCCTAGGGGCAAAATCGTAATTTTGCCAATGTATAAGGGCAAAACGGTCATTTTTGCCGAAATAGAAATTTTGAAGTATCATGATTTATGTAGTGATTAAATGAGTAAAATTTATTATTATAGATCAAGAAGAACACGGAAACAACCTTGACTGGGGAAAAGGCAGGGTTTCGGACTAAACCGCAAACTAACATATTTTGCACCGAGGTAAGTTTATATGTAAATGATACATCATTAATACATATATTGTTACCTATTGATGCATTGTATAGATGTAAATGCTTAATGGTGAGATTATTTGAATATGGTAGAGAATGGATAATTCTCGAATGAACCTTCGGAATAGAATTGTGGGTACGAACAAATATCCGTAAATATGTAATTGTTGGTGGGCTGTGTGCGATACCACCTTGTTATTTATTAACGATGGGCTATGTGCAATACCATCATGTTTATTATCATTTTGGTGGGCTATGTGCGATACCACCGTAATTACCATTGTTGGTGGGCTGTGTGCGATACCACCCTATTATTGATGAATGGTGGGCTGGGTGCGAAACCACCAGGTTTCTTGTAGCATTCTGAAGGGTTCATTGAGAAAATTGTTTAAGTAATTATTTCATGTGGCTTTGTGGTGATAAATGCAGGGTATAAGTATAAGTAAATGGGAGCAATGTATATGATACATGGTTGAGATGTGGTAAGAGTTGAGATGAGTAAGCATGATTATGAAAATGTAAATTGTTCTTACATAGTATGTAATGTTTTTAGTTGATTAGCATATGATATGATGCTTATTGTTTACATGTAAACTTACTAAGCTTAAAGCTTACTCCCTTCTCTTTTTTCTTGTTTTATAGTGTCGAAGAGCCACTCGAGGATACGAAGAAAAGCAAAGGATCACCCACACTATCAGCACATCTTGGTATAATTAGACTTAGCATTTTGAGTATGGCATGTATAGGGACTAGACTTAGTTAAATGTCTTATTATTTTGGCCAAATGTGTTGGCTCATTCAAAGATGAACTCTTTTGTATAAGGCCATAGGTGATGGCTCTTCCTTATTAATCTATGAAAAGATGAGGTTATCCATGAATGTGCAAGATGCATGATTGGTTTGCTTAGTTTAAATATGCATGAATGGGTTGAAGGTTTGATGTGAATTATGTTTGTATGAGCTAGGGTGATAGAAAGAGCTTGGCAAATAGCCTTGTTCTTGTCCACACGGATAGGCACACGGACGTGTGTCTAGGCCGTGTGTGACACATGATCAACCTCATGGGCGTGTGGTTAGGCCGTGTGTCCCCTTACATGCTAGGTTTACAAGTCAGTATGTTTAGTAGTAAACACACGGGCAGAGACACGACCGTGTGTCTCAGCCGTGTGGAAGGCACGACCATGGACACGGGCATGTGCCTAGATTGTGTGACATATATGTGGTGATGACGTCAGAAATAGAATGCCAAGGTTTTTTGAACACCGGCTAAGACATGGGCGTGTCGAGGCAGTGTTAGGGACACGGGCGTGTGTCCGGCCGTGTGAAAACCCTTGTAGGTTCGAATTGAAAATAATTCCACATGGGTGTGGAACACGGGCATGTGATATGCCACACGGGCGTGTCCTTTCCTCCACACGGGCGTGTGGACTGTTTAGTGAAAATTTTCTAAGATTTTTGGGAGAGCTTCAAAGAAGCTCGATTTGATCCCAAACCATCCCTAAAGCGTGATTTAAGCCTCGTAGGCTTTTTTAAGAGGTGTTGATAAAATTTTTAAATTTTTGGAGAGGAAAGTCAAGTCTCAAAATTGTATGAATGATTGCGTATAAGCCTAGTAATGCCTCGTACCCTGTTCCGACGTTGAATACGGGTAAAGGGTGTTACATTTAGTTGTATCAGAGCTATGGTTTAGTCAGTTCTCAGACTACCGTAGCTTGTGTGTGAGTCTAGCTATACATGCCATAAATATATATTGATAGTGTGGTGACTCCTGACAATTTTAAATTGTTCTTTTGTATAGTAAATGGATCCCGATCGAGCTGCTGCTGATGACGCCGCTTAGTAATGTACTGCTCCTCGCAAGGGACCGCGCTCAGAGAAAGTAGACCCGAGGCTTTGGGTCAAGGAGAAGAGGCTCGGAAAGTGTAACATCCTAAAATTTAAAATTTTAGGTGTTGCATTATTTCTTGCGTTAGGCTAGTTAAAAATAGTAATTGTGTATGATTAGGGGTCCTAAGAAGGCTCGGGGTTGAGTTGGGCCTTAGTAAAATTTTTGTGTTTAAGCACTTTAAGGAGAAAAGATAAGTGGCATCAAGGCTTATGGAAATAAGTGTGCATTTTGCTAGCACAAGTGAAGCTAGAAGAGGAGTGGTGTGGCATTGCATGTATGGGCTTGAGGGGTGGAGTTTGAATCCCACCTAGTGCAAATTTTGGGATTTAATTTTTGTATTCCTTCCCTAAGTGTCGGCCATGATGGTAATTATGGTAAGGGGAGATTTTTTAATTATGGAAAAGTGGCTAAAGAAATATGGTATGGAGGTAAACAAGGAGAAGTGAAGGAAAGAACCAAAAGAAAATGGCAAGAGAAGGGAACATGTTGGCTTAATACGTGGGTGGTGTTTTGGAAAGTGTTTGTGGTCAATTTTTGATACTATTGGTAAGGTGTGCACGGTTTGGGAGGGGTTTTGGGATAGCCGAATTTTGCATTTTCCTTTTTGCAAATTTAGTGCTTGTAAGGCCTACTTTCTTTTAGCACTTTTGTGTTCTTTTTCTCCAATTTCTTTTCTCATTGCCGAAACACCAAAGCCACTAGTGAGTATCTTTTTCTTTGTTTTGCCGAAACCATTTAGCCTTTGTGTCCAAATTATTTCTACTCATTTTTCCCTTTGAAAGCCGAAACAAGTTTAGCACTCTTGCCCACCTTCTCTTTTCTTTTGATTATTTCCTCAACTCTCTCTCTTTCCCTTAAAAACAATAGTTCCTTGAGGCCGAATATTCTTGCTTATTTCCCTCAATAGCCAAACTTTTGAATCTTTCATCTCTTCTCCATTATTTCTTCTCGCTCATGTTGGCACCCACTTCTTGACCGAATCTGTAAGTAATACTCTTCTTTTGAATTCTTTTCTTCATGCCGAATATGTGCCTTTGTCATGGGACGGTTTTCTTAACTGAAAACATCATTTCTTCTAATCTCTCTAAACGTGATCATCTTTTCTTTCGTAGTGTTCTAGTGAGTGGCCGGAAAGCACATTCTTGCCGATTCCTCTTTAGTCTTAAGTCAAGCGATCAAGTCGGATCTATCATCATTTAGGTAAGGGGTTCATTTTGGATTTTTCGTTATATCTCTACTTTGGCTATGATGCAAATCGATCAAGTTTTGACTAAACGGCTATTATAAGGATTTATCGTTCGTTCTTATTCAATCGTTGATCTTTCAAAATAGAGGCAAGTGGAACCGTGTTGAAAGGAAAAGCGACCGGAGAACTCAAAAGGAGTGGATTTGCGATTCCTACTCCTAAATTCAAGCGTAGAGCGGTATCGGTGTTCGAGATTTTCCACCGGGTTGTGGACCATCATCCGGTGAGAATAGACAGATCGTGGTTGTTCACGACATCGAGGTGCCGACGATCAAGACGGTTTAATACTTATCGTGAATCGTGTGTGTAATCTCACACCGTAATTTCAGAGATTATGATTCGTAACATGTTTGATAGTTGATTGTTATTGTTATACGACTAAAGATCGTAAAATTGGCATTAAACGAAATTGGCATAAAGTACTTTATTTTTATAGATTTGACAAAATCGGCATTAAAGTTGTTAGAATTACGAAAATGTCCCTATGGACCGATTTATCGAAATGTCCCTATGGACCGAATTCATCGAAATGCCCCTATGGGCCGATGCATCAAATGCCCTTATGGGTCGAATTGTTAAAATGCCTCATGGGTCGAATTATTACAAAATGCTATAATGGGCTGATTCATTAAAAATATTCTATAGATTAATGGTTGTATTTATATGTGGATATTATATGTTACTATGCATATTGCATCTTTATATATTGCATGGGATGGGAAACTTGAATGAAGAGAAGTGTAGATCGTGGCATTGCCACAAATTTCGATAATGGCTATGTGCCAATTTAAATATGGCTTTGTGCCATCGTGATTAAGGTTGTGTGCGATTATATTACCGTATATGATACTCTGGTGGCTTAGCCACAAAAATATTATAAATGGCGACTTGTCTCGCAAATTGGAGAGACCGCAGGTGGGTTGACTTGATCCCCACAGAGAGATTGGTTGGTCGGGGAGAGATTGGATGGATGGGTTGGGTTGCATACTTTGCATTTATATATATATACTATTTTGTAATTGGGCTTCGCCCAATATTATGTTATATGGGCTCAGGCCCAAGATGTTATTATGGGCTTAGGCCCAAGTTGATGCTAAATGGGTTCGAGCCCGGTGGATAACAGTAAGGGATTATACACCGAGTTCTAGTAACTCACCCGTTTCCTTAACCCTTGCGAGTAATGCTCAAGTGAAGTGGACTTGGGCCATGGATGACTTGGTGGAGGCCATACTTGAAATGGTTTTTATTGAACTTTAGATTTCTATTTCCGCTCACTTTAGTACTTTTACTATTTTGGGTTTTTATGTTGTAATAAGGCCTCTCTGGAATATTTTTATTTTGCTTTATGTTTTGACGTACTTATTATATTGCTTGAATTGTTTTAAATGGGGATTTTTCTAAAAATTAAATAAAGGTTTTCCAAAATAGATTAACAAATGGATTTCATAACAAACTTTTACAAATATTTTAACTTGAAATTTTCTCTCAAATTATCAATAATATTTTCAAAAGTCATAGTTTATAAGATCTTTAGTTCAAATTATTGATTTATCAATCAACCTTCGAGATTAGTTGTATTTTATCAAATATTTCAAATCAAACTTGTTTTTCTTGATTATAACAAAATAATACCTATTTTAGTACGAATCAAAAGGATTTTACACGTTTTCTCATGTGACATGTCAGATCCGGTCATAGCGCATGGGGCGGGTTTGGGGTGTTACAGAAAGCCTTTCTCCACATGATGAGTAACTGGTACACTGAGTTTGTACGAGCAAACCCAAATCCTCAACCTCCTCCACCCCCGCCTATACCTCAGCCAGTCCCCGGGGCTCCTCAAGGAATAGACTTAGTAAGAATGACTAAATCCCCAGTCGATAAGCTTCAAAAGCAAGGGGCCGAGAAATTTAGAGCCAACATAGATGATGAACCTGAGAAAGCAGAGTTCTGGCTTGAGAACTCTATGCGGGTATTCGATGAACTCTCTTGCACGCTTGAGGAGAGCCTAAAATGTACTGTGTCATTACTGAGGGACTCGGCATACTGCTGGTGGAAAACATTAACATCGGTAGTTCCAAGGGAGAGAGTGACATGGGACTTCTTCTTAGAAGAGTTCCAAAAGAAGTACATAAGTCAGCGATTTATTGATCAAAAGCGGAAGGAGTTTCTTGAATTGAAGCAAGGCAAGATAACTGTGGCAGAGTTTGAGCGCGAGTTTGTTAGGCTCAGCAAGTATGCTTAAGAGTGTGTGTCTACAGAAGTTCTTATGTGCAAGAGGTTCGAATATGAACTGAATGAGGATATCAGATTGCTAGTTGGAATCTTGGAATTGAAAGAATTTGTGGTGTTGGTCGATAGAGCCTGCAAGGCTGAAGAGTTGAATAAGGAAAAGAGAAAAGCTATGATTGAGGCCCAAGATGCAAGAAAGAGACCGATGAGTAAATCGTTTCAAGCTCAATCAAAGAGGTCCAAGGAAATGAACCCTTGGACGACTACTTCAGCTGGGTATTCACACTGGGATCGAGGTAATGCATATTCGGGCTCGAGAGTTCAAGCCACCTCGATGGCAAGCGTGGGCAATACAAAGTCAAATAAATCAGAGTGTCCAAATTGCGGTAGACAACATACTGGGGAGTGTTGGGAAACAATCATAATTGCTACAAGTGTGGTTCACCTGACCACTTCATTCGAAACTATCCTGAGAAAGATGAGAAGGACAGAAAACAAGAGGTAAGAACTAGCAATGTACCTTCGAGGGGTAGACCAAAAAGGAACCCAGGAAGTGGGACTAGTAATAGAGGTGCGCCTAAAGATTCTCACATGCGGTCGAGAGGGCGAGCACTGCAAGGACTTATGCCGTGGTTCGCTCGCGAAGAGGCATCATCTCCCGATGTGATAACGGGTACTTTTTCTCTTCATGATATCTCTGTTGTTGCTTTGATTGATCCGGGGTCTACCCATTCTTATATTTGCATGAAATTGGTACTTAGCATGAGTTTGGTTGCTGAGTCTACAGAATTCGTGATAAAAGTGTCAAACCCGTTAGGCAAACATGTGCTAGTTGACAAAGTGTGTAGAAATTATCCTTTGACAATTAGAGGTCATTTTTTTCCGGCTAATCTCATGTTGTTGCCATTTGATGAATTTGACCTAATTCTTGGCATGGATTGGTTGACTACTAATTTTTTAGTAAACTGTGGTAGTAAGTTTATTGAATTGAGATGTGTAAATGGAGATGTCATTCGGGTTGAATCAGGTAAATCGGATAATATGCCTATTGTGATTTCATCTATGGTAGCTGAGAAATACTTGAGAAAAGGGTATGAGTCCTATCTCACCTTTGTGTTGAATACTCAAGAGTCAGAGGTAAAGATTGAATCAGTGCCTGTGGTGTGCGAATATCCGAATGTGTTTCCGGAAGAGTTACCCTGATTGCCTCAAGTTAGAGAGGTCAAATTTGGTATTGAGTTAGTTCCGGGTACAGCACCTATTTCGATTGCCCCGTATAGAATGACACCGTTAGAGCTAAAAGAGTTGAAAGTTCAGTTGCAAGAGTTAACTGATAAGGGTTTTACAAGACCGAGTTATTCACCGTGGGGTGCTCCGGTACTTTTTGTAAAGAAGAAAGATGGTTCGATGAGATTGTGTATAGACTACAGACAACTCAACAAGGTGACAGTGAAGAATAAGTATCCTTTACCAAGGATCGACGATTTATTCGACCAGTTGAATGGAGCTACGGTGTTTTCTAAGATAGACTTAAGGTCTAGCTATTTCCAGTTGAGGGTTAAGGAACAAGATGTGCCAAAAACTACATTTTGGACGAGGTATGGCCATTATGAGTTTCTTGTTATGCCATTTGGCTTAACGAATGCTCCTGCGATTTTTATGGATTTAATGAACCGTATCTTCCGACCGTATTTAGATAAGTTTGTAGTTGTTTTTATCGATGACATACTAATTTATTCCCAGAACGAGGATGAGCATGCAGAGCACTTGAGAACTATTTTGCAGACTCTAAGAGATAAGCAGTTGTATGCTAAGTTTAGCAAGAGTGAGTTTTGGCTCCGATAGGTCGAATTTTTAGGACACATGTGTCGGGTGATGGCATTAGAGTTGATCCGAGTAAGATCTCAGCTATTGTGGAGTGGAAATCGCTGAGGAATGTGTCAGAGATTAGGAGCTTTTTGGGCTTAGTGGGTTACTACAGACGGTTCGTTAAAGGGTTCTCCATGATTGCTACACCGATGACGAGGCTGTTACATAAAGATGTTAAGTTCGAATAGACCGAGAGGTGCCAACAGAGTTTTGAGAAACTGAAACCTTTGTTGACTGAAGCATCGATTTTAGTACAACCAGAGTCGGGAAAGGAATTTGTAATCTACAGTGACGCGTCAATGAATTGTCTTGGTTGTGTGCTGATGCAAGAGGGAAAGGTAGTAGCTTATGCCTCGAGACAGCTAAAACCGCATGAAAAGAATTACCCGACTCACGATTTGGAGTTGGTTGCTATCATTTTTTCTTTGAAGATTTGGCATCATTATTTGTATGGTGAAAAGTGTCGAATCTTTACCGATCACAAAATTTTGAAGTACCTGATGAACCAAAAAGATTTAAATTTGCGACAACGGCGATGGCTTGAATTATTGAAGGATTATGAGCTAGTAATCGATTACCACCCGGGGAAAGCGAATGTGGTTGCGGATGCCTTGAGCCGAAAGGCCTGTATGCTTTGAAAGCCATGAGTACGAGCTTAGCATTGTCCGATGATGGTTTTATATTACCGAGTTGAGGGCTAGACCATTGTTTCTTCAAATGAGATACTGAAGCTCAAAAGAATGATAGTGAGATACAAGTTAAGAGAGCTCAGTGCAAATCAGAAATAACTCTGATTTCCGGGTTGGTTCAGATGATTGTTTGATGTTTCATGAAAGAGTTTGTGTACCTAAATATGATGAGTTGATTCGGAGAATTTTACATGAAGCACAGAATGGTTGTTTGTCAAGACATCGGGCAAAGCACAAAAATGTACAATGATTTGAAAAAGTTGTATTGGTGGTCAGGTATGAAAAGAGATACCTCTGAGTTTGTTACAAAGTGTTTGAGCTGTTAACAAGTGAAAGCTAAGCATTAAGTACCTTCTGGATTACTTCAGCCAGTGATGGTTCCCGAGTGGAAGTGGGATCGAATCATAATGGATTTCGTAACGGGGTTACCTATGACTTCGAAAAAGAAAGATGTTGTGTGGGTTATTGTAGATAGATTAACCAAAATAGCTCACTTTATACCGGTACGTGTTGATTACTCACTTGATAAGTTGGCTGAACTGTATATTGCCGAAATTGTGAGATTACATGGGGTGCCTATATCCATTATCTCGGATAGAGATCCAAGGTTTACTTCGAGGTTTTGGAAAAAGTTGCAAGAAGCCTTGGGTACAAAATTGAATTTTAGTACCGCGTTCCATCCGTAAATCGATGGCCAATCCGAAAGGGTGATTTAAGTTCTTGAGGATATGCTTCGATGCTGTGTTTTAGAGTTTGAAGGTAGTTGGGAAAAATATCTACCTTTGGTTGAGTTTGCCTACAACAACAGTTACCAGTCGAGTATAAAGATGGCACCGTACGAAGCTTTATATGGTCACAAGTGTCGGACCCCTCTGTATTGGACTGAGTTTAGTGAAAAGTAAATTCACGGGGTTGATCTAGTTAGAGAAACCGAGGAGAAGGTGAAAGTGATCTGCAATAATCTGAAAGCTATTTTGGATCGATGATAAACCGAAATAGTAACACATTTTAGGCCCACATTTAGTATGCGTTTGGATGAATTATCCCTTGATTTATGTAAAAAGGTGCTCTTAATCCTTTCTTTTCATGTCTTATACTCAGGAAAGCACCCAAGGATAAAAAGAACGAGAAACGGGCTCAAAACGGACCAAAACGGACCAAAGAGGAAATCGAAACGGCCTGGACTTGGATCCACATGGCCGTGCCAAGTTAATCATCTAGAACACGGTCTAACCCCGACTCACACGGCCGTGTCTCATTAAAGAAATCTGAACACGGATTTACACGGGCGTGTGCCATGGCCGTGCCTCTGCCGTGGAAAAGAGAAATTTCATTCGGGAAAGGATACTTAGGGAGAAAGAAACGTATTTGAAAAGCCTATAAATACACCCTAAGTATGACCTGAAAGGGGGAGCCCAAAGCCATCGTCTAGGGGCGTCGTGCTAGGCCAAAGAAGGCAGATTTGTGGGGATTCACTCAGGGATAACCAGTTGATTCATCTCGTGAAGCCAGAATTCTACTCAAGACGGAGGATCTCCTCTTCAATTCCTTCAGGGGGTTTTAGGGATTTCTTATGTTTTGTTTTATCTTTTCTCTTGAGATGTTTTCCTTTATTTTTATGAACTAAACCCTTCGGATACAGAAGAGATGAAACCTATGATGAATCTTGTTATTGTTTTCTTGAATTATATGATAAATACTTAGTTTGTTCTTAATTATGTGAGCTTAATCAAAATTTAATGTGCTTAGGTGGAGGAGGAATAGACCCTGCCTAAGAGTAGATCCAACATAATTAAGCGGAGTTGATTGCACGCCTAGAGATAGGGTGACGAGATTTTGCCAGATTAGGGTGAAACCTAATATGGGAATTCATAGATCGATTTACTGCTATTCTAGGGGGTTATTATAAGAGAACGAGAGTTCCACTAATTATCCTAGGGTTAGACGTTATTCGCCTCGAGAGAGGGTTTAATATACGTTAGGGAGTCTTACGGATCAAACTAAGTGAATAAATCGTATGGTTCAGTTGTTAGAAACAAGTGAAAGTCTAGGGGAATTCTTCCTAGGTATCTCCTAAATCAACTGAGTTTTTCCCAAGTTATTTTCCAAATTCATTCTTCTTTGTCTTAGAGTCTTTAGTTTAGTAGTTAATTAATTTAGATTAGATAAACAACTTCACTTATTTTAGGCTAAATAATAAAAAGAAAGTTAGTATTAGTACTTTTAGTTCCTTTGGGTTCGATAATCCGGTCTTGCCTAAGCTATACTATTGTTCGATAGGTGCACTTGCCTCAATCGTTGTCGAGTTAGTTTTGTGTTCGATCATTCTTTTTATACATTTTAAAGCTCGATTCACACGATCAAGTTTTTGGCGCATGTTCTTGGGAACTAAAATATTAAGAAAGCTCTATTTTTATTACTTTAGCCATTATTTTTATTTTTCACAATTTATTTTTATTTTTAGTTTTAATTTTAAATTTGCTAAATTTTCTTTCTTTCTTTTCCTCGCAGGTACCTCTAGTTTATGACTAGAAGGAACTCGAGAGGACCTCTAGAATACGACAGTGATATTGAAGCTACCGCTCGAAGAAATCGCAGAGAAATTAGGCGAGCCCTAAATTACCAAGAAGGAGAGCGAGAAGACAGATCTAATCCTACTGAAGGGATGGACGAAAATAATCTTCCACCACAAGATGTGGCAGGAAATAATGCTCCTCGTACTATGTTTGATTATGCTAAACCTCATTTAACAAGAGCCGAATCTAGTATTGTTAGGCCTGCTATAGCTGCTAATAATTTTGAATTAAAGCCTAACACTATACAAATGATTCAACAGTTTGTTCAATTTGATGGTTTACAGGACGAAGATCCAAACACTCATATAGCTAACTTTTTAGAGTTCTGTGATACCTTCAAAATAAATGGCGTTTCTGATGATGCCATACGTCTTCGGTTATTTCCTTTTTCATTAAGGAATAAAGCTAAACAATGGTTAAACTCGTTACCACGAGGGTCAATCACTACATGGGAACAAATGACCGAAAATTTTTATTAAAATATTTCCCCACCGGCCAAAACGGCCAAATTACGTAATGATATATCTTCCTTTGTGCAGATGGATTTAGAGACATTATACGATGCATGGGAGAGATATAAGGATCTCTTGAGAAGGTGTCCGCACCATGGTTTACCCTTGTGGCTTCAAGTCCAAACTTTCTATAACGGTGTAAACCCCTCAATGAGGCAACTAATAGATTCAGCCGCCGGTGGAACTCTGAATAATAAAACTCCTGAAGTAGCCTACGAGTTTATAGAAGAGATGTCACTGAATAACTATCAGTGGCAAGTTACAAGAACAAGGCCAACAAAAATAGCCGGAGTTTACAACCTCGACGCAGTAACCATGCTATCAAATCAGGTAGAGTTGATGAATAAGAAGATTGATAGTTTGTGTTCTTCGCGGTACATCCGATCATGCGAGTGCGACACAAGTGGAACTGCGTGGCGAATCTGAGTACCCACCCTACCAACCAGACGAGAGTGAGCGGATGAACTATATAGGTAACAATTTCCAGATCTAATAATAACCCATATAGTAATAATTATAATCCAGTTGGAGGAACCACCCAAATTTTTCGTGGGGAGGACAAGGAAACCAAAGAAATCAAAGACAACAACCTCTTCAAAATTTCCAAAATCAGCTCTATCCACAGAAAAGAAGCCGAATCTCGAAGAGGCGTTGAACAAATTCATAGCATCCACGAAGCCCGTCTCCAAAAATTGAGGTAACACTCGACACTCAAAAAACATCGATCAAAACAATCGAGAAACAAGTTGGAGGACTTACAAAGGCAATCGGGAAATTACCCATCGATCGGAGAAATTGCAAAGCTATTATCCGAACGACCGCAAGGGCGTCTCCGAGTATCTGAAATTAA
This sequence comes from Gossypium sturtianum, assembly GCA_025698515.1. Taxonomy (NCBI): domain Eukaryota; kingdom Viridiplantae; phylum Streptophyta; class Magnoliopsida; order Malvales; family Malvaceae; genus Gossypium; species Gossypium sturtianum. Next base: position 121,866,487 of record CM046943.1, on the reverse strand, counting down.
TCCAAAGGAGCAAATCCAAGCCATAACAACTCAAGAAAGCGAAGAAGTAGGACGAACCAAGTCCAACACAAGGAAACGAGGTAGAAAAGGTAAAGTTGAGGTAACACAAGACAAGCCAAAACCGGTAATCAAGGAGTACCAACCTTGCGTACCTTACCCCGAGGCATTAAGAAGAGACGACACGGAAGAAACAGTTCGGTAAGTTTCTTAAACTTTTAAAGAAATTACATATTAACTTACCATTACTTTAAGCTCTTTCGCAGATGCCATATTCTAGGAAATTTTTAAAAGAGCTTACGACAAACAAGCGGAAGTTAGGCAGTCGTCACATGTGGAACTTAACGCAAAGTGGTCAGCAATTCTCCAAAATAGACTACCACAAAAGCTAAAAGATCCGGGGAGTTTTACAATTCCATGTTTAATTGGTAGACTAAGCTGTTGATAATGCGTTAGGTGATTTAGGGGCAAGCATAAATGTCATGCCTTATAAATTGTTTAAACAATTAGGTCTAGGGAAACCCAAACAAACTAGGATGAGCATTCAATTAGCTGATAAACTGTTAGAATTCCTAGGGGTATTATCGAAGATGTTCTTCTAAAAATTGATGATTCGTTTTCCCGAGAGATTTTGTTGTCTTAGACATGGATGAGGCTAATTCGATCCCCTAATTTTAGGAAGACCATTTTTATGGCTGCCAGGACTAAAATTGATGTTGATGCGGGAGAACTCATACTTTGCGTAGGTAATGAGACGATTACCATCAAGGCTCTCGATTCGGCTAGAACATCGAGTAATCAAGGTGAGAACGTAAATTCTACGATAACCATTCGGTTAACCCTTATTTCGGAAGCACCACCAAAGAATACAACTGAACCCGATCCTAAACCCCATGCCAACAAAGAAATAACTCATGAAAATCGAGGGATTGATTCGATGATCTAGACGCAGTGGAAGACACACTTCAAGGAGAAATTAGGGATACACGACGAAGAACCAGGAACCACACAAGATAAAACCGAAGGAGCCCCCAAAAAGCTAATAGGAACAACAAACCACTTCAAAATAGGGGACCAGTGCATTGTTAGATCGAGCAGATCCTCGAATATCTCCTCCGGACCCTAGCACAAACAAAGAAATATCTTTTAGGGTAACCGGTGTTTTCCCACACAGACAGTCGAGGTAAGTAATCCTATTTTTGGTACTTTTACTATAAACACATCTCGACTTAAATTTTTCACGAAGACGTAAATGGTAGCATGAGGAAGGACTTCCAACTCCTCAAACCACCACGACAAAGCGAGCGAGAGGAGAGTCTAGCATAAGACTATAAACGAGCGCTTCTCGAGAGGCAACCCGAGCATTAACATAATTTATTCTCATATTTTGCTTTAAATTTATTCTTCTTTTCTTCTTTTCTTTACGAACACTTAGTTATAAACTAACAAGGGGTGCAGAATTCGGGACCTACTGACCTTGCACACGTGGCGTGGCGTGGCCGTGTGGACCATAAGAATCCCGTCTCGACATAGCAGAGGCCATGTGAATCAATTCCAACCACTTTTCGGCGTCACGCAGATCCAACCACTACACCACGGGCGACGACAAAGGGCGCGGTGTGCCCCATCACTGTGTGAAGCTACTGACTTTCCAACCATGGGCAGAACACGCCTGTGCCTTAAACCCGTGCAACATACTGACTTGTCGAACACAGGCTAGACACGAGCGTGGGGTAACCAACACGCCTAGGAACACGGCCGTGCGATGCGTCCGTGTGAATCGACACACCCTCAACCCATGGGCGTGGTAAATTGCCAGACTTGAGATTCTATTTAAATACCATGCCCCTCTCCTTTCTCTCTTTACCTACTCTTCTTCTTATTCCTTCCTTTCTTTTCTCCCTTTTGTTTTTTTCCTTTTCCTAATAAATCCTTAGACTCTTGAGCTACAACAAAATCATATCCATGGCAAAGAAGCGTAAAAGTCCAATCTCTTCAAAGGTGACCGATTCACTTTGAGTTCATGCCTGTGACTTCATCCAAACAACAAGCCAAGGGTCTTTGAGACCAATTATCTGTTCTTTTATTTTAATCTTCTCCTTTATTTCCCTTATCTTTACCTCTCTTCTGCTTAATTCAGTTTATTTTGTTTTAGTTTCTTGTTTTTAGGTTCTTAAGGATGCTTGGGAATCACGCCAATTCCGCCACCACCAGCACCTCCACAATCTTAAAGGTCACACCCACCTCGCGAACCATCTACCAATAAGGATTCTCAAGCCCCTTTATCTTTTAGCATTAGTTTAATTCAATGTTTATTTTCTTTCTCTTTATCTTCCTTGTCCTTAAAGATATATTTAGTTTATTTTAAATTTGTCTTAATAAATCCTGGCTAATCCCCCACGAGTTTCCCAATTTCTTCATCCCCTCCAACTTCTCTTTCACCACGACCACTGCCAACTCAAGGAGCTCATCCATAATTCAGGGAGTTTCACTTCTCCCCATATCTTCTGATCTGAACATTACATTTATGTTATATATCTTTGTACATTAAGGGCAATGTACATCTTAAGTGTGGGGGGTGAATCTTAGGTTCCAAACTTTTGCATTATTCTCAAATCCCTGAATTTAGTCTTGTTTGAAAGTAATTTCCTCTTATTACTAATTAGGATGAAATTTCGGTGATTTATGATTTTTATTGATATGTTTTAGATTAAGTCATTGATAATTGTGCATTGATAATTAAATTTGAAGAATACTAGAGAATCCAAAGCATGATAAGTCTATTTTTGAGAAATTAAAAATTTTCTAGGTTGTCGAACTAAGTTTAAATATTACTTTGAAGTTTGAAATTTACGAGGTTGACGTCAAAATACCCATAATTTTTGTGAGTTTTTGAGCCTTATAGAGCATAAATTCTTTTTCTTACTCACTTTATTGATTATGAGTATGTCAACAACGATTTGTTATTCTAGAACTTGCATCGATTATACATGTCGAGACCATATTTTTTGATTTGATACACAGAGATGATAAAGGCACCTAAGATTTAACCCACTTACTCCATAAAAAGCCTACCTTCATAATTAACCCCTAGTGAACCCCTTTTAATCCTAACAACCCTATTTATTGACATAACCGCTAATATTAACCCAGAAACCCTTTGTTTTTGTTATCACCATTCCTTTTGACTACCCTTATATCGAGATTTGATTTGATTAGTTGCCTAATTATGAATTTTAGTAATTTATCCCTTATTATGTATTTAGTTGTACCTAAAAAAAACGAAGTAAATTCATTATTAGTTATGTGATTAAATGAGCTTATACATTTAAAATCCAAATATCGAAAAAAGAAGCTCGTATTATTAGTATTATTAGTTTTAAATTGATGTAATTATTATTATTAGTTCATTTTTTCTTAGTTAGGTAATTTGTCAATTCAATCTCGATTCTAACCCTCTAATTTAGCCTTTTCCACACCTTAACCTAGCCCCGTTACAACCCTAACAAAGACCTTTTGATTTGTGTTTCATCTCATATTTCAGTGGTGGAGATTTAATTTTCATGCAAGCCTATAGGATTAACTCTTCATGTTTGACTTTTGAGTGCCTAAATTCTGAACCTTAAACACTTTGAGTGATTTGAGTGAATCTTTTGTGAGGATGTCAATCCTTGTCGATTTCGAATCAGGGGTAATTATTTAGATGAAAAGAGACACCTATGTTTTGTGCTACAGAATCTATGACTTATAATGTTTGAATTTTTAGGACTCTTTGAGTTGAATTATCCATGTATAAATTATCTCTGAATTATGATGAGACACTATTAATGACTATTATTAATTGAGGGAAGTTCGTTTTAATTGTAAGTTGAGAATTTTGCTTGAGGACAAGCAAAAGCTTAAGTGTGGGGGTATTTAGTAACACATTTTAGGCCCACATTTAGTATGCTTTTGGATGAATTATCCCTTGATTTATGTAAAAGGTGCTCTTAATCCTTTCTTTTCATGTCTTATACTCAGGAAAGCACCCAAGGATAAAAAAAACGAGAAACGGGCTCAAAACGGACCAAAACGGACCAAAGAGGAAATCGACACGGCCTGGACTTGGATCCACACGACCGTGCCAAGTCAATCATCTAGAACACGGTCTAACCCCGACTCACACGGCCGTGTCTCATTAAAGAAATCCGAACACGGCTTGACCACGATTTACACGGGCGTGCGCCATGGCCGTGCCTCTGTCGTGGAAAAGAGAAATTTCATTCGGGAAAGGATACTTAGGGAGAAAGAAACGTATTTCAAAAGCCTATAAATACACCTTAAGTATGACTGAAAGGGGAGCCCAAAGCCATCGTCTAGGGCGTCGTGCTAGGCCAGAGAAGGCAGATTTGTGGGGATTCACTCGGGGATAGCAGTTGATTCATCTCGTGAAGCTTGAATTCTACTCAAGACGGAGGATCTCCTCTTCAATTCCTTGAGGGGTTTTAGGGATTTCTTATGTTTTGTTTTATCTTTTCTCTTGAGATGTTTTCCTTTATTGTTATGAACTAAACCCTTCGGATACAGAAGAGATGAAACCTATGATGAATCTTGTTATTGTTTCATTGAATTATATGATAAATACTTAGTTTGTTCTTAATTATGTGAGCTTAATCCAAATTTAATGTGCTTAGGTGGAGGAGGAATAGACCCTGCCTAAGAGCAGATCCAACATAATTAAGCGGAGTTGATCACACACCTAGAGATAGGGTGACGAGATTTTGCGATTAGGGTGAAACCTAATATGGGAATCCATAGATCGATTTCTCTGCTATTCTAGGGGTTATTATAAGAGAACGAGAGTTCCACTAATTAACCTAGGGTTAGGCGTTATTCGCCTCGAGAGAGGGTTTAATATACGTTAGGGAGTCTTACGGATCAAACTAAGTGAATAAATTGTATGGTTTAGTGTTAGATAACAAGTGAAGTCTAGGCGGATTCTTCCTAGGGTATCTCCTAAATCAACTGAGTTTTTCCCAAGTTATTTTCCAAATTCATTCTTCTTTGTCTTAGAGTCTTTAGTTTACTAGTTAATTAATTTAGATTAGATAAACAACTTCACTTATTTTAGGCTAAATAATAAAAAGAAATTTAGTATTTGTACTTTTAGTTCCTTTGGGTTCGATAATCCGGTCTTGCCTAAGCTATACTCTTGTTCGATAGGTGCACTTGCCTCAATCGTTGTCGAGTTAGTTTCAAGTTCGATCATTCTTTTATAAATTTTAAAGCTCGATTCTGGTGATCAATCGACAAAAAGTCATACGCGGATTTAAAAAGGAAAGAATTTGAGTTTGAGGTGGGCAATAGAGTATTCCTGAAAGTATCCCTGTGGAAGAAAATATTAAGATTTGGTCGAAAGGGCAAATTGAGTCCACGATTCATAGGGCCGTTTGAGGTTATTGAGAGGATTAGACCAGTAGCTTACCGGTTGGCCTTACCGGCAGAGTTGAAGAAAATACACAACGTGTTTCATGTGTCGATGCTACGACGATGTCGTTCCGATCCTTCACATGTAATTCCTCCTACCGAAATTGAGATACAACCAGATATGACCTATGAAGAGGAACCAATTAAGATTTTGGCTCGATAGGTTAAATAGTTGAGGAAAAAAAGTATAGCCTTAGTGAAAGTGTTGTGGTAAAAACACGGTGTAGAAAAGGCTATGTGGGAACCAAAAGAAGCCATGAGAGAACAATACCCAAACCTCTTTACCGGTAAGATTTTCGGGGACGAAAATCTCTTAAGGGGGAGAGTTGTAACAGCCCAATTTTGAGGCTAATCGGAATAGTGGTTTCGAAACTACTAATCTGAGACCAGAGAAATTATTTTTAATAATTTTATGTGTTATATCAAGATTATATGGGTGCATGAAAATTTTGGTTCCTTAATTTTAGCAATTGTATGCTCAATTGCGAAAAAGGACTAAATCGCATAAAGTGCGAAAGTTTCATTTTACAAGCTAAAGGTGTCTAATAGCTATCGAATATTAAATTGGAGGTCCTTAAAGTGCAATTAGGCATTCCTAAAGGTGATGGCCGGCCAAGGGAGACAAGAGCATTAAATGGGTCAATATTTGGTGAAATTAAGTGGCTAAATGGATAAAATAAGATTAAATAAAGAAGATATCATCTTTTACTATTCTCATTTCTTCTTCCACCGAAAATTCAAGTGAGAATAGGGGGTCTTGAAGCTCAAACTTTCAGCCAAGCTATTCTCTTCCAAGTAAGTGATTTTAGAGGTCTTTCTTGATAATTTATGTACTTTTGGAACCCCTAAAGCTTAAGCTAGCTAATGAGGGGACTATTTTGCAAAATGGTTGAAAGTTTAGGGATTTCCATGTGAGTACATGTGTTTTTTGCTGAGTTTTTATGAAAGAAGATGAATCTTGAGTATTAAATACACAATTTTTGTGAAAGGTGTTTCCATGAAAACACCTAAATGGGACCTATTTGTAAAGGTTGTAATTGAGCAATAAATGCATGAAATGATTTGTATTGTGAATTGTTATAAGAGAAATAAATGTTCAACTAGGCTTGTTTAATGAGGAAATTTGATGAAAAATGATTTACGAGCCTAGGGGAAAAATCATAATTTTGCCAATGTATAAGGGCAAAACGGTCATTTTTGCCGAAATAGAAATTTTGAAGTATCATGATTTATGTAGTGATTAAATGAGTAAATTTTATTATTATAGATCAAGAAGAACGCGGAAACAACCTTGACCGGGGAAAAGGCAAAGTTTTGGACTAAACCGCAAACTAACATATTTTGCACTGAGGTAAGTTTATATGTAAACGATACATCCTTAATACATATGTTGTTACATATTGATGCATTGTATGGATGTAAATACTTAATGGTGAGATTATTTGAATATGGTAGAGAATGGATAATTCTCGAATGAACCTTCGGAATAGAATTATGGATACGGATAAATATCCGTAAATATGTAATTGTTGGTGGGCTGTGTGCGATACCACCTTGTTATTTATTAACGATGGGCTATGTGCAAAACCATCGTATTTATTATAATTTTGGTGGGCTATGTGCGATACCACCGTAATTACCATTGTTGGTGGGTTATGTGCGATACCACCCTATTATTGATGATTGGTGGGCTGTGTGCGAAACCACCGGGTGTCTTGTAGCATTCCAAAGGGTTCATCGAGAAACTTGTTTAAGTAATTATTTCATGTGGCTTTGTGGTGATAAATGCAGGGTATAAGTATAAGTAAACGGGAGTAATGTGTAATAGCCCGATTTAGGGGCTAGTCAGAATAGTGGTCTCAAAACTACTAATCCGAGGTCAGAGAAATTATTTTAGTATTATTTTATGAGTTAAAGCATGATTATATAGGTGCATGAAAATTTTGGTGCTTTAATTTTAGCGATTTCATGCTTAATTGCGAAAAAGGACTAAATCGCATAAAGTGCAAAAGTTCCATTTTACAGGCTAAAGGTGTCTAAAAGCCATAGAATATTAATTGGAGGCCCTTAAAGTGTAATTAGACCCCTTAGTAATAGGGTGGCCAGCCATAGGGGACAAACAATGTCAAAATTGGTCAAAGTTGTTGGAATTAGGTGGATTAAATTGATTTGTATTAATAAAATAAAGAAAAGAAAAATATCATCTTTTCTCTCCATCTTCTCCACCGAAATTTAGCAGCAAAATAAGGGTTGAGAGCTCAAAAATTTCAGCAAGCTTTTCTCCTTGCAAGTAAGTATTTTAATGGCCATTCTTTGATAATTTTTGTACTTTTGGAACCCCTAAAGCTTAAGCTAGCTAAAGAAGGGACTATTTTGCAAAAAGGTTGAAGGTTTAGGGTTTTTCCATGTGAGCATTTATGTTGTTTGCTTCATTTTTATGAAAGAAAATGAGTCCTAGTTGTTAGATAAACAACTTTTGTGAAAGGTGTTACCATGGAAACACCTAAAAGGACCTTTTTGTAAAGGTTGTAAAACATGTGGTAAATGTGTGAAATAATGAGTATTGAGAGTTTCCATAAGAGAAATAATGTTCACCTTGGCTCATTAGAGGAAGAAATTTGATTAGAATTGATTTACAAGCCTAGGGGTAAAATAGTCATTTTGTGAAAGTATGAGGGCAAAATGGTAATTTTGCCAAAGTATGAATTATGAGATGTGTTGATTAATGTGATTATTAAATGAGCTAAATAGTTATTATAGATAAAGAAGAACGAAGAATTATCCTTGACCGAGGAAAGGGCAAGGTATCAGACTAGATCGACAATTTAGCCTATTTTGAAATCGAGGTAAGTTTGCGTGTAATAAGATTAACGCCATGTTAGTATGACTTTAAAAATTTGATATTTGTGAGGATGTATGATATGCCTATGAATTTGAATAATGTTGTTGTATGAGAAAATTATGAAAATTGTGGCGTTGAAGTCCGGTTGGACTTAAATAAGCGAGAGAACAATATCATCAAGACTTAAAATGGGTAAGGTCCAGTATAAGACCATGTCAGGGACATGGCCTCGGCACCAAGTTGAAATCCGTACAAGACCATATCCGGGATATGGCATCGGCATTGAATATGAGGGCGTATAAGACCATATCGGGATATGGCATCGACAATCGATATGAGATCCCGTATAAAACCATATCTGGGATATGGCATCGGCGTCTAAAAGTGACCCCACGTAAGACAACATCTGGGATGTGGCATTGGCGTCGTAATTATGTGAATGAGGATGATCATGTATCCTTGATTTTCCCAAGTGATTCAATGGGGTAAATAGTTAAGTATGACAGAGATGAGATTAATGCTAAGACTATGTGATGAAGTGATACAGGTATATGTAAGTAATTCACAAGAATGGTTTATGAGATTTGGCATGATATGTAATCGGTAAGAGTAAGTATGAGTAAGTTATGGAAATGAGCCTAAGACTTGTGTTTTTATTCAACGCAATGGTTGGGTGACATTACGAGCTTTACATTGCTATTAATTTCATGCAAACTTACTAAGCTTTATGCTTACCCCTCTCATTTCCTTTTTCCTTGTAGTATTGCTAAGTTAGCTCGAGAATTCATGGAACGTCGGAGTTCAGAAATCATACTATCGACTACTCTTTGGTATAGCCAAGTTAGATTCATTTTGAGTATGGCATGTATAGGACTTGGTCATTTTGTTATGTCATATTTGTTAGCCAAAGTGTTGGATATTGATGTTGTTCAATTCATTTTGTAAATGGTCATGGGAAATTGGCCTATACGTGACATGTTCATATATTCAATGATGATGAATTTCATGAAGTGTATGCTTGTGTGGATGTTTTGATTTTGAGTTCTTAGAGGTGCCATATAGTCATAATATGTGTTGAATTGATTTGGTATAAGTGTGGTTGCTTTGTAGGGTGGCAAATGGCTTGGTAGATAGCCATATAATTGTCCACACGGGTAGACACACGGGCGTGTGTGACACACGGTCAGCCCCATGGGCGTGAGGAGAGGCCGTGTGTCCCCATGCATGCTAGGTTTGCAAGTCAGTATGCTTAGTAGTAAACACACGGGCAGAGACACGGCCGTGTGTCTCAGCCGTGTGGAAGGCACGGCCACGGACATGGGCGTGTGCCCAGGCCGTGTGAAGTCTGCACCTAAATTTGAGAATTTAATTCGACACACGGTCTAAGGACACGGGCATGTGCCTTGGCCGTGTGACCTTAGTGAGGTGATGACGTCATAAACAGAATGCCAAGGTTTTTACACATGGGCTAAGACACGGGTGTGTTGTGCCCATGTAAGGGACACGGGCCAGGGTCACGGGCGTGTTGTGGCCGTGTGACGGACACGAGCCAAGGACACGAGCGTGTGCCCGGTCGTGTGAAAACCCCTGTAGGTTGAAATTTGAAAATAATTCAACACGGGTGTTGAACACGGGCATGTGGTATGCCACACGGGCGTGTTCCCTCCTTCACACGGGCATGTGGCCCTATTTTATTTCAAATTTGTCTAAGGGCTCAAAAGTTTCTGGTATAGTCCTGATTTATTTCGGGTACAATTTTAGGGGCTTTTATACGTATAATAAGAACATTATGGTCTTGAATGAAAAGTTTTAAGTGAAACAAAATTTTATGGCCTGATGTTGTATGTTTAAGCAAGTTGAGTTAGGTAATGCCTCGTATCTGGTTTTGGCTTTGAACACTGGTAAGGGGTGTTAGATTTAGTGGTATCAGAGCTACGGTTTAGTCGGTTCTCGAACTAACGTAGCGTGAGTATGAGTCTAGCTATACATGTCATACATATGAGTATTTACCTAATGATAGTGTGATGACTCCTGACGTTTTAAATTGTGTTTTTTTATATAGTAATGGATCCCGATCAAACTGCAACCGATGATGCTGCGAGTAATGTGCCGGCTCCCGCACAAGGGACTGCGCCAGTAGAGAGTAGACCCGAGACCTTGGGTCAGGGAAAAGAGGCTCGAGAAGCCTTTCTCCATATGATGAGCAACTGGTATACCGAGTTTATTTGAGCAAATTCTAATGCTCAACCCCCTCCACCCCCACCTATTCCTCAGCCCGCTCTTGTAGCTCCTCAAGTGGTAGAGGTAGTAAGAAGAGAAAGGCCTCCGGTCGATAAGATCCAAAAATAAGGAGCTGAGGAATTTCGGGCTAGTAAGGATGATGATCCGAAGAGGGCAGAATTTTGGCTTGAGAATACCATCGTAGTATTCGATGAGTTTTCATGCACGCCTTTGAAAAGTGTATAAAGTGTGCGGTATCTCTCTTGAGAGACTCAGCCTATCAGTGGTGGAACACCCTTGTGTCGATGGTACCAAGGGAGAGAGTTATTTGGGAATTCTTCCAAGAGGAATTCCGGAAGAAGTACACTAGTCAAAGGTTCATTGACCAGAAAAGAAAGGAGTTCTTGGAGCTAAAGCAAGGTTTAATGACGGTGGCTGAATATGAGCGTGAGTTCGTAAGGCTCAGTAAATACGCTCGAGAGTGCGTATCGACAGAAGCCATCATGTGCAAAAGATTTGAGGATGGGTTAAATGAGGATGTCCGTTTGTTTGTTGGTCTCCTCGAACTAAAAGAGTTTTGGTGCTGGTAGATCGAGCCTGTAAGGCCGAGAAACTAGTCAAAGATAAAAAGAAAGCTGAAATTGAGTCTCGCGACTCGAAGAAGATACCGTTAGGCAAGACATTCCAATCCTCATCCAAGAAGTCATGAGATTTCGCTATACGATCAGCCACCTCAGCTGGATTTTCAAGTAGAAGTAAGAGGTGGGCGATGCAGAGGTCTAAAGCTCGGACTACTTGATTGCTAGTGTTGACAACACTCGACCAAGTAGACCAGAATGCCTGTACTGTGGCAAACGTCATTCCGGTAAGTGTCGGGCAAACAAGAAAGCTTGTTTCAAGTGTGGATCCCTAGACCATTTCATCAGAGATTGCCCCAAGGCGGGTGAGAAAGAAAAACCTTAGAATGCGAGACCAGGAAGTACTGCTAGAGAAAGACCTCAAAGAAACCCAGGAAATGAAATGAGTAGTAGGAACGTATCTAGAGAGCAGTTTGCGAGAGCAGAGGGTAGAGAACCGGCAAGAACATATGCCATTCGCGCTCGCGAAGAAGCATCTTCCCCCGACATGATCACGGGTACATTTTCTCTCTATGATACTCATGTTATAGCTTTAATTGATCCGGGATCTACCCACTTGTATATTTGCATGAAATTAGTCTCTAGCATGAACATGCCTGTAGAGTCTACTGAATTTGTGATAAGAGTGTCAAATTCCCTAGGCAAATGTGTATTGGTCGATAGAGTATGCAAAGGTTGCCCTTTGATGATTAGGGGTCATTATTTTCCGGCCAACCTCATGTTGTTGCCGTTTGATGAATTCGATGTCATCCTTGGGATGGATTGGTTAACTACTCATGATGTGATAGTGAACTGTGGAAAGAAGTTTATTGAGTTAAAATGTGAAAGTGGAGATCTTATTCGTGTTGAATCAGACGAGCGAGACGGATTGCCAGTAGTGATATCTTTCTTGTTAACTCAGAAATATCTAAGAAAGGGGTACGAAGCTTACCTTGCCTTTGTAATGAATGCTAGAGAGACTGAGTTAAGAATTGAATCGGTGCCCATAGCATGTGAGTATCCAGATGTTTTCCCGGAGGAATTGCCAGGGCTACCTCCAATTAGAGAGATCGAATTTGGGATTGAGCTAGCTCCTAGTCACGCGCCCCCATTTCTATTGCTCCATACAGAATGGCTCTCTATTGAGCTAAAAGAACTGAAGGTCTGATTACAAGAGTTAACGGATAAAGGCTTTGCAAGACCGAGTTATTCTCCGTGGGGTGCTCCGTATTATTTGTGAAGAAAACGTATGGTTCTATGAGATTGTGTATAGATTATCAGCAGCTCAATAAGGTAACTGTGAAGAACAAGTACCCGTTGCAAAGAATCGATAATTTATTTGATCAATTGAAGGGAGCCACGGTATTTTCCAAGATAGACTTGAGGTCTGGATATTATCGGTTGAGAGTCAAGGACTCGGATGTGCCGAAAACTACATTAGGACAAAGGTATGGCCACTATGAATTTTTGGTCATGCCTTTTGGTTTAACAAATGCCCCTGCAGTTTTCATGGATTTGATGAATCGTATCTTTCGACCGTATTTGGACAAATTTGTAGTAGTTTTTATCGATGATATATTGATCTACTCTCGGGATGAGAACGAGCATCTTTGAACATTTGATAATGGTTACGCAAATTTTGAGAGATAAACAATTGTATGCCAAGTTTAGTAAAAGTGAATTTTGGCTTAAGGAAGTTGGATTTTTGGGGCACATTGTCTCGGGAGATGGAATCAGAGTCGACCCGAGTAAGATCTCAGCAATTGTGGATTGGAAACCACCAAGGAATGTAACCGAGGTTAGGAGTTTTCTGGGCCTAGCTGGCTACTATAGACATTTTGTCAAGGGATTTTTCATGATAGCTACGCCGATGACGAGGTTGGTACACAAAGATGTAAAGTTTGAATGGACAAAAAAGTGCCAACAGAGTTTCGAGAGATTGAAGGCATTGTTGACAGAGGCTCCAGTCCTAGTACAACCTGAGCCGGGAAAGAAATTCGTGGTTTACAGCGATGCATCCCTGAATGGGTTAGGTTATGTACTCATGCAAGAGGGCAAGGTGATAGCATATGCCTCTAGAAAATTAAAATTGCACGAGAAGAATTACCCGACTCATGACTTAGAGTTAGCCGCAATTGTTTTTGCACTAAAGATTTGGAGACACCATTTGTATGGTGAGAGATGTCGAGTGTTCATTGATCATAAGAGCCTAAAGTACTTGATGACTCAAAAAGAGTTGAACCTTAGGCAACGGAGATGGTTAGAGTTGATAAAAGATTACGAGTTAGTAATTGACTACCATCCGAGAAAGGCGAACGTAGTTGATCGTTATGTCAGAGTCTTAAAATTTATATAATGAATGATCTAGCCTAGAAACTAACTGTGACGACGATTGAGGCAAGCGCACCTATCGAACAGTAGTATAGTTTAGTGGCAAGACCGGAATGTCGAACCCAAAGGAACCAAAAGTACTATTACTAACTTTCTTTCTATTATTTAGCCTAAGCATTGAAGTGAATTATTGTTTAATCTAAAATTAACTAACTACTAAGCTAAAGACGCTAAGACAAAGAGAATGAATTGGGGAAATACTTGTGGGAAAAACCAATTGATTAAGACAATACCCAAGGAAGAATCCACCTAGACTTCACTTGTTATCTAACTCTGAACCAGACAATTTATTTACTTGACTTGATCCGTAGGATTCTATAATGTATATTAATACCTCTCTCGAGGCTACTAACGTCAACCCTAGGTTGATTAATTGAAATCTCTTTCTAATTAAAACCCCTAGAATTGCTTTAACTCGATCTATGGACTCCCATATTAGGTTTGACCCTAATCCGGCAAATTTTCGTCACCCTATCTCTATGTGCGGAGCAACTCCGCTTAACTATGCAAGATCTACTCTTAGGTAGGGTCTATTCCTCCTCTGCCTAAGCACATCAATACTTGAATCAATATCCTGAAATATCAAAACAAGAATTAAGTACACATAATTAAGAACAAATCAAATATTTATCATATAGCTCAGAAAACAATAACAAGATCCGTCTTAGGTTTCATCCCCCTCAGGTATCTGAGGGTTTAGTTCATACTAATAAAAGAATACATCTCAGAAGAAAAGATAAAACAAAACATAAGAAAAACCCTAAAACCCCACGAAGGAATTGAAGAGAAGATCTTCCGTCTTGAGTATGACTCGGCTTCTTGAGATGAATCAAGCGGCTTTCTTGAGTAAATCCCACGATTCGACCTCTCTCCGCTTGGCTCCTTGGCCTATTTGGGCGCCCTAAAAGGTTGGCCTTTAGGGTGTTTATATAGGCTTTTGGAATGTGTTTCTTTGCCTCTAGATACCCTAATCCGAATAAAATTCTTCTTTTCCACGGTGAGGACACGCCTATGGCACACGAGTGTGTAAGTCGAGTTGTAGGCCGTGTTCGAGCTGCTAAAGGAACACGATCGTGTGGTGAAACCCAGCCGTGTCGATTTCTCACTTTGGCCCATTTGGCCCGTTTAAGCCCGTTTCTCGTTCTTTTCATCCTCCTATGCTCTCCACGAGTATAAAACATGAAATTAAAGGATTAAGAGCACCAAATTCCATAATTCAAGGGATAAATTATCCAAAAGCATGCTAAATGTGGGATTAAAATATGTTACTATTACTGTTTATCAAATACCCACACTTAAGCTTTTGCTTGTCCTCAAGCAAAAATCTCAACTCACAATTAAGCGAAATTCCTCAATTCATAATATTCATCAATAGTGTCTCATCATAATTCATAGGTAATTCATACATTGATAATTTAACCGGAAGGTTCCTAAAGGTTCAAACAATCAATGTCATAGTTTTTATAGTACGAAAAATAGGTGTTTCCCCTTACCTAAATAATTACCACTGATTCAAAATCGACAAAAATTGACATCCTCACTAAAGATTCACTCAAATCACTCAAAGTGTTTAAGGTTCAAAAATAAGCACTCAGAAGTCGAACATAAAATGTTAATCCCATAGGCTTGCATGAAAATCAAATCTCCACCACTGTAAAATGATATGATACACAAATCAAAAGGTCTTTTATGGGTTGTAAGGGGGCTTGGGTTAAAGGTCTTGATAAAGGCTGAATTAGAGGGTTAGTATCGAGATTGACCTGACAGATTACCTAACTAGAGACAACAAACTAAATAAAGAATAATTACATCAATTGAAAACTTGTAATACTAATACTAATAACACGAGCTTCTTCTAACGATGTGAATTTAAACTTTTTTAAGCTCACTTAATCACAGAACTAATAATAAATATACTTCGATTTTTTTATTTTTTTAAGAACAAATCATAATAAAGGATGAATTTAACTACCGAATTAAATCAGATAATTAGGCAACCGATCAAATCAAATCTCGATATAAGGGTAGTCAAGAGGAATGGTGATAACAAATACAAAGGATTTTGGGTTAATATTAGTGGGTGAGTCAATAAAATGGGTTGTTAGGATCAAAGGGGTTCACTAGTGGTTAATTATGAGGGTAGGTTTTTAGTGGAGTAAGTGGGTTCAAACCTAGGTGCCTTTATCATCTCTCAGTATATCGGATCAAAGGTGTGGTTTTGACATGTATAATCGATGCAAGTTCTAGAATAACAGATCAATGTTGACACACTCGTAATCAATAAAGTGAGCAAGAAAAAGAATATGCTCTAAAAGGCTCAAAATCTCACAAAAATTATGGGCTTTTTGATATCAACCTTGTAAATTTCAAACTTCAAAGTAATAATTAGATTCGGGTAGACAACCTAACAAAAATTTTACTTAGAAAAATAGACTTATCTGCTTGATTCTCTAGTTTCCTACAGTTTAAATCATCACTGCTCAATTATCAATGACTTAATCCAAAACATATCAATAAAAATCATAAATCAAAGGAAATTTCATTTTAACAGTAATATGAGAAATTTTACTTAAGAACAAGACATAATTCAGGAATTTGAGAATAATGAAAAAAGTTAGGCACTTTTAAGATTCACCCCCACACTTAAGATGTACATTGTCCTCAATGTACAAAGATATATAAAACAATATAGTAGAAAATCAAAAGATAGGGATAGAAGTGAAACTCTCTGAATTTGGGATGGGTTCCTTTAGAAGTGTAGAAACTTAATTCGGAGGTGAAAGATAAGTTGGAGGAGGCGTCTCTGGTGGTTGTATGGTGGCTGCCCACAATCGCTGCGCTAGATGAAGAAATTGGGTAGCTCATGAAAGAAAAACAGGAACTAATAAGAAAAATTCAAAATAAAATAATTATGTATTTAAGGACAAGGAATATAAAGAGAAGAAAAATAAAGGAGAAGAGAAAAGACATAGGTAAAATAAATGAACTCAAATGTCCTTGGCTTGGCGAGTAAATGAAGCGGCCGACATGAACTTATGTGGCTTGGTCTCGCACGGGATGACTATGCTAGGGTCCCTTCGTTTCTTCGGCATTGATAATGTTAAAACGGGGATTTGGGGGCAGGAGAATGAGAGAAAATGGAAAGGGGGGAAGAGTGTAAAGGGTATGGATGAAAGGGAATGGGTGAGAAAGGGAACAAGGGGTGTTTTAAATAGAAGTTTCAAATCTGGTATATCCCCACGTCTGTGTACTATGGGCGTGTTGAGTCACACGGTCATGTCGCACGGCCGTGCGGTTGCTTGTTCGTTTTTCCCACGCCTGTGTAGAGATCTCCACGCCTATGTCTCTTTTTCAGTGTCAGCCACGGCCTCAAAGCACGGGCGTGTCTCATACCCGTGCGACTTCCTCAGTGTCGGCCACGGCCATATCGCATGGTCGTGGCAATTTATAGCCGTCCGTGATTTGGTTATTTTTTATCCTTGGCTCGTACAACCTCTGCCATGCTAGTGTGTAAATCTGTGATGCCCACACGGCCACGGCCACGCCCGTGTGCAAGGCCGTGTGGCACGAAAACCTATGCTTTATTTACTTTGGTTAGTCTTTAGTTAGGTACTAAAAATCAAAGATATGAAAATAAAGGGGGTTAGTGCTCGGGTTGCCTCCCAAGAAGCGCTTGTTTAAAGTCCTAAGCTAGACTTACCTTTCATTCGCACGATCATGGTGGTTTGAGGAGTTGAAACTCCTCTTCCCTGCTATCAATTCTAACAATATATGGTTTGAGTCGAGTGGTGTTTACCTTAAAAGTTCGAATTCTAGGATTAGTTACTTCGACTATTCCGTATGGGAAGACATTCAGTACAAGAAAAAGGATTTCTTCGTTTGTATTACGGTTTGAGATAGCGACTCGAGGGTCTTTCTCATCCAACAATACCTGATCTCCTATTTTGAAGTGATTCGCGTTCCTTTAAGCTCGGTTGGGGGTTCCCTCAGTTTTGCTTCGTGTGTTCCTAGTTTCTCCTTGAAATGTGTTTTCTAATCGTCTAGTTCATCAATATGAAGCCTTCGATCCTCATGAGTTACTTCTTTGTTATCATGATATCTAGGATTTGGCTCAGTTGTGTGGTTCTGTGGTGCTTCCTGAAAAGAAGGTTTAACTGAATGGTCATTAATAAAATTAATTTTCTCACCTTGGTGACTTGATGTTCTAGCCGAGTCAAGAGCCTGAAGAGTGACTGTCTCGTCACTTACACGAAGTATGAGTTCACCTGTATCAATGTCAATTTTAGTTCTAGCAGTTGCTAAAAAGGGTCTTCCTAAAATTAAGGGGATACTATTGTCCTCATCCATGTCTAAAACTACAAAGTCTACTGGGAATACGAATTTATCAATCTTTACGAGAACATCTTTGATTATACCCCTAGGAATTCGAATAGTCTTATCAGCTAATTGAATGCTCATCCTAGTTTGTTTGGGTTTCCCTAGACCTAGTTGTTTAAACATTTTATAAGGCATAACATTTATACTTGCCCCTAAATCAGCTAAAGCATTATCAATAGATAAACTACCAATTAAACATGGAATTGTAAAACTCCCTGGATCTTTTAATTTCTGTGGTAGTTTGTTTTGTAGAATTGCTGAGCACACTACGTTCAGCTCCACATGCGATGCCTTGTCTAACCTCCGTTTGTTTATCAAAAGCTCTTTTAAAAATTTCCTTGAATCTGGCATCTGCGAAAGAGCTTCGAGAAATGGTAAGTTAATATGTAATTTCTTTAAAAGTTTAAGAAACTTACCGAATTGTTCCTCTGTGTTATCTTTCTTCGTTGCTTCAGGATATGGTATGCGAGGTTGGTACTCTTTGATTACTGGTTTTGATTTATCATGACTTGCCTCGACCTTACCTTCCTCTACCACATCCTCTTGCCTTAATTTGGGCTAATCTAACCCTTTACTATCATGAGCAGTTATGGCTTGAAGTTGCTCCTTTGGGTTAGTTTCAGTGTTGCTTGGCAATCTACCTTGTGGTCGTTCTGACATGATCTTGGTAAGTTGACCTACCTGATTCTGGATCTCTTGAATCGATGCTTCTTGCTTTTTGAGTGCTATTTCGGTGTTTTGGAAACAGGTTTCTGACACCATGATGAATTTTGTTAACATCTCCTCAAGGTTCGATTTTTTCTCTTATGGGTAGAAATTGCTATTGGAAGCACGGGAGGTTGTTGTTTCTGATTTCCTTGGCCACCCCATGAGAAATTGGGGTGGTTCTTCCAACCTGGATTATAAGTATTACTATAAGGGTTATTTTGAGGTCTAAAATTGTTACCCATATAGTGAGCTTGCTCGTTTTCAGTGCTCAGGTTGTAAAGTGGATATTCTGTGTTGCTCATTCCTCCTCCATTTGTATCGCACTGCATAACTGGATGTACCTGTGAAGAACCAAAAAAACCATCAATTTTTTTATTTAACATCTCTACCTGATTTGATAGCATGGTCACTGCGTCGAGGTTAAAAACACTAGCGGCTTTTGTTGGCCTTTTCCTCGTGACTTGCCACTGATAATTATTCAGTGACATCTCTTCAATAAACTCATAGGCAGCCTCAGGTGTTTTGTTATTCAAGGTTCCGCCGGCGGCTGAATCAATCAACTGCCTGGTTGAAGGATTTACACCGTTATAAAAGGTTTGGACTTGTAGCCACAATGGTAATCCATGGTGTGGGAACCTTCTCAATAGATCTTTGTATCTCTTCCATGCATCATAAAGTGTCTCTAAATCCATCTGCACAAAAGAAGAGATATCATTCCTTAACTTAGCCGTTTTAGCCAGCGGAAAATATTTTAATAAAAATTTTTCGGTCATTTGCTCCCATGTAGTGATTGATCCTCGTGGAAGAGAATTCAACCACTGTTTGGCTTTATTCCTCAAAGAAAAGGGAAATAACCGAAGACGAATGGCATCATCAAAAACCCCATTTATTTTGAACGTATCGCAAAATTCTAGGAAATTTGCCAAGTGATTGTTTGGATCTTCATACTGCAAACCATCAAACTGAACAAATTGTTGTATCATTTGAATTGTGTAAGGTTTCAGTTCAAAAATATTTGCAACAATAGTAGGTCTAACAATACTTGATTCAGTACCAACTAAACTAGGCTTAGCATAATCATACATAGTACGAGGCGCATGATTTTCGGCCACATCTGGAGGTAGCGGATTATTCTCAGCCATCTCTTCGGTAGTATTGTTCTCGTCTTTTTACTCTTCTTCTATGTAAGTTAAGCTTCGCCTTATTTCTCTACGATTTCTGCGAACGGTACCTTCAATATCGATGTCGTAAATTAAGGGTCCTGTCGGGTTCCTTCTAGTCGTAAACTAGAGGTACCTGTAAGGAACAAAGAAAGAGAAAAATTAGCAAAGTTAAAATAAAATAAAAGTAAATTACAAAAATAAAAAAAATGGCTAAAGTAATAAAAATCAAGTGTTCTTAATATTTTAGTTCCCCGGCAACGGCGCAAAAAACTTGATCGTTATGTCAGAGTCTTAAAATTTATATAATGAATGATCTAGCCTAGAAACTAACTGTGACAACGATTGAGGCAAGCGCACCTATCGAACAGTAGTATAGTTTAGTGGCAAGACCGGAATGTCGAACCCAAAGGAACCAAAAGTACTAATACTAACTTTCTTTCTATTATTTAGCCTAAGAATTGAAGTGAATTATTGTTTAATCCAAAATTAACTAACTACTAAGCTAAAGACGCTAAGACAAAGAGAATGAATTGGGGAAATACTTGTGGAAAAACCAATTGATTAAGACAATACCCAAGGAAGAATCCACCTAGACTTCACTTGTTATATAACTACGAACTGCACGATTTATTCACTTGACTTGATCAAGTAGGATTCTATAATGTATATTAATACCTCTCTCGAGGCTACTAACGTCTAACCTAGGTTGATTAATTGAAATCTCTTTCTAATTAAAACCCTAGAATTGCTTTAACTCGATCTATGGACTCCCATATTAGGTTTGACCCTAATCAAATGATTTTCGTCACCCTATCTCTCTAGCGCGCGAGCAACTCGCTTAACTATGCTAGATCTACTCTTTAGGTGGTCTATTCCTCCTCTCCGCCTAAGCACATCAATACTTGAATCAATATCCTGAAATATCAAAACAAGAATTAAGAACACATAATTAAGAACAAATCAAATATTTATCATATAGCTTAGAAAATAATAACAAGATCCGTCTTAGGTTTCATCCCCCTCAGGTTTCTGAGGGTTTAGTTCATACTAATAAAAGAATACATCTCAGAAGAAAAGATAAAACAAAACATAAGAAAAACCCTAAAACCCCTAAAGGAATTGAAGAGAAGATCTTAGTCTTGAGTATGACTCAGCTTCTTGAGATGAATCAACCCGGCTTTCTTTGAGTAAATCCCACGATTCTGACCTCTCCGGCTTGGCTCCTTGGCCTAGCTGGATGCCCCCTAAAAGGTTGGCCTTTGGGGTGTTTATATAGGCTTTTGGAATGTGTTTCTTTGCCTCTAAGTACCCTAATCCGAATAAAATTCTTCTTTTCCACGGCAAGGACACGCCCATGGCACACGCTCGTGTAAGTCGAGTTGTAGGCCATGCTCGAGCCTACTAAAGGGGCACGGCTGTGTGGTTAAACCCCAGGCCGTGTCGATTTCTCACTTTGGCCCATTTGGCCCATTTTAAGCCCGTTTCTCGTTCTTTTCGCCCTCCTATGCTCTCTTGAGTATAAAACATGAAATTAAAGGATTAAGAGCACCAAATTCCATAATTCAAGGGATAAATCATCCAAAAGCATGCTAAATGTGGAATTAAAATATTTTACTATTACGGTTTATCAGTAGTAGCCGATGCCTTGAGTAGGAAATCCTTTTTTGCGCTGAGAGCCATGAATACAAGGATGGCTTTGTCAGATGATGGTTTTATTCTAGCCGAGTTGATGGCTAGACCTGTGTTTCTGCAAGAGATTTATGAAGCTTAGAAAGGCGACAATAATTTACAAGCTAAAAGAGTTCTATATGAATCAAGTGTTGAGTCGGACTTTCAGATAAGTCCTGATGGATGTCTGATGTTCCGAGATAGGGTCTGTGTACCCAGAAATAATAAACTTGTACAAAAGATTCTGCATGAAGCACATAGTGGATGTTTGTCTGTACATCCAGGCAGCACGAAGATGTATAACGACTTGAGGAAATAGTATTGGTGGCAAAGTATGAAGAAAGACATTTCAGAGTTTGTATCGAGATGCCTAATTTGTCAACAAGTGAAGGCTGAACATCAAGTACCTTCAGGTCTACTTCAGCCTATTATGGTTCCCGAGTGGAAATGGGACCGTATTACTATGGACTTCGTGACAGGTTTGCCATTGACGCTGAAAAAGAAAGATGTCGTATGGGTCGTAGTCGATAGACTCACAAAGTCAGCCCATTTCATACTAGTACAGGTCGACTACCCGCTTGATAAGTTAGCAGATTTGTATGTGTCAGAAATAGTAAGACTTCACGGAGTACCATTGTCAATTATTTCAGATAGAGATCCGAGATTTACATCACGGTTTTGGAAAAAGTTGCAAGAGGCCTTAGGCACAAAATTTAGCTTTAGCATAGCTTTCCATCCGTAAACTGACGGGCAGTCGGAAAGAGTAACACAGATACTTGAGGACATGCTTCGATGTTGTGTTTTGGAATTTCAAGGTAATTGGGAGAAATACTTACCGTTGGTGGAATTCGCCAATAATAACAGCTTTCAGTCAAGTTTGAAGATGGTGCCTTATGAGGCATTGTACAGGCGTAAGTGCCGAACGCCCTTGTATTGGACAGAACTCAGAGAAAACCAGATCCACGAGGTCGATTTGGTCAGAGAAACCGAAAAGAAAGTAAATGTGATACGTGAATGTCTAAAAGCTGCCTCAGATAGAAAAAAGTCCTCTGCAGACTTAAAACGAAAAGAGATTGAGCTTCAAGTCGGTGATAAAGTGTTTCTGAAAGTATCACCATGAAAGAAGGTCCTCAGATTTGGCCGAAAAGGCAAATTGAGTCCGCGTTTTATCGGACCATATAAGGTTATCGAAAGGATAGGGTCGGTAGCTTATCGTTTGAGTTTGCCACCTGAGTTGGAAAAGATTCATGATGTCTTCCATGTGTCTATGTTGCATCGTTACCGATCAGACCCTTCACATGTGATTGTACCAGCAGAGGTAGAAATTCGACCGGACATGACTTATGGTGAGGAACCGGTTAAGATTTTGGCACGAGAAGTCAAACAGTTGAGAAACAAAAGCATAGCTCTTGTGAAAGTCTTATGGCAAAGGCACGGGGTAGAAGAGGCTACATGGGAGCCCGAGGAGGCTATGAGAAATCAATATCCCAACCTTTTCACCGGTAAGATTTTCGGGGACGAAAATCCTTAAGGGGGGAAAATTGTAATAGCCCGATTTAGGGGCTTATCAGAACAGTGGTCTCGGGACTACTAATTCGAGATCGGAGAAATTATTTTAGTATTATTTTATGAGTTAAAGCATGATTATATAGGTGCATGAAAATTTTGGTGCTTTAATTTTAGCGATTTCATGCTTAATTGCGAAAAAGGACTAAATCGCATAAAGTGCGAAAGTTCCATTTTACAGGCTAAAGGTGTCTAAAAGCCATAGAATATTAATTGGAGGCCCTTTAAGTGAAATTAGACCCCTTAGTAATAGGGTGGCCGACCATAGGGGACAAACAATGTCAAAATTGGTCAAAGTTGTTGGAATTAGGTGGATTAAATTGATTTGTATTAATAAAATAAAGAAAAGAAAAATATCATCTTTTCTCTCCATCTTCTCCACCAAAATTTAGTAGCAAAATAGGGGTTGAGAGCTCAAAAATTTTAGCAAGCTTTTCTCCTTGCAAGTAAGTGCTTTAATTGCCATTCTTTGATATTTTTTGTACTTTTGGAACCCTTAAAGCTTAAACTAGCTAAAGAGGGGACTTTTTGCAAAAAGGTTGAAGGTTTAGGGTTTTTCCATGTGAGCATTTATGTTGTTTGCTGCATTTTTATGAAATAAAATAAGTCCTAGTTGTTAGATAAACAACTTTTGTGAAAGGTGTTACCATGAAAACACCTAAAAGGACCTTTTTGTAAAGATTGTAAAACATGTGTAAATGTGTGAAATAATGAGTATTGAGAGTTGCCATAAGAGAAATAAATGTTCACCTAGGCTCATTATAGGAAGAAATTTGATTAGAATTGATTTACGAGCCTAGGGGTAAAATAGTCATTTTGTGAAAGTAAGAGGGCAAAATGCTAATTTTGCCAAAGTATGAATTATGAGATGTGTTGATTAATGTGACTATTAAATGAGCTAAATTTTTATTATAGATCAAGAAGAACGAAGAATTAGCCTTGACCGAGGAAAGGGCAAGGTATCAGACTAGATCGGCAATTTAGCCTATTTTGAAATCGAGGTAAGTTTGCGTGTAATAAGATCAACGCCATGTTAGTATGACTTTAAAATTTTGATATTTGTGAGAATGTATGATATGCGTATGAATTTTAATAATGGTGTTGTATGAGAAAATGATGAAAATTGTGATGTTGAAGTCCCGGTTGGACTTAAATAAACGAGAGAACAATATCATCAAGACTTAAGATGGGTAAGGTCCCGTATAAGACCATGTCTGGGACATGTCCTCGGCACCAAGTTGAAATCCCGTACAAGACCATATCTGGTATATGGCATCGGCATTGAATATGAGGAACGTATAAGACCATATCTGGGATATGGCATTGACAATCGATATGAGATCCTGTATAAGACCATATCTGGGATATGGCATCTGCATCTAAAAGTGACCCCACGTAAGACCACATTTGGGATGTGGTATTGGCGTCGTAATTATGTGAATGAGGATGATCATGTATCCTTAACTATCCCAAGTGATTCAATGGGGTAAATAGTTAAGTATGACAGAGATGAGATTAATGCTAAGACTATGTGATGAAGTGATACAGGTATATGTGAGTAATTCACGAGAATGGTTGACGAGATTTGGCATGATTTGTAATCGGTAAGAGTAAGTATGAGTAAGTTATGGAAATGAACTTAAGACTTGTGTTTTTATTCAACGCAATGGTTGGGTGACATTACGAGCTTTACATTGCTATTTATTTCATGCAAACTTACTAAGCTTTATGCTTACCCCTCTCATTTCCTTTTTCCTTGTAGTATTGCCAAGTTAGCTCGAGAATTCATGGAACGTCGGAGTTCGAAAATCACACTATCGACTACTCTTTGGTATAGCCAAGTTAGATTCATTTTGAGTATGGCATGTATAGGACTTGGTCATTTTGTTATGTCATATTTGTTAGCCAAAGTGTTGGCTATTGATGTTGTTCAATTCATTTTGTAAATGGTCATGGGAAATTGGCCTATACTTGACATGTTCATATATTCAATGATGATGAATTTCATGAAGTGTATGCTTGTGTGGATGTCTTGATTTTGAGTTCTTAGAGGTGCCATATAGTCATAATATGTGTTGAATTGATTTGGTATAAGTGTGGTTGCTTTGTAGGGTGTAAAATGGCTTGGTAGATAGCCATATAATTGTCCACACGGGTAGACACACGGGCGTGTGTGACACACTGGTCAGCCCCATGGGCGTGAGGAGAGGCCATGTGTCCCCATGCATGCTAGGTTTGCAAGTCAGTATGCTCAGTAGTAAACACATGGGCAGAGACACGGCCGTGTGTCTCAGCCGTGTGGGAGGCACGGCCACGGACATGGGCATGTGCCCATACTGTGTGAAGCCTACACCTGAATTTGAGAATTTAATTTGACACACGATCTAAGGACACGGGCGTGTGCCTTGGCCGTGTGACCTAGGTGAGGTGATGACGTCATAAACAGAATGCCAAGGTTTTTGCACACGGGCTAAGACACGGGCGTGTTGTGCCCGTGTGAGGGATACGGGCGTGTGCCCGGCCGTGTGAAAACCCCTTTAGGTTCAAATTTGAAAATAATTCCACACGGGTGTGGAACACGGGCATGTGATATGCCACACGGGCGTGTTCCCTCCTTCACACTAGCGTGTGGCCCTATTTTATTTCAAATTTGTCTAAGAGCTCAAAAGTTCCGGTATAGTCCCTATTTATTCCGGGTACAAGTTTAGGGGCTTGTAGACCTATAATAAGAACATTATGGTCTTGAATGAAAAGTTTTAAGCTGAAACAAAATTTTATGGCCCGATGTTGTATGTTTAAGCAAGTTGAGTTAGGTAATACCTCGTATCCGGTTCTAGCTTTGAACACGGGTAAGGGGTGTTACACAATGTATATGATACATGGTTGGGATGTGGTAAGAGTTGAGATGAGTAAGCATGATTATGAAAATGTAAATTTTTCTTACATAGTATGTAATGTTTTTGGTTGACTAGCATATGATATGATGCTTATTGTTTACATGTAAACTTACTATGCTTAAAGCTTACTCCCTTCTCTTTTCCCTTGTTTTATAGTGTCGAAGAGCCAGCTCGGGATACGGAGAAAAGCAAAGGATCACCCACACTATCAGCACATCTTGGTATAGTTAGACTTAGCATTTTGAGTATGGCATGTATAGGGACTAGACTTAGTTAAATGTCTTATTATTTTGGCCAAATGTGTTGGCTCATTCAAAGATGAACTCTTTTGTATAAGGCCATAGGTGATGGCTCTTCCTTATTAATCTATGAAAAGATGAGGTTATCCATGAATGTGCAAGATGCATGATTGGTTTGCTTAGTTTAAATATGCATGAATGGGTTGAAGGTTTGATGTGAATTATGTTTGTATGAGCTAGGGTGATAGAAAGAGCTTGGCAAATAGCCTTGTTCTTGTCCACACGGGTAGGCACACGGGCGTGTGTCTAGTCCGTGTGTGACACACGGTCAACCTCATGGGCGTGTGGTTAGGTCGTGTGTCCCCTTACATGCTAGGTTTACAAGTCAATATGTTCAGTAGTAAACACACGGGCAGAGACACAGTCGTGTGTCTCAGCCGTGTGGAGGGCACAGCCATGGACACGGGCGTGTGCCTAGACCGTGTGACATATATGTGGTGATGACGTTAGAAATAGAATGCCAAGGTTTTTTGCAGACGGGCTAAGACACGGGCGTGTCGAGGCCATGTGAGGGACACGGGCCAGGGACACAGGCGTGTGTCTGGCCGTGTGAAAACCCCTGTAGGTTCGAATTGAAAATAATTCCACACGGGTGTGGAACACGGGCATGTGATATGCCACACGGGCGTGTGGACTATTTAGTGAAAATTTTCTAAGATTTTTGGGAGAGCTTCAAAGGAGCTCGATTTGATCCCAAACCATCCCTAAAGCGTGACTTAAGCCTCGTAGGCTTGTTTAAGAGGTGTTGATAAAAGTTTTAAATTTTTGGAGAGGAAAGTCAAGTCTCGGAATTGTATGAATGATTGCGTATAAGCCTAGTAATGCCTCGTACCCTGTTTCGGTGTTGAATACGGGCAAGGGGTTATTCTGATTAGGGCCACAATGTCTCCCACACGGGTGTGTGTGGACCCACGACCATGTGCCCCTATAAATCGTAGGGTAGTTTTTCTTTCACACGACCTCAACTTGTTACACGGCCTGCGACACGGTCATGTCCTTCCTGTAGGGTAAATTATCATTTTCCACACGACATCAGACTGTTACACGGCCTGGTCACATGACTGTGTGACCCCTGTTTTACAATTTTACCCAAAATTTTGTGAATTGCTCAGTTTAGTCCTTATATAGTCCCCGGATTATTTTTAGAGATTTTATTCACTCAATTGAGTCCCTGATATTATGAATATGTTGAAATTTTTGATTTAATGACTGAATCGCTACTGATATATTGTATGATTTGTGAATGTTACATGTATACTGATACCAAATTCTGTTACATTGTCACCAATTTTACTGCTTCTGCCCTACTGAGTCAATATTAAGCATGTCCACTGCTTCTGCCCTACTGAGTACATGTTAAGCATGTCTACTACTTCTATTGAACTGAATACATGTCAAGCATGTCTATTATTTCTGCACTATTCTGTTACAAACATGTCATATTGCATTGCATGGAAGAAGTAGTGGTAGTTTAATAATATACAAATATTGGTGGTTCATCCACAACTTACTGACAGTTTATCTGTAAACTTTTTATGTGAAAATACTGGTGGTTTAACCATAAATTTTTTACTGGCAATTTATCTACAAATTAGTGGTGGTTTATCCACAACGTAGTGTGTAGGGATGGATGAGTTCTTAAGAACTTTTACTATGGGGTGTAGCGGAGTTGGTTAGAATCTTTTCTGATAAACTGAAATTGCATTATCGTTCATAAACATGTGCGCAAAAAGCTGTGAATTCTGAAATACTATATTGATGTGTTGATCTGAAAAAAATTGATACTTGGAATTGCTATACGATTTTGATTATTCTAAGAATTGTTATTTCATACTCTTTGTGTAACATCACCTTAAAATGAAGCCCTAGTGTTCGAATATTGTTTATAAAAGTAAGGTTTACATAGTAAGTTCTGAGTAGGTAGGTATTAAATTTGACTAAGTAAATGAGTCTATGGTTGCGCCTTTGGGCGAAGTCTGCATTAGGCAAGCTTGGTGGTTTGGTGGACTCTTTTGAAGAGTATACGCCACTTCAACTGTTAGACGAAACGTTAAGCCATTAGTGTTAAGACTTTAATTTGGAAAGAACCATATGCTGTATTATTATTTTATTATCCTGGTTGAACAATCTGGTTAGACGAATGAGAATTTGGTTAGTATAGGACTAAGTTTCTGTAACTTGTCAAACCCACATTTATGAAGAGAAAGAAGTGCTTAGTCACAAGGAACGAGGGGTTTGGAGGGAAATCAAACTTATCCATTAAGTTTTTCCTTTCGTGTATATTTGTATAAAGCGTGCTTTGGCTTCCTGAGCAAGTTTTATGCTTTCTTTGGCAACCATATTTTCTTCCTAAACCTTCTTTGAAATTTTCTCTTGGAAAATCTTAGACTTAAGACTTGCTTAAAGATTTTGGGTTCGACGTACTCAGCTAACTCCATTGTTGCTTAGTACCTAATAAATATTGATGAAACTCATGTTATTTTCATGGTTATTTACAGGGCCTTAAGGTTCCATTGTAACACCCCAAACCCGGCCCAGACGTTATGGCCGAATCTGGTGACATCACATTGAAGTGTTTTTTGAAAACATAGTTTCTTTGGAAAATCCATTCTTATTATTAAATCTCGTTTATGATCTTAACGAAAATTTTAGGGTATCTTGTTCTTTTTAAACTCAAGTTGTTTTTAGCAGAAAATTGATCATATTAGTTTGTTACTATACTTACAATGTTTGATGCGGAAGCTTTTATAGCATGTTACGAAAACGTGGTGTTTTGAAAAGCATTTATCTTTTGAAAATCCGCGTCCTACTATTCTCAGATGTGAATTAAAATAAGTAAAATCCCCAAATTAAAATTTAAATTTAAAGAGGCCTTATTACAGAAAAAATACCCAAATCAAATTTATTGGAAATAAAACTCAAATATAAAAACAGGTGCGGTTGTGTGGCCACCTCCGAATACCTCGTAGCACCGATCCACCTAAGACTGGGGATTACCTGTACAGATAAACAGAGGGGTGAGTTTACGAAAACTCAGTGTGTAACCCCATATAAGAAAATAGTCAATCATGCCGTAGGCAAGTACAGTCTGGGCCCAAGCCTAAATAAATATGATTCGATTCGGTTGGGCTTTAGCCCATTCTGATATCGATATCGAGTGTGGGCCTCGGCCCATTTTAGTAACGATAATGATTCGGGCATGCAATCAGAAATCCTATCCAATCAGCCTCTACACTACACTCCGTCCAGCCCAACACTCCATGTGGGGATAAAATCACCCACCCATCCCTACACTCCAAAATTAGCACCGGTTGTGGCACTAAATGATATTTATGGTAGGGTTGCGAGATGATACACTTCCTCCAATCATAATAATCCCATCCCATGCAACATATCACACATGTATGGAACATATATATCGTGACTGATCGCTGTCCAAACTAACTATGGCAACGAATAAGGCAAGCGCACCTATCGTTCGGTAGTATAGCTATGGCAAGACCGGAAATATCGTATCCTCAAGGACTAAGAGTACTAGTAGTTACTATCTTTTTATTATCTAGCCTAAGTATTAAGGGAATCGATGTTTAATTAACTAATTACTAAACTAAGGATACTAAGACACAAAGAGTGAATTGGGAAAAAACTTTTGCGAAAGCCAGTTGATTAAGACAATACCCGAGGAAGAATCCACCTAGACTTCACTTGTTATTTAACTCTAAACCAGACGATTTATTCACTTGACTTGATCCGTAGGATTCCCTAATTTATATCAATACCTCTTTCGATGCTACTAACGTCTAACCCTGGGTTGATTAATTAAAATCTCTTTCTAATTAAAACCCCTAGTGTTGCATTAACTCATTCTATGGACTCCCATATTAGGTTTGACCCTAATCCGACAGATTTTCATCATCCTATCTCTAGGGTTGCGATCAAGTCCGCTTAACTATGCTAGATCTACTCTTAAACAGGGAATTTTGCTCCACTGCCTAAGCACATCAATACTTGAATCAATATCCTGAAATATTAAAACAATAATTAAGAACACATAATTAAGAACAAATCAAGTATTTATCATATAGTTCAGAAAACAATAACAAGATCTGTCTTAGGTTTCATCCCCCTCAGGTATTTGAGGGGTTTAGTTCATGTTTAATAAAGAAAACATCTCAAAAGAAAGTAAATAACAAAACATAAGAAAAACCCTAAAACCCCCTGAAGGAAATTGAAGGGAAGATCTTCCGTCTTGAGTGTGATTCTGGCTTCTGAGATGGATCAACTGGCTTTCTTGGAGTAATTCCTTGTGTTCAGCCCTCTCTGGCTTCACCCCCTTCGTCAAAAGCCCTGACAGAAGGCTTCTGTCGAACCCCCTGAAGGTTGCCCTCTAGGGTGTTTATATAGGCTTTCGGGATGCCTTACTTGGCCCACAAGTATCCTAATCTGAATGAAACTCATCTTGGCCACGGTAGGGACATGCCCGTGTGAAACACCTGTGTGAATCGAGCCCCGGCCGTGTTCAAGTCTGCTAAAGTGGCACGGCCGTATGGTAAACTCCAGGCCCTGTTGATTTTCTGTTTTGGCCCATTTTCTCCGTTTTCGGCCCGTTTCTCGTTCTTTTCATCCTCTGATGCTCTCCTAAGTATAAAACATGAAATTAAAGGATTAGGAGCATCAAATTCCACAATTCAAGGGATTAAATCATCCAAAAGTATGCTAAATACGGGATTAAAATATGTATATATTATGGTTTATCAAATACCCCCACACTTAAGCATTTGCTTGTCCTCAAGCAAAATCCTCAACTCACAATTAAAATTCATTCTTCTCAACTTATAACTCTTATCAATAATGTTTCATCGTAATTCATAGGTAATTCATACATTGATAATTTAATTAGAAGAGTCCTAAAGATTCAAACAATCAAAGTCATAGTTTTTGTAGTACGAAAACATAGGTGTTTCCCCTTACTTAAATAATCACCTTTAATTCAAAATTGACAAGAATTGACATCCTCACTAAAGATTCACTCAAATCACTCAAGTGTTTAAGGTTTAAAATTAAGCACTCGTCGAAGTCGAACATGACAAGTTAATCCCATAGGCTTGCATGAAAATCAAATCTCCACCACTATAAAATGATGTGATACATGAGATCAAAAGGTCTTTTCACGGGTTATGTGAGCTTGGGTTAAAGGTATGGATAAAGGGTGAATTAAAGGGTTAGAATCGAGAATTGAATTGACAAATTACCTAACTAGAAAAATAAACTAGAACTTGAATAATTACATCAATTCAAAATTCATAACACGAGCTTCTTCTCAAGATGTGAAATTTAAACGTATAAGCTCAATTAACATAGAACTACTAATGAATATGCTTCAAATAATAATAGTTTTTTTAAGAACAAGTACATACGATAATATGAAAGAATTTACGGTTGAAATAGAGAACATAGTTAGGCAACTTCTCAGATCAAATCTCGACAAAAAGGGTTAACACAATAGGAAAATTTCTTTAAAGAATCAAAAAGAGTGAGTTTTGGGTTAATATTAAGGGTAAATCAAGAAACGGTTAATTAGGATCAAAGGGGTTCACTAGGGGTTAATTATGAAGGTAGGTCTTTTGGGAGTAAGTGAGTTAAAACCTAGGTGCTTTTATCATTTCAGTATATCAAATAAAAAGTGTGGTCTCGACATGTATAATCGGAGCAAGTTCTAGAATAACAAATCAATGTTGACACACTCATAATCAATAAAGGGAGCAAGAAAGAATGTATGCTCTAAAAGGCTCAAGATCTCACAAAAATTATGGGTTTTTGATGTCATCCTTGTAAATTTCAAACTTCAAGTAATATTTAGATTTAGGTAGGCAACCTAAAAAATTTTTAATTCTGAAAATAAACTCATCATGCTTGATTCTCTAGTATCCTAAAGTTTAAATCATCTTTGCACAATTACCTATGACTTAATCCAAAACATATAAATAAAAATCATAAATCAATCAGAATTTGTTCTAATAGTGATATGAGAAAGTGACTTGAGAAAAGACAAAATTCGTGGATTTGAGAATAATGCCAAAAGTTAAGAACTTTTACGAATAAAATTCACCCTCACACTTAAGATGTACATTGCCCTCAATGTACAAAGATAGATAATGATTAGTAAGAAAGTCATAAGAGAGGAGAGGGGTGAAACTTCCGAATTATGGATGAAATCCTTGGAGGATGATCAATGATGAACATGATGACTAGGCATAGGTGAAGGTGGTGGCGAATACTCGGTGGTGTGTTCGTTCCTTGAGTGGCATCTTGAACCTTTTTTTTTAAAGCGTGAAGTCATCGATAAAGTTTTTAGGGAGTTCTTATTTAATGGACGTTTGTTATAGTTACTCGAGAGTTAAACAGCCAGAGATAAAAGAAATCAGATTATACTTAAAAATTTAAAGAGTTTAATAATAAAGGAAAATGAACTAAAAAAATAAGAATAAGAATAAAAATAAGAATAAAGAAAATAAAAGGACTCAAAGGTCCTCATCATCGGAGGGATCTCGAGGTGGTGGTGGCGGAGATATGTGAAAAAGCTGATAATATTGACCACGGCCGCCTCGCACGGCCGTGTGGATTTATCTCAGCTCGTGTTCTCTGGCGCGTTTCGACCACGATTGCGCGTCATGCACTGCCGTGGCGTTTAAGTCGGAGCCCGTGTCTTGGGAAAATTTTTGTCATGTTTTGCACGATCTCCGCCATGCCCATGTACCTATTCGTGGTGTCCACATGGCCACGCCTGTGTGCAAGGTCGTGTGGTATGGGAATCTGCATTTTAAAACATGAACGAAAGTGAAAACAAACTAATTAGTGGGGTTAGTGCTCGGGTTGCCTCCCGAGAAGCGCTCGTTTAAAGTCTTAAGCTAGACTTACCTCTCATTCGCATAATCATGGTGGTTTGAGGAGTTGAAAATCATTTCTCATGCTATCAGTTCTATTATCAATATATAGTTCGAGTCGAGTGGTGTTTACCTTAAAAGTGCTGAATTTAGGATTAGTTATCTCGACTGTTCCGTATGGGTAGACATTGAGTACCTTAAAATGGATTTCTTCATTTGTGTTAAGGTCTGAAGTGGTGATTCGAGGGTCTATCTTATCCAACAATACCTGATCCCCGATCTGAAGCTGGTTTGCCTCATCCTTAAGTTTGACATGGTTTTGCTTTGGTTCTGCTTCGTGTGTTCTTGATTTCTCCTTGACACGTGGCTTCCACTCATCTAGTTCATCGATCTGAAGCCTTTGTTCCTCATGAATTACTTCTTTATTGGCACGAGGTCTAGGATCAGGCTCAGTTATATGTTTTCATGGTGCTTCCTGTAAAGAAGGTTGAACCAATTGGTTATCAATAGAATTTATGTTCTCACCTTTATCACTCGATGTCCTAGTCGAGTCAAGAGCTTGAAGAGTGATCGTTTCGTCACCTACACAAAGTGTGAGTTCACCTGTACCGACATCAATTTTAGTTTTAGCAGTTGCTAAAAAGGGTCTTCATAAAATTAAAGGAATATCATTATCCTCATCCATGTCTAAAATGACAAAGTCTACTGGGAATATAAATTTATCAACTTTCACTAGCACATCTTCGATTATACCCTTAGGAACTCTAATAGTTTTATCAGCTATTTGGATGCTCATCCTAGTTTGTTTGGGTTTCCCTAGACCTAGTTGTTTAAATAGTTTATAAGGCATGACGTTGATGCTTGCCCCTAAATCAGCTAAAGCATTATTAATAGATAAACTACCAATTAAGCACGAAATTGTAAAACTCACTGGATTTTTCAATTTTCGTGGTAGTTTATTTTGTAAAATTGCTGAGCACACTGCATTTAGCTCCACATGCTACGTATCGTCTAACCTCTGTTTGTTTGTCAGAAGCTCTTTTAAAAATTTCCTTGAATTGGGCATCTGCGAAAGAGCTTCAAGAAACGGTAAGTTAATATGTAATTTCTTTAGAAGTTTAAGAAATTTACCGAATTGTTCGTCTGTACGATCTTTCTTCGTCGCATTGGGATATGGCACACGAGGTTGGTATTCTACGATTATCGATTTTGGTTTATCATGTCTTACCTCAACCTTACCTTTACTTACCTCAGCTTCCTGGCTTGGTTCTGATTTGTCTAACCCTTCACTTTCATGAGTAGTTATGACATGAATTTGCTCCTTTGGGTTAGTTTTAGTGTTGCTTGGTAGGCTTCCTGTGGTCTTTCAAAAATCACAGCAAGTTGTCCTAATTGATTTTCGAGCCCTTGAATCGATGCTTGCTGATTTTTGAGTCTTTGTTTGATGTTTTGGAAGCGTGTTTCTAACATCTGCGATGAATTTTGTCGGCATCTCCTCAAGGTTCGGCTTTCTTCTCTTGTGGGTAGGGTTCTTTGTTGAAAGCACTGAGAGGGTTGTTGTCTCACGATTTCTTTGACCTCCCATGAGAAATTTGGATGGTTCCTCTACTGGATTGTAAGAGTTACTATAAGGATTATTTTGAGGTCGAGGATTGTTACAGTATAGTGAACTTGCTCGTTTTCAATGCTTGGGTTTTAAGTTTGGTATTCGTATTGCTCATCCCTCCTCCATTTACATACACTTTGCATCTTTGGGTGTACCGAAGAACCATATAAACCATCAATTTTCTTACTTAACAGTTTTACCTGATTAGATAACATGGTTACCGCGTCAAGGTTGAAAACACTGGCAGCTTTTGTCGGCTTTGTCCTTGTAACTTGCCACTGGTAGTTATTCAGTGACATTTCATCTATAAATTCGTAAGCTGCTTCAGGTGTTTTGTTATTGATCGCTGTGAATCGAGCTTTAAAATTTATAAAAAGAATGATCGAACCTGGAAACTAACTCTGACAAAGATTGAGGCAAGTGCACCTATCGAACAGTAGTATAGCTTAGGCAAGACCGGATTATCGAACCCAAAGGAACTAAAAGTACTAATACTAACTTTCTTTCTATTATTTAGCCTCAAATAAGTGAAGTTGTTTATTAATCTAAATTAATTAACTACTAAACTAAAAACTCTAAGACAAAGAAGAATGAATTTGGAAAACAACTTGGGAAAAACTTAGTTGATTTAGATGATACCTAGGAAGAATCCACCTAGACTTCACTTGTTATCTAACACCTTTGAACCATACGATTTATTCACTTAGTTTGATCCAGTAAGACTCCCTAATGTATATTAAACCCTCTCTCGAGGCGAATAACGTCTAACCCTAGGTTAATTAGTGGAACTCTCGTTCTCTTATAATAACCCCTAGAATAGCGAAGAAATCGATCTATGGACTCCAATATTAGGTTTCACCTAATCAGGAAAAATCTCGTCACCCTATCTTTAGGCGTGCGATCAACTCCGCTTAATTATGTTGGATCTACTCTTAGGCAGGGTCTATTCCTCCTCCATCTAAGCACATTAAATTTGGATTAAGCTCACATAATTAAGAAGAAACTAAGTATTTATCATATAATTCAAAAAACAATAACAAGATTCATCATAGGTTTCATCCCCTTCGGGTATTCGAAGGGTTTAGTTCATAACAATAAAAGAAAACATCTCAAGAGAAAAGATAAAACAAAACATAAGAAATCCCTAAAACCCCCTGAAGGAATTGAAGAGGAGATCCTCCGTCTTGAGTATAATTTTGGCTTCTCGAGATGAATCAACTGGCTATCCATGAGTGAATCCCCACAAATCTGCCTTCTCTGGCCTAGCACGACGCCCCTAGATGATGGCTTTGGGCCCCCCTCTTAGGTCATACTTAGGGTGTATTTATAGGCTTTTGAAATATGTTTCTTTCTCCCTAAGTATCCTTTCCCGAATGAAATTGCTCTTCTCCAGGGCAGAGGCACGACCATGGCACACGCCCGTGTGAATCGTGGTCAAGCCATGTTCGGATTTCTTTAATGAGACACGGCCATGTGAGTCGGGCTTAGACCGTGTTCTAGATGATTGACTTGGCACAGCCGTGTGGGTCAAAGTCCAGGCCATGTTGATTTCCTCATTGGTCTATTTTGGTCTGTTTTGAGCCCGTTTCTCGTTCTTTTTATCCTTGGGTGCTCTCCTGAGTATAAGACATGAAAAGAAAGAATTAAGAGCACCTTTTTACATAAATAAAGGGATAATTCATCCAAAAGCATACTAAATGTAGGCCTAGAATATGTTACTATTTCGGTTTATCAGTTATTCAGGGTTCCGCCGGCGACTGAATCAATCAACTGCCTAGTCGAGGGGTTCACACCGTTATAGAAGGTTTGAACCTGTAGCCATAATGGTAACCCATGATGAGGTCACCTTCACATTAAATCCTTGTATCTCTCCCATGCATCGTAAAGTGTCTCTAAATCCATCTGCACAAAAGAAGAGATATCATTCCTCAATTTAGCCGGCGGAAAATATTTTAACAAAATTTTTTCGGTCATTTGCTCCCATGTAGTGATTGATCCTCGTGGAAGAGAATTCAACCACTGTTTGGCTTTATTCCTTAAAGAAAAGGGAAATAACCGAATGCAAATGGCATCATCAGAAACGCCATTAATTTTAAACGTATCGCATAATTCCAAAAAGTTCGCTAAGTGTGTGTTAGGATCCTCATCCTGCAAACCATCAAACTGAACAAATTGTTGAATCATCTGTATAGTGTTAGGTTTAAGTTCAAAATTATTTGCGGCGACAGTAGGTCTAACAATACTTGATTCAGTTCCTGTTAAATTAGGTTTAGCATAATCATACATAGTTCGAGGAACAGGATTTTGATTAACTGGGTTTGCGGCAACTATAGGAGGTAGCGGATTATTATCAGCCATCTCTTCGGTAGTGTTGGTATCATTCTCTTGCTCTTCTTGTATGTACTGTAGGCTTCACCTAATTTCTCCTCAGTTTCTGTAAACAGTACCTTCAATATCACTGCCAAAAATCAAGGGTCCTGAGGGGTTCCTCCTAGTCATAAACTAGATTTACCTGCCAGAAGCAAATAAAAGAAAAATTAGCAAAGTTTAAAAATAAAATAAATATAAATTGCAAATAAATAATATGACTAAAGTAATAAAAATTTAGTTTTCCTAATATCTTAGTCCTCGGCAACGGCGCCAAAAACTTGATCGCTGTCCAAACTAACTATGACAACGAATAAGGCAAGCGCACTTATCGTTCGGTAGTCTAGCTATGGCAAGACCGGAAATATCGTATCCTCAAGGACTAAGAGTACTAGTAGTTACTATCTTTTTATTATCTAGCCTAAGTATTAAGGGAATCGATGTTTAATTAAATAATTACTAAACTAAGGATACTAAGACACAGAGAGTGAATTGGGAAAATTCATTTGGGAAAACTAGTTGATTAAGACAATACTCAAGGAAGAATCCACCTAGACTTCACTTGTTATTTAACTCTGAATCAGACGATTTATTCACTTGACTTGATCCGTAGGATTCCCTAATTTATATTACTACCTCTTTCGAGGCTACTAACATCTAACCATAGGTTGATTAATTGAAATCTCTTTCTAATTAAAACCCCTAGTGTTTCATTAACTCGATCTATGGACTCCCATATTAGGTTTGACCCTAATCCAGTGAGATTTTCGTCATCCTATCTCTGGGGTTGCGATCAACTCCGCTTAACTATGCTAGATCTACTCTTAAACAGGACTTTTGCTCCATCGCTAAGCACATCAATACTTGAATCAATATCTGAAATATTAAAACAAGAATTAAGAACACATAATTAAGAACAAATCAAGTGTTTATCATACAGTTCAGAAAACAATAACAAGATCCGTCTTAGGTTTCATCCCCCTCGGGTATTTGAGGGGTTTAGTTCATGTTTAATAAAGAAAACATCTCAAAAGAAAGTAAATAACAAAACATAAGAAAAACCCTAAAACCCCCTGAAGGAAATTGAAGGGAAAATCTTCCGTCTTGAGTGTGATTCCGGCTTCTGAGATGGATCAACTGGCTTTCTTGGAGTAATTCCCTGTGTTCAGCCCTCTCTGGCTTCACCCCCATTCGTCAAAAGCCCTGAAAGAAGGATTCTATCGAACCCCCTGAAGGTTGCCCTCTAGGGTGTTTATATAGGCTTTCGGGATGCCTTACTTGGCCCACAAGTATCCTAATCCAAATGAAACTCATCTTGGCCACTGCAGGGACACGCCCATGTGAAACGCCCGTGTGAATCGAGACCCGGTCGTGTTCGAGTCTGCTAAAGTGGCACGGCCGTGTGGTAAACTCCAGGCTGTGTTGATTTCCTACTTTGGCCCATTTTCTCCGTTTCGGCTCGTTTCTCGTTCTTTTTATCCTCCGATGCTCTCCTAAGTATGAAACATGAAATTAAAGGATTAGGAGCATCAAATTCCACAATTCAAGGGATTAAATCATCCAAAAGTATGCTAAATGTGGGATTAAAATATGTATATATTATGGTTTATCAGTGACATGCTCATATACATTCATACATAACATAAGGCATACACTCATTTTATATCATAGGGGCATAACAGTAATTTTATATCATAGGGGCACAACATTCATTTCATATCAGTTTGGGGGTCTAGGTATACTTACCGACCCATCAGTAGGTCCATAGTCATCTCGGGCGACCCGTGCAACCTTAATAGTCAAATAGTGAAAATGGGCCCAAGGACCATATTGCGGGCCCATGTGGGCCCACATGCCCGTATGGCCCACATAGCCCAGAATTGGTCTCGGCCACGTAAATTACACAGTTTGGCCCAATTTTCTCCACAAGTTCGTGTGGTTTACCCGTGTGGGGCCCACCAGCCCGTTGGGCCCACACGGCCCATTTCGGCCCAACATGGCCTAAAACGGCCTAAGACCATGAAATCGCTCATGGTGGCCTCGATAGTCAAACGCCCACGTTTTATGCATTCGGATTACCACACGAGCGAGCGCACGCTCGTGTAGCGTCAATTGTCATATTTTCTGGCTTTTGCTGGTTTACGATTTGGGCAGTGTTTACACACTTTTCGGCATTTCACCGATATTGTTTATGGAGTACTGCTACACACCTGGGTTCTATTTTCTAAGAAAATCGCCCACGCCTTTGAAACCTACACTTGACCAACAGTCCCCAATTATTCATTTAAGCAGTTACTCAAT
This sequence comes from Gossypium sturtianum, assembly GCA_025698515.1. Lineage (NCBI taxonomy): Eukaryota > Viridiplantae > Streptophyta > Magnoliopsida > Malvales > Malvaceae > Gossypium > Gossypium sturtianum. The sequence goes on along the minus strand of CM046943.1, from coordinate 121,827,118 downwards.
CGATTACACACAAGTTATCCCAATCGTTATACTCACAACAACTTACCTTTGATCGAGTGAAGAGGGAAGTTTCGCCTACCCAAATGTTAATTACAAACCTTTTTCCCTTCAAAAAGTTCCTAGGCACCAACCGAAAATGAGTAAGCACTTATTCAACAAGTAACAAAATGACACCATACTATTACACTTACCAACAACGCGAGAAAGAGAATCAACTACGATGTGCAAGACTTAACGACAAGTATTGAATGCTTACCGGAAAACAGAGAAAGGAACACGGTCGGCCCCAAGAGAAAGGAAAGATTTGGCAACCAGGAAATGAAAAGGAAGGATGAAAGAAGGGAAAAGCCAGAAGAGCAAATGAAACAACGATGAAGCGAGGAAAAAAACGGTAGAGAAATAGATTCAAAATGACAAAAGGGGAGGAAGGTGTATTCGCCAATGATAGAATTACCTGGGAAAAGAAAAGAATAAGAGGTAATTGCAAGAGGAAGTATTCGGCCAAAGAAATGGTAAATAACAAAAAAAACAAACGAGTTGAAATAGAACCCTACCACTTTCAGCTTTCCAGCAAAAGAGAGAAACAAAACAAATAAAAGGAAAACCCGAAATGAGGAGTATACCCAATGAGGAGTATACCACTCTGGCCAAATTTCTTGAGTGTCAGAGTCCAATTTCGGCACAACACTCCCTCTCCCCTCACTTCCCTTGATTTTCTCCTAAAATCCCTCCTCAAATCTCTTCACCCGATCACACCTCCCCTCAACCACCCAATTTGAATTCTTCTCAACCACTTCAGTGTTTAGTCAAACTACAACTCCCCCCACAGCACAGCAGCAAAATAAATACTCCCTTGCCTCCACCAAGATTCGAACCTCAGTCCACTGGCATAGGTAACACGCCACTTACCCTCTAGACCAGCAGGCTTTTTATGTCTTGCTTTTATCCACAATAGTTTAAAGGCCTACTAACTAGGCAAGGGTTTATTCCCTAAAAACAAAACTTTTTGCACAAGCCCAGGCTTGAACCCAAGACTTCTCAGACACTCCTAAACACACCCAAATCACTTAACCCTTGAGTCAGGCAGATATTTGTGTAACAAACATACAAAAATAATTACTTAGATTTTGGGGCGTTACAACTCTACCCCCCTAAAAGAAAATTTCGGCCTCGAAATTTACCTGATCAAAACAGATGAGGGTATTGTTAACGCATCGCCTCTTCGGGTTCCCACGTGGCCTCCTCTGAACTGTGATTGCACCGAAGTACCTTAACCAGTGGGATCGACTTCTTCCTCAAAACTCTCACATCATGATCTAAAATCTGAATCGGTTCCTCCTCAAAAGTCAGGTCCGGTCTAACCTCAATCTCCTCAGTCGATATCATGTGTGTGGGATCAGAGCGATAACGCCTTAGCATAAAGACGTGGAACACATCATGAATCCGATCCAACTCTGGAGGTAACTCAAGTTGATAGGAAACCGGTCCCACACGCTTCAGTATGCGATAAGGCCCAATAAACCTAGGGCTCAACTTGCCCTTCCGTCCAAATCTCAGTACCTTTTTCCATGGTGAGACTTTGAGAAAAACGAAGTCCCCCACAGAATACTCAATCTCCTTGTGCTTCAAATCCACATACGATTTCTGTCTGTCAGATGCCGCCTTCAATCGATCCCGAATTATTCTAACTTTGTCATCGGTATCAGAAATCAATTCAGGGCCCAGAACACACCGCTCGCCCAACTCAGTCCAACACGAAGGAGTACGACACCTACGACCATATAATGCCTCGTAAGGTGCCATCTATATGCTAGACTGGTAGCTATTGTTATATACGAACTCTGCCAATGGCAAATAGTCTTCCCAATAGCTTCAGAAATATATTACACAACTCTTTAACATATCCTTCAGTATTTGAATCACCCTCTCTGATTGACCATTTGTCTGAGGATGAAACGCAGTAATAAAGTCCAACCTTGTACCCAAAGCCTCATGTAACTTCTTCCAAAACCAAGACGTGAAGCGAGGATCTCTATCTGATATTATGGAAATCGGTACCCATGCAGTCTCACTATCTCAGCCACATACAGTTTAGCTAGCTTCTGCAAAGAGTAATCAGTACGAACTGGTATGAAGTTGGCTGACTTGGTCAACCGATCCACGATGAACCATACTGTATCCTTCTTAGTAGGCATTAGGGGCAGCCCACTACTTGAATTCCATAGTTACTCTCTCCCACTTCCAAAGTGGAATTTTAACTGGCTGAAGCAACCACGAAGGTAAGCGATGTTCGACCTTAATTTCTTTGGCACAAGTCAGACACTTACTCACAAAGTCGGTAACTTAACGCTTAAGACCTGACCACCAATATAACTCACGAAGGTCTCGGTACATTTTATTCCCGCGGGATGCATAGCATAAGGACTACTATGCACCTCTCGCAGTATAGACTGCCTCAAATCAGTATCCCTTGGTACACACACTCTCCCACAGAAACACAGTACCCCTTCGCTATTCAGTCCAAAATCTGAAGTTTCCCCACTCTCAATCTGTTGGAATCGAGGACCCAAGGACCCATCTTCCAAATGTTTACCCTTAATCTGCTCTATCCACGTCGGTTTAACTTGGAGTTCAGCCAACAAACTACCATCATCAAATAAGTGAGACGAGCAAACATCGCCTTCAGATCCGCCATAGCCCTACGGCTCAGTGTGTCAGCCACCACATTGGCCTTACCAGGATGGTACTCAATCGAACAGTCATAATCCTTAAGCAGCTCAATCCATCTACGCTGCCTAAGATTTAGCTCCTTCTGAGTGAGGAGGTATTTGAGGCTCTTGTGATCTGTAAATGATACGATTTTCACCGTGAGATAATGCCTCTAGATTTTCAGTGCGAATACCACCGCGGCCAACTCCAAGTTATTCGTCGGATAATTTACTTTATGATACTTAAGCTGGCGAGACGCATATGCCACTACCTTACCCTATTGCATCAACACACATCCCAAACTGACATGTGATGCATCGTTTGTGAAACGAGTGAATTCTTTCCCGGACTCTCACTGTATTAAGATAGGGGCCTCTGTCAGAATCTTCTTAAGTTTCTCAAAACTCTCTTACTGCTTATTAGTCCAGACAAACAGCACCCCTTTACGCAACAATTTAGTCAGAGGTGCAGTAATCAACAAAAACCCCCTCAACAAAACGTCTATAATACCTGCGGACCACCTAAAACTTGAATCTCGGATATACCGTCTTAGGCGGCTTTCAATCCAAAACAACTTCAATTTTCTGAGGATAAACTCTAATCCCCTCAGCAGATACCACATGGCGCAGAAATGTTACCTCTCGTAGCCAGAATTCACACTTGCTGAACTTAGCGTATAATTGTTTTTCCCTCAGAATCTGTAGAACAACTCGGAGATGAGCGTCATGTTCATCCTCAGTTCTCGAATACATTAAGATGTCATCTATAAAAACCACTACGAATCGATCCAAATAAGGCTGGAACACTCAGTTCATCAGGTCCATAAAAGCTGCTGGTGCATTCGCCAGTCCAAATGGCATCACCAGGAACTCATAATGACCATAACGAGTCTTAAATGTTGTCTTATGAATATCAGCCTCTTTGACTCTCAGTTGATGGTACCCTGATCGAAGATCAATCTTAGAGAAGACCGAAGCTCCTCAGAACTAGTTGAATAGATCATCAATCCTCGGCAGGGGGTACTTTTTCTTAATAGTCAATTTATTCAGTTGCTGGTAGTCGATGCACATACGCATGGATCCATCCTTCTTTTTCACAAATAACACCGGTGCTCCCCATAGAAACACACTAGGGCGGATGAACCCTCGATCCAGTAACTCTTGAATCTGAGCCTTAAGCTCTACTAGCTCATTCGGTGCCATTCCATAGGGAGCGATGGACACTGGAGCTGTACCCGGTAGGAGCTCAATCCCAAATTCAACTTCACGGTTTGGAGGTAGTCCAGGTAGTTCATCGGGAAAAACATCTAGAAAATCTTTGACTATTCTGATGTCTTTAACAGACGAAACCTCAGAATCAAAATCACCAATGTAGGCTATATACGCCTCACAACCCTTACAAACCAACTTCTCGACCTTCAGAGCAGAAATTACATTTTACAAATAATTTCGACGCTCCCCTATTACCACCACCTCATTACCCTCCACAGTTTTCAGTACCACCCGTTTAGTATCACAATCCAAATTCACTTGATGCTTAACCAGCCAATCCATGCCCAGTATTAAGTCGAATTCTCCAAATGGTAGTTCCATTAAATCCGCCAAAAAGGTGGTTCCTTGAACCTCCAAAGGTACATCTCTGAACAATCTGTTTACCTTAACTGACTGCCCTAAAGAACTCAACACAGTAACCTGACTCGTAGTGGTTTCAACCATTATTCCCAAAGTCTCAGACACCGAGCATGCTATATACGAATGCGTAGACCCAACATCAATCAGTGCAGTATAAGGTACATTATAGATAAAGAACGTACCGATAATAACATCTGGGGCGTCTCTGTCCTCTCGGCGACGTGCAGTATAAACCAGAGCTGGCTGCCTTGCCTCAGCATGACTAGCACCTCTGCCCGGTGCTCCGCGACCACGACCCATACCATTTCCATCTCTGGCTTGACCACGGTCTCTCAGTGGCTGCTGAACACCTCTCGGTGGCTGTACAGTACCCCGACCTGTAACTTGTATCTGTTTGGGCCTCCGTGGACAATCTCTGATACAGAGCTCTAATGATCCGCATCTCAAACATGCCCCAATCCTTTTCCAACACTCGCCCTGATGGCGTCTACCACAGTCAACACATGGCTGCGGTCTAGTAGTAGCAATAGGGGCCCCAACTCTGACTGGCCCATCCACTCTGGCCTTTTTCTTCTGCCTCTGAACGGAACTTGAGGGCTCCAAATCCCTCTTATTCCTACCCTTTTCTCGGTTCTGATGCTTAGTACGCTTCACCTCCTCGGCGATCTTCGCCTTATCTACCAGTATGGTAAAATCTCACTCCCTCTATGGAGCTATCAAAACTCTCAGACAATCCCTGAGGCCGTCCTCGAAACGAACACACCGCTCATACTCAGTTGCCACCATCCCACGTGCATAGCGACTCAATCACAAAAATTTAGCTTCATATTCAGCCACTGATTTATCCCCCTGAGTCAGATTTAGAAACTCCCTCCTCCGGGCATCCACATAACTAGCGCCCACATACTTCCCTTGGAAAGTAGTCTTGAAGAATTCCCATGTCAATCGGTCGGCCTGAGTACCCTCTTTAACTGTAAGCCACCATTGATAGGCTTCATCTCGTAACAATGACACTGCACCTTTTAGTTTCTATTCGGGGGTGCAGTCGAGGTCATCCATGATCCTCTCTGTGGCCTCAATCCAATATTCAGCCACGTTAGGGGCAACTCCAGCAATACCCCTAAAAATCTCTGCCCCATTAGATCGGAGTCGTTCTGCAACCGACCCATGACCCACAGTACCGGTCTTGGGCCCAACAACCCTCTCTAGAATTTGCAACATAGCTTGGGACAATGCGTCGTCCCCAGCCGCTCGATCGTGAGACCCAGTCTCAGTCACAGGTGAAGTCGGTGCCTCTCTAGCTTTAGCGTTAGGCATGTGGCCCGATGAGGAAGAACCAGCCCGAGCACCTCTACGGCCTTCGCCACGGCATCTTGTACCCCTTCCACGAGTACCTTTGGTGCTCATTATCTATTTGCGTATTATCTATTTTTAAAATTTTATGCATCAATTTACAGTTCCAGTGTTAATTAATAGATGTCTTATGGAAAGCAATATCAGTATTTAAGAGTTTGTTTTCGCAGAACGTAATCTTACTACAGTTTTAGTTTTCCCTAACCAGAATATTTCAGTACAATCTACTACTTATAGTAGTCTCCATATTTCACTTTAAACAAACAGAAGTTTCAGAGGACTTACACATCGGCGCCGGAGATTCGGTGTACCACACATTCAGTAAAAATATTTCAAAATACTTCCAAATCGTTTCGAACAGTTCTTTTTCAAAATTTCAAGTTTTTAGAAGAAACCCAAAAACCACAGTCGAGTTTTGCAACCTGGCTCTGATACCACTAAATGTAACACCCCAAACCCAGCCCAGACATTATGGCTGAATCTGGCGACATCACATTGAAGTGTTTTCTGAAAACATAGTTTCTTTGGAAAATCCATTCTTATTATTAAATCTCGTTTATGATCTTAACGAAAATTTTAGGGTATCTTGTTCTTTTTAAATTCAAGTTGTTTTTAGCAGAACATTGATCATATTAGTTTGTTACTATACTTTAAAACAATGTTTGATGCGGAAGCTTTTATAGCATGTTACGAAAAAGTGGTGTTTTGAAAAGCATTTATCTTTTGAAAATCCGCGTCCTACTACTCTCAGATGTGAATTAAAATAAGTAAAATCCCCAAATTAAAAGTTAAAATTTAAAGAGGCCTTATTACAGAACAAATACCCAAATCAAATTTATTGGAAATAAAATTGAAATAGAAAAATAGGTGCGGTTGTGTGGCCACCTTCGAATCCCTCGCAGCACCGATCCGCCTAAGACTGGGAATTACCTATACAGATAAACAGAGGGGTGAGTTTACGAAAACTCAGTGTGTAACCCCATATAAGCAAATAGTCAATCATGCTGTAGGCAAGTACAGTCTGGGCCCAAGCCCAAATTAATAACAGTTCAGTTCAATTGGGCCTTAGCCCATTACAGTATCAGTATCAGTGTGGGCCTTAGCCCATTTTAGTGACAGTAACAGTTCAAGAATGCAATCAGAAATCCTATCCAACCAGCCTCTACACTCCACTCCGTCCAGCCCAACACTCCATGTGGGGATAAAATCACCCACCCACCCCTACACTCCAAAATTAGCATAGGTTGCGGCACTAAACAATATTTGCAGTAGGGCTGCCAGTACAGTACACTTCCTCCAATCATAATAATCCATCCCATGCAACATATCACACATGTATGCAACATATATATCGTGACATGCTCATATACATTTATACATAACATAAGGCATACAGTCATTTTATATCATAGGGGCATAACAGTCATTTTATATCATAGGGGCATAACAGTCATTTCATATCAGTTTGGCAGTCTAGGTATACTTACCGACCCATCAGTAGGTCCATAGTCATCTCGGGCGACCTGTGTAACCTTAACAGTCAAACAGTGAAAATGGGCCCAAGGCCCATAATACGGGCCCATGTGGGCCCACATGCCAGTGTGGCCCATATAGCCCAGAATTAGTCTCAGCCACGTAAATTACACATTTTGGCCCAATTTTCTCCACACGTTCGTGTGGTTTACCCTTGTGGGGCCCACTAGCCCGTTGGACCCACAAGGCCCATTTCGGCCCAACATGTCCCAAAACGGCCTAAGACCATGAAATCGCTCATGGTGGCCTCGATAGTCAAACGCCCACATTTTATACATTTGCATTACCACACGAGCGAGTGCATGCTCGTGTAGCATTAATTGTCATATTTTCCGGCTTTTGCCGGTTTACGATTTGGGCAGTGTTTACACACTTTTCGGCATTTCACCGATATTGTTTATGGAGTACTGCTACACACTTGGGTTCTATTTGCTGAGAAAATAGCCCACGCCTTTGAAACCTACACTTGACCAACAATCCCCATTTATTCATTTAAGCAATTACTCAATCAAATACACACAGTTATCCCGATCGTTATACTCACAACAACTTACCTTTGATCGAGAGAAGAGGGAAGTTTTGCCTACCCAAACGTTAATTACAAACCTTTTTCCCTTCAAAAAGTTCCTAGGCACCAACCGAAAATGAGTAAGCTCTTATTCAAAAAGTAACAAAATGACACCATACTATTACACTTACCAACAACGCGAGAAAGAGAATCAACTACGAAGTGCAAGACTTAACGGTAAGTATTGAATGCTTACCAAAAAATAGAAAAGGGAACACGATCGGCCCCAAGAGAAAGGAATGATTCGGCAACCAAGAAATGAAAGGGTAGGATGAAAGAAGAGAAAAGCCAAAAGAGCAAATCGGGAACAGTGAAGCAGGAAAAAGAACGATAGAGAAATAGATTCAAAATGACAAAAGGGGGAAGAAGGTGTATTTGGCCAAACAGTAGAATTACCTGGGAAAAGAAACGAAGAAGAGGCAATTGCAAGAGGGAGTATTCGGCCAAAGAAATGGTAAACAACAAAAAAAATGAACGAGTTGAAACAGAACCCCTACCACTTTCAGCTTTCCAGCAAAAGAGAAAAACAAAACAAATACAAGCAAAACCCGAAATGTGGAGTATACCCAATGAGGAGTATACCACTCTGGCCGAATTTCTTGAGTGTCAGAGTCCAATTTCGGCACAACACTCCCTCTTCCCTCACTTCCCTTGATTTTCTCCTAAAATCCCTCCTCAAATCTCTCCACTGATCACGCCTCCCTCAACCACTCAATTTGAATTCTTCTCAACCACTTGATGTTTGGTCAAACTACAACTCCTCCCACTGACCCAAAGACAAAATAAATACTCCCTTGCCTCCACCAAGATTCGAACCTCAGTCTACTGGCATAGGTAACACGCCACTTACCCCCTAGACCAGCAGGCTTTTTATGTCTTTCTTTTACCCACAATAGTTTAAAAGCCTACTAACTATAGGCAATGGTTTATTCCCTAAAAACAAAACTTTTTGCACAAGCTCAGGCTTGAACCCAAGACTTCTCAGACACTCCCAAACACTCCCAAATCACTTAACCCCTGAGTCAAGTAGATATTTGTGTAACAAACATACAAAAATAATTACTTAGTTTTTGGGGCGTTGCATCCATGCTTAAGGGTTAGTTTAAGGGGTTAGGAAAGAAACTTCCAGATTCTAGGTTTTCTAATTCATGTTCTTGTGAACTTGTTTAGTTTTCTAGTGCAATGAACTGATAAGTTTAACTATTTATACTATAGCTCAAGATACTCACGAGGGCTCTCGTGATAAGGGCAAAAGTCCTGCTGTTTGAACATTCCTGCATTTTCTGGTGAGTTACTTCTTGTTTCCATGTGTGTGTATAATGTTCTTGTTTATGTTTGATTGAGGTAAGCACTCTTATCCTATAAGATGATCTTTTTGTGTATGGGTAATAAAGGTTCGTGGTTATAAGTCTGAGTTAGTTGTCTGTGTAAATGGAGTAAGGACCTATCTTCGTGTTTAAGCCACCACCTATTGTTTCTAGAATGTACAATATAAACTGAGTTATGGAAATGAAATCATGGCGATGCCTTCAATGAAATGAGCATTGAACTGGCAGATCGCGATACATGAAAAGAGATCATATAGCCTTTGGTAGGGAAAGAGTGATTGCAAACCAGATTGTCAAATCATGTCAGAACAAATGAAATGAATGCTAAGGCTTGATCATGGACTTGGGTGTGGCTAGCACGAAGAAGGTGGTCTGCATGGTTACTTGGGTGTAGTGTATACGAAAAAGGAATATTGTATGTAGTAAAGTCTGTTTGTGTATGATATTCGCCAATGGGCGAATTGTATGACTTGTTGAGTTGGAAAGGTTTATTGGTATTATAAATAGCTATTGAGATGTTTGCTCTGGAAATCACTAAGTTATTTGAACATACTTAGTTACCTTTCCTTCTTAGGATCGTTGATGAAGTAAAGGACTTTTTGAAGACTACTCCACAAGGCATCTTTTGCCATAAGATTTCTAAGTTTTTGTATACTAAAGCTATTCTTTTGAAATCATTAATTCAATGAAACCTTAGTGAATTTATTATGTTTTTGCAAAGTATCGAACTATTTACCATGAATGATTAATGTTTGTCTAATTATATGTATATGTATACAATGCTGTAGTTAAATATAGGTTTACACCAAATATGGTTTTAAGAGCTTCTAGTGGAGCTTCTATGTTTTTTATTTTCCATGGAAATGTATAACCTTATTTATCTTTAATTTCACAAAGGATTTACAACTCATATTTATTTGAATTGTACTTTGTGAAGACCACGCCTGTACAAGTTTAAGGGAAAAGATTTTAAAGTAGTGTCACGCCAAACTTGGGTCCCCCTTAATGATCGAGTTTGGGGCGTTACACTTTGTCTACTTTTTTACATTGATTTTCTTGTGATTGGATTTACACTGAGCTTGTTAAGCTCACCCCTTTTAATTTCATCTTTACAGATAATCCTCAAGGTTAGGACGCGGACTCGGCATCTAGAGGGCTCAGCTCGAATAGTTTTTTTTATAAAAATATTTAGACTTATTATTTGAAATTTCTATTATTCGAAAACTTTATTGTTTTATTTGAACTGTTGCATGGGACTTAGGTTTTGAGTTTATTTTTGGCATGCATGGCATTATAGTTGTTTAGATTTTTGAAACTTGGATAATAAATTTATGATACATGAAATCTAGTTTTTAATTAAAACTATGTCGAATATCACTTTTCCGTTGCATTATTATGTAAATGAAATTTGAAAAAAATATAAAATTGAAAATCAATTTTTGCAAAGTAATTATTAAAATCAACTGATTTTTGAAATTAGATTGTATCTTTTAGGAACATGATAAATTTTTCTATTAAGATAAACAAAAGTTTTAAAATGATTGTTTCATAAACTCTGATAGTCTTATTAGGCCATTTTGGTGGCCAATGTAACCTTCAAAATTCTACTGTAATGTCTAGGTCGGGTTAGGGAGGTTACATTTGGTGGTATCGAGCCGATTATCAAACACAGGTTGTGGATTTTTGAATGAGTCTGCATGCATGTTTTAAAAAGAAGATGGGTATCTTGGGAAAAACCATGCATCAAACTATTGAAAAATGATTTTCTTTAAAGAAATCAAATTCGAGACTCCGATGCCATTCCCAACTCAGTTACTAATACTTGTAAAAATTATAGACAAACTACAGTTAAACATTAGACAAAAAACACTTAAAAAGTAACTAAGAACTTTGCTTCTGTACTTTAGATAAGCATAAAACTTTAGACTCAGAAAAACAATAGTGTTTCTGTTCAACTAGGAATTTTTGGTAGAGGAAACTGTTAGTGAAGTTACTGTAGCTAGTCCTTTGAGACTGTCCATGGTAGGGAATATGATCTTCAAGAGAATCCATTGGAGGTTTAAGAGAAGTATTGTTTGGAACTACATTGGAATCAGAGTTGTGTAGCGAAAGCATGGTTGGTTTAAAAAGAGGGATAACAAATTTTACGGCTAAGCAATTGGCGTGTCAGCAAGGAAATTTTAGGGATGAAATTTCTTTTAGAAGGGGAGAGTTTTCACATCCCAAAAATTGGGTTAGTAAAAGTGGTCATGCCTCGATTTATAAGGTTATCCTAGTGCGTTTATAAATAAATGAGTTACTAGCCTAATGGTTAAGTGTTAGAGAATCCACCTTCGAGTCCCAAGTTCGAGCCCTTCCATCTCAATTTTTTTTAGAAATTTCGGCAATCCAATTGTCACACCTGAAATATATCTGATTAAGGAATAAGATTAAACAAGAAATAAGCTCTGAGCTCAATGGTTAAGTGATAGTACAATCCAGTTGTCACACCTCGAAATAAATACGATTAAGAAATAAGATTAAAGAAGAAATGAGGTATATGCTCAATGGTTAAGTGATAGTACATCCATTTTAGAAGCCCTAGGTTCAAGACTCTCCTTCCCTTTTGTTTTTATTTAATTTTGGCCATAACACCCCAAAATATATGTACGGTTCAATGTTTAAATTAAGCAAAAAATGAGCAATAGGCTTAATGGTTAAGCGCTAGTACTCATTCCTAGAGATCCTAGGTTCGAGCCCTTTCCTTCCCTTCATTTTTCCAATTTTGGCAAGGCTAAGGGAAGTTCGTATGTGCTAGGGTTTACAAACCCTAAGAATTTAACCAATTCTTTCCTAACTAGAATTTACATCTTATCCCTTCTCAAAATCCTAATAGAATTTGCTCTCCATCTTATTTTTCTTTTCTTTTCCCTCATCTTTTCTCTTATTCTTGCACCCTAATTCCATCTTTTGTGCTGCCAAAATTTTCCCTTATTAAATCACTCCTCATTCATTGATTTCTATCCAAGTTTATATTATCGTTAGTAGCATCCGTTACCTTTTCGAAGAATCGATAAATACGCTTCGTTTCATTAATTAGATCCCATATATTCATTGTGCAAATCCCCAATATTGATCTTTTCGATTCATTTAATCGGTTTCTTTCAATTTTCACCATAACCCTTACCGCCAAATTTAACATATGAATACTTGTATGGTTGTCATTTGAAGGACCGGATATAGGTGAGTCAAATTAAAATCGATTATGAAGAACGTCAATCAAACGCGTGGTAAAAGGTATGTCTTTTCCAAGTGAATCGATGGTGGTCGTGTGTAGGGTTAGGGTCACATGGTCTCCCACATGACCATGTGCCCCTGTAAATAACAGGGTAGTTCATCTTCCACACAGCCTCAGCCTGTTACACGGCCTGCCACACGGCCGTGTCCTTCTTATAGGGTAAATTATCATTTTCCACACAACATCAGGCTATTAGATGGGTTGGCCACACGGCTGTGTAACCCTTTTACATAGCCTCAAGACTCTCACACGGCTTGGCCGCACAGTCGTGCGACCCTTGTTTTACATTTTGACCCAAAAATTTGTGAATTGCTCAGTTTAGTCCTTATATAATGCCCGAATTGTTTTTAGAGATTTTACTCATTTAATTGAGTTATTGATATTATGAATATGCTGGAACATGTGATTTAATGATTGGATTGCTACTGATATATTGTATGATATGTGAATGTTACATGTCTACTGATACCGTAATTCTGATAAATTGTCACCAATATTATTGCTTCTGCCCTACTGAGTACGTGTCAAGCATGTCCACTGCTTCTGTTGAACTGAATACATGTCAAGCATTTCTATTGTTTCTGCACTTTTCTATTACAAACATGTTATATTGCATTCCATGGGTGGGACAATATATACGAATGAAGTAGTGGTAGTTTAATAATCTACAAACACTGGTGGTTCATCCACAACTTACTAGCAGTTTATCTGCAAACTTTTTAAGTGAAAATACTGGTGGTTTAACCACAAATTTTTTTACTGGCAGTTTATCTACAGATTAATGGTGGTTTATCCACAACGCAACGTGTAGGGATGGATGAGTTTTTGGAAAACTCTTAATGTGGTGTGTAGCGAAGTTGGGTAGGATTTTTTCTGATAAACTGAAATTGCGTTGTCATTCATAAACATGTACATGCAAAAATGTGAATTCTAAAATATTATATTAATGTGTTGATCTGAAAAAAAATCGATACTCTGAATTGCTATACGATTGTGATTATTCTAAGATGTGTTATTTCATACTCTTTGTCTTCTTTTTTACACTAGTTTTCTTGTGATTGGTCTCACACTAATCTCGCTAAGATCACCCCCTTTAAATTTCCATATTTATAGATAATTCTCAAGGTTAGGATGTGGACTTGGCATCCAGAGGGATCGACTTGGATAGATTTTTTTATAAAAATATTTAGACTTATTACTTGAAATTTCTATTATTCGGAAATTGTATTGTTTTATTTGAACTATGGCGTGAGACTTAGGTTTTGGGTTTATTTTGGCATGCATAGAATTATAGTTGTTTTTGTTTTTGAAACTTGAATAATAAATTTATGATACATGAAATCTGGTTTTTAATTAAAACTATGTTGAATATCACTTTTCGGCTACATTATTATGTAAATGAGATTTGAAGAACATTTAAAATTGAAAATCAAGTTTTGCTAAGTAATCATTATAATCAACCGATTTTTGAAATTAGACTGTATCTTTTATGAACATGATAAAATTTTCTACTAAGATAAACAAAATTTTATTACTATTTTGTAAACTCTGATAGTTTCATTAGCTCATTTCGGTGACCAATGTAACCTTCAGAATTCGATTGTAACGTCTAGGCCGGGTTAGAGAGATTACGGAGAGCCACCTCTAAATTACTTGTGTTCTAATTTGGAAGATCAAAACCACAAGATCGAAGATTCCAAGAAATCAATGGATTCAGATACACTTCTGTATTTTGTTTTGTTCTTGATTTATTTGTGATGATTTGACATGACTAGTCCTGGTTTATGGTTTGTTAAGTTTTATATTAGATATTATTTTACGGTTCAAACAAGTTGCATTCGAGCCTCATCATTTCAAATTACTGAGAATGAGTGTTTTTTTTTATATATGGATTAATTCATTCTTAAGACTTTATGGATTTGATATATGGGTTAGGTGTTTCAATTATACGTAATAATTTTTTTGATTTATATTAAAATTTTGAAGGTTTGAAATAAAAATTGTACAAGTTTTAAGATTATTTCTTGAAGCTTTAAGTTTTAGGGCTTGGAATATTTGTGTGATCTTGAAAATCAATAGATTCAATTTATTGGCTTAAATCGTGGACGATTAGTTCTTCGTATACATCAAGTTGATTTTATTTGTTGTTTTTGTATTGCTTCAAAACCTTGTCGCCGTTCATAGAAGATGTCGATTAGATCCACATTCGTGCAATGTTTACTTTAATTTCAACCGCTGATTGTTGCCTTTCTTCCGCCGTTGATCGCTCTCCTTATTGCTATCTCGTGGCATCCACTTTGCTATTGTTATGCTCTTAAATTGGTGCTACCCCAAGTTTCAAATTATTGCTATCAAAGGCTGTTAATCACTTCAATTATTTTAAGATCGTGGCTGCCAATTACCTCAAGTGAGATAATTAATTGATGTTTTAATTCATTGAATATTTCTTAGGTTGTATTATACTTATTCCAACACTCTGTATATATATATATTTGCATGGCATAATATATTAGAATGATTATTATATATGTATATATATAAACGTGGTTTGCTCATGTTTTAAAAATATGCTTGTTATACACTTGTATAGCAGTGTATATATATAGTCTCCGATAAATATAGATATAGTCTACATTGTCATATGGCTTCATGTTTACGTATGCTTTAATATTAAGCTTGTATGTATATATGGTTTAATATATATATATAGTCACTGCTATTCTTGTAAGTCGATTCTTTTATAAAAAGAAATCACTAAATTCTATAATTATATGGGTGTTTTGATATAAATTCATGATAATCATGAGTATTGGTAAAGAAAATCAGGTATTTATATGACATGATTACTATTCATAGAAGTGACGCCCTAGGTAGGCTCCATGCATGTTGACACGTATGCTATCCTAGACTCAACATGTGTTCATTGGTCCGTGTTCGCCAGTTCAATTGTTTGGGCCGCACCTCTCGCTTGTGAACACCCAGGGACATGCGAACTAGGCTCGCGAGCCTTCCCTACGAGCCCTTAACATATCCACCGGTGGGGTCCAAACTCGAGTCGCGGGTTGGTAGAGGCGCTAGACGATGCAAGCCCACAAGAATTGAAAAATCATATGCGGAATTGGGGATTTTAATCTCTCACACTTTTAGGGCTTGAAACATTTCCTCTATCTACATAGTACAAGCGTAGAAATTAGCCTCGACAGGAACCCCCGCTGCATGCTGTTGCGGTGGATAGTTCAGAATTATCCGGTGATTACTGCCTCCCCTAGTTCTAGCAATGATCGTAACAGAAGGGGAAAAAATACCCAAAGTAGAGAAATTCATAGAAATTTACCTTAAAGAAAATCTAAATCGATTGCATGATAGTTGAAAATGTTTAAAAATAATAATTTTTAGGTTCTTCATAACCCGTTTTTTAAAAAGTTTTTGCTCTTGTGCTTTAACTATTCGAATAACCAAGGAAGAAGGAACAATTAGATCTAAACGGGTATAATCCCCTCGTACACGTGGCGAGGTAAACGTTAGGCACCATTGACCAATGCGTGTTTGGTAAGCCATTCAATTTTAAAACATTAGTTCTAAGAAGCCCCATTTTATAACCCTTCTTAGAACCACCAGGGGACTATATTGTTGCCGTATTTTCGATTTCCAACCCGAAACCTGGATATAACCGGGCCACCGACCCACGATCCGAGGTTGGACCCCACCAGTGGATATGTTAAGGGCTCGCGAGCCTAGTTCGCATTTTCTGGGTGTTCTCTAGTAGAAGGTTAGAAGCTAAACGATTGAATTGGCAAACACCTGGACCAACAAACACGTGTTAAGTCTAGGATAGCATACATGTCGACATGCATGGAGCCAATCTAGGGCGTCACTTCCATGAACAGTAAACATGTCATATAAATACCGAATTCTCCTCACCAAGAGGTCACATAGAAAAATACTCAACAAGTATTAAGTTCAGTATTATAAAATTTGATTTTGAATTTTATTATAAAATTTTAATGGTTACTTGTAATTCGTCAAAGATTAAGGTATTCGGTTTCTCATTCAGCAATGAGAAAACCTTATTTTGGGTTATTGTTATGAAAATTTTAAATTTTAATATTAGTATGTTTATATATATATATATTAAAATAACTTAATTAAAATAATAAGTTGCCAAAGTGACATCTGCTATTGAAATTATTTTGTTTTAAAATATAAAATGTTGTGTGCATGTAACTTAAGCTACGCTAATATTGATTGGCCCAAAAGAAGGTTAATATTTAATAAAATTACATATAAAACTGTGGTAATAAACATATGATGATTATTCGGTTTTACATGTGAACAATAAATCGACCCAAAGGAAAATTTATTGTTTGACATGTTTTTATTGTCAGTCTTTGATTACTACAATAATATATCACTTACAAGTTAATATTTTTGTCCAAAGACGAAATATTAGTGAAGTGCCCGATATCTTGAGATGAGATTTACCTTTATTCAAATTATTTTGGTTTAAATTTAAAATATTTTGAAACAAATAAATTCATATTTGGACTTTGATATTTAATTAATGATGTCTAATATTTTAAATAGATTAGTTGAAACAAAATGTCACCAAAGTGACCTCTTTTTAAATGAGATTACTTTTTTTAAAATATCAATATGATTATATGTTTTTGTGATTCATGCGTTTATTAATTGACCCAAAGGTAAGTTAATATTTGACAGAATTTCAACGACATCTGTGGTGATAAATATTGACAATTATAAGGTACTTTATGTGAACAATAAGTTAGTCCAAAGATTGATTCATTGTTTGAGATAATTTATTGTCAATGTTTGATTGCTACAACAAGAGTATCACTTACTATTAATTGACCCAAAGACTTGATATTAATGTCTTGTTTGTTATCTTAAGATGAGATTACCCACTATGTTGAATTTATTGGTTACTTATGAATATTGATGTGAGCTTATTTTTATCTATTTTGTTTTATATTCAACTAGTTCATCTTTTGCTGCCACAATATCTGCTAATATAAATTCTATACCCATGCTTAATGAGACTAATTTCAAGAAATGGAGAAGGCACTTACTTATAGTGCTTGGTTGAATGGATTTAGACCTTGCAATAATAGAAGAACAACCTGCACTGTTCATTGCAACAATCACCCTTGATGCTAAAAGGGATTTTGAGATGTGGGATTGATCGCTATGAAGTCAGAGTTTTAAAATTTATAATGAGAATGATCGAACCTGGAAACTAACTATGACAACGATTGAGGCAAGTGCACCTATCGAACAGTAGTATAGCTTAGGCAAGACCGGATTGTCGAACCCAAAGGAACTAAAAGTACTAATACTAACTTTCTTTCTATTATTTAGCCTAAAATAAGTTGAGTTGTTTATTAATCTAAATTGACTAATTACTAAGCTAAAGACGCAAAGACAAAAAGAATGAATTGGGGAAATACTTGGGAAAAACTCATTTGATTAAGACGATACCCTTAGGAAGAATCAAAGCTAGACTTCACTTGTTATCTAACATCGAACTGACGATTTATTCACTTGACTTGATCCGTAGGATTCCCTAATGTACATTAGACCCTCTCTCGAAAGCGAATAACGACTAACCCTAGGTTGATTAATTGAAATCTCTTTCTAATTAAAACCCCTAGAATCGTATTAACTCGATCTATGGATTCCCATATTAGGTTTCACCCTAATCCATCAACGCTTCGTCACCCTATCTCTAGGTGCGTGAACAAATCCACCGTAATTATGCTAGATCTATGAATAGGCAAGAACTTTTGCTCCACCACCTAAGCACATCATACTTGAATCAATATCCGCGAAATATTAAAACAAGAATTAAGCACACATAATTAAGAACAAATCAAGTATTTATCATATAGTTCAGAAAACAATAACAAGATTCATCTAAGTTTCATCCCCCTTCAGGTATCTGAAGGATTTAGTTCATAATAATAAAGAAAAACATCTCAGAAGAAAAGATAAAACAAAACATAAGAAATCCCTAAAACCCCCTGAAGGAATTGAAGAGGAGATCCTCCGTCTTGAGTAGAATTCCGGCTTCTTGAGATGGATCAACTGGCTATCCCTTGAGTGTTTCCCACAAATCTGACCTTTTCAGCTCGGCTCTTTGGCCTAGCTAACCGCCCCTAAACGATAGCTTTGGGCTCTGGCTTCTGCCGAACTCCCCGAATAAGTTGCCCCCTAGGGTATTTATATAGGCTTTGAGATGCCTTACTTGGCCTCCAAGTATCCAAATCTGAGTGAAGTTCCTTCTTGGGTGTTTAAATAGACTTTGGATTGTGTTTCTTTGCCTCCAAGTATCCAAATCCGAGCAAAACTTCTCTTGGCCGCTGGTAAACCGAAATAGTAACATATTCTAGGGCCACATTTAGTACGCTTTTGGATGAATTATCCCTTAATCTATGTAAAAAGGTGCTCTTAATCCTTTCTTTTCATGATATATACTCAGGATAGCACCAGGGGATGAAAAGAACGCAAAATGGGCTTAAAACGAGACAAATGGGCCAAAGTATGAAATCGACACGGCCTGGACCAAAGATCACTCGGTCGTGGCTCACTGATCATCTAGAACACGGTCTAACCCCGACGCACACGGTCATGTCTCATTAAAGAAATCCGAACACGGCCTAGCCACGATTTACACGGGCATGTGCCATGGCCGTGCCTCTGCCATGGAGAAGAGCAATTTCATTCGGGAAAGGATACTTAGGGAGAAAGAAACGTATTTCAAAAGCCTATAAATACACCCTAAGTATGACCTGAAAGGGGGGCCCAAAGCCATCGTTTAGGGGCGTCGTGCTAAGCCAGAGAAGGAAGATTTGTGGGGATTCACTCAGGGATAGCCAGTTGATTCATCTTGAGAAGCCGGAATTTTACTCAAGACGGAGGATCTCCTCTTCAATTCCTTCAGGGGGTTTTAGGGATTTCTTATGTTTTGTTTTATCTTTTCTCTTGAGATGTTTTCCTTTATTGTTATGAACTAAACCCTTCGGATACCCGAAGGGGATGAAACCTATGATGAATCTTGTTATTTGATTATTTGAATTATATGATAATTACTTAGTTTGTTCTTAATTATGTGAGCTTAATCCAAATTTAATGTGCTTAGGTGGAGGAGGAATAGACCCTGCCTAAGAGTAGATCCAACATAATTAAGCGGAGTTGATCGCACGCCTAGAGATAGGGTGACGAGATTTTGCCGGATTAGGGTGAAACCTAATATGAGAATCCACAGATCGATTTACTACTATTCTAGGGGGTTATTATAAGAGAACGAGAGTTCCACTAATTAACCTAGGGTTAGATGTTATTCGCCTCGAGAGAGGGTTTAATATACGTTAGGAGTCTTACGGATCAAACCAAGTAAATAAAATCATATGGTTCAAAGTGATAGATAACAAGTGAAGTCTAGGTGGATTCTTCCTAGGTATCGTAGAAATCAACCGAGTTTTTCCCAAGTTATTTTCCAAATTCATTCTTCTTTGTCTTAGAGTCTTTAGTTTAGTAGTTAATTAATTTAGTTTAATAAACAAACTTCACTTATTTCAGGCTAAATAATAAAAAGAAAGTTACTATTAGTACTTTTAGTTCCTTTGGGTTCGATAATCCGGTCTTGCCTAAACTATACTACTGTTCGATAGGTACACTTGCCTTTAATCGTTGTCAGATTTAGTTTCCAGGTTCGATCATTCTTTTATAAATTTTAAAACTCTGATTTACAGCGATCAAGTTTTTGGCACCGTTGCCGGGGAACTAAAATATTAAGAAAACTCTATTTTTATTACTTTAGCCATTATTTTTATTTTTCACAATTTATTTTTATTTTTAGTTTTAATTTTAAATTTGCTAAATTTTCTTTCTTTGTTTTCCTAGCAGGTACCTCTAGTTTATGACTAGAAGGAACCCGAGAGGACCTTTAGAATACGAAAGTGATATTGAAGCTACCGTCGAAGAAATCACGAGAGAGAAATTAGGCGAGCCCTAAATTACCAAGGAGAGCGAGAAGACAGATCCAATCCTACTGAAGGGATGGACGAAAATAATCTTCCACCACAAGATGTGGGAGAAAATAATGCTCCTAGTACTATGTTTGATTATGCTAAACCTCATTTAATGAAGAGTCGAATCTAGTATTGTTAGGCTCGCTATATTTGCTAATAATTTTGAATTAAAGCCTAACACTATACAAATGATTCAACAGATTTGTTCAATTTGGTGGTTTACAGACTAAGATCCAAACGCTCATATAGCTAATTTTTTAGAGTTCTGTGATACCTTCAAAATAAATGGCGTTTCTGATGATTCCATACATCTTCGGTTATTTCCCTTTTCATTAAAGAATAAAGCTAAATAGTGGTTAAACTCATTACCACGCAGGGTCAATCACTACATGGGAACAAATGACCAAAAATTTTTATTAAAGTATTTCCCACCGCCAAAACGGCCAAATTACGTAATGATATATCTTCCTTTGTGCGAGATGGATTTAGAGACATTATACGATGCATGGGAGAGATATAAGGATCTCTTGAGGCGATGCCCACACCACGGTTTACCTTTGTGGCTCCAAGTCCAAACTTTTATAACGGTGTGAATCCTTCAACGAGGCAATTCATTGATTCAGCCGCACGGTGGAACTTTGAACAATGTAACTCACGAGGCGACTCACGAATTTATAGAAGAGATGATTTGAATAACTATCGGTGGCAAGTTACAAGAACAAGGCTAACAAAAACAATAGGAGTTTACAACCTCGACGCGATAACCATGCTATCAAATCAGGTAGAGTTGATGAATAAGAAGATTGATAGTTTGTGTTCTTCGCAGTACATCCAGTCATGCAAGGCAACGCAAGTGGAACTGGTGGCAAATCTGAGTACCCACCCTACCAACGGGCACAGAGAGCTTGAACGGATGAACTATATAGGTAACAATTTCAGTTCTAATAATAACCCATATAGTAATAATTATAATCCGAGGTTGGAGGAACCACCCAAATTTTTCAGTGGGGAAGACAAGGAAATCAAGGAAATCAAAGACAACAACCTCCTCAAAATTTCCAAAATCAGCCCTATCCACGGGAAAAGAAGCGAATCTTGAAGAGACGTTGAACAAATTCATAGCATCCACGAAGCCCGTCTCAAAAAAATGAGGTAACACTCGACACCCAACAAACATCGATCAAAAGGATCGAGAACCAAGTGGGAGGACTTACAAAGGCAATCGGAGAAATTACTCAGTCAGTCAGAGAAATTGCAAAGCTATTATCCGAACGACCGCAAGGGCGTCTACCGAGTAATATTGAAATTAATCCAAAGGAGCAAATCCAAGCCATAACACTCAAGAAAGCGAAGAAGTAGACGAACCCTACCCAACACAAGAAAATGAGGTAGAAAAGGTAAAGTAGAGGTAACACAAGACAAGCCAAAACCGGTAATTAAGGAGTACTAACCTCGCGTACCTTACCCCGAGGCGTTAAGAAGAGACGACACAGAAGAATAGTTCGGTAAGTTTCTTAAACTTTTAAAGAAATTACATATTAACTTACCATTACTTGAAGCTCTTTCAGATGCGATTCTAGGAAATTTTTAAAAGAGCTTCTGACAAACAAACGGAAGTTAGACGAGTCGTCACATGTGGAACTTAACGCAAAGTGCTCAGCAATTCTCCAAAATAGTCTACCACAAAAGCTAAAAGATCCAGGGAGTTTTACAATTCCATGTTTAATTGGTAGACTAACTATTGATAATGCGTTAGCTAATTTAGGGGCAAGCATTAATGTCATGCCTTACAAATTGTTTAAACAATTAGGTCTAGGGAAACCCAAACAAACTAGGATGAGCATTCAATTAGCTGATAAAACTGTTAGAATTCCTAGGGGTATTATCGAAGATGTTCTTGTAAAAATTGACAAATTCGTTTTCCCAGTAGATTTAGACATGGATGAGGATAATTCAATCCCCTTAATTTTAGGAAGACCCTTTTTAGTGACTGCTAGGACTAAAATTGATGTTGATGCAGGAGAACTCATGCTTTGTGTAGGTAATGAGACAGTCACCCTCAAGGCTCTCGATTCGGCTAGATCATTGAGCAATCAAGGTGAGAACGTAAATTCTACCGATAACCATTCGGTTAACTCTTATTTTCAGGAAGCATCACCAAACAATACAACTGAACCCGATCCTAAACCCCATGCCAACAAAGAAATAACTCATGAAGATCGAGGGATTCAGTTCGATGATCTAGACGAGTGGAAGACACACTTCAAGGAGAAATTAGGGATACACGATGAAGAACCGAAACCACACGAGATAAAACCGAAGGAGCCCCCAAAAGAGCTAATAGGAACAACAAATCACTTCAAAATAGGGGACCAAGTACTATTAGATCAGGCAAATCCTCGAATATCTCCTCCGGACCCTAGCACAAACAAAGAAATATCTTTTAGGGTAACCAGTGTTTTCTCACACGGAACAGTCGAGGTAAGTAATCCTATTTTTGGTACTTTTACTATAAACACATCTCGACTTAATTTTTTTCACAAAGACACAAATGATAGCATGAGGAAGGACTTCCAACTCCTCAAACCACCCTGACAAAGCAAACGAGAGGAGAGTCTAGCTTAAGACTATAAACGAGCGCTTCTCGGAAGGCAACCCGAGCACTAACATAATTTATTCTCATATTTTGCTTTAAATTATTTTTCTTTTCTTCTTTTCTTTCTGAACACTTAGTTATAAACTAACAAGGGGTGCAGAATTCCAGGACACACGGCCTTACACACGGCCGTGGCCGTGGCCGTGTGGACCATTAGAATCCCTGTACTGACATAGCAGAGGCTGTGCGAATCAATTACAACCACTTTTCGACGTCACGGATCCAACCACTACACCACGGGCACCGACAAAGGGGCACGCCCGTGCCCCATAACCGTGTGCAACTACTGACTTTCCAACCACGGGAAGAACATGCCCGTGCCCTATAACCGTGTGAAGCTACTGACTATCCAACCACGGGAAGAACACGCCCGTGCCTTACGACCGTGCGAAGCTACTGACTTGCCACCACGGGCAGAACACGCCCGTGTCTTCCAACCGTGGTCGACTTGAAAACAAACATAGAGAATCAACACACCCTGTGACACGGCCGTGCGATGCGGCCATGTGAATCGAAACACCCTCAACCCATGGACGTGGTAAATTGCCAGACTTGAGACTCTATTTAAATACCATGCCCCTCTCCTTTCTCTCCTTACCTACTCCTCTTCTTCTTCTTCCTTTCTTTCTTTTCTCCCTTTTTCTTTCTTTTTCCTTTTCCTAATAAATCCTCAGACTCTTGAGCTACAACAAAATCATATCCATGGCAAAGAAGTGTAAAAGGCCAATCTCCTCAAAGGAGACCGATTCACCTGAGTTCATGCCGACAGCTTCATCCAAACAACAATCCAAGGGTCTTTGAGACCAATTATCTGTTCTTTTATTTTTATCTTCTCCTTTATTTTCTTTATCTTTACTTCTCTTCTACTTAATCTAGTTTATTTTGTTTTAGTTTCTTATTTTTAGGTTCTTAAGGCTGCTTGGGAATCACGCCACCACCATAACCTTATCCTTAGAAATCACACCCAACAATAAGGACCTCCCAGTCCATTCATCTTTTCTTTTAATTTTAGTTTTCTTCTTAGTCTCCTTCTCTTTATCTTTCTTGTCTTTAATTATATTATTAGTATATTATTAATGTTTCTTTAGATTTCTTGGCTAATCCTGCATGAGACTCCTAATTTCTTCATCTAGCGCAGGTTCGTCATCCAGACGGCCCATCACCACCACCAAAGGCACAACCTGCCAACTCAAGGAGCTCATCCATAATTCAGGGAGTTTCACTTATCCCCATATCTTCTGATCTGAACATTACATTTCTCTTATATATCTTTGTACATTGAGGGCAACGTACATCTCAAGTGTGGGGGGTGAACAACCTAAAAACATACCTAACTCAAAGCCTGAATTATGCCTTGTTTGAAAGTAAATTACTCATATTACTAATTAGGATGAAATTTCTGATGATTTATGATTTTTATTGATATGTTTTAGATTAAGTAATTGATAATTGTGCATTGATAATTAAATTTAAAGAATACTAGAGAATCAAGCATGATAAGTCTATTTTTCAGAAATTAAAAATTTTCTAGGTTGTCGAACTGAGTTTAAATACTACTTTGAAGTTTGAATTTTACGAGGTTGACATCAAAATACCCATAATTTTTTGTGATTTTTTGAGCCTTATAGAGCATATATTCTTTTTCTTGCTCACTTTATTGATTATGAGTATGTCAACACTGATTTGTTATTCTAGAACTTGCATCGATTATACATGTCGAGACCACACTTTTTGATTTGATACACAGAGATGATAAAGGCACCTAGGATTTAACCCACTAACTCCATTAAAAAGCCTACCTTTACAATTAACCCCTAGTGAACCCCTTTTAACCCTAACAACCCTTTTTATTGACATAACCGCTAATATTAACCTAGAACCCCTTTGTTTTTGTTATCACCATTCCTTTTGACTACCCTTATATCGAGATTTGATTTGATTAATATCCTAACGATGTTTTATTTCAGTAATTTATCTTTTATTATGTATTTATGATTGTTCTTAAAAAATCAAAAGTATATTCATTAATCATCATTAGTTGTGATTAAATGAGCTTATACGCTTAAATTTCAAAATATCGGAAAAAAAAGCTCGTATTATTAGCATTATTAGTTTTCAATTGATGTAATTATTTCTTAGTTAGGTAATTTGTCAATTCAATCTCGATTCTAACCTTCTAATTCAGCCTTGTTCCACACCTTAACCCTAACCCCGTTACAACCCTAACAAAGACCTTTTGATTTGTGTTTCATCTCATATTTCAGTGGTGGAGATTTGATTTTCATGCAAGCCTATGGGATTAACTCTTCATGTTCGACTTTTGAGTGCCTAAATTTTGAACCTTAAACACTTTGAGTGCTTTGAGTGGATCTTTTGTGAGGATGTCAATCCTTGTCGATTTTAAATTAAAGGTAATTATCTAGATAAGGGGAGACGCCTAAGTTTTCGAGCTACAAAATCTATGACTTATACTGTTTGAATTTTTTAGGACGCTTTGAGTTGAATCATCCATGTATAAATTATCTCTGAATTATGATAAGACACTATCAATAGGAATTATGAATTACAGGAAGTTCGTTTTAATTGTAAGTTGAGAATTTTGCTTGAGGACAACCAAAAGCTTAAGTGTGGGGGTATTTGATAAACCGAAATAATAACATATTTTAGGCCCACATTTAGTATGCTTTTGGATGAATTATCCCTTAATCTATGTAAAAAGGTGCTCTTAATCCTTTCTTTTCATGATATATACTCAGGAAAGCACCAGGGGATGAAAAGAACGCAAAACGGGCTTAAAACGGGACAAATGGGCCAAAGCATGAAATCGACACGGCCTGGACCAAAGATCACACGACCGTGCCTCACTGATCATCTAGAACACGGTCTAACCCTGACGCACACGGCTATGTCTCATTAAAGAAATCCGAACACGGCCTGGCCACGATTTACACGGGCGTGTGCCATGGCCGTGCCTCTGCCGTGGAGAAGAGCAATTTCATTCGGGAAAGGATACTTAGGGAGAAAGAAACGTATTTCAAAAGCCTATAAATACACCCTAAGTATGACCTGAAAGGGGGGCCCAAAGCCATCGTTTAGGGGCGTCGTGCTAAGCCAGAGAAGGCAGATTTGTGGGGATTCACTCAGGGATAGCCAGTTGATTCATCTCGAGAAGCCGGAATTCTAATCAAGACGGAGGATCTCCTCTTCAATTCCTTCAGGGGGTTTTAGGGATTTCTTATGTTTTGTTTTATCTTTTCTCTTGAGATGTTTTCCTTTATTGTTATGAACTAAACCCTTCGGATACCCGAAGGGGATGAAACCTATGATGAATCTTGTTATTTGATTTTTTGAATTATATGATAATTACTTAGTTTGTTCTTAATTATGTGAGCTTAATCCAAATTTAATGTGCTTAGGTGGAGGAGGAATAGACCCTGCCTAAGAGTAGATCCAACATAATTAAGCAGAGTTGATCGCACGCCTAGAGATAGGGTGATGAGATTTTACCGGATTAGGGTGAAACCTAATATGGGAATCCACAGATCGATTTACTGCTATTCTAGGGGGTTATTATAAGAAAACGAGAGTTCCACTAATTAACCTAGGGTTAGATGTTATTCGCCTCGAGAGAGGGTTTAATATACGTTAGAGAGTCTTACAGATCAAACCAACTAAATAAAATCATATGGTTCAGTGATAGATAACAAGTGAAGTCTAGGTGGATTCTTCCTAGGGTATCGTCGAAATCAACTGAGTTTTTCCCAAGTTATTTTCCAAATTCATTCTTCTTTGTCTTAGAGTCTTTAGTTTAGTAGTTAATTAATTTAGTTTAATAAACAAACTTCACTTATTTTAGGCTAAATAATAAAAAAAGTTAGTATTAGTACTTTTAGTTCCTTTGGGTTCGATAATTCGGTCTTGCCTAAACTATACTACTGTTCGATAGGTGCACTTGCATTTAATCGTTGTCAGATTTAGTTTCCAGGTTCGATCATTCTTTTATAAATTTTAAAACTCTGATTTACAGCGATCAGCCGCGGCAGGGACATGGCCATGGCACACGCCCGTGTGAATCGTGGCCAGGCCGTGTGGACTTCGTTGATGAGGGACGGTCGTGTATCTCGTGGCTAGACCGTGTTCGAGATTATTGAGGAGGCACGGCCGTGTGGTCTTAGGTCCAGGCCGTGTCAATTTCGTGCTTTGGCCCATTTGGCCCGTTTTAAGCCTGTTTCTTGTTCTTTTCATCCTTCGGTGCTTTCCTGAGTATATAACATGAAAAGAAAGGATTAAGAGCACCTTTTTACATAAAATAAGGGATAATTCATCCAAAAGCATGCTAAATGTGGGATTAAAATATGTTACTTTTACGGATCAGGGATCGTTCAAACCGCATGAGTCTAATGATCATGAGCACAACATTCTAGAAGCCTTTAGGGGCACAAAATCTGAAGAGATTACTCAGGCCAAGGGTTTCCTTAACGAAATTTAGAAACATTTTGCTAAAAATGATGAGGTTAAGATGACATCACTTTTAACTTCTTTTATGCCTGTGAAGTATAATTGTTAAGGAAATGTGAGGGAGTATATTATGGAAATGTTCCATGTTGCTTCAAGAATTAAGGCACTTAAGATCGAGATTTTTGTGGAATTAAATTTAGTTACAACTGTCAAAAAGAGAAATGGACTCTAATTGAGCTGATTTCTCATTGTGTGCAAGAGTAAGAAAGTTTGAAACATTATGAGTCTGAAGGTGCTTATTTGACCAGTGCCTCTAGAGACAACAACTTACATTGTGAATAGAGTACCCACCAAAGCAGCTGCAAAAACACCTTATGAGCTTTGGATAGGTTGAAAGCCTAGTCTAAATCGCTTTCACATTTGAGGATGTCAAGCTGAGGCAAGGCCTTATAGGCCACATGAAAAGAAATTGGACTCCAAAGCAATGAGCAACTACTTTATTCATTATTTTGAGCGATCTAGACGCTATAAGTTTTATGATCCCACAATTAGGAATATTTTTTAGACAATAACTATAACATTTTTTGATGATGTTGAGTTTCGAGGGAGAAATAAGGTTTGAAACATTGCTTTTGAAGAGGAATTGGATTCTAACTCAGTTCCCGCTATCACTTTTGACAATGTTCAGGTTCTTATACCCATCATTGATCAAGAAGTGAACCTAGAACCTCAACAAGACAATATTGAACAACTCCCTATTTAAGATGAGGTAATTGTTCCAGAAGAACAAACTTAACAACCTCAAGACGGTTGCAATTAAGGAGGTCCACGAGAGAGAGGAGAAATGCTATTTTAGATGATTATGTTGTATTTCTCCAAGAACATGAGGATGACAATGGAATGATGGAAGTTGATCCAATCAAATTTTTTCAGGCCATGAAAAGTTTGAATTCTCAAAAGTGGATTGATGTCATGTAAGAACAGTATAAGTCTATGCAAGATAATAAAGTTTGGAAACAAGTGCCATTACTTGAAGGTGCAATACCCATTGGTTTTAAATGGATTTTTAAAACCAAGAGGGATGCAAATGGTAATGTGGAGAGGTATAAGACGCATCTTGTAGCTAAAGTATATGCTCAGAAAGAAGACATTGATTTTATAGAGACTTTCTCTCTAGTTTCATTGAAAGACTCTTTTAGGACAATCATGGTGCTTGTTGCTCATCTTGATCGTAAGTTAAATTAGATGGATGTTAAGTCTACGTTTTTCAATGGCAACATTGAAGAAAAAATTTATATGGTACAATCATAAAACCTTGAGTCAGGAGACCCAGAGAATATGATTTGCAAATTAACAAAATCCATCTATGGACTCAAACAAGCTTCTTGTAACATCCCAAATTTTAGATTAATGAGAGTGCAAAATTATTTCAAGAATGAGGAAATAACCTAGTGGTTAAAAGAAATATGAGAAAGCATAAAACTAAATTAAGGTCCCAAGTTCGAATCTTTATCATTGCAAAATAATTAAAATTTGCAAAATCCTTTATTTTTTTAAATTGTTTGTCGTCCATGCCCTTTTAGACCTAGGCATAAATATTATTTTTAAACAAATTGATCAGCTTTTAATCTCATTCTCCCCACCCTAGTCGTCCCTCTCTTCCTCCTCTCTTTTCATTTTTTTTCTTTCTTCCCCATTGTTGTCGTCGCTCTTAGCTTCTTGATCTACCATCTTTTTCTGTTCTTTTTTTCCACAAGATCTTGCACCATATCCTCCTCAATATTGTTTTCATTTCCCCCTTAATTTTCCAGCCCCAAATCTAAATTTTTTTTATCTCCAAGTCTCATTGTTGCCAAGAAGTGCCATTGTCGCCCCTATCACCTAGTTTGTGTAAGTTCTTCTTTTTTCTCAATTTCTTGATTAATATTTTGAGTTAAAAATCCAAAATCATAGATCTAGAATTTGGATGATTTTTAAAGTTTTAAAGGGTATTTTTCAAGCCTTCCAAGTGTTTTTAAAAGTGCTTTTAAATCAGCCCGAATTTGGCCACCGTTAGTGGTGGTGCGCATGTAAGGGCTCAAGGAAGGGGCTATTGTTTCTTTATTTTCTTCCATTTATTTCAGAAACGTCTTGGGTTCTTGAACCCTTACTAATCAGCCTTTAATCATGTATAATTAGGAAAAAATCGATCTTGATCAATTGGTGACTTAGATTTGACAATTCGGGAAGTGTATGTGTGGTTAATTGTAAACTAGTTAATAGTTTGGTTTAGATATTGGGGAAATATTGGTAATTGAAGCAATAAATGATTTTAATAATGGGTTAGATACTAATTTTAAAGTATTTAAATGTGTTAGGTTCCGACTTAAACACCCCAAATCAACAAGTGAGGCCGAAAAGACGTTCGCGCGTATGATTCGCGTAAAATCGAGTGTAATAAACCTAACTAGTTTGGATCTGAAAAATAGTTATAATTGTAATGGTTGGATTGAACCCATAAGTGGGTGTTTGGGGGCTGTTTAAGAGGCATATTGATTGATTTTAATACTATAACAGCCCGTTTTTGGGTCAAATTGGAACAATAGTTTTGGAACCACAAATCTGAAGTCAAAATATTTATTTTATTATTTTAATAAGGTCTACAGCATGATAGATTAATTTCGTGAAAGTTTCGTAAAGAAATTTTACTGTTTGAATGGTTAATTTGATAAAAATGACTAAATCACGTAAAATGTAAAATGCACGTTATATTAGTTAAATGTGTCAAATAGATTTGGCTTTTAATCATGGTGGCCTTAAATGGTAATTAGACCATTTTAAATGTTAGTGGACTTTTATGGACACATTAATTGGTGTTTTAAATGGTTTATTAGTAAGGTTAATTTGGTAAATTGGTTAATAACATAAAATAAATAAAACAAACAAAGAATTAAAGGTTATCATCTTTGTCATAGGCGAATGAAGCATGGAGAAAATCCATTTTAGGGCTTGAAAGCATTCTTTCACTTTGGAGCTAATTTGTAAGTCTAAATTTGTCCCGTTTTTAATGATTTCTATGTTTTTGTGACCATTACTTCGTATTCTAGGTAGCTCGTACCTTAAATTTTGAAACTGTTAAAGATTTATCATGTTGCCATTGTTGAATTCTTGAGTAATTTGATGGTTGATGATGGATTTTGAATAGTTGTTGATAGATTTACTAGTTTTGTAAAGTGATTTTTGACAAAAATGTCAAAAAGGGATTAATTTGTGAAATTGTAAAATTATGTAGGTAATAGTGTGAATAAATTAAAAATATGGGCTGATAGCAATATGTATTAAATTTGGATAAGCATGGGTTTGTACTAAATTGCATGAATTTGCAATTTTATGTGATAAGGACTAAATTGTAAAAATGTAAAAGTTAGGGGTAAAGGTGTAAAATGGCCCTAATGTTTGTTTTGTGCTAATGATGATTAAATAAGTAAATTTTGATAATATATAGATCAAGATAAGCCAAGATTGGGTTTAGATCGGGGAAAAGGAAAAGTGGACAAATAACGATAATTTCCATCTGAGCAACTCGAGGTAAGTTCGTATAATTAGAATCAAAATTTTAAATTCTTGTAATTATTTGAAATGAATGTATGTAATTAAGTAAATAATCTACTTGAAATTCAAATGCCTTATTGATATAGTCTGATGGTTATCGAGCCCCGTTTGAACCGTAGAAATTCGTAGGATAGGAGTGGCATGTCACTAGGGTTACCGTTTATGTTGAGATCCTACATGTGTTGTGGACTCACCACAGCTCGTATGAGCTTATCGAGGTAATAGCTCGTAAGAGCTTACTGTTCACAGCTCGTAAGAGTTTACTCTTCTCAGGTCATAAGAGCTTACCGTTTCAGCTCAATAGAGCTTACTATCCATCAGCTCAGGAAGAGCTTACTGATCATAGCTCGAAAGAGCAGAAATGATAATGAATTGACGGATTACTGATTTATATACGTAATGTATATCACCCGAGTATCCCTTGAAATTCTAATAGGTTCAACGGGCATAAATTCTGTTATTGGTTATGTGATAAAACTATGTGTTATACGGATGAGTTCTATTTATACGGATGAATTACTATTTTTACGGATGAATTATTGTTTTTACGGATGAATTATTGTTTATACGGATGAGTTGTTGTTATTGAATGAATTATTAATTATATGATTAAGAGTGAAATGTTACAAATGATGTACATGATATATGAATTTGATATGATACAATGTATTGAGTACTAAATTGAGATAATGGATGATTATATGCACTTATGTGACTAACTTGTTAATAAATGCTTGTGTTTAGGCATTTGATAATTGAATTGAGTGCACCTTATTTATTGTCTTGATCATGTCTAAATGGTAAGTTTAATTCTAAGTTATACGGGCTTACTAAGCTATAAAGCTTACTCTGTTTCTTTTAGTGTTTTATAGAGGTTCGGTAGCTCGTTCGATTCGGATAAGTTAGAGTTACGCATCATAGTATCCAATTGCCAATAAGTACTTTTGAACTTATGGATATATGTAAATATGGCATGTATAGGCTAGTTATAAAGAGGATGGTTATGGTTACTTGAGATAGTGATTTGTGTACATGTTGTGGTATAAATTAAAGCCATGTGATTTGGCTTAATTTGGTATAATGTTTTGGTTGTGTATAAGTATTCAAATATGGTATGTTTTGGCAAGTAGTAGATGGAATGGAAATATGAAAATTTTGTCTTGATATGAAATAGACATCTGGATGGAAAATGCATGATATTAATTAGGTATTTTAATACTATGTCGAATTGGTATAAATTGTGTACGAAATGTTGTGAATTGGATGCCTATTGAGTTATAAAAATTTTGCAATTTATGCTTGTGCATGCATGTATAAATAGGGTGGCAAAATGGCTTTGCAAATAGTCTATTTTTGTCCACACGGGTAGAGACACGGGCGTGTGTCTTAGCTGTGTGCGACACACGGTCATGTTACACGGCCGTGTGTCCCCTGGTGTTGATATTAAAACCAAGTCAGTATGTACCCCCTGTTTTCACAGGGCCGGTGACAAGGGCGTGTCTAATGGCCGTGTGAGACACACAGCCTGGCCAAACGGCCGTGTGTCATCTGTATTGAGAAAAATTTTCAAAGTCTCGTAGAAGTTTTATAAGTTATCGATTTAGTCGTGAACAACTCCTAAAGCATGTTTAAGGCCTCGTAGGCTATTGTAAGGGAAAAATTTGATGATGATTGTATGAAATGATTGAATGTATGAGAAAAATGCGGTTATATGTGTTATAAGTCTGGTAATGCTCCGTAACCCTATTCCGGCGTTGAATACGGGTGAGGGGTGTTACATTTATTGCTATCAGAGCTACGGTTTAATCGATTCTAGGACTAACGTATCATATGTGAGTCTAGCTATACATGGCATATAGAACCTGTGATAGTGTGATATCTCCCGACTCTGACGAAAATTGTTTTAATTATACAGGTATGCTTTCCAACCGAGCTAATTCTGATAGTGCAGAAAGTGGTACTCAAATATTTGAGCGAAAATGTGTTTATGATGAGTTTAAATTCATAAAGGTATGAATAAAATTTCATGATATTATGTTATTGATAAATGTTATGTTATGTGTATGTATATGTGAGAGTTAAATTTGAGGCTTTACAACCCTCACCCCCTTATTAGTATAGTGTTACAATGAAATCCGTAAGATTTAGATTGAATAAACTCACAAGTGTGGAATTATATAGTTCTGTGATTGAAGGATTAATACTATGGTCAGATAAGAGAATGAGTCAACAGTAAAGATAGTACTAGAAGAGATATCGGATCGTTTTGAAGGTTATTTGGATTATGCAAAGTCACTATTAAAGAAGAAGTTGACTTCGATGAAACAAAATATTCAGGTAGGATATCTAAAGAATGAATTAACTAGAAGTTCTACTTAACTGATTTCTGTTAGTGATGGTATAAAGAGGAATCAATAATGATAGAATTAGATAGTGGAATAATATTTTAATTGAAAAGATATCTCAAGATCAAGAAAGTATAGTTGAATAGCTTATAATGATATTTTCTAGGTATTCTATGTGATCAATTATTCTCAGAGGTATATGTGGCTATTTTTTTTTTAAATGAAACTCTTATCGTATAAGAACGCTAGCTAAACATATTGATAGACGAAAGCATTGTTGGTCAGTTTGGGTTATGATCGGCATTGCTCTATCTTTCCCTGGTATTCTATTCCATTGTGTTGATAGAAAAGTTGACGGTAAAATCCGTATGATGCTAGTATTTTGTTTCTACTGGTTATTGTTTTGTTGAATATATATGAAGATTATATTGCTTCTGTCACAGTTGATTTCAGTGCTTATGAGTGATGTTTTCTTCTAGAATTTCTCTAGGATATCATTGAGATCTTTATCATTCTTTATGGGTTGTAATTTTTAGAAATTCTATATAGTTCCATACGTTGAGATTTCGCTACCTCGATTTTATTATGATTCTATGTGATTATCTGCAAGAGATATTCTTTTGACGGAGATGAATATATCTGTTATGATTATAATTTTGGTTTGATCATGGGAGTACAGTGGTATTGTTTATAGAGGTTATGTTCCTGCATTTATTTCTGTTGAAACCATATTTGATTATCTTTTGTGTTCAAAAAGCATTATTAACAGCTGGGATATTATCTATTTATACAGGTTGAGATGTCGGTCTTATTATGGCATTATGATTTTTATCTGACGGAGGTAGCTTCAGTATAGTACAACGCTTCGATGATTAATAGTTGAGATAGCTTTATTATATAATCCTTTCTAGTTTTCTTGAAAGGGAATTGGCATCGGCAAAAACATAGACGATAGAAGATCAAGTTCAAATCTGTATAATAGTTATCACTCCTAGGTAAATCTTGATATATGTCAATGAGTAAAGACGAAATGTTATGTCATATTCGAGTTATGCAGTTTTTAAGAAGATCTTTGACTAGTATTCTGAAGAAATTGCGATAAATTATATGTTTGAGTTATCTTGACAGCAAGAAGAAAGGTTTTCTTTGAAAAGTTATTGTTTGACAACCAAGATCGATTCAGTTGTTTAGTTCGATTGGGTTATTTGTTTGAAAGGTTAATTGAGTTATATGTGTTTGATTTTATCATTGGGTCCGGATATAAAATTGGTGCGTTCACGGGTAAATAGATGGATAGTCTGAATGAAGAATTCATATTTTAGAAGACATGATATAGAATTATATCTATCGGAACGGTTCTATTTGAGAAATATTATTGTAAAATAAAGTTGTTTCGATTGTTGAAGTTTTCATTTGTGCGAAGTTTGATTTATTTTAGTATATCTTAATAAAGTTATTAACAGTTGAAAACATTATTAACTGAAGCATCAGTTTTGGTTCAGCCTGAATCGGGTAAAGAGTTTATGATTTTTAGTCATGCGTCTTTGAATGGTTTGGAGTGTGTTTTAGTACAAGAATGTATAGTGATAGCTTATGCTTCCATACAGTTAAAGTTGCATGAAAAGAGTTATTCGACGCGTGAATTAGAGATGGTTGACATTGTAATTGCATTGAATAGTTAGTGACATTAATTGTTGATGAGTAATGTAACCTAATTGATGATCGCAAGAGTTTAAAATATTTGATGTTATAGAGAGATTCGAATTTGGTACAAGAAAGATGGCTTGAACTCGTTGAAAGATATTGAGTCGATGAATTGGTTATCATCTGGACAATCGATTATAGTGATGAGATATTTTAAATAAGAAATCTTTGTGTGCCTTACAAGCGTTGAATACGCGATTGATCTTATTGGATGATGGATAGATATTAGCTGAGTTAAAAGCTAAATTGATGTTTATTCTGCGAGTTTGTGGAGCTCTTAAATGTATCGATGAATTGCAAGTTAAAAGAGTTCAACGTGAATTGACTTCGATTTAAAGCTTGATTGGAACCGATGATTATTTGTTGTTTGAGATAGAGTTCGTGGTACCGAGAAATTCAGAGATTATACAACAATTGTTATATCTAGCTCACAAAGTGGTAATTATCATTCATTTGGGGAATACTAAGATGTAAAATAATGCGAGATAGTTTTACTGGTGAATGAGTATAAAACGTGATACTTCTGACTTGTATCCAAATGTTTGATTTATCAATAGGTTAAAGCTGATTATCAAGTACCTTGGGGACTGTTACAGTCTGTGTCATTATCTGAGTGGAGATGAAATAGAATTTCGTCGGATTTTGTAAAAGGAAGATGTTATCTGAACTATTGTTGATTGTTGAAGAAGTCTGTACATTTTTTCTCAGTACGTATAATTTCTCTCTTGATAGACTAGCTAAGTTATACATTTATGAAATTGTCAGTTTTTATAGAATGCTAGTCTCCATTATTTCGGATAGAGATTCGAGGTATATATTGTGTTTCTAAAGAAAACTACTGTAAACTTTAGGTATGAGGTTGCATTGTAACATTGCATTTCATTTTCCAACTGATGGATAACATGAGAAAGTGATTCAGATTCTCGAAGATACGATTTGTTATTGTATTTTAGAATGTGAAAGCAATTAAGAAAGAAAATTACTCTTGGTTAAGTTGAGCATATTAATAGTCATCATATGAGTATAAAGATGGTATTGTATGAAGTATTGTATGTTTGCAATTACCGAACTCCATTGTTATTGGATCGAGCTCTGTAAGAAAAAGATTCACGGGATTGATTTCAACAGAGAAATTAAAGAGAAAATGAAAGTAATTTGTAACAGTTATAAAACATATGCAGACTTGATACGTAAAAGAATTGAATTTCAGTTAGTGAACTGAGTGTTTGTGAAAGTATTGATGTGAGAATAGAATTTCTCGAATTAGCTATAAAGAGAAGTTGAGTTCGTGATTCATCGAGCCGTATGAGATTATTGAGAAAATAAAGCCAGTGACTTATTCAACTTATATTATTATCAGAACTTGAGAAGATCCATAATGTGTTTCTTGTATCTATGATGCGATAATTAAGATAAGACCCTTTGTATATAATATCTCTTTCAGAAGTTGAAATTCAGCTTGATATGACGTATAGCAAAGGACAGATCAGAATCTTAGCTCGTGAGATTAAAAAGTTGAGATATCCGAAGCTATGTGAGAAATTGTTAAGGTTATAAGAAAGCAAATCTCTAATTTATTCTTTGATAAGATTTTCGGGGACGAAAATCCCTAAGGAGAGAGAGTTGTAACAGCCCGTTTTTGGGTCAAATTGGAACAGTGATTTCGGGACCACAAATCTGAAGTCAAAATATTTTTATTATTTTAATAAGGTCTACAGCATGATAGATTAATTTCGTGAAAGTTTCGTAAAGAAATTTTACTGTTTGAATGGTTAATTTGATAAAAAGGACTAAATCGCGTAAAATATAAAATGCATTGTCTATTAGTTAAAGGTGTCAAATAGCTTTGGCTTTTAATTATGGTGGCCTTAAATGGTAATTAGACCATTTTAAATGTTAGTGGCCTTTTATGGATACATTAATAGGTGTTTTAAATGGTTTATTAGTAAGGTTAATTTGGTAAATTGGCTAATAACATAAAATAAATAAAACAAACAAAGAATTAAAGGTTATCATCTTTGTCATAGGTGAATGAAGCATGGAGAAAATCCATTTTAGGGCTTGAAAGCATTCGGTCACTTTGGAGCTAATTTGTAAGTCCAAATTTGTCCCGTTTTTAATGATTTCTATGTTTTTGTGATCGTTGCTTCGTATTCTAGCTAGCCCGTACCTTAAATTTTGAAACTTTAAAGATTTATCATGTTGCCATTGTTGAATGCTTGAGTAATTTGAGTAATTTGAGTAGTTTTGTAAAGTGGTTTTTGACAAAAATGTCAAAAAGGGATTAATTTGTGAAATTGTAAAATCATGTGGGTAATAGTGTGAATAAATTGAAAATATGGGCTACTGGTAATATGTATTAAATTCGGCTAAGCATGGGTTTGTACTAAATTTGCAATTTTATGTGATAAGGACTAAATTGTAAAAATGTGAAATTTTAGGGCAAATGTGTAAAATGGCCCTAATGTGTGTTTTGTGCTAAATTGAATGAAATGATGATTAAATAAGTAAATTTTGATAATATATAGATCAAGATAAGCCGAGATCGGGTTTAGATCGGGGAAAAGGAAAAGTGGACGAATAATCAATAATTTCCATCCGAGCAACTCGAGGTAAGTTCGTATAATTAGAATCGAAATTTTAAATTCTTGTAATTATTTGAAATGAATGTATGTAATTGAGTAAATGATCTACTTGAAATTCAAATGCCTTATTGATATAGTTTGATGGTTACTAAGCCCCGTTTGAACCGTAGAAATTCGTAGGATACGAGTGACATGTCACTAGGGTTACCGTTTAGGTTGAGATCCTGCATGTGTTACGAACTCACTGTAGCTCGTATGAGCTTACTGATGTAACAACTCATAAGAGCTTACTGTTTTTAGCTAGTAAGAGCTTACTGTTCTCAGGTCGTAAGAGCTTACTATTTTTAGCTCGTCAGAGCTCACCGTTTCAGCTCAATATAGCTTATTGTCCATCAGCTCAGGAGGAGCTTACTGATCATAGCTCGAAAGAGCATAAATGATAATGAATTGACGGATTACTGATTTATATACGTAATGTATATCACCCGAGTATCCCTTGAAATTCTAATAGGTTCAACGGGCATAAATTATGTTATTGGTTATGTGATAAAACTATGTGTTATACGGATGAATTCTATTTATACGGATGAATTACTATTTTTACGGATGAATTACTGTTATTACGGATGAATTACTGTTTATACGGATGAGTTGTTGTTATTGAATGAATTATTAATTTTATGATTAAGAGTGAAATGTTACAAATGATGTACATGATATATGAATTTGATATGATACAATGTATTGAGTACTAAATTGAGATAATGGATGATTATATGCACTTATGTGACTAACTTGTTAATAAATGCTTGTGTTTAGGCATTTGATACTTGAATTGAGTGCACCTTATTTATTGTCTTGATCATGTATAAATGGAAAGTTTAATTCTAAATTATACGGGCTTACTAAGCTATAAAGCTTACTCTATTTCTTTTCCGTGTTTTATAGAGGTTCGGTAGCTCGTTCGATTCGGATAAGTCAGAGTTACGCATCACACTATCCAGTTGCCGATTGGTACTTTTGAACTTATGTATATATGTAAATATGGCATGTATAGGCTAGTTATAAAGATGATGGTTATGGTTACTTGAGATAGTGATTTTGGTACATGTTGTGGTATAAATTAAAGCCATGTGATTTGGCTTAATTTGGTATAATGTTTAGGTTGTGTATAAGTATTCAAATATGGTATGTTTTGGCAAGTAGTAGATGGAATGGAAATATGTATGTTTTGGCAAGTAGTAGATGGAATGGAAATATGCAAATGTTGTCTTGATATGAAATAGACATCTGGATGGAAAATGCATGATATTAATTAGGTATTTGAATACTATGTCGAATTGGTATAACTTGTGTATAAAATGTTGTGAATTGGCTGCCTATTGAGTTATAAAAAATGTTGCAATTTATGCTTGTGCATGCATGTATAAATAGGGTGGAAAATGGCTTTGCAAATAGCCTACTTTTGTCCACACGGGCAGAGACACGGGTGTGTGTCTTAGCCGTGTGCGACACACGATCATGTTACACGGTCTTGTGTCCCCTGGTGTTGATATTAAAACCAAGTCGATCTGCACCCCTGTTTTCACACGGCCGGTGACACAAGCATGTCTAGTGGCCGTGTAAGACACACGGCTTGGCCACACGGGCGAGTGTCCTTTGTATTGAGAAAAATTGTCAAAGTCTCGTAAATGTTTTATAAGTTATCGGTTTAGTCACGTATCGCTCCTAAAGCATGTTTAAGGCCTCGTAGGCTATTGTAAGTGACAAATTGAATGATGATTGTATGAAATGATTGAATGTATGAGAAAAGTACGGTTATATATGTTATAAGTCCCGGTAATGCTCTGTAACCCTCTTAGGCGTTCAATACGGGTGAGGGGTGTTACAAATACTGATTTTCAATTTAGGTTAATTTTAAAGCTTAATAGAGAAATCACAAGATTTACAAGTGTGTTATGAAAGAGCATTAAATAAGGTGTGGGTCCTAACTAAAATACTTGAATGTTACTAATGAATTTAATGATATAATTGATGATTTAGCTTGCTTATTAGACTTGGCTAAATATCTAAGTAGTTAAATTTGTAAGTGGTCGAGCCGGATATGCTTTGAGCCTTAACTATTTGGAATGTTAGCAAAGTTGATAGTTTGGTGAAGGATTGCATGATTGATATTTTTGTGAATGATTAGTTATGTTGATGTATGATTGGTTGTATGTATAGCATGATTCTGAATGAAAATAAGTCTTATGCATGATATATTCGTATGAGTAATTTGCTATGTAATGTTTGAAAGACTGTTATGCATGCACACAAAAAAGTTTGTAAGAACACATGAAGTTGTGATTTGTTGAATGATACCACCTTAATGGTAAATTGAAAGTTGGATCAATCATCCTACTCACTGAAAGTATTTGATAATTTGAGGGCATGTTGAACATGCCAATAAATTATGAAAGTATTGATTTATGATTATGTATGAGATTGTATGACATATTGCATGTGCATTGGGGTGGGTTATTATTGTGGTTGACGGAGGAGTTCCATGAAGATTTGGCGGCATATTAAGTCTGCATTTATTCGTAGTCAGTGCATTGCATCAGAGATTCGAGGAGATTTGGAGATTTATCACATTTATTCGTTATTTGGAAGACTTTCTGCAATTATATTCATTCGGTGTTTTTACCACATCGAGCTTTGCTCGCATTTGTTGGAGTTTGGCTGACGGGTTCTGGGGAACTCGTGGTGTGTAGCGAATGGTTGGGGTAGGAAATTCAATTTTCATTATAATATGATCATGACTCATTACATTTTTATTAATTTTGTTTGATTGTGATTTATGGTTCTACATGTGAATGCTTAAACGTATGTTAAATGCCTTGTTGTTTAGCCTCACACTGAGCTAGTTAGCTCACCCCATTACTTCAAACTACTCAGGTAATGAACGAAATTAGGCCCGAACTTGGCATGTGAAGCGCATTTGACACGGACTTCAAGGTCAATTTCAAACTATTATTTTAATTTTTGTTTTATTTAAAATTCCCTAAATTTATTTGATTTTTGTCTTTGTAAAGCAATTTGAATTGTGGTTTGATACTATTTTTGTTTTGGGGGATTTTTCACGCATGCATAGCTTCACACATGGGAATGATTTATTATTATGTATTGAAATTGGATTAAGCATGTTACTTGACTTAATTAATAATTGGGTTTTTAATCTGATTTTTCACTTTGCAATCAATATAATCAAAGTTATTTTTCAAAAGCAACGATGTGCAAAGAGTTTTTTGAAAACCATGCGATGCTACAAACGACTTAATAAAGATTGGATTTTTAATAATGAATATATTTCTCTAAATAAAAATGGTAATCGTAGTTTTATTAAAAAAAGCGTGCATTTAAGGTTTTAACCATCGATTGGGTAGATTCGTAGATAGGTGCTCCATGTGACTTTCACAATTCGACCATAATGTTGTAACGCATAGGTTTGTGCAAGTGTACACGATCGTTATCAAGTAATAAGTAAGTATCGAGTTATCGTCTCAAGGGATTGTATTTGTGTCAAATCACTTAATTGTAAAATTATATTAACAATTTGGTAAATAAAAACACAATATGATTAGGAAGTGATGATTAAAATTAAATATATTAAACTAAATGTAATGATCCCTAATGCAAATTATCCTAAGTATGCAAACTATATGAATGAAATAGATTTTAGCAAAATTAAACACAATTTGCAACAATTATAACATAAATAATGTAACACCCCAAACTGGCCTAGACGTTACGACCAGGATCTCGGCGTGTCACATCGAAGTGTTGATTTGAAAAAACTGGTCTTGTCGATGAAAATTCGTGACTAAAGGTTTAAATCCTTTTAAAACTAATTGCTATTGAAAACGTTGGGGTTGTAAAATCAAAACTTGTTAACCACTTATTGGTCATATCATTTATTACAAGTTTGTTAATCTGAATTAAAAATCGCGGAAGTTTTTAAATTTGTAAAGAAATGCGTGATTTTCTTTGGAAACAGTTATTATTTTGAAAAACCCGTTTTTCCTAATCTAGCAAGTAGAAATAAGAAGTTAAAACCAAATAAAAGTTAAACCTCAAATGGCCTTATTACATAATCAAACCCAAACATAAATTAAAAATATTTAAAACTCAAGCGGAAAAACAGTGCTCACGTGGCCACCTCCGGGTCCCTCGCGGCTCCAAATCGATTAAGGCTGAGGATTACCTGTACAGTTAAAAGAAATGGTGAGTTTACGAAAACTCAGTGTGCAATCCCCTATTAGTCAAACATCAATCGGTGCAAGCAGAAATAGACTGGGCCTAAGCCCTATCGATGAGGTCGATGCAGGCTTTAGCTTTTATCTGATGCTTGCAGTGTGGGTCTAAGCCCAAAATAATAACAGTACAGAACAGAGATGCAACCCAACCCAAACCAGCCAACACACCACCCGTACCAACCAACACACCATGTGGGGACTAAGTCGACCCACCCAGCCAACACACCAATATCGCAAAGCATCGGCGCTAACGATGCTGTGATAAAGTTGCTAACAACGATGCGCGTGGCCCAGCCGCTAAGATCAGGATACGTGGCAAAGCCACTAGAACAATAAAAATGTGGCAGAGCCACTAGTACAGTACTTCCTCCAAATTAGAATCCCAAACCCAATGCAGAATGTCGTGTCATAAATATTACATGTATGCAGTATGTCATATTCACAACCAGTCATATAGGTATCATATATACATCAATAAAACTACCACGAGGGGTATAATGGTCATTTCATCGGTTAGGGGTAAAACGGTAATTTCACCCCTCAGGGGTATTTCGATAATTCTACTCTACAATGGTATTTCGATCGTTTTGCTCACTAGGGGTATTTCAGTCATTTTACTCATTAAGGGTATTTCAATCATTTTACGACCTTTCTAAGGCCTACAATCGCCTCAAGCGACATAGATATTTCATTTTGTCGAAAAAGTGTAAGCGGGCTCAAAGCCCAATATTGATTGAGATGGGTCCACGCGCTCGTGTGGCGTTTGGCCCAAATCCTATCACAGTTATGTGATCTACGTATCCCAAAATAGTTTCTACTACTTTTCGTAAATTTTACCCGTGTGGGGTCCATGAGCCCATTGGGCCCATACAGCCCATTTCGACCCAACGAGGCCCAACACGGCCCAATCGCACGAGAACACTCGCAATGGCCTCTTCAGTCTACCGCCCCCGGTTGTGGGCTCGGTATTACAACACGAGCAATCGCACGCTCGTGAGGCCTCAAATGTCGAAGTTTTGGCTTTTGACACCGGCTTTTCGACTCACGAAGGCGATAGTGTGATTACACACCTTCTTACGGAGTCGTTCCAAGATCCACGGCGCCCAACCTTTTTGACGATCGACCTTAATCTCTTGAGACCACCGATCAAGATTGATCTGCGCCTATCTTTGAATATCCGAATCCAAAGCAGATCTTATTAATCAAAGCGATGATCAAATATGTGGCCTTTAATCCGTAATTGTGACTTACCAACCATAGGAATATTCGGCCTAATCTAAGAGTATGGTAATGGTCTTACCCTTAACGAGAGACGAGTTGGCGACTTGAGTCACTTCTGCACTATTCCACTCCTCAGGAATACCTAAAACCCAACGATCTCCACATCAAGAGGAAGGGGTCACCATTCGACCATCAAAGAAAATGAAGGAAAGAAATAGTCAGCTTTTAGGGAGAATGGGAATAGGGAGAACAGTTTTAAACACGAAGTGAAAAATATGAACACTTACCAATTTCAAAAGCGCTTGCGAGAATTGAAACAGATAGAGGAAAGGAAGCAGAAATTTGGTCACTTACAGAACTAATCAAGAGAAAAGAAAGGTTTGGTTCACAAGCCAATTGGAAGCCGAAAGAAAACAAAAGGAGAGAGGTGATATTTGGCTTATAAGAAGAAAGGGAAAAAGAAGAAAACAAATGAACGAAGGGGAAGGGAAAGGAAATGCGTTCGGCTTAAGTTGGGAGAGGGAAGCAGAGATTCGGCCAATAGAGCTTGAAGAAGAAATGCAAAACCGAAACAAAAAAAGTGCCTAAATGGTTAATTGCAAGACAAAAGATGCACGAATGGTAGGTTGAATTTTTGGCACTCCCAAAAACAACAAAAATGCCAAAAACCGAACAGCAACCGAGAAAAGCACTCAGGAACCCCCTAGCCGAATTTGCATGCCCAAGACTCCTAGTTCGGCTACAACACTCACACCTTTGAAATTGCTTGATTCTCTCCACGATTTGCTCCTACAATTTCTCTATGACCAATTCAAACTTCTCACCAGCAGTGTTTCAGTCCAACTCTTCCACCTTCCCAGCTCAAGCAGCAAAATAAACACTACATTGCTAATCCCAGGATTTGAACCTTAGACCCCTTGCCAGCTGTAGCACCACCTTGCCACTAGACCACTCACTCTCTTTGTGTCATTAACCAAACATTATTATTAATAAAGCCTAAGTGCCAGTGTCCAGGTTCATTTGAGGGGA
This sequence comes from Gossypium sturtianum, assembly GCA_025698515.1. Lineage (NCBI taxonomy): Eukaryota > Viridiplantae > Streptophyta > Magnoliopsida > Malvales > Malvaceae > Gossypium > Gossypium sturtianum. Next base: position 121,782,787 of record CM046943.1, on the reverse strand, counting down.
AAAATAATTTTTTTGCAAAAGCCAAGACTTGAACCCAGGCTTCTCAAACACCCCCATACACGCCCAAATCACTTAGCCATTAAAGCAAATAAGCAATTTGTGTCAGAACATGCAAAATTAAAGACCCTATATTTTTGGGGCGTTACAACTCTACCCCCTAAAAGAAATTTCGGCCTCAAAATTTACCTGGTCAGAATAGGTGAGGATATTGTTGTTGCATCACCTCCTCAGGCTCCCACGTGGCTTCCTCGGTACCATGGTTACGCCAAAGCACCTTGGCCAAAGGAACAGATTTCCTCCTTAATACCTTAACATCACGATCCAGTATCTACATCGGTTCTTCCTCAAAAGTCAGATCAGGTCTAACATCAATCTCCTCAACCGGCACTATATGTGAGGGATCAGAGCGGTATCGCCTCAGCATGGAGACGTGGAACACATCATGTATCTGTTTAACTCGGGAGGTAGCTCAAGGCGATAGGCGGCCCGGTCCCACATGCTTTAATATTCGGTGAAGGTCAAGCGAATCTAGGGCTCGGTTGCCTTTCCGTCCAAACCTCAGAATCTTCTTCCATGGTGAGACCTTCAAAAGACATAATCCCCATAGAGTACTCTATCTCTTTACGCTTTAAATCTGCATCACGACTTACGCCTATCGGATGCTTCCTTTAACCGATCTCGAATCAACTTTACTTTTCTTCGATTTGAAACAAACTCGGCCCCAAAACTCGCGCGCTCACCAAGTTACATCCAGTGAGCGTGAGTACGACACCTACGACCATATAACGCCTCAAATGCGGTGCCATCTTAATCTTTGGATTGGTAGGCTGTTGTTATATGTGAACTCGCGCTAGCGGCAAGTAGTTTTCCAAGCGCGCTTTGAAATCAATTACACGACTTCTTAACATGTCCTCCAATATCTGAATCACCCTCTCCAGTGGCCGTCGATGCGAGGATGAAATGCGATCTTTGAAGTCCAACCTTGTACCCAAAGCTTCGTGTAACTTTTTCCGAGAATCTAGATGTGAATCTAGGATCCACATGCTGAAATGATAGAAAGCGGTACCCCATGCGGTCTCACAATCTCGACCACGTATAACTTAGCCAACCACGCGATGAATAACCGGTGCGAGCCGGTATAAAGTGAGCGATTTAGTCGATCGATCAACAATCACCCATACCGAATCCTTCTTAGTGGCGTTAAGGGTAACCCACTTACAAAATCCATGGTTACCCTCTCCCACTTCGAGAGGGAATCTTTGCGGCTGCAGTAACCTGAGAAAGCGATTGGTGCTCGACCTTAACTTGCTAGCATGCGGACACCTACCCACGAAGTCGGTAACCTCGCGCAAGCGGCTGGCCACCCCGATCTGATTCACGCAGATCTCGATACAATTTGTTTCCACAAGGGCGCATAGCATAAGAAGCGCTATGCGCCTCTTGTAGGATAGAGGCGCCTCGAATCGAGAATCTCTCGGTATACAAACTCTCCCACGGAAACATAGTACTCCTTTACTATTCAGCCAAAAATCGCGGTCTCCCCCTTCTCAACCAATGGAAGCGAGGAACCAGCGATTCATCCAACAAGCTGTTTCTCCTTAATTTGATCGATCGAGTTGGTCTCACTTGGAGTTGACCAACAAACTACCATCCTCAACAGTGAGCGAGCAAACATTGCTCTCAAATCGAGATACAACCCGGCTCAATGCATCGGCTACTACGTTAGCTTTACGAGGATGGTACTCAATCGAGCAATCATAATCCTTAAGCAACTCTATTCATCTTCGTTGCCTAAGATTTAACTCCTTACGAGTAAGGGGTACTTGAGGCTTTTATGATCTATGTAAATAATAGACTTCTCACCCGTATAAGTAATGCCTCCAAATCTTGATTGCAAATACCACCGCAGACTAACTCCAAGTCGTGAGTGGGGTAATTTGCCTCGTGGGAACTTAAGGCGATGAGGCGCGTAAGCAACCACCTTACCCTCTTGCATCACACACAACCCAATCCGATTGTGCGGCGCATCACCGTGAGACAATGAATTCCTTCCGGACTCACGTTTGTATTAACACGGGGGCTTGGTCGAGAACTTTCTTGATTTCTCAAAACTCTCTTGCACGCTTATCGGTCCAATTGACCCTTTACGCGATAACTTAGTCGAGGTGCGGCAATCGGTGAAAACCCTCAACAAAACATCTTTAATACCCAACCGGACCCAGAAAGCTTTGAATCTTAGATACAGTCTTTGGTGGTTTCCAATTCAATACAGATTCAATTTTTTGAGGATCAACCCTAATCCCCTCGGCAGACACCACGTGACCCAAAAATGTCACTTCTCGCAACTAGAACTCACACTTGTTGAACTTTGCATAAAGCTACTTTTCCCTCAGAATTTGTAAAACAATTCGCAGATGTGCATCATGATCCTCCTCGGTTCTTGAATACACCAGGATGTCTTCTATAAACACCACCACTAACCGATCCGAATAGGTCCGGAATACTCGATTCATCATTTCCATGAAAGCAGCTGGTGCATTCATCAACCCAAACGGCATCACTAGGAACTCGTAGTGACCATAACGAGTCCTAAACACAGCCTTATACACATTCGCCTCCTTAACCTTTAGTTGATGGTACCTGGATCGAAGATCTATCTTGGAGAAAATCGAAGCTCCTTGTAGCTGGTCAAACAGATCATCTATCCTCGGTAAAGGGTACTTGTTCTTAATAGTCAGTTTGTTCAGTTGATGATAATCGATGCACATGCGCATGGATCCATCCTTCTTCTTCACGAATAACATTGGTGCTCCCCATGGAGGCAAACTCGACCGAATGAATCCTCGGTCCAGTAGCTCTTGAATTTGATCCTTTAACTCCACCAGCTCCTTCGATGCCATCCTATAAGGGGCGATAGACACCGAAATTATTCTCGGTAGGAGCTCAATACCGAATTTGACCTCACAGTTTGGGGGCAACCAAGGAAGCTCTTCAGAAATACTTGATTACGACATCTCCAATGAAGGACCTTTAGAATCGGAAGCTGCGACATAAGCTAAAAACGTCTCGCAACCCTTGCGAACCGGTTTCTCGGCCTTTAATCTTTGAGATTACATTAGACAGATAATCTCTTCGCTCCCTAACACAACCACCTCCTCATCCTCGGTAGACTTCAACACCATGCGCTAGCAAAGCGCAATCCAAATTCATACGGTGTTTCATTAGCCAATCCATGCCCAATATAAGATCGAATTCACCAAGCGGTAGCTCCATCAAATCCAGCGGAAAGACAACCCCTTGAACCTCTAGGGGCACGTCTCTGAACGACTTATTCACCCTAACCAATTGTCCCAGTGGACTTAACACAGTCATCTCACTATCAGTAATTTCAAACTTAGAACCCAACGTCCCAGATATAGTGCATACAACATACGAATGTGCAGACCCAATGTCAATTAAAGCAGTGTATGGTACATTGTAAATTAGGAATGTACCAGTTATGACGTCTGAGGCGTCACCATCCTCTCGGTGACTAGTAGCATAGACCAAAATTGGCTGTCTCACCTCAGTGTTACCAGCACCTCTGCCCGGTGCTCTACGTCCTCTTCCCAAACCATTTCCCCCTTTGGCCTGACTACGGCCTCTCAGTGGCTACTAACCACCTCTCCCTGGCTGAACATGGCCCTGACCTGTGGCTTGCATCCGAGCAGGCCCTCGAGTACGATTCTTAAACGATGCTCCATGAACCCACATCTAAAACACGCCCTGCTTAGTTTCAAAGACTCACCCACAGTGAGCTCTCCCACAATTTGCGCAAGGCTGCGGTCTGACCATAGTAACAGAACTGCTCGGACTGGCCCATCAAATCTGGCCTTCTTTATAGGCCTTCCAAAAGAACCCGAGGGCCCTTAATCCCTTTTAAATCTACCCTTATCTTTCTTGTGATTCTGGCGCTCAGAGCGCTTCACCTCCTCTGTAATTTTTGCTTTCTCAATAAGGGCAGCAAAGTCTCGCTCCTTCTGTGGAGCTATTAGCACTCGTAACTCATCCCGGAGGCCATCCTCGAACTGCACACAATGTTCATACTCGGTTATGACTATTCTCTGCGGCGAGTGACTCAACCGTAAAATTCTCGCCTCATATATCGCCACTTGTCTTATTCCTCCGGGTCGGACTCAGAAATTCCTTTCTTTGGGCGTCCACATAACTTGCGCCCAAATACTTCTCTTGAAAGGCCATCTTGAAGAAATCCCACGTCAAGCGGTCGGCCTGCGTACCCTCTCTCACAGTGAGCCACCACTGGTATGCCTCTTCTCGCAATAAGGACACTACTCCTTTTAATTTCTGTTCCACTGTACAGTCAAGGTCATCCATTATCTGCTCGGTAGCCTCTAACCAATACTCTGCCACATTCGAGGCTACACCAGAAACACCCCTGAATATTTCCGCTCCATTAGACCGAAGTCGCTCAGAAATTGACCCTCGGCCCACTAATCCAGTACTTGCACCAGCAACCCTTTCAAGAACACGTAGCATTGCTTGGAATAGAGCATCATCCCCAACTGCTCGGTCATGAGACCTTGTCTCAGTTACTGGTGAAGCTGGTGCCTCCCTAACAGGCATGTAACCCAATGCTGAAGACCCAGCCCTAGCACCTCGGCCTCTACCGCGGTCTCGAGTACCCTTTCCGCGAGTACCTCTTGTGCTCATATCGGTACAGCGTATTTTCTATTTTAAAAGTCTTATGAATCAGTTCATAATTCCAGTAATTATTAACGGATGTTTTATGACAATCAGTATTTAAAGTTTTTGTTTTCACAGATCGAAATATCTCACTACAGTTTTTAGTCTTCTACAATCTCAGTTTACCCTATCAATAGAGTTTTTGTATAGCACTACTATCTATAGTAATTTCTCCGTATAACATTTCAATCTATAGCGGTATACAGTGTCAGAGAACTTATAGATTTGGCGCCGGAGACTCGGGGTGCCACACTTTCAATAACAACCTTTCGGTTTTCTTTTTGAACCCAAAAGTCAAACATGAAAAGTTAATCCCATAGGCTTGCATGAAAATCAAATCTCCACCACTATAATATGAGATGATACACAAATCAAAAGACTAATAATTACGAACTTCTATTTCAAGATGTTGAATTTAAACGTATAAGCTCACTTAATCATAGAACTAATAATGAATATACTTCGATTTTTTTTAAGAACAAGTCATACAATAATAATAGAGAATTTAACAACAAAAATAGAAAACATAGTTAGAAACTTCTCAAATCAAATCTCGACAAAAAGGGTTAGTCAAGAGAAGTGGTGATAACAAATACAAGATGGGTTTTGGGTTAATATTAGTGGGTGAGTCAATAAATGGTTTGTTAAGATCAAAGGGGTTCACTAGGGGTTAATTGTGACGGTAGGCTTTTTAGTGGAGTAATTGGGTTAGAACCTAGGTGCCTTCATCATCTTAGTATATCAAATCATAGCTGTGGTCTCGACATGTATAATCGAAGCAAGTTCTAGAATAACAAATCAATGTTGACACACTCATAATCAAAAAAGTGAGCACGAAAAAGAATATATGCTCTAAAAGGCTCAAGATCTCACAAGAATTATGGGATTTTGATATCAACATTGTAAATTTCAAATTTCAAGGTAATCATTAGATTCTGGTAGACAACCTAACAAATTTTTAATTTCATGAGAAATAGACTTATCATTCTTGATTCTCTAGTCTCCTAAAGTTTAAATCATCACTGCACAATTAACTATGACTTAATTTGAAACATATCAATGAAAATCATAAATCAAAGGAAATTTCATTCTAATCGTAATATGAGAAAATTACTTAAGAACAATATATAATTCAGGATTTTCAAATAATATTATAGTTAACCCCCCCCACACTTAAGATGTACATTGTCCTCAATGTACAAAGAAAGATAATAGCAATATAGTAATAAAATCATAAGATAAGGAGAGAAGTGAAACTTCCTGAATTTCGGATGGAGTTAATGAAAAGAAACGGTAAAGTTGGAGAGAGGTGAAGGTGGGGAGGATACTCCGGTGGTGGTGTGGTCATTCATTAACAGCCCCTTGAACCTAAATTAAAGAAATCAAAATATAATAATATAAATTAAAGACGAGAAAGATAAAAGAAAAAAATTAAAAAAAATGAAAATAAGAGAAAAAGGAAAAAGAATAAATGGACTCAAAAGTCCCACGGGCGTGTCGCACGCCCGTGTAGATTTCTCAGTTTCGACCACGGCCGAATCGCACGGTAGTGGTGTCTTATCGCACCCATGTTTTTGGGATAAGTTTTGCCCTGTTTCCACGGCCACGCCACGCTGCGTGTGCAAGGCGTGTGGGTAGGGAAACCCGCGCTTAAAAATTTGGTTAGTTTTTAGTTAGGTGCTAAAAATTGAAAATATGAAAATTAATGGGGTTAGTGCTCGGGTTGCCCGAGAAGCACTCGCTTAAAGTCTTGAGCTAGACTTACTCGTTATTTGTATGGCCATGGTGGTTCACTTGAGTCGAAACTCCTTTTTCTTACTATCAATTTTATCAACATATGGTTTGAGTCGGGTAATATGTACCTTAAAAGTGCCAAAATTAGAATGAGTTACCTTGACCGTTCCGTATGGAAAGACCTTAAGTACCGCAAAAGGAGTCGCATCGTTTGTATTAAGCTCTGAAGCGGCTATTCGAGGGTCGGTTGTATTTGGCGATGCACTGGTCCCCAACTTTGAAGTGATTGGTTCCACCTTTAATACCCGATGTCCTAGCCGTGTCAAGAACCTGAAGAGTGACCGTTTCGTCACTTACACGAAATGTGAGCTCACGTGGTAGTTTATTTTGTAGAATTGCTGGGCACACTGCATTTAGCTCCACATGCGACGTATCGTTTAACTTCTGTTTGTTTGTCAGAAACTCTTTTGAAAATTTCCTTGAATCTGGCATCTGCGAAAGAGCTTCAAGAAACAGCAAGTTAATATGTAATTTCTTTGGAAGTTTAAGAAATTTACCGAATTGTTCCTCTGTGTGGTCTTTCTTTATCGCATTGGGGTATGGCACACGAGGTTGGTACTCTGTAATTACCGGGTTTGGTTTATCATGGCTTACCTCAACCTTACCTTCCTCTACCATAATCTCTTGTTTCAATTTTGGTTCATTTAACACTTCAATATCGTGAGCAGTTATTGCTTGAGGTTGCTCTCTTGGGTTAGTTTTGGTGTTGCTAGACAAGATACCTTGTGGTCTTTCTGAGATCAGCTTAGCAAGCTGACCTATTTGATTCTCGATCCCTTTAATCGACGCTTGTTGATTTTTAAGCGCTGTTTCAGTGTTTTGGAAGTGTGTTTCTAACACCAAGATAAATTTCATTAGCATCTCCTCAAGGTTCGGCTTCTTTTCCTGCTGGTAAGGTGGTTGTTGAAAACCTGGAGGAACTTGCAGTCTTTGATTACCTTGACCACCCCACGAGAAATTGTGATGGTACCTCCAACCTGTATTATAAGTGTTACTATAAAGATTATTTTGAGGTCTAGAATAGTTACCCATATAGTTGACTTGTTCGTTCTCTGTGCTAGGGTTGTAGGATAGATATTATGTATTGTTCACCCTCCTCCATTTGTATCGCATCTTTGTATTCACGGATGTACTGCAGAGAACCATATAAACCATCAATTTTTTTATTTAAAAACTCTACTGGTTAGATAACATGGTGACCGCGTCAAGGTTGAAAACATCGGCTGCTTTATTAGGCATTGTTCTCATTTCTTGCCACCGATAATTATTTAGTGACATCTCTTCGGTTTCTACAAGCGGTATGTTTTATTTCATCATCAAAAATTAAGGGTCCTGTCAGGTTCCTTGTCATAAACTAGAGGTACCTGCTAGGAACAAATAAAAGAAATAATATTAGCAAAGTTAAAAACAGAATAAAATTAAATTGCAAAAAATTAAAAAAAATGGCTAAAGTAATAAAAATTGAGCGTTCTTAATATTTTGGTTCCCCGGCAACGGCGCCAAAAACTTGATCGTTGGTATCGATAGACTTAATATTTATATAATGAATGATCTAGCCTAGAAACTAACTATCACCACGATTGAGGCAAGTGCACCTATCGAATAGTAGTATAGCTTAGTGGCAAGACCAGATTGTCGAACCCAAAGGAACCAATAGTACTAATACTGACTTTCTTTTTATTATTTAGCCTAAGAATTAAGGGAATTGTTATTTATTCTAAAATTAACTAACTACTAAGCTAAAGACGCTAAGATGACAAGAATGAATTTGGGAAATACTTGTGGGAAAAACCAATTGATTAAGATAATACCCAAGGAGGAATCCACCTAGACTTCACTTGTTATTTAACTCACGAACGCACGATTTATTCACTTGACTCTGATCCGTAGGATTCCCTAATTTATATTAATACCTCTCTCGAGGCTACTAACGTCTAACCCTAGGTTGATTAATTGAAATCTCTTTCTAATTAAAACCCCTAAGGTTGCATTAACTCGATCTATGGAATCCCATATTAGGTTTGACCCTAATCGTGATTTTCATCATCCTATCTCTAGGGTTGCGATCAACTCCGCTTATTTATGCTAGATCTACTCTTAGACAGGTCTATTTCTCCTCTGCCTAAGCACATCAATACTTGAATCAATATCCTGAAATATCAAAACAAGAATTAAGAACACATAATTAAGAACAAATCAAGTATTTATCATATAGTTGAGGAAAACAATAACAAGATCCGTCTTAGGTTTCATCCCCTCAGGAGTATCCGAGGGTTTAGTTCATAATCATAAAAGAATACATCTCGAAGAAAAGATAAAACAAAACATAAGAAAACCCTAAAACCCCCGAAAGGAATTGAAGGAGAGATCCTCCGTCTTGAGTATGATTTCGACTTCTTGAGATGAATCAACTGGCTTTCTTCGAGTAAATCCCACAATTCTGACCTCTCCGGCTTGGTTCCTTGGCCTAGCTGGACGCCCCTTCAAGGTTGGACTTTAGGGTGTTTATATAGGATTTTGGAATGTCTTTCTTTGACTCAGAGCCTGCTGAAGGGGCACGACCGTGTGGATTGGGCCCAGGCCGTGTTGATTTCTTACTTTGGCCCATTTGGTCCATTTTTAGCCCGTTTCGTGTTCTTTTCATCCTCCAATGCTCTCCTAAGTATAAAACATGAAATTAAAGGATTAGGAGCATCAAATCCCACAATTCAAGGGATTAAATCATCCAAAAGTATGCTAAATGTGGGATTAAAATATGTATATATTACAGTTTATCATTAAGTCATAAAATTTCTAGTAAAGGGATTGAGGTTGATAAAGCAAAAATTGAAACCATAGAAAAATTACCTCCTCCCAGTTCAGTTAAGGCTATTAGAAGTTTTTTAGGACATGTCGGTTTCTATAGAAGATTTATTAAGGATTTTTCTAAAATAGCTAAGCCTTTGACGAAATTACTAGAAAAAGATGTACCTTTCAATCTTGATCAGGAATGTTTAGATGCATTTAATACTCTAAAAACTAAATTAACAAATGCCCCAATTATTATTGCACCTGATTTGAATTTACCCTTTGAACTGATGTGTGATGCGAGTGATTTTGCAGTAGGTGCAGTTTTGGGTCAGCAAAGAGACAAGCATTTCCAACCGATCTATTATGCTAGCGAGACACTGACGGCCGCACAAGAAAATTACACCACCACAGAAAAAGAATTGCTAGCTGTGGTTTTTGCATTTGATAAATTTAGACAATATTTAATATTATCTAAAGTCGTCGTTTACACTAACCATTCAGCCCTTTGTTATCTTTTAACTAAATCTGATGCAAAACCTAGACTCATAAGATGGATTTTACTTTTACAGGAATTTGATTTGGAAATTCAGGATAAGAAAGGAGCTGAAAACCTGGCAGCAGACCATCTTTATAGACTTGAAAATCCACATCTTAAAGAACTTGATGAGAGTGAGATTAATGATTCATTTCCTGAAGAACAACTTTTGACTATATCCGACGCTGAGGTACCTTGGTTTGCAGATATCGCAAATTATTTAGCTGCTAACGTCTTACCAAAAGGGTTGACACATCAGCAAAAGAAGCGATTCTTTACTGATGTGAAAAACTATTTTTGGGAGGACCCTTTTCTTTTTCGTATATGTGCAGATCAAGTAATTCGGAGATGTGTCGTGAAGGAAGAAGCAAGTAAAATCTTAGAACATTGCCATTCAGGACCAACAGGAGGACATTATAGTGGGACGAAAATAGCACATAAAACACTCGAATCAGGTTTTTATTGGCCCACTCTTTTCAAGGACGCTAACAGGTATGTTAATTCATGTGATAAATGTCAGAGAACAGATAATATCTCTAAACGCGATGAAATGCCTCAAACATATATGCTATCATGTGAAATATTTGATGTATGGGGTATCGATTTTATAGGTCCATTCCCTAGCTCATTTGAAAATAAATACATCCTCGTAGCGGTTGATTACATGTCAAAATGGGTGGAAGCTCAAGCTTTACCCACCAATGATGCAATAGTGGTAGTGCGATTTCTTAAGAAACTTTTCTCTCGATTTGGAACACCTAGAGCAATTATTAGTGATAGGGGTACTCATTTTTGTAACACCCAATTCGAGAAAATCTTAAAGAAATATGGAGTACACCACAAACAGCTACCCCTTATCACCCTCAAACCAGTGGACAAGTCGAAGTATCCAATAGAGAACTTAAACGTATCCTAGAGAAAACTGTAGAATCAAACAGGAAAGATTGGGCATCAAAAGTAGACGACGCTTTATGGGCCTATAGAACCGCCTTTAAAACTCCCATAGGAACATCCCCATACAAACTTGTTTACGGAAAGAGCTGTCATTTACAATTTGAACTCGAACATAAAGCATTTTGGGCTATAAAATTCTTAAACTACGATCTTAAACTTGTAGGCGAGAAAAGATTGATGCAGTTGAACGAGCTTGATGAGTGGCGAGCGAACGCCTACGAGAGCTCACGATTATACAAAGAAGCAACAAAGCGACTCCATGATGCTCGTCTAAAGTGACCTAAACAATTCGAAGTTGGAGATCTCGTGTTACTTTATAATTCAAGACTCAAATTATTCCTTGGAAAGCTGAAATCAAGATGGTCAGGTCCATTCATAATCAAAACTATTTTCCCCTACGGCACAATCGAGGTAACTCATCCGACTTATGGCACTTCCAAGGTAAACGGTCAGCGACTGAAAATTTATAATGGTGAAGATTTTAGGGATATGAGAGAGGAGATTCAGCTCCGTGAACCTTCATATAGAAATGAAAATAGGGTAAGTCTAGCTTAAGACGTTAAACGAGCGCTTCTCGGGAGGCAACCCGAGCACTAACCTCATTAACATTCGTATTTTTGTTATTAGCATCTAACTAAGAACTAACTATTTTCATAAGCGCAGATTTCCTTCCCACACGGCCTAGAACACGCAGGCGTGGCGTGGCCGTGTGCACACCACGGGAAGAGACAAATACGTGGCGGAGACCGTGTGGGCCAAGGAAGAGAAAAAAAATTTCCCCAACACGGGCTACGATAAAACACCACGGCCGAGGCGATGAGGCCGTGGCGGCGAGTAAACGACACGGTACGCAATTAAAGGGCCGCGGTGTGCGATGCGATCGTGGTCGACATCGAGTAAGCGACACGGGCGTGAGACACGCCCGTGCCCAGCCGCCGGTTGAAATCGAAAGAACCACACGGGCGTGAGACACACACGTGCCTATAGGCGTGGTCGACATCGACTATATCAACACGGGCGTGCTAACGGTCACGGGTGTGGGAGAAGCGAACAAGATAGTACACGACCGTGCGATACGGCCGTGTGATCCAACACGCCTAGGTAACACGGGCGTGGGACACAACTCAGACGCGCTTAAACTCAAAATTCTCGAAACACACGGGCTAAAAATGATCCACACGGGTGTGTGACACGCCCGTGTGCCCTTATTTCTATATAAACCCCTCACTATTCATCTTTTCCCCCAAATTCTCCTCCCCAAACCCTAGCCATTTTCTCTTTTTCCCCTTACTAAGTCTGGCCACCACCATCAACTCCTCCCCATTCTGACTCCTCTCCCTTTTTCCTCATTCCTTTCCTTCCTTTCCCCTTACTCTACGTAAGTCCGGGCCCGTGTGAGGATAACACGCCCGCGCGCCATCACCACGCCCGTGCTCCGACCACCGCCTCAACCGCGCCACTTCCCTCAACAATCTCCACCGGTTCACCCTTCTCCACTATCGTTTGCTTATTTCTTTAATTTTTCATTATTTTATTTCATTTTATTATTTGTTTCATTATTCTTATTTCATGATTTAGATTTTTATGATTTTCTTAGTATTTGCTTTACTTAGTTTAATTCTATTCTGATATTTCTTCATAGTTTAGCACTCCTTGATCATTTACTTAAGAAACTATTTAGAACTATTAGGAATTGCAATATTGGCTGGCAATAATACTTGAATCATTGAATACCCTTTATTTTCAGCACGTAATGAGTCCACCACGAGGGAAAAAGACGCCGCCCCGCTTTCGGAAAGCGAAAGGTACGGTGCAACTTCCTCAAGCGCTTCCACCGAAGTGCGCCATCCATTCCTACGGTTTCTCTCGGGATCACGGGAGGACCTTTTCGAATACTTCGCGCGACCCCTCGGCGTGGGAGGTGCATTGATTGGACCGCTTTGGAGCAGGTCCAACTAGCCGACGATGTCCGGGCCCTCCTAACTACCGACCCATGGGGGCAACTCTTCGAGATCATTGAGCCCACATATCTAGAGCTCACTTTGGAGCTCTGCTCCACATTCTACCTCCAGACGGTGATGACGAACCACGATGACCCCGGCACAGTTCAATTCCATCTCGGAGGCATTGTACGTGAACTGAGTGTCCCACAGTTCGGGGTTGCCTTGGGGCTCTACACCGACAAATTCATGGCAGACAATGATCTCGAGAACCTCCATCGCCACATCCATAACTCCCCTTCTAGATGTTGGAATAACATAGCCCCCGTCGCGGCCACCTATGACCCCAGTCCCTCCAAGGCAACAGCTCTCGCCCCATCCCTGAGGTACTTACACGCCATCTTAGCTCATACATTGACAGGTGGGCAAGAGAGCACCGGCGTCGTCAATACTCACGACGCCTACTTCCTATGGTGCATGGCAAACGGGCACGTCTTCGACTTAGCCTACTTCATAGCTCACGCCATTCAACATCAGACGGAGCAGCATAGGAGAGGGGTCACCTCCATGGGTCCCTACATTACACGCCTGGCTCGGTATTTTGGACTCCTCAACACCGCCGCTCAGTCCTCCTCACTCACATTGATAGGACAGATGCCCCCACAGGGCATCCAGACAATGATCCACATGAGGATGATTGAGCGCCACCGTGGGTTCGATCCTCCCCAGTATAGGCTATCACAAGCTCCTGTCGACCCAGAGAACATTACTGATGATGTCCCTCCAAAGCACGAGGAGCCACCTTCGGCACCACACCCCGCTCGCCGACCAGTTCATGCGGCAGCTTCTAGTTCAGACATATCTGAGCACCTAACACGATTCGAGCAGCAATGCTTCCAGCGTTTCGATCACATCGACGCCTATAACACCCCTTACCCGGGTTCTACGCCGAAACCAGGCCCGAGGCGTTACCAAACTCAAACCACTTGATCGCCACTTAGGCTCGTCGTAACTACTCTCTAAAGTCATCTCAACAACCTCATTCTCGACTTACGAGGCCTCACTCATACACACGAGGGCTCTCAAGACTAAACCGAAACTTTTTCCAATCTTATAAATTTTCTCTTTTATACAGGTCTCACATGCCGTACAAGATTAGACACGCCCGTGCATGGACACACAAGCCCATGTCCCCAAACCGTGCCTAAAAACCCGACGATTACGCCAATGCCCCACGACCAAGGCACACGCCCGTGCTTACACCACCCCGTGGTGCACTGCGACTACTTTAACACGGCCTAGAGTCTAGACACTGCGCCCGTGTAGCTGGCCGTGGCCAACATCGATTAATCCCACACGCCCTAGACACATGCCCGTGTGGCTAGTCCGTGGTCTATTCATTTTTAAAATACTAACATGCAGGACGCGACGGCCAAAGCACACGCCTTGTGGTGACCGTGTGTCACAGATGGCCTAGACACACCCCGTGTGTCTATCCACATGGCCAAGAACAAAGCTATTTGCTAAGCTCTTTTCACCCTTATAGCTTACACAACATGCACTCATACAACACATCCATAAACAACTCAAATGAAGTGCAATCTCACATGGAAAACTACATCTTTCTTTCATATAATGTAATAGCCAACAATCATGGCATTATACAAAATACACTATCCATCTAAAGGCCAACACATCTTTGCCATTTACAACAAAATCCACTAACTTGTCTAGCGCCTATACATGCCATATACAAAACATTAAGTCTAATGTACCAGAGTGTGTTGATAGTGTGGGCGATCTTCCAAATGATCCTCGTATCTCGATTCAACACCTTTACTCTATAAAACAAGGGAAAAGAAAGAGAGTAAGCTTTGAGCTTAGTAAGTTTACACATAAACAATTAAGCAACATAGTATAAGCTAAGCAACAATTAGCATTATACCAACAAGTAATTCACAACTATGCTTACTCTTTCTATCCCTTACCACATTTCCAACACATCATGAGTCACATACTCATAACCATCGAAATGCACCACTTGCATTCAATGTCACATTTACACAATATACAACACATCATTATTTCTCAATAATTCATCCACACACTAATTAACTTAATTATACATCCACATGCGGCTATTTTACTCAATGATGCAATTACATGGCTAATCCACACGGTTAACCTACACAAACAAATGTCTCGGTGGTTTCGCACTTAGCACACCACAACCGATTAATAAGGTGGTATCGCACTTAGCCTACCATAAAGGTAATCATAGGAGTTTCTCACTTAGCCCACTAAATGATATACCTCACGATAGCATCGCACATAGCCAGCTCATCGTCAATATGCATTAGGATGGTATCGCACTTAGCCTACCATCTAGCATTATCACTACACATTCACATGTCTACTTACTCAATTAAACATCCATTCACAATTCTACTACATTCATTCTACTTGGACCACATAGGTTCTCAATCAATCTCGAACAAGCTACACACTAGCTATCGTCAACAAATTGTAAGTATGAATGCATTGTTTATGCATAGACTTACCTCGATACTCAAAAGTATAGAAATATGCAATTTAGTCCACCACCTTGCTTTTGCCTCGGTTTCGATCCGGGCTTCGTCTTTCTTGATCAATAATGAATAAATTAGCTTATTCAATACATACATTGACTAAATTGACCCACATCTCATACTTTAGCAAAATTACTATTTGCCCCTAAACTTTCTCATATTTACACTTTAGTCCCAAAGGCTCGTAAAGTGATTTTTATTCAACTTTCTAGTCTTTCATGCTTAGTCGAACCACTTATTCAACTAAAGCTATCATCAATTCTCACTAAACCACATATGTATGACCAAACTAAAGTTTTTCACAAACTAGTCCCTACATGCATTTTCATGGAAAATCACTTAGCAAAAGATGTTTCTACTACATCAAGCTTTCATATTCTTCCATAAAACATCAAAATACATGCATGCCATACATATGTACATTTTGAACATCCATAATAGCTCACCAAATAGCTAAAAATAGCTTACTCATACTACTAGGACTTCAAAATCGAAGAATATCAAAAAGCGGGCTTAGGAGCACTTACTAGCAAGCTTGAAAAATTGAAAGAGCCCTAACAATGGCTATTGCAATTTTTTGGTAACTTGGGGAGAAGATGAGCATGATTTTGTCATCTTTTCTCCTTTTTAATCACTTATTTGACAAATGACTAAAATGCCCTTTTGATAAACTTTCTAATTTAACTCATCCATGCCTATTTTTGTCCAAAAAATAAAAATTGGGAAAATTTCTCATCAAGGACCTCTAATTAATAATCTAAATCTATTTCAAACATATAGCTTCTAGAAACACACATTTTGCAACTTTTGCAATTTAGTCCTTTTGGACAATTCAACCACAATTTCACAAAATTGCTTCATGAAACTTTCACACTAGCATGCATACAAGGCATAAAACTCAATAACTCATTTATAACCCTCAGATTTTGTGGTCTCACACCACTATTTCGACTAAGCCCTAAACCAGGATGTTACAACGCCACCCTCTACCAGATATGTCAACACCTTCACATTTCATCGCCGCCCCCACCTCGCGACCCAGCAGATGACGAGGACCTTTGAGTCCTTTTATTTTCTTTATTTTTATTGTTATTTTTATTTTTATTTTCATTTTTCTTTTTATTTTAGTTTATTTTCTTTTATAATTAAACTTTTTACCTTTCTTGTTTTAAAACTTTCATTAGTATAGTTGAATTTCCTTTATCGCTGGCTGTCAACTCTGAGTATCTATAACAACATTCATTAACTAGTACTCCCTAAGATTTAACTGATGACTTCGCAGTGTAAAAAGGTTCAATGTGCCACTCAAGGAACGAACACATCACCTATACCTAGTCATCATGTTCATCATTGATCGTCCCCCAAGGATTTCATCCATAATTCAGGAAGTTTCACCTCTCTCCCTCTCTTATTACTTCCTTACTAATCATTATCTATCTTTGTACATTGAGGGCAATGTACATCTTAAGTGAAGGGGTGAATTTTATCGTGAAAAGTTCCTAACTTTTTGCATTATTCTCAAATCCCTGAATTATATCTTGTACTTAAGAAAATGTTCTCATATTACTGTTAGAATGAAATTTCCTTTGATTTATGATTTTCATCGATATGTTTTGGATTAATTCATAGTTAATTGTGCAGTGATGATTTAAACTTTAGGAGACTAGAGAATCAAGCATGATGAGTTTATTTTCAGAATTAAAAATTTATAAGGTTGTCTACCTGAATCTAATTATTATCTTGAAGTTTGAAATTTACAAGGATGACATCAAAAAACCATAATTTTTGTGAGATCTTGAGCCTTTTAGAGCATACATTCTTTTTTGCTCACTTTATTGATTATGAGTGTGTCAACATTGATTTGTTATTCTAAAACTTGTTTCGATTATAAATGTCGAGACCACACTTTTGATTTGATATACTGAGATAATAAAGGCACTTAGGATTTAACCCACTTACTCTATAAAAAGCCTACCTTCGTAATTAACCCCTAGTGAACCCCTTTTAGCCTAATCAACCGTTTCTTGATCTACCACTAATATTAACCCGAAACCCTGTTTCCCATTTTCTTGACTCCCCTTTTGTCGAGATTTGATTTGATCAGTTGCCTAATTATATTATTTTAGTAGTTAAATTCATCTTTTATTATGATTTGTTCTTAAAAAAAAGTGGAAAGATATTTATTAGTTCTATGTTATTTGAGCTTAAACAGTTAAATTCACATCTTTAGAAGAAGCTCGTGTTATTAATGTAATTATTCGTTATCAATTCATTGTTTCTAGTTAGGTAATTTATCAATTCAATCTCGATTCTAACCTTCTAATTCAGCCTATATCCACACCTTAAAACCCAAGCCCCGTTACAACCCATAAAAGACCTTTTGATTTGTGTATCATCTCATTTTACAGTGGTGGAGATTTGATTTTCAGGCAAGCCTATGGGATTAACTTTTCATGTTTGACTCTTGAGTGCTTATTTTTTAACCTTAAACACCTTGAGTGATTTGAGTGAACCCTTAGTAAGGATGTCAATTCTTGTTGATTTTGAATTAAAAGGTGATTATTTAGGTAAGGGGAAACACCTATTTTTCGTACTATAAAAACTATGACTTTGATTGTTTGAATCTTTAGGAACCTTTTGGTTAAATTATCAATGTATGAATTACCTATGAATTATGATGGAACATTGTTGATAAAGGTTATGAATTGAGGAAATTCGATTTTAATTTTGAGTTGAGAATTTTGCTTGAGGACAAGCAAATGCTTAAGTGTGGGGGTATTTGATAAACCATAATATATACATATTTTTATCCCACATTTAGCATACTTTTGGATGGTTTAATCCCTTGAATGGTGGAATTTGATGCTCCTAATCCTTTAATTTCATGTTTTATACTTAGGAGAGCATAGGAAGATGAAAAGAACGAGAAACGGGCCGAAAACAGAGAAAATGGGCCAAAGTAAGAAATCAACACGGCCTGGGCTCGAATCACACGGCCGTGCCACTTTAGCAGACTTGAACACGGCCTGGACTCGATTCACACGGGCGTGCTCCACGAGCGTGTCTCTGTCGTGACCCATTGTAATTCTACTCGGAAAAGGATACTTAGGGGCGAAGAAAGACATTCTGAAGTCTATATAAACACCCTAAGTATGACCTAAAAAGGGGGCGAATCCAGAGAGGGGTGAACACAGGGAAATTACTCGAAGATAGCCAGTTGATTCATCCTAGAAGCCGGAATCACACTCAAGACGGAAGATCTTCCCTTCAATTTCCTTCAGGGGGTTTTAGGGTTTTTCTTATGTTTTATTATTTACTTTCTTCTGAGATGTATTCTTCATTAAACATGAACTAAACCCCTCAAATACTGAGGGGATGAAACCTAAGACGGATCTTGTTATTATTTTACAATCGTATGATAAATACTTGATTTGTTCTTAATTATGTGTTCTTAATTCTTGTTTTATTATTTCAGGATATTGATTCAAGTATTGATGTGCTTAGGCAGTGGAGCAAAAGTCCCTGTTTAAGAGTAGATCTAGCATAGTTAAGCGAAGTTGATCGCAACCCTAGAGATAAGATGACGAAAATCTGCCAGATTAGGGTCAAACCTAATATGGGAGTCCATAGATCGAGTTAATGCAACACTAGGGGTTTTAATTAGAAAGAGATTTCAATTAATCAACCTAAGGTTAGACGTTAGTAGCCTCGAAAGAGGTATTAATATAAATTAGGGAATCCTACGGATCAAGTCAAGTGAATAAATCGTCTAAATGCAGTTTGAGTTAAATAACAAGTGAAGTCTAGGTGGATTCTTCCTCGGGTATTGTCTTAATCAACTGGTTTTCCCACAAGTATTTTCCCAATTCACTCTCTGTGTCTTAGCATCCTTTGTTTAGTAATTAGTTAATTAAACATCGATTCCCTTAATACTTAGGCTGAATAATAAAAAGATAGTAACTACTAGTACTCTTGGTCCTTGAGGATACGATATTTCTGGTCTTGCCATAGCTAAACTACCGAACGATAGGTGTGCTTGCCTTATTCATTGTCATAGTTAGTTTGGACACAATCACATATCTTGTAAGATTAGATTAGATTAGAATATGTAAATTGATTATGTAATCTTGTAAATCCCTAGATTTAAAGAACAGACTAATCTCATTCGTCGATGTAACTTGATCTAGATCATCAGTTTTGGGGAAGCTCAAGTATAAATAGAGAGTCTCCCCCTCATTTGTAACTCACTCCATTCTTTATTGTTTCTTGTATTCTTTAAGAGAAAGTAATACAATTGAGAGTATTTACTCAAACACCTCACATGCATAGTTTGCTTTGGCTTTCTGTTCTTTTGAGCCTTCTTTTGGCTAAGTTGCTTCCGCTATATAAATTGGTGCCTTGGAGGAATTCTTTATGAATCCTCAATTGTTTGGTGGTTAGGCTAACTTAGGCGTGTTTGGAATGAAAGAATCACCTAAGGCCTAAGGAAATGTGAGATGAAAGTTCTAGCCCTGTGACACTAGAACGAAAATCAATAAAATCAGCAAACCAAAACAACAAGAACTAAATTAAAATAAACAAGAAACGATCAATTAAGGATAGAACTAAGAAGCCTTGAAAACATTAAGAATCCACAAATCATTTCAATAGCTCTAATTCCTCCTCCAATAAAGAGATGTTGGCAAGAAAAAGCTTGAAGTTGATTCCCACAACCTAAAAGATTGTTAAAACAGCTTCTAAAAGAAACTCAAAAGCAATTCTTGAAGAAAAACTCAAAGAGAATTATTATTAACAAAAATCAATTGTCTATGTATAAGGGTGGATGACCATGCTACTTATAGGCCCCCAAATAAGTTTTTCTAACCCTAATGGAATAACTAACATGAAAACTCATCAAATAAAAAATTAATTCTATGTGCGGACTTTTAATGGGAATTCGACCAAAAGAATTAAATGGGCTCCTTGGGCTAAATTTTTACATGATGATCCACATATTAAAATAAAATTGGACCTAAATTTTAAATATTTTACAATTTGGGCCACTTTGATAATTTGGCCTGATATTCAATTAAATTACTTTCCAAACTTTAGGATGGGCTTGTAGACATCTTAATGGGTCATTTTTTCCAGAACTTGGTCTTGTGATCTGTTCACTCTCAAAATTGGCTTGTTCAAGCTCATACATGAAATCCAATGTGCCTTGGCTGCAAGATTCAGTTTCTTGGACCAAGATTTCCAAGATTTGAAATCTTGATTTTCTTGATTCTTGAAATTTTCCGAAACAACAAAATTGGACCAAGATTCGGCTTCTTGATTTTCTTGAAAATAAGAAAACGAATCTTGATTTTATTTTTTGGTCGTGTGTGCATCTAGGGCCTTGGTAATGAAGTCTTGGATGGTCTCGTTTAATCTTGCTCAGATTTGCTTGGCCTTCAACCTCATTATTGGGCTTTAAGGAAATTTGAGCCCATCAAGTTCATGAGCCTGATTTTGGGCCTTGCTGCTCGTATCATTCCACTCTTTCTCAAAAAGATTCATCCTTGAATCTAAAACATCAAAGGGAGATAAGTCAGCAATATTAAAAGTAGAACTTACATTGTACTCACGGGGTAGATCTATTTCATAGGCATTGTCATTGATCCGCTTGAGTAATTGGAAAGGCCCATCGCCTTTAGGGTCCAATTTTGTCCTCATTTTACTTGGAAATTGCTCTTTGAGAATATGGACCCAAATCCAATCACCGAGTTCAAGGATAACTTGTTTGCACCCCTTGTTAGCTTTGTTGGCATTTGTGTCATTTTTTTGGCAATCCGTTGTTTTGCCTTTTCATGTATTGATTTCACCAAATCAGCTTTCTTCTCACCATCTAAACTAGAAATATTTTCTATAAGAAATTGCACAAGATCAAGTACAATTAGTAGGTTAAAACCATAAACAAGTTCAAGTGGTGAATAGCCAGTTGTAGAGTGAATAGATCAATTGTATGCAAATTCAAAAAATGGCAAACATTCTTCCCAATTCTTAAGGTTCTTACCCATAATAGCTCGTAGTAAAGCGCCTAAAACTCGATTTACTACCTCAGTTTTTCCATCAGTTTGGGGCTAACATGTAGTGGAATATAATTTAGTACCAAGCTTAACCCACAATACCTTCCAAAAGTCGCTTAGGAACTTTACATCTCTATCAGAGACAACTGTGCAAGGTATCCCATTTAGTCGAACCACCTCTTAAAAGAATAAGTCTGCCACTAATAAACCGAAATAGTAACATATTTTAAACCCACATTTAGCATGCTTTTGGGTGCTTTAAGCCTTGAATTGTGTAATTTGGTGCTCTTAATCCTTTTTTTCATGTTTTATACTCAGGAAAGCACCGGAGGATGAAAAGAATAAGAAACGGGCTTAAAACGGACCAAATGGGCCAAATCACGAAATCGACACGGCCTAGGCCCAAGCAACACGGCCGTGCCTCCCTAATCAGACCTGAACACGGCCTGGCCACGATTCACACGGGCGTGTGCCAAGGGCGTGTCCCTGCTGTGGAGGAGAGGAATTTCACTCGGATTTGGATACTTAGGGGTAAAGAAACACATTCCAAAAGCCTATATAAACACCCTAGAGGCCAACTTTCAAGGGGGCATCCAGCTAGGCCAAGGAGCCGAGCCAGAAAGATCAGAATTGTGGAAATTACTTGAAGAAATCCAGTTGATTCATCTCAAGAAGCCGGAGTTATCCTCAAGACGGAAGATCTCTCTTCAATTCTGTAACAGCCTGAT
Source organism: Gossypium sturtianum (assembly GCA_025698515.1). Classification (NCBI taxonomy): domain Eukaryota; kingdom Viridiplantae; phylum Streptophyta; class Magnoliopsida; order Malvales; family Malvaceae; genus Gossypium; species Gossypium sturtianum. The sequence goes on along the minus strand of CM046943.1, from coordinate 121,760,668 downwards.
TTAGGGGCTAGTCGGAACAGTGATCTCGAAATCACTAATTCGAGGTTAGAGAAAATTATTTTCATGTTATGTTATGATTTATAACATGTTTATGAGGATGCATGAAAATTTTGGTGCCTTAATTTTAGCGATTTCTAGCTAAATTGTGAAAAAGGACTAAATCGCATAGAGTGCGAAAGTTCCATTCTATAGGCTAAAGGTACCAAATAGCTATGGCTTAGTAATTGGAGGTCCCAAATGAGCAATTTGGCCTTGTCTAAGTGAGTTGGTCGGCCATAGTAAGCTAAGGGGACAAGAACATTAAATGTGGTCATGTTAGGTGTTTAAAAAGAAATAAAATAAGATGAAATAAGCCAAAAAGTTATCATCTTTTTATTTCTTCTCTTTCAACCAAAAATATCAGCCATGGGAGGGCTTTGAAAGCTTGAAAATTTCAGCAAGCTTCTCTTCACTCAAGTAAGTGATTTTGATGACTTTAGATGTTAATTTTTGTACTTTTGAGACCCCTAAAGCTTAAGCTTTCTAAAGAGGGGACTAGTTTGCAATATTGTTGAAAGTCTAGGGACTTGCCATGAGAGATTTTATGTTGTTTGATGAGTTTCTATGAAAGAAAATGAATGATAGGATGATGAGAAACAACTTTTGTGAAAGGTGTTGTCATGAAAACACCTAATTGGGACTAAAATGCAAAAGTTGTAATTTGTCCATTAAGGCATGAAATTGATGGAATTGAGAATAGTTGTAAGAGGATTAAATGTTCATCTAGGCTTGTTTAACAAGAAAATGTGATGAAATTTTATTTACGAGCCTAGGGGCAAAATCATAATTTTGCCAAAGTATAGGGGCAAAATGGTCATTTTTGCCTAAGAAGAGATTATGTTGTAATACGATCATTAAGTGATTAAATGAGTAAGTTTCATTGTTCTAGATCAAAGAAAATGAGTTTCGGACCTAGAACGGATGAAAAGAGAAATGTGGGCAAAAAGTCATTTTCGGCTCTTTCGACATCAAGGTAAGTTCATGTGCAAATGTTGAAATTACATATGAGCTTATTTAGTATTCCAATGTTGTATGGAATGTATATTATTATATGAATGTATGAAATGTCTCTTGATGAGTTGTCAATGGAATTGAATTTAGAGTAATGGGAAATGTGTATAGCACGATAGGACGATGGTTAAAGGCTCGAGTAAGACCATATTGGGATATGGTCTCGGTGTAAGAATTCATATAAGACCATGTCAGGGACATGGCACCGATATGCTAGAGCATGTAAAACCCAATTGGGGTAGAGTGACAACGAGAACTATGTGCATGAGACTCAAGAGAGTTATTTAACAATTCGAGTGATTCAATGTATATGTGAATGTATGTGGTTGTACCATGAGTAGCACAAGTATGTGTAGAATTGAATTGAGATGAATTCAATAAATGATGAACCCCTAGTGGGGTATGTGTATTTGATGCCTTTGTGTGAATGAGAACAGTATCGTAGAAAGTTAAGTAAAAATGGGAACATGTGAGGATGTTCTTGAATGAACATTTGAAATAGAGATATACTTGTGAATTATTATCCATGAATGTAAATAACGGTAAGCTATGTGCGATATCACCTTATTGATTATTGATCGATGGGCTATGTGTGATACCATCACTTATAAATGATTGGTGGGCTATATGCGATAGCTCCTATTAGAGATTCAATGGTGGGCTAAGTGCGAAACCACCGAGATATTAGTAGCATGAGTGGCTTATTGAAAATCCTTGATGTGTTGTTATATATGATCTTGTGTGACGATCAAGAGAGCGTATGCTAATTAAGCGAGCGAATTGGCTTGTGATATGGTAAGAATGTGGTAAGAGATTGAATGAGTAAGTTTCAAGAATGGTTGAGTAAGTAACCATGAGTTGATGAGAAAAACTCAACATATTGCCTTGGGGTTATGTATATTCGGTGAATATCAAAATTTGTCAAATTATACAGATGAACTTACTAAGCATTATTGCTTACTCCTTTACTTTTATCATCTCTTATAGGTTTTATTACTTAGCTCGGGTTGGAGGCCGCCGGAGATGTTTTCACACTATCGAGCACACCCTTGGTATGAGGTATCAAATCCTTATGAGTCATGGCATGTATAGGGATTCTTTTAAAGTTGATTAAGTTCTAACCAATGTAGCCAAATTGTATTGGCCTAAGAGAATCTAGAGTTGGGTTGTGTATGACCATAGATGACAGCTTAAATTGGTTGTAATTGTATTGGGAGTAGTTCTCCCTAGTGTATAGGATAAAGACTTTATCTCTTTAATGATTAAATGTGTTAATTCATGTGTTTTAAATGATGATTTGAGAATGTTTTGAAGTAGAATATGAATGTATGCAAACTGGAGTGGTAAAAGGCTTGGTAAGATAGCCTCTAAGTGCCCACACGGATAGACACACGGGCGTGTGTCTAGGCCGTGTGTCTCCTACACCTTAGTATCTTATGTTAGATTAGATCACGAGCTGGTCACACGGCCGTTTGTTCAGGCCGTGTGATACACACGATTGGCACATGGGCGTGTGCCAAGGCCGCGTGAAATCTGCACTTGACACTTAGAAATTCAATTGTCACACGGTGGCGCTTTGCAGGCGTGTGTGCTGAACCATTTGAATAAGTCGAGAATGCCAAGGTTTAGCACACAGCCGGAGCCACGGGCGTGCCCAGTGTGTGTAATTTGCCCGATATCCTCCACGGGTGAAAGACACGGGCATGTTTTAGGTGCACTGGGCGTGTCCCAAGTCACACGGACGTGTGACCCTGTTTCAAGAGAAAGTTTCCAGATGAGTTCTAAAAGTTTTGGGACGTAAGGCTGAGGCCTCGTAGGCCCATGAAACGTCTGATTTGACTAAGAAAGAGAAGTTTTTAATTGAAACGAAATTTCATAGCCCGTAAGTATATGTTTAAGAAAGTTCAAGCATAGTAATGTCTCGTATCCGGTCTTAGCCTCAGACTCGGGTATGGGGTGTTACATTTAGTGGTATCAGAGCTATGGCTTAGTCGGTTCTAGGACTAACCTAGCGTGAGTAAGAGTCTAGCTATACATGCCGTATGTGGATCGTGATAGTGTGATGTCTCCCGGCTCTAACGAAATTGTTTTGTTAAGACAGTGATGATTCCCAACCGAGCTAATTTCAGTAAGTTTGTATGATTTCTAAGCTTTATAATTTCTATCATTAAATTGCTTAGTATAATGTACATTATTATCATGGAATGATTAATGTTTGGCTAAACAAAGAAATAAATGAGATTAAATATGAGCAAGTCCCGATTGAAGATGGAATTTCCCAGGATACTCGATCTACCACATGAAATGAGAAAGTCCGTATAAGACCAAGTCGAGGCATGGCATCGGCAATCAAGCAAGTTATCATGTAAGTCCAAGGCAAGCTTGGCATTGAACAAGTTATCATGTAAGTCCAAGGCAAGCTTGGCATTGAACAAGTATCATGAAAGTCCAAGGCAAGCTTGGCATTGAACAAGTTATCATGTAAGTCCAAGGCAAGCTTGGCATTGAACAAGTTATCATGTAAGTCCAAGCCAAGGCATGGCATTGGTGAGAACGAGAAAGACTTTCGTATAAGCCCATGTCAAGACATGGCCTCGAAACCAAGAAGAGAGATTCCATATAAGACCGTATCTAGGATATGGCTTTGGCATCGAGCATGTAAGATGAGATTCAATATCCTCGGTTATTCATGGAAATTCATCGGGCACACAAGTAAAGTTTAAATGAGATATCAAGAAAGTTAGTAGTAAAGTTGATATTATGTCATGCTAGTGAAGGTCGACTAACAAGTATAATTCATGTTATGAATGATGATGTTGAGATTATGCTTGTTATAGTAAAGTATCTTTGATCTATGCGATCAAGTGTTACAGTACCTTGTTTACCTTACAAAGCGTGAGACTAGTAAGTACCATGATGTATGTGAGAAGCGATAAGAGTAAGTAAGCATTTGAGATTTGTGATGCCATTGTTTATGATAAATATGTCCACATGGTTAAATCTCACATGTGACCGTTAAAGTAAAGAATGCATGATGTTTTGTTTTATGACTCTGTTATGAAGCCACACATATTATGGTGTGGAGGTTAAAAGCGAAAAAAGTTGACTAAGTAGAATGCAAGAGATGATTACGGTCGTTCAATGATAAAATGATGAATAAGACCATGGTAGGACCATGGCGGTACATGTGATTCCATATAAGACCATGTGCGGGGCATGGCGATGGCATCGATACATGATCCCGTATAAGACCATATCGAGGATATGGCGGTGATTGAATAAGATAATCGGATAAGACCATATCTAGGGTATGGCATCGATAGTTGTGGTGAGATCCGTATAAGACCATATCGGGGATATGGCATCGGCATCAAATAGTAATCCGTGTGAGACCACGCCCGGGACTGGCAGCCGGTATAAGATTTTGTGTAAGACCATATCCGGGATATGGCATCGGCATCGACATGAGTTTCCATGTAAGACTGTATCTAGGATATGGCATTGGTATTGATATGAGATTGCGTGTAAGACCATAGCGAGGCTATGGCATCGTGACGACATGTAAAGCAATAGCTGAACTATGATGTTGTGATACGAGTAAGACCATAGTTGGACTATGGCGATCAAGTAAACGACGTACTCAAACCGTAAGACATTCTCTAGATTAATAAGCAATAGTAAGAAAAAGTAGAGTTAAATGTTAAGTACTCGAGTAGATATGAATGTGAAACTTGAGTTATTAAAGTCACAGCTCGAAAGTATGAGTGATAGAGATAATTGTAACATGATAAACATGAAAACTCACTTGAGGCGAGTTGTGTGACTATGATGATATTTCATTGACAATGAGTAGTAAATCATATGTATGTAGTCACGAGAGTTAGGCTAAGGGACTTTGAAACCTCACTCCCTTACCACTGTTGAATTATGATGAGATGTTATGAGAGTTAAATTGAGTAAGTTTATATGTGATTAATGCAGTATTTATGTTAGCATTTTGAGAATACTTTGTATCACATCGATGCATAATACTCTACTAAATAGAGTAACTTTTGTTGAACATGAGGTTGAAGTCCTAGAGGACTATAATGATGAGGCTATCATCGAGACCTGAACACGGCCTGGCCACGATTCACACGGGCGTGTGCCAAGGGCGTGTCCCTCCCATGGAAGAGAGGAATTTCACTCGATTTGGATACTTAGGGGTAAAGAAACACATTCCAAAAGCCTATATAAACACCCAAGAGGCCAACTTTCAAGGGGCGTCGGCTAGGCCAATGAGTCGAGCCGGAAAGATCGAGAATTGTGGAAATTACTTGAAGAAAGCCGGTTGATTCATCTCAAGAAGCGGAGTTATACTCAAGACGAAGGATCTCTCTTCAATTCCTTTAGGGGTTTTAGAGTTTTTCTTATGTTTTGTTTTATCTTTTCTTTTGAGATGTATTCTATTATCATTATGAACTAAACCTCAAATACTGGAGGGGATGAAACCTAAGATGAATCTTGTTATCGTTTGTTGAACTATATGATAAATATTTGATTTGTTCTTAATTATGTGTTCTTAATTCTTGTGTTGATATTTTCAGGATATTAATTCAAGTTTGATGTGCTTAGGTGGAGGAGCAAAAGTCCACGCCTAAGAGTAGATCTAGCATAATTAAGCGGAGTTGATCGCACGCCTAGAGATAGTGGCAACGAGATTTTCTTGGGATTAGGGTGAAACCTAATGTGGGAATCCATAGATCGAGTTAATGTGATTCTAGGGGTTTTAATTAGAAAGAGATTTCAATTAATCAACCTAGGGTTAGATGTTAGTAAGCCTCGAGAGAGGGGTTAATATACATTAGGGAATCTTACGGATCAAGTCAAATGAATAAATCGTCTAGTTGAGTTAGATAACAAGTGAAGTCTAGGTGGATTCTTCCTTGGGTATTATTTTAATCAATTGGTTTTTCCCACCAGTATTTCCCTAATTTCATTCTTTTTGTCTCATCGTCTTTAGCTTAGTAGTTAGTTAATTTTCTAGATTAAATCGATCACTTCAATTTTAAGGCTAAATAATAAAAAGAAGGTTAGTATTAGTACTTTCGGTTCCTTTGGGTTCGACAATCCGGTCTTGCCACTAAGCTATACTACGGTTCGATAGGTACACTTGCCTCAATCGTTGTCATAGTTAGTTTTTAGGCTCAATCATTCTCGTTATAAATTTTAAGACTCGTGACACACCGATCAAGTTTTTGGCGCCGTTCTTGTGTTGAAATATTAAGAACACTCAATTTTTATTACTTTAGCCATTTTTATTTTTCTGCAATTTTACTCTTATTTTGTTTTCTATTTTTATCTTTCTAAATTTTAGTCTTTGCTCCTTGTAGGTACCTCTAGTTTATGACTAGAAGGAACCAAGCAGGACCTTTAATTTACGATAGTGAGATCAAAGCAACCATTTCAGAACTCAAGAGAAATTAGGCGAAGTCTACAATACCTGTAAGAAGAGCAAGAAAACATCATCAATACCACCAGAAGAGATGGTGAAATTAATCTGCTACCTCCAGAGATGGCCGAAAATCGGGCTCCTCGAACTATGTATGATTATGCTAAGCCTAGTTTAGTTGGTACTGAATCTAGTATTGTTAGACCTACTATTTACGCAAATAATTTGAATTGAAACCTAACACTATACGAGATGATACAACAGATTCGTTCGGTTTGATGGTTTTGCGGGATGAGGATCCTAACACACACTTAGCGAATTTTACGGAATTCCGCTGACACTTTTAAAATTAATGGCGTTTACGATGATGCCATCCAACTTGATTATTTCCCTTTTCTTTGAGGAATAAAGATAAGCGATGGTTGCATTCTCTTCCCGAGGATCAAATACTACATGGGAACAAATGACCGAAAAATTTTATTAAAATATTTTCCACCTAGCCAAAATGGCCAAATTAAGGAATGATATCTCTTCTTTTGTGCAGATGGATTTAGAAACACTTTACGATGCATGGGAGAGATACAAAGATCTATTGAGAAGATGCCCACACCATGGATTACCCTTGTGGCTCTGAGGTCCAAACTTTTACAACGGTGTGAACCCTCAACTACGCAGATTGATCGATTCAAAGAATGGTGGAACTCGAATAATAAAACACACGAAGCGACTTACGAATTTATAGAGAGATGTCCTAAATAACTACGATGGCAAGTCACGAGGACAAAGCCCACGAAAAGTTGCCGAGTGTTTTCAACCTCGACTTGATAACCATGCTATCGAATCAGGGTAGATGTGTTAACTAAAAATTTGATGGTTTGTGTAATTCCTTGCGAGTACAACTTTGTTATGCAGTCGCGAAATAAGTGGAGGTGTGGCGAATCATGAGTACCCACCCTACGGACATGGCATAGAAGGCGAACAAATGAACTATGTAAGTAATAATTTTAGATATCAAAATAACCCTTATAGCAATACTTACAATCCAGTTGGAAGAACCACCCCAATTTTTCATGGGGTGGTCAAGGAAATCAAAGACAACAACACCCTCCAAATTTCCAACAAAGTGAGCGGTACCCACAGGAAAAGAAGTCGAACCTTGAGGAGATGCTGACAAAATATATAGCAGCAATAGAAACACGTTTCCAAAGTATAGAAACAAAACTTGAAAAATAAGAAGCATCGACACAAGAGCTCAAAGATCAAATTGGGCAAATCACCAAGATCTTGACGGAACAACCACAATGTAGATTGCCAAGCAACACTGAAACTAACCCAAGGGAGCGATTCAAGCCATATCAACTCATGATAATGTAGGGTTAGATGACCCTCATTTAAGGTAAGAGAATGTGGTAGAAGAAGGTAAGGTTGAGGAAGGAAGTAAAAAGCCAAAACCGGTAATTAAAGAGTACCAACCTCATATACCATACCCGAGGCGATGAATAAAGGCGACACGGAGGACGATTCGATAAGTTTCTTAAACTTTTAAAGAAATTACATATTAACTTACCATTACTTGAAGCTCTTTCGCAGATGCAGATTCAAGGAAATTCTTAAAAAGCTTTTGACAAACAAGCGAAAGCTAGGCGAGGAATCGCATGTGGAGCATAGCGCAAAGTGCTCAAGCAATTCTCCAAAATAAATTACCACAAAAATTAAAAGATCCGAGGAGTTTTACAATTCCATGCTTAATTGGTAGTTTATCTATTGATAATCGTTAGGTGATTTAGGGAGCAAGCATAAATGTCATGCCTTATAAAATGTTTAAACAACTTGGTCTAGGAAACCCAAACAAACTAGGATAAGCATTCAATTAGCTGATAAAACATTGTTAGAATTCTAGGGTATAATCGAAGATGTGCTAGTAAAGATTGATAAATTCGTATTCCCAATAGAATTTGTTGTTTTAGACATGGATGAGGACAATAGTATCCCATTAATTCTAGGAAGGCCCTTTTAGCAAGCTGCTAGGACTAAAATTGATGTCGCGGCAGTGAACTCATACTCTGTGTAGGTGATGAAGCGATCACCCTTCGGGCTCTCGATTTGGCTAGAACATCGAGCAAACAAGGTGAGAAAGTAAATTCTATTGATAACCATTCGGTTAACCCTTTTTTGCGGGAAGCACCACAAAAAGAACACAACTAAACCCAATCCTAGACCCAATGCCAACAAAAAAACAACTCATGAGGATCGAAGGGATCAAGTTGATGAACTAGGCAGTGAAAAACAAATTTCAAGGAAACACTAGGGATACATGAAGAGAAAGAGGGAACCACGGATGAGCTCGTAGGAGCGACAAATCACTTTAAAATAGGAGACCATGTATTGTTAGATAAAAGCAGACCCTCGAATATCTCCTCCGACCTAATACAAACAAAGAAATCCCTTTTAAGGTAATCAAGGTTTTCCCATACAGAACAGTCGAGATAAGTAATCCTATATTTGGCACTTTCAAAATAAATGCTACTCGACTTGAATTATACACGGATAATAGGACAGATAGCATGAGGAAAGATGTTCAACTTTTCAAACCACCATGATTATGCGAATGAGAGGAAGGTCTAGCTTAAGACTTTAAGCGAATGCTTCTCGGGAGGCAACCGAGAGCACTAACTCCATTAATTTTTACATTTTTTATTTTTACTTTTATTTTTCCTTTTCAGCATTTAATTTTAAAATAACCAAAGTGCAGATTTTTAGACCACACGGCCTTGCACACGGCCGTGGCCGTGGCCGTGTGGATACTATGGACTTCCGTACTAACATAGCAGAGGTAGTACGAGCCAATGACGAAAGATTCCCGGATCACGGGCGACTATAAATTGCCACGGCGTGTGATATGGCCGTGGCCGACAGCGAGGCAAGACACACGGGCTCAACTAACTAGCCACGGCGATGCGATGCGGCGTGGTCGACATTATTTGATCTTACATGGGCGTGGTGACCACGAAACGGGCGTGGGAGAAACGAACGAAACACAACACGGCCGTGCGATATGGTCGTGTGACCCAACACGCCCATGGTACAAGGGCGTGGAGATGTACCAGTTTTGAAAATTCTATTTAAAACACCCTTTGCCCCCTTTTCTCACCCACTCCCCATCCCTTTTCCCTACTCACATTCACCCTCCTCCCAACCTCTCCATTCTTTCCTCTATTCCTCCATCTACAAAGCCCTTGAGCTACACCACATCCATGTCAAAGAAGCGGAAGGATCAACCACAGTCTCCCTGTGGGAGATCGATATATATAAGTTCATGTAGGCGCTTCAATTATTCGACAAGCCAAGGGTCTTTGAGACCATTCTATTTTTCTTTTTCCTTTCTCTTCTCCTTTATTTTCCTTTTCTTTATTTCTCTTATGTTTAATTTAGTTTATTTTATCTTAGTTTCTTAGTTTTAGGTTCTAAAAGTGCTAGGAATCACCCCACCACGACCATCGCCAACACCACCGTGACCTTAGAAATCACACCCCCTCGCGAACCATCAACAATAAGAACCATTCGGTCCATTAATCTTTTCTTTTAATTTTATTTCATTTTTATTTTCCTTCACTTTAGCTTGCTTCTCTTTAAACATATAATTAGTATAAGTCAAATTATTCTTATTATCTCTGGCTAATTCTTCACGAGCTTCCTAATTTCTTCATCTAGCGAGAAATTGTGGCGGCTACCATACCACCGCTTGAGACGCCTCCTCCAACTTCTCTTTCACCTCCAAATCAAGTTTCCACACCTCCAACTCAAGGAACCCATCCAAATTCAGGAAGTTTCATCTCACCCTTTCTTTTATAAATTTCTATATATCTTTGCACATTGAGGGCAATGTACATCTTAAGTGTGGGGGTGAACCTTAAAGGTGCCTAACTTTTTTCATTATTCTCAAATTCCTGAAATTAGGTGCCAAACTTTTTGCATTATTCTCAAATCCTGAATTATGTCTTGTTTCTTAAGTAAGTTTCTCATATTATGATTAGAATGAAATTTCTGTGATTTATGATTTTTATTGATATATTTTAGATTAAGTCATTGATAATTGTGCATTGATAATTTAAACTTTAAGATACTAGAGAATTAAGCAGGATAAGTCTATTTTTCAAAATTAAATTTTTTTAGGTTGTCTACCTGAATTTGAATATTACTTTGAAGTTTGAAATTTGCTAGGTTGACATCAAAAGCCATAATTTTTGTGAGATGTTGAGCCTTATAGAGCATATATTCTTTTTCTTGCTCACTTTATTGATTATGAGTGTGTCAACATTGATTTGTTATTCTAGAACTTGCATCGATTATATATGTCGAGACCACACCTTTGATTTGATATACTAAGATGATAAAGGCATCTAGGTTTTAACCCACTCACTCCACTAAAAAGCCTACCCATTTTATTAACCCCTAGTGAACCCCGTTGATCCTAACAACCCTTTTTATTGACTCACCCACTAATATTATCCCAAAACCCTTTTGTTTTTGTTATCACCATTCCTTTTGACTACCCTTATATCGAGATTTGATTTGATCGATTGCCTATTGATTTCGATAGTAAATTCATCAATTACTATATATATATATATATATATCTGATTTGTTCCTAAAAAAAAGAAATCGAAGTATATTCATTATTAGTTCTGTGATTAAGTGAGCTTATACGTTTAAATCCCAATGGTTGAAAAAGAAGCTCGTATTAGTAATAGTATTATTATTACAAGTTCTCAATTGATGTAATTTTTATTATCGGTTCATTGTTTCGGTTAGGTAATTTGTCAGTCAATCTCGATTCTAACCTTCTAATTCAACCTATATCCACACCTTAACCCAAGCCCCGTTACAATCATGTTAAAGACCTTTTGATTTGTGTATTATCTCATATTATAGTGGTGGAGATTTGATTCTCATGTAAGCCTATGGGATTAACTTTTCATGTTCGACTTATGAGTGCTTAATTTTTGAACCTTAAACACCTCGAGTGATTTGAGTGAATCTTTAGTGAGGATGTCAATCCTTGTCAATTTTAAATCAGAGGTAATTATTTAGATGAGGGGAAACACCTATGTTTTCATGCTACAAAATGTATGACTTGGATTGTTTGAATCTTTAGGACTCTTAGAGTTTAATTATTCATGTATGAATTATCTTTAAATTATGATGAAACATTATTGATGAATATTATGAATCAAGGAAGTTCGTTTTAATCATGAGTTGAGAATTTTGCTTGAGGACAAGCAAAAGCTTAAGTGTGGGGGTATTTGATAAATTGAAATAGTAACATATTTTAAACCCACATTTAGCATGCTTTTGGGTGATTTAAGCCTTGAATTGTGTAATTTGGTGCTCTTAATCCTTTGTTTTCATGTTTTATACTCAAGAAAGCATCGGAGGATGAAAAGAACAAGAAACGGCTTAAAATGGGCCAAATGGGCCAAATCACGAAATCGACACGGCACGGGCCCAAGCAACACTGCCGTGCCTTCCTAATCGGACCTAAACACGGCACGGCCACGATTCACGCAGGCGTGTGCCAAGGCGTGTCCTCGCCGTGGAGGAGAATAATTTCACTCGGATTTGGATACTTAGGGGTAAAGAAACACATTCAAAAAGCCTATATAAACACCCAGAGGCCAACTTTCAAGGGGCGTCCAAGCTAGGCCAAGGAGCCGAGCAGAAAGATCGAAATTGTGGAAATTACTTGAAGAAAGCCGGTTGATTCATCTCAAGAAACCGAGTTATACTCAAGACGGAGGATCTCTCTTCAATTCCTTTGGGGTTTTAGAGTTTTTCTTATGTTTTGTTTTATCTTTTCTTTTGAGATGTATTCTATTATCATTATGAACTAAACCCTCAAATACCGAGGGGATGAAACCTAAGATGAATCTTGTTATCGTTTCTTTGAACTATATGATAAATATTTGATTTGTTCTTAATTATGTGTTCTTAATTCTTGTGTTGATATTTTTGGGATATTAATTCAAGTTTGATGTGCTTAGGTGGAGGAGCAAAAGTCCCCGCCTAAGAGTATATCTAGCATAATTAAAGCGGAGTTGATCGCACGCCTAGAGATAGGGTGGCGAGATTTTGCCGGATTAGGGTGAAACCTAATATGGGAGTCCATAGATCGAGTTAATGCGATTCTAAGGGTTTTAATTAGAAATATATTTCAATTAATCAACCTAGGGTTAGATGTTAGTAAGCCTCGAGAGAGGGTTAATATACATTAGGGAATCTTACGGATCAAGTCAAATGAATAAATCGTCTAGTTCGAGTTAGATAACAAGTGAAGTCTAGGTGGATTCTTCCTTGGGTATTGTTTTAATCAATTGGTTTTTCCCACGAGTATTTCCCTAATTTCATTCTTTTTGTCTCATCGTCTTTAGCTTAGTAGTTAGTTAATTTTCTAGATTAAATCGATTCACTTCAATTTTAAGGCTAAATAATAAAAAGAAGGTTAGTATTAGTACTTTCGGTTCCTTTGGGTTCGACAATCCGGTCTTGCCACTAAGCTATACTACTGTTCGATAGGTACACTTGCCTCAATCGTTGTCATAGTTAGCTTTTAGGCTCGATCATTCTCATTATAAATTTTAAGACTGTGACACACCGATCAGCCACATTTGTAGCATCATCTATTTTGTGACAAGGAATAAAGTGTGTCATTTTTTAAAACCTTTCAAAAACAACAAATATACTATCTTGACCCTTATATACGATTAGAAGCCCTATATTTGTCATGTCGTCGGGACATAGAAACTTGGCTCGTCCCGACATCGGCTAGCGATACAAGCCCCTAGGCATTACTCATTGCTCGTCTCGATGACAAGAGATATCTCGTCTCGACGATGCGTACAATTCAATTTCCTTGTTGTTTCATATCCTCTCGTTGCAACATTAATTCAAAACCCTAGGCCTTTTTTCATTGTAGCTCATCATGACATGGGGTATAATCTCGTCCCGACGTCGCGTGACCTTAGTCACTTCTTCAGGCCAGCTCATTTCATCTTTGGGCAAGGCTCGTTGGGATAACCCGATTTTCCTCGTCCCAACGTACCGTCTATTTTGGCTTACTTTTGTCCACAATTATACGTTCTTAATCGGCTTCTGTAAACTCAAAATTATATAAGGTTTTTCTATGTATTTTTACCACATTTTTACTTAATAATTATGTTTATCTTGGGTAATTGTTATTAAAATAAGTGAATTTTACTTTATTAGTAACATGGGGCATGAATCTATAAAGTATGTGAAATTGTGCTTAATTACATTATTTTTTACATATTTTATATTATTTCATGTTAATTTATTGATATATGATTTTTCACTATGCAGGAGGACCATTGAAGATGTGATTAATGTGAATGAAACATGGACATGTACAAATTAATTTATGTGGACGGAAAGACCATGCAATTTTGGTCATGAGGTTGATATTTTGACCCCGTAAAAGAGGTGCTAAAAGATGGACATGTTTACTAAGTTATTAGACTGAGAAACTGTCCAACAAAGGGGAACTAAAACCCAGTTTCAACACAAGTAGATGGCAGTCCAAAAGCAAGCTTTGGGGTATTTAATTGAAGGTCCTTACAAATGGAAAATAATCAGAAATCAGCCCAACAACTTCACTGTTGAAATCGTCCACCCTATGGCTATTAATAGCCTTGATTTGAATTCAAAATGAGGAGACTTAGTCATCCCCTTCTCCTTGAAATATCGCCGGTCATGTGTGATAGAAAAAAAGGAATTCAAATGCTATTTTTAGCAAACTCTACCCCTTACCTTCACTTATAAATACCATGCACCTATCACTTCTCAAATCATCCCTCACAACTCATTTCTCTTCTCTCATTTGCATTTTCTCTACATTTCATTTCCTTTTCCTTCCCTTGCATAGCCGCCCATCTCCTTTCCATCCTTTAGCCACAAAAACTTTGTCAAAAGCATTCTTTGGCCGGCCACCTCAGGAACTCTTTAGCAAAAGAAGCATCAAGTAGAACAGAGGAGCACATCAGTCAAAATAGATCCAAAGTAGTTTGAACTAGCCCAATCAGTCGAATAGATCTGAAAAGACTCTTTGAACTGAATAGAGTTTACTATTTCCTCTTGTTATTTATTTCAATCATGTTTGCTTTGAGTTTATTGTTTTTGACATCAACAATGATATTTAAAATCCTATTTGCTAGGATGATTATGTTAATTCAATAAGATCTATTTTATTCATGTTTAACATGTTTAGGCCTCAATCAATCATGTTTTCAATTAATATCATGATACATTTCATTCATACGTGATTAGGTGCACTCAGATTAGCTGAGCAACCCTAACCAGACGACGGCTAGTAGACACATAATTGAAAAGTGTAATGGTTAATTTAGATCATTAAACCTGACTAAGTTAAGGTTCGTAATATCTTTAGTTAGCTCTATTGCCTTGCGTAGTTTTTAGGTTTATGTAATTAAACTGTTGCAAACGTAAATGTCCTTATGACCTTACATAAATTCTAAGAAACCCTTAGTTAATATGATCAATAAAATGAATATTTAACTAAGTAAAAGTCTCCGAAAGGACTTAATTTGGTTTCCAAACTCATGAAAGATCAACTTGTCGTCGAAGTAATTCCGAACATTGTTATGCATGATAAAGTAAATTGAATTGATTAATATAATTATCCTGGCCCATTTAATTTTGATTGTTTTTGTTGCTAAAGTCATTCATTGATACATTTAGGTAAATTGCATCTAGATTAGAATTACATAGGATCAATTAATTTTACTTAGTTTAAACATCACCATTCAAATTATTGAGTTTTTATATCAAATTGTGAATCTATAATTTTACAAATAATTGATTAACATATACAGAGTCTCCTGGAGCGATAACTCATTTTTACTTACTTATTACTTGAGCATTATGTGTACAATTGCACAAATCACATTCTGACTTCCCTTCATGAACTCAACACTCCTAAAATAAAATAAAATAAACTATATTTAAACTATAATAAAAATAATAAAAAAATTAAATTAATGCTAAATTTAAATTAACGCTAAATTTGAACCAAAACCTTCGATCGATTCCAATGATATCGCCTTATCTTCAACTGATGCGACATCCGCATCACGAGCCACTTGGTGCAGAATCCGAACCAAGCCTAAATTGTCTTCCGGGGTATTATTGTATCGAGCTTCCTCCCTTCCATGTGGCGAGAAGCTTTGGTTCCTTGAGCTTTTCCTTCTTCGAATGAGAAAATAATGAACTCATCGATTTCTTTGGTTGACAGCTCCTCAGTTATGGCCATAAAGTGTATCGGCTCATCTACACTTTCATTCAGAATCAGTTTAGGCTCCAAGTTAGTGGTTAGCCCTACCTCTACGTCTATTACTACTTCTACTTCTATATCTATGTTAATTGGATCAGAAACTTCTTTGTCTATCTTCAATTCGTTCTCGTCTCCAATTCCAAACTCTTGTGGACTTTCAAGATTTAATTTCGGATTGTTTTCAGTGCTACATTGGTCCCTCGGGTCGGAATTGGAGACATCATGTACAAACTCTTCCAAAGGAGTACTCACTTGGGATTTTTTCCAAAAAAATTCCTTTAACTGATCCAACTGTTGTTGGATTCGTATTGATTTAGCTTGGAATACTAGCTTGCGGCTTTCTTGTTCGAACATATAGTCATGCGAATCACAAGGAGTTTCGGCTAAATATTCAGATGTCCTTAATTTTCGATCATCTATCTCTTCCAATGAATTCATTGTTTCATTTCTTTGTTGGTAAAGCTTTATCATAAGCTATCTTTGGTTCTCCATAAGCTCCCATTGATCATATACTCCCTCCTCATATACTCTGTCTTCATCTCATAGGTTTGTCGAATCTCCATCCCTTTCATACGTATACTTGCTCGGCTTAGGTGGGAGTTTGTTCGAACACTCAAGCTGCTTGTCTTTGTAATCATAACTCCATTGGCTTGTCGAAGCTCGGTACAACCAACTCGATTTGGATTGTTTGTACACCGACCTATAAAAATCAATGTTCATGATTAAATCTGATAATTGACAAGGTAAATAAAAATAAAAATAATCATAATTTTTTACACTAAATAAAATAAAAGTTAGAGCACTATCTAGCTCATTTTTCTTTCGATTAATATTATTTTACGGTAATTAATCTAACAAAAATTTCACCGTCGCAATCTCTGGTAACGACGCCAACAACTTCACCGCCTATAAACGTATTATCATTTATAGTAAAAATAACACACCAAAAATATATAAAATCAAATCAGGAGTGTCCGCAAGCGTACGAGTCAAATTGTAATATAGAAAAAATTGCAACAAAACACTGGTAAGTATTCCAAGGATCATACCAAAGGGATTGCAAATTAGAGAAAATCTTCTAAAATTAATTACAAAAAATAATTACTAATCAAATCAAATCACAAATTAGTAGTGTGAATCCAAATTAAAATATTAATTAAACTAATTAAATTAACAAACCTAAACTAACCTAATAGAATTTCCTATTCCTAATGTCGACAACACGAGCCTTTAGCCTATGATCGATTAAATCCCTAATTATCTAGTAAAATAATTAAGTATCCTCAATTATGTTATTTATCACCCTTAGCAAGAAAATCTTTCTAGTCTCATCTACACTAAGGATTACCACCTATGTCACCCTTCCGGTCTCTTCCTAAGCATACGAATACCCTCCCAGTCTCACTGTTTGGCACAACATAGACACGAAAAGGTACCCTTATGGTCTCACCTGTCTAGATATTCTATCAGGGGCGTCACTCCCTAATATACTAAGTACCCTTTGATACGAACTCGGTTCGGTGATGATTCGAGTCGTATTAGTTGCCCGATCGAGAAATTGAGTAAGTTTGATTCGTTACAAGAAAAGGCTGAAAATGGATAGAAGATAGGTTCAAACAAAGGTTCAAAGAATGTTTAGGAAAGTAATGGATAGGTTTAGCTAAGGCAAAGGTTGAACCAACAATATAGAGATTGTTGACCTAAGACTTACAAGCACTTAGATGGATAAGAAAAGTGAAATCAGCAAATAAACCTTGACCCACTATCTAACGAGATAGGAACCAAAGGTATAACGAACGCTACACTTAAAGTGATAAGTTCGGATAACAAAGGAAGGAAATGACGCCACAAGCCTAACTTGATAAGTCAGATCAGTCCCAAAGAGAACAAGGAGATTTGAATTCTCACAAGTTTCAATTGATTCATAAAATTGGCAAAAAGTTGTCTAACCAAAACAATGTTTTCTTACAAACTATTTATAGGCACTATTATGACTATTCAAATGCCTATTTGTGACCTTTCACCTCCAGCAATTAACTAAGGTTTTTAACAAGCTTTAATTTCAGTTTTTTAAGTCATGTAGGGAAGTCAATAGTCATGTCTCTTCACTTGATTCTGGTGTAGATGAAAAGGCATGTCTCTTCACTTTATTGTTGACCTAATGAACCCTTAATGTGTTGTTTGGTGTCCCTTCATCTCCCTTAAAATGAATGTCAAAAGACTTGTGCATTCATCTCTTTAATTGGCTCCTTAACTAGCTTTGAATGCTTTAAAACTGAACAGATTTAAAGAGACACTCTTGGACCATTTGAACAGCCACCATGATGATCTTTGAAGGCTTGAAAAACGTCCAAACTTGAAGAGTCATGTAACACCCCTTACCCGTATTCAATGCCGGAATAGGGTACGAGGCATTACTAGACTTACACGCGATCAAACATACAACTACGAAACTTGACTTTCTACTCCCGATTTAAAACTTTTCATAATGTTTCTTAAACAAGCCTATATAAGTCCTCCCTTTAGGAATGGGTCGAAATGAAATCGAACCCTTCTGAAGCCCTCTAGAAAACCTTAGAAAATTTTCACTAAACAGTCCACACGCCCATGTAGAGTAAGGGACACGCCCGTGTGTCATATCACATGCCCGTGTTCCACACCCCTGTGGAATTATTTTTCAATCCGAACCTACAAGGGTTTTCACACGGCCAGATACATGCCCGTGTCCTTCGACCGTGTGGTGAATTAAATTCCAATTTCAGGTGCAGACTTCACACGGCCTAGGCACACGCCCATGTCCATGGTCGTGCCTTACACACGGCTGAGACACACGGCCGTGTCTCTGCCCGTGTGTTTACTACTGGGCATACTGACTTGTAAAACTATCATACAAGGGGACACACGGCCTAACCACACGCCCATGAGGCCAACCGTGTGTCACACACAGCCTAGACACATGCCCGTGTGTCTACCCGTGTGGACAAGAACAAGGCTATTTTCCAAGCTCTTGTTATCACCCTAACTCATACAAACATAATCACATTCAACCATCAATCCATCCATGCATACTTAAACCAAGCAACCCAATTATGTATCATACACATTCAAGAATAACCTCATTTTTTCATAGATTAATAATAATGAGGCATCAACTATGGCCTTATACAAAAGAGTTCATATTTAAAAGATCTAACGCACTTGGCCAAAACAACAAGACATTATGCTAAGTCTAGACCCTATACATGCCATACTAAAAATGTTAAGTCTAAATATACCAAGGTGTGCTGTAGTGTAGGTGATCTTCTGATTATCTACGTATCCCGAGCTAGCTCTTTGACACTGTAAAACAAGGGAAAGGAAAGGGAGTAAGCTTTAAGCTTAGTAAGTTTACATGTAAACAATAAGCATCTTACCATATGCAAAGCAACCAAAAACATTATATATTATGTAAGAACAATTCACATTTTCATAATCATGCTTACTCATCTCATCTCTTACCACATTCCAACCATATAAAATATATATTGCTCACATTTGCTTGCACGTATACCCTGTACTCATCACCACAAGTCACATAAAATATTTACTTAGCCAAATTTTTGATGAACTCTTGAATAACACTAGTACCCGGTGGTTTTCGTACCACGACCCACCATTAATCAATATTGGGGTGGTATCGCTTTATAGCCCACCAAATGATAATATAAGCGATGGTATCGCACACGACCCATCGTGAATAAATGATAAGGTGGTAACGGACTCGACCCACCAACAATGATAATTACGGTGGTATCGCGCACACGACCCACCAATAATAATTACGGATATTTGACTGTACTTACATTTCTATTCTGAGGTTCATACAAGAATTACTCATTATTTATCAATTTCAATCAATCTCACTAATAATTGATCTCATTCATACAATGTATCAATAGGTAACAACATATGTATTAAAGACGTATCGTTTACACATAAACTTACCTCGGTGTAAAATGTATTAATCGACGGTTTAATCTATAACCTTGCCTTTTCCTCGGTCAAGGATGTTTCTACGCTCTTCTTGGTCTATAATAATAAAATTCACTCATTTCATCACTACATAACTCATGATACATAAAAATTTCTACTTAGGCAAAAATGACCATTTTGCCCTTATACTTTGGCAAAATTATGATTTTGCCCTATGCTATAAATAAATTGTTTTTCATCACATTTTCACATTAAACAAGCCTAGCTGAACATTTATTTCTCTTACAACAATTCACAAAACCAATTATCTCATGCATTTATTACTTAATTCAAATCCTTACAAATAAGTCCCATTTAGGTGTTTTCATGGTAAAACCTTTCACAAATGTTATCCCTTAACCCACTAAGATTCATTTTCTTCCATAAAAACTCAGAAAACAACATAGACACTCTCATGGCAAGTCCCTAAACTTTCAACCATTTTGTAAGATAGTCCCCTCATTAGCTAGCTTAAGCTTTAAGGGTTCCAAAAGTACAAAAACTATCAAGAAAGACCTCTAAAATCACTTACTTTCAAAGGTGAGAAGTTGCTGAAATTTTTTGGCTTCTAAAACCCTTCCTTAGCTGATATTTTCAGTGGGAGAAGATGAATGAATAGGGTGATATCATCTTTTCTTTATTTTCTTTATTTCTTTCAATTTAGTCACCTAATACACCCACTTTGATCAAATTTTGACATTTCTTGTCCCCTATGGCCAGCCACTCATCTTCTAAGGGTCTAATTGCACATTTAGGGCTTCCAATTAATATTCTACAACTATTAGACACCTTTAGCTTGTAAAATAGAACTTTCACACTTTATGCGATTTAGTCCTTTTTCTCAATTAAGCATACAATCGCTAAAATTAAAGCACCAAAATTTTTATGCATCCTTATAATCATGCTATAACACATAAAATAATATTAAAAAATATTTTTCTTCAACCTCGAATTAGTGGTCCCAAAACCACTTTTCCGACCAGTCCCAAAATCGGGCTGTTACAAGTCACTTAGCCATATGAATAGTCACCTACAAGGTAGATAATTAAGCATTAAAGACACTCATAAGAATCAGCACACTATAAACACTCATACACAAATTTATTAATGAACATGCAGCTCAAATCACCTTATTTAAAATGAAAATAAACACACTTTAATTTATACAGTAAAAAATTAAATAACATACTTATATAAACAAACTCAAACATATTTAATAACTAAGATGCTTAAATGCATGGTTTAAGATGTAAACTAAATGAACAAATGAGTTACTTAATGCATGACTTAATTTAATGATGCAAACTTTAACTAACATGGGAGTTACATAATACATGTCATATTTTATGATGCAAACTTAACTAACATGAGAGTTACATAATGCATGACTTTATTAAATGCAGAACTCATACTAATAATGTTTAAACTATGACATAATTAAAGACTCATACTAATGATGTTCAAACTATGACATAATTAAAGATACAAACTAAAATAACTAAAGTAACTAAAATAAATGAATCAAAGTCCTTATTTCCAGTAACCAAATTAACAAACTGAAATTAAAAACTTCATTTTGCACTTGGGCCCCTCGGGTTTGGGCCAATCTCGGTGGCATCGAGTTGTGTCGTAACATGATGCGACCGGGATCGCATCATACCCTCCCTCTTGAAGACGATTTGTCCTCAGATCAGGCCATTTGCTCGAGAAAAATCTTTCAAGGTCACGAACCCTTTTGCTCATGAACTTTGTGATTCGTTTCCAAAACCTAAGAACCACAGATGGTTCGAAAAGGAAACATGTTATTTTCATGCCCTCCCTTTTTAGGAGGAAACCATTCCAAAGTGTCACCTACACAAGAATGAAATAGGTTAGTGACACTCGAAATTATAAGCTCAAAAGAATTTTCTAAAATCTTATTCAAAAATTGAACAAATGAAACAATGCCGGGATCAAAAACATGAGTTAGCTTTACCATTTCTTGATGAATCAAAAATTTCTTCGATGGTAATATACCAGAATCACAAAGCATTCGATGATTATATTCTCGGCAATCAAAATTCCATGGTTTAAATCCCTTGAACAATAATAAAAAACAATAATCATCGGGATCAAAAACGAGGTTTTCTCTTACCATTTCACTTTGACTTGAAAGTTTCTTGACCGGCATCGTAGAAAGAACATGAAGCAATGGAAAGTCATAACCATGCAAAACACGCTCAAATCCTTTAAACCATAATATAGTACAACCTCCGGAATCAACGATTTGATTTTGACTTCGCAAGCCATCAGAATTCACGTGCTTTATTTTCGAACATAATGATAAAATTCGGAACAAATGAAAGGTTTTAACACATTTATGCAGAATAAATTCATAATGCTTACCTTCATTTATCAACAACTTATGAAAACATGCTCCGGGCTTAAAAACTTGGTTTCGATCACAATGCAGCAAGAATGTCGCTGTCACCAATAAATCGCACACGCCAAATAAATAAGATTTAGGCATAAATAAATTCAAACAATCAAACATCTTAAAATTCATCCGAACAGGCATGCACATACTTGAGGATTTCGCACAAAGATGTAACGACTTCACATAACCATCACAATCAAACAAATTGGGATTTTTACATGAAAATTCTTTACCACTCACATTCAATTTTTTTATACATTGATTTAATATATCCTCATCAACAAACTTACCAACACAATAAACAACATGAGAAAAACTCTTCATAACACTTCTTGAGACAAAATCATTAACAACAATCATAGAATGGCAAGTATCCCAATCAAAAATGAAACCTTTCAACAACTAAGTCACCAGTAATTTTAACAACATCATTCGAATTAGATTGTCGTGACTCGATTGCTAAAGATTCTTTACCTTGCTTACCTTTAAGCACTTGTGGGCTCATTTCACCTTCAACCTTACCTTTCTCGATCAATTGAAACCGTCTCTCGTTGGGAAGGTAATGAAGTTGAAACTTGTCATTCGAATCTTGAGAAACCTAAAAAGAAGAAACAACACGATGACAACTCACTCATTAGTTAGTTAAAACATTCCTCGCTTTTTCTTATTCTCTCTCGTCTTTTTCACTTGTTTCTTTTTCAAATTCTCTTTCTTTTTCCACAATCTCTTTTTTTGTTGAAAACTCACTTTCATTCTTTATTTTGCTTTCTTTTTCAGTAACTACACTCGTTTCTAGGACACTTTCTTTTCTTTCTTCAATCTCTCTTTCTTTTTCAACTTTCTTTTCTTGCTCGCATGCTTTTGCAATCTCAATCTCTTTTTTCTTTCTTTTACTTTCTTTTTCCTTTTCAATTTCTTTTCTTTTGTTTTTTCATTACAAGAAGAAGAAAATAAGAAAGAATCAAAATGAGAAACCTTTCGTTGGGAAAAAAAGGAAGGATCTTCATACGAACCACGATCATCTCTTCGAGATTGACTCTTCATGGGTGAATACCTTGGTGTATACGAAAAATTACTGGGACCTTCTCGCTTGTCACCGTAATAGGCTTCAAACTTGAAACTTGATTTGTTTTGACTAGAAGTCCTCGTTGAATAGGAATTTCGATAGGGATCTCTTCTCACGTAATCATTGGATGCTTGTCTCCGGGACGATCTTGTTTCCGTCCTTTGACTTGAAGAAATTTGCTCCTGTTGGGCTCTTGCTCGCTGGCCCCGCTCTTCGGCACGAACCAATCGTTCTTGTAAGGGTTTTAGTTTTCTATCGAATAATCGGTCCATCTCTTTCATCAAATCTTGAAGTTCGAAATCTAAAGGCTCTTCTCGGGACATGATTTCTTGATGGAAAAGAAAAGAGTCTGAAAATAGAAGATGAATACCTCACCAATACAAACCTCACTATCACTCTCAAAGAAAGATAAGATGGCACTCCACTCGTGTTTGCACTCGATACTTGGCTTTTTTTCTCGCTCGATCTCTCTCACAACACTCGTGCCTTTTACCACTCGATTCACCTCTCAAAATTCATAGATAACTCGTTTAGACTTGGAAGCAAGCTTAGAGGTCGGTTTCAAAGGGTTGAAAAGGGTAAAAATTGATTTGGGTGTTAGGTAGGCCGAAAGAAAAAAAATAAAAGTATGGTAGTGTGGCGAAATTGATTGTCTTGGGCAGAAATGGAATTTGATGTTTGGAATAAAATCGAGCACTTTCAAACAACTTCTTTTCCCTTCTTTTTTTTTCACGATTTATTTATTTATTATTTATTTATTTATTTATTTTGTAAAACTTGATATTCACTCCTTGAATTTGAATGGAGGCTGATTATTTTTTTTAAATTCGAATTTTTTTTCAAATGAAATACAATACCGTAATGCCGAAAATGTTGATTCTTACCCCTAAAATTTCTACGAACGTCAGTACTTCTCGAATTTTTACTAGCTCTGATACCAAATGATACGAACTCGGTTCGGTGATGATTCGAGTCGTATTAGTTGCCCGATCGAGAAATTGAGTAAGTTTGATTCGTTACAAGAAAAGGCTGAAAATGGATAGAAGGTAGGTTCAAACAAAGGTTCAAAGAATGTTTAGGAAAGGAATGGATAGGTTTAGCTAAGGCAAAGGTTGAACCAACAATATAGAGATTGTTGACCCAAGACTTACAAGCACTTAGATGGATAAGAAAAGTGAAATCAGCAAATAAACCTTGACCCACTATCTAACGAGATAGGAACCGAAGGTATAACGAACGCCACACTTGAAGTGATAAGTTCGGATAACAAAGGAAGGAAATGACGCCACAAGCCTAACTTGATAAGTCAGATCAGTCCCAAAGAGAACAAGGAGATTTGAATTCTCACAAGTTTCAATTGATTCATAAAATTGGCAAAAAGTTGTCTAACCAAAACAATGTTTTCTTACAAACTATTTATAGGCACTATTATGACTCTTCAAATGCCTATTTGTGACCTTTCACCTCCAGCAATTAACTAAGGTTTTTAACAAGCTTTAATTTCAGTTTTTTAAGTCATGTAGGGAAGCCAATAGTCATGTCTCTTCACTTGATTCTGGTGTAGATGAAAAGGCATGTCTCTTTACTTTATTATTGACTTAATGAACCCTTAATGCGATGTTTGGTGTCCCTTCATCTCCCTTAAACTGAATGTCAAAAGACTTGTGCATTCATCTCTTTAATTGGCTCCTTAACTAGCTTTGAATGCTTTAAAACTGAACAGATTTAAAGAGACACTCTTGGACCATTTGAACAGCCACCATGATAATCTTTGAAGGCTTGAAAAACGTCCAAACTTGAAGAGTCAATTAGCCATATGAATAGTCACCTACAAGGTAGATAATTAAGCATTAAAGACACTCATAAGAATCAGCACACTATAAACACTCATACACAAATTTATTAATGAACATGCAGCTCAAATCACCTTATTTAAAATGAAAATAAACACACTTTAATTTATGCAGTAAAAAGTAACAGCCAAATTAAATAACATACTTATATAAACAAACTCAAACATATTTAATAACTAAGATGCTTAAATGCATGGTTTAAGATGTAAACTAAATGAACAAATGAGTTACTTAATGCATGACTTAATTTAATGATGCAAACTTTAGCTAACATGGGAGTTACATAATGCATGTCATAATTTATGATGCAAACTTAACTAACATGAGAGTTACATAATGCATGACTTTATTAAATGCAAAACTCATACTAATAATGTTCAAACTATGACATAATTAAAGACTCATACTAATGTTCAAACTATGACATAATTAAAGATACAAACTAAAATAACTAAAGTAACTAAAATAAATGAATCAAAGTCCTTATTTCCAGCAACCAAATTAACAAACTAAAATTAAAAACTTCATTTTGCACTTGGGCCCCTCGGGTTTGGGCCAATCTCGGTGGCATCGAGTTGTGTCATAACATGATGCGGCCGGGATCGCATCACCCTTGAATAAACAACTAATTTCAGATAAATAATCACTTAACAAATAAATTATTTTATTAATCGAGTCATGCGAGATATAAAATAAGCACAATAATTTATTCAATTATTCATACAAATTCTAATTGATTAGAGAAACAGAAATTTAAATAAAAGAATAAGAGATAGGAGAAAGCTCTTGAATATATTGAAGCGCGGTGCCGAAGCAATCTCCGCTTGCAATTGTCTTTACATCGAAATAGAAAAGTTTCAACTACAAGAACATGAAAAGAAAATACAAAGAAAAATTGAATAAGATAAACTATGTCTCTAAGTCTGCACTTTCGTGTCTAAATATGTATAAGAAGCTCTTATTTATAGGTTAAAATATGTGCACTTTATGTCCGATATGCCCTCGATACTAATAAATGCTCGATATCAAATTGTATCTTTAACTGCTTACAAAATAAGGCTGCCAACTTGCTTTCCATGCTCAAGCCATCATCACCACACTAAGGAAGAGCTTATTGAGACGCCGCCTCGTTGGGATGTGGAAGGTCCACACGTCGGGATGTCGTGCGTTATTTCAGCCTAGGATGCTTCTCGACATCGTGTTGTGCCACTAGATACTTGTGTCGCTCCATGACCTTTGTTCCTTGCAGTCTTGGGCCTGAAATGACTTTCTGCACATTTAATTAACCTATTAGAACTTCCCGAGGCCCGAATCAGCCTAACGGATCATCGACACATCAGAAAATGCGTAAAAGTGCTTATTGTATTAATATTTTTTCCCTAACCTACTAATACTAAAAATGCAATAATTAATATTAAAATGCCTAGAAAACGAGTTCATTAAGTGCCAAAATGTACTTAACTACCACTACAATTGACAGTAGGTCAGTAGAGTCCCACCAAAAGTCTAATTTTTCCATTACTTTACACTGAAAAACCACCACCGTCGACCATCTGCCAATCGCCAAATCGCCGCCGTTGTAGCCACAATGCCCGACAGTGTTATCGCTGGTGTAACTTCCCCTGCACCCCAAACCATCGTCATTTTACCCAAATGAGTTTGGCCAGCTCGATTGCTTCCGGTTCAATCTGGGCCAATGACGGCCCAACCGATCCAGTCCAGTTTCATAAATTGGGCTCGATTCAACCAGCTTTTGGTCTCGATCTCAGTTTTTGGTTCTCGGGTCGAATTTTCAAGTTCAATTACCCACTGGGCCAATTGTCTGACTTGAAAATTAATTTCCAAAAATATCATATTTATTTTAATTAATTTGAATAATTTAATTTTACTTTATCAAAATTAATTTTCCCACAAAACACTAAGATTTTTCAAATTAATTTTTCAAGAAAATTCTTTAATCAAATTCTCTAGTTGAACGAATTCTTACGATCGCCTAATTAAATTGCACATCGAATAAATCGACTCAATTAAATTATTTTCAAAGTCACAAAATTTTCTTCTGATTCAATGCAATCAGATCAAGCTTTTGTTGAGCTAGCCGAGGGACCAATCTGACATATACAATTAGGCTCGAGTAATTGCAATTATGTCCAGAAGAATTTTTCCAATAATTCACAATTTACTTAATCATGGAGTCAATCCACAAAAATTACCATGATTGAAAACTCCATATTGTAAACTCTTTACGAAAGCAATTTCTAATTGCTTTGTCCAATGACCTCACCATGTGTGTGTTACCCTCATATGATATCCTTGATTCCTTTGAGTTAAATCCATTCACTCAATACAATCCTATTTTATCTCATTGTCATCATTGTGTCTTCTTAATGATTAATATGATCACTGTCAACTAATGACTATGATAAATTGTTCGTTCAAGAACAAACAACCTGTGGCCATGTTCCATATTTATCAATCCACACAATGCTAGTGAGAGGATATTGGTAACTCTATAATCGGGCTATGAATTCCATTGTTTCTAGTAAAGCCATGTCATACACAAGTTATGTACCCAACATACCAGCTATCAGCTCGGTCATCTTTAGAGCATAAGCCTCTACTTATATCAAAGCACATGAGTTACATATGCATGGTCGGTGACTAACTTTCGAGGATTTAGGTAAGTCACACCATAAACATCACAAGTGAATTAATTCACAAAAGCGGATTTAAAATTAATTCAACTTGGGTCCGATCCAATACATCATTCTTTCAATGAGTACACTTATATCTCTACCCATGGAGTCAATTTGCTCTCGATAGCCAAGACTAGCCATCTCCTAATTGGAATTGTAGGCAACAAAATAATCCTTCTATGCATTTGAATCAAATGCTCACTTTGATTCTTTTATAGGATTACTGGACTCGCGTTTAGATTATCTCATCAAGTAAGTTATCTTTCTCTGATAATGTAAGCGTTCTTACGAGTGTCACTTATCATCGAGTTTGAGTTTAGACAATCGATGAGTGATATTTGATTGTCACAATTTCACTATGTATGCAAAACATAAAAGATATAATAGTGAAATGTGAAATTAACTTTATTTATTTATGTATCGTTCAAATACATAGAAAACAGTTACATGTTTACTACAATATGAGCACATTTCCTAACAAACACTTAGGGTGGGTTTGGATGAGCGGTGCGTTACTGCGGTTAGTGTAAAAGCAGCGGTGGCGGTAAGATTAGATCATCAGAGCGATCATTGTAGCGTGAGACAAAAGTAAGCTAAACGCACCACACCGCACTCAATCGCCCATCCAAACCCACCCTTACTCAGCCAAACATTTAAATGTAGTGTGTGTGTGTGTGTGTGTGTGTGTGTGTGTGTGTGTTCTTGGCCATGTGCCCTTACGCCAACACTTAAAAGTCGAGTCATGTGGGTGGGTTTACTTGTAGGTGTGTTAGGATTCATGAGTTATGTCGGTTTACGAGCCACTTGTCATTCCACAAGACTCCTAAATGCATGATTTATTGATGTGCCTTACATAGCTTATATGCTATAAGACATGGGTTCCAATCTCACCAAAAGCAAATGTTGAGATTTCCTTGATGGGTGACCATGCATGAGACACATGGTATTGCATCTCGACATTCAACTAGGCGCTTCCACTCTATTGAATCCACCACTTTTTCAAGCACTCAAGCTTTCACAAAGTTGATAGATAGAGCCCCCACTGGAAACAATACCGACACGTTGAGGAGTTTGTAACTCCCAACAAACGATATTTTGAAGACTTTTTCTGAAAAAACCAACTCCCCCGATAATTATTAAATTTATTAACTATGCATAAATTTAAACGCGATTAATCTATCAAAAACAAATCCTAAAAAATATACTCCTTATATAAAATATTTATTTATTGGTTCAATAGTGTAAAACTTAAGTGGTTATATATCATTTCGTAATTTTTTATACTACTAATATTTTAATAATCTAACCGTTGAATTTATTAATATATTTACACTTGTTATGCATGTAAATTTTTAAATTGATCTAATATCTATCATATTGATAAAAAAATATAGTCTATATATTTAACAATTGAAATTTTTTTTTACATAAAATAAATAGTTAAAAAAAATTAATTTATGTTAAACTTGACGTGCATGATCTACATAAGTGGAGTATGAAATATGATAATTAAATTGTATAAAAAATAAGAAAAATATAAAATTACTTAAAGTTAACACAGTAGATCCCTCCTCTTTATTTATATATTTATTTATATATAATTGGAATATCTTACTGTATATTTGGTGGGGTTTCGAGGATCAAATTATTGGAGCATCAATGCTAATAGGAAGACTCTGTTTTAGGATCTAATCCCCAGCATCTGAGAAATTCTCAAGCAAAATCATCTTGGTGTTGATGATATTATAAAAGACAAGAAAATTAAAGGGTCAGTTCTTTTACATCAAAGCTCTTGCTTAAGCCACCCAATCATATCCCGTTGTAGCCCCCAGGGATAAAAATATATATTCGCCAAATACCAAAACTTCACCTATACCTTAATTAACAAAACTAAAAATTCATTCAAATGATAATCCGATTTTATTGAATTAGATTTTAATAGCTTTACTTATATCATTACCTGATTTTTTTTTTTAAATTACAGAAATAATTATAATCTAAATATTTAAATTTTTTAAATTCCATAAATAAAATAATAAGTTGACAAATGTACTATAAAAATATAAAAAAATATTAATAAATAAAAAAAAAAACAACAACAACACCGAGCTGCCATTACTCCTAACCACACCATCTTTGCTCTTTATAAGTAGCTGGCTTTGCAATTTCTTACCCATACCATACCCTCCCTTGACTTCAGTCTTCTTCTCTCTCGAGCCAACACAATCTGTTCTTTCCCTTCCTTTGGTTAATTAACTCTCCCTGCAAGGTCTCATCTTAAAATACATACAATCCTCTTTCACCAAACTTTTGTTTCAGCTAAAACAACTCATCCAATACCTTTATCATATCCGTCCTTATTTTCATTCATCCCCAAAGTCATACAGTTAATGGCATCAAACTTTTTCACTTCTTCACGTGCTTCCAACTCCTACTGGACGCCTTACCAAAACAAGCTATTTGAGAAGGCACTAGAAGTATATGACAAGGACACCCCTGACCGGTGGCAAAAAGTGGCGGCTGCTGTGGGGGAGAAATCGGCCGAGGAAGTAAGAAGGCACTATGATGTCCTAGTGGAAGATCTCATGTATATTGAATCTAGTAAAATACCTATACCCAATTACAAAAGCACTACTGGGAGTTACAGAAGATGATTTGCTGGTGAGCTAAGGTAGGAGATTACTATTATCTCCCATTTCCAAACTTTTATTACTTATACTTACCTCCTTTGAGTCTTTTCTACTTGACCTGTGCAATGTAAAATGCTGTCAACTTATGACAGAGGAAAGGCATGCAACCAATGTCTTCATAATGCCAACAAGAATTGAAAAACCTGATCATTTATTCAAATACTAAAGAAATTAAGATTACGGATATTGTATTTATGGGCAGTAAAAAAACCATAGTTTCTAGAGGCCAACCCTAACATGAAACATGGACGTGCCCTCTAGCTCCCAATCACAGCATATGATAGGAAACTAACTTAGCATGCCACTCTCTCTTCCCTTTCGGCTAAACCGAAATGATTTAAGAATGTTGTCCAGTGTTCTTTCCCAAGCTAGGATTCATGGTTTGATGTTCAAAAATCACATTATAATATAAAAAGAAAAACTCTTTTAAAGCAGTTGTAATCATCCATGTTTCCTCCAACATGCCATGCATGATGGACGCACCACCTTTCATTTTCTGGTAGCTCGAGTTCACATCAAACACCGAATCCCCATCTCCCACATTTTTTCTTTTTTTGGTTGATGTTGTTTTCTATAATACTATATTTCAACATTCCATAAAAAGACCACATGAAATCTAATCCTCTTTCGTTTTAGATCATATGCAGATGGTCCTAGAAATAATTCAAAGAGCTTGGAGCCCAATATCATAAAATAAATAAGTTCGTCGGTGCTTGTCTTTTCATATGTCTGACCTATGCCAGTTTGTAACCAAAAATTTCATATTCCTCTGAAACCCTTCATTAATATTCCTAGAATTACTCTTAGTCTTAAAAATAAATAATTTTCCATATAAACTAACATAGATAACCATTTGCATATGCTTCTCTTCTAAAATGTAAAATAATTAAATATTTTAATTATTCTAACATTACTCTTGTGTTTTTATTTTAAATCCTCCACAGATTTGTGAAGAATCTAAAGCTCCAATGAAACATAAATTGTAAAGATCTCGATTCTCCATAAAAAATTTGGCTCTCTTAAGAGTGTAGGTTCCATTTAGTCAGTTTCTTTGTATCACCAACAAGTGTATCAAACTTGAAAATACAGTACTGGATTTTCCAATTTTAAATAAAAATTAGTGTGATACGTACTAAATATTGTGTTTTATCTATTGAATCAATATTCTATTTACCTTGTTTGTTTCCATAGAAATAGAGAAATTTTCTTTAAAAAAACTAGAAATAATACTTAAATTACTGGATGGAGTTAAGAATAATAGGATGAGCACAAAATCAGAATGATTACCCACAAAAATAAAAGTAATAATCAAGATAGAAAATAGAAACGTAACTGATTTAGATAACATTGTTTCAACAATAAAAAAATATTAATGTAACAATATTAATTTTCGTTTTCAACGTTATGAGAAAATCAAAAATGTTGATTGAATTATAAATTTGATTTCGTTTCTTATATCCTAATCGCGATTGCATGAGATTTAAAGAATAAAAACACTTTTTTTTTTTTTTTTATGGTAGTAGAAAAGAAGCAGACAATCAAGTGAAGCAATTAATTGAAAATCTGGGATTGGAATTGACTACAAGAGGGAAAAGGAATGATATATACTGAGTACTAATTTTACGAGGGAATCGGACAGACTTTGGTTTCAAAAATACAACTATGGAAGCTAATTGGCGTTTAAGGGAAAGGGAAACGCGGGACGGCGGGAGAATCTTTAGTTGAATGGAGATGCGGGGTATCGATCCCCGTACCTCTCGCATGCTAAGCGAGCGCTCTACCATCTGAGCTACATCCCCTTTACGTTAGGATTTTTTACATAATAAATATAATATTATGAGTGTAATCTGAAATTTGAGATTTATACTTCGATTTAATTGCATCAAATGTCTATAACCTTATTCTAAATTTTAAAATGTTTTAATTGAGTTTTTAAAGCATTTTTTTTTAGTCTAACCATCATATCAAATTTAGTCTATATATATTTAAAACATACTAATCAAATTATAAATATGTATGTAATTTACACATATATAGACAATTTGGGTATAACATGTTTAAAAAAACAAAGGTAATAAAATTTATAAAAACTGAAAAAGAAAATAGATCCAATCTATTCATACAATATATTTATGTTAACATTTAAAGCTCAAACTAATAACTAATTTGACAAAAGGATCTAATTAATATGATACTAATACTTTAAGAACTTAATTGAAATGTATTAAAATTTAGAATTTAAAATGTCTAACATGATTTTATTATATTTTTGGATGTGTTGGTTTAGAATGGAACATTTCTTGTAATATTAGAATTTGAATGGATATATATATAATGTAAAACTACTACAGAACCCTATGTATTATATTATGGATTGTTTTTTAGCTTTTCTATTGAAAAAGGACAAATTAGTTTCTATACGTTAGATGAGTGAGCAAAACAACCCTGTTAAAATTTGATATCCTATATAAGGTATAATAACGAATTTAGTCCTCAATCTTTACACATTTATTCAATTTGACCCCTACTCATTTATTAGAAGTAAATTAGAAATATTTTAACTAACTAATAAGGCTAATGAGTCAAAAATCTCTTAGTAATAAATTTTAAAAAAAATTAATTAAGCCCTTTTAAAATTTAAAAATATTAAAAATAATAAAAAAAAAGTTATAAAATTTTTAAAATTATAATTTTTTATTAAAAAAATAACTATACCGACCCATTAAAATCTAATGGCTATAAGATTATAAAAAAATTTGACCCCTACTCTTTTATTGGATCGGAATTATTATTTTCTAATAAAAAATTATAACTTCTTTTTTAAAAAATTATAGTTTTTTTATGATTTTTTTAATAATTTTTAAATTTTAAGAGGGCTTAGTTAATTTTTTTAATTTATTGCTAAGGTCAAATTGAATAAATGTGTAAATATTGATAGCTAAATTTATTGTTATCCAAATTGCATGTTTTTTTTTAAACATGTCATATCCAAATTGTCAATGTGTTATATCCAAATTTTTAAATTTCCCATCCAAACATGCCCTATTTGTTATTATCCATTTTGGATATTTGGCTAAAAATGTATGTATTTACCAATATAATTTTAATAACCTGAACTTTTATATAAAGGTTTGTTGATACAACATACAACAATGGAGGAAGATAAGGAGGAGGCCAAGGTGGTGCACAAGGTGGTGCAGTGGAGGCTAGTTCACTTAAAGAGGTTGAGAGCCAAAATAAGGATACGAGGACAGGCTGACCAAGAAGAAAGTTGCTCAGAATAATTTTAGGTTGCTAAAAGATCAATCCATTCTTAAATTGTTCCTTATGATATTTATAGGGAATGTCCTCTTGTCTATTGATGTGATGTAGTCAGATAAGCATTCAATCCCGCTAAATGCACAAAGGATATTCATAGGCATATAAGAATTTTCAATTATCAATCAAATCGTGAAACTTTTATTCTATTCAAATTAGTCACTGTCTCCATAATCAATCTTAATCACATCAATTCAGCTCAAATAATCATCAATAACTCATCTCAATATCCATATAAGGCAAAATGACATGAACATGCAGAAAATAAATGGTTCCCGAATCAAAGAAATGCAAATCAAAATTCCGAGCTATTCATCGTCGACTTTCGATTTTCCTTTCTCTCTCGACGGTTTTGTGTCAACGTTAGCTAAACAAATCATAAAATACATAAAATTTTAAAATTCCATTCAAATCAAAACCAGTCACAAAATCAAGCATACTTTACAATGTATTCAATTTAGTCCCTAAACCCGAAACAAACATAACTTTCAATCCAAAGCTTCGGATTGAAATCCAATTTCATAATTACTCATTAGGGACCTCCTATTTCTTATTCCTACATAAATCTCATGTCAATTTTACATTTTATTCAATTTGGTCTATAGTGTACGAAACTAACAATTAAGTTTTACAATTTAGTCATTTTCTTAATCTAAGTTTAATTTCTATCAACTTAACACCTAAATCATTCAATTCTCAACGATGGAATCTTTCAAAACTTTAAAAGATTTACAAATTGGTACATGGGCTAGCTAAATCTAGCGCCCATGACCTCAAATCTACAAAAATTACAAGAAATGGACCTAAATTGACTTACCAATTTATGGTTGAATGCTTCAAAATTGAAAGGTTCCTTTGGTTCAACAATGGTGTTCAGTTTAGGCGAAGAAGAAAGGTGTTTGATTTTCTCTTTCTTTCCACCGTATTTACACTTTTATACTTGGCTTAATGTTTGATTAATTTAGTTAATTATTTTTTACTTATAATTAATCTTAATTTCATTTATTTAATTTTATAACATCATAATGTCCACTAAGTCTCAGTTAAATATGGTCTAATTTCTAATTTGGACCTTTAGTTAATTGCAATTTAAGTCCCAAAGTCATTTTCTAATTAAAAATCTATAGCAATTGGACTTTACAATTTAGTCCTTAAGCCTTAATTAGCCACAATTTGGCTAAATTGACTATCAATTTTTAATTCATCTATAATTTATCTCTGTAAATATCTTTATTTAATATCTATAGGCTCGGTTTATAGAAACGAGATTTTGAAACCACAATTTCGGATACCACTTTGAAACCAAGTCATTACATTTATTATTATTAAAGCTGGATTTTATTTGGATTTTAATGAGACTTTCTTTTTTGTATCGTATTTTAGGTGGAATTTGATTTCCATTTAGCATTGGGAAAATTAGATTTTTCTTGTTTTGGAAATGGAAAATTTAGTCTTTTTCCTAATTCAAAATCGGTTGGTTCCAGTTATTTGTCATGTTATGATAAACTATATTTAATTGATATTATTACTTTATTTGATGAATCCTTGCATTTTGTGGTAGGTAAGAAACGCAAATTAACCACTGAGAATTTGGTTTTTTGTGGCATAAGAGATTAGGTTATGTCTTTAAAAGGAGAATTGAGAACTTGTGTCCAACAATGTTCTTGATCCTTTTGATTTTTCAGATACTCTAAAAAATATAAGGGTTACAAATTTTGTGATCTCATTACTAAGGTTACGTTTAAGATGGTTCATTGAGGGTGTTGAGTTTGCAGGGTGAGAGAGAATTATAGACATTTTCTTTGAAAAAGAATATGTCGATATTCCTCAATACATTCATTTAGTTGCTATTGACAATGATCAGGAACAAACCATTATGCGTTATATTGTTTAAGTAGCAACTCTGGATCAAGACAATGTCGCTAAACCCACTAGTTAAGTAACAAACTCTATGACCTCAAGAACTAATGTCATTAAGAAGGTTCAGTAGAGAAAGGATTATAACATCTTTAGTGGAATATTTTGACCTTGAGTTGCATTAGATGGATGTTAAGTCAATGGGTTCTCAATGGTAAAATTGTTGAGACGATTTATTTGGTACAACAACAAAAAAGCTTTTGCATCTGGTGATGCAAAGTTAATGGTTTGCAAATTAAGAAGTTCATTTATGGGCTTAAACATGATTCTTGTTTGTGGTATTACAATATTCACCAAGTGATTATCACATTTGATTTCAAGATGACTTTGGTTAATGATTGTATATATCACAAGTTCGATAGGAGTAAGCGTAGTCTTAATCAATGCCCCAAGAATGATTTTGAGTTTACGAAAATGTAAACAAAATCCCTACATTTTAGTATTGGGGGGAGTCTAATGTATGTTTAGGTTTGTATGCGTTCATATATTGCATACATTGTTGGGATGTTGTGCAAATATTTGAGCAATTCGGGTATGGATCATTGGGGTATGGATCATTGGAAAGTAGCCAAACGATTCATATATTATATTTAAAAAACAAAATATTACATGCTCATGTATCAAAATTCGATTTAGATGGAAATGGATGCAAAATTTTATCACTAGGCTACAAATTGTGACAATAAATGACAATTCTTTAT
Organism: Gossypium sturtianum; assembly: GCA_025698515.1. Classification (NCBI taxonomy): domain Eukaryota; kingdom Viridiplantae; phylum Streptophyta; class Magnoliopsida; order Malvales; family Malvaceae; genus Gossypium; species Gossypium sturtianum. Next base: position 121,724,155 of record CM046943.1, on the reverse strand, counting down.
TCCAATTACAATAGGAGGACATCAAAGCCAATGCACATAGACTTTAAATTCCTAGTTATTAAAGTAAGCATCCAAAGTGGTCAACTGCTTATAAAGAATATTGAGACAAACTTAATGATTGCTGATTCATTTACTAAGAGACTACCACCCAAGGTTTTTATGGGCACATTGCTCATATGGATGTAACATCATTTCAGTATATTCGATTTTAGTTGGGAGTTTGTAATTTTAAATGCTTTTATGTTATAGACACATTTTCATTTATTTCAATTTATATGTATCTTAAGGTTATTTTTCTGCAGAAATAAGGTTTATTTGGTTTATTCACAATTTGATTTTGGTAAAGCTTGATCTTACTAAGGTTTAAGGAGGACTAGTTGGAAATAGGCATGTTTAGATAACATTGTATGTAATTTCCATGCTACATATCCATACTTGATCTATGTGATTTGGTTGTGTTAGTATATGTGATTAGTGATGGATTTAGTTAAGATATATGTAACGAAAGTCGCCTTGGTTCTATATTAACATAATTAATCGACAAGATTGTTCGGAATGCCTTTTGATATGATAGTAAGGTTTTGAGCTCATAACATGTAATTATAATGTAATTAGTATATGTATATGGTCCAGATGAGAGATTGTTGGATCATATGGACATCAAATATATAATAATAATAATTACATGTTATTATTTACTATTGTAAAAGGTTAGCCCAAATTAAAAGTGATTTAATTTGGCTAAGACTTATTGAGCTTCAGTTGTTAAATAAAGTATGAATCAAATATGTGTTGATACTCTAGTAATTAATTTCTAATTGATGATAGGCTGATCAAAAATTAAGGTTAATGTGAAAAAGTTATATACATGATCTTTAAATTACACATACATAATTTTTTAGACATCTCATCTTCATGAAAAAAAAAAGTCACATTCTCTAAGACATTTGTGTGTCAATTTGGAAGATCAAAACCACAAGACTTAAAGATTTCAAGATATCGATATTGATTTAAATGCGCTTACGCATCTAGTTTTGTTCTTAGTGATCGACATAACATATCCTCGATTTACGATTCTAAGTTTATACTAGAGTTTTTGGTTCTAACAAATATTTCATGTCATCAATCCATCATTGAGTCAAAACATTATAAATCGATAATGCTAGTGCCTATTTTGTATTATTTTTTTAGAATTGGATGATCAAAACAAAAATTACTAATAATGGGATAATCAACAATGTAATTTACCCTTATGTTTAATAGGTAATATATATTATTTTTTGATATAATACTTATATATAACATTTATACTATTATTGAAGTGTGTGATTGAGTTAGTGGTAAGAGTAAACTCAACACCATCTCATTTAAAGAAATTAATAAAATAATTTTACATATTTTAAGTAAGTTATATTAATAAACCAATAAAAATTGTAAATGTTGAGATTGAGAACCATGCTACCAGCATTTGTAAATAATTTTTATCGATAAAAGTACCATAAAACCCCTTATACTATACCTTGGATTGCATTTTAACCCTCTATTGAAAAATGGGCAAATTGGTCATTGTACGTTAGATGAGTGAGCAAAGCAGTCCCTCTGTTAAAATTTGGTATTTATATATAAAGTATAATAATAAATTTAGCCCTTAACATTTACACATTTATTCAATTTGACCCCTACTCTTTTATTGGAAATAAATTAGAAAATTCTGAAAATAATAAGACTAAAGGGTCAAAAAGACCTTAGTAACAAATTAAAAAAATCAATTAAGTCCTTTTAAAAATTAAAAATTATTAAAATTATAAAATTCTTATTAAAAATATCAATACCGACCCATTAAAATCTAATGGTTATAAGACTTAAAATTTTTTGACTCTACTCTTTTATTTGGCAGTGTTGTTATTTTTAATAAACTTTTTAGAACTTTCTTTTATAAATTTAGTTTATAATTTTTATGATTTTTAAATAATTTTAAAAATTAAAAGGGTTTAATTGGTTTTAATTTTAATTTGTTACTAAGGCCTTTTAACCCTTTAGCCTTATTAGTTTAAAAATTTCTAATTTTCTTCCAATAAAAGAGTATGGATCAAATTGAATAAATGTATAAATGTTGGGGGCTAAATTTGTTATTATTCCTTATATATAAATATCAAAACAAACATTTAACGTTGCAATTTTAACGGAGTTTGCTCACTCATCTAATGTACATAGGCTAATTTGTTCATTTTTTTCATTAGATGGGCTAAAATGCAATGTAGGGTATAGTACAGGGGGTTTTGCTATACTTCTATCAAAATTTGATATTTTTATACATTTCAATTTTATTACAAATCATTTCACACACATTGTTTGTATATATTGATAATGTAGTTGATTGAGTTGGTATTCCAAGTCAACTCAATACCAACTAAAAAAATAACAATATCATGATAAACAATTGGAGTGAATTTAATATTCTTAATATGATGTATTTATCTATTTAATTTTTTTTTGCTCACAATTTAAACTAATTTTTTATTTTAATATTTTATATATTGCATTTATGTAATTATTATTAGTTTTAAACTTATGTTTTATTATTTATGGAAACACGCAGATACATGATTTGTAGTTTAATTTGATACATGAGCGAACATTAAGAATAACTTACATTTTATGGAAGCGGAAATAGCATGTTGGTAAAATGATTTGATATGAAAAATCGTAATTTTGATGATATTTATACGCAAACCAGACCGATATAATTGATAGTTTGAATTGATTTTTCCGAAATTATCTCACAGTTAAACTCGTGTTGGGTCATTAGGCACTTAACCAATCACCTATGCCTATGGATTCGTCGTACATATCTCCTCTTAAACCCTATAAATATTTCATGATTTCAATCTCAAATTCATCCATCACATTTTACTAAATATTTTCATATTCACAAATAAATTCATTCCTTTCACTTTTACTTTTTAATTTTTTTACATAAACTCAAAAACAAAAATGCCAAAGATTGCTTTGGTCATTGTTTTGATCTCAATGATCGTGGTTGTTTCAATCCATTCCGTCGTTGGTGACACCGCCGCAACGTCACCTACAGCATCAACAGAATCAAACGCTGCAAAAGCTGAGGCACCAGGTCATGAGGGACACGATAATTCCAATGAATCATGGACCGATTGGGCTAAGGACAAGATCAGGTGACAAAAGAAACCATGAAAACCAACATTATTTTAAATTTTAGTAATTACATACATAAACCTTTTATGTTGAAATTTATTTGTGATGTGTAGCGGTATTGGGGGCATGTTCGCTTCTTCGCCATCATCCTCACCAGCATCGGAACCAGCACCAACACCAGCAAGCTCATCAGCGGAAACACCCGAAGTCAAGGTTTGAGCTGCACCTGTAGCCACAAGCTTGGTTTAAGAGATGGGATATCAAAGCATGGTTCTCATCCTATAATATAGAGATTGATGGGAAAAGCACTATCACTATCACTATCAGTACTTTTTTTTCCTTTTTCGATCAAACCTTTTATGTGGTTTGAACCCATTGTTAATAAAATGTTATAATAATAACAAGAATGCCAATATTATTATCTTTTCATTTCATTGGTGAACTTGCTCTCTTAAAAAAAAACCCAAGGATATATATACAAAATTTGGAGATGAAAGTTGAAATTGACCTTTGCATGCATGGGAATGGTGGGAAGGACATCCAAATTTTATTATTTGACTCTAGAGCTGAGTGCAGTAGCAAATTTAGAGGGGACTGACGGCCCTCACCTTCCCTAAATTCTGTCAAATTGCTCTATTGCCCTATGAATTTTGAAAACAAATTTATTTTAATCCTTATAAACCACAATGACTTATGCTTGACCTTCCAAAGTTTTAGGTTATATCACATTACTTTATTAACTTAATATTTCTATTACATTTGAATTAATAATGTTTTTCATTATATGTAACTTTATGTTTTTATTTTGCAATATAAAATAATTTTTATTTTATTTAATACTATGGATTTTTTTTAACAACAAAACTTTAATTTTTACTTATAATGTTTTATATTTTATATTTTATATTTTGTGTATTCTCCGCCACATTGTACATCCTTCTAACTTCGTCAGGTGAGATCAATATTTTTTAAACTAGGTTGGTGGTTGAACTGATCAGATCATTTCAATCCCGGTTCAACCAAAACCAATTCAATAATTTAAAACAATAATTATTAAAAAAAAATACTTTCAAAAACTTTAAATGAGTAGGCCTTTTAAATTTAGAGATCAGCCCAACTACTAAGATAAAGCCCATAATCCACAGATAGCTTTTACTATTTTCTGCTACTTCATCTTCTCATTTCCCTTTGCCGCCAGCTTCCTTTTTCATCTTTCATTCTTTCTCTTTTGTCAATTGTCATGTCTTTTTTTTCCCTTTTCACTCAAACCTTGAGAAAACTATTTCATGTGCAAAGGATTGAGGATTCCCAAACATTAAGCTATGAAGAAGAAAGGAAAATAATTCGGTTTTTAGCAACAAAAAAATAGAGGCCGTGCAGATTTACATTACTTGAAGGATCTGGTCTTCTGAAACGTTTCTTTTTTTTTTTTTACTTGGGTTTGTCCAAAAATATAAAACAAAATAAAAAAAAACCAGTTGAACCAGTTTATAGATTCACGGTTCAATCGCGGGTTTATATCGATTTGTAGGCTAATTAGTTCTCCTCTTTACTTTAGACTAGTATACCAATCGGTTCTTGATCAGACAGACTAGTTTGGTCTATTTTAGTAACATGATGTAACAACATGATTTGTCACCTTTGGTGCCGCCTCTGCCATCTTGGCACCTTTGGTGCCGCTCTGTAGCACACCCTCAACTACCCTTTTCTGCTTTTTTTTTAGCGGTTTTTTTGAAGGATCTATTATGCAATTTTTCCAGTTTTGAGAAAAGGAAGGGAAAGGGTGCTGCTTGTCACACCAAACTTTAAATTTGAATAATTGCCTTCTAAGCCCACCCTATTTATTATTTTCTTTTTATTCCCTTCAACTCACTATATTGTGTTTAAACAAACCATTAATCTGTTTTTGTAGTTAAATAAGCCCTTTACTTATGGTTTTTACTCATAAAATTTAAAAACTTGTTAATTAAATTTTAAAAACACAAAAATGATAATGTGTTACGTAAACATGAGAATAGGGACAAAGTGGCAGATCGAGTCTTTGCTCCCTCTCTGCGGATAATTAGAAAATTTTCAATTTTATCCTCCCAAAAATAATAATTCAATTGAAACCTTTTTAATTTTGTAGTAAAATAATATTTTAATCCTCCTAAAATTTAATAAATAATTTTAAGAAATTTATCATAAAAATTTTAGCTTTGCACCCTTCCTATATTTTATAAATTTATCTCAATCCCACGATATAAAATTTTTGACTTCATCTCTGCAAGAAAAAATATAATAATAGTTGTAGTATAAGATATTCAACGTTAAAAACAAATAAAGCTTTAAATCATAAAAGAAAAAAAAGAAATGATACTTATCATTTTGAAAAAGTGTTATAAAAAAGTGTAATATGTTGATTTCAAGTGTTTAATATTATTATCGTAAAATTACGGTTGAAAGTTAAAATATCTATTTTAGACATAATGATGGAAAGTAAAAAAATTAAATAATTTAATATAATGATATATGACATATAAATTTTAAATATCTAAATTATTTGTAATATTTAATTTAAATATATAAATAGATATTATTAATAATATAATATCAATTACTCTTACTAATATAATAATAACTATTAAATCTATGCATATATGAAATTTGAAGAGTCCAAAATGTAAATCATAATGTTTACAATTTCCAAACATGTACCCTAAGAGTGAAGTATTGTTAATTGTGTAAAGTAAAGCTAAAGTAAAGCTATTTTAACATTAAAGTAAAGCTATTTAAAAATATAAACTAATTCACATCTTATGTTGATGTAAATTTGATGAGAATAATTTATTAAATAAAAAATATATATTTAATTTAATCAGCAAGTTTTTAAATTTTATGAGTAAAAACCATAAGTAAAGGGCTTATTTAACTACAAAAATAGATTAATGGTTTGTTTAAACACAATATAGTGAGTTGAAGGAGAATAAAAAGAAAATAATAAATAGGGAGGGCTTAGAAGGCAATTATTCAAATTTAAAGTTGGTTGTGACAGGCGGCACCTTTCCCTTCCTTTTCTCAAAACTAGAAAAATTGCATAATAGATCCCTCAAAAAAACTACTGAAAAAAAAACAGAAAAAGGTGGTTGAGGGTGTGCCACAGGCGGCACCACCCCATTTGTACCATTTTGGTACATAATAGATTTCCTATACCATTTTGAATTTTTTTTATTTTTTTGTATTCTTTTGGTAAAAAACCCCACTTCACCTCCTACCACTCGACTGGTCATAATGACCAACCACCCACATACTTCACACCACTCATAAGATCACCCGTTCTTAGTAACTCGCTAATAAGAGACCCCTATTAGACCACTCATTATTAGGTGCGCACTCATCAAGAGAAGACCACTATAAGACTATTGAAATCTAATAACCTCATACTATATCAGTACAGGGAATATCAAATATATTACACTTGATGACAACCAATGTATAACGGCCTTTCATTTGGTTTAATCACACAATTACCATACCTTGAGCTTAGTCGATGACATGCTATAATTGGACAAAAACTCTTTCCCAATAAATATCCCAAGGCATGATGGATGAATGAGGAAACTCCTTCCTCATTTCCAACAACCCTAGCAATAAGCCTTAACACAACTTCCTTTCCTCCTTACTTCGACCTCCACCTATCATAGGTGAACCAACTTTTTTGTCATTACGGCCATTTTCTCCTTCTCTTTCTCTTAGTGATAACTAGTATGAATAACTTTCATCAAAATACTTTCTCCTTTCACAAAATTCAAATCCAAAATTTTACTTATGAACGTGAGGATTATAAAATTAAACCAGGTGGAGATATTAAACGGTTAAATGGGTATCGGCTTCATTTGTTGTGTAAAGATGCCACCAAAATTCAAGCAGGACAAATGTGTTGGGTCACAATCTCACTGAGGCTTATTGTCTATTTAATTCCGTAGTTTTTCTTTTTCTTGTTGAGGGGGGGAAGGTATGTATACAATCTGTGTTGAAAGTTAGATTCAAGAGAAGGTATATTGGAATACAATTTGTGTAGAGAGTTAAGATTCAAGAGAGAGTTTCAAAATCCGAATAAAAATGCCGAGACATTGTTGTTTAATCTGCAAGGTTCATATCAATCACCAACATCAAAAGCCAAAAACTTAAATGGCCCCCATTAAAAAAAGGGTTGAAAAACTTATAAAAACATTAGAAAAATATATATTTTACCTTATAAATTAGCCGAGGGTAGGTAAATGTATCATGAATATATATATATATATTAAAAGTCTAATTATATTTTGTCTCATTTATTAAAAAATAAATAAATTATTTTTTTATATGTTAGATAAAAAGTAAATGGATCTTTTCTATTAAAAGTCGGCGTGATTGACAAAATAATTATATAGTGACGTATAACGTGTCACACGTGTATCTAAGGTGACATACAATATCAATTTCTAACAATAAAAATAGATGAAATTTTTAATATAACAACCAATTTGTTATTTCATTTAACCTATAGAGAATATTTTACCTATTCTTAAATAAATAAAACAGTTTTTAATCACGGATGGTATGAATGTGCATGAAATGAAGTCACAAGTTTTCAGTCAGCATTAAACACGACACGCATTCGCATTCGGTAGCATTTGCGCCATGTCGTATTTCCTTTTTCGACGGTGTTATCAGAAACAATGGGATTGGGGCCATAGATTGAAATGATGAGAAAGAGACTACCATTATAATTAATTTAAACAAGAACAATTAATTACTAATACAAAACTACTTTGTTTTTGGGAGGCGGGGGGGTATGGAACGGTGCTGAATTGCCAAGACATAACCATGGCTTACAATGAAGAATTATACAAATATAATTTGAACATGAAGGCCAGCTCCTTTCTTAACTCTAAAATGACTGGTTTAATCTTGTACGTTTCCCCGTCTATATATATATATATATATTATATATATATGGGGTTATGAAGAAGAAATCTTACTGATCCTGAGGCGGCTTCTTCACGTTCTTGTTGTTGTGCATCCAAACCTTGAAAACCTGCCGTTTCACCCCATACTCAGCGCAAAACTTTTCGACTTCATCTTCATCTTGTTTATTGATTCTCCACCCCAATTTCTCCGCTAATTCCAACATCTTATCCTTCTGTTCCTGCGTAAATTTCGTTCTAAATCTCTTCTTTGACAAAACATAAGGGGGTGCTGCTGCCGCCATTCCCTCCGGGTTAGACTGATACATATTAAGATCCTCGCTTGAAGATTCGGTGCCACCGCCACCAAACGCTACATTCATTGGTGTAACCATTGCACTGGGTGGACTTGTATACTTTTGATGGTGATGGTGGTGGTGGTGCAACATGGTTGGAGAGGGCAATGGTGGAGGCAACTGAAGAGGGTTAAGCATCAAGCTTCTCCTACCTCCGAATTGTTGGGTCTCTCCATCAACCTCTTTGCGGTGGAAGTTGCGGTGGCAGTCACAGGCTGCACATTTCAACGCTTCCAGTGTTCCTTCTTCTCCACTAGGCATGAACTCACCGCACCCGTCGTAAACGTTTCCACCGATGCTGGCAGCGTGGTTCTTCAGACACTCTCGATACCTAACGACACCCGCCAATGGCTTCGTGTTAGAACTGACTGAAATGGGTGCAACACTGGCGCCGGCGATTCGATCCGGGTTCGGAGATCTTCCAACATGGCCAAGTGATTGTTGCCTTTGGGGACGATGAACTTGGTCTAGGGTTTGAGTGCAAGTGAGAACCGCAGCACCATTATGATTCCCATCTCGCACTGGCGTTTTAATATCATGTTCTTCACCTCTAACTTCCATAGTTTAACAACTAATTATCGACAAAACACAAAATAAAGAGCCTAAAATGAAGCTCACTATTCAACTATTCATCTAACTCGGAAAACTTTGAAACGTTATTAAAAGAGATGACGGTGATGATGATGATGATGCAAGAAGCTTATCTAGGGTAGATATCTTATTGTTTTCCTTTTCCCCTATATTCCTCCCGATATTTAGCATTATCCAGCCAAAATCCATCGACCCATACCGCTAATTTCAACCGTTACAACATCTGTAAGCTGAGATAAAGAAGAAAAAGAGAGAGAGAGAGAGATGAAATCAATATCTTGAAAAAGAACAAACAAAAGACATTAAAGTTGAAATGGGACCAAAAGTCACAGACCTAAAAAGAGATGACCAGCAAACGGCAGAAACTGCAAGTGGGCAGCAGCTTTTAAGGCTTTAAGACACCATGAAAGAAAAGAGATGGATCTGGGGTATGAGTTTTAGGTTAAAGATCTGGGTTTGCTTCTGTGCCCCTAACAAGCCAACTACATATCCAACAAGCGACAGCTTGGTTGCTTGTGTTGAAGCCGAGGGAAAGATAAATAAAAAATGAAAAATTAAAAGAGTCAATGTTTAGAGACAAGAGAGAGAAAGAGAGAGTTTGGTTTGTGTTAAAAACAAAAACAGAAAGAGAGAGATTCTGACGAGATTAAAGGAGTCTTTCTCTGTACAAAACAACCGACAACGTCATGTTCATCCCTATCCCACGCCCTGCCACATTCGGGTCCCACTTACTCTTCATTATTGCCCTTCCGTCTATGTTACAGGCTCCGGTTTTAAAACAAAAAATCTACGACTAATGTATATGCCCTATTTTTCTTTTTAAAATATGTACATTATTAGTTCATATATAATTTTATAGGTGATTTTAGTTTGAATTGTATTCATTTTTAATTTATTTGTAATATAATGAATTGATTTTACATGACATTTATGATTATTGGGACTTTAATTGTATTCTAGTAGCTACACTTAAAAAAACCCAAAAATTTACTAATTCAACTTATGTGGAAAATAAAAAAAAATTTAATGATGAATTAAATAAAAATAAAAAAACACTTAAATTGAACAGAAATTAATTAATTAATATATTTGGGGTAAGGTCTACTTTCCTCCACTTCTAATAACTGGTGTTGGAATCAGATTAGTGTAATTTTAGAGTTAAAAAAAGATTCCAAAATCTACCCACTTGAGCTCCCTCCCTCAAATGAGCAAACAGAGAGATAAAGTACAGTGACTCCCCTTGATGCGACATACCTTTGCTTCCTCCATAATCCTTCCCCGAAACCTCAACTTTTCTTAATAAAACAGGTTTCCTGAAACTAATAAACACTCCATTACAAGTTAAAAAAGAAAGCTCTTTTAAACATGCTGGTAGGGGTGAAAAGTTAAAAAACTGTGGGGATGGTCCACAGGGAGAGTTGTTGTCCTGTTCGTGCTGAGCCCTGAGAGTAGTGTGTGTATGAAAATATATGGATTTGAATGATCAAAAGAGCTTAAGGTGCGCATTTCTGCAAACTGTCTGGCAACAACCACGCTTGCCCCCAAGCAAGGTCTTTGCCTTTCCGTGATGCAATCGATGCCTTTTATTTGTCTCTCTGCACTTTTCCACGTTGTATTGCTTTGGTACTTGCTTCCTCACTGTTCATATTATTTTTATATATTTTGGGTGCAGTACAGCTTCAACCAATGGCTATTTCCAACTCCAGAATCCTTCATCACCACTTTTATCATATTTTTGTTTTATCACCTCAGCTCCTTTACCACTCTGAAAATTTTCCCATTTGCTTCATACTTCATATCATCATTTTCCCAATTCAATCACTTCCTGTTTCTATATCTACGTCTTCTCTTGTCACTGTCGATAATCCTAATCATCGTTACTTGTATTTGAATCATAATTCACATTTTCATTTTTCAGTAATTTGTTTTATTTGGAAAAAAATTTATTAACTTGAATTTTTAGTTAAAAGTATAACGAGTCGAATTACATTTTATCCTCTTTACTAAAAAAATAAGTGAATTAATTCTTCTATGTTAGATAAAAGTACAAATTAGTCCTTTCTACTAAAATTTTTATCTCTTTACGTTGTTAAAATTGATGCTGACAGACAAAATAACCGAACAACAACACTTAGTGTGCCACATATAACTCATGTGTTGATGTATAGGGATCGATTTTTAATAATAGAAGTGGATAAAATTTTTAACAAAATTACTAGTTTTCTTTTTGGTTTAAAACTATTTTACCCATTTTTCTAGTAGAAAAACAAAAATACAACTGCTATCAATTAGAGTCAGATATGGGTCAAGCTATTCGCCCGCCCAAAGCCCGCCTGAAAAATGGGAGGGTTCGGGTAAAAATATAGGCCAAAAAAATAGGCTTGGGCAAAAAAATGAGGCCCGTTTAAAAAACGGGCGGGCCTCTGTATATGATTTTTTTGGCGGGCTCTACTTGAAAAATATTTTAGTATTATTTTTTATTTTTTATTAATAAAATTTTAACTTTAGAACATGTGTTTATTTTATTCCATATTTAATTTCTTTAAAATTGAATTTTTGAGAATATGAAAAAATTATTAATAAATTAAGCTAAACAAATTAAGCATCTATTTTCGTAAAGTAGAAAATTAAATGGTAGAATAGTATCATTATGAGATTCAAAGTAGAAAATAAGCATATATTTTCTTTAAATTTATTTGATTCATTATTTTTTATTTTTTATTTAATAAAATAAAAAATAATACGGGCCGGGCCGGGCCGGGCTTGGGAAATTTTTTCAGGCCCACATTTCGGGCCGAGCCAGGCCCGGGCCTACAAAACGGGCCTAATTTTTTAGTTGAGCCCGGGCCGGCCCATGTACACCTCTACTATCAATATAGAGCCTTCAAAATACATTTTACCAAATTTTTATAAATTAAAATTCACATTTCTCGTATAAGGTTTTTTTAAACCAGAAATGTTATATATCATTCGAAAGTTAAGTTTATATTCAAATTCAATATTGATAATTATAATATTCAAACATAATCCAAATTCTTAAAAAAAAATCCTATTGAAGTTGTTTTTCTTTAACAAAATGACATTTTGTTATTTGGTTTAGAACTAAGGTACCTAATTTTTTTACTCTTAATACAAAAAGGTCTCCAAAATACTTTTACCAAATTAAGATTCGCATTTCTCCTGATGAGGTTTTCTTTAACCACAAATGTTATATATTATTCTGAAATAAACTACTTGAAGTTGTTTTTCATGATTAGAGCAGTTGCATTTACATCTAAAACGGACTTAGTTTGAATGGTGATGTTTTGGAAACATATCAACCTTTGTGAAAAATATCATCCACGCCATTTAATTAGTGAAGAAGAAAACAATCTCACAGCAAGGAGATGTCTTTTCTGAAATAACAAAATCATAATGAATACAATACAAAATTCCTCACACCAATGAGCATAAGAGGCACAATTGGAACAACTGAACTCGACCAAATGGAACACACAAGCTGCCATCACTATAATTCATAATCTAATTCAACATGATAGAAGGAAGCACGTAGAGATTGATTGATGCATTATTAACAGAAATTAATGGATACTTTGTTGAATATCCACATTAGACAAGATTATGTATACGTTTGGTGTTTTCTCATGTTAAAATTTTAATATTATGATTTTTGATAATGTGGTTATCGGGAAACTTACTTTACAATGTTTCATATACATCAGAAGGTATTGATTAAAACCCGAAGAAAGTTACGTTATCACATTTGGTTTACTAAGCACGGAATGAAATGATAATTTATGAATTTACTTTGTTCAATAAAATATAATATTCATGTATTTATTTTTTATAATATATTTTATTCTTTGGATAAAATATTTAATAATAAAATTTAATTGATAATTTTTAAATTATTTTTTTAATTTATGATTTTAATTCAAAGTAAAATTATTTCAAATTTGTCTTGCATATATTTTCTAAATATAATCATGCATATATAAAATCATGTATATATAAAACTTGTTTTGGAATAGATAAAAAAAAAATTTGAAATCACGTTTTGTTTTAACTAAAGGCTAACTCATATGAATGTAATAAAAAATAGTTGATTCCAAGTATTGCTTTAAGCAAAACTATAAATAATTAAATCATAGAAACCTAAAATCATAGGTGGTCTAACCCACAATTCCTTCACAGCTTAAATGGAACAATTCTACCCATATTCTGCAACAACAATAACAATAACAAGTATTTCCTACAAATATAAGTGTTAAATCAAATATGTAGCTAAATAATAAAATCAAGAAAAAAAAAACTTGCAAAAAATCCATTGAACTAATAGAGAAAATTAAGTAGTAGGAAGGAGGAAAAAGCCAATAAATTCTCCTTTATTAATTGATCAATTCTCTAAACCAATATAAAATAGAATTACTTTTGTCTTAATATATATATATATATATATTTTTAATTTTGCAATCTACATGGGAAAGTAATTTTTCCATCTTTTATCATCGTAATCACATTGTCATATTCACTTAGAAGTAACTCCCAAATAAAAGTTAAATTATAATGAAAGTAAATAAAATTTGACATGTCAAATATTGAAATTAATTTATTTAAATTCCTAAAATTTTTTCAACTAAATGATACTTTTATCATACCAAACGCTACTTAAGAATCAACAATCGACCGTTTAGTACCTTAGTTTGCATGTTGAGCATAATAATTGGGATTTGCATAAATTTTCTCGAAATGAGGAAAATTTGATTAGAATTAGACTTAATTTGATATAATTATATAGATATTTTTTTTCTAGTCAGGTATGCTGTGAAGATTCAAAAAATACTATTCTAAAAATATTGAGAAAGTTATATTGGAAAGGGATTTTCAAGTAGTCTAAGAAAAAGTAAGAGTGATGGAAGACAAAGATGGATATAAAAGCCTATTCTACTTAAGCTGGATAGAATGGTAGAGAAGGTAGCACAAGTGAAAATTCAGGTTAATTAAACGTTGTGCAAATAAGGCAGTAATTAGATGGCAACCCAATTCAGAAATGGAGATGTGCATTTTAGGGTTGGGTTGATTAGCCTCCTTCCAGCGTGTTTGATGGATATGAATATCCTAGGTAGTCCAGGGATTTATCTCAAAGTTCATACATATTATATTGCTTAGTGGGGTTTGACTTTCGACAAAAGAAAATAGTTCTTCATTAGTATAATGATCGAAGCTGCAAAGCTGAAGAAAATGTTGTTTGTTTTCCCAAAAGTTAGAAAGGAAAACTGATATAAATATATATTGTTATAAACTCATAATCTTAAGATGATTTTCTCATCTATTACTTTTGTAATTTATATAAGAGATTATCATGAGTTTTATGCAACATTGAAAAATCATAATTCATCATCTCAAATATCATTTGAGAGAGACTCAATTGGGGTTTTCGCAATGTATCTTGGTTAAAGGAACACCCAAAAACTCATCTCATAAGTTTGCCAATAATTAAATCTGATCATGGTATGTTAGTCTTCGATTCAAATAAGAGAACAATGTTTAAACTACATACCTATTGTTTTGAAGCAATATGGTTAGTGTATCTTTCATTCATTCCAATGACCAGAATGAATGAGAAATGTCACTAGACCACTTTCGTAATAATAATCTTGGATTTATTTAAGAAATTAGGTAAAAAATCATTTTTATAAAATCATAAAAGTAAATAAAATCAAATTTTGAAATTTATAATCATGCTAAAACCATTTAAAATTGAATTGCAGTGTGTTCGGGATATGCCTAGGACCAATATGAGCCTTGGATGACTCAATTTCATCAAAACAAAGTTGCTTAAGGGCCTAGGTATCGTTACCTAAGGCCTTAGGTACTGGACCTAGGTCCTTGTACTATCTAGGTTAGCATTTTGTCAAGCTTGGGTGCGATACCTTTGACAATGTACCAAACCTTGGAAACCCGGGACAAATTTCTAGCCCCTGCTTAAGCTAAGAATGTGATACCACACAATGGGTACCCAACCCAGGTGTAGAGACCAAATGTAACGACTCAAAATCAATGGTGTCGAAACAGAGTTTTGAAACCTCGTTCTCCGATGACCGAGTTCATAAATGTTATTAATTAATATTTATGAGTCAATTATAATATTATATTAAACTTTAGTCTGACGAATTTGTTAATTGGATAGTTAGTTAAGGTACAAATGTATTGATCCTAAAGTCAGTAGTATTGAAAATGAGGTATCGGGACCTCATTTCCATAATCGAGCTCTGTAAATATTTTTATTAAATATTTACGAAGTTATTGTATTGATAAATTGAATTTTGGTTAGATAATTTTATCAAATTAGAGATTAATTAAGGTACAGGGATTAAATCCTAAAACTAAAAAAAGTTCAATTGTAAGAGAAGCTTCAATTAGAAACAAAGAGAAAGGATTAAAAAGACAATTATGCCTTCTTAACCAATAGTGGACGGTAAGAAATGTATATATATGTATAGATATGTTATAAAAAAAAGTGGTTAATTAAAATTAAATAAAATAAAGCATAATATATAACATAAAACAAGTAGTGGAGAGAAAGAGAAACATAATTTCTCTTTTCATCTTGCATGCCGAAACTTAAAAGGAGGATTCCACTAGTGTTTTTTTTATTTTCAAGCTTTAAATTGGTTAGTTTAAATTAGTTTTTTTTTATAATTTTTATGTTTTTAAAATTTTGGGAGTTTAATTTAGTTAACTCATTTGTTAATTTTTAAAATCATTAAAGTTTATAAATATTGAAATTGTTGAATCTTGTAGCTTTTGGTGTTAAATGGTTAGATTTAAAGCCTAGATATGAAAAAGGACTAGTTTGTAAAATGAAAGTTGTTAGGTTTGAATATAGGGATTAAATTGAAAACATTTCAAAGTTGGTAAGAAATTTATATAGTTATGGGTAGTAGTGGGCTGTAGAAAGATGAAATTGAGATCGATTTTGAAATCGAGGCTCAAATTTGAAAGTTATAACTATTTCGGTTTTAGGGACTAAATTAAATAAAATGTAAAATTTAGGGGCATCCGAATAATGAAATTGAGCTGATACATGTTTATAATTGGATGAAATAAGATGATTAAATAAATTGAATTGAATAATCAGATAGATCGGAATTGGTGCAAATCGTAATTAATGGGGAAAAGGCAAATTTGTTGATTAATCCTTAGAGAATTGATCATTTTATGTTTTGACCAAGTAAGTCCATAGGTATGTTTGTGTTAGATTTTTATGTTTTTAAAATTATAATTGTAAA